>OV815282.1:10000-2410000 GCA_929108145.2 Limnephilus rhombicus
CCTAACCTAACCTAACCTAACCTAACCTAACCTAACCTAACCTAACCTAACCTAACCTAACTAACCTAACCTAACCTAACCTAACCTAACCTAACCTAACCTAACCTAACCTAACCTAACCTAACCTAACCTAACCTAACCTAACCTAACCTAACCTAACCTAACCTAACCTAACCTAACCTAACCTACCTAACCTAACCTAACCTAACCTAACCTAACCTAACCTAACCTAACCTAACCTAACCTAACCTAACCTAACCTAACCTAACCTAACCTAACCTAACCTAACCTAACCTAACCTAACCTAACCTAACCTAACCTAACCTAACCTAACCTAACCTAACCTAACCTAACCTAACCTAACCTAACCTAACCTAACCTAACCTAACCTAACCTAACCTAACCTAACCTAACCTAACCTAACCTAACCTAACCTAACCTAACCTAACCTAACCTAACCTAACCTAACCTAACCTAACCTAACCTAACCTAACCTAACCTAACCTAACCTAACCTAACCTAACCTAACCTAACCTAACCTAACCTAACCTAACCTAACCTAACCTAACCTAACCTAACCTAACCTAACCTAACCTAACCTAACCTAACCTAACCTAACCTAACCTAACATAACCTAACCTAACCTAACCTAACCTAACCTAACCTAACCTAACCTAACCTAACCTAACCTAACCTAACCTAACCTAACCTAACCTAACCTAACCTAACCTAACCTAACCTAACCTAACCTAACCTAACCTAACCTAACCTAACCTAACCGAGTATCAAGTGAAGTTCCGAAGGGAGTGCAGCTATCGGTGAGAATATTTCACACAGCCAATTCCTGTCTAACTAACCACATTACTTTGTTTCGTGTTTTTGTGTCTCTTATTTGCACGCTTTCTAGCTTGTGTTCACCGCCTTTTGACCTCGGTGCCCCCACGGCGACCGTGGTTTAGAATCGTTCAAATTTCAACTTAAATTCACTTCTACGGGTTTTTGTCTCAGTTTTTTTTTTCTTAAATTCAGTAGCATCATCATAGAAGCCTTGTTCGGCGTCCTTCCGGCGACCGCAGAATCTCTTTAATTTCATTTAAATTCAGTGACGTGTTTTAGATTCGTTTAAATTTCAACTTAAATTCAGTTTTCACGAGTTTTTGTCTCAGTTTCTTTTAAATTCAGTAGCATCATCTTAAAGCCTTGTTCGGCGTCCTTCCGGCGACCGCAGAATATTTCACGCCATTCTAGGCTCAAGTTTATCAAAATAAAAATTTACCGCTTTGTGATTAAAAATTTAAATTCATTTGGAAAGCATCATAGCCGCCATTTTTAAAGCATCATAGCCGTCACATCACCATTTGTTGCCACCACTCAAAAAAAAAAAAAAAAAAAAAATTATATTCATTTTCTCTTTCTGACGTTCAATTCTTCTCTATGGCAACACTTCAATAGTAAAATTATAGCCACGTCGCGTCAGTATCAAGTGAAGTTCCGAAGGGAGTGCAGCTATCGGTGAGAATATTTCACACAGCCAATTCCTGTCTAACTAACCACATTACTTTGTTTCGTGTTTTTGTGTCTCTTATTTGCACGCTTTCTAGCTTGTGTTCACCGCCTTTTGATCTCGGTGCCCCCACGGCGACCGTGGTTTAGAATCGTTCAAATTTCAACTTAAATTCACTTCTACGGGTTTTTGTCTCAGTTTTTTTTTCTTAAATTCAGTAGCATCATCATAGAAGCCTTGTTCGGCGTCCTTCCGGCGACCGCAGAATCTCTTTAATTTCATTTAAATTCAGTGACGTGTTTTAGATTCGTTTAAATTTCAACTTAAATTCAGTTTTCACGAGTTTTTGTCTCAGTTTCTTTTAAATTCAGTAGAATCATCTTAAAGCCTTGTTCGGCGTCCTTCCGGCGACCGCAGAATATTTCACGCCATTCTAGGCTCAAGTTTATCAAAATAAAAATTTACCGCTTTGTGATTAAAAATTTAAATTCATTTGGAAAGCATCATAGCCGCCATTTTTAAAGCATCATAGCCGTCACATCACCATTTGTTGCCACCACTCAAAAAAAAAAAAAAAAAAAAAAAAAATTATATTCATTTTCTCTTTCTGACGTTCAATTCTTCTCTATGGCAACACTTCAATAGTAAAATTATAGCCACGTCGCGTCAGTATCAAGTGAAGTTCCGAAGGGAGTGCAGCTATCGGTGAGAATATTTCACACAGCCAATTCCTGTCTAACTAACCACATTACTTTGTTTCGTGTTTTTGTGTCTCTTATTTGCACGCTTTCTAGCTTGTGTTCACCGCCTTTTGATCTCGGTGCCCCCACGGCGACCGTGGTTTAGAATCGTTCAAATTTCAACTTAAATTCACTTCTACGGGTTTTTGTCTCAGTTTTTTTTTTCTTAAATTCAGTAGCATCATCATAGAAGCCTTGTTCGGCGTCCTTCCGGCGACCGCAGAATCTCTTTAATTTCATTTAAATTCAGTGACGTGTTTTAGATTCGTTTAAATTTCAACTTAAATTCAGTTTTCACGAGTTTTTGTCTCAGTTTCTTTTAAATTCAGTAGAATCATCTTAAAGCCTTGTTCGGCGTCCTTCCGGCGACCGCAGAATATTTCACGCCATTCTAGGCTCAAGTTTATCAAAATAAAGATTTACCGCTGCGCGGCAGCTTTATCCTTACGCCAAAATGATGCGCTCACCAAACAAGTCATGCGCACATGTCGACAAAACGTACGACCTTATGCCGGAATTCACCAAAAGTCAAAACGACTCCATGGTTATCGGAAATCGGGATGATAAAATAATAAAATTATGCGAAACGATCCTTCGAAAAGCGAAATCCCAAGACATCATCAGTGCTACCGAAAAAATAATGGAACTTATTAAAACTGATAATCCGTCCCAAGCTAAAGAATGTCCGATTATGTTAAGTGCTATAAATACAATGGCGGAACAAATCAGAAGGATAGAAGATAAAATTACTGCGCCGTCTTCACCATGGAACAGGACAAAACCTGACAATGAAAAAGAAAAAGAGGATGGCGAAATGGATCGAAGGTTTCCACCACTTCCTACTCCAAGACACGCCGTGGTCGTCAGCCACAAAGACGAGAAAGACAGTGCCGAGGTTTTAAAAGGAGTTAAAAATTCCCTAGACCCACGGAAACTGAAGGTGGGCATAACAAATATCCGACAATCTACTAACGGGAGAGCAATCATAAGCTGCGAGAAGAAAGAAGACGCAGAACTTATAATGAAAACTCTGTCGTCGGAAAAAGTATCTGCGATCTGCGCCAAGAAAAGAAATCCCAAAATTATCTTAAAAGGTATTCAGAAGGATCTGAACTCTGCAGAGTTAATAGAAATAATGGAAGAGCAGAACGAAGACCTCGCTGGCCTAAAAGAAGACTCAAAAATACTCTTTTTCCAAAAAAATAAAAATCCGTGCCTAACAAACGTCGTGATCGAAACAAACCCCAAAATATGGAAGAAAATGGTTAACCTAGGCAGAGTAAATATCGCATTTCAAAGAATCTGTGCTGAAAACTTCATTTCAACAATGCAATGCATGAACTGTCTGGGATTTGGTCATCTAAAGAAGCATTGTGATATGGAAACGAGGTGCTGGCACTGCGCCGGGAAACACACGCTTGCACAATGTCCAAATAAAGGTAAAGCTGACGAAGTAAAATGCGGGTCATGTGTTAATGAAAACCGGAAGAGGAAAACCTCAGCTCCGTCAAGACATAGATCAGGAACGCACGAATGTCCACTCTACAGGAGAGAAATCGAAAGATCTATTGACCACACAAATTATGAATAGGAAAAAAAAAAAATGCAAATAAATACGTGCAAAAACCGGGACAGCACAAATTCAATATGGGAGGAAAAATTAAAATCAAACAATGGAACGCGCAAAGATGCCAATCCGCGACAGACAGTGTGGTTAATACGGACAAATCGGACATTATTCTGCTGCAGGAACCTTACACAGGAAACACAGGGCAGCTGAAAACGAAAAGATGGCAAGTTTACCAATCCACTAAAGGAACCAGAGAAAGCCCAAACAAGTCAGCAATTCTCGTCAACAATAGTATTAAAGCAACAATGATATCTTCAATCACATCCGAGAACTCAACATACATAGAAATAGAAACACGAGTTGGAACTATAACCCTAGGATCAGTATATGTTGAACCAAATAATCCTCTTGCACCCCAGATACTTACAATCACCAAACTTAATGAAGAAAACAAGAAAAAAGGCAAGAGCATTCTGATAGGCGGTGATTTCAACGCAAAAAGCTCGTGGTGGGGTAGTCCAAAAACAGATAAACGAGGCGAGGAACTAGCAGAGACGATAGCAACGCTGGATGCTCACATATTAAATGACGGCAGCACTCCAACATTTGAAACTTGGAGATCCGGCAACCATTTAACCTCATTCATAGACGTTACCTTCTGCTCCAACAATATTATGGACAAAGTCACAAACTGGGGTGTGGAACAAACAGGACTATCTGATCACAATGTTATAACGATGAGTATATCAGACACAATAATGCCCCCTGAATCAACAACCCCAAGGTACAGAACAAAGCTTGCAGACTGGACCAAGTTCGAAAAAGTCGCGAAAGAAATGTTGCAAAAGGCAAACATCACAATTGAAGACCCCGTCTATTCCAGTAACCCAATAAATCTTGAAAAACAGGTAGAAACTATCTCCTCAATCATCAAAACAACTTGCGAAAGGTCTATCCCTAAACCAGGAGGAAAACGAAAAAACTGCCCATGGTGGTCTGACTCACTGACACTATTAAAATCGGAACTGGTCTCTGCAAAAAGGAAACTTCAAAATTCATGCGGACAAAGAAGATCTGAGGTGACTTTACCCAAATACTTGGAAGCCAAAGAAAATTTTAAAAACGAGTTAAGAGAGTCAAAAACCAGTAGCTGGAAAGACTTCTGCCAAAAACAAACGAAGGAAACAACTTGGTCCAATATCTATAGAGTCCTCACGAACCCACCAAACAGGGCACCCACATCAACTTTTAAAAGCAATAACCCTGAAGAAACTGCTAAAGAAATTCTTCAACACTTCTTCCCAGATGACAATGTGATAAATGAAACTCCTGAACAAATGGAAATAAGAACAAAAGCAACGCATAAGACAACAGTCGACCAGGAACCAAAAATTTCAAAAGATGAGCTAAAAAACGCCCTTAGATCAATTGACCCGAAGAAGTGCCCTGGGGCGGATGGGATCACATCTGACATTCTTACTCACTTCAATGATAGCTTCCCAGAGATACTCACAAAATTGTTCCAGAAGTGTCTTGACATAGGATATTTCCCAAAAATATGGAAGGAGGCCATAATCATAATCATACCTAAGCCAGGAAAGGACAACTACAGCAGTCTGGAAAACTATAGGCCGATTGGACTTCTACCGGTTCTAGGGAAATTATTTGAAAAAATCCTAATAGACAGAATAAAATGGAACCTTGGCAAAGGGAAGAAATTAAGCTCAAAACAATATGGTTTCACCGCGCAAAAATCAGCCGAAGATGCAATTTATGATGCAGTCGAAGTCATAAAAAGAAAAATGAAGGAAAATGACGAAGTAATTGTCATATCTCTTGACATCAAAGGAGCCTTCGACAACGCGTGGTGGCCACAATTATTAAAACAGCTCGTAGAAAAAGATTGCCCTTCCAGCCTAGTTACATTAGTAAGAAGTTACACAGAAAATAGAAAAGTAAGAATAAAACACGGAATCCATTCGAGCGAAAAAAATGTCTCAAAGGGCTGCATTCAAGGATCGATTGGCGGGCCAATCTTTTGGAACGTATCACTGGATGAACTACTGCAAATGGATCTTGGCCCAGACGTTTACATCCAAGCGTACGCTGACGATGTCCTTCTGATTGTAAACGGAAAAAACCTACAAACCACTAAAGAAACGGCGGAAAGAGCATTAGGAAAAGTAAGCAGTTGGGGTAAAAAAGTAAAATTAGAATTTTCAGAAAAAAAAACGCAGATCATGGTAATGAGTAAGCTCCGGGATAAAACAATTAACATAAAAATGAACGGTAAAGAAATAAAACCAGTAAAGGAAGTAAAAATTTTGGGTATGGTAATGGACAATAAGCTTAGATGGGATAAACACATAGATTATATTTGCTGTAAAACCTCAAGAATATTCAAAGCCTTATGTAGAGCGGCAAAACCAACGTGGGGACTATCGCCTGAAATTTTAAAAACTATCTATGACGGGGCAATCGTACCAATATTTACGTATGGATCAGGGGTCTGGGGAGACACGTGTAAGAAAGTTAAGAATAGGAAGAAACTAGCCAGCGCTCAGCGACAATATGCAATTAGAATTTGTAAAGGGTACAGGACAATCTCCACCACCTCAGCTTTAGCCTTAGCGGGAACACCACCAATAGATCTAAAAATAGACGAAGTAAAAGATGTGTACAGAATTAATAGAAGGGGAATAACAGCTAACTTCCTTCCGGCTGACAGGGAAATAATGACCACGTGCAGTGTTAACGAACTACCGCACCCAGGGAAAACAGTTAAAGAAAATATAACAATTGAACTAGATAAAGGAAATAAGATTAATGAAGATGCTATACAAATTTATACAGACGGAAGTAAACAAGAAGGTAAAGTGGGCGCCGGGGTAGTTATAAAAGTAGATGGACAAGATTGGGTATCAAAATCTTATAAGTTAGAAGATTACTGCACTGTATACCAGGCGGAAATGATTGCAATTCAAAAAGCAATAGAATGGGTACAAATAAACAATATAAAAGGGAAAGATATAACTATAAATTCAGATAGTAAATCATCTTTAGAAACGCTGAGCAAAGAGAGAACAACAAATAAAATAGCAAGAGAATGTTTAGAAAAACTAGGAACATGCAGAGAAAATAAAAACAGGGTAAATTTTCAATGGGTAAGAGCGCA
This sequence comes from Limnephilus rhombicus, assembly GCA_929108145.2. Lineage (NCBI taxonomy): Eukaryota > Metazoa > Arthropoda > Insecta > Trichoptera > Limnephilidae > Limnephilus > Limnephilus rhombicus. Next base: position 16,990 of record OV815282.1, read on the forward strand.
CAACGGCTTAGAAGGTAATGAAAGGGCAGATACAGCAGCGAAAAGGGGAAGAACACTTAAAAAAAGACCAGACTATAGCAAGGTACCTCAAAGCTACACAAAAATAACTTTAAAGAAAGTAACTGAAAATAAATGGAACAAAAGATATATAGAGGAAAGCACGGGAAAAATTACAAAAAAATACTTACCAAATATAAGCACGGCACTTCAAAAAGGAAAACACGTTAAAAACAGTTTTACTGCAACCCAAATCTTGACAGGACATGGGTGCTTCAAAGAATATCTCAAACGTTTTAAAATAATAGATGATGACAAATGCCCGTGCGACAAAACATCAATACAGGACAGCGTACATGTACTAGAAAAATGCTCTATCTTTGATGCAGAGAGATTCAGACTAAATTTTGAACTAAAAAACTATGGAATAACAGAAGAAAATAGGCAAGAAATCTGGAATCAGAAAAAACCAAGCGAAATATATATAGCGTACTTAGAAAAAATTACCAAAAGAATAAAAGAAATTAACGAAACAATAGATAACTAAATAAATAACTTAAAGATACATATAGTAAGAAAAAAGAATTAGGAGAAACCTTGTGCGTAACAAGCAAGGTACCCATAGAAGATACTAACAATCCATACAACCTAACCTAACCTAACCTAACCTAACCTAACCTAACCTAACCTAACCTAACCTAACCTAACCTAACCTAACCTAACCTAACCTAACCTAACCTAACCTAACCTAACCTAACCTAACCTAACCTAACCTAACCTAACCTAACCTAACCTAACCTAACCTAACCTAACCTAACCGTGTATCAAGTGAAGTTCCGAAGGGAGTGCAGCTATCGGTGAGAATATTTCACACAGCCAATTCCTGTCTAACTAACCACATTACTTTGTTTCGTGTTTTTGTGTCTCTTATTTGCACGCTTTCTAGCTTGTGTTCACCGCCTTTTGATCTCGGTGCCCCCACGGCGACCGTGGTTTAGAATCGTTCAAATTTCAACTTAAATTCACTTCTACGGGTTTTTGTCTCAGTTTTTTTTTCTTAAATTCAGTAGCATCATCATAGAAGCCTTGTTCGGCGTCCTTCCGGCGACCGCAGAATCTCTTTAATTTCATTTAAATTCAGTGACGTGTTTTAGATTCGTTTAAATTTCAACTTAAATTCAGTTTTCACGAGTTTTTGTCTCAGTTTCTTTTAAATTCAGTAGAATCATCTTAAAGCCTTGTTCGGCGTCCTTCCGGCGACCGCAGAATATTTCACGCCATTCTAGGCTCAAGTTTATCAAAAAAAAAAAATTTACCGCTGCGCGGCAGAAAGCTGATAAAGATAAAGATCCTTACGCCAAAATGATGCGCTCACCAAACAAGTCATGCGCACATGTCGACAAAACGTACGACCTTATGCCGGAATTCACCAAAAGTCAAAACGACTCCATGGTTATCGGAAATCGGGATGATAAAATAATAAAATTATGCGAAACGATCCTTCGAAAAGCGAAATCCCAAGACATCATCAGTGCTACCGAAAAAATAATGGAACTTATTAAAACTGATAATCCGTCCCAAGCTAAAGAATGTCCGATTATGTTAAGTGCTATAAATACAATGGCGGAACAAATCAGAAGGATAGAAGATAAAATTACTGCGCCGTCTTCACCATGGAACAGGACAAAACCTGACAATGAAAAAGAAAAAGAGGATGGCGAAATGGATCGAAGGTTTCCACCACTTCCTACTCCAAGACACGCCGTGGTCGTCAGCCACAAAGACGAGAAAGACAGTGCCGAGGTTTTAAAAGGAGTTAAAAATTCCCTAGACCCACGGAAACTGAAGGTGGGCATAACAAATATCCGACAATCTACTAACGGGAGAGCAATCATAAGCTGCGAGAAGAAAGAAGACGCAGAACTTATAATGAAAACTCTGTCGTCGGAAAAAGTATCTGCGATCTGCGCCAAGAAAAGAAATCCCAAAATTATCTTAAAAGGTATTCAGAAGGATCTGAACTCTGCAGAGTTAATAGAAATAATGGAAGAGCAGAACGAGGACCTCGCTGGCCTAAAAGAAGACTCAAAAATACTCTTTTTCCAAAAAAATAAAAATCCGTGCCTAACAAACGTCGTGATCGAAACAAACCCCAAAATATGGAAGAAAATGGTTAACCTAGGCAGAGTAAATATCGCATTTCAAAGAATCTGTGCTGAAAACTTCATTTCAACAATGCAATGCATGAACTGTCTGGGATTTGGTCATCTAAAGAAGCATTGTGATATGGAAACGAGGTGCTGGCACTGCGCCGGGAAACACACGCTTGCACAATGTCCAAATAAAGGTAAAGCTGACGAAGTAAAATGCGGGTCATGTGTTAATGAAAACCGGAAGAGGAAAACCTCAGCTCCGTCAAGACATAGATCAGGAACGCACGAATGTCCACTCTACAGGAGAGAAATCGAAAGATCTATTGACCACACAAATTATGAATAGGAAAAAAAATGCAAATAAATACGTGCAAAAACCGGGACAGCACAAATTCAATATGGGAGGAAAAATTAAAATCAAACAATGGAACGCGCAAAGATGCCAATCCGCGACAGACAGTGTGGTTAATACGGACAAATCGGACATTATTCTGCTGCAGGAACCTTACACAGGAAACACAGGGCAGCTGAAAACGAAAAGATGGCAAGTTTACCAATCCACTAAAGGAACCAGAGAAAGCCCAAACAAGTCAGCAATTCTCGTCAACAATAGTATTAAAGCAACAATGATATCTTCAATCACATCCGAGAACTCAACATACATAGAAATAGAAACACGAGTTGGAACTATAACTCTAGGATCAGTATATGTTGAACCAAATAATCCTCTTGCACCCCAGATACTTACAATCACCAAACTTAATGAAGAAAACAAGAAAAAAGGCAAGAGCATTCTGATAGGCGGTGATTTCAACGCAAAAAGCTCGTGGTGGGGTAGTCCAAAAACAGATAAACGAGGCGAGGAACTAGCAGAGACGATAGCAACGCTGGATGCTCACATATTAAATGACGGCAGCACTCCAACATTTGAAACTTGGAGATCCGGCAACCATTTAACCTCATTCATAGACGTAACCTTCTGCTCCAACAATATTATGGACAAAGTCACAAACTGGGGTGTGGAACAAACAGGACTATCTGATCACAATGTTATAACGATGAGTATATCAGACACAATAATGCCCCCTGAATCAACAACCCCAAGGTACAGAACAAAGCTTGCAGACTGGACCAAGTTCGAAAAAGTCGCGAAAGAAATGTTGCAAAAGGCAAACATCACAATTGAAGACCCCGTCTATTCCAGTAACCCAATAAATCTTGAAAAACAGGTAGAAACTATCTCCTCAATCATCAAAACAACTTGCGAAAGGTCTATCCCTAAACCAGGAGGAAAACGAAAAAACTGCCCATGGTGGTCTGACTCACTGACACTATTAAAATCGGAACTGGTCTCTGCAAAAAGGAAACTTCAAAATTCATGCGGACAAAGAAGATCTGAGGTGACTTTACCCAAATACTTGGAAGCCAAAGAAAATTTTAAAAACGAGTTAAGAGAGTCAAAAACCAGTAGCTGGAAAGACTTCTGCCAAAAACAAACGAAGGAAACAACTTGGTCCAATATCTATAGAGTCCTCACGAACCCACCAAACAGGGCACCCACATCAACTTTTAAAAGCAATAACCCTGAAGAAACTGCTAAAGAAATTCTTCAACACTTCTTCCCAGATGACAATGTGATAAATGAAACTCCTGAACAAATGGAAATAAGAACAAAAGCAACGCATAAGACAACAGTCGACCAGGAACCAAAAATTTCAAAAGATGAGCTAAAAAACGCCCTTAGATCAATTGACCCGAAGAAGTGCCCTGGGGCGGATGGGATCACATCTGACACTCTTACTCACTTCAATGATAGCTTCCCAGAGATACTCACAAAATTGTTCCAGAAGTGTCTTGACATAGGATATTTCCCAAAAATATGGAAGGAGGCCATAATCATAATCATACCTAAGCCAGGAAAGGACAACTACAGCAGTCTGGAAAACTATAGGCCGATTGGACTTCTACCGGTTCTAGGGAAATTATTTGAAAAAATCCTAATAGACAGAATAAAATGGAACCTTGGCAAAGGGAAGAAATTAAGCTCAAAACAATATGGTTTCACCGCGCAAAAATCAGCCGAAGATGCAATTTATGATGCAGTCGAAGTCATAAAAAGAAAAATGAAGGAAAATGACGAAGTAATTGTCATATCTCTTGACATCAAAGGAGCCTTCGACAACGCGTGGTGGCCACAATTATTAAAACAGCTCGTAGAAAAAGATTGCCCTTCCAGCCTAGTTACATTAGTAAGAAGTTACACAGAAAATAGAAAAGTAAGAATAAAACACGGAATCCATTCGAGCGAAAAAAATGTCTCAAAGGGCTGCATTCAAGGATCGATTGGCGGGCCAATCTTTTGGAACGTATCACTGGATGAACTACTGCAAATGGATCTTGGCCCAGACGTTTACATCCAAGCGTACGCTGACGATGTCCTTCTGATTGTAAACGGAAAAAACCTACAAACCACTAAAGAAACGGCGGAAAGAGCATTAGGAAAAGTAAGCAGTTGGGGTAAAAAAGTAAAATTAGAATTTTCAGAAAAAAAAACGCAGATCATGGTAATGAGTAAGCTCCGGGATAAAACAATTAACATAAAAATGAACGGTAAAGAAATAAAACCAGTAAAGGAAGTAAAAATTTTGGGTATGGTAATGGACAATAAGCTTAGATGGGATAAACACATAGATTATATTTGCTGTAAAACCTCAAGAATATTCAAAGCCTTATGTAGAGCGGCAAAACCAACGTGGGGACTATCGCCTGAAATTTTAAAAACTATCTATGACGGGGCAATCGTACCAATATTTACGTATGGATCAGGGGTCTGGGGAGACACGTGTAAGAAAGTTAAGAATAGGAAGAAACTAGCCAGCGCTCAGCGACAATATGCAATTAGAATTTGTAAAGGGTACAGGACAATCTCCACCACCTCAGCTTTAGCCTTAGCGGGAACACCACCAATAGATCTAAAAATAGACGAAGTAAAAGATGTGTACAGAATTAATAGAAGGGGAATAACAGCTAACTTCCTTCCGGCTGACAGGGAAATAATGACCACGTGCAGTGTTAACGAACTACCGCACCCAGGGAAAACAGTTAAAGAAAATATAACAATTGAACTAGATAAAGGAAATAAGATTAATGAAGATGCTATACAAATTTATACAGACGGAAGTAAACAAGAAGGTAAAGTGGGCGCCGGGGTAGTTATAAAAGTAGATGGACAAGATTGGGTATCAAAATCTTATAAGTTAGAAGATTACTGCACTGTATACCAGGCGGAAATGATTGCAATTCAAAAAGCAATAGAATGGGTACAAATAAACAATATAAAAGGGAAAGATATAACTATAAATTCAGATAGTAAATCATCTTTAGAAACGCTGAGCAAAGAGAGAACAACAAATAAAATAGCAAGAGAATGTTTAGAAAAACTAGGAACATGCAGAGAAAATAAAAACAGGGTAAATTTTCAATGGGTAAGAGCGCACAACGGCTTAGAAGGTAATGAAAGGGCAGATACAGCAGCGAAAAGGGGAAGAACACTTAAAAAAAGACCAGACTATAGCAAGGTACCTCAAAGCTACACAAAAATAACTTTAAAGAAAGTAACTGAAAATAAATGGAACAAAAGATATATAGAGGAAAGCACGGGAAAAATTACAAAAAAATACTTACCAAATATAAGCACGGCACTTCAAAAAGGAAAACACGTTAAAAACAGTTTTACTGCAACCCAAATCTTGACAGGACATGGGTGCTTCAAAGAATATCTCAAACGTTTTAAAATAATAGATGATGACAAATGCCCGTGCGACAAAACATCAATACAGGACAGCGTACATGTACTAGAAAAATGCTCTATCTTTGATGCAGAGAGATTCAGACTAAATTTTGAACTAAAAAACTATGGAATAACAGAAGAAAATAGGCAAGAAATCTGGAATCAGAAAAAACCAAGCGAAATATATATAGCGTACTTAGAAAAAATTACCAAAAGAATAAAAGAAATTAACGAAACAATAGATAACTAAATAAATAACTTAAAGATACATATAGTAAGAAAAAAGAATTAGGAGAAACCTTGTGCGTAACAAGCAAGGTACCCATAGAAGATACTAACAATCCATACAACCTAACCTAACCTAACCTAACCTAACCTAACCTAACCTAACCTAACCTAACCTAACCTAACCTAACCTAACCTAACCTAACCTAACCTAACCTAACCTAACCTAACCTAACCTAACCTAACCTAACCTAACCTAACCTAACCTAACCTAACCTAACCTAACCTAACCGTGTATCAAGTGAAGTTCCGAAGGGAGTGCAGCTATCGGTGAGAATATTTCACACAGCCAATTCCTGTCTAACTAACCACATTACTTTGTTTCGTGTTTTTGTGTCTCTTATTTGCACGCTTTCTAGCTTGTGTTCACCGCCTTTTGATCTCGGTGCCCCCACGGCGACCGTGGTTTAGAATCGTTCAAATTTCAACTTAAATTCACTTCTACGGGTTTTTGTCTCAGTTTTTTTCTTAAATTCAGTAGCATCATCATAGAAGCCTTGTTCGGCGTCCTTCCGGCGACCGCAGAATCTCTTTAATTTCATTTAAATTCAGTGACGTGTTTTAGATTCGTTTAAATTTCAACTTAAATTCAGTTTTCACGAGTTTTTGTCTCAGTTTCTTTTAAATTCAGTAGAATCATCTTAAAGCCTTGTTCGGCGTCCTTCCGGCGACCGCAGAATATTTCACGCCATTCTAGGCTCAAGTTTATCAAAATAAAAATTTACCGCTTTGTGATTAAAAATTTAAATTCATTTGGAAAGCATCATAGCCGCCATTTTTAAAGCATCATAGCCGTCACATCACCATTTGTTGCCACCACTCAAAAAAAAAAAAAAAAAATTATATTCATTTTCTCTTTCTGACGTTCAATTCTTCTCTATGGCAACACTTCAATAGTAAAATTATAGCCACGTCGCGTCAGTATCAAGTGAAGTTCCGAAGGGAGTGCAGCTATCGGTGAGAATATTTCACACAGCCAATTCCTGTCTAACTAACCACATTACTTTGTTTCGTGTTTTTGTGTCTCTTATTTGCACGCTTTCTAGCTTGTGTTCACCGCCTTTTGATCTCGGTGCCCCCACGGCGACCGTGGTTTAGAATCGTTCAAATTTCAACTTAAATTCACTTCTACGGGTTTTTGTCTCAGTTTTTTTTTTCTTAAATTCAGTAGCATCATCATAGAAGCCTTGTTCGGCGTCCTTCCGGCGACCGCAGAATCTCTTTAATTTCATTTAAATTCAGTGACGTGTTTTAGATTCGTTTAAATTTCAACTTAAATTCAGTTTTCACGAGTTTTTGTCTCAGTTTCTTTTAAATTCAGTAGCATCATCTTAAAGCCTTGTTCGGCGTCCTTCCGGCGACCGCAGAATATTTCACGCCATTCTAGGCTCAAGTTTATCAAAATAAAAATTTACCGCTTTGTGATTAAAAATTTAAATTCATTTGGAAAGCATCATAGCCGCCATTTTTAAAGCATCATAGCCGTCACATCACCATTTGTTGCCACCACTCAAAAAAAAAAAAAAAAAAAAATTATATTCATTTTCTCTTTCTGACGTTCAATTCTTCTCTATGGCAACACTTCAATAGTAAAATTATAGCCACGTCGCGTCAGTATCAAGTGAAGTTCCGAAGGGAGTGCAGCTATCGGTGAGAATATTTCACACAGCCAATTCCTGTCTAACTAACCACATTACTTTGTTTCGTGTTTTTGTGTCTCTTATTTGCACGCTTTCTAGCTTGTGTTCACCGCCTTTTGATCTCGGTGCCCCCACGGCGACCGTGGTTTAGAATCGTTCAAATTTCAACTTAAATTCACTTCTACGGGTTTTTGTCTCAGTTTTTTTCTTAAATTCAGTAGCATCATCATAGAAGCCTTGTTCGGCGTCCTTCCGGCGACCGCAGAATCTCTTTAATTTCATTTAAATTCAGTGACGTGTTTTAGATTCGTTTAAATTTCAACTTAAATTCAGTTTTCACGAGTTTTTGTCTCAGTTTCTTTTAAATTCAGTAGAATCATCTTAAAGCCTTGTTCGGCGTCCTTCCGGCGACCGCAGAATATTTCACGCCATTCTAGGCTCAAGTTTATCAAAATAAAAATTTACCGCTTTGTGATTAAAAATTTAAATTCATTTGGAAAGCATCATAGCCGCCATTTTTAAAGCATCATAGCCGTCACATCACCATTTGTTGCCACCACTCAAAAAAAAAAAAAAAAAAAATTATATTCATTTTCTCTTTCTGACGTTCAATTCTTCTCTATGGCAACACTTCAATAGTAAAATTATAGCCACGTCGCGTCAGTATCAAGTGAAGTTCCGAAGGGAGTGCAGCTATCGGTGAGAATATTTCACACAGCCAATTCCTGTCTAACTAACCACATTACTTTGTTTCGTGTTTTTGTGTCTCTTATTTGCACGCTTTCTAGCTTGTGTTCACCGCCTTTTGATCTCGGTGCCCCCACGGCGACCGTGGTTTAGAATCGTTCAAATTTCAACTTAAATTCACTTCTACGGGTTTTTGTCTCAGTTTTTTTTTTCTTAAATTCAGTAGCATCATCATAGAAGCCTTGTTCGGCGTCCTTCCGGCGACCGCAGAATCTCTTTAATTTCATTTAAATTCAGTGACGTGTTTTAGATTCGTTTAAATTTCAACTTAAATTCAGTTTTCACGAGTTTTTGTCTCAGTTTCTTTTAAATTCAGTAGCATCATCTTAAAGCCTTGTTCGGCGTCCTTCCGGCGACCGCAGAATATTTCACGCCATTCTAGGCTCAAGTTTATCAAAATAAAAATTTACCGCTTTGTGATTAAAAATTTAAATTCATTTGGAAAGCATCATAGCCGCCATTTTTAAAGCATCATAGCCGTCACATCACCATTTGTTGCCACCACTCAAAAAAAAAAAAAAAAATTATATTCATTTTCTCTTTCTGACGTTCAATTCTTCTCTATGGCAACACTTCAATAGTAAAATTATAGCCACGTCGCGTCAGTATCAAGTGAAGTTCCGAAGGGAGTGCAGCTATCGGTGAGAATATTTCACACAGCCAATTCCTGTCTAACTAACCACATTACTTTGTTTCGTGTTTTTGTGTCTCTTATTTGCACGCTTTCTAGCTTGTGTTCACCGCCTTTTGATCTCGGTGCCCCCACGGCGACCGTGGTTTAGAATCGTTCAAATTTCAACTTAAATTCACTTCTACGGGTTTTTGTCTCAGTTTTTTTCTTAAATTCAGTAGCATCATCATAGAAGCCTTGTTCGGCGTCCTTCCGGCGACCGCAGAATCTCTTTAATTTCATTTAAATTCAGTGACGTGTTTTAGATTCGTTTAAATTTCAACTTAAATTCAGTTTTCACGAGTTTTTGTCTCAGTTTCTTTTAAATTCAGTAGAATCATCTTAAAGCCTTGTTCGGCGTCCTTCCGGCGACCGCAGAATATTTCACGCCATTCTAGGCTCAAGTTTATCAAAATAAAAATTTACCGCTGCGCGGCAGCTTTATCCTTACGCCAAAATGATGCGCTCACCAAACAAGTCATGCGCACATGTCGACAAAACGTACGACCTTATGCCGGAATTCACCAAAAGTCAAAACGACTCCATGGTTATCGGAAATCGGGATGATAAAATAATAAAATTATGCGAAACGATCCTTCGAAAAGCGAAATCCCAAGACATCATCAGTGCTACCGAAAAAATAATGGAACTTATTAAAACTGATAATCCGTCCCAAGCTAAAGAATGTCCGATTATGTTAAGTGCTATAAATACAATGGCGGAACAAATCAGAAGGATAGAAGATAAAATTACTGCGCCGTCTTCACCATGGAACAGGACAAAACCTGACAATGAAAAAGAAAAAGAGGATGGCGAAATGGATCGAAGGTTTCCACCACTTCCTACTCCAAGACACGCCGTGGTCGTCAGCCACAAAGACGAGAAAGACAGTGCCGAGGTTTTAAAAGGAGTTAAAAATTCCCTAGACCCACGGAAACTGAAGGTGGGCATAACAAATATCCGACAATCTACTAACGGGAGAGCAATCATAAGCTGCGAGAAGAAAGAAGACGCAGAACTTATAATGAAAACTCTGTCGTCGGAAAAAGTATCTGCGATCTGCGCCAAGAAAAGAAATCCCAAAATTATCTTAAAAGGTATTCAGAAGGATCTGAACTCTGCAGAGTTAATAGAAATAATGGAAGAGCAGAACGAAGACCTCGCTGGCCTAAAAGAAGACTCAAAAATACTCTTTTTCCAAAAAAATAAAAATCCGTGCCTAACAAACGTCGTGATCGAAACAAACCCCAAAATATGGAAGAAAATGGTTAACCTAGGCAGAGTAAATATCGCATTTCAAAGAATCTGTGCTGAAAACTTCATTTCAACAATGCAATGCATGAACTGTCTGGGATTTGGTCATCTAAAGAAGCATTGTGATATGGAAACGAGGTGCTGGCACTGCGCCGGGAAACACACGCTTGCACAATGTCCAAATAAAGGTAAAGCTGACGAAGTAAAATGCGGGTCATGTGTTAATGAAAACCGGAAGAGGAAAACCTCAGCTCCGTCAAGACATAGATCAGGAACGCACGAATGTCCACTCTACAGGAGAGAAATCGAAAGATCTATTGACCACACAAATTATGAATAGGAAAAAAAATGCAAATAAATACGTGCAAAAACCGGGACAGCACAAATTCAATATGGGAGGAAAAATTAAAATCAAACAATGGAACGCGCAAAGATGCCAATCCGCGACAGACAGTGTGGTTAATACGGACAAATCGGACATTATTCTGCTGCAGGAACCTTACACAGGAAACACAGGGCAGCTGAAAACGAAAAGATGGCAAGTTTACCAATCCACTAAAGGAACCAGAGAAAGCCCAAACAAGTCAGCAATTCTCGTCAACAATAGTATTAAAGCAACAATGATATCTTCAATCACATCCGAGAACTCAACATACATAGAAATAGAAACACGAGTTGGAACTATAACTCTAGGATCAGTATATGTTGAACCAAATAATCCTCTTGCACCCCAGATACTTACAATCACCAAACTTAATGAAGAAAACAAGAAAAAAGGCAAGAGCATTCTGATAGGCGGTGATTTCAACGCAAAAAGCTCGTGGTGGGGTAGTCCAAAAACAGATAAACGAGGCGAGGAACTAGCAGAGACGATAGCAACGCTGGATGCTCACATATTAAATGACGGCAGCACTCCAACATTTGAAACTTGGAGATCCGGCAACCATTTAACCTCATTCATAGACGTTACCTTCTGCTCCAACAATATTATGGACAAAGTCACAAACTGGGGTGTGGAACAAACAGGACTATCTGATCACAATGTTATAACGATGAGTATATCAGACACAATAATGCCCCCTGAATCAACAACCCCAAGGTACAGAACAAAGCTTGCAGACTGGACCAAGTTCGAAAAAGTCGCGAAAGAAATGTTGCAAAAGGCAAACATCACAATTGAAGACCCCGTCTATTCCAGTAACCCAATAAATCTTGAAAAACAGGTAGAAACTATCTCCTCAATCATCAAAACAACTTGCGAAAGGTCTATCCCTAAACCAGGAGGAAAACGAAAAAACTGCCCATGGTGGTCTGACTCACTGACACTATTAAAATCGGAACTGGTCTCTGCAAAAAGGAAACTTCAAAATTCATGCGGACAAAGAAGATCTGAGGTGACTTTACCCAAATACTTGGAAGCCAAAGAAAATTTTAAAAACGAGTTAAGAGAGTCAAAAACCAGTAGCTGGAAAGACTTCTGCCAAAAACAAACGAAGGAAACAACTTGGTCCAATATCTATAGAGTCCTCACGAACCCACCAAACAGGGCACCCACATCAACTTTTAAAAGCAATAACCCTGAAGAAACTGCTAAAGAAATTCTTCAACACTTCTTCCCAGATGACAATGTGATAAATGAAACTCCTGAACAAATGGAAATAAGAACAAAAGCAACGCATAAGACAACAGTCGACCAGGAACCAAAAATTTCAAAAGATGAGCTAAAAAACGCCCTTAGATCAATTGACCCGAAGAAGTGCCCTGGGGCGGATGGGATCACATCTGACATTCTTACTCACTTCAATGATAGCTTCCCAGAGATACTCACAAAATTGTTCCAGAAGTGTCTTGACATAGGATATTTCCCAAAAATATGGAAGGAGGCCATAATCATAATCATACCTAAGCCAGGAAAGGACAACTACAGCAGTCTGGAAAACTATAGGCCGATTGGACTTCTACCGGTTCTAGGGAAATTATTTGAAAAAATCCTAATAGACAGAATAAAATGGAACCTTGGCAAAGGGAAGAAATTAAGCTCAAAACAATATGGTTTCACCGCGCAAAAATCAGCCGAAGATGCAATTTATGATGCAGTCGAAGTCATAAAAAGAAAAATGAAGGAAAATGATGAAGTAATTGTCATATCTCTTGACATCAAAGGAGCCTTCGACAACGCGTGGTGGCCACAATTATTAAAACAGCTCGTAGAAAAAGATTGCCCTTCCAGCCTAGTTACATTAGTAAGAAGTTACACAGAAAATAGAAAAGTAAGAATAAAACACGGAATCCATTCGAGCGAAAAAAATGTCTCAAAGGGCTGCATTCAAGGATCGATTGGCGGGCCAATCTTTTGGAACGTATCACTGGATGAACTACTGCAAATGGATCTTGGCCCAGACGTTTACATCCAAGCGTACGCTGACGATGTCCTTCTGATTGTAAACGGAAAAAACCTACAAACCACTAAAGAAACGGCGGAAAGAGCATTAGGAAAAGTAAGCAGTTGGGGTAAAAAAGTAAAATTAGAATTTTCAGAAAAAAAAACGCAGATCATGGTAATGAGTAAGCTCCGGGATAAAACAATTAACATAAAAATGAACGGTAAAGAAATAAAACCAGTAAAGGAAGTAAAAATTTTGGGTATGGTAATGGACAATAAGCTTAGATGGGATAAACACATAGATTATATTTGCTGTAAAACCTCAAGAATATTCAAAGCCTTATGTAGAGCGGCAAAACCAACGTGGGGACTATCGCCTGAAATTTTAAAAACTATCTATGACGGGGCAATCGTACCAATATTTACGTATGGATCAGGGGTCTGGGGAGACACGTGTAAGAAAGTTAAGAATAGGAAGAAACTAGCCAGCGCTCAGCGACAATATGCAATTAGAATTTGTAAAGGGTACAGGACAATCTCCACCACCTCAGCTTTAGCCTTAGCGGGAACACCACCAATAGATCTAAAAATAGACGAAGTAAAAGATGTGTACAGAATTAATAGAAGGGGAATAACAGCTAACTTCCTTCCGGCTGACAGGGAAATAATGACCACGTGCAGTGTTAACGAACTACCGCACCCAGGGAAAACAGTTAAAGAAAATATAACAATTGAACTAGATAAAGGAAATAAGATTAATGAAGATGCTATACAAATTTATACAGACGGAAGTAAACAAGAAGGTAAAGTGGGCGCCGGGGTAGTTATAAAAGTAGATGGACAAGATTGGGTATCAAAATCTTATAAGTTAGAAGATTACTGCACTGTATACCAGGCGGAAATGATTGCAATTCAAAAAGCAATAGAATGGGTACAAATAAACAATATAAAAGGGAAAGATATAACTATAAATTCAGATAGTAAATCATCTTTAGAAACGCTGAGCAAAGAGAGAACAACAAATAAAATAGCAAGAGAATGTTTAGAAAAACTAGGAACATGCAGAGAAAATAAAAACAGGGTAAATTTTCAATGGGTAAGAGCGCACAACGGCTTAGAAGGTAATGAAAGGGCAGATACAGCAGCGAAAAGGGGAAGAACACTTAAAAAAAGACCAGACTATAGCAAGGTACCTCAAAGCTACACAAAAATAACTTTAAAGAAAGTAACTGAAAATAAATGGAACAAAAGATATATAGAGGAAAGCACGGGAAAAATTACAAAAAAATACTTACCAAATATAAGCACGGCACTTCAAAAAGGAAAATACGTTAAAAACAGTTTTACTGCAACCCAAATCTTGACAGGACATGGGTGCTTCAAAGAATATCTCAAACGTTTTAAAATAATAGATGATGACAAATGCCCGTGCGACAAAACATCAATACAGGACAGCGTACATGTACTAGAAAAATGCTCTATCTTTGATGCAGAGAGATTCAGACTAAATTTTGAACTAAAAAACTATGGAATAACAGAAGAAAATAGGCAAGAAATCTGGAATCAGAAAAAACCAAGCGAAATATATATAGCGTACTTAGAAAAAATTACCAAAAGAATAAAAGAAATTAACGAAACAATAGATAACTAAATAAATAACTTAAAGATACATATAGTAAGAAAAAAGAATTAGGAGAAACCTTGTGCGTAACAAGCAAGGTACCCATAGAAGATACTAACAATCCATACAACCTAACCTAACCTAACCTAACCTAACCTAACCTAACCTAACCTAACCTAACCTAACCTAACCTAACCTAACCTAACCTAACCTAACCTAACCTAACCTAACCTAACCTAACCTAACCTAACCTAACCTAACCTAACCTAACCTAACCTAACCTAACCTAACCTAACCTAACCTAACCTAACCTAACCTAACCTAACCTAACCTAACCTAACCTAACCTAACCTAACCTAACCTAACCTAACCTAACCTAACCTAACCTAACCTAACCTAACCTAACCTAACCTAACCTAACCTAACCTAACCTAACCTAACCTAACCTAACCTAACCTAACCTAACCTAACCTAACCTAACCTAACCTAACCTAACCTAACCTAACCTAACCTAACCTAACCTAACCTAACCGAGTATCAAGTGAAGTTCCGAAGGGAGTGCAGCTATCGGTGAGAATATTTCACACAGCCAATTCCTGTCTAACTAACCACATTACTTTGTTTCGTGTTTTTGTGTCTCTTATTTGCACGCTTTCTAGCTTGTGTTCACCGCCTTTTGACCTCGGTGCCCCCACGGCGACCGTGGTTTAGAATCGTTCAAATTTCAACTTAAATTCACTTCTACGGGTTTTTGTCTCAGTTTTTTTTTTCTTAAATTCAGTAGCATCATCATAGAAGCCTTGTTCGGCGTCCTTCCGGCGACCGCAGAATCTCTTTAATTTCATTTAAATTCAGTGACGTGTTTTAGATTCGTTTAAATTTCAACTTAAATTCAGTTTTCACGAGTTTTTGTCTCAGTTTCTTTTAAATTCAGTAGCATCATCTTAAAGCCTTGTTCGGCGTCCTTCCGGCGACCGCAGAATATTTCACGCCATTCTAGGCTCAAGTTTATCAAAATAAAAATTTACCGCTTTGTGATTAAAAATTTAAATTCATTTGGAAAGCATCATAGCCGCCATTTTTAAAGCATCATAGCCGTCACATCACCATTTGTTGCCACCACTCAAAAAAAAAAAAAAAAAAAAAATTATATTCATTTTATCTTTCTGACGTTCAATTCTTCTCTATGGCAACACTTCAATAGTAAAATTATAGCCACGTCGCGTCAGTATCAAGTGAAGTTCCGAAGGGAGTGCAGCTATCGGTGAGAATATTTCACACAGCCAATTCCTGTCTAACTAACCACATTACTTTGTTTCGTGTTTTTGTGTCTCTTATTTGCACGCTTTCTAGCTTGTGTTCACCGCCTTTTGATCTCGGTGCCCCCACGGCGACCGTGGTTTAGAATCGTTCAAATTTCAACTTAAATTCACTTCTACGGGTTTTTGTCTCAGTTTTTTTTTCTTAAATTCAGTAGCATCATCATAGAAGCCTTGTTCGGCGTCCTTCCGGCGACCGCAGAATCTCTTTAATTTCATTTAAATTCAGTGACGTGTTTTAGATTCGTTTAAATTTCAACTTAAATTCAGTTTTCACGAGTTTTTGTCTCAGTTTCTTTTAAATTCAGTAGAATCATCTTAAAGCCTTGTTCGGCGTCCTTCCGGCGACCGCAGAATATTTCACGCCATTCTAGGCTCAAGTTTATCAAAATAAAAATTTACCGCTTTGTGATTAAAAATTTAAATTCATTTGGAAAGCATCATAGCCGCCATTTTTAAAGCATCATAGCCGTCACATCACCATTTGTTGCCACCACTCAAAAAAAAAAAAAAAAAAAAAAAAATTATATTCATTTTCTCTTTCTGACGTTCAATTCTTCTCTATGGCAACACTTCAATAGTAAAATTATAGCCACGTCGCGTCAGTATCAAGTGAAGTTCCGAAGGGAGTGCAGCTATCGGTGAGAATATTTCACACAGCCAATTCCTGTCTAACTAACCACATTACTTTGTTTCGTGTTTTTGTGTCTCTTATTTGCACGCTTTCTAGCTTGTGTTCACCGCCTTTTGATCTCGGTGCCCCCACGGCGACCGTGGTTTAGAATCGTTCAAATTTCAACTTAAATTCACTTCTACGGGTTTTTGTCTCAGTTTTTTTTTTCTTAAATTCAGTAGCATCATCATAGAAGCCTTGTTCGGCGTCCTTCCGGCGACCGCAGAATCTCTTTAATTTCATTTAAATTCAGTGACGTGTTTTAGATTCGTTTAAATTTCAACTTAAATTCAGTTTTCACGAGTTTTTGTCTCAGTTTCTTTTAAATTCAGTAGAATCATCTTAAAGCCTTGTTCGGCGTCCTTCCGGCGACCGCAGAATATTTCACGCCATTCTAGGCTCAAGTTTATCAAAATAAAGATTTACCGCTGCGCGGCAGCTTTATCCTTACGCCAAAATGATGCGCTCACCAAACAAGTCATGCGCACATGTCGACAAAACGTACGACCTTATGCCGGAATTCACCAAAAGTCAAAACGACTCCATGGTTATCGGAAATCGGGATGATAAAATAATAAAATTATGCGAAACGATCCTTCGAAAAGCGAAATCCCAAGACATCATCAGTGCTACCGAAAAAATAATGGAACTTATTAAAACTGATAATCCGTCCCAAGCTAAAGAATGTCCGATTATGTTAAGTGCTATAAATACAATGGCGGAACAAATCAGAAGGATAGAAGATAAAATTACTGCGCCGTCTTCACCATGGAACAGGACAAAACCTGACAATGAAAAAGAAAAAGAGGATGGCGAAATGGATCGAAGGTTTCCACCACTTCCTACTCCAAGACACGCCGTGGTCGTCAGCCACAAAGACGAGAAAGACAGTGCCGAGGTTTTAAAAGGAGTTAAAAATTCCCTAGACCCACGGAAACTGAAGGTGGGCATAACAAATATCCGACAATCTACTAACGGGAGAGCAATCATAAGCTGCGAGAAGAAAGAAGACGCAGAACTTATAATGAAAACTCTGTCGTCGGAAAAAGTATCTGCGATCTGCGCCAAGAAAAGAAATCCCAAAATTATCTTAAAAGGTATTCAGAAGGATCTGAACTCTGCAGAGTTAATAGAAATAATGGAAGAGCAGAACGAAGACCTCGCTGGCCTAAAAGAAGACTCAAAAATACTCTTTTTCCAAAAAAATAAAAATCCGTGCCTAACAAACGTCGTGATCGAAACAAACCCCAAAATATGGAAGAAAATGGTTAACCTAGGCAGAGTAAATATCGCATTTCAAAGAATCTGTGCTGAAAACTTCATTTCAACAATGCAATGCATGAACTGTCTGGGATTTGGTCATCTAAAGAAGCATTGTGATATGGAAACGAGGTGCTGGCACTGCGCCGGGAAACACACGCTTGCACAATGTCCAAATAAAGGTAAAGCTGACGAAGTAAAATGCGGGTCATGTGTTAATGAAAACCGGAAGAGGAAAACCTCAGCTCCGTCAAGACATAGATCAGGAACGCACGAATGTCCACTCTACAGGAGAGAAATCGAAAGATCTATTGACCACACAAATTATGAATAGGAAAAAAAAAAAATGCAAATAAATACGTGCAAAAACCGGGACAGCACAAATTCAATATGGGAGGAAAAATTAAAATCAAACAATGGAACGCGCAAAGATGCCAATCCGCGACAGACAGTGTGGTTAATACGGACAAATCGGACATTATTCTGCTGCAGGAACCTTACACAGGAAACACAGGGCAGCTGAAAACGAAAAGATGGCAAGTTTACCAATCCACTAAAGGAACCAGAGAAAGCCCAAACAAGTCAGCAATTCTCGTCAACAATAGTATTAAAGCAACAATGATATCTTCAATCACATCCGAGAACTCAACATACATAGAAATAGAAACACGAGTTGGAACTATAACCCTAGGATCAGTATATGTTGAACCAAATAATCCTCTTGCACCCCAGATACTTACAATCACCAAACTTAATGAAGAAAACAAGAAAAAAGGCAAGAGCATTCTGATAGGCGGTGATTTCAACGCAAAAAGCTCGTGGTGGGGTAGTCCAAAAACAGATAAACGAGGCGAGGAACTAGCAGAGACGATAGCAACGCTGGATGCTCACATATTAAATGACGGCAGCACTCCAACATTTGAAACTTGGAGATCCGGCAACCATTTAACCTCATTCATAGACGTTACCTTCTGCTCCAACAATATTATGGACAAAGTCACAAACTGGGGTGTGGAACAAACAGGACTATCTGATCACAATGTTATAACGATGAGTATATCAGACACAATAATGCCCCCTGAATCAACAACCCCAAGGTACAGAACAAAGCTTGCAGACTGGACCAAGTTCGAAAAAGTCGCGAAAGAAATGTTGCAAAAGGCAAACATCACAATTGAAGACCCCGTCTATTCCAGTAACCCAATAAATCTTGAAAAACAGGTAGAAACTATCTCCTCAATCATCAAAACAACTTGCGAAAGGTCTATCCCTAAACCAGGAGGAAAACGAAAAAACTGCCCATGGTGGTCTGACTCACTGACACTATTAAAATCGGAACTGGTCTCTGCAAAAAGGAAACTTCAAAATTCATGCGGACAAAGAAGATCTGAGGTGACTTTACCCAAATACTTGGAAGCCAAAGAAAATTTTAAAAACGAGTTAAGAGAGTCAAAAACCAGTAGCTGGAAAGACTTCTGCCAAAAACAAACGAAGGAAACAACTTGGTCCAATATCTATAGAGTCCTCACGAACCCACCAAACAGGGCACCCACATCAACTTTTAAAAGCAATAACCCTGAAGAAACTGCTAAAGAAATTCTTCAACACTTCTTCCCAGATGACAATGTGATAAATGAAACTCCTGAACAAATGGAAATAAGAACAAAAGCAACGCATAAGACAACAGTCGACCAGGAACCAAAAATTTCAAAAGATGAGCTAAAAAACGCCCTTAGATCAATTGACCCGAAGAAGTGCCCTGGGGCGGATGGGATCACATCTGACATTCTTACTCACTTCAATGATAGCTTCCCAGAGATACTCACAAAATTGTTCCAGAAGTGTCTTGACATAGGATATTTCCCAAAAATATGGAAGGAGGCCATAATCATAATCATACCTAAGCCAGGAAAGGACAACTACAGCAGTCTGGAAAACTATAGGCCGATTGGACTTCTACCGGTTCTAGGGAAATTATTTGAAAAAATCCTAATAGACAGAATAAAATGGAACCTTGGCAAAGGGAAGAAATTAAGCTCAAAACAATATGGTTTCACCGCGCAAAAATCAGCCGAAGATGCAATTTATGATGCAGTCGAAGTCATAAAAAGAAAAATGAAGGAAAATGACGAAGTAATTGTCATATCTCTTGACATCAAAGGAGCCTTCGACAACGCGTGGTGGCCACAATTATTAAAACAGCTCGTAGAAAAAGATTGCCCTTCCAGCCTAGTTACATTAGTAAGAAGTTACACAGAAAATAGAAAAGTAAGAATAAAACACGGAATCCATTCGAGCGAAAAAAATGTCTCAAAGGGCTGCATTCAAGGATCGATTGGCGGGCCAATCTTTTGGAACGTATCACTGGATGAACTACTGCAAATGGATCTTGGCCCAGACGTTTACATCCAAGCGTACGCTGACGATGTCCTTCTGATTGTAAACGGAAAAAACCTACAAACCACTAAAGAAACGGCGGAAAGAGCATTAGGAAAAGTAAGCAGTTGGGGTAAAAAAGTAAAATTAGAATTTTCAGAAAAAAAAACGCAGATCATGGTAATGAGTAAGCTCCGGGATAAAACAATTAACATAAAAATGAACGGTAAAGAAATAAAACCAGTAAAGGAAGTAAAAATTTTGGGTATGGTAATGGACAATAAGCTTAGATGGGATAAACACATAGATTATATTTGCTGTAAAACCTCAAGAATATTCAAAGCCTTATGTAGAGCGGCAAAACCAACGTGGGGACTATCGCCTGAAATTTTAAAAACTATCTATGACGGGGCAATCGTACCAATATTTACGTATGGATCAGGGGTCTGGGGAGACACGTGTAAGAAAGTTAAGAATAGGAAGAAACTAGCCAGCGCTCAGCGACAATATGCAATTAGAATTTGTAAAGGGTACAGGACAATCTCCACCACCTCAGCTTTAGCCTTAGCGGGAACACCACCAATAGATCTAAAAATAGACGAAGTAAAAGATGTGTACAGAATTAATAGAAGGGGAATAACAGCTAACTTCCTTCCGGCTGACAGGGAAATAATGACCACGTGCAGTGTTAACGAACTACCGCACCCAGGGAAAACAGTTAAAGAAAATATAACAATTGAACTAGATAAAGGAAATAAGATTAATGAAGATGCTATACAAATTTATACAGACGGAAGTAAACAAGAAGGTAAAGTGGGCGCCGGGGTAGTTATAAAAGTAGATGGACAAGATTGGGTATCAAAATCTTATAAGTTAGAAGATTACTGCACTGTATACCAGGCGGAAATGATTGCAATTCAAAAAGCAATAGAATGGGTACAAATAAACAATATAAAAGGGAAAGATATAACTATAAATTCAGATAGTAAATCATCTTTAGAAACGCTGAGCAAAGAGAGAACAACAAATAAAATAGCAAGAGAATGTTTAGAAAAACTAGGAACATGCAGAGAAAATAAAAACAGGGTAAATTTTCAATGGGTAAGAGCGCACAACGGCTTAGAAGGTAATGAAAGGGCAGATACAGCAGCGAAAAGGGGAAGAACACTTAAAAAAAGACCAGACTATAGCAAGGTACCTCAAAGCTACACAAAAATAACTTTAAAGAAAGTAACTGAAAATAAATGGAACAAAAGATATATAGAGGAAAGCACGGGAAAAATTACAAAAAAATACTTACCAAATATAAGCACGGCACTTCAAAAAGGAAAACACGTTAAAAACAGTTTTACTGCAACCCAAATCTTGACAGGACATGGGTGCTTCAAAGAATATCTCAAACGTTTTAAAATAATAGATGATGACAAATGCCCGTGCGACAAAACATCAATACAGGACAGCGTACATGTACTAGAAAAATGCTCTATCTTTGATGCAGAGAGATTCAGACTAAATTTTGAACTAAAAAACTATGGAATAACAGAAGAAAATAGGCAAGAAATCTGGAATCAGAAAAAACCAAGCGAAATATATATAGCGTACTTAGAAAAAATTACCAAAAGAATAAAAGAAATTAACGAAACAATAGATAACTAAATAAATAACTTAAAGATACATATAGTAAGAAAAAAGAATTAGGAGAAACCTTGTGCGTAACAAGCAAGGTACCCATAGAAGATACTAACAATCCATACAACCTAACCTAACCTAACCTAACCTAACCTAACCTAACCTAACCTAACCTAACCTAACCTAACCTAACCTAACCTAACCTAACCTAACCTAACCTAACCTAACCTAACCTAACCTAACCTAACCTAACCTAACCTAACCTAACCTAACCTAACCTAACCTAACCTAACCGTTTATCAAGTGAAGTTCCGAAGGGAGTGCAGCTATCGGTGAGAATATTTCACACAGCCAATTCCTGTCTAACTAACCACATTACTTTGTTTCGTGTTTTTGTGTCTCTTATTTGCACGCTTTCTAGCTTGTGTTCACCGCCTTTTGATCTCGGTGCCCCCACGGCGACCGTGGTTTAGAATCGTTCAAATTTCAACTTAAATTCACTTCTACGGGTTTTTGTCTCAGTTTTTTTTTCTTAAATTCAGTAGCATCATCATAGAAGCCTTGTTCGGCGTCCTTCCGGCGACCGCAGAATCTCTTTAATTTCATTTAAATTCAGTGACGTGTTTTAGATTCGTTTAAATTTCAACTTAAATTCAGTTTTCACGAGTTTTTGTCTCAGTTTCTTTTAAATTCAGTAGAATCATCTTAAAGCCTTGTTCGGCGTCCTTCCGGCGACCGCAGAATATTTCACGCCATTCTAGGCTCAAGTTTATCAAAAAAAAAAAATTTACCGCTGCGCGGCAGAAAGCTGATAAAGATAAAGATCCTTACGCCAAAATGATGCGCTCACCAAACAAGTCATGCGCACATGTCGACAAAACGTACGACCTTATGCCGGAATTCACCAAAAGTCAAAACGACTCCATGGTTATCGGAAATCGGGATGATAAAATAATAAAATTATGCGAAACGATCCTTCGAAAAGCGAAATCCCAAGACATCATCAGTGCTACCGAAAAAATAATGGAACTTATTAAAACTGATAATCCGTCCCAAGCTAAAGAATGTCCGATTATGTTAAGTGCTATAAATACAATGGCGGAACAAATCAGAAGGATAGAAGATAAAATTACTGCGCCGTCTTCACCATGGAACAGGACAAAACCTGACAATGAAAAAGAAAAAGAGGATGGCGAAATGGATCGAAGGTTTCCACCACTTCCTACTCCAAGACACGCCGTGGTCGTCAGCCACAAAGACGAGAAAGACAGTGCCGAGGTTTTAAAAGGAGTTAAAAATTCCCTAGACCCACGGAAACTGAAGGTGGGCATAACAAATATCCGACAATCTACTAACGGGAGAGCAATCATAAGCTGCGAGAAGAAAGAAGACGCAGAACTTATAATGAAAACTCTGTCGTCGGAAAAAGTATCTGCGATCTGCGCCAAGAAAAGAAATCCCAAAATTATCTTAAAAGGTATTCAGAAGGATCTGAACTCTGCAGAGTTAATAGAAATAATGGAAGAGCAGAACGAGGACCTCGCTGGCCTAAAAGAAGACTCAAAAATACTCTTTTTCCAAAAAAATAAAAATCCGTGCCTAACAAACGTCGTGATCGAAACAAACCCCAAAATATGGAAGAAAATGGTTAACCTAGGCAGAGTAAATATCGCATTTCAAAGAATCTGTGCTGAAAACTTCATTTCAACAATGCAATGCATGAACTGTCTGGGATTTGGTCATCTAAAGAAGCATTGTGATATGGAAACGAGGTGCTGGCACTGCGCCGGGAAACACACGCTTGCACAATGTCCAAATAAAGGTAAAGCTGACGAAGTAAAATGCGGGTCATGTGTTAATGAAAACCGGAAGAGGAAAACCTCAGCTCCGTCAAGACATAGATCAGGAACGCACGAATGTCCACTCTACAGGAGAGAAATCGAAAGATCTATTGACCACACAAATTATGAATAGGAAAAAAAATGCAAATAAATACGTGCAAAAACCGGGACAGCACAAATTCAATATGGGAGGAAAAATTAAAATCAAACAATGGAACGCGCAAAGATGCCAATCCGCGACAGACAGTGTGGTTAATACGGACAAATCGGACATTATTCTGCTGCAGGAACCTTACACAGGAAACACAGGGCAGCTGAAAACGAAAAGATGGCAAGTTTACCAATCCACTAAAGGAACCAGAGAAAGCCCAAACAAGTCAGCAATTCTCGTCAACAATAGTATTAAAGCAACAATGATATCTTCAATCACATCCGAGAACTCAACATACATAGAAATAGAAACACGAGTTGGAACTATAACTCTAGGATCAGTATATGTTGAACCAAATAATCCTCTTGCACCCCAGATACTTACAATCACCAAACTTAATGAAGAAAACAAGAAAAAAGGCAAGAGCATTCTGATAGGCGGTGATTTCAACGCAAAAAGCTCGTGGTGGGGTAGTCCAAAAACAGATAAACGAGGCGAGGAACTAGCAGAGACGATAGCAACGCTGGATGCTCACATATTAAATGACGGCAGCACTCCAACATTTGAAACTTGGAGATCCGGCAACCATTTAACCTCATTCATAGACGTAACCTTCTGCTCCAACAATATTATGGACAAAGTCACAAACTGGGGTGTGGAACAAACAGGACTATCTGATCACAATGTTATAACGATGAGTATATCAGACACAATAATGCCCCCTGAATCAACAACCCCAAGGTACAGAACAAAGCTTGCAGACTGGACCAAGTTCGAAAAAGTCGCGAAAGAAATGTTGCAAAAGGCAAACATCACAATTGAAGACCCCGTCTATTCCAGTAACCCAATAAATCTTGAAAAACAGGTAGAAACTATCTCCTCAATCATCAAAACAACTTGCGAAAGGTCTATCCCTAAACCAGGAGGAAAACGAAAAAACTGCCCATGGTGGTCTGACTCACTGACACTATTAAAATCGGAACTGGTCTCTGCAAAAAGGAAACTTCAAAATTCATGCGGACAAAGAAGATCTGAGGTGACTTTACCCAAATACTTGGAAGCCAAAGAAAATTTTAAAAACGAGTTAAGAGAGTCAAAAACCAGTAGCTGGAAAGACTTCTGCCAAAAACAAACGAAGGAAACAACTTGGTCCAATATCTATAGAGTCCTCACGAACCCACCAAACAGGGCACCCACATCAACTTTTAAAAGCAATAACCCTGAAGAAACTGCTAAAGAAATTCTTCAACACTTCTTCCCAGATGACAATGTGATAAATGAAACTCCTGAACAAATGGAAATAAGAACAAAAGCAACGCATAAGACAACAGTCGACCAGGAACCAAAAATTTCAAAAGATGAGCTAAAAAACGCCCTTAGATCAATTGACCCGAAGAAGTGCCCTGGGGCGGATGGGATCACATCTGACACTCTTACTCACTTCAATGATAGCTTCCCAGAGATACTCACAAAATTGTTCCAGAAGTGTCTTGACATAGGATATTTCCCAAAAATATGGAAGGAGGCCATAATCATAATCATACCTAAGCCAGGAAAGGACAACTACAGCAGTCTGGAAAACTATAGGCCGATTGGACTTCTACCGGTTCTAGGGAAATTATTTGAAAAAATCCTAATAGACAGAATAAAATGGAACCTTGGCAAAGGGAAGAAATTAAGCTCAAAACAATATGGTTTCACCGCGCAAAAATCAGCCGAAGATGCAATTTATGATGCAGTCGAAGTCATAAAAAGAAAAATGAAGGAAAATGACGAAGTAATTGTCATATCTCTTGACATCAAAGGAGCCTTCGACAACGCGTGGTGGCCACAATTATTAAAACAGCTCGTAGAAAAAGATTGCCCTTCCAGCCTAGTTACATTAGTAAGAAGTTACACAGAAAATAGAAAAGTAAGAATAAAACACGGAATCCATTCGAGCGAAAAAAATGTCTCAAAGGGCTGCATTCAAGGATCGATTGGCGGGCCAATCTTTTGGAACGTATCACTGGATGAACTACTGCAAATGGATCTTGGCCCAGACGTTTACATCCAAGCGTACGCTGACGATGTCCTTCTGATTGTAAACGGAAAAAACCTACAAACCACTAAAGAAACGGCGGAAAGAGCATTAGGAAAAGTAAGCAGTTGGGGTAAAAAAGTAAAATTAGAATTTTCAGAAAAAAAAACGCAGATCATGGTAATGAGTAAGCTCCGGGATAAAACAATTAACATAAAAATGAACGGTAAAGAAATAAAACCAGTAAAGGAAGTAAAAATTTTGGGTATGGTAATGGACAATAAGCTTAGATGGGATAAACACATAGATTATATTTGCTGTAAAACCTCAAGAATATTCAAAGCCTTATGTAGAGCGGCAAAACCAACGTGGGGACTATCGCCTGAAATTTTAAAAACTATCTATGACGGGGCAATCGTACCAATATTTACGTATGGATCAGGGGTCTGGGGAGACACGTGTAAGAAAGTTAAGAATAGGAAGAAACTAGCCAGCGCTCAGCGACAATATGCAATTAGAATTTGTAAAGGGTACAGGACAATCTCCACCACCTCAGCTTTAGCCTTAGCGGGAACACCACCAATAGATCTAAAAATAGACGAAGTAAAAGATGTGTACAGAATTAATAGAAGGGGAATAACAGCTAACTTCCTTCCGGCTGACAGGGAAATAATGACCACGTGCAGTGTTAACGAACTACCGCACCCAGGGAAAACAGTTAAAGAAAATATAACAATTGAACTAGATAAAGGAAATAAGATTAATGAAGATGCTATACAAATTTATACAGACGGAAGTAAACAAGAAGGTAAAGTGGGCGCCGGGGTAGTTATAAAAGTAGATGGACAAGATTGGGTATCAAAATCTTATAAGTTAGAAGATTACTGCACTGTATACCAGGCGGAAATGATTGCAATTCAAAAAGCAATAGAATGGGTACAAATAAACAATATAAAAGGGAAAGATATAACTATAAATTCAGATAGTAAATCATCTTTAGAAACGCTGAGCAAAGAGAGAACAACAAATAAAATAGCAAGAGAATGTTTAGAAAAACTAGGAACATGCAGAGAAAATAAAAACAGGGTAAATTTTCAATGGGTAAGAGCGCACAACGGCTTAGAAGGTAATGAAAGGGCAGATACAGCAGCGAAAAGGGGAAGAACACTTAAAAAAAGACCAGACTATAGCAAGGTACCTCAAAGCTACACAAAAATAACTTTAAAGAAAGTAACTGAAAATAAATGGAACAAAAGATATATAGAGGAAAGCACGGGAAAAATTACAAAAAAATACTTACCAAATATAAGCACGGCACTTCAAAAAGGAAAACACGTTAAAAACAGTTTTACTGCAACCCAAATCTTGACAGGACATGGGTGCTTCAAAGAATATCTCAAACGTTTTAAAATAATAGATGATGACAAATGCCCGTGCGACAAAACATCAATACAGGACAGCGTACATGTACTAGAAAAATGCTCTATCTTTGATGCAGAGAGATTCAGACTAAATTTTGAACTAAAAAACTATGGAATAACAGAAGAAAATAGGCAAGAAATCTGGAATCAGAAAAAACCAAGCGAAATATATATAGCGTACTTAGAAAAAATTACCAAAAGAATAAAAGAAATTAACGAAACAATAGATAACTAAATAAATAACTTAAAGATACATATAGTAAGAAAAAAGAATTAGGAGAAACCTTGTGCGTAACAAGCAAGGTACCCATAGAAGATACTAACAATCCATACAACCTAACCTAACCTAACCTAACCTAACCTAACCTAACCTAACCTAACCTAACCTAACCTAACCTAACCTAACCTAACCTAACCTAACCTAACCTAACCTAACCTAACCTAACCTAACCTAATCTTACCTAACCTTACCTAACCTAACCTAACCTAACCTAACTTAACCTAATCTTACCTAACCTAACCTAACCTAACCTAACCTTACCTAACCGAGTGTTCTGTCGCGAGCCTAGCGGTGAGTTTCTTACAAAGATTTCAAAAAGTTTAAAGAAGTTTCGACTGCGTTTAAGTTTTTACCCAAGTTTTACATAATACCTCTCGACAGATTTGCATAAAAATTAAATAGTGCTTAAAACATTCTCATTCACGTTGCACAAATTGACTTTCAAATTTTTTTTGCATAAATTGAGGTAATTTTTTTTTTTCATACTAAACACCCAGCCCTCTCCTTTATGCAAAGATATAAAGTAAAAACACACAATAAAGTAAACTCACAGTTGAAAATAAATAAGCAAGGTAAATAATAGAAAGAACATTCAGAAAAAAAAAACCTAACCTAACCTAACCTAACCTATCCCTACCTTATCTTATCTAACCTAACCTAACCTAACTTAACCTAATCTTACCTAACCTAACCTTACCTAACCTAACTTAACCTAATCTTACCTAACCTAACCTAACCTAACCTAACCTTACCTAACCGAGTGTTCTGTCGCGAGCCTAGCGGTGAGTTTCTTACAAAGATTTCAAAAAGTTTAAAGAAGTTTCGACTGCGTTTAAGTTTTTACCCAAGTTTTACATAATACCTCTCGACAGATTTGCATAAAAATTAAATAATTCTCATTCACGTTGCACAAATTGACTTTCAATTTTTTTTTGCATAAATTGAGGTAATTTTTTTTTTTTTTCATACTAAACACCCAGCCCTCTCCTTTATGCAAAGCTATAATGTAAAAACACACAATAAAGTAAACTCACAGTTGAAAATAAACCTTGATAAATATAATAAGCAAGGTAAATAATAGAAAGAACATTCAGAAAAAAAAAACCTAACCTAACCTAACCTAACCGAGTGTTCTGTCGCGAGCCCAGCGGTGAGTTTCTTACAAAGATTTCAAAAAGTTTAAAGAAGTTTCGACTGCTACTAAGTGTACTAAGAATGTCTGATGACCGAATTCCGAGGAAGATACTGAGTGAGATTCCAGAGGGTAGACGTCCAGTGGGCCGCCCCAGACACAGTTGGGCGAGGCAACTCCAGAAACTGTGTGAGGAGAGGATGGGTCTACCATGGACGGAGGCGGAAAAATCAGCACAAGACAGAGTCGTATGGAGGAGCCTTGTCGAATCGACGCAATCGATGCAATGGGTCCCCGACCCGCATAGGACAAGCTGAAGACGATGATTATGATGACATTTCTTTATACGAGTACTATAAATATGTAAATCTGTATGCGATGTGTGGGATTGCGCTATCTTTTCTACATCCTGAAATGAAATAATAATAATGATTAATATTATGTACTAAAATGACTATATTTCTTATAGTATAGGAACCCGATGTACAACGGCCTTCACATTTTTATATTTAATTTAATATGTCAATAAACGTATAGCATATGGGTTGCCTAGCAAATTTTAGTCCAGGGTATGATTAATTAATAATTCAAAATTATTTTTTTTACACAGGTTGGTATAAACAGGTAAACGATACTAGCATTTTGCACCGGTCTGATTATTGAATTAAAATTAAATGAAATTAAAGATTATTTCATTATGAACACGGTGGTATCAAAATATACACACATAAATAATTAATCGATTAAAAAAAAAATTAAAATTTATTTTTTATTATTATTTATTAACCAAGATAAGCACTTATACATATATTTTTACAGTTTGAAGTGTAATACATATTTTTGGTTTTTGGTAAGCACCACCTCACTAGGCTGAGCCTGTTCCGAGGTGGCAGGAATTTAGTCAAATTTTGATTACTTAATCTTGTAAGAAAAGAATAAGATAAAATTTTTAATTTATACATGAAAAGATAAATAGAACGAAAGAAAAAGAAAAAACTTGAGAAACATAAACAATATTCATACAATTAATAAGAAATATAAAAATTTAAAATGATTATATACTTAAGAATACTAAGAAATTTAGAAATAATAACAAATATTTGAAAGGAAAAGAGAAAGATATAGTTTGGTGTGTTGTTATATGGTATAAATTATCTCCCTGCAGTATACAACGCCTTTGTTGAATATCCACGTATGAGTTTTGTGTTTTAGATTAGCATTTTTAGTCAAATGAATATCTTTAATATCTTTTTCAATTAAATTTAAAAAAATTTGGAGCCAAATTACGGTAATGTCTTTGTCCATATGTAGTATTTGTCTTTGGAGTCATGTGTTGGTGTCTGTGTCTTGTGTCGTAATTGTGTTGTGCAGTATGATGGTTTAGTTTGTCCTGTTGGTAATGTATAATTATAATTTTGATGTACAGTTGTTGTATGTTCAGTACAGCAAAGTCTTTAAATAAAAAAAATAACATTGCATGTAAGTACATGAACAATAATTAAGATTCATAGGAATTCCAAAAAATATATATATATATTCGTAAATATATATATATTTAGCAAAATATACGTTTCATTGACTCGCGGATCGCAACTCCTACATTTGGCAACATTTCTTTTTAATAGCGTTTCTTCTGATACAGGTCAATCATAGTAAAAACATCGCACATTGCAATTAAGATAAGAAAAAACAAGATTTTATTCAAATTCAGCTTGTTATTATGTTATTATTGTACAGCAAATATTTTAGCAACTTTATTTTTTTATATGACTATTTTTAAACAAATATTGGTTATTTTCTTATCCACGATTATAAATTCCTACAATGCTTAATCGTGTGCCACGCCACTCTATTATTATTAAACAAGATAAAATCAATGTGCTTAATTTATTAGTAACTTGAAAACTTACTTACTACAAATAAAACAATTTTCTCTTCAATTTATGACTGATTTGACAGTAAAAAATATATGTGAGATATATTTGAGATTCACGGAGAATACAAGACTGATGAATGTAATGAGATAAGACTAGGACTCTTAGATGGTTTGGGCATGTAGAGCCAATTATCTAAAGAAAGGTTGTAAGAAGAATATATGACGTGAACTTGAATGGTAGAAAAAGTCGGGGATGCCCGAGAAAGACATGGCATGATTGAGTAAACCGAATTCTTGAGTCATGTCGAAAGACAGAAGAAAAGAGCGATATATGGATGTGAATGAGGCAAGGAGTGTATGCACAGACCGATTTGTTTGGCGGTCCTCTATGCGAACCCCTGCGAGGAAACAGCGGGATGGTTAGTTATTGAGAGATAATGTTTATTTATTATTAAAGGCATGTTATTTTATTTGTTTACACAGTTTTATGCTTTCGATTTTCCTTTTAAGAGATTTGTAGCTCCTCAGTGTAGGCTGGTAGTTAAAGAAGAACAACGAGGTTGCGTGATAAAAAAACCTTCAATGAGTTCCCACAAAAAAATATAATTTGTAATCACACAAACACGGTCAGCGTAACAGTCTTACGATGTTAAATAGTACTAACGAAGTTACACACTGGGTCAAGGTTGATTGCGGATAGAAGAAGCGACTGCTTCGGTGAGTTGAACGAACACTACTGCTTTCGCTGTTGTTGGGCGCGTTTTATATGGCCAGACGAGTGAAGTATTGGAAGTAAATCATCACTCGGCTAGTTACTCGAAAGCGCTAGAACTGTGCATTGCAAGCGTACAATGGTTCGTACCTTTTCTGGAATGCGTGAGAGGAAGGTAGGTCCGCGGCTCTGTTCCGATGAACTAGGTACCTACTGTTCAGTCGCGTACCGTCCATGCCAGACGGCTGACGGGAGCTCTAGTAATTTCGCTTGCATATATTTGAACACAAGCGCCGCTTCTGGAAACATCGATACGGTTCGGGGGCAATCCAAAGCGTGACGTAGCAAAGGCTGGTTGCTACAGGACTCCCTCCCCAGACAACGCAGACATGGCTGCGGTGGAAGGAGGAATGGTCAGATACCGAGGTGATCGGGAAATCGAACCCGCCTTCCAGAACGAGTGGTTGTGTGTGTCCGATCATGACTGCCATCGAACAACGGAAGGGTTGGTTATGATGTGGCGGCTGGTGGCTCTGATGCGGTTTGCGGTGTGACCTATATTAATGGAATAGGGAAGCTTAACACCAAATTACTCCAGCAATCACCAGCTTTAGCGCCGTAACTCGTTCTGGTAAATTTGAAGGAAGGAAATTTGCTAAATAATAATAGCAGAGCGCGTCGCGCGCGATTTCTGAATACCTATTGACGGTCTCGTTCAATCGCAAATACTAAGGATTTAAGCTAGAATGTAAATTTTGTATAAAATGTAGAAGTCAAAAGCTAGCTTATGTAGGTCTCTACATAGCAGTTTTCTTGAGATCCCTGAAATTTGAAGTAAAAGGCGTGGGGTTTTATTTTTTTGGGAATGGGAATTCTATTGTATACATTTGTTAGTAAACAGAGGCCTCATGCAATACATCCTTTTTCCAAACCGATATACCTAGTACGTACAGACCTTGCCTAACAAATACACCCCTAACATAGCCTTTCTGATGAAATGTCTCGCAACACAATCGTAAGATACATAAATACCACTTGTCCGTTAAAATTAACAAAACATCCCCAAAAGACCCTCTCCCCTTACACTCATTGCACCTCGGCGGCCCCATTATGATTATTGGTTTGAAAACTTCTTTAGCACCGTTGTTATTGGAAACTAGATGAAACGAAACTTAGTGACGCAATGAGATACTGTAATCGGTCTCCTCTTTGTGAGGTGCTTCGTAGCCTCCCCACTCCTGTCTCCTTGGGTTTTCTGAAGGTTTCACTTCTACCGCATGTAAACTGCACAACTGTAATTTTTTTGTTTCTAAAATGCTGACTGGGATACTTTAATCGGTCTCCTCTTTGTGATGTGCTTCGTAGCCTATCGACCTTCTCTTCATGCGGTGCTTCGTAGAATAAAATGTGAAATAATTTTAACACTTGGTAACGATATTATAATAAATAAACCACACAATTAACGTATTCCTGATAATGTACATTAGTCTTAAATTCGTCATTCTTCCGAAGTTTAGTTTTCAGAAGGTTTCACCTCTACCGCATGTGAATTGCACTCTGATTCCGCACACCCCATTGACTAGACAGGGAACCCACCTAAAATGTCTAGTTATACAAAATTAAATATTAGCTATTGTCCGAAGTGTCAAAAGAAAGGAAGTCTAAATTTATGACCCGAACCCAAAACAATCGTGTCCCTCGCTATAAGGTACCTCAGCATGACCTTGGGTAGGTACACTCTCCGAAACCTAGAATTAAACTTGGCTTTTGTTTCTTTTTTTCGCAAGGCCCGTACTAAATATGTAATGTAATTTTTAAACAAGCTTACCAAATCCTCCATGCTGCACAATACACTGAAAGCACTCTTGAAAACACAAGCCATTTCCACAAACCGTCATGCAACTACTCATTTCAAAATGCGCCCGTCAAAACCAACTCTCGCGCCTAGGTTCAAATAGAATCTCTGTCTCATGACCTTTCCCATTTATAAAACTCAATTTTCTGAATAAATTCTGCCAATAAACGAATTATCTCCGGTTCACCCGCACCGAACTCGTATTCTCCCGTCTATTAAACCTCGACTTCCCCACTCTCTATTATTTCCCGTCTACACGCCCGAACTACTGTTATTATTCCCTGTATAACTTCGAAATGACCGTCTCCCTCCGCGAACTTTTCCGTTCCCGAGACCGAATCTACCCTGACTGTCTTTATTTAAAATTTAATTATCCCTTTAAATTTTGTCAATAAATGAATTATTTTCCGTTTACACGTCCGAACTACTGTTATTATTCCCTGTATAACCGTGACTCTGACTGTCTTCATTTAAGATTTGATTTCATTTTTATTTATTTGATTTCACTTCTTTTCCTTCCTTGCCCGTGTGTGCGGTCCAAGTCCCCTCGTTTTTAATTTATCATCTTTTTCTCTAAAAATCCTTCAAATATTGTTAAATCTCATAGCGATATATTTAACTTAATGACCGAATTTGTCAAATTTAATCACCATTTTCGAAGAATTCTGACGTTGTTCCATGTTTTTTTAGTTTTTTGTCGCAGTTTCAGAGCTTCAAAATAGTAATTAATTATCATCTACTTGAAAAGCTAGAACACTTTCTAAAACAGAGCCCAGTGACGTACCTAATGGACTCGACCCTCACATGTGGCACTGTTTTGTAAGAAATGTTATATTCCTTTCGTCTATTTTTTTGTGGCTCTTGCTGGGGTCGCCTGTGTGGACCCATAAATCAGCCCCGTAGATACTTGTGTTTCAGAAATTATTTCAGCGCTCTTAGAAAACGGCGCCATTCAAACCACCCAAGTATTATCATTATTAAGGCGAGTTCATCACAGTATACTAGCTCGGCTGAGGTTGTAGCGAGATCATCTCTCCAAGCTGCTCTGATTCCCATGAGTACGGTGGGAAGTGTTTCCGTCCAACGGTTATTCAGATGGCACTTGATCCCTGCCTTTAATTGACGATGAAATCGTTCCACCATGCCATTTGCTGCGGGGTGATATCCAGTTGTATGGATTTGTGTCGTGCCTGCCAGGAAATTCAACTGCCTGAACAGCCTTGACTCAAATTGTCTCCCTTGGTCCGTAGTAATGCGGAGTGGAGTGCCGAATCTTGTAATCCAGCCCTTGTAGAAAGCACGCGCCACTGTTTCAGCCTCTTGGTCTGAGATCGGGAATGCCTCTGGCCATCTCGTGAATCTGTCAACGCACGTGAGGCAGTATCGGCATCCTTCTGAAGAAGGCATGACGATTATGTCGATGTGGACATGCTCGAATCTAGCGGAGGGTCTGGGAAAGGCTCCCAGGGGTGCTGACACGTGCCGTGTAACCTTGCTTCGTTGGCATTGGAGGCAATTGCGTGCGAGCTTAATAGTCTCGGCTTTGATGGCTGGCCAGACATAACGTTGAGTTATAAGCTTAATCGTGGCCTTGATTCCAGGGTGAGCCAGCTGATGGACCGCATTGAATGCCGCAGGTCTGAACTTCTTCGTGACGAAGGGTCTGGCTATGGTAGTTGAGACATCACAGTAGAGATGCGCGTCAGTACCCGGAATATTGATAATAATAATAATAATATATCTTTATTGAACAACAAAAAAAAAATGAAGATTTATAACTACAAAAACAAAAAGTACATCATAAGTACAGTAAAAGTACAGTTTAAAAGTTGCATACGTACGAAAGTTAATATCAGAAAACAAAATACATATATACAGTAGTTAATTGAAGAATAGAGATTTATAATTATAAATTTAGGTTTCTCATAACCTGCCTCACTAGGCTAGCCTTCTTAAGTTGTAGACTAGAACTTCCCTGTAAGTGTTGTTCCAGTTCAGGGTCGCACATCTGGTCAGCTGCCAGCGCTGCGTAGTCCAGAGGAGTATCTATCGTCTCGACCCTGGAGAGAGCATCCGCGACGATGTTGTCTTTTCCGGAGACGTGTCGGATGTCAGTTGTGAACTGGCTGATATAGTCCAGATGGCGGAATTGCCTTGGTGAGCATTTGTCTGCTTTTTGTGATAGGCTTATGATAGGTAAATATGGTGAAAGACCTGCCTTCCACCATGTGGCGGAAGTATTTCACAGCGAGATAGATGGCTAGTAGCTCTCTGTCGTATGCGCCATATTTCTTTTCAGCTGCCGAAAACTTCTTCGAGAAGAATGCTAGAGGCTCCCAGTGACCTGCGACGAATTGATGGAGTGCGGCACCAGCTGTAGTATCGGACGCGTCGCTGACGATAGAGAGTGGGGCGTCGCACTTCGGGTGAACGAGCAGGGTTGCCTGGGCCAGAGCTTCCTTGCACTTCCTGGAGGCTTTTACTGTTTCGGCAGTCCAAGACACGAGTTGTTTGCCTTTTTGGTTCCCTTTTAGGAGGTCATTGAGTGGAGCTTGTGTCCTCGCGGCGTTGGGGATGAATCTCCTGTAAAAATTTATAGCTCCCAGGAAACGGCGGAGATCCTTGATGGAAACTGGTTGGCTGTAGTTGTTGATGGCTTCCACTTTATCTGGGAGGGGTGAAGTGCCAGCGTCAGACACCAGGTATCCTAGGAATTTGACCTTAGTCAGGCCAAAATGGCATTTGGCGGCGTTGATGACAACACCATATTCCTGTAGGCGCTGGAATAGTATCTTGAGGTGGGCTAGGTGCTCTTCCTCTGACGTTGAGGCAATAAGGATGTCGTCTATGTAGGCGTAACAGAAATCTAAGCCTCTGGTAACCTCGTCTATGAAGCGTTGGAAGGTCCGGGCTGCGTTGCGGAGGCCGAAAGACATCACCGGAAATTCGAAGAGTCCGAATGGCGTAGTGATTGCTGTCTTCGGAATGTCCTCAATTTATCAGGAGCAAGGCGTCGTGGGCGTTCGGCTGTTGGAGGTCCTGGCGTAGTGTTAATATGGTGCAGTGTTGCGTGACAAACTTCCTTCCTGGCGCCGTCAGGGCGAGTGACGTCCGGAAACTGTTGAAGTAGCTTGTGATACGGGGAAGTTCCTGTGACCGTCTTAATGGTCGTCGTCAAGTTTGTGAACCAGTACACTAAGTGTACACCGTACAAGTCTTGATGGTACATCCGATACAATGTTGAAGTAATAATTAACCCTTTTAATTATCATCTGATATCAATGGACCAAATGTTTTTCAATCCTCTTTTGTTTAGAATTCATTCTTCAGAACTGACATAAATAGACTGGCTACAATCAGACACTTCAAAGTTAGCAAGTAAGGAGCCGCAACCGAGCTCAAAAAGAAAAAGATGGAGAGATATGAAATTACGGGTGCTAGAGGAGCGCGCTTGTATTTAAAGCGACGAAGTTGATGCAAAAATTGTGAAAATGTTTAATAAAACACGAATCGTTTAAAATAGAGAAAAAATCTCATAGGGGTTGTCTTAAATAGCATTTTAAAAAACACTGTGAATTTTTTCATATATATAACTCGTAAAATAACAGAAAGAAATGTGTTTATAATAATTTTTGGAGCATACTTTCCGATTTTTTTCCATGGAGGAAATTTTATTAAATTGCACGGGGAATGAAACTTTTCGGCACGGGGAATGTCTAGATATTATCTTCAAGAATAACATATATTTTTTAAAGAGCTTTAAAACTTAACGTGATTGAGGCAAGGAGTGTGTGCCAAGATCGAGTTCTTTGGCGGTCCTCTCTGCAAAGAAGTGTCATTGTTAGATATTGTTAAATAATATTTACTTATTATCCAAAGTCATATTATATTATTTGTTTAGACAGTTTCATGCTTTCGCTTTTCTATTTCCCCTTTTCCTTTTAAAAGGATTTATCATATAATTTAGTTGTTAAAAACCTAAGCCCCAAAACCCCTAAAATTGTTTCTCGCGTGAACAAAAAATCGTCGTCAAGCATGATAAGCATTTTTTTTTAAGAAAGACAAACATTCCCGGGTTAACGAATAATCCGACAATATTTGAAAATCTCCCACTACCACCACAGTAAGCCGAAAATGTTGCTTGAGTCGCGATGGAGGACTTATTCAACCGAGGAATCGAACACGAAACGCCTGGGTGGGACCCAAACGCGATGCCCGGTCAACCACTGACCGGTCTATAATATAATTCAAAATAATAATATATTTATAATTAGTGACCGACCGAAGGATCGGTTTCGGTTTCGGCAAGTTTCGGCAAGAGTACGGCTGGAGAATCAAAGGAACTCCCTCAACCATTCTGTCCCGAACCGGCCTTCTATGCAGCTGGTGGGCAGACGCATCCGCTGCCAAGACCCAGACAAACCTCACCACATGAGCATAACATATTATAGGGCACCCTCGCTAATTCACCAAACGTAGCGAACCACTTGGGGTGACCTATGGCAGAGGTGTTGGTTATCCAATAAATGGTTCCCGGGGCAGCGGTACCCATACCGCCTCCCAAATTGACTCTTTCCGAAGTCTGCGGTTTCTTTATAATTAATAGGTCACATAATATTTCTACTGATAATCGTGTTGTAGTAATAATTAGCCACTTATATCTAGAGTGCATTCTTTAAAATGAACATGAAAAAACTGTTTTTGATGAGAAAACCATACAGGAGTCCACTGATATAGTCATAATATGGTAATCACTGTCGTGATGCGAAATCAAAATGGAGAGAAGAGGAAGCTTAGGAAGATCCCAGCAATATAGATCTAGTCACTAAAAATAACAAATCACACTTCAAGCAACGTTTTAACTCTGAATGATAAGTCTCAAAAAAATCTCATACCAATTTAATAAATTTTACGTGGGCATTGCCGCCGGGTTGATTAGAGTCCGCGACGTATGGGCCAGTCATCTTGGCGCCTTCATATTCTATAAATACCTATACAGTCGTCCAACCAAAAACTTGAACAAATAAGCGGCAACGTCGCAAGACGTCGGTTTGTCGTCAACATGAAAATGAATATATAATTGGACGCATCATTGTGGACCAAATTAAAGTAAATATACGCAGGATGCCTCACTGCATTGAATATGAAAGTAGTTCAGATTGGTGGAAGGTTTAAGGGCGTTTTTTTCGTTTTGTATATTTTTAAATTAATGTTTTTCAAAAATGTAATACTACAATCAAACACTGAAAAGATAGTATATACTTTAGTTAGAACTATGTAAAATCAAGTCCTTCAGATAGACGCAGTAATGTCGATCTGATGATAGGACGCAGAAATGATAGCGGGATGTAAATATATAAATAATACCAGTAATATTGTCATATGTAATAAAAATTTTGCCAGAGTCCGAAATTTCCCTAGATTTTGTCCTGATTTCCCTTTTCCCTAAAAAATATTTTTCTCCCCTAGATCTAGGGAAATTTCCCTAGATATAACATCACTGATTCAAAATGACAACTAGAAAGTAAATAAACTATCGGTGGACGGTGAGTGTCACCATCCACCAAAGGTACGGTGCTTTTCTGAGGGTCTTGAAAAATTAAAACTTTGACAATTATTTTAACAATTAAAACTAACTATAAAAATAAAAATGCAGTTATTTAAGTTTGAAGGTCTTTATTCATTAAAAAAATTAAAAAATTGGACGGGAGTTCTCCATTGGGGATATCGTAGTTTAACTGTCTCCAGATGGGAGCAGTTGGGACTCTTGTACAGTATTCACTAAAACGAGTACATGTACGTATATAATATAAGAGTAGTGTAATTTTATACGGCAGAGCAGAGACCAGAGCTCAGGATAATGGGAAATGTAGTTTTCTGTCAAGCAGGTGGGAAATCAGAAAATAAAAGAAAATGAATTTTACAAAACTATATTGTAGGCAACAAAAAAACAACACATGAGAGTGCAAATTTCATACCAATGAAAGGTTAGCCTTAAATTTATAACAATGTAACAAAAGAATACAAAAACATAAACATACCAGACGGACTCCTGGTTACGCTAATCTAACTAACGGAAATAACACCGGATGACGACCGCAAACTTGCTTCGTAGCGAGAAACGGTTCTGGGACGAGACTTCCAGTCTCAACAACTGGGAACGGCGCGGAATCCGGGGAGCCTAGGTCTTCCTTCTATTTGGGAGGAATGCCGCTACATCTCCAAGGAGCGGCTCCAGCCTCAGGCTGTCTCAACAATCTCCATCCGAAGGCACGTGGCCCAACCAGTCTCAAAGTCTTGAGAATTTTGGAAGATCATTCAGTAATCCGTGACTTCGCGACGCGGTTTCCCTACCGACAAAACACATGACCTCTAAGTCTATAGCCAGGTACTATTTTTTAAATACCCACATTAGGTAAAAATTGCAAGGCGCATATGACGCCGTTCTATTTGTATAAAGAACATTAACTTTAAATTCAGTAAATTTAAATGATTCATCTCCTCAAGATACATAAGAATCTAGAAAATGAAGAAAAAAAACTTTTATTAAAAGAGCGAGCCTGTTCTCGCATACTAGATAATGTAGCTTCCGGAACGATGTTACGATCCGTTAACAATTTTATCATTTCTTCCTTAGTCACCCCATTAATATCGGAAATCGCCATTTTTGTAGTACTGGTAAAAAAAAATTTCAAAACTGAAGAACTTATAAAATTTAAATTATTGAAATTAAAATAATTTAATTTATAATTAAATTATTATTCCCAAATAATTATATTAAATTAAACGTAATATTTATAACACACATCCACAAGAGAAATGGTGCAAAAATGTCACTGACTGGTATCCCAGAGATGGCAAGAGAAGTAGAGGACGTCAACACATGAGATGGGAAGATGACCTAAAACTCACTGCTGGACATCAATGGAGAAGAGTAGCGCGTGACAGGTCCCAATGGAAAATGTTAGAGGAGGCCTATGCCAAGAGGCAAACTGAGCTTCGGGATATACTATAACAAATAAGATCATGTCTAATACATACCTAACAGAAGTTCAGAATAAAAAGGCTTATTATTATTATTATTATTAATATTTATAAATAATAATTTATTTGTAACAAACACCCTGTACGTATAAACTCGAAAATTAATCATTGATTTTGAATAATGACGATGCAATGTATAATTTATTTAAAATTACCTTGGAAAGCAGTAAATATTTAAAGTAATTATTATTTTTTTATAATATACGTTCAACGGGACACAAATGCGAACAAGAATAGTACCGCTACGATATCCTCCCAATATTTCAGTTACCGCAAGCTTACAATAAACAATTACTTATGATAAATGTCTGTCACAAGTCGTCTGATGTTTGCAAAACAAAAATAATGTATTTAATGAACTTCCGCGCCTCATAAGTAATCAATGGACATAACCGACGAATGTCAACAACAATTGACAGCTCGGCTCCGATAAACCATAACATAGATGAAAAATAGACAGCTGACAGTAAAAATAAAAAAGTCCACCTTTGAGAGAGATGTTCCCTCAATATTCAGGGACAATATTTTCAATTGTTCCCCGATATTTAATGTTTCCCCTTGGCCGGGAGACCTTTCGGTCTTCGGCCCCTTACGTGGCGGCATAATTATTTGTAGTCGGAGGCCCTCTTAATATTTGTTTGCCGCCTCACTCACAGCACTCACTACCTTACACGCGCGGTAACAATATACGTGCCGGTAACATCGCGAATAGCGCGGCGGACACTACCTTTGCGTGCGAAGGTTGGCACACTATTGCACGATGATATCGTTTCTCACCCGGCATGCCGCTTAAAGTCTCGAAAACCCTTCTGGACGGAAGGAGAAAGACTCCTTCGAACACCTCTCACCCCAGAAGATAGGTGGAAGCTTGAGTGGCAATCAGCCAACGTCAAAAACGTCCATCTCGTGCAAAACCTCACTGAGAGACAGCCTGGGTTCTCATTGCCTCGCAAACTCTGGACTGCCATCAATAGGATAAGGTGCTCCCACAGCCGTTGTGCTCACATGATGCATAGATGGGGCATTAAAGAGTCGGCGACGTGTGAATGCGGTGCGGTGCAGACCACCGAACATGTGGTCAACGAATGCCCGCTCCATTCATTCCCCGGCGGGATTGATGAGGTCCGCAGGGCAACGCCTGAGGCCCTAGACTGGCTCGCAGACCTAGATGTCCCCATCTGACCCCCCACCATACCAAAGAAGAAGAAGAAGTAAAAATAAAATTGCCAGTAAACAGAAAAAATGTTCCCAACAACATTTCGGATATCACCTCTAGAGATATTATGAATTAATTTTCGGTTTAACATTATTTTAATGGCAACACTTAAAATTGGTGTCAAAGTAATCAGATGCCTTACGAAAAGGTAAAGAAACAATAATATACAACATAATTATTGTCTATGATTGTTCGTGAAGGACGTGTTCTTAGCAGTGCTCAGAATATTAACAGTATAAAACTTTGATATGGCGACAAGATCGACCCAAGCCTGGGAAACGGTCACCGCTGCCATTAAGGACCTCACGGACCAGATTAGTGGTCTAAAAAATACCATAACAGAGCTACATAATAAGGTTAGTGATCAATCGAACCTTATTGTTGCACAAAATTCTACCGTCGCCAAATTGTCCGCGAAGATAGTTGCACTGGAAGCTGCCAGCGCCTACGGCACGAGGGAGCACGCAACCAGTGGGCCGTCTACTTCGGGTAACTCGAAGAAAGGACCAATCCCGATTATTCCTTCATCTAGTGGGCCATCGGCCTCGGACGATTCGACAGAAGGTGCAAATCCATCAGCATCTTCGATAAATGGGGATCATTTTGGGAAATCTAACCCGGACGAAAAAGGAAGGAAAAGCAAACCAAGAAAAAATAAAACTAAGCCACTAAAAGGACCAGACAACTCCAAACACGTTGATGGTCAGGGTGAGTGGCAGGTGCAAACACGAAAGCCGCGACATCGTACATCCCACATAATAACGGGCACTAAAAAAGAAACGGCGTTGCGAGCAATAGAGCGAAAGCATTATATCCACGATTGGCGCTTTAGCCTAGATACCGATAGCACACATTTCTTAAAACCATTGATCCGGACTCCGAATTTGATATTGTCTCATTGAAGGCAAAAGGGAATTACACTTCCTTCAAAATAGGTGTTCCGGAAGAAACGAAAGATACATTCCTAGACGCTGCCAACTGGCCGGCAGGTATCGCTGTGTCTAAATTCAAATTTTTGTCATCATTAAATAAAGAAGGTGGCCCACATCCAGGTAAATCTATAACTACCTAAAAATGGCAAAACTATCTTTGAAATACCAAAATGTTCGTGGTTGAAATACGAAAATAAGTGAATTCTCGAACAATGTTATTTCACAAAATACTGAAGTCATTGCTCTAATCGTTGCAAACCTCTGTATTCGATGCAGAACTGTTGTCCACCAATCAGTACACAGTATATCGCCGGGACCGAGAGGGGCAACGAGGAGGAGGGGTACTGCTCGCAATACGCACACCACTGGAATCAATAAGAGTAAGAGAGCTAGAAACAGACGGTGAACACCTCTGGGTAAAAGTCACTAAAGATAACTTTACTGTGTTTATATGTGTAGTATACTTTTATTGCACAGATGACAGTGAAAATAGACGTATTTTCTAGGAACATTTAGATAATAAAGCCAACTTATTATTAAATAAGAATATATTAATTTTGGGGGATTTCAATTTGAATAATAAACCCGAAGACGTCTTAACTGATTTTTCATATTTTACAAGCTCAAATAGACTGACTCAGTACAATAAAGTGAAGAACAGTAGCGACAATATCCTTGATCTTATCCTTAGCAACATTAATATGTGTGACGTGACGAGAAGCGAGGAACCATTGGTGAGTGAAGACCAGCATCACCCGACGCTGGACATATCCGCGCGACTATCAAGAACGGTTCGGTGCAGACGGCGATGCCGCCAAAACGTTCGCCGCGTCCCCCCCGGGCCCCCGCCTTCGTTCCTCAATTATAATTTCTACAAATTTAATTATAAGCGAGCAAACATAGAACTGTGCAATAATATTCTATCGCACTTAGATTGGACATTTTTGTACACCATAAAATCGGTGGATGAAGCAGTGAATTATTTATATAATGTATTGTTCAGTGGTTTTGAATTATGTATACCTATTAAGAAACCCAACATCACAAACGATGTATATCCGATATGGTTCAATAAGAGTATTATAGATAAATTGAAAAGAAAGGAAACGCTCCGGAAAAGATATCTATTGCACAAAAAGCAATCCGATTATCTAACATTTTCAGCGAGTAGATCCGAGCTAAAATATGAAATAAATTTTGCTAAAAAACAATACATGAAAAATGTTCAGAATGGGATCAA
Source organism: Limnephilus rhombicus (assembly GCA_929108145.2). NCBI lineage: Eukaryota > Metazoa > Arthropoda > Insecta > Trichoptera > Limnephilidae > Limnephilus > Limnephilus rhombicus. The sequence goes on from OV815282.1 coordinate 60,507, forward strand.
AGACGATATAACGTTTTTCTGGGATTATATTAGGTCACAAAAAGTTAACCCAACCTCAACAACATGCTTGACTGAGGAAGGCGTAACTTTTACTAACCCTGACACAATTGCTAATAAGTTTGCTGACTATTTTCATTCCGTTTATAGTCAAGTAACCCCGAAACTTGAAACCAATTTCCCAACAGCATCACCCTGGAATGTTGGAGATATCTCACTCGGATTGACCAACATCCAGGAAATAGAAGCCTGTATCCGGAATATGCGACCTGACAAGGCTACTGGTCCGGACAGTATTCCTCTTTCGATAATTATAAAAATCTCTCCAAATATCTGTGTATCCCTTGCTTACATATTTAATCTCTGCATCATGTCACCCACGTTTCCACAGTTTTGGAAATTAACGAGGGTCAGCCCTATTCACAAAATCGATGAAAAGACTGATGTCAGAAATTATAGACCAGTTGCAGTACTGTCAACAATTCCAAAAATTTTTGAAATGATTATCTGCGATAAAATCAGTCCGCAAATCGCGCCTTTTTTACGAGAAAATCAACATGGCTTCTTACCGAGGAAATCAACGGTAACCAACTTACTCTCTTTTTCTCAACGGGTAGCAAAAGGCCTAGACTGTAAGCATCAGACGGACGTAATCTACACGGATTTCGCAAAGGCATTTGACCGAGTAGATCACGACGTTCTATTAAGAAAGATGCACAAAATAGGTTTTAATCAACCCTTACTGATATTTTTTGCATCATATTTAAAAGATAGAAGCCATTATGTAAATGTAAATGGATACGACTCCCATGAGTTCGTAGCTCTGTCAGGAATTCCTCAAGGATCGAATCTATCATCGGTCCCATGTTATTCCTTATTCTAATAGATGACATTCAGGAATGCATACGTCATAGCTCATGTCTCCTATTCGCGGATGACATGAAACTGATGATGGAAATCGAATCAGATGACGATTATTCCAAACTGCAGGCAGACCTCGATTCAATCATGAAATGGTCGTTAGAAAATAAACTTAATTTCAATATAAAAAAATGCGTCGTTATGACTTATAGTCGTTCACAAAATCCGTTATTATACCCGTATAGAATGAATGGAGAAATACTAACACGCGTAAATATCATAAAATCATCATTTTCAAAACATATAGTGCAGCTTACTTCGGCTTGCTCCAAAATGCTTGGTTTTGTAATTAGAACTTGCAAACAATTCAGTAACGTAGAAGCAATGACCGCCATGTTCAACGGAGTGGTCAGAAGCAAGCTGGAGTACGCTAGTACTGTCTGGATACCATATCAACTTAAATACATAAATATGATTGAACAAATTCAAAAAAAATTCCTAAGGTATGTTTACATGCGATCTTACGGAATATATCCGAAATTCATGCATCACGTGGAACTGCTAAAGGAGACAAATTATCAAAGCCTAGAGACCAGGCGTAATGCCGGACTCATGGTATTCGAATTAAAGTTAATAAAAAACCTTATTGATTCTCCACATCTTCTGTCATGCTGTGGCTTATTCGCTCCTGACAAATACTGTCGAACTCGTAGCCACGCCCTATTCCACATACCGTAGGGCAGATGTCATGGCTCAACACAGCATGACAAGAGGTATGGCATTTCTTAATGCCCTACCAGCGGATATAGATGTGTTTGATATCACCGTACCATGTTTTAAAAAAACTATATACATGTATTGTTAGTTATAAGAAAATTAAAATTGTACCGTAATTGGACTCACCTGTCTGTCGTACAATAAAAAAAAAAAAAAAAATAATGATAACATAATGAAGTGTATTTTCAGAATTAGTTTTTTAATAGCAATTAAGTGACACACAGTAACTAACTCTGCAGAACGGTTAATGTCATTTGACGGTAATAACAATAATTAATAACAGAGCAGACCGGTTAATGTCATTTGACGAGATAAAGAAGCGATAAGTTAATCAAGCTCTATATCAACAAGATAAATATATAACCAAATATATGCACACACACACCGATTCATCTCTAATATTATCAGCAAAAATTCTGAAAATCCACCCCACAAGACAGAAAAGTACGTTTCGGGCACCGAAAATAATTTATTTTACACGTTGAGCGCCACTGAAACGAGTACATGTATATAATATAAGAGTAGTGTAATTTTATACGGCAGAGCAGAGACCAGAGCTCAGGATAATGGGAAACGTAGTTTTCTGTCAAGCAGGTGGGAAATCAGAAAATAAAATAAAATGAATTTTACAAAACTATATTGTAGGCAACAAAAAAACAACACATGAGAGTGCAAATTTCATACCAATGAAAGGTTAGCCTGAAATTTATACCAATATAACAAAAGAATACAAAAACATAAACATACCAGATGGACTCCTGGTTACGCTAATCTAACTAACGGAAATAACACCGAGTGACGACCGCAAACTTGCTTCGTGGCAAGAAACGGTTCTGGGACGAGACTTCCAGTCTCATCAACCGGGAACGGTGCGGAATCCGGGGAGCCTAGGTCTTCCTTCTATTTGGGAGGAATGCCGCTACATCTCCAAGGAGCGGCTCCAGCCTCAGGCTGTCTCAACAATCTCCATCCGAAGGCACGTGGCCCAACCAGTCTCCAAGTCTTGAGAATTTCGGAAGATCATTCAGTAATCCGTGACTTCGCGATGCGGGGTCATAAAGGCATATTATACTAGCCACAAAACCGGAACAATAACTTATAATTTCACTCCAAAAACATTTCTACAAATGGCCAACCGCCATCGCCGGTAAAAAGTGGGATTCACAAGTCATCCACTAAAATAATAACGTAAATGAACTACTCATGTTACGAAAAACACCTCGCGCCTTTTTTAAGATAAAATAAACTTTGGATTCACGTGATTTTAAGTGATTAAAACACCATAATGGTGAGTGACTAATTTCCGACGCAGCTAGTCCATGCTGACCGGCAGGAAGTGACCATAAACAAAAACAACGATCTCTCTTCCCCAAAAAATTACCAGTCTCCAAAAAAAAAACACCATAGACAAAATAACCAAATAGGCAAGAACTGCACTAGTCACATAATATTTATGTGATATCACATAAAAATCAGGGGTACTTGTACAAATGTTTGGGATTGTGTATGCTACAAGACCAAACAAATTGCTCAACGACTCGCTATTTTCATACTAATAATATTTGGATAATTTTAATAGCGCTGTTTTTGTGAAACATCACGTCAAGGGCGCTGAACCATCCAGTGTTTGGTTGTTCAATGTCAGGACATCGGCTTGAACTAATATTGGAAACAGTTGCAAACAAATTTTAATTATAGGTTTTTTTAACATATTGGCTTCTCTGTCACTGTTACCCCGAATACTGCGCGAAAGAGATGACTGCCCCTCTGACTGATAATACCTAAATATAAATTTTGTATTCCCCATTTTTCCTCTCCAAAAACACACCGAATTATTACTAACTTTATTAGAAGAAAATATTCTTTACGTTATGCTTTTTTAAAAAATACATTGCCTGGTTTTTTTACTGAATTCCCGTTGATTGCGTTTAAACTTCAAAGCAGGCAATTTTAGTAATTTTAGCGATTTTTACCATTTTCGGAAGGTCCAACTCCTATAAGAAGTAACTTATCAAAAAGAAAGTAAACCGTGCTGACAAGCTGGTGGTCGATATCTATATTATATTAAAAAACGAGAGGAAATTGGAGAATACACATGTGTGGACAAAATGCCGTCAATCAACTTGATCTAAAACAAGGTGGTCCTTGTGCTGAAACTAGTCAGAACTACCATTGGATAAGTCTTTACTACTATTTCGAGAAAGATTGATTTTCTGGCACTAATTATTGTCAAACCCATGAATTACTTGTTTATTTTATTTTTTGATTATTTCTCAAATGCTAAGTTAAAAGTAGTAATAGTTCTATAGGACATGCTGTCTAAAAAGCGTGACTAATACCTACTTGCTAACTGCCTTATGGCGTAATACGTGGGTAACGAAATAAATTTTTTATTATAATTTTCATTTTTATTTTTTAACCCTCCGTCGGGAGCAATGCATATCCTAACACGATCGGGCGCAATTCATCTGTGAGATTACATCATAGAAAAACAAATTAAAATAGATTTTTCCCTTGAATTTTTCAAAAAATTTTTTTTTTCTAAAATGTTAGTAGTGATTAGTGATGAAAGAGAAAAAGTCACGAGGCCACGCCCCAAGATCGGCGATATTTAACCTTTGGCACAAAAAGAAGAGATCACTTCATCTCACAGATTAGCCGCGCCCGCCCAAAGGTTAAACAATAAAATAAAAATACAAAAATACTTAAACAATTTTTTATTATTTATTTACATAATTTCGACGGATAACAGTCATTTTATAAATAGGAGAATATTGTTGGAATATTTGAAACCCTATGCTGGCAACACCGATAGTTCCGTTTCCGTATTCTTTTGTTTTTTCTTCTGCCGAGCGATTCCATATCTTTTATGGGATCGTTATTGCATAACGGACGTTATCACCTGTCAGATTTGTGTGATTTTTACATATTTACTATCACATATTTTAGTTTAGACCGATTTAAACACGAATTCCTGCAGGTATGCACTATTATTTAAACATTTAATGTACGTCGTTCATTGAAAAAGCAAATAACAGCCATAAAAATAACACAAATCTGACAGAAGATCACGTCCGTTATGTAATCCCACAAAAATTATGGAATCACTCAGCAGTTTGAAAGTGAGTTAACTTGAGTATTGTTTACCTGACAATTCGTGTTGCAATACTACGTCTCCACTTAAACGCCCCCAAAATGGCGTGTTGGAGAAAAAATGCTCAGGATACTATGGACAGCCGGACACACAAATGTGTCCGTTCTAGAAGAGCTACACATCCATAACAGGCTTTCAACTGTATATCTACAACATTTTTGAAGAAAATTTTGAAACTGTTGCTCGCGTCACTGGAAAAATGGAAGACGGAAGAATCAGTTGAAGGTCACCAATGCGCTGGAGTCACCAATTATCACTGACGTCCGGTACGTCGGTGTCGATTGTAGACCTGACAATAAAATACTGACCTTGCAATTGAGTCCATTTAATTACAAGCCAACATAATATAACATATATCTTATCTCTTAGGATATTATGATGGCCACAGCTAGCGGCGGAAAATTTACGACTAAGTCTATTCAAGGCAAGTAGCACATAAATTTTCTTTTAGCTAAAAAAAACATCATTTTCTGTATATTTACTATTAATCCTAAACTTTTCATTCGAAACTGAAATATTCCAAAAAATAAGAAAGTTACAAAATGTGACGACTATATGAGTGGCTCCTTTGAAAGAAGTGTCTGCGAACGTGTTAACCCCTCAACAGCTCATGGTCTCATAGAAATCGTTGTCTCCCGAACTGTCTTGGTGAGAAATATGATCTAAACGGTGTTAGAAAGAGTCTAGAAGTTAACTTCAGAAGAATTAAAATGAACTCCTCCATGAAACCAAATGTTTCTACTGCAATTTGAGAAAAAAATTATGAAACTTTGAGAAATTTTTATTAATTATGTTTAAATGAAACGACAAAAAGGTGAGGCGACAATAGTGTTTGTAGTACATTTGTCCAATAAAATAGGTTTTTTTTAAGTAAGGTGAGCCCATTTTTTAAATTTCTTTAAGCTTGCATAAAAAAAATTAATATTTCAAAATAAATATGTTTATTTCTAATAATAAAATCTTTCAAAAACAGTGTTTATTTACGGATACGTTATCAAAACTCAGTTTTAGTGATTCTATCAAACGTGTCGCAAACTGAGGAAAAAAATACTACTTTTAATTTTCTTTTACAAAGGAGTATTTTTAGTTACATAATTGCTAGCACGGGTCAAGAACACTGACAAGAAATAAAACCAGCAGTGCTTTGTGGGCTGTGCCCAAAGTTAATCCCCTTTCCTAACTTCTACAGAAATTGTTAAAATTTTTACAAAAAAAATTGATTGAAATTCTTTCTTGCACACACAAAAAATTTCATTGGCCTGAAGAGATGAAAGGTCTTCTGTCTTTTGAACTGGGGACATTAGTTTTCTTTAAGCTTAGCCATCCATGCCAAGCAAACAAAAAAATTCTTACCGCGAGGGTCATTGAGAAACCCCACACAATTAAACAGTACATAATATAAGGCTATAGTTTATTCCCGAATGTATGCAATGCAATACATTCCATATTTCGAAATAACATTCCATATAATAAAATAATAAATAATCGAAGGCAAAATAAATAAGACAAAATTAAGAAATTAGACAAAATAATAAGTAAAAGCAAAAAGTAAACACCGCGTCATTTGAGAAGAAAATGGAATAAAGTGAAATTTGTGTATTCAATAAGCATTATTGAATACACAAATGGCACTATGGGAACTCTGCCCCATCAATTGCAATGGTAAAAAAGTGGTTTACTGAATTTCGTTGTGGCCGTACAAGCACAGAAGATGCCGAACGTTCTGGGCGCCCACTCGAGGTCTCTACACCCCAAACAAATGAAAAAAATCACAATATGGTGTTGGTCGATCGGAGAGAGATTGTGGAAGCCATAGGCATAACACATTGCTCAGTGGTTTCCATTTTGAATTACCAAGATGGGTGCCGCCTTTGTTCACAATCAAACGCAATCGTGTGACAACTTCGCACGAGTGTTTGGCGTTGTTTAACCGCAATATGGACGAGTTTTTGCACCGTTTCGTAACCGTGGACGGAACGTGGATCCACCACAACACATCAGAGACCAAACAGCAGTCAAAATAGTGGGTTTCTCGGGACGAATCGGCGCCAAAGAAGGCCAAGGTGGGTTTGTCAGCCAATAAAGTCATGGCGACCGTTTTTTGGGATGCACGCGGTATAATCCACATTGACTACCTTCAAAGGGGTAAAACAATCAATGGCGAATATTATGCCAACTTATTGGGTCGATTTAAAGAGGATTTGAAAAAAAACGACTACATTTGGCCAAGAAAAAACTTCTTTTCCACCAGGACAATGCAAGGGTGCACACATGTGCAGTTTCCATAGCAGAAATCCATGAATTAGGCAACGAATTGCTCCCTCATCCGCCCTATTCTCCGGATTTAGCCCCGAGTGACTATTTCTTGTTTCCAAACCTGAAGAAATGGCTCGGCGGAAAGAGGTTTGACTCCAACGATGAAGTCATCTCACAAACAAATACCTATTTTGATGACCTCGACAAATCTAATTTTTTTGGAGGGTTAAAAAAAATTGGAGAAACGTTGGACAAAGTGTATAAGGAGACTATGTTGAAAAATATTTTTTTTCCAAAAACCTGTGTTTCATTGACTTATTGACCCACCCTCGTACATACATTAAATAAAATAAAAAAATAATAAGTGTAAAACATATGAAAATGAAATAGAAAAAAAAAAATCAACACAAAAATTAATACAAGCAGCAGTTTACGCAGGATATTTTGCCATCTCCCGTCTCCAGAGGGCCGGACTCCATCAGGCGGGACTCCATCGAGGCATTCATGGCAGCGATGATTGTATTCTGCTCTTGGCGTAGTTTGCGCCATAAGCTTTTCATGCGGGGGCAGAGAAGTACTCTGAAAGTGTGCACTCTTCCTTCCAGTAACATTTCCATAGAGCTACAATATCACGGTAGGCGGAATAGTGGCGATAAGCATTATTGTATTATATTATATTGTATTTGCATTATTGTATTTTATTTATTTGTTTATTAAGACATACACAGTACATTATAATACAGATTTTAAGGTATGTTAAATTAAATTATTACATGGTTATGTACCTATTACGTAAGTCCATAGAATGTCATTTGATAATTAAAAAAAAAAAACTTTCTTCCTAAAATAGTGCACAGGTATATAATTTTACATACATGTTGTTTTTATTTTATTTTTTCATAAATACGCTCATGGTAGCATCAATTAAACATATATCAAAATATCAATTGTGTTAGTACTCCCTCCCTAAACACGAGAAATTCTCAATTAGAGAGGTACCACCATTAAAAAATATTTGCATTACATGTACATAATTAAAAAAATAATTGTACTTATACCTAACTTTGTAAAATTGTAAAAATGGAATAAATAAATAAATAATTGTAATTCCATTTGCAATCCATCCAAACGACGCTCCCAAAAATTTTAACATTGTCATACACGATAACACTAAAATTCACAGCCAACATTATTGCAAATCAAACTGTACAATATTAAAAACAACAAATAAAATTAAATATCTCGGCGTAATTATCGATAAAAATCTGAAATGGAAGGAACAAATATGTCAAGTAGTAAACAAAATCAGAAAATTAATATATATATTTTTAAGAATTAGAAATTTTCTGTCGATAAAAAATCTATATTTAATCTACTATGCCTTAGTTCAATCCACTCTACAATACGCTATTATTAGTTGGGGATCCGCGTATAAATGTAACCTTCTTCCAATAGAAATTGTACAAAGAACAATTATTAAAATTATATTAAAAAAATCCTTAGACTACCCAACTGAACGCCTGTTTGAAGAATTTCAAGTTCCCACATTTAAAGAGTTATATATTAAAAATTCAGTAATTCAAATAGTAAAAGAAAAAGATAAATATCCATTTTTAAATGAAAACAGAACTCGACTTAAACATGTTTTTCTATGCCCAAAACTAAATACGTCTTTTGCACAGCATCATTATACTTATCAGGGAAGAACTTTTTTCAATCGTCTACCAGAAGAAATCAGAAGCATCAATGATAAAACCCGAATACTGCTCTCGGTCAAGAGACATTTTAAAAATATTCTTAAAAAAAAAACTACTGTCAACTAATCTTACAAATATCTTAGTTCTCCATAACATTCTTTCTTTAAAAAAAAAAAAAAAAAAAACACACCATTATCAAATAAATACTGCAGCTCACATATATTTATGTACAATTCATTATTTAAGTACTAACTTATACCTAACTAATAACTAATAGCATTTATGTACACTCCCCTTCCATACACAAGCAAATGCTTTTAATGGAAGAGTAGTAAAAAAAAACCTGTAAAAAAAAATATTTTGTTGTAAAATTGTAATTATAATAAATGTTTCAATAAATAATAAAAAAAAAAAAAAAAAAAAAAAAAAAAAAAAAAAAAAAAAAAAATAAATAAATTAAAAAAAAAAAAAAAATTACGCCTGAGATATGAACCGGTCTTAAAACTTAATTATTGAATGAATGAAGTAATAATAATAAAAAGGATGAAAAGAGGGGCGGGGGGGGGGGGGGGGGGAGATAGGGAGACATTTTAAAATCAAGAATTATATGCTCACTAATTGTAATTGACTGATTAAAGTTTAATGAAAAGTTAAGTGTAAGTAATTTTAAAACAATTATATCACGCCAAGAAATTTAATAAATTAGTTTTGTATGTTTGCAAGGAATCGTGAAAAATGTCTAAGTGTAGCAATTTTTCATAGTGGTTATAAGTTATGATTGCGCGAGTAATTGGTGAGTTACTCGCTGCATAAGTGTTATTGGATTCTATATGAAAAAGAGAAGTGTGCCTTGGGACATTTAAACCAATAGTGGATAGCAATTCAGGACTATCTATTTTATTATTTAGCAGGTTATACAGAAACAGCAGATCTGATAATGTGCGTCTTTTTTGTAAACTTAACATGTTATTTGTAGTTTTGTTGTATTTCTTGAATAAATATTTAGAGAATTTATTCTGTATACTTTCTACTATATCTATGTACACCTTATATTGAGGATTCCATACCGGGGACGCATACTCCAGTGGACTTCTGACCAATGAACAAAACAACATTTCAAGAGTCTTAGCACTTTTGAAAACTTTACATATTCTTATTAGGAAACCTAGCATCTTGTAGGATTTTGATATTATGTGTTCGATATGCTTATCAAAAATTAATTTGTTGTCTAAATAAACACCTAGATCTTTACATGTAGACGTAGATTGTAAATATTATTATTCAAGTTGTAAGAATAGATGATTTTATTTTTATTTCTAGTAAATGTAATTGAGTGACACTTAGAAATGTTTAAGGAGAGTAAATTTGATTCACAATACGCGCACTAATGATCAAGATCGCTTTGTAATTCTATACAATCAGATAAAGACTGTACAGGTTTAAAATGTTTCATATCATCCGCATATAACACAAATTAACTATTTTGAAAGCATACATAGATGTCATTTATGTAAATATTAAATAAGAGTTGTCCGAGATGCGACCCCTGGGGCACACCCGAGACGATTTCCGTTAAACAGGATGCGAAACCGTTGACAACCGTGATTTGGTGCCGATTACTGACATATGATGCGATCCATCTATAGAGATCACCGTAAATTCCTAGACTAAATAACTTCTGTAAAAGAATATAGTGATTAACACGGTCGAATGCTTTGGAATAATCAGTATAGATGGCATCTACCTGGCATCGCATATCCATTTGAGCATGAAGAAAATTTATAAAAGACACAAGATTCGAGGTTGTGGAGCGATTTCTCATAAAGCCATGTTGATTAGTTAAGAGTGAAGGTGAGATGGTAGAATATAATTGATCGTAAACAATTTTTTTCCAAAACTTTACTTAGAATGGGTAATTTGGATATAGGTCGATAGTTGGAGACATCATTTTTACTACCATTTTTAAAGATTGGGGTAATCAAGGCTGTTTTCCACTTGTCAGGAAATGTTCCTTCAGATAGCGATAGTTTGAAAATGGCAAAAATGGGGGGTGTCAGTTGTTTACTACAATAATTTATAAAGATTCCTGGAAGTTGGTCGTTCCCCGGTCCCTTTTTGATATCGATGGACTTAAGGTATTTGAAAGTTATGTCTTCATTGATCTCGATTGAGCTAATAACGCTATTTGAATTAAAACAGTCACTGGCATTGCTTGTATGAGCAGGTTGAACATTCGAAAATACAGAACCGAAATACTCGGAAAATAAATTGGCTACTCCTTTACTGTCATTAGCAGTTTTTTCACCAAAAATCATATGATCGGGGATGGTAGGAGATATTCTTTGAGAATTGACATAGGACCATATTTTTCTAACATTATGCTGTATGCCGGATTCTATCGTAGAAATGTAGGTTTTGTAAGCCGCTGAAGCGACCGTTTTTTGTCTTTTGCGAAGCAAAGAAAATGACAGATAATCAAGAGGGTTCCGGTGACGCTTCCATGCTCTAAAGAATTTTAATTTTTCATTAGTTATTTTTATTAAGAGTGTCGTATACCATAGTGGATATTTTCCAGATTTCACAACTTTCTTGGGAATAAACGCATCGTCAATTTGTTCAATTATAACGTAAAATGAATGTAACGCTGTATTTATATCCGGTGCATTTATAATGGTAGACCAGTCGGGTTCATTCAGTTTCTCATTAATCTCGGTGTAATCTGCTTTATGGAATAATTTTATTGTTCGAGGAGTTGAGAGGGTTGCATTAGTAGATGGAAATTCTAGCTCTATAACCAATGATTTATGATGAGCATCCTCTTTAACTAAAGGGTGATCGGCAAGCGACACCTTAGCTGGAGTGTTACAGAAAACGAGGTCCAAAATTCGTCCATAGTTATTAGGTAAATTGTTAAATTGGGTTAAATTTGCAAAATATAAGCAGTTAAGTAACGTGAGTGAACATTGGTCTCTGTTAGTTGACATTTGTTGATTATTCCATTTAAAATTTGGCATGTTATAGTCGCCTATGATTAGAAACTGGTCATTGGGAAAACGGATTGTTAAGTCAGAAATAGTATTTGTATGACTGGTAAATAATGCTAATCTTTCTGAAGACGTTAATTTTGGACCGACACTAGGTAAGTACACGCAGCACATATGGATGTTATAACAATGATGATTTGATTTTGATGTACTGACAGTTATCCAAATATCTTCAGCGTCTGAATTCCAAGAGCGGGGGGGTAACAAAAAAATCTTTTTTCATACCTATGATTACGCCTCCACCAGTTGATTTACCAGTTCGATGGATATCCCTATCATTTCTGTAAACAGAATAGCGGTTATCAAATAATTCCTCATCTAGGATGCTATCAACCAACCAACTTTCGGTAATAAAAATCAAGTCATAATTATTGAGCAGCACATTCTGATGAAATTCCAACGTTTTTGAGCGCAAACCTCTTGCATTTTGATAACAAATTATTAAAGAATCAAGCATTGAGAAGTATTGTTAATTACTTATGTAACCTTGTTTTCTGTAAAATATTTTTGAAGAACATCATATTCATGAATTATGTTCATAGTCATAAGTCCACTGGGCAAAGCAAAACATATAACTATAAATTAAAGTGCGTGAGTACATTATAGAATGCATTAGTGAGCAATGAGCAGGTTGGGTTAATGTAAAAAGGGTGATATTTAAAAAAATAATTAAGTGATTTTGCATTAGTGAGCAATGAACAGGTTGGGTTAATGTAAAAAGGGTGATATTTATAAAATAAAGAAAAAAATCAGGAGAAAAATAGTGGTTACAGGATAGATGATTTAACATGGCAATGGTGATTATATAAGGTTTTTTAGCTGCGATTCGCATGAGACATGTATGGGAGATGAAGTGACGTTCTTCCGTAGGTAGATTTTTCCGCTTCTTACCCATAAAAACTGATACATGTGTTCATTTTTAAAGCCTTTGGCGAACCTCAATATAGATTTATTCTTCCGCGTGAGATGGTCGTTAACGAAAATCCTCTGATCAGCTCCAGCCATTCCGACGCCCTTGGTAGTGATTCCTTTTTTCTTCTTAATGGCCGCCAGCAGCTCATCCTTCTTCCTTTTGTTGACAAATTTAGCCACCACGTTCCGAGGGCGGGCGTCACGGGGAGCCGCTGCTATTCGCTCTTCAGGATGTTGGCGTGGTTTGGCTCTGGTGATAAATTCAATGTCCTCTTCCTTAATAATTAGGCCGACATTTGAAGCAATTTTAGTTAAGAGTGGAAAATAGGTTTTCATCTTGCTTTTCGGTCAGACCGAAGATTTCAATGTTATTGATGAGCGACTGTTGTTCTCTATCGTTGTTTGTTTTGTCCAGATATGAAACGATCTTTTTTAATTCAATTACTTCGGCTTCAAATTTGTCCATTTTTTTAGTTTTTCTTCCAGTACCAGAATTTTATTGGTGTAGTCTTCAATTGTGCTGTTGTTTTAGACGATTGTTTGTTCAAAAGAAACCAGTTTTGAGTGCAGTTGTGAGGAGAGTTTCTTTATATTGTATTATAGCATTATTGTGCTTATGCCATTGGGATGCAATATAATTTACCCACAGTTCTGACTTGTACAGCAGATGTGCAGATTGCGTTGAATAGTATTCTTTTTATATTTGGACTGTAGAAGTGAAAACACACCTGCTCTAACGGATATCGCTCTTGTCTTTCCATATCCTCGATATATGATGATGTGCCCCAGGTACTTTACGCTACGACTAACTTCCATGATGGTGCTAAAAGAACCAAAATTAACATTATTTACACAACTCCTTGTACATGGCAACCTATTTTTGTATCATTAGGTTTTTGAATCACTCCATCAGTGTTTAAATTGAAGAGAATTGGAGACATGCTTCCCCTTGCCAATTTTCAAATAAAGTGGGTTGGAAAACTTCCCAGACCAGATATTTTCTTGCTGCTTGTGCCAAATTGAAAGAATCGCTATTACATCTTCTAAAAAATTACTCTTTTCCTTAGTTTTTTTTCCAGAGCTTATTATGACATATGCGATCAAAGGCTTTGCTTAAATCTAAGAAGCAGGTAAAGGTTAGCGTTTTCCTTAGTTTATAATAACTGATGGGTGGCTGTGTTCATAGGTTTTGTAGGAATACAAAATACTAATTTATACAATAAATTCACTATTGTTTATGTAAGGAACATAGAGATTAATTACCCTGGGGTATTAAATTATCTGGGGATTATCTTATCCGTGGTAAATAAGGTCAGATTAGCTGTTTTTACCAGTGGCAATACTTAATACGAGCCACTTTCTCTACGAAATCTCTGTGAGTTGCATATAGTGCCATCTCCCGGTGAAGGTCAATCCATTTGACGCCAACAGCGTCATCGCCTGCATTGAGAGCCACATACTTTAAAGTATCGCCCGACTCGTCGTGGAAGCTGAATGCAGTCGTCTCCATCCAGGAGTTGTCTGTGTTCCTGGGGTCGTCCACGTAACTGCAGAGGACCTCTTCGCCTTTGGAGAAGAATTCCTTGAGGGAGAGGTCCACCATCAGTTTTTCATCTGAAAATAAAAATGTTATTGAATTTATTTATTTTAGGAACATTAACAATCTTAACAAAACAATATGCAGAGGTGAATGAAAAAATAGACCAATTAATAATGTTCACATTCAAGATTTTAGAAATATAAAACTAAGTACTTAATGAATGTAAACTAACATATAAAAATCAGAACTAAATAGCAAATGTAAAAATGGACAAACATAATAAACCTATGCAACAATACATTTGTGATTATAACTATACCTAGTTAGACTGGTAAATAGGTTTCGGGTTTGGGATGGATAAGAGAAAAGGACAAGGGTATGTTGCCGCGCAATAAAAATAAAAATAATAGGTACAATTAATTTTATCATCATGAATATGTGTTATTCGCACCTAAAATCATATGACCAGAATGCTTTAGGATCTTTAGCATTATTAATAAAGTCTTCATGACACTTCTTTGCCATTTTTTTTGTCTGGTGAGTAGCCTCGAAAAAGTAGTGCAATCGGAGGGGTTCTCGTAGTCTATGAAATTTGTTCTTTGCATGAATAATTTTAATTAATGACGAGTTATATTAATAAAAACAGAGGGTAAAAACAGTTTCCTGACCAGAATATTTGAGGTCAGTGCTTGTAATCCAGCCTTTTGGTTTGCGAAAGGAACTTTTCTTTTCTATGTCGACTTGCGAAACAGATTGGCTTGGCCTGGGTGGACTTGGTAGCCACCCGCGTCACGTGGTCCATATCTTCTGGGTTCAATTTGAAGCCTATCTACTCACCTATTTTCAGAGCTGTGTAGAGTAGGTTCTCTGTCTTCGTCATTGGAATGTTCTTACCTCCATGTTTTCATTCGGGAGAGCTGATCCCGCTCGTCCAATTCACACCTGAAGATGTCCAGATTCTTGATGGTTGACACCTCCGAAGCCATCTGGTCGACAGTCTCTAATCTCATCTCGACCACCATAACCCTCTTTTCTACGTCGAACATGGCTGCTAGGGCGAACTTGAGGCTCTTCTTTATATGGGATATCTCACCCCACATCGGCTCAATGTTAGTGATGAGCACGACATCAATTTTATTTAGCTTCTCCAGCTGGTACCATCTGTGCAGATGCTGCTGGAGACGCACTGTGAGTTGTATTTAGCTTCTCCAGCTGGTACCATCTGTGCAGATGCTGCTGGAGACGCACTGTGAGTTGTATTTAGCTTCTCCAGCTGGTACCATCTGTGCAGATGCTGCTGGAGACGCACTGTGAGTTGTATTTAGCTTCTTCAGCTGGTACCATCTGTGCAGATGCTGCTGGAGACGCACTGTGAGTTGTATTTAGCTTCTCCAGCTGGTACCATCTGTGCAGATGCTGCTGGAGACGCACTGTGAGCTGTATTTAGCTTCTCCAGCTGGTACCATCTGTGCAGATGCTGCTGGAGACGCACTGTGAGTTGTATTTAGCTTCTCCAGCTGGTACCATCTGTGCAGATGCTGCTGGAGACGCACTGTGAGTTGTATTTCGTGTGGATGGTTTCATGTTGTTGTTTACAATTAAATATAGTATTTATTGTTGTATTTATTTTACAAAGATTTAATTATTTCTTTTCACTAGTTTTGGATGTGGTTGATTCAATTTGTTTATTTTATAAAATCACTTTGGGCCCAAAGACATCAAATCACTTTGACGAAAAATTCAGTTACAATTTAGGGGTATTTTTTAAAGTTTGGAAATATTGTTCCGAGAAAACAACAGTCATTATGAATTAATTTTTTTAAATTAATTGCACTATGACACTTAAATTTTAGTACTTGAATATGTCTTTAACATAGATTTATTAATTTGCTTTGTTTTGGTTACGACAGATTGACTTGTTTCAGGATTTTTGGAAACTTTTGATGCACTAGAGCATGAAATTAGAATACTAACAGTAGCACGATAGAATTTCGCAATAGTTTGTGCACTTTTTTCTAAAATGATTTTTGTTACTTTTAACACTTGAAATGCAAAATTTTTGCAGAGCGATTATTGCATTTGTTTACTATTTGTCCAAATAGTAAACAAATAGACGTGTTTCATAACGCTTAATAAGGTCTCGATAGGTTTGTTCTGATTCACGTACGAAGACCAGAATTCAAACCTATTGGTGATTTTCGCACACTGGGTACTTATTTGGCTGATAATTGCCGGTGTCAACGGTTGTTAAGGAGAAAAACAAGTGTTGTTTTCGTGAGTCTTCCGATCGTAATGCAGCTGTCAACATCATCGTCTATATCGTGACAAGCTATCATAATACGTGTAGTGAATTTACCGCCGGTAACTCACCATTTCATCGCATACGAACTAAATAACGACTGCCTGTGGACCAGCCCAGCCAAACGACCACGAGGGACCCACAAACCGGGCAAGATTGCCATCAGTATCGTAAGTCCCTCTGTGATATATCTTTGTATTTGTTTCAATAAACATAGTCTATCGAGATCCACAAGCATAACTCATATAGAGTGAGCATTCAGCTTCACTTAACCCTTGTAAGGTAGTGCCATCAACGCGCTCATCTTACATTATTTGTGCCGAAATCAGCGAACTTTAGATATAAAATTCTGCAATTGCAAAGCAAAAAAATATTATGAAATGTTTCGTGAATTTAAATGTTAATCATTTCGAACTGTTAATTTTAAACAGTGAAGTTTAGAATTAGGTATCTAGTTCTTATTCATTTACGACCTACCGTAGGTACTTTTAAATTATAACAAATTCTATTGATTTATTCCATTACCTTTCGAGGTACGTTTCTATTTTCTACTCGTGTTTATTATCAAAATGGCGCCAACTATTCAAACATTGCGCCGAAAACGGACATTAGCAAATAATAGATTGATAAAAACGCATGAAATCGCGAAAATCGCTTTACACGATGTAACGAAGAGCGACTTACTGTTGGCTCATTATACAACTCTTGAGAGGATAGTTCTTGAATTTGAAACATCTCACGACGAAATATTAAATTTAGAGGACTCAAACGAAATTGAGGAAGATAAAATTCGCGAAGCTTTTGATGAAATGTATTACCAAATTGTCGCAATTTATCAGAAGTTGACCAGTCATCCAGTCGAATCTAAGACCGCGAATGTATGCACGAACGTCAAATTACCAAAGATAAGCATTCCAATATTCTCTGGCGATATCAAGCAATGGCCCGAATTTTATGATATGTTTAATGCCTTGATTCATGAAAATAAATCATTGTCAAATATCGAACGCATGCAATATTTGTTTTCGAGTGTGTCTGGCGAGGCATTAGGCTTAATTCGGACATTCCCGGTCCAGGGAGCCCACTATTTGGAAGCTTATCAAAGACTGATCGGGCGTTATCGCAACGCGCGCGAACTGGCATTTACGTGTTGGCGGGAAATGAAAAATGTAAATTTTCTGCCCAACGATCCATACGAATTTCGCCGCGTTTTCGACGTGTTTAACGAAAATCTAACAATCTTAAGGGAATTGGATCTCCCTACAGACAATTGGGACTTCGTGCTTTGTTATTTGATTCTGTCAAAATTGGATTCACTAACGAGATGCGCTTTCGAACAACTGCAGTCTCCTACTGAGTTGCCATCATATTCGAAACTAAAGGAGTTTTTATATAACCAGTGTGAAGCTCGTATACGAGACTTACATTTTTTGTCTCCCGATCGCAATCATGTTGAAAAACACCACGGTGTAGGATCAGCGTACAAACCTCCCGCACGTAAATCTGAACAGCCTTCCAAAAAACATACTTCATCGCTTCTTTGCGATGTAACGAAGGTGCGACCTGAATCCAATGGGTCCGCGATCTCGATCAATTTTCCAAAGTGCTCCTGTTGTGAGGAAGAACATTTAATTTCCAAGTGCAAGGCATTCGCGCTAAAATCAGTTCAGGATCGCATCCAATTCGCCAAAGCTCACCGCTGGTGCTTTAATTGTCTTCGTTCTTCTCATTATCTTAAAGATTGTAAATCTATATTTAAATGTCAGAAATGTAACCAAAAGCATCACACTCTACTCCATCGTGATGAAACCATATCTTCTAAAGAGGGGGGTCATCACCCCATGACGTCTACGGACCAAGAGGACCCTCAAATTAGTGTCCTCACTAATTTAGGTGACAGGTCCGTAGTTCTATTGTCTACTGCCAAGGTTAACATTCGCGATTCATACGGTAGGTTTCAAACTTTTCGTGCGTTGATCGATTCAGGCAGTCAAGCTCACTTCATCACCGATCGCGCTGCAGAGCGTCTAGGCATCCATCGTACGACCAGTTCTCAAAGAATTAGTGGCTTAGGCCAATCTTCCGCAACTGCGTCAGGTGTCATTCAATTAGAAGTTGGTGTTGAGGAACGGGTTCTCTTTAATATCATGGCACTCACGCTGCCTACTATCTGCGGCAACATGCCAACGGTTCGATTAGATAAGTCGTCATGGCATCAGTTGCAAGAATTACCTCTTGCTGACCCTGACTGTCACAAACCGGGACCGATTGACCTTCTTCTGGGTGCTGAGGTCTTTACTTCTCTTTTGAGACCTGGTAATGTGAAGGGTGGTCGTAATCAGCCATCAGCTTTCAATTCTGTATTTGGTTGGCTTCTTCTAGGTTCGGTTGGTTCTGACGCCGGTCACGAAATAAAATCGTTCGTCGTAACTAACGAGGACCGGCTCCATGAAGAGGTTCAGCGACTATGGGAGTTGGACACCATTTCCCAGTCTTCACAGCTCACCCCCGAGAAACAACTCTGTGAACAGATGTACTGCGCGGACCATTCCCGTGACACTTCGGAACGATACATCGTAGCCTTGCCTTTTCGAGAAAGGGACAAGAATATCTCTTTTCCCGGGTCGCGCGAAGTCGCTTTACGCAGATTCCATTCACTTGAACGCAAACTCACAGCAAATCCAACGTTCTTCGCCAAATCTCTAGTACAAAGGTTGTGGATTTTAAGGGTTGGTTGGGATGACACCCCACCCGTTGACATCGTTCATCAATGGGAACGTTACACTAAACAATTACCGCTCTTGAAGTCGTTCGAAATCCCTCGTTGGGTTTCAGTACCTCACCTGAAATCGTGCCAACTACATGGCTTCTCAGATAGTTCGGAAATCGGATATGGTGCGGTAGTTTACTTACGAACCTCAGACGTTGACGGTATCGTCCAAGTCTTTTTAATTTGCGCCAAGTCTCGAATCGCCCCCACCAAAAGTATTTCATTGCCTCGTCTCGAACTTTGTGCGGCAGTTCTTCTTGCAGAACTTCTAAAATTCGTCAAGGAATTATACGTACCCTTGCTTTCAATCTCTAATACGTTTGCGTGGTCCGATTCAACCGTTGTGCTTGCATGGTTACGTTCTCCTCCATATCGCTGGAAAACTTTCGTAGCGAACCGTGTTAGTCACATCCAGGATGCCCTCGAAGATACTTTGTGGCATCACGTATTATCCGGCAATAATCCAACGGACGTCGCTTCACGTGGTCAATCCCCAGCCGATCTAGTTGATAATACGTTATGGTGGGCGGGGCCACCATGGCTAATTCAGCCAGTCGATTCTTGGCCATCCTTAGATGGTAATGTCGACGAAATTGAACCTCACTCTGAGGAACGAGTTCAATCGTTATTAGTCCAACAAGATGAAAATTTGGTGGACTTACTACTAGTAAAAGTTTCTTCTCTCCGGAAGATTCAACGCATTCTCGGTTATTGTCATAGATTCATTTACAACATACGTAACAAAGAGTCTCGTCGGTCGGATCTTCCATTGAACCGTACCGAAGTTCACGCTTCGCTGTTGACAGTACTTAAACATATTCAATCTGTACATTTCAATGATGATATCAAGCGCTTGAATGAGGGCAACCTTCTTTCGAAACAAATGCGAAAGCTTAATCCATTCATTGATGACCACGGTTTGCTCAGGGTGGGTGGCAGGTTATCTCGATCTGGGCTTGAATTTGAGCATAAACATCCTGCCCTACTTCTTCGTGAATCCAAGCTCACTTTTCTTGTGATAGAAACTCTCCATCGAGAACATTGTCATCCAGGCATTAACACGATGCAATATTTGTTGACACAGCCGTTTTGGATTCTGTCGCCCAAGCGCGCCATCCGCCACTGTTTGTCAAAGTGTATACAATGTTATCTCATAAAACCAGCCCCTCTAGAACCTTTCATGAGTGACCTACCCGCTGCTCGTGTTAATCAGGTTAAACCATTTTCGATTGTGGGCGTTGATTACGGTGATCCGTTTCACATTAAAGCTGGTAAATGCCGCGGCGCTAAGATAGACAAAGCCTATCTTTGCTTATTCGTATATTTTACCACCAAGGCTCTACATCTCGAAGTAGCTTCAGATCTGTCTACCGAATCTTTCACTGCAGCGCTACGTCGATTTGTAGGTAGACGAGGTCGTGTAAATGCCATACACTCAGATTGCGGTACAAATTTCGTCGGAGCTAAAACTCAACTTAATTCGTTCATGCACACTACTTCACAATCAGAACAAATCGATTTTCGTTTCAATCCTCCATCTAGTCCCCATTTCGGTGGCGTATGGGAGATTCAAATTAAATCGGTTAAATCTCATCTTTATCGCATAATTGGTAACCAAACGTTAACTTTCGAGGAATTGACAACACTCTTCGTGCAGATTGAGGCCATGTTAAACTCTCGACCTCTCTACCCGATGAGTTCTGACCCAAACGATTTGCGAGTGTTAACTCCAGGTCATTTTTTGACTTGGGAACCCTTGACCTCCGTGCCGGATGAGGATTATACTGATCTGAAAATCAACCGTCTGAGTCGTTGGCAACTTATTCAACGTTTTCAACAGGATTTTTGGAAACGATGGAAGGTTGAATACCTCCAATCGCTAACTCAGCGTGCGAAGTGGACCAAGCATTGCAGATCACTCTCTGTAAATGATGTGGTTATAATCCGAAGCGAAAATACTGTCCCTTTGCATTGGCCTATTGCACGAGTCGATAAATTGCACCCAGGTCCAGACGGCGTTGTGCGTGTCGCTACGGTCCGTACATCTAATGGTTCTATTCTCACGAGACCATTAACCAAATTATGTCCACTACCTAGTCAATTTGACTAATCGTTCTCGCTGTCGCGGATAATTTTAATAATATAATAATAATTTATTTTTTTTGTTACGTCTTAGTATATCGTATCACCTAGTTTAATTCTTTCTCCGTTCACACAACATTTCATAACATTTCATGCTTTGGTTAAGGTTTAAATTTTTCTTTAAAAATACACTTTGTTGTATTTTGGTGGGTGGAATGTTTCATAACGCTTAATAAGATCTCGATAGGTTTGTTCTGATTCACGTACGAAGACCAGAATTCAAACCTATTGGTGATTTTCGCACACTGGGTACTTATTTGGCTGATAATTGCCGGTGTCAACGGTTGTTAAGGAGAAAAACAAGTGTTGTTTTCGTGAGTCTTCCGATCGTAATGCAGCTGTCAACATCATCGTCTATATCGTGACAAGCTATCATAATACGTGTAGTGAATTTACCGCCGGTAACTCACCATTTCATCGCATACGAACTAAATAACGACTGCCTGTGGACCAGCCCAGCCAAACGACCACGAGGGACCCACAAACCGGGCAAGATTGCCATCAGTATCGTAAGTCCCTCTGTGATATATCTTTGTATTTGTTTCAATAAACATAGTCTATCGAGATCCACAAGCATAACTCATATAGAGTGAGCATTCAGCTTCACTTAACCCTTGTAAGGTAGTGCCATCAACGCGCTCATCTTACAAGACGTGTTATGAAAATAAAATATGTAAATTATAGTTTCTTTCTCATATATTTTAAAAGTAGGTATGACAGTTTTTTTACGTTAACTCTACAACGGAGGCCCTGAGGAAAATAATTTCCCTCAGAGCCTATGTCATCTGAGATGCTGTGTGGAGGGTCTTTTTAAGGAGACGAAGGAATGAACATTGAACATGAAGAGACCCATGTTTTAGGAAAGAGGAAACACAGAGGCCAGCAAATCGTTTCATAGCCGAGCTATTGAACTCAAGAACGAGTCAAAGAAGCGACCCTTTTTCATGTGACAAACGTCAATCGTGTACATATGTTGGGTGCGCGTTTGGCGTATTTCTCAACTATGCACCGGAGCTGAAGGGATCAATGACGCTAGTTCCTCAGAGCATCTTCCATTGAAATACCGGTAGAACAAGGATAACATTCCCGTACGATGCCTGTGCTCTAAAGATTACAACCCGATCGTTAAGATGGGAGAATCTACCAAATCTACCGAATCTGCCTTTTCTAGTTTCTGCACAGAGTCGAGGGTATTTTTCAGATATTTTGGAGCTCAGAGCAGAGGTGACTACCAAATACAACCGTGGGGCGCACTTGCGATTTGGACAGGGTTAGCAGTTGTGTACTATTAAAGTATCTGCGGGCCCGTACAGTACGCCTAATTCTTGGGAGGCTAATTTGACAATGCCCCAAAGTTAGAGATTTAATGCTGTTACTGTCACTGTTAGTTGTTATGTCGTGGTGAATATTAATTAACACGGTTATCTCTGCAAACTTATTTATTGAACCTGATGAGCTGACCTTCAGTTCACAATTGGCAAATGACAGGAAGCGTACCACAGACCGTGAGGTAGAAGAGTGCAGAGACAATAATATGAGCATAAACAATAATACCAACATCCCTCTTTTCCTAATAAAGAAAAACAACTCAAAACAGCATAAATAATACAAATATAAAATTTTATCTTCACATTATTCATGACATAGTAATAAAAAACCATACAAGTGCAACACAATGAACAAAATTAATTATAATCAGATGGATTATATCTATCGGGTTTATTAACAGTTCTGCCCGAACAGGTTCGGGTGCTTGTCTCATTGCTTGTCATCTTATTGGAAGTTGTAGGACCAGAATAAAACGGGATGGAAAGAAAATCATTGTCAAAACGTACACCTTCCTTCGATGAACTACTTCCATCATGCGGTGATGATGATTCCTGGCGTGATCTGTCTCAATTCAAGTGTTTCCTATTCCTGCGGTATCTGGAACCATCAGGAGTTTCAACTATATATGACCTTGGGCATCCTTTAACAATTGTAGTTACAGTAGCTGGCGACCATGAACGTGACACATTTTTTTTTTAAACTACTCTATCGCCTATCTTCAACTCAGACGAGTTCCGAACCTTTTTGTCAAAATATTTTTTCATTTTGTTTTGACGATCTTTAAATTGATTTTCATATTCTGTAAAGCGTATAATTTTCGATCTCAGCTGACTTGATGTTACTGACAGGTTACATCTAAGTTGACGTGACATTAAAAGACTTGCAGGAAATGGAAAATTATTTTTTGAACTATTTCTGAAATATAACATAGCTAGATACGGATCAGTTTTGGATTCAAGACATTTTCTTAAAATATTCTTAACTATTTTTACTGAACTCTCAGCTTGACCATTAGACTGAGGATAGTTTGGACTGGTTGTGATATGTTGAATATCCCACTCATACAAAAAGTTTTTAAAAATAGCTGATAGGAATGGTGGTCCATTATCACTTACAAGCGTTAACGGTATCCCATGACGTGAAAATATTGCTTTTAAGTGTGTGACGGCAGTTTCCGCATTTTAATTGTACAACATTGAATTTTCATTGTATCAACATTGTATTTCGAATAATAATCCGTAACAATGAGGTAATTTGTGTTATTAAAATGCATTAAATTTACACCTACCTTTTCCCAGGGAAAATTAGTGATGCCATGCGGCAACAGAGGTTGTGACAGATTATTCGGTTTAAATTTAGTACAAATCTGACATCGATCGACAACATTTTGAATATTAGAGTTAATATTCGGCCAAAAAATCATTATACATATTTCTGACTAGGCTTTTTGCTTTTGACATACCTAAGTGACCTTTATGTATATCTCTTAAAATTTCCAGACGTAAAATTAATGGTATAATTAAACTAGGTCCCTTAAATACCAGATCATTGACAACATGAATTTTTGCTTGATAATTCCAATATGGTTTAACACAAGGTTCAGCTTTATTTTTACTTGAAAGCCAACCTATTTTATAATATTTTATTAAAGTTAATAACAAATGATCTTGTTTCGTCGCCTCAGTGATTGATTTTAGTTCTTCTTCTGACACGGCCAGACTTGACATCAATAAATTGATATGGATGTCAATTTCTTTTTCTGCATCCGTTACTTCTGTATCAGGCAACGGTGCTCTTGATAGCGTATCGGCAATATACATAAATTTACCAGAGATATAGTTGATATATAAGTGATAGTATTGCAGGGACATCATCATTCATTGTAGCCTTGCGGGAACTTCAGAAAGTGATTTCTTAAAAAGTGTGACCAATGGTTTGTGATCTTTTTCCACGTGGACAATGTGACCATAGATATATTGATGGAATTTTTGACACTCGAATAAAATGGCATATAATTCCTTCTCTATTTGTGCATATATAAGACTGTATAAACGTGAACCGAGAAACTCCTTGCAACTGTCCAAAATTGAATGAAATACAAACAATAAAATATCTTGGAATAATAATTGATCAAAACTTAAATTGGAACTCCCAAGTGGAAAATGTGGGCAACAAATTAAAAAAACTAACCTATTTTTTCAAAACAATAAGAAACATTTTAGATAAAGAACAGCTAATTAAAATCTATTATGCGTTAGCCCAATCTCAACTACAATATGGCCTTATCGGATGGGGAAGCTCATGCGATTCCACTATAAAACCAGTCCTCATAGCACAAAGGGCAATTCGGAAAATTATACTTAGAGTACCCATCAGAACCCCTACAGACTATGTTTTTAAAGCGCTGAAACAATTATATACAAAAGATATTCTAATGTACGCATTCAAAAATCAGGATAACTTTACACAGACAAACTCGGGCCGATTCACAAGATCTACATTACAACATACATTCTACCAACCTACAACTAAAACGACTTTTGGACAAAGAAATATGGAATGCTTCTCTGTAAAATTATTTAATTTACTCCCTCTTGCAATGAAAACCACAAAAAAAAATAACCTCCTTCAAAAGAAGCATAAAAATATGGATTATGGACATGGGGAGGAAGAAAATAGATTCAATTTTGCAACCCAACAAAGAATAATGCTTGTTTTGTACTTTCTTTTAGATCTAACTTAATAATTTTCCTTGGCAATATTCTAACATAGATTAGGTATTTACTTATAATTCAAATAATAAAACTTGTACAATGTGTCCTTAGAACGGGGTACCCCAGTAAGGACACATTTTCTCTAAAAAACTGTAAAAAAAAATATATATATATAGCAAAACTATTTGACCCTCTAGGTCTCATTGCTCCAATAAATATCACTGCAAAATTGTTCATTCAGGATCTATGAAATTCTCTATCATTCCTCTATGGATCTATGGATTCTCTGACATTCCAAGTCATATTCAACACTCATGGCTCAACTTTTAACATCAGTTGAAAGATATTAATCTATTCTCGGTACCTAGACATGTACCTACAATTAAAGAATATTCAGAATTACACGGATTCTGCGATTCTTCGGAACGCGCATACGGAGCATGCATCTACGTGCGAACTCTTGAGAATGGCATCTGGATCTGCAGATTGCTATGCGCACGCTCAAGAGTAGCGCCTCTCAAAACCATCTCCTTACCCAGGTTAGAACTATCCGGAGCTCTGTTATTATCACAACTCATGAAGAAAGTAATAGACTCATTGGCATTTCAAGGATCCTCAACATACTGGTGCGATTCTACCATAACGTTGGCATGGATCGCCGCATCACCCGCACGATGGAAAAACAACCGCGTGTCTGAGATTCAGGACAAAACCTCGCAGGGACAATGGAGACATATTTCAACCAAACAAAACCCCGCTAATCTCATATCTAGAGGAGTGTCTCCAAATGATCTCGCATCTTGCAACCTCTAGTGGAATGGTCCTTTGTGGCTATCTCAAGATGAAACACATTGGCCAACTACTGTTATCACAGATTCACCAGAACTTCCGGAACAAAAAACCACTACTCAAGCGTTCATAACGCAAGTACACGACACTGATATCTTTGATCGTTATTCTACTTTACACAAATTGCAAAGAGTAGTAGCTTATTGTAATCGTTTCAAAACAAATTCTCTACGCAAGTTGGAATCTCAAACAAACGCACTAACCCTACTTGAACTCAATACTGCAATGACAACGCTTATTAAAATAGTTCAAGGGCAATGCTTCGCATCAGATATAAAGGCATTACAGTCAAAATCAAAATGTCTTTTGTCAACTAGTAAACTTCTCTCACTGAATCCATTTTTAGACTCTGAAAACGTACTTCGCGTTGGCGGACGTCTATCAAATGCAAACCTTACCTATAGTCAAAAACATCCTGTAGTTTTACCTTCCAATCACCAGTTTACTAAATTAATTATAAATCATTTTCATCGTCAACTATTACATGCTGGACCGCAAGCGTTACTAGCATCCATTCGTTTACAATTTTGGCCGCTTTGCGGACGACGCACAATACGCAGTGTGCTTAGTAAATTTTCGGATTTTTTTGGTTCTCACTCTATTCAATGGCATTTTATTCCAGCTAGATCTCCTCACTTTGGCGGATAATGGGAAAGCGCAGTGAAGTCAGCCAAGCATCATTTGACCAGAGTCCTCCGTAACTTGTCATTGACATTCGAGGAACTGTATACGGTTTTAACGCAGGTCGAGGCTTGCCTCAATTCTCGTCCTCTTACTCCCCTGTCCTCCGATCCATCTGACCTCACTCCTCTCACCCCTGGTCACTTCCTTATTGGCGAATCTTTGGTCGCTGCACCGCAACTGGACCTGACCGCTACGAATCCTGGAAGGCTGTCCAGATTTGAACGGGCAACTCAACTCGTTCAACATTTCTGGCAAGGGTGGTCTAAGAAGTACCTCTCTATTTTGCAGGAACGAGCTAAATGGAGGACAAAGACCCCAGACGTGCTGCAACTAGGCTCCTTGGTGCTGCTTTCCGAGGATAATCTTCCTCCTACCAAGTGGGCGCTCGGTCGTATTCTGACCTTACACCCTGGCGCAGATGGCATCACACGAGCGGCTACTATCACTACCGCTAAAACGACAGTGACGAGGGCTGTCAACCGTCTCTGCCTGTTACCCATTGAACATACATCATCATCATCATCATCATCTCAATTACCATGGTGAGATTTTTCTTTATCCAGTGACATTCTCTACACAGTAAATTTCTCCAGTGACATTCCCTACAGTGACTTTCCCCAGTGACAACAAACACAGTGACATTTACCAGTGATCTCACCAAACGGACATTCCTGAGCCAATAGTGACCATCATCGAAACTAAACATGAACAATTCTTATTAACAAACTTAGTTTGTCAAAGCCGGGAGTATGTTGGATGTTATGATTGTCCTATTTTATATTTAAATTCATTTAGCACTAAACACTTTTACTTATCATTTATTCTAATCTCGATGTGTAGAGCCTCTTACCTTAAACTTTCGTGTCTATGCCACCTCTTACTAAAATATTGCTATGAATTGTCTGTTTATAATCTATTTTGTCAGTTTGGGCGAGTACTCGCCTAATTTAGACGGAGTGTTGTAGCCACGCGGGTACCTGATTAAATTGACAGCCGGCCGTTAATGTACAGACGCCGGTAAGAGGGTTATTACGAGAAGTTTCGGTAGGTTCGTTAGTTGGTTCCTGGGAGTGCAGGGTGTAACAGCTGAACTACAAACAGTCAAAGGTCATGGCCGAAACACACGTGAGCGAAATAATTTATAATGAATCATCACGAGATAATTTTAACTTTGGCTAATTAAATCATTAGCATTTAATTAATCCTTCTAAATATGTATAGTTTATCTGTACAGGCGCCCTTCAGGATTTTCTAATGATATGCATTCATTTTGTTTGATACCACATGTTTCGAGAAACTAGTTTAACATTAATTGATTTACCGAAGGTAGTCAACCACCCCTGTAGATTCGATAATACAATAATCATGCTCTACCCTTAATGTTTGAGATTAAATAATTAATGTGCATCTTTGTTACTTTAACATTCCGTCTTTTCTTTCATTGATGTACCCACATGTCAGCACTTTATTCCGGATATGGATTAAATGTTTATTTTAATATGAGAGTAATAATTATAGCATTGGGATGGCGGTGATTGCAAAGATAGATAACTAGGTAAGATTATCGTTACAATCTGGGCCCAACGTAATAAAAGAACTTAATGTGGCGTCTCGGACATGTGTTCGTGTATTTTATTGTTCTTTCATTGTTTGAATTATCTCGTGATGATTTGTTGTTCGTCATGTGTGTGGTAGTCAACGGCGGCTTGTTGTACACCTGCATAGACACGTGTCTCCCGTTAGTTTATAGATTATCAATTTTTGCTTGCATGGAACCAACTCCCGGCGTTTTGCGCTTTTCAAACATCTCCAGTTATCTACAGTTATCTGGCGACATTTTATTATAATTTATCTTGACATGCATGGGAAACATTTCCGAGTATTGGTGTAACATGTTGTGTTGTCGCATGTTCTAATAACTTTTGTTTTATAATCCTTTGTAGTTAGGTTATGGAATTTACAATTGTCACAAGGAGTAAAGCAGATACAATCAACATGGCCAAAGCTGGTGAAACTTCGGCGACATCGATCCCCGTTTCGTCTCCTTTGACGGTTCCTGTTCACAAGTGGAACATTTCTTTTGACGGCTCAGCTGGCGTACACGATTTTATAGAGAGAATCGAAGAGCTCACACTAGCTCGAAATGTGAGTAAAGTTTCACTTTTTACATCTGCTGTTGAATTGTTTTCTGGTGATGCACTCTTATGGTACAGAGTAAATCGCTCCTCATTTACTTCATGGTCTGACACCGTCGTGGCTCTGAAAGAGGAATATGAGCTTCTGGATCACGAGAGACGACTGTTGGCTCAATTGAGAGCTACCGTTCAAATGCAGAAGGAGAATTTAAACTCCTTCATTACTCGCATTCTCATTTTAAATAATCGTCTGTCATCGAAATTACCTGATGATGAATTATTGGAGATCTTACAATGTAACATGTTGCCTAGATATATTCAAAAGTTATCGCTATCGGTAATTCCTGATATAAATACTCTGAAGAAACTGGGGAAAATGATTGAGTTAGCGGACAGCCGCTCGAGTGACAGGGTTCCTTCTACTACTGTTTCATCTAATAATCAAAATTCTGTCAGAAATAACATCATAACAGGAACAATAGTAGGAATTATAATTCAGGAAATGTCAACCCCAATTTTAGAAATAACCGTCGTTTTATGAACCATGATAATCTTAGCCCGTCAAATAACGTTTCCAGGGAGGTGCATTGTTTCCGCTGCGGGAGACCAGGAGTGAAGTCTCCAGCTTGTGGCTGCCGCCGTTCAAAAAACTGAATACCCCGGAGTTCCAGACAGCGGGCGTTAAGACGTCGATGCTCGCCGAGGAGACTTCCGGGGAATGGGCTTCCTGGCTGGCTGTAGTAAGAGATTTTTTATAAAAACTTAAATACTTCAAAGGAGATGGGAGCGGTAAACAGGGACAACCGTCCTCACATTTCTTTTCAAGTTTTAGGGTTAAATTTTTCTGGTCTTTTAGATTCGGGCTCTCACATTTCCATTTTAGGGAACAATTTTCATAGGAAATTCTTAGATTTGGGTTTCAAGCTTTCCAAGCTAGACACTAAGTTTTCTTTAGTTTCTGCTACAGGTCATTCTGTTGTTTGTTCGTATAAAATTACGGTACCGATTCGTCTTGATAACGCAGAGAGGGTTTTCAGTTTTGTGGTTATGCCTCAGATAAATGCTAACATTATTCTAGGCTTTGATTTTTGGAAAATCTTCAACATTTGTCCAAGAATATCAAAATTGATGGCTTCTAAGGAGTCGGTCAAAACACAGTGTAGAGCTGATGTAATAGGTTTAGAAAACGCAGAAAACTTATCCATTTCGCAACGCTCAGTCTTAAATAAAGTAATTCGGGAGTATGTTTCCTATTCGGGTAATCGGTTAGGTAGAACATCCTTAGAGAAGCATGTCATTGACACAGGTAATAGCTCTCCGATTAAGCAACGGATTTATCCGATTTCACCGCACCTACTGCCGCAGCTACACAAGGAATTTATTTATTTATTTAGTATAGATACATACAAAAGAAAGTACAAAACACATATTAGGAAGCTTTGCCTGTCCAACTAGGAAAGTTTCCCGTACCAGGACAGACAAATTTACAGGTTTAGTTCATATTATACATACATAATTACATAACAAAAAAATAGAAAAAGAACCTGGTAGCATAAAGTATATTCGGATTTGCGGAATTAACCTGATAACATATAATATATTCAGATTTACAGTGTATGAGATAAGTAGGTAATAAAGTTAGTAGCATTGAAAAGTCAAAAAGTGTAAACCAAGTATTTGATAACAAGTTGGAGGAATTACAACAAGATTCACAATATAGAGAGATGAAGTTATGTGTTTAAAAGTGTGAACTTATAATACATAGTTCACTTATAAGAGAAATACATAAAAATTTACAATATTAGATATAATTTATGTATGTAAAAATATATATTAAGTTGTTTTTTTATTATTTATTTATGCGCTGTAACTAATATGTAAACAATTATGTGCAAACATGACATTATCTTTACTGATTTAAAAACATGTTTTCAGTACATTTTATATTATACGACAATACGAATATACACCGCGCTCATGTCTTGTAGTACTCCTGCTAAAATACGAAAACAATAACTATGAAATACTAGTGCTACTTTGGTAAAGGTATAAGTAGTATATATTTGGTAAAGGCATAAGTAATTGGTGCATTATTTCGTATGTCATACAAGTTGTGATAAGTATTGTTTATTTATTATAAATCATCACCGCTATAAAGTACCAAGATTCACAGAGCTAGTCTTGATGTTAGTGAGCGACGTGAGTATATTACGCCTTACGTGAAGCACTAACAGTGAAATAGCGAACAGTATTCAGGGGCACAAAACCATAAATCTCAGGTATAAAAATATCAAAAGGATGTCGAAACATTGTGAAGCCATATCAGATCTCAATGAAGTGTGGTGGGAGTTTTGGTCTAGTGATCAGGAAAGTTAGATGATTTTGTATATCAGTTAAACAGCATACGTTCACATTCGTCTCTTCCTAAGTCCAGAATCCAGTCGTTGACTAATTTACGCAAGACGCTTGCAGTTTTCAATTTCCAAGATCCGGGTATAAGGTTGAACATTTTAGGACCTAGGTAAGAATATTGTCTTTGAGCAAGGGATGTCATAGTAGTAAGTGGAACTATTGGATTCCTCCCTGCGTGTCGGGTGTTGTGATAATGTTCTACGTAGGGGAAGAGGTGACGATATTTTTGTGTGCATAAAATAACTTTTCTTATGAAAAGTTGTCTCACATCCAAAACTCCTATCTCTTTGAATAAATCATTACTGGGGTATCTGAATTTTTTTTTAAGGATGACCCTTAATAGTGATTTTTGTGCTTTGGCTAAGGGGTCCAGTATTGATTTGGTACATCCTCCCCATCCTAAGGATGCATATTCAAGTAATGAGTTGCACATAGCGTAGTACATTAGTTTCATATCCTTTACGCAAAGAATATTTCTAATAGCCATGAAAAGATGCGTGAGTTTTCTGATCTTTGTGGAAATTGAGACGATATGTTCATTCCATCTCAGATTCTTGTCTACGATAATTCCTAGATATTTTATGCTGTCTACAAATTCTAAGGTATTGCAATTGCAAGTGTTTAGGTCATTGCAATGGTGTATAATAATTCTTTGAGTTTCTCTTGGTTGTCCCGCTTGAGTTGCACTGAAACGGATGAATTTAGTTTTGTCAGTGTTGAGAGTGAGAAGATTATTGTCTAGCCATTCTTTTACCTTGTTAATACCTATTTCTGAATTTTTATGAACTTCATTCCAGTTTTTGCCTTCAAATAATAATACTGTGTCATCGGCAAAGGTGATAATGTGATCTGCAAATGAACTGTTACATAATTCATTTATATAGATATTGAATAAAAGTGGACCTAGAGTGCTTCCTTGAGGTATACCAAAGTTAATATCAGCTGGATCGCTCAGAGTATTGTTAATATTCACTCTTTGGCTCCTATTTTCTAAATAACTAACTAACCACTTAAGTAGCTGACCCTGAATGCCGATGCGCTGTAGTTTTTTCACGAGAATTTTGTGTGAGATAGTGTCAAACGCTTTGGCTAGATCCAAGAAGAGCGCAATGCATTTTCTTCCTCTATCGATATTGTTGGAGATGATTTTCGTCAGGTTTGTGATGGCATTTTCAGTGCTCAATCCTGGTCTGAAGCCGTACTGTCTATTGGAAAGGATATTATTTTTTCAAGGTAATGACTGAGACGATTCTTCACAATTTTCTCAATAATTTTCGAAACAGAATTGAGCAAAGAAATTGGCCGGTAATTGTGTATCTGCGATTTATCTCCATTTTTGTGTAGCAGTATAACGATAGAGTGTTTTAAATGATTTGGAAATTTTCCTGAATCAAAGCTTAGATTGGAAATATACGCGATTGGAGTTGCTATGAAGGATTTAGTACGTTTTAGCAGAATTGATGAGACGTTATCAGGACCACAAGCATTCGATGACTTTAGTTCGTCAATTATTTTCATGACTTCGTTTGCAGTTGTTTGGATATTGTCTAGTTTATGACCGAAATTAGAGATTGTTAACTTAGCGAGATCGGATTCTGTTGTATTAAGATTGTCGAGAATTTTTTTCGCAAGTGTGACTCCCACTGACGTGAAATAATTATTGGCAAAATTCGCAATGATTTTTGGGTCTGAGGTGTTCACGTTATTGATGTTCAATGATTTAATATCGGAAGATTTATTTATTTTTGTTTTAGTTATATTGCGAAATGCTTCCCATAAACGTTTTGGAGTACAGTCATTTTCATAAATTATTTTTTTATAATAATTTTCTTTTGCCAGACAGAATTAGACAGACTGTTAGCTTTGGGAGTGGTTGAACCCAGCAATAGCGCGTGGAATAATCCAATTGTTTTAACTTAAAAAGGCGCGGGGTGTTTTTTCGTAACACGAGAAGTTCGTGTACGGTTTTATTTTTAGTGGATGATATGCAAATCCCACTTTTTCCGATGTTGGTAGTTGGCCATTTTGTGGTAATATTTTTGGACACGAAATTATAAAGTGATTTGGTCCTTGTGTTGGCTGCAATAATATGCCATTATGACCCCGCGTCGCGAAGTCACGGATTGCTGACAGTTCTACCGAAATCCGCAAGTCTTGGAGACTGGTTGGGCCACGTGCCTTTTGAATGGAGTTTGTTGAGATAACCCGGGGCTGGATACGCTCCTTGGAAGTGTAGCGTCCTTCTTCCCAAATAGAAAGAAGACCTAGGCTCTCTGGATTCCGCGCCGTCCCCGGTTGAGGAGGCTGGAAGTCCCGTCCCTTCTCGTCTTCTCTCTACGAAGCAAGTTCACGGTCGTCATCCGGTGTTATATCCGTTTAGTTAGATTAGCGTGTCCAGAAGTCCATCTGGTATATTTATGTTTTTGTATTCTTATATTACATTGGTAAAAATTTAATGCTAACCTTTCATTGGTATGAAATTTGCACTCTCGTGTTTGTTTTTTGTTGGCTACAATATAGTTTTATAAAATCCATCTTCTCTTTATTTTCTGATTTCCTACCTACTTGACAGAAAACTACTATTCCCATTATCCTGGTCTCTGCTCTGCCGTATAAAATTACACTACTCTTATATTGTACCAGAACATTATCCCGTTTCAGAGGCGCCCAACGTGTAAAATCAATTATTTTCGGTGCCCGAAACGTACTTTTCTGTCATGTGGGGGTGGATTTTCAGTACTTTTGCTGATAATATTAGAGATGAATCGGTGTGTGTGTGCATATATTTGGATATAAATCTATCTTGTTGATATAGAGCTCGGTTTACTTATCGCTTCTTCATCCCGTAAAATGACATTAACTGGTTTGCAGAGACACTGTGTGTCGTTTTATTGTTATTAATTGTTGTTATTACCGTCAAATGACATTAACTGTTCTGCAGAGATACTGTATGTCACTTAATTGCTATTAAAAAACTAAATTCTGAAAATACACTTCATTATGTTAAATACTGTTTCTGTTGTATATTATTGTTTGTTTACCGTTTCGTAAAGCGTCTAATTACATTGACACCAACTTTTAGTGTTGCCATTAAAATAATGTTAAGCAAAAAATTAATTCATACTATCTCTCGAGGTGATAACCTAAATGTTGTTGGGAACATTTTTTCTGTTTACTGGCAATTCCATTTTAACTGTCAGCGGTCTATTTTTCATCTATGTTATGGTTTATCGGAGCTTAGCTGTCAATCATGGTTGACGTTCGTCGTTTATGTAAGTGTTTACGTTTATGAATTATTCCGAGGTGTTTACATTGTACGTCCATTGATTACTTATGAGGCGCGGAAGTTAATTAAATACATTATCTTTGTTTTGCAAACATCAGGCAACTTGTGACTGACATTTGAAATAAGTGAATAATAATAGCGTCCGTTTTTA
Organism: Limnephilus rhombicus; assembly: GCA_929108145.2. Taxonomy (NCBI): domain Eukaryota; kingdom Metazoa; phylum Arthropoda; class Insecta; order Trichoptera; family Limnephilidae; genus Limnephilus; species Limnephilus rhombicus. The sequence continues at coordinate 95,516 of OV815282.1, forward strand.
TACCTTCATACTTTGATATAAAGGGAGTTCGTTGAACGTATGTTATAAAAAATAATAATTACTTTAAATATTTGCTGCATTCCAAGGTAATTTTAAATAAGTTATAAATTGCATCGCCGTTATTAATAATCAATAACTACTTATCGAGTTTATACGTACAGGGTGTTTGGTAATTGACGTGTTACAAATAAATTATTATTTATAACAATTTAATTAATTTTATTATTACGTTTAATTTAATATAATTATTTGAGAATAATAAATTAATTATAAATTAAATTATTTTAATTTCAATAATTTGAACTTTATTTGTTCTTCAGTTTTGAAAAAAAAAATTTACCAGTATAACAAAAATGGCGATTTCCGATATTAATGCGGTGACTAAGGAAAAAATGATAAAATTGTTAACGGTTCGTAACATCGTTCCGGAAGCTACATTATCTAGTATGCGCGAACAGGCTCGCTCTTTTAATAAAAGTTTGAAAGATGGGGGTGGTTCCAATATGAATATAGGTGATGATAATACAGTTAGTTCAGAAAACACTAAAACTATAATTAATAATTATTACCAATCGGCTATTCCTCCAACTTCTTCTTCGTCCGTTCATTCTTGGGGTTTAAAATTTTCTGGGTCTTCGGATGTCAGGGATTTCATTTTACACATAGAAGAATTATCCAGATGCCGGAAGGTGGAGTTGTCCTCGGTTGTTTCCTCTTTCTCTGACCTCCTGGAGGGAAGAGCTCTTTCCTGGTTTAGAACTATTTTTGATGACTCTTTGTCTTGGTCAACCTTGAAAAGGCTCCTCATTTCTCGTTTTGACGTTTGTACCAATCAAATGGAAGCTTTAAAAGCCTTGTTCGCTATGAAGCAAAAGTTTAACCAGGCTATAGTGGAATATGATGAAGATGTTCAGTTAGCAAACTTAAGGTTGGATGTTCCGCTTTCCGAGGAACAATTGGTGGACTTAGTCTGCGACAGTCTCCAACCTAAATACGCCTTGGCCATTGCCTATTTCTCGGAAAAGAGTCTTTCAGCTTTAGTAAGTGTGTGCAGTAAATTTGAAAAGCTTTCGGTAGACAAACCCGCACCACAGTTTAATTCATCTCCGCGAGTTCCTTTTCCTAAAATGTCATATTCTCATCGGGTTCCATATTCTCAACCGTCGTATCCGCCACAAGCTCAAGGCTCGTGTTCTCCCCGTGTTACATATAAACAAGCTTCCTTTTCTCCACGCGCGTCTTCTTCAAGTTCTTCTTTAAATAGTAAGAAAACTTTTAATTGTTTCTATTGTAAGAAACAGGGGCATACGAAACAATTTTGCCAAAAATGGAAAAGGGATTCAATTAAGCATAATGACGCAAATAAGTATAATTCAAAAAACTAGCCGACGATCTTTTGCGTTCTGTGCACAAGGATGACAAGAGGTCGTCGTCGGTTCCTAGTAATAGATCTAAATTTACCACGCACAACATTGACGCATGTGTGCCGCTATCTGATTATGGACAAGATGTTAGACCACATGTTAATATTAAAATTAAGAATTTGGTTTTTTCGGGGCTTTTGGACAGTGGAGCATCTGTCAGCTGTTTCGGGGGTTCTGTTTATAATTTTTTCATAAGTTTAGGATATAAGTTAAATAAGTTAGATTCCTACGTTAACACCGCGGATGGCAAACGTCAGGATAAAATTGGTACTATGCGAGTACTAGTATTATATAATAATATTAAGAAATATATTAAGTTTTTCGTTATCCCGTCTCTGTCCTCTTCAATTGTTTTGGGAGTAGACTTTTGGAAGCAGTTCGACGTGGCCCCTCAGTTGTTTCCAAAAGTCGACAGCAATGTTAATTTTGGGAAGGTTGTCCGTGAGGTTCGCAAATTAACATCAGCTTCCTTGCTGTCCCCCCAAGACAATCTCAAATTAAATTCGGTTATAGTTAAGTTTAAGTCAATTTCTTTCGAAGAACATGGTTTAGGTAAAACACATTTAGTACGTTACAACACCATTATGCTTATCAAGGTATAAAATTTTTCAATGCTATCCCATATAAAATCAAGTCTGAAAAAAATTATAAAGTTTTTAAATCCCAAATAAAAACACTAATAGACCAACCCGACACTAATTATAAGTTTTAAATTCATCATCACAATAATAACAACAACAAAAAATAAACTAGAACATAATCTCCAAAAATATTTCATCACCATATCAAATTAAAGGCAAGTACATACGCATTATTTGCAGGCACCAAATTGTTACAACTTTATTATATGTACCTACTCTGACAATACTGTCAGTTATTATGTCCACTTGTCTTCATGAATATATATTTTATTAATATAAGTACTTGTAATAACATACTCTGTGTAACTATGCATTTTACAATGGCACTCCAAAGCACGAGAAATGTTTTCTCTTTTGAATTGGGTAGTTTCATTAAAAAGAAATTTACATATTGTTATTAGCTTTAAGAACCAAATGTTTTACTATGAATCTGTATACGTATGTATTTTTTTAAATAAAAAAAAAAAAAAATAAAAAAAAACGTCATAAAATAAATACAACAGGGGATCCTATTAAGCAGCGTTACTATCCATTATCTCAAAGTCGCCAGAAGCAATTAGAAGCACAATTAAAAGAAATGTTGGATTTAGGTGTTGTCCGCCGTTCTCGTTCGGTTCGGTCAAACCAAGTTTTGATTGTTCCTAAGAAGGATGATTCTGTCAGGTTTTGTTTGGACTCGAGGCGCTTGAACAGCGTCACATTGGCAGATTCCTACCCCCTCCCTTACATTTCGCGTATTTTAGATAAACTAAGGGGTGCTCGTTTTATTTCATCTATAGATTTGTCCAAATCATTTTGGCAGATTCCCTTGGATAAGGAATCCTGTCCTAAAACGGCTTTCGTTGTACCAGGCCATGGTTTGTTTGAATTTGTGAGGATGCCGTTCGGTCTTAAGAATGCTCCCAGCGAATTGCAGCGTCTTGTGGATGCTCTTTTTGGTCCTGAATTCGACGAGAACGTCTTTTGTTATTTCGAAAGATTTTGAATCACATTTGAAGATTTTGAATAAATTTTATGAACGTTTAAGAGATGCGGGCTTAACAGTTAACCTCAAAAAATGCGAGTTTTGTAAGGAAGAGTTGAAATATCTAAGTTATATCGTAGACGCGAAAGGTCTTCGTACAGACCCCGTTAAATTAGAATGTATTCGTACTTACCCTACTCCTAAGAATTCGAAGCAAATTAAAGCTTTTATACGTCTTTGCGGTTATTACAGGCGTTTTATTAAAGATTTCTCTACTATTGCGGCCCCGTTGACAAAACTCACTGGTTCTAAGTAATTTTTCTTGGTCTCCAGAAGCGGAAGACGCATTAAAAAATTTAAAAAAGTTCTAACTTCTGCTCCCGTTATTAGTTGTCCAGATTTTTCTTTACCTTTTACTATCCATTGCGACGCGAGCAACGTTGGAATCGGCGGCGTGCTACCCAGGTGTTTGACGGTGAAGAACATCCTGTTTCTTTTTTCTCTAGGTGCTTAAATGTTCACGAGCGAAAATACAGCGTTACAGAGCGCGAACTCCTTGCGGTGTTAGAATCGGTCCTTAATCAGACCTTACGTAGAAGGTGTTCATTTCACAGTGGTGACGGATCACTCCAGTTTGCAGTGGTTGGTTTCGTTGTCCAATCCAACTGGTAGACTTGCTCGTTGGTCTACGCGTCTTTCTCAGAATTATTTTGATGTGGTGCACAGAAAGGGTAAATTAAATACTGTTCCAGATGTTCTTTCTCATAAAGACGATTTTACTGTTGCTGCCATAGATTCTTCGCCTACAACTTCGGATAGTTGATATAGTAATTTGTTTTCCAATTGTATGAATAATCCCCAACGTTTCAATAACTTCCAAATTAAAGATAATTGTTTATTTCGACATTCTAAATCTCGTTTAGCTTTGCAAGAGGATACAGCCTGGAAGCTGATTGTGCCTTTTAAAGACCGTAACGCTATTTTAAGTAAAGAACACGAGTCTATTAGCTCTTGCCACCCAGGTGTATTCAGAACGTATAAGAAAGTTCAACTCCGTTACTTTTGGCCGGGTATGTACAATGACATCAAAAAGTTTGTTAATAAGTGTAAAACGTGCAAGGCACATAAAATAAATACTTCTGCACCGGCTGGTATTTCTACGAATCCAAAAATAGTCAACAGACCGATGCAAATGTTGTCTATCGACCTTGTTGGACCTCTTCCACGTAGTTATGCGGGATTAATGTACATTTTATCGGTTGTTGACGTTTTTTCCAAATATACTTGGATTTTTCCGCTCATAAATGCTACTGCTAAAAGCATTGTAAAAAAAGTTGAACAATTTATTTTCCTAGTTCACGGTGTTCCACAAGCCCTTGTGTGTGATAATGGTAAACAATTTGTTTCAAAAGAGTTCAAACAATTGTTGGCCGATTATAATGTTCCTATGCCTTTTTATAACGCCTGTTACACCCCGCAAAATAATGTAGTTGAGCGGTATAACCAAACTATCGGGACTGCCTTGTCTATCTTGACCGAGTTTGACCATCGTAATTGGTCTAGATTTCTGCCTCAAATTCAGTCAGCCTTGAATAATACTGTTAATTTTGCAACAGGTTTCACGCCTGTTTTTCCTTATGCACGGCAGGGAACAAATTATTGACGGAAAATTACACAAAATTAATGTGTTTCTTCTAGTGTCGTGAACATACCTTTAGATCAGTCTAGAGCCGAATTTGCAAAAAAGTTGGAAGACTTAGTTCCTATTTATGAACAAGTTTCAAATGCATTAGTACAGGCCTTTAAAAAGAATGCTCAACATTATAATTTACGCCGTAAATCCGTGATTTATGATAAAGGTGATGTCGTTTGAAGAAGGAATTTTGTTCAATCCAGTGGTCCGGATTACTTTTCCCATAAGTTGGCACCTAGATTCGTTCGTAATGTTATAAAAAATAGAGTCTCGGATTTAGTGTACACCTTGGCAGATATGCAAGGTAAAATTGTAGGTAATTTTCACGTCAAAGATATTGTTCGGATAGATTAGTTTTGTTTTTTTTTTTCCTTTGAGGAGGCCAATGTTGTAGTGTGTAGGCCTACCAACCCTTCACATTATTACATTTGTTTCTTTTATGATTGTTCTGGTCTCATGTTTTGGAGTTTGGTACCTCCAAATCTTGTGCTCAGTACGGACACTTAATTCTAGTTCATTGACGATAAACCGTTTATTTACCCTCGGTAAACTGGAATGTGATCCTTGTGGTCACTGGCGCCCAGATTTTGTTAGTTAAGTCTTTCTTTCCTTCGTTACTATGCTTTTCTGTTAATAATAACATACACTAGTTTCGAGTTTTTTGTATTATTAAATGTATGATTATTTTGGTAATAATATACTTATTCACATACGTATATGATTATTTTGGTAATAATATACTTTTTCACATACGTACACACACACTGATTTCATACTTTGTTCCACCTGAAAACAACCAACTTTTATTTAGACTTTTATTTTAAATAAAAGTTGGTTGTTTTCAGGTGGAAAAAATATAATAAGCAGTAATTGTTGAATGAAACACTAGTATATATTGAATTATTTGGCGGGTATTTGATAAGCCCCCATAGCTCAGTGGTCAAGAGCAGCTGACCGGCAATCAGAAGGACACGGGTTCAAGTCCCGTTGGCGGCAAGTATCTTTTCTCGGAAGATTTTTCAATGTTGATGAGTGTATCAGGCTGATAATTATTGCTTATAATAATTGTTACCCTTTGTGCTATGCATAAAAATCTTGTCTAAACGTTAGTTTATAAATTAAAAATAATAAGTTGTAATGCTATTATTTTTAAGTTTATGCCCTTCTTTCTTGAGTCCACTGGAGGCCCTTTTATTGCCCATAGCCCATAGAACCTCCAGGGAACTTGAGAAGAGATATCTTGGAATTTTGTATTTCAGAGACTTGAGCTACTTTCTGATGCACAAAAGTTCTGTTAATTCTATTATTGATAGTTTGTATTTCATAAGCTTAAGTATGGTTTAGCTTTCCTAAAAGTTCTTTATATAAATCTTAGTTCATAAGAAAGTTGTTTTTGTCTCTAACAAAGGAAGTACTGCTTTGGCATGCTTAACTAGTAATTAATTCCTTTGGAATTATCTCTTTGCCTCTAATACAGGAAAGTGTGTTCTGTATAGTTTTAAGTCTAAATAATATAAACATTAGTGTCTTACTGTTAATATCAGTATTAAACTATAAATTAAGTGTTACTAGTGTCATTCATTAAAATTTTGAATTGAGCACCCCTCGAATAGTGTCAACTCACTGAAAGCCATAGTTGATCACACATTTTGTTTTGTTTGTTCACGAAATGCTGACTTTTGTCCACACGTGGAGTGTTTTTTTAAGGAATGCCAGCTTGGGTATTGCCTTGGTCACATTTTTTTTGCAAACAATGTCACTCTGTTGAGTGTTTGCTGCAGGTTGTTTTATGGATTTTTGTATATCCTAAGTTGTGAGCTTAACTTTCTAGTTTCTGTTTTGCTGTTGAGTACCAATTGACTTTTGTCATGATCTGATAGATAGGTATTGTGTTATGTAAATCCTAATCTGACCACCTTGATTGGCAGGTATTTATTGTTTTATAAAACCTAACCTGAATTGATTTTTGGAAAAATGGATAATTTAAATATTATTCTAGTTTGACAACCGTCTTACAAATATGTATTTCTTCGGAATTGTAAATCCTGGTTCAATATTGACAGATAGATAATCCAATGTAAAATCCCTACTCTGTTCACGTCTAATAGACAGTTTGTAAACTGATTCTATACTCTTATAACACAGAAAAGTATTTCCTTGTGTCCTAGTTTTGCCAACATTGAACTCCATTGTTCTGAGTTGAAAAATGTATATCTATAAAGATATTTTCATAATTAAGGCTTCTTTAATTTTAAGTATTGTTTAATTTTAAGTTTTGTCATAAGAATGTTAAACCGGATGGACATAGTCAGATAGGTTACTCATTTTGCTATTTAAATATAGCGTAAATTCAGTGTGAGGGCTGTTTAACCACCCTAAAGTGAAGCCAAATTGGCCTTTATTTCCTGTACAAGGAAAAGCGATCAATTTTTTTTTTCTTTTCTACAAACTAATTGGTTGTGTTTTTTAAATAAATGATGTTGAGTATTTTATACGTATAAATTATGTTAAATTGACACGAAAACAACAGGTCTCCTTTTTTTAAAGAAAATTCAAAATTTAAGTTAGTAGATGATGGTTGACTCCTTGTTTTCGTGCCTTTCTTTTCTATTTGTTCTTTGTTATTAAGAAATTTATTTTTTAAGAGATTTAGTTTTAAGAAATTTAGTTCTAAGTTGTTATTTTAATTACTAATTAATGTTTTGTTTTAATTTCCCTAGATACCTGATGGACTCATAGTTTAGTTAGTTGGTGGACTTAGTTTTTTATGTTTGAGGGCAAACATTTTCGTGGGAAGGGGGGAATTGTCACATAAATATTATGTGACTAGTGCAGTTCTTGCCGATTTGGTTATTTTGTCTATGGTGTTTTTTTTGGAGACTGACAGTTTTTTTTGGGAAAACAAATTGTTTTTTTGTCTATGACTCTTCCTCCCGAACAGCGATGGGCGGCTGTTCGCGAATTGGTCACTCACCATCAAGGTGTTTCAATTTCGTTAAATCATGTGAATCTAAGTTGATTTTAACTTAAAAAGGCGCGGGGTGTTTTTTCGTAACACGAGAAGTTCGTGTACGGTTTTATTTTTAGTGAATGATATGCAAATCCCACTTTTTCCGATGTTGGTAGTTGGCCATTTTGTGGTAATATTTTTGGACACGAAATTGTAAAGTGATTTGGTCCTTGTGTTGGCTGCAATAATATGCCATTATGACCCCGCGTCGCGAAGTCACGGATTGCTGACAGTTCTACCGAAATCCGCAAGTCTTGGAGACTGGTTTGGCCACGTGCCTTTTGAATGGAATTTGTTGAGATAGCCCGAGGCTGGATACGCTCCTTGGAAGTGTAGCGTCCTTCTTCCCAAATAGAAGGAAGACCTAGGCTCTCTGGATTCCGCGCCCGGTTGAGGAGGCTGGAAGTCCCGTCCCTTCTCGTCTTCTCTCTACGAAGCAAGTTCGCGGTCGTCATCCGGTGTTATATCCGTTTAGTTAGATTAGCGTGTCCAGGAGTCCATCTGGTATGTTTATGTTTTGTATTCTTATATTACATTGGTATAAATTTAATGCTAACCTTTCATTGGTATGAAATTTGCACTCTCATGTTTGTTTTTTGTTGGCTACAATATAGTTTTATAAAATCCATCTTCTTTTTATTATCTGATTTCCTACCTACTTGACAGAAAACTACTATTCCCATTATCCTGAGCTCTGGTCTCTGCTCTGCCGTATAAAATTACACTACTCTTATATTGTACCAGAACATTATCCCGTTTCAATATTCATAATATAACTGAACCAAATTGAAAAAATCAAGGATGATAATTTACAAATTAAAACCATTCTGAAGAAAATAGACAACAATATAGAACCAAATTCCATCAACACATTCCGTCTTGGAGCAGTGAGGCCTGATAAATCGAGGCCCATTAAAGTGATCTTAAGAAACTCAACTGAAGTAATGAATATTCTCAGAAAAAAAAACTTTTATCTTAACAACTCCCCTGTCAAAATTTTTTCCGACCAAACTCCGAACCAAAGAAAATATTTATCAGACCTACGTCAATCAATGGAAAGTAGGATACAGGGAGGTGAAGTTGGACTAACAATCAAATATATCAACAGCAAGCCGACAATAGTTAAGAAAAATCCAAAAAACTCAAACATATCAATGGATACGGCCAAAACATCCGCGGCTGCCGAACCAAACTCTTAGAGTTGCAAACTTCTATTCCTTTACTTCAAAACGTCGATGTATTTATCCTTACTGAAACCTGGCTTGATCCTGATATTCACACCGAGGAACTTGGATTCTCATCTTATAACACCTACCGCCTTGACAGGAATCCAGCCACCAGCAATAAAACCAGAGGAGGAGGAGTTCTCATATCCGTCAAAAAATCACTGCCATCCACTCGATTAATTTGCAAACATCTAGACGTAGAACAGGTATTGTATTACTAAAAACTAAATCAAGTAAAATTTTACTGGGATGTGTCTGCATTCCTCCTGGATCCAACATCACAGTCTACCGAAACCACATTGATGACCTCGAAACCTTTAAAAATAAATACCCTGATGCCAGAACAATTTTATTTGGTGACTATAATACCCCTAGAATTGATTGGATGAATAAAAACTGTTATAACAACTTAAACCTACCAGAAAATGCTCGTGAAATAATAGATATGACGAACTTACTCGCTCTACATCAAGTCAATCAAGTCTACAATACCAATAACCGGCTGCTGGATTTAGTGTTCTGTAGTAATCGAATATATAATCCAAACACCTCAGTACTAAATCTTAATAATGTTTATATAGACACTGAATTAGTTTGTAAATATCTCAAATCATTAGATCCCACCAATACAGTGGGCCTGATGGTGGTATACACCCGGTATTTTTAAAGAATTGCGCTAATGTTTTATGTTATCCGCTAAGTCTAATATTCAAAACTTCTTTGTCTTCTGGTATTTTTCCACTAGAATGGAAAAGTTCATATATTGTGCCTATATTCAAAAAAGGCGACAAACACAACATAGAAAATTACAGACCAATCTCTAAATTAAATGTAATGGGTAAACTTTTTGAAAAGATTGTTTTCGATATCATTTTTCCTTGTATACGACCACACATCATTTCGAATCAACACGGCTTCGTGAACAGAAAATCAACAGAAACTAATCTATGCGAATTTGTTGACACAGTCCTTGTTGCTATGGATAACGGTTTTCAAGTCGATGTAGTCTACACAGACTATTCCAAAGCCTTTGATAAAATTCCACACAGCATTTTAATTGAGAAAGTCGAAGCAATGGGTATACACGGTGACCTCCTTCGTTGGTTAGCCTCTTATCTCGACAATCGTACGCAAGCTGTAACTGTACTGGGGTTCTGCTCTAGCTTTGTCCCCGTAACCTCAGGAGTTCCCCAAGGATCTCACCTTGGCCCCCTTTTATTCAAAATTTTTATGAACGATGTTAACAAAACTATTCGTAATTCTCAGCTGTTCCTATATGCGGATGACAAAAAGATTGTCAAAATCATTAAATCTGAGATGGATTGTATAGAGCTCCAGGATGACCTGAACTCCCTGGTCAATGTGTATTGTTTAGAAAACCGCCTTCTTTTGAATGCAGATAAATGTTCCGTCATATCTTATTCTCGAAAGAAAAACACTATACTATATCCGTAGATAATTAAAAACAATCTTTTAAATAGGGTAAATGAAATTAAAGATCTTGGAGTTCTATTAGACAGTAAGCTTCTTTTTCAATCTCACGTCGAGCACATCACGTCTAAGGCTTTGAAAATGCAAGGATTTATACTAGTTCTGTTTTCAAAAATCCACAAACATTTAAGATTCTCTACATATCATACGTCAGAAGCCACCTAGAGTATGCTTCAACAGTATGGAACCCCCATTGTTCTACATATAAATCAAATATAGAAAGAGTCCAGAAAAAGTTTTTGAAATATGTTTCGTTTCGCATGCGAAATGATGTAAATTATGTCTCTATGAACCTCAAAACCCTTGATCAACGCAGAGATATCAGAGACCTAGTAATGCTTTATAATATAATCCACAATTTTATTGATAGCCCTTACCTATTACAAAATATCAATTTCAGATGTCCAATAAGAGTCACTCGATCTCCAGACATATTTTATATTCCTAAGAGCAATGCTAATTATCTTCAAAATGTGTTTATAAGAAGAAGCTGTAGCACTTTCAATAGATTATGCACAGACATTGACATGTTTAACACGAACCTTGCTAACTTCATAAAATTCGTAAAAAGTAATATTCAACGGAAAACTTAATGTTTCATTAATTCCTTATCTTTCTTTTTCATTTTTCTTCATTTTCATTACATTTTCTTTTTTGATTTCAGCAGTTTGAAAATACATTTTTTGTAGATTTAAGTGAGTAGATGCACTTTTTCAGAACTGTTTATATTACATACATATATTGTTTTGTTTGTTTTTTTATTTTTATTATGGTCTCAAATTTTTATGTCGTTATTTTATTGGTCAATGATATGACTATCTCTAACACTGTTATATATGAACTTGTAATGACTGTTTATAACGCGAATAAATAAAATAAAATAAAATAAAAAATAATCTCTCAATTCACATTGCTAAATCAGTTGACGAGCTCCTCCCCCTAGACTGCCACCACCCCGCTTTAAGCATAACCATCTTGATGAATAACTCACTAGACGACACAACTATTCTTCCTAACTTTACTTATAATTTTTCCAAAACTGACTATCCTAATATGAACCAATATCTTACAAATGAAGACTGGTCATTTCTTCACCTCAGCAATATTAACTACAATCTTGAAATTTTTTACACAATTATCAATAGGGCCATTGAAAACTATGTACCACTTTCACATTTCAAAGAAGCGAAGTTCCCGAAATGGTTCAACAGCGAGTTAATCAACCTGATTATTTGCAAAAAAACTGCACACAAAAACTTTAAAGAATCTAAATCCCTTAATGACTTTAAGTTATTTCACAACTACGGAACTCAATGTAAAAAACTGTCAAAAAAATCATATTATAATTATATAAATGTAATCGAAAAATCTATACCCTCTAATATACAAAACTTTTTCACACATGTAAACTCTCTTAGAAAAAACAAACAAGGTTTACCCATTTCAATGCACTTCAAAGATAAGAGTAGCACTGATATGAAAGTAAAGGTTAACTATTTTGCTGATTACTTCAAAAGTGTATATGACGAAGATATCCCAGAAAATTATATACCACCACCTTCCCTTATTGAGAGCATGCATATCCCTGCTGTACACATCAATATAAACGACGTTAAATCTAAAATTATATCTATAGACAAAAACAAAAAGGCCAGACCTGATAACGTGCACCCCAATATTCTCATAAATTGCATTGCTTCACTGGCTGAGCCGATTTGTATATGGTTTAATCAATCGCTTGATACAGGTTGCTTCCCGGACATTTGGAAACGTTGTTATCTAACGCCTATACTAAAAAAGGGTAATAAAAGTAATGTCACTAACTATAGACCTATATGTAAGCTATCTATAATTCCGAAATATTTTTGAAAAATTACTTTCTTGATAAAATTTCCCCATATATTATTTTATTTATTTTTATTTTTATTTTTTATTTTCCATGTTCTCCGTAAAACGGTTATTCACCAATACATTATGGAGAAGATTACAAATTAGACAAAAAGTATAGCAAAACACATAAAAAGGTCAGTTTCACTACTTTGTGACATACGAAAAAAGATAATTGTTAAACTGCCTGTAGGTTACGTTAAAAATGTCGATGGTCAATGCAGACTCGTTGAGCAGTTCAGTCGCTCTGTTGACTGGCGCGTTCTGATAGGCAGAAGTCCTCGCTTTTGGAGCATAAAAAAGGGTAAGGGACCTTCCACGAGTATACTTGTCTGGGACATATAAGTTAATCTCTTTCAAAATAGGTGGATTCTGTATAGTTCCAGAGATTATCTTTAAAAAAAAAATTAACCATCTCATTGTTCCAAATCAACATGGATTTTTGTCTGGCAGGTCAACTCTGACAAATCTCTCATTATATGAAAACTTTATATCAAATGCATTAGCTAACAAAACTCAAGTCGATTCCATATACACAGATTTTATCAAGACCTTTGACAAAGTGTGCCAAAAAATTCTACTGGTTAAACTACGTAAGCTCGGTATTGACAGAAAACTTTTAGACTGGTTTGCAAGCTATCTATCTGATAGAGTTCTACTTGTAAAAATTAATTTTTTCTATTCCAATCAATTTATAGCTACCAGTGGTGTACCTCAAGGGTTCCATTTAGGCCCAATTTTGTTTTTACTGTTTTTACAAAAGAGCTTGCCTTACTTATAGTATTACGGATTGGGATAACTACAAAAAAGCGAGAAACAAATACTCCAAAGACATAAAAAGAACGCATAATGAGTACATAAAAAATAAAATAAACTCAGAAGAAGGGGATCCCAAAAAATTTTGGAAAAGCATAAAAGAATTACTACATGGCGAAAACAAAGACGAAATAAAAATTGTAAACTTTCCAAAAGAGATAAACGAAGAAAACATGGCTAATAACTTTAATAAATATTTTATTGAAAGTATCATTCAAATTAACAAATTAATACCCAACATTGCTGTTAACCCCACAAATGATAATATCGACCCAAACAAAGAATCATTGGTCTTCAGAAAAATAAATGCAGAATATTTATTCAACATTTTAAACAAAATAAAATCAAAGAATAGTTCAGATGGATTAACTATTAGTAAAATAAGAGATGCTTTTCCAGTAATTGGATCTACTTTTTTTTTTTTTTTTTACAGTGAATGCCGCACAAGAATCTCAACTGCTCCCGTCTGGAGCCAGTGAGACTATGGCATCCCCAATTGGGGTATGTTGTGAGGCTTAAGGTAGTGGGGAGGGGAAGGAGGTGGGGAAGAGGAAGGTTGGGTAGTACCTGGCTATTCAGATCTGGTCACTAAACACGGCTAAAGCCATTTTCAAGCAACGTTTCAATTCTGAATGGTGGTCTTACACCAGGGCGATACTGATAGTATCTTCCACTCTGGAACATGCCGCAAATATACTATATATTATTTTAAATGAATTAATTGTGAAATAAAACAAATTAATCAAATAAAATTTATTTGCGCATGCCGGGTTCGAACCCGCGACCTCCGGATTGTGAGTCAAGAGTCTTACCCACTGGACTACGGAGGTCGTATTACTCTATTAAATATTATCAATGAGACGATTGAAGAAGGAAAATTTCCACAGTCGTGGAAACTATCTACTATTATACCGGTTCCAAAGGTTAAAAATACCAGAAAATGTGAAGAATTTCGACCAATCAACACCTTACCAAAATATGAGCAGATTCTTGAAGTTATAATAAAAGAACAAATTTTGCAATATCTAGATAAACACGATATTTTATACCAAGAGCAATGAGGGTTCAGATCTAATAACTCATGTGAAACAGCATTAAACGTAATTGTCGAAGAATGGAAGGAAGGAATGAATAATAATAAATTTATCTTAGCAATATTTTTGGATTTTCAAAGGGCATTCGAAACTATAGATCGAGACATACTAATAAGAAAGCTTAAAGAAATTGGTTTCTCATCTGTAGCCATTAAATTAATATAAGAGTGAATTTGCTAAATTTGAAGAAGTAATATAAGAGTATTTGAGAGACAGAAAGCAGGTAACAAAAATAAATAATCAATTTTCAAAACCAATGGAAAATAAGTTAGGAGTACCACAGGGATCGGTCCTTGGACCTCTATTGTTCATACTCTATATTAATGACATGGTGAAAATATTTTCAAAATGCAAAGTACGACTATTTGCCGATGATACACTAATATACTTAATTGGAGATAACTATGAAGAACTAATACACATTTTAAATAATGAACTAAATGATGTATCAAGATGGCTAAAAATAAATAAGCTTAAATTAAATACAAAAAAAAAACAAAATGTATGGTGATTGGATACAAGAAGACATCCAGTGAAAGCAAAATTAAAATTGATGGTGAAATTATTGAAAATGTTACTGAAATGAAATACTTAGGAGTTATATTAGATTCCAAACTAAACTTCAATAGACATGCACCCATACACCCAAAAGAAAATTGGCAAAAAGATATCTTTTTTTGGAAGAATTCGGCCAAAAATTTCTAGAAAAACTGCAATCACCATATACAATTCAATTATTGCTCCACACTTCAACTACGGCTCAAGTATACTTTTCCTATGTAACGAAAGAGAACAAAATAAGTTACAAATTCTCCAAAACAGGGCAATGAGAATAATTCTTCGACGAAACAGATTTTCAAAAATTATTAAAATGTTAAAGGAACTAAATTGGTTGACCGTGAAACAGATGCTGACCTTGAACACGATGGTATTTATCCACAAAATATTGAACAACACGTTACCAAAATACTTCTCAAATAAAATTTTATACAATAAAGACATTCACAGATATAACACAAGGACGTGCAAGGAAATTAGGCTACAAAAAAAGGACAAAGCGAATACGCAGAACAGTCTACTGTACAAGGGAATGAAGTTGTATAACACACTACCAGAAACTTTAAAGTCCACACCAATTGGAAAGTTCAAGATGTATTGTAGGAGCTACATAAAACTTGAAAAAATATAGTGAATATGAAATATTATTATCAATTAGAAATTTGTAAACTTAAATGTACAAATTACTAAAATAAAAATTATTATAATATAATTAATAAAACTGTTCATAAATGATATTGTTGACATATTTGATAAAGATGTAGATGTATTGCTTTTTGCAGATGATTTAAAAATATTTAAAATCATCAAAACCGCTGAAGATTGTGCCTGTCTACAAAATAATTTAAACAAATTAATTAGTTGGTGCTCTATTAACAAACTTTATCTGAACATAAATAAGTGTTATTCAATAAGTTTTTACAGAATAAGTCAACCAATTATTCATCCTTATGAACTTAACAACTCTACCCTTACCTCTGTCGAAGAAATTAGTGAGTTGGGCATAACTTTCGACTCTAAATTAAACTTCATATCCCATATAAACTCAATCTATAATAAAGGTATCAAAATGCTTGGCTTCGTTCTTAGAAATTCCAGAGGTTTCAAGAATATTTCAACTTTTAAAATTTTGTATACATCCTTCAATAAGTTTTTACAGAATAAGTCAACCAATTATTCATCCTTATGAACTTAACAACTCTACCCTTACCTCTGTCGAAGAAATTAGTGAGTTGGGCATAACTTTCGACTCTAAATTAAACTTCATATCCCATATAAACTCAATCTATAATGAAGGTATCAAAATGCTTGGCTTCGTTCTTAGAAATTCCAGAGGTTTCAAGAATATTTCAACTTTAAAAATTTTGTATACATCCTTGGTACGTAGTCAAGTCGAATATAACTCCTCGATCTGGTCCCCCCATTTTAAAATACATTCAGATTCAATCGAAAAAATTCAACACAAATTCTTAAGACACATTAATTTTAACCTCGGTATTCCCATTGAAAACATAAATTATAATTACTTGATGAAAGAATTAAATTTACTAAGACTGTCAGATCGAAGAAAAATATCCGACTTAATATTAATGTAAATGGTAGAATTGTAAATGGTAGAATAGACAGTCCTGATCTAACTAAGCTAATTGAATTTCATATTCCCACGAGAACCACTCGTTCTAAAATCCTTTTTAAATGTAACAATAATCGGACTGAGTATACGAAACACTCACTTTTACCTAGGTTGCATGAAGTTACTAATAGATATGCAAATGTGATAGATCTATTTAACTGCACGGAACATAGGTACAAGACGGCTATGCTATCATATTTTTTAATCACTATTAATTTTATTTGTATTATAGATTTTTGCATGTAAATGTATCTCTGGTGTCACTTCCCAATGTATCGTCACAATTAACTGTTTTACATACACTGTTTTACCATTACTAATATTTTGAATATGAATTTGTGACATGTAATTAATGTTTATGGCATACTTATGCCGTTTGTATTAAATAAATATGGTACTATATTACGGCAGTCAATCAAGTTATGTTTAATTACCAAACTTTGATGGATTATTTTTAAAACCTGATTGTGCCTAAATGTATACTCGGACGGCGCTAATATAGAACATCCCGATATAATATGTTCTATAGTTTCCGGAAAAGCCAAACATTTTCTACATAAATCATCAATTTGATTTATATCTTTGATTATATGCTTCCTATAATTTTTAGTATTAATGACTCTATCTTGAATGGCAAGCATAAATCCTTCTATTTCTGCGCTCAACTCTCCAATACTCAACCATTTGTTTGACGAAAGTTTGTCAACATACGTTTGGTTGAGATAATTGAAGTGTTTTGCATGAATAATTTTATTTGACCAGGAATCTAATAATTCCTGGTTAGTATTTATAAGAATGTTGGCATTCTCGTCATATAAATTTAAAGGTGTAATGCTTATATCTGCCTTGCAAATTATTTTGTGCATTTCTGAGCTATTAGCTTTCCTATGGAAAAAAATTCTAAGCATTTCTACCTGATTGTGTTTCAAATATGTTATTTTGACTACACCTCTACCTCCTAAATTTCTAGGTAAATTAATTCTTTCTATCGATGAATTTGGATGATGGCAATTAAACTTTGTTAACGTAGTTCTAATTAATCGTTCTAAACTATCTAAATCTGTATTGGACCATTTGATTATGCCAAATGAGTACGTTAATAGAGGTATTGCCCAAGCATTTATTGCTTTTACTAAATTTTTAGCAGATAGATTGCATTTTAAAATTTTTATTTAAAAATTATTATTATTATATTATTATATAATGAGCAGGCAGCATTCTGCTGATGCGCACATATCTAATTTCAATAGTTTGACAGTAAATTTTAATTTTCAACTAAGTTAGTCCTTTTTTCTCTCCAAATGTGAATCCAATAGAGCTTTAAATTGGTTTATGTTAGTTGCATCGATGACATGTTGTGGGAGTTTGTTCCAAGCATCCACCACTCTATTTGCAAGGAAGTGTTTTCTAGGATTAGATGCAAAAGGAGTTTTGGTAATTTTTTTCGAGTGTCCACGGAGAATTATATTTTTACTAGTAGTGAAGATTCCTTGGATGTCAGGGCAGCTGTAGTGTCCAGATAAAATTTTGAAGGTCTCGATCAAGTCACCCCTTTCTCTTCTATCTTTTAAGGTTGGTAATCTTAATTCCTTGAGTCTATCTTCATATCGCCGATCTTTCAAAGCTCTTGGTATTTTAGTGAAACGTCTCTGTACTCTCCCTCTATCAGATTTATATCCTTTGCAAAGTAAGGACTCCATATTTGGAAAGCATATTCCAGGAGAGGTCGCACATATGTTTTGTATATTTTTAACATCATGTCCGGTGTTAGGTCAAGGAATGCTTTCCTGATTAAATATGTCAGTGAGTTTGCTCTTTTCACAATCCCAGCGATGTGCGGTTCCCATTTTAAATCTTGTGATATGGTCTTCGACCAAGTATACCCTAGACAAGCCCTTTCATAGAGAACATCATAATAAAAATAACACCAGTAACAGTAATTTCGCAACAAAACTCTCCTTCGAATTCCGCCATCTTGCATACGCGTTCCCGGCAAAATAGAACCGACCACCGAGCTATCCTGTTGTGTAATTCTTCGCACTCACACATCAATAGTTCGTTCACGTTTTGGTCTCATGAACAGTTTCGACAACCAGTGGTTTTCAAAGGGGACACGATACATTTATAAATTTAAATGGATTTTTTTAAAAACTTTATTATGATAAGCGATTCAATTCGGAGGCGAGTATGGGTACCGCCCGTGCTGCCTCGAGAAACAATTTATTAGATAACCAACACTCTGCCATAGGTCACCCCAAGTGGTTCGCAACATTAGGTGACTAAGCAGGGGTGCCCCGGTTAATGGAGGGATATTTGTCCAGGTCTTGGCGTCGAAAATCACAGGATTCTGTTCTGTTTTGCAAAAAGTATTAGCCAAAAACTATAATCTTTCTTTAAAGTTTTGAATCAGTTGCTGAAAACATTAAGTTTTTTTTGCGTATAATAAATAAAAATGACAAAAATTCGTGGTTACTTAAGACCCGGCAGTAAGCGCTCAAAAAGAAGATAAAGGGGAGATATGTTAATAAGAAAGTTAGAAGGAGCGCGCTTATATTAAAAACGATAATATTTAAGCGAAAATTGTTAAAATGTTTAATAAAACATGATTCGTTTAAAATACAACAAGAATCTTGCGGGAAATATTTAAATAGCATTTAAAGAAACAATGAATTATGATTTTTTTCAATAATTTATAACAATTATAATAATAAGAGCATATCTTACGATTTTTTCTGTCAGGGAATTTCATATAATTACCCTTTCGGTATATAAATATTTTAAAGAAAGACAATCATTCCCGGGTTACGAATAGCCCAACAATGTTTGAAAATCTCCTACTACCGCCACAGAAAGCCGAAAATATTGCTTGTGTCGTGATGGAGGACTTAGCCAGCCGAAGAATCGAACACGCGACGCCCAGGTGGGACCCAAGCGCTATGCCCACTCAACCACTGATCGGTCAAATATTATCTATTATATTATTATCGTCAAAAATATCATGTATTTTTTTTTAAATTTAAAAACTTAAAGTGTTCAAGAGAAATATATTATAAAACGGTAGAAATTCGGAATGCCGTGGCTTAATATAGGTTAACTTTACCTTTATTGAAGAAGAGTGCATCTGTTCTTCGTTGAGATCTGTGTTTAATGTATTTTATAGGTTTCCGTTTTACAAAATAACTAAAATTTTCTTGGCAAAATATTGTACTTATAAATATTGTAATTCCAAACGAAAATAAACCAACACCATTTATTGGTTTTACCTTGAACGTAGTAAATATTTGTCTGGCAATTTTGACAAACTATTAACTGCCAAAATTGAAAGTACTTTTATAAGTTCGTTAATATTATCAAATGAAAAAGTCGAGAACATTGTTTTGGCCCTGCGGATATAATATTTTCACCTACGGCGCTTTATTTTTACCCACTTAGATAGTTTTATTACAAATTTTGTTTTACAATATATAAAGTAGGTTTGCGACTCCACCGACAACAAAGTTAACCAGGTAATGTTATACATACCCTCCCACCAAGGTCCCCATACAAACTAATAATGGATACAATAATAATACTTCGACTAAACAGGTTGATTATTCCTAAAAAAAACAGCGGGGGTGAATTTAAAAGCGGGTCGCGCTTTAAAAAAGTTTGAACACCACAGCCATATTGTGACACAGCACTCATTGTATGTATGTAGTCGGTCTGTCGTGACGTCACAAGCATCGTGGAGAGCAGAAACATTGCCAGAAACAAAATTAAGAACTTTCCCTTTGTCACGTTCATGAATGCAGTGCCTAAAAGCTATCTGTAAGACATATATTTTCTTTTACATTGAGATAGCTGACTACATTTTCAAAAATAAAGTCCACGGCGTGTATCTTGTACAATACTCGGAAGTGTGATATTTTTGTGTTTGAAAAAAATTAACGCGGTCCGGACGGCTAACACAAAAAATAGTTTCAGTGTAGACCTTGAAGAACGATAAAAGGTAAAACACAAAGCTCAATGCGATATAAACGGTTCAAAACAATGCACGGACTTTTTCATAAATGGACCTTGAGTCAATTTAATTTTTCAGCCCGGCGTCATTTTGCCTTTCACAGGGCTTGTCTAGAAATCACAGGTCAATGGATATGGTAACTCCTAAGTCTTGTTGTAATGTCACTGCTTTTAGTGGCGTTCCATTAAGTTTGTATGCAAGTGTAGGGTTAGTTTTTCCAACATGTAGGACAGTGCATTTTTCGACATTGAGTTTTAGAAGCCAATCGTTTGACCATTGATATATTTCATTTAGATCATTTTGCAGTTGGTCGTGATGTGTGAGTGGGTTGGCATAGAATTTTGTATCATCTGCGAAGCAGCTGGAGTCTGATTTTATTGTATTGTGCAGGTCCGTGATGTACAAAATAAACAGAACTGGACCGAGAACTGATCCTTGAGGGACACCACTGGTCACGTTTCGCTCAGATGACAGTTGGTTGCCAATTCGAACTTGTAACTTTCTCTCAGTGAGGAAGGATTTGATCCATTCGAGAAGTCGTCCTCTTATGCCTAGGCATTTAAGTTTAGCCAACAGTCTATTGGTTGGAACAGTATCGAAGGCTTTCTCAAAGCCGAGATAAATTATGTCAGTGGGAATCCGTTTGTCCCACTCGTTTTTCCAGTAATCTATGTTAAGAATGAGATTGGTAATTGTGGATCTTTTTGGCACAAATCCATGTTGTTTGTTTGAGATTATGTTCAAGAACGTTTGTTCAAGAACGAGCGTATCTCGTCCACTATTATCCTTTCCATGGTTTTGCAGATGATACTAGTCAAACTTATAGGTCTGTAATTTGCTGGTTTGATCACCTTTTTTGTAGATGGGTGTAATTATAGCTCTCTTCCAATCTCTAGGGAGTTTCCCATCTAAAAAGAATTGTTGCATAACCAGAGCTATGGGTTGACTGAGAGTTGCTGCACACTTTTTGAGAACAATAGCAGGAATATTATCAGGGCCAGCAGCACTATCTTCTCGCAACCCCTTCAAAATATTCTCAACTGCTGATGGAGTGAATTCGATTTCGCATAGTGAGTTATCTACATATAGATCTTGACTAATATTTGTAACAATCGCCATCTGGGCAATATGACTTGACATCTTGAGACTTGCTTTTTATTTTGACAATTGGTTTCACACCACAAATTATTGACTGCCAACTTGACTTAACTCACAACGCCTTTAATAAGACACATCTGACAGCATGTTATGTCGTGGTGAATATTAATTTACACGGTTATCTTGGCAGACTTATTTATTGAACCTGATGAGCTGACCTTCAGTTTACAAGTGGCAAATGACAGGAAGCATACCACAGACCATGAGGTAGAAAAGTGCAAAGACAATAATATGAGCATAAACAAAAATACCAACATTAGTTGGGTAATACCATCAGTCATATGCAGAGAGTTGGTAGCTTCCTCCAGGAACTCCCGGACAGCCGTGGCGGACACCTTCTCCCCGGGGTCCACCATCCCCCCCGGCAGAGCCCACTCCTTGTTGTCCCTCCTCTGGACCACAACCAGCTGCATGATCGGCCTGTAGTAAAAAAATATTTACATTAACCTTCCCGTTGGCAGTAGAGGTAACCAAACTACCTGAAAATATATTCTCCATGCAGTAATACCATATATTAAATAGTGAATTTGTAGCGCAACCACTTTTGTCAAATTCATTGCGCCGCCACTGGCACCGTAGGAAGACACTAGAAATACCTACGGCTTATATCGCGTAAGGTACCGCGCGCCGGTACATATCTACCTACAACCGTTAGTTACTACAGCCGGTTAATAATTCCGCCACTTACGCGAAAGGCCTCGAATTAACGGCCGCTCATTACAACGGCCGCAGAACGTTCGAGCACTTTCTTCGCTTTGAAGCGGCATTTTCTTACTAACCTATTTTTTGCAATTTGTTTGGGACACTGGAGGTCTAAATTCGTTCAAAATAAATAAATGTAGTTAGAATCTTGCGAGATAGGCCAATGCAATAAGGAACTCCAGTGAAAAATATTATGGCTTTAAAAAAATATGTTCATATATACCAATAAACGCTGATTCTGAATATATAAATTTTATTGAACAATATTAAACGCAGAGTTTTTAAAAAATTATTAAAAAGTGCATTTTTAAACCTCTCGAAAAAACACAGCGTCAAATTGGCATTACTGAAATGGTTAGTGGTGACGTCACGGTTAACTATCACCTGTTGAAGTTGTATGTTGTATTGACATTTGAAATCACGACTGAAATGACTTTAAGTGTACACGTACGCAATTCAACATTTCGTGTTTTTGGTTTATTTTCATCGTGTTTATAGAGATTTAGATAAATAATAGTTTTTGTGTTTATTGAAACATTATTTAGGCCCTCAACAATTAAAATCATTATGGAAAAGGGCTATATTTGCGGACAATCTGCAATAATTTTTGCCTTTTTAAGGTTAAAGTCGTGTCATATTTGACATTTGGTTTATGATACATCGATCGTATTTTCAAATTGTTTTTCGTATCAAGGGCTTTTTATACAAGTTATTACACAATCGTTAAGATCAGTGTATTATAAATACCAATGTTTCTGTATGTGTTATACATAGTACAATGTACAAAGTCACGCTTGAACACAAAATTCGATGGCTTACGATGTCATCTGTATTTGCAATGAAAAAGATGATTTATAGTTTTTATATTGCACTTTGGTACAATATAATAACAGTGGCGATGAGATGTGGACATTTAACCAATGTTTTTCTATATTAAAAGCAGTTAATCTTGAATAAAAAACGCCTCGACTTCTTACACCTAAAAGTCATCCTAAAGTCATTCCGCCATTGATTCTTCTGGATTCTTCATTCAAATTCAAAATGACAACTTGAAAGTAAATAAAACTATCGGTGGGTGATGACGTCACACAATCCACCATAGATACGGTGGTTTTCGGGGGGCTTGAAAAATTAAAACTTTGACAGTTATTTTAACAATTAAAACTAACTATAAAAATAAAAATGCAGTTATTTAAGTTTGAAGGTTCATATTCATTAAAAAAAAATTAAAAATTGGACTGGAGTTCTCTATTAGCGATCTGCTATCGGAATTATTCCGGTAGTCCCTATTTTTTTTATATGTTTTAAATACTCATCTCCTGATGTAAAATCTGAGTTTTCGCCCTTGGGTCACTTGAGCTTTCGCCGCCATTTTGAAAAAACCAGCTGAAATCGCGCCAAAATCTAGTTTTTCTCAAATATCTCGTTTCCAATAAAAATTTCGGATAAAGTAGCTGTACACGTTTAATAGAACATAAAATTACCTACAATTTTTATTTCATTAACTTTCTTCTATCTCTAATAAATATCGAGATATACAGTCGTGAAAACGAGTATAAGTTTATAAAAACAGGTAAATTGCCCGACTTTGTTTGGTTTTTTGTGCGTATCTCTTTTCCAGTACAATTTTGTGAAAAAATTAGTGATTTGAATTTTGTAGAGAATAAAATTTCATAAAAGACGTAGGTATATGTTTAATATTTTTATCGCAATTAGGTATCCAGGTTCAAATACAAAATTTTCACAAAAATTAGGTCAAAAACTGAATCAGAAGTGTTGGCATAACTTGATTTTTTTGTTTAAACAATAATAATAATAATAATTGGCTAATTTATATAGCGCCGTTTTCGTGGAAAATCACCTCAAGGGCGCTGTACAAATAATATATAAAAGAATTAATATTACTGGCTTAAAAATAAGATTTACAATTACAACTAGTGACTTACAGAAATTAAGAATTGTCAATTGTTGGGTTACAGTGTTGACGTATTTTGACAGCTGCTTCAATTTATCAAGTTTTAACAATCATAATACTAGAAAATCAAACTAAAAAAGTGGTTAACTCGTCTAATCAGGAGAGTGCGCGTTGGGACAGTGAATTTTTTATCCCACAAAGTATCTCGCTAAGGCGGAATACTCGACATTATTCTGGTGTTTGTACCACAAAAGACAACTCAGTGCAAAAGTGACTCGATCATTATATAAACACAAAAAACCTATCCCAAAGGCGTTTTTAGCGTCACATAGGCTCTGCCATCTCTCATTCAAGAAACAAGCATTGTGTCGTTTTTTCTTTTTGTGTGAAATTTTGAAATCAACTACCTTTAAAATGAATACACTGTGCTCCATCTGTAAAAAAAACATTGACACCCCGTCAGACTTCATCTCGTGTTGTATCTGCGACGAAAACTACCACTTCATTTGTGCCGATATCGCAGAGACCTCACGACGAGGAACTAAGATTTTACAGTGGCGCTGCAAATTTTGCACAAAAACACAAGAAAACTCAAAAAAAATACGTCTGAAAAAAATCTAGAACTGACATCTACCGAGAAACCAAATAAACAACCATCATCAACACCTAAATCTACAATTGCCGCCTCATCATACACCAGTGTGAACTTACCACCAACAACCACAGATGGCTCTAGTAATCTGACAATCGAGCTATTTTTAACTGAAATTGCTAATTTTAAAGACTCAGTTATTGAATCTGTTGGAAAAAAATACGATGCAATCCTGCTCCAAAATAATGAAATATTAAAAACCATTCAAAGCATATCTCAACAGCAAGAAGACTTAAAATATCGAATAAATAATTTGGAAAAACTACATGAACAAGTAAACTCAGCCTTAAATTCAAGACTTGAGGATTTAGAAAAAGTAAGCGGAAAACATAATGAAAATGAAATAAAAATTTGTCTCTTGACAGAACGAAATCAAGACCTAGAAAAAAGAATAATAGCGATAGAGATTGACCAAGAAAACAGGAACAGGCGATTTAACAATACTTGTTTGGAACTTCGAGGGCTTCCAGAATTCAAAGAGGAAACATCACAAACCTTAAAAGACATTATATTCAACATCAGTAAAACAGTAGACTGCCAACTAAATACAAATGATATTTATAATATATATAGAGTATCACAAAGAAATAAAAATATTCCTCCAACAGTTAAACCTAGGTCAGTGGTAATTAATTTTAATTCAATAGCGTTAAAAGAGGAGCTCCTTAATGCTATAAAAAAATATAACAGATCTTGCGAAAAGATTGGGGACAAACTAAACACGGGAACAATCGGATTGTCTGGCCCCATTACACCCATCTACGTCTCAGAACTCCTCACGTCTAAAGGCAAACGGCTTTGGTATCTAGCTCGCCAACGTGCGACTGAATGTAAATATAGGTACGTCTGGACGAAAGCAGGTCTAATCTACATGAAAAAAGATGACTCTTCTCGACCTATATTAATAGATTCAGAACAAGCTATACCGAAGCTCTGACTACCTGCTCTTTATTCTAATTATCGTGATAAAACTACTCACTACCGCTTTATATCGCCATTTCATACTCTATTACATAACAGCACTATATTATATGAACACCTAGGATTTTGCATAACACCTATTTGTACTGGAATAATTTTATTTCTAATTTTAACTTTAACTTTAATTTTAATCTTTATTGGAATAATTTTAATTCTAACTTTAATAATTTTAATTCTAATTTTAACTTTAACTTTAATTTTAATCTTCATTCTCTCTAGAATGGTAACTACACTTATTACAAGATTATTAATTGATTTATTAGTAATATTACTAATAATTCGGCAAAAAAGAACTCTAATCAACATATTTTATATAACCCAGATATTACTTATTTTTCATACTTATACTACTTTCTACTGTCTTTTGAAAGAGAAAATGCCACACACTAACTACATACGTTATTTATTTCCTGGATTTTATTTCAGATATTATTTCTTACTCAGATATTATTTATTTTTCCCAACTACATCATTTTGTTTACAGTTTTGTCGCTACATATTTCGTACTACAAGTATTGATATGATAATAAAATACTGTTTTAAAACTTTACCCAGAAAACATCAATTAATTTTTGAATTCTAATGGTAATAAACGATCTTCAACATGAAATCGATAGTATCATAGTGCCAAATACTGAAATAATTTTTGAAAACGTTAACAAAATTATGCAATTTAATTGGGAATCAAATAGGATTAATATTGTTCATCAAAATATTAGAACGATGGGAAACTTGGATGATTTTCTTATATTTTTGGAAGAAATAAAATCTGTGGTAAAGTTCCATGTACTAATGCAGGTTAAATGATTCATACATAGCCAAACAAATTTCAGGCTATAACGAATACCATACAACATCGCATATTAACCAAAATAGCGGATAGTAGTATATATCGACAATACATTAAATTCCTTAGTACAAGAAATAAACATAAATCAGTGTAATTGTTTAAAAATCAACATTAATGAGAATTTAGGTATCCTAGCTACTACCGATCACCATCGTTCAATGACATCCAAGATTTCCTGGAAAATCTTATTGGTGAGTTAAAAAAAACTAAGGATTACGCACAATATGTACTGATCGGGGACATGAATATAAATACTATAGGAGAAGTATTGCATAGGCAGTCCGACGACTACTTATGTGCTATGGCTGAAAGTAATTTTATTTCCATTATTAATTCTCCAACTAGGGTACAAGGTAGCTCAAGCTCATGTTTGGATCATATATATACCAGAAATATAACAAATTCAAATGCATTTGTAATACATAATACAATCACTGATCATTACACCACTGCAATCAGTATCCCAAACTCAATACCCAAAAAACATAAAATTAATCACAAACAGATTATGAGGCTTTATTAAATGATCTTAATAATAAAAATTGGGAATATGTTTATAAAGAGACTGAAGTTAACAATGCTCTAAACTATTTTATTAATGAAATCAATACATTCATAACAAAACACACAATAACTAAACGCATTCCATATAGTAAAATACATCTCACCCCATGGATTACCAACGGCATTGTTAAATCTATACACGAAAGAAATCACCTTCATAAACTAGCTAAACGAGACCCATTGAACGATACTAAACAGCAAAACTATTACCGATACCGTAATATTTGCAAAACCGTTATTCGCAAATGTAAAGAGCGTTATTATAAATTCTTACTTGATAAGGATAATTCCAGCAAAAACATGTGGAATGTTGTCAGAGACATAACTAAAAGTAAAAGAAATACCAGTACATCTGTAACTGAATTAAACACCGGAAATTTGATTATAACTGACAATCAATCAATTGCATGTCATACTAATCAATATTTTGCATCTGTTGGGCCAAATCTAGCAAAAAAAATTTATTAGAAACCCAGAAAACGGAAGACTCTTTAGCATCGACAATTGAAACAAAGGAACAATCCTTTTCATTTGATATTAAACCAACTACTGTAGAAGAGGTCTTAAAAATAATCAACAGCCTTAATACTACACATGCAAAGGGTCCAGATAGTCTAAATACACAAATACTAAAAAAAAATTAAAATCAGATTTCTGCTCCGCTATCATATATTTACAACTTAAGTTTTGCATCAGGAATATTTCCTGATCACTTTAAAAAATCAATAATTGTCCCAATTCACAAAAGTGGACCTAAATCTCTTGTAGAAAACTACAGGCCAATATCACTTTTAAGCGCGATATCCAAAGTCATTGAAAAGCTTTTCAAAACTAGGTTAAACGAATATGTGGAGGAACATAACATTCTAAGTCCAAACCAATACGGCTTTCGGTCGGGTAAGGGAACGGATGATGCCATCGCATGTCTCACGGAAACTATTGCAGGGAATATGAACCGTGGCAAGAAAATTATTGCCCTTTTCCTGGACCTGGCCAAGGCATTTGACACAATATCTCATAAAATTCTTTTACAGAGACTTAGAAATATAGGAATAAAGGGAAAAGCTTTTCAATGGATAGAAAGTGTAATATCTAATAGATTTCAACAAACCAGAATTAACGAGGCTATTAGCACTTCACTAAAATACACTTTTGGGGTACCACAAGGAAGTACACTTGGGCCCCTTCTCTTTATTATATACATAAACGAACTTTGTAACCAACACATTGGTGGCAAAATTATCACGTTCGCTGACGATACAGTTATTTTGTTTGAAGGAGATGATTGGAAAGAAACACACCACCTTGCGAACACAGGTATAAACAGAGTAAAACAGTGGCTGGACAGTAATTTGCTTACACTAAACATACAAAAAACAAAATATCTCACATTTAGCGCTACCCTTGCAGGGCAACCCAAAACACCTCATCACCTCACAATACACAATATTAAGTGTAGCCTTGGAAATAATAACCATACTTGTAAATGCGAAACCCTTGAATGTGTTAAATCTATTAAATATTTAGGTATAATAGTGGATAACCACCTTAAATGGAAACAACAAATTGAAATCACAGCTAATAAAGTGCGCAAGCTTATTTATATATTTATAGCATTGCGGGAAATTATAAAAACTCAAGACATTAAAAAAATATACTACGGGCTCTGTAACTCCGTCATAACCTACGGTTGCATTGGATGGGGTGGAACAGGATTAACAATATTATACCCGCTACTGAAGGCACAGAAATCCATTCTACGCGTCATTATGAAAAAACCCTTCAGATACTCGAGCGACGCTCTCTTCAAGGAGTTTAATGTGCTTGATGTTCGACAGTGTTACATAAAAAAAATAACAATCTGCGTCCACAAAAATATAAGCAAAACGATAAGAGTCGATCATAATCATCAAACCAGAAGTAAGAGCAGAAACGACCTTTCCATTCCTTCAAGCAATACTGCGGCTTATCAAAAAGTTTTCTCATACCTGGCACCAAAAATATACAACAAAATCCCCTCTCAATTTAAACTGTGTGAATTATCATCCTTCGGTACTAAAATTACAAAATGGTTATTAGACTTAGGTAGGACAGATTCCGAAAAATTATTAAAAAACGTAGTATGAGTTGATTTCTTCGATTTTGTATTTTCCTAAAAAATATATATTTTTTTTTTTTTCTTTCTTACATTTATATATTATATTTTTATTTTATATTTTACATGTATCTATCTGGATTTTATTGTTTATTACTGCTAATTAGTATTTTCCTAAAAAAATACTTTTTTTTTATTTTTCTTTCTTACATTTATATGTTATATTTTTATTTTATTTTATATTTTACATGTACCTACCTGGATTTTATTGTTTATTACTGATGTACACCTAGAATAACACAACTTATATCTGATATTGTACCTAATATCTAAGTAACTCCCCCAATATGTACCATTATTGTTAATTATTATTGAATTCATTAATGTGAAATTATGTACACGCAACCTGCCAATTTGACTGTCCTAAAACGGGAAACCTTCCTAGTTGGACAGTCAAAGCTTCCTTTTATATTGTTATTATCTTGTATGTAATAAATGTAATAATAAAAAAAAAAAAATAAATAAAACATCTAAGACTTATAGCTACTTATATTACTGGCTTACAACTAAGATTTACAATTATAACTAGTGACTTGCATCTAAGACTTATAGCTAGTGACTTATGACTAAGACATATAGATTCTAACCTAAAACTGGTGACTTATTAACACACATATTTACAATTAAGATTAGCGCCAGAAGAAGTAGGAAGTTTTTACATAATATTACAATTCGAGAATACGGGTGCAAAAAGTATAATGAAGGTTAACTGGATTTACGGGAAGGTATAGATATTTTAAATAAATTAACAAATTTAATAGTCAATCTTTACTGCATTAAGGTGATTCATCGCTCACCAGTAAACAGATTGAGGTATCACAATTAACAGATTACATTAAACAGATTGAGTTAACTATAAACAAAGATAAAAGAGGAAAAAAAACTATTAAAATTGCAAATTTTATATAGAATGATGAATTTATGGAAAGGAGTATCGGAAAAAGTGAGTTTTCAGTTTGGATCTAAATTCCGCTGAGTTGGTTATGCATCTCAATTCCATAGGAAGTTTATTCCAAGCTTCGGGGCCGGATACTGCGAATGCACGATCACCAAACTTAGTGTTCGGATTTCGCTTAGGTTCTTTCAACCTTCCAATTGCAGAAGATGTCGCTGATCTAATGCCTTAGACCAATATTTTCCGGAATGCATAGTTCAGAGATATAGGGAGGAGCCATTTCATTGATAGATTTAAACAATTCAGCATAACTTGTATTGGATCCTTTCAGGACACTTCAGCCAGTGAAGATTTCGGAGGTGTTTCGAAATGTGCGAAAATTTGGGTACTCCAGTGATAAGTCGTGCTGCGGCGTTGAAAACTGATTGTAGTTTATCAGTTTGACATTTAGGAAGACTTGCATAGATGCCATTGCAGTAATCAAGACGTGATACTATATACGAGTTCACAAGAAGCTTAGTTGCTTCTGTAGAAAGGTTCCTACGAACTGAATTAAGTTGTCTAAGGTAGAAGAACCCCGTGCTAACGGTCCTATTCACCCGGCTTTTCAATGAAAGGTCTGAATCCAGATAAACTCCCAGAAGTTTGATGGTTGTTTTCGCAATTACGTCATTGCCGGAAATAGCAATGGATGAGTTATCTATTAAATGTTGGCGTCTATTTGTGGCTGCCCACAGAAACTCAGTCTTTGAAGGGTTTAGCTTCAGTTTGTTTGAGGACATCCAGAGACTGATTGCTTCTAGACACTCAGCTATGCGAATTTTAAGGCCGGTGATCTCATTTGGTGTGCAGTAAAAGTAGACTTGCTGATCGTCGGCATAACAGTGAGATAGGACACCAAATAACTTAATAATCGTTGCGACATCATTTGTGAATAGAATGAAGAGAAGTGGACCCAAAACGGATCCCTGAGGTACCCCTGAAGAGAGTTTTGTGAAGTTAGACTGTTTATTTCCTACCTTCACTGCTTGTGAGCGATTGGTTAGATAGGATTGTAGCCATTTTTTTACGCCAGAATGTAAACCGAATGTTACCTCTAGTCTCTTAATGAGAAAGTCGTGGTCAATGGTGTCAAATGCGCCGCTCATATCTAAAAGTGATAAAAGTGCTAACTTACCTGACTCTATGGCAAGGTAATATCTGACAGGATACGAAGTAATCCAGTTTCTGTCGAGTGGAACCTCCTATATGCAGATTGATGATCGGTAAATAATTTATTATTTAAGTGGGAAGTTATTTGAGAAGCAGCAATTTTTTCAAGTAGTTTGCTACAAAAGGCAGATTTGACACAGGTCGATAATTACCTAAGTTGTCGGCATCAAGCTGTGGTTTTTTAATGATTGGGGTAACCACTGCAGATTTAAGTGGTTCCGGGAAGTCACCTGTGCTTAGGGACTTGTTAAACATGTGAACTAGGAAGGGGGCCAACACGTTGGAACATTTCTTCAGAAGCCACGTTGGGATGGGGTCAAGAACACATTGTTTATTTGGCGAACTAAAGATTAACTTTCCTACTTCTTCTAGCGTTGTATGTTTAAAGGATGGCAGTGTCCCTTTGGAATTAGCTGTAAATATTGGCGGGGGGGCAGAAGATGTGGAGGCGCGTATGGATTCTATTTTTTCATAAAAAAACTTAGAAAAAGCCTGTGGACTAATGTCTGTAGAGGTTTGCACGGTATTATTAGCAAGGACAGTTTTTACGGAGTTCCAGAGACGTCGTGGATTTTTCTATTGAAATAACATTGAACATACATAATAGCAACATTAACCATCAATGTAATTATAACATATAAATAAAAAAATAAAATTTTAAATAATCGGAGACGGTTTACATATATATAGTTCCCGTGAGCACTTGGGCCATAGACCCATTGTACTATCTCCTATTTTACCTCATTCCTTTGACAGTAACCCAGTCCCTTTTATAAAGTTCACCAGGATTGTCATTGGAAATGAAGCTATATCTTCTGGTTCGACAATGTGTCTTCCCAGGTCTCATTTCCCCTCTTCACTCCTCCTTGGTTCCCTGGAGGCCCCACGACGGAAGAGGGCTTCATCTCTCCTCTCCACTCCTTAGTTCCCCAAAGGCTCCACGATGGAGAGTTCATGTCCCCCTGGTTCCCTAAAGGCCCCACAAGGGAAGAGTCCACTCCACCTTGGTTCCCTGAGGGCCCCAAGAGGGAAGAGATCTTCATCTCTCCTCCTTGGTTCCTTAAAGGCCCCACAGAGGAAGAGTTCACCAAGATGGCCTCATTTCTCCTCTTCACTCCTACATGGTTCCTCGAAGGCCCCACATGCGAAGAGGACATCATCTCTCCACTTCACTCCTCCTTGGTTCCACAAAGGCCCCACGCTGGAAGGGTGCCCTTCCCCTTGGTTCCTTGAAGGCCCCACAAGGGATGAATTAATGGAGGTGGCCTCAACTCACCTCTCCACGGTTTCTCCTCTTGGTTCCTCCTACGGCCCCAGGAAGGAAATCCACAGAGGTGGCCTCAGCACTCCTAGGTTCCCAAAAGGCCCCTAGTTTTCGAATGGTCCAATTTTTTTGTCCCACGAGTTACCAGGGAAATAGAAGGTCCACTCCAGCCGAGCCTTGAATGCTGGAGTGAGGTTTAAATACTTAGACCTTGTTTCTCGGAGGCACCGTTCGTGACGCTGTTCCCCAGGACATTCAGCCTGAGCACGGTAGCTCACACCTTGGCTTGGGATGGCTATTGCAGGTTTGTGTTTCCACTCCCTGAGCGATGGGTTCGCCACACTCCCTACGCTGTTAAATAAAATTAATAATTAAGGTACATAGAAGTGGTAAAAAAAAAAACTATAAATTAACAAGAGTGGGGGGTTACCCCGGGGTTGAATCAGGAACGTCAGAGTACATGTAGAGATGAGGCCTACACGAATTTATAGGGATTTTTTTTTTACATTAACTCCACACAGGAGGCCCTGAGGAAAATAATTTCCCTCAGGGCCTATGTCATCTGGGATGCTGTGTGGAGGGTCTTTTTGAGGAGAGGAAGGAATGAACATTGGTCTTGAAGAGACCCATGTTGTAGGAAGGAGGAAACACAGAGGCTGGCAAATCATTCCACAGCCGAGCTGTTGAACACAAGAACGAGTCGAAGAAACGACCTGTTCTCATGTGATAAATGTCAACTGTGTACAAATTTTGGGCACGCGTTTGGCGTGTTTCCCGACTATGCACCGGTGCCGAAGGGATCAATGATGCTAGTTCCTCGGAGCATCTTCCATTGTAATACCGGTAGAACAAGGATAGCATTCCCACCCAACGCCTGTGCTCTAAAGATTACAATCCGTCTGTTAAGATGGGAGAATCTATCAAACGGACCGCCCGTTTCTGCACAGAGTCGAGGGTATTTTTCAGGTATTTTGGAGCTCCAGAGCAGAGGTGGCTGCCAAATTCAACCGTGGGGCGCACCTGTGATTTGTACAGGGTTAGCAGTTGTGTACTATTAAAGTATCTGCGGGCCCTGTACAGTACGCCCAGTTTTTGAGAGGCTTACTTTACTCTGGCTTCGATGGAGCCCCCATACCTGAGCTGGTCACTTAGGATTACACCAAGCATATCAATGGAGGGCCTGTTCGGAAGATTGCTTCCGTTGAAAGAACTAGATTTTCATTTCGATCCCTTTTAGATGTAATCAGACAAGATTGGGTCTTTGAAACATTAAATTCAACGAGATTATTTTTACCCCAAGAGAAAACACTCTCGAGGTAACCGTCCATTCTTTGCTTCAAAGCCCTGAGAGCTGTTGGAGTTTGTGAGCCCTTTGGGGCCTTGTCAAACAAAAAGCTATCATGAACTGTACTGGCATCCCCGTAACAATGAATTGGTGCACATGACAAAAGGACATTGATGTGCAACAAAAACAAAGTCGAAGACAGAACCGATCCCTGTGGGACGCCAGCATTTATCGAGTGTGAGGAAAAGGTGAAACCATCGGCTACTGTCTGAATCGTCCTCTCCCTCAAGAAGTCGGCAATCCACGTACACAAGGATGCGGGAAGTCCGTAAGAAGGCAGTTTGTTAACAAGTCCTCGGTGCCAAACCCGGTCAAAGGCCTTGGAAATGTCCAGTGCAACCATTTGGGTCTCACCGAAACGTTCCAGGCATTGCCCCCAAACATGCGTCACATAAGCGAGAAGATCACCGCACGAGCGGTTCCGCCGGAATCCGTATTGACGGTCGTTAATAATTTTGTTCTTCTCGAGGTATGTGAGCAGTTTGTCGTTGATCACACGTTCCATCACCTTAGACAGAACTGATGTGATCGCTATGGAGCGGTAGTTGGCCGGGTTGGAGCGGTCACCCTTCTTTGGAATAGGATGGATAACCGCTTTTTCCCAACCAGAGGGCACAGAGCCAGTCTTCAGGGACATTTTAAAAAGCTTCATCAAAATTGGAGCTATTTCTGCAGCGCACCTTTGTAGTACCAGGGCAAGTATTCCGTCAGGCCCACTAGCTTTATTAACATCAAGCCCTCGTAAAATATGGAGTACTTCCCGATGCCGGATCCTCAGCTTTTTCACACGAAAACCGCAGTGAGGAACCGACGTCGGGACAGCACCTTGGTCATCGAGGGTTGAGTTATCCGCAAACATTTTACCTAATAAGTTAGCCTTTTCGGTGGCGGTGTTTGCTTATGAGCCGTCAGGTCTGGTAAGATGTGTCAGACTGGATTTGCAGAAATTGCGACCTATTGAGCCCGCAAGCGACCAGAATTGCCTGGTGCCATGCGGGCATGCATCCAGCTTTCTGCTGATCTGCTGGTCGTGCTCGAATTTTGACCTATTTATGATTCTCTTGGTTTCCTTTGCCATTTTGTTGTAAGCTGTTCTGTCTTCGGATGTTCTAGATGTGTTGTAGGCTCGGTAAGCCGCGTTTTTTCGTCGCACTGCTTCAGCGCATTGTCGACTGAACCACGCCTTTGAGCCTACACCAGATTCCTTAACAGTAGATTGGATGAAACCATCCATCGCGGATGTGATGACTTCACCAATTTCCTGGGCACATCTTGAGGGATCCGAAGTCCGAAAACAGACAGCTGACCACGGAAAAGCATTAAAATGTACCCGCAGACCGAACCAATCTGCTGACCTATAGTGCCACAATTCTCTTCAGCCTCTCGTTTGGTGGTCTGAAGTTTACAGGGATTGATGTCGTCAGCAGGCAGTGGTCAGACGATTCTAAAGGCGCTGTGACTTCAATCTTGTAACCGTGTGATACAGTAGTTAAAAATAGGTCTAACAGATTGGAACGGTGAGTCTGGACATCAGGAACCCTCGTAGGCTCCTGAACCATTTGCTTCAATCCGTAGCAAAGGGCAAAGGATTCCGCTTGGCGTCCAGCCGAGTCTGTTGATCCTGAGAACTTCAACCAAGGTTCGTTATGAACATTGAAGTCCCCCAGGACCACAAACTCTGCCGTAGGGTAGCGGGGCAATAGGTCATCGATAGTGTCGCTTAAATGTTTGAAGAGCTCGGACGTGTCTGATTCGCTAAGGTTCGGTGAGCGGTATAAACATGCGTAGAAGCACACATTTGACGTCAGCTCGACTATAGAGACAGACATTGTTGACGTCAGCTCGACTATAGAGGGATGATAAAGTCGTCCAAACTCTCATTGATTGGTTTACTTGCCATGAACTATTTCCTCAAAAAGCGTGATTATGTCTGTCAAGTTGGTATTGTAGGATAATTTAACCACTTGGGTCTGTTGTTTTTGTGTATGTTTTAGGTCCTAACGAACTGTAAGATAGATAAAAAATTTGTGTTATTTCCGTTGATGAAGGTATGATTTTAGGTTTTCATAAAAAAATGTAATATAGTGATTTATTTTTGGGTATTATGCCGTGTTGCGCTACCTCCTTCTTTAACCAATGTTTCGGGCAGCGTTACAGTGTCCATCATCAGGGCAGATGTGTAATTAATAGTGGTGAAGAATGTGCTTATGTATGCAGATGCAATACCATGTTGCCAGCTCCAATACTCTACGAGCTGGTATAGTAGTATAATTTAACCACTTGGGTCTATTGCCTTTGTGTATGTTTTTGGTCCAAACGAACTCTAAGAGTGATAAAAAAATCTGTGTTATTTCCGTTTTGCAATTAAAGCTCAATAAATGAAATATTTCTTACGTAGCCAAATACTAAAAACTGATTTTGAAAGGTAATAAAATACGCTTCAAAATTGTATTGTTACAAATAAATATTAAAATTTAGAATGCAAACATAAAAAAATCATGGATAAGGTAAAAAAAACACTTATTTTATCATACATACCATTTTATACAAAAATATTTAATAAAAAATTAACTAAGTCTAACGGCGCGTATGCGTTTTGGCAGGTGAAAACTGTTTCTACAAAATTAGTATTTCTTTTTCGTTATATGTTTTTGGGGTGTTAATATTTCTTGTCTATTTTTTTATTATTTATTTACCAAGATATTACAATATAATATATTAATGGTATATACCACTTCACTAGGCTGAGCCTGTTCCGAGGTGGCAGGAATTTAAACTAATTTTGATATCTTAAACTTGGAAGAAAAATAAGATAAAAATAAAAATATTTTAATTTAAATAGATAAATAGAATAAAAGAAATGAAAAAGAAAAGAGACAAGAAAAATGGAAAAATAGAAAAAAATATGAAAGAAACAAATTAGAAACACACAAATAATTGTGAGGATAAGAGAAAAATAGAGTGCTAGCATCTACTTCGCGCTCTCAACATTTTACTATATATATATATATATATACAAATTTTGGTTCCGTATGTTTGTGCCCGCAAACTTCGGAAAGTAATCGATGGATTTACTCAAAAATTTTACAGAAAATTGCATTTTAGTAGAAGTATGTTTGTATACATATATACGTATTTATGTATCCGTGTTTTGAGGAATACCACACGAAAAGAATATTTTAGCAAGTAATTTAAATCTAACAATATTCACGTGTTGAGAACCACTAAATTTATACCTTATTTTGATTTTTAGTATTATGTTTTTATTACTGTATATTTCTGTTTTTATGAATATTTTTTTTTAAAACACTATTTGTAAAATATCGAGAACCACTGAATACATCCACTTTTTTATTTTTAGTATTATCCTTTTATTACATTGTATATTTATTTTTCAAACTTAGTTTTTGCAATCCTCAGTAGGTCTTGTATTTTAGTTGTGGTTCCGAAGACAGTCTTGATGCTTTATTTTCTAAGTAGATTTAAATATTCAAAAAATTGCATATAATATCTATGTACTATCTTTACAGTACAGTTTTTAAAGAATCTGAAGTGTCCTCAACACAAAGTATAAGACCTAGAACATCTGGAAACATCATATATGTACCTAGATGCAACACGACAGCTGCACAACACCATTATGAATATGTAGGCCCAAAGCTATTTAACGATTTACCCGATGCAATAAAAAGTGAGAAAAACTATTTTAAATTTTAAAAAAAACTTATGCATGGATCACATAGACCGAGTAGATGGGCGAGACAGTGCTCTCGGCCGAGTACTCGGTACGTGTAAACACATCACAGAGTACTGGGCCGAGCGCTCGGCCCAGTAAAAGCGAGACAGTCACTCGGACCTTGTTCTACTTACTGGGCCGAGTGCCCACCCCCGCACTTCCCCGCACTGACTCGCTTGTCCACTCAGCTGGTATAAACATTCACTCGCTGCGTACTCGCCACTGTCAGTGACATCACGCTACCGTTTCCCGCACATCCACTTGCATGGATTTCATAATGACATGGAAAAAAGATGTGGATAGTTTTTTAACTAAGATTACGAAAATGTTACTTAATTTTTTTAGAAATTTACAATGTTTTTTTTAAATAAATAAATCCGTTATTTGGGCTTGTGACGTCACTACATGAAAATTTTCCGTCTATGATAATATTAAATTAATTTTGTAAAATTCCACATTGATTTATTTTTTTTATATGGCAACACTTTGATTTCAGGCGAATTTTAATATTTGCCTAAACCGCGAAAAAAAATTTCAAAATGTGATGCAATTTTTCATATCTTACAGTATTTTTGAAAACGTTCTATTTCCATTTTTGTAACTATATATTATGTATCCTGAACCGTCATTTAAAACCTATATTGAGAGAAGCATTCTCAAAACCCCTTTCGCGTGGGCTTCCCCGATCTTTTTTAGTACCTTGTGACTGTCAAGTGGTCACCCGATGCTATACAAAGGTATCTACTTACACCTAACCTTTGTTTACGACATTTTTTTCTCATTAGCGTTTTAAATTCCGTCGCTGGTTTTTCGTTGTATAGTAGCTCCGAATTTATAACGATTTTTCCCCAAAAAAGAAAGAATTATTTCAAAACAATACTTTATAATAAAACAGCGAGGCTGTTCGAAGTATTTTAAAATTAAAAAACAGTGTTTAAGACTGATAAACAACAATATATGTGGTGAACAAAACAAAGGAATTTGTCTGCATTTTGGGTCCTTTGTTCTTTGTGTGTTGTTGTTTCTTTGTTCATATCTTGTGCTGTGAGTGACTTTTGTTGTGTTTGATAAACAATGAGCGAGTCCGAAATGTCCTCATCTGATTCAGTAGAGATGACGGTAGAGGAAATTAATAAAGTCATCATGTGTGTCGTTGCTTATCCAGAATATATAATGTGAGATATCAGCCTTATTTCCCGCCAGCGTCGGTCATATCCATTGCTTTATCTTGAATTTCCCGCCATTCTTCTGTAACGCCCTTCAGCTGTCAATTGTCGCCGTGCAGTTGGCATCTTGAGATGCCGTGTTAATTTAATTCAATTTTGGCGTTATTTCGCCCACGTCCGGTCGTGAAATTTTTCGTTCTTAATTGTTTTAACAAAAAGAATCTGTTGCTTCCCGCAAATACCGTAATTTTATGAAAAATTAGTGCAAGTGAATAAATAGTGCGAACATTTTTGACAGATTAGCGTATTCCTACCTAATCCTAATACACTATATAAATCTGCGTCGCTTGTTCTCGTAAAGGAATGACGCCGCGCCGATTAGCAATCGCTTCTCGGCCTGTTGGCTAAGATAAGTGTAAATCTGTCCTATCAGCTTAATATCTGATAGTTCCCGCAAGGCGGCACCAGTTTATTAAACTGATTTTTGGAATGTGACGGGATGTTCGGGGCTTGTTCCACTCCTGTCGCGGGTTGGCCCGGCGGCCGGCATTGCACTGCCGCCGGGATCGGCCCATTCCATATCCATACTAAATTACGAATTACCTGATTTATGGATCCATTGTAGACACATTTTAACCATTTTTCCACCTTTGGAATTTATGTAAACGATTTTTGAATGAAATATGACCATCGGCGATATCTTATTACAATATTCAAATTACAAATACGAATTCATGTTCGTCCGATAATCGTTTGACGCAATTTTATGTTTAAAATTAGACCTATCTATAATTCAGCTTTATTTATAAGAATTGGTCCTGCTTTTGACAGTTTCAAGCATGTTTCAAGGTTAACCAACGCTTCAACTCGGGCGAGTGGGCCAATGTCCGCTTTATGAATATTTAGCTAATCCAGGCTTCAAGGAGCTGGAGGTAAACTGCGAGGTCCTGGCATTTGACACCGCCTCACCGATATTTCATATTATGGAAAATATAATTATATTATGGAAAAGATGCTGGCATTGCATGCCTCATTGAAGCAGAGAGCGCTTTCAACAGACTCTCCAAAAAACTTATCAAATGGAAAAGTAGTTCAGAAGATTCCCTGTCAGGTCTTTACAGGAACAATGGACAGCTGTAAGATTGGAGTGGAACGGAGGCTCTTCAGCAGAATTCCTCCTTCTACCACTCATCCTTTTGGGGACGTAGCACTTTCTGCCCGGTTGCAGAAACTGGGTGGTGTAACAAAGTGCTTTAGTCCAGTGCGCCTACCTCAGGGTAGCCACTCGGCGCACAACCGCCCTTCATCTAATGAGATTGTTGCCTTTCCCCCAAGCAGACATCAAAGGAAAAGATGGCATTTCCCTCGTTTCCCCGGCGGGCAGACCACGGGCGAAACCCCCAATATTCCTCCTGTACGAGGGGTAAGGGGAGGGAACAGAAGCGTGGCGCGAGGGGGCAGACCTCTCGTGGCCGCTTCAACAGGTAACTATCAACCATTTCGGGCGGGTCAACTACACTACAGGATTATTGAAGAGAATGGCAGGCCTTAGATGTCCCAGAGACCATCTTACATATGATAAGAGGATACCGCATACCATTCATCCGAGAGCCCTCGTTGATAAGTCCAAGCCAAGCTTCCGCAAGGAGGTTCAAAACGAAAGTAATCCCGGAAATGACAATGATGAGAGATGGTACATGGAAAGAGCTGACGACACTGCCACCTTCCTATCAACACTTTTTCTGGTTCAAAAGAGCGACGGCTCGAAACGGTCGATCTTCAATTTAAAAGCTATCACAAATTGGATTGCAGAAATCCTGCGTAGACAGGGTATCAGGATCATTGTGTACCTAGACGACTTTCTCCTGGCTCATCAGACCAGATAGATCCTCAGTCAAACTTGAGCAGCTCTTTAATTGTTAGAGCGGTTAGGTTGGTCGGTAAATTTCCAAAAGTGTGTCCGTCAGCCAGCACAGTCAGTGGAATATCTTGGAATTGTGTAGAACCCCCATCTGAAACAGAAGTCCTTAAACAAATACAGACGCCAAGGTCTTTGGAACTCACTTCAGAGCTTCGTGACAAAAGGAAGATGGACTCTGAAAGGAGCTCAGAGTATTCTCGGAAAGTTGAATTTTGCTACCTTTGTGGTCCCCAGAGGTCAACTTCATACTCGGCTGATACAATTACAGTAAATGCTGAAGCTGACCCCTCAGCAAGAGTCTCTGATAAAGAAGGAGGTCTTGTCAGAAATGAAATGGTGGATGATCAACTTAGATCATGTTTCAACTCTTCATTTTCCCAGCCCAACACATTTTCTGACTACGGATGCGGCAGATCACGGCCGGGGAGCTCTGATCGACTATGTACCTCTGTTGGGTTGTTGGACAGACAGTTAGAGGGGGGGATATTGCAACATGAGGGAGATGACAGCAATCTTAAATGCCTTAACGTCTCTGACTCAGAATTGGAAAAGTTCAAGACAGGACAACAGGACAGTCGTAGCCTACTTGAGGAACAAGGGGGGCACCAAGTCGATGGGTCTCCTTCATCTGACATTTCAGATTCTTGCGCTTTTGGACAAGCACAGAATCTCTTTACAAGTGCAGTATTTGCCAGGACGCTACAATGGCCTCACGGATCATCTATCCCGAGGGATGACATTACCAGAATGGCACCTTCTACCCCCAGCGGTAAGAGCTGTTTTTCACAAGTGGGGCAGTCCAGTAGTGGATCTATTCGCTCACTCGAGGGCTCACGTCGTGGATCAGTATGTCTCGATAGATTCCCACGACAAGAGAGCAATTCTTCACAACGTGTTCAGCAGGAGTTGGAATTTCCCCTTGGCATGGATCTTTCCTCCCCCCTGCTTAATGCCACGAGTGCTGGCACATCTGAACAAGTCATCAGGGGTGTACCTGGTTGTAGCCCCAAATTGGCCAAAAGTGTTTTGGTTACCAGACCTAAAGAGAAGAGCCCTAGACCGACCTCACATAATACCCATGTTGGTCGACAACTTGATAGACTTATCGACAGGACTTCATCCTCAACAGGTCCAGAAGCTCCAACTACAGGTGTGGAAGATTAGGGGTGGAGTGAGGCATTGAACGATTGGTCACAGCAAGAATAAAGCTCTATTGAATGCGGGTTGGCGCAAACCTAAGCTTACAACTTATCACATGGCATGGAAGAGCTGGAAGGAATGGTGCGCCATTAATAATACGTGTCTTAATAACCCTTCGGGATCTCAGCTGGCACGGATTTTAGCATACCTAAGAGTGTGGAAAGGCTTGGATCCCAATACTATAGCACTTCACAAGTCTGTAGTGTCGGTTTTGTATGACCCCATAGGCGATTTGAGGATAAGTAATCATCCCTTAGTCAAGCGAGTGATGAGAGGTACAAGAAATTCTGCAAATAAGAAGCATAGAGAATTTACTTGGGATCCAGGACACTTGGTGACTTAGCTTTGTAAGAATCCTTCAAATGACCTGACTCTTTTCGAAGCATCTCGTAGATGTTCTGTTAATTTACTTCTGGCATCAGGAAGACAAGTACAGGATCTGACCTTACTAC
The DNA here is from genome assembly GCA_929108145.2 of Limnephilus rhombicus. Taxonomy (NCBI): domain Eukaryota; kingdom Metazoa; phylum Arthropoda; class Insecta; order Trichoptera; family Limnephilidae; genus Limnephilus; species Limnephilus rhombicus. The sequence goes on from OV815282.1 coordinate 138,121, forward strand.
ATGCATCTTCTGATAATCTTGTTGACAATGATGATCACATTGTACTATGGCCAAATTTTTTGGTTCTAAGAAGGACACCTCTACACATAGACAGTCTGGTTGGAAGCTTTACAAAGCAGAGGATCGTAATATAGATTCCATATTCTGGTTGAGAAAGCTTATGTCTTTGGGTGAGAACAGAAGACATGAAGCTGGTGTTGAATGTCTGTTTATTTCCACGTTGGGGCCTGCAAGGCCAGCCTCGAGAACTGCTATTGGTGGATGGATTAAAACAATTTTGAAGGATGCTGGGATTGATGCCTCTCCTGGGAGTTTGAGATCAGCTGCAGCTTCAAGAAGTTGGCTAGAAGAGTGTCCTATAGACACCATTTTGGAAAGAGGAAGCTGGAGTTCAGAAAACACATTCAAGAAATATTATAGACAAATCAGAGGTCTCAATGTTGAGGTGCTGAATCCCCCCATTCACTCTCAGTCTTTGACCAAGTTATTGCAAGCAATACAGTAATAGTCACAATTTTGGCTTTAGAATTGTCACCAAGCGATAACAAACACTTCTCATATTATATATTCTGGATAAGCAACGACACACATAATGTTGGAGTTTTACCTACCATTAAAACTCTTATTATGTTGTCTTGCTTATCCAGAATATATTGAAGCTCTGCTTGGTGAGTCCAAATTAAATTAACACGGCATCTCAAGATGCCAACTGCACGGCGACAATTGACAGCTGAAGGGAGTTACAGAAGAATGGCGGGAAATTCAAGATAAAGCAATGGATATGACCGACGCTGGCGGGAAATAAGGCTGATATCTCACATTATATATTCTGGATAAGCAAGACAACATAACAAGAGTTTTAATGGTAGGTAAAACTCCAACATTTTTCCAAAAGAGCCGAAACGAAAATTACCAAGATTGGTGAAAAAAGATCGCATCAATCAACTTTCGGCCCAAGTAGAGCAGATAAGTGCGTTTATTCAGAACTTTATGACTTCCAAAACGGACGACGATAGAGACTTGGAATCTGAAGTTGATGGATTTTCAGAAGACCAGGAGATGCATGGAGAGAGGGATGCATCAACTTCTCTGGGGATTGGGCTAGTTAATCCTATCCATAAAACCCGGGAATTAAACCTATCGATGGCGGAAACTACTTGTAAGGAGCCAACAGTTCCTACAGCTGACGTTAACCGTGTAAAAAAGATAGAGAGTTTACAGAACTTCGGTTCGCCGGAGTGGAACGAAGTGAGGTATGGGGATGTGGTAAGGAGATACCTTGCCAATCCCATGTTTAACCAGTTGGAGGTGAATGGAGAGTTTCTCCATTTAAATAAATCGGAACAATATGCGGGTTCTTTAGATAAATTCTGCGGGGCACTGAGCCATGCCCTCTTGCAGAAGAATGAGTGCCTCCAAAAATCTCTGCAGGAACTAGTAAACTGAAGTGCAGAGGAAGGAAAGGAGTTAACCGCAGGCTCCATATTTAATAAAGTGGAATCACTGTGTGCTCCAGATACAGAGTATCAGGCAGTAACAAAAGATGTTCTGCAGATGGTCTGCGGAAGGAGAGCAAGCGCAATCCAACATCCTAGGGAGGCAATCCTTAAAGAAGTGAAGAGCAGTTACGTACGGGAGGCTGTTAAAAATATTCCTCCTGCAGCGGGTCATCTTTTTCACCCAAGCAAGTTAGAGTCCCAGATTCAGCGGATGGGAGGACTCGATAAATGCCTCCCACATTCGAGCTTTGACCCTCAGCCATCAACCAGCACGCAGCTACCCAAGTATAAAGGTCCAGTGAGGAAGCCTTTTCGCGAGAGCAGGCCCTTTCGGGAAGGCAGAACGTTTCGGGACAAGCCCTTTCGGGATAGCAAAGCCTTCCGTGGTGGGCGAACCAACCAACAGGAGTCCAGAGGTGCTGACAAGAGAGGTCCAACGAAGCCAAGAAGGAATTTTGGTAACAAGGATAGACTATGACTATCCGGAGAGGGCGTTTCAGGGGGGGCAGTTAGGACAGTTTCTAAGCAATTGGGAAGACTTAAGAGCACCACCAACGCTGTTAGCAATGTTGCGAGGGTACAAGCTACCCTTCCGGCAGAAACCTCCTCTAAGTATAGTGGCAGACACGGTAAGTTCCACTTATAAAACTCAAATCACAGAAGAAATGACGCGACAAAATGAAAAAGGAGAAGATATTGGAATCAGCTTCGATATCTCCTTCCTTTCTGTCTCGGATGTTTCTCATACCGAAGCAAGACGGTTCATTTAGACCGGTTTTCAACCTTCGTCGCTTGAACAGTTTCTTGACTATAAGTAAATTCAGACTTATTAATGTTAATAAGGTTGCATCATTTATTCAACCGGGGGACTAGATGGTTAAAGCAGATCTTTCTCAGGCCTACTTTCATCTGCCAATTCACAAGAATCATCGCCGTTTCTTGAGACTCATTTTTAATGGAGAATTACTTCAAATGACATGTTTGCCTTTTGGACTAGCATCTTCTCCAAAAGTTTTTGCTTCTCTTACCAATTGGATAGCGAAAAAATTAAGAGACAAAGGTCTCAGAATAATTCTCTACTTAGATGATTTTTTGATAGTACATCAGAATGAAAATATTTTGAAAATACATATATTTGAAACAATCTCCATGTTACAAACTATAAACTCACTGGGATGGATAATACAATTCAGTAAATCCACTCTATGTCCAGTTCAGAAAATTGAATATATGGGAATTATGTGGAATTCAAGGGATGACTTAAAAGGTCTCCCGCAAGATAAAATAGTGAAAATAACAAGGTTACTGAAACAATATATTAATCTAGGAAAATGGTCACTTGAGCAAGCCCAGAGCCTCTTGGGTACCCTCAATTTTGCTAGTTTCGTCATTCATAGAGGCAGGCTTAACCTTCGCATGTTACAGTGTGCCAGTCGCAAGCTACCTGCATTCAAACCCAGACGACTTCATCCCATACCTCGAGCAGCGACAGAGGAGCTGAGGTGGTGGAGCAGGTCCCTGCAGACGTGGTCACTAATGCATCAAGCAACAATTCGCCACACCCTCACGACCGATGCATCGGACTGGGGATGGGGCGCGCAGCTAGACAACCTCAGGTTGAATGGAGCTTGGTCCCAAACACAACAACCACTCCACAGCAATGTCAAGGAAATGCTCGCCGTGCTGGCAGCACTTACTCCTCACGGGCCAGAGCTGTCAGACTCGGGTCTTCTTATCCAGTCAGACAACAGATCGGTGGTCGCATACCTTCCGCAACGAAGGCGGCACACGATCCAAGACATTGCTCGAAGCAACTCGTCAAGTCCTTCAAATGGCAGACACGTATCACATTTCACTGTCTGCCCACTACTTATTGGGAAGGTTCAACGAGGTAGCAGATCAACTCTCCAGAAAACGCAAACCTCCGGAATGGCATTTTTTACCGGCAGCAACAAAATTAGTTTTTGCAAAATGGGGGAGGCCAACTATAGACCTGTTTGCATCAGAGACAGCCCACGTCGTAGAAGATTATGTGTCCCTCAATGCATTCGACAAAGAGGCAAAATTTGTCAATGCTTGGACTCAAGAGTGGGATTTTCCCCTAGCTTGGGTGTTCCCCCCACCGTGCCTTATGCCGAGAGTTTTAGCACACCTGAACCGGGCCAAGGGCCTATACTTGATTGTAGCCCCGAGATGGAAGAAGGTATTCTGGAGACCAGACTTAAAAAATCCTTTTTTTTTATTGTTATCAAGTTTAATTTGTAGAACTCCATTTCGATTTTTATCTTTTCTATTATATAATCAATAATATTATTATTAAATTAATAAAAACAGTTTATTTTCAAACAAGTTCTGCTGTGTAATTATTATTACGCGTGACAGCTGTTTCGCCTTCTGAAGGCATTATCAAACTGTGGACATGCCATATACTGACGATATATTTATACTATTTCTAGAGAGGTATTTATTTTGACTCATTTCTAATTTCTGATTAAAAATGACTGAGACTACTAATGGTTATTATTTTCCCAATTACTGTAATTTCCCACTTCAACTGAAGGTCGCTATGCATCTAATTATATTGTGAGTCATTTGCAAATGCTTACTCAAGGTTTTCTTTTCAAGCACAATTAATTATTTTAAATTGGTTTGAATATATTTAGATGCGGAGAGTGAATTATATTTTTTTATTCGTTTATTAAAATAGCTTTAGGATTATTATTATGTTTGTTGATTTCCAGCTGCTCTAAAAAATCAAGTTTACGTCCTTTATTTTGGATGTGTAAAGGAGTTATCATCGCTAAGTGAGTGATTCTCGTCTAGGAGATGTCTGGCAAATTGAGATTGAATTTTATTATTATTTTTAAATGATCGTATGTGCTCTTCGAATCTAGTATTAAAGGACCGGCCAGTTTGTCCAACATAAACAGCGTTGCATTCGTCACACTAGAGTTTATAAATGCCGCTATTTTTTTTTTAGTTTCGGTGTTTTACTTTTCGAATTTTTAAGAGATGATTCCAGACTATGATTAGTGCGGAAGGCAATGTCTAATCCACAATTTTTGAGAACTTTAGCAATTTTATTAGATGTAGGTCCGACAAATTCCAAACACGCAAATTTATTATTCGTTTTATTATTAATCGCTGGGTAAATTGAGTTAATGTTAATTTTGTGTTTTTTATGACTAATTATTTTATCAATGTCTCTACCCTTGAAGCCGTTATTTTTTGCAATTGATAAAATTATATTTTTTTCCTTTTCGTATGCTTTATTGTCAAGCGGGATGTTAGTAAGTCTGTGTATCATTGAGTGATAAGCAGATAATTTATGTGACCATGGGTGCAAAGATTTAGAATTAATGGTCGTATCGGTAAACGTAGGCTTACGGAAAATTTCAAATGTATGTTTATTATTTTCTCTGCCGATTGTTAAGTCTAAAAGATTTATTTTATTATTACACTCTCTTTCAACCGTAAAGCAGATTTTACGGTTGATGGAGTTAGCTAATGAAACAAAAAGGTCTAATTGTCTGTTGGTACCTTTCCAACAGATCAAAATGTCATCAACATAATGCACATAGTAAATTATGTATTTGCTAAAGATTGAGTCTAAAATTTGATTTTCGATATAGTCCATGAATATTTCGGCAAGAAGAGAACTCAACGGTGACCCCATAGGCAAGCCGTCGTTTTGTTGATAGAACTTATCGTTAAATACGAAGTAGTTTGTCTCCAGGCATATTTTAAATAAGTCTAATAAGTCTTTTTTAATTACTGGGTTTATGTTAGATTTATCTAATATACCTTTAATGATTTTAAGGAACTCTTGGATAGGGATATTGCTAAAAAGGCTTACGACGTCTAAAGATACGAATTGGCAGTTATGTGGAAGATCTAAGTTTTGAATTTTATTTACAACTTCCAGAGAATTTTTAACGATATGTTTTGGAGAGAATTTAGTATAATGTTTGAAGAGAAAATTAAGTTTTTTGGCGAGTAATATTGTTGGGGCATTTATAAAGGAAACGACGGGTCGGATGACGGGAATATTTACTTTATGAATTTTGGGTTGCCCGTACAGTGCAGGAGCCCTTGGATTCATTACCATTGCACTTCTTTGGGCGTATTTATTTGAGAATATTGATTTACAATTATTAATTAGGTTTCGTACGTTTACTGAAATTTTGTCCGTTGGATCCTTATTTAAGATTTCAAATTCTTCTGGCTTTAAGAATGCTTCTACTTTATTTATGTAATCGAATTTGTTTAAGATAACTACCGAATTTCCCTTATCCGCCTTAGTAATTGTGAGATCGTGATTTTTAATTTTAGTTTTAATATCATTTGTAGCGCCCAGTATTTTGTCCGACGCACGGATCCGAATACTTTCTCCCTCACACGCATAGCGCCGTTTCGCTTTGCAACTTTTGCCGAGCTACCTAACCGAAAGGACACCCCATCGGCCGTAGCCACCCCCATCCCCCCGCCAGCCGGACGCTGCAGCCCCGGCACTAAGGGGTATATAAGGGCGTACTGACCGATCTCAAGTCAGAGTAGCCGGACTCCGGGTAAACCAAGCAACAGCATCCTAGTGGTCAGTGCTAAGTTAACCAACCGGTACCAAGTCGAGAGATCTCGCTGGTTCCTCCTTGGGAATTACAGTAACAGTGCCCTAGTGGACATTACTTACCGGGCACCGTTTGCCCAACTAAGAGACCGCGGGTCCTATGTTGGAGTGTGTACCTAAATACGCTAAGTTCTGAGTGAGGACAATCGTAACCTTTCCTTAAACTCTCACAGCCTTACTAAAAAAAAAACCACAGCGCAACCGATTAACTGTGTTATTGCAATAACATAAGTAAAGCTCGTATACACTAAAAGACGTTTTATTACCAATAACGTTTCTTACGTGGTCGCGCTGTTAAAACACATTGAAGATATGGCAACGTTGTATATGGTTTTAATTTACTAGGAAACAATGTTGTTTTAATTTTTCTCCGCAAGGGGCATTATTGGCGCGCCTATGCATTAGTTCGTCGGCCCGCGACAGTCCGCGATGACAAAACAGCTCGGTGTGTTTTATGGCGGGATATCGAAAATTTTGTGATTTTACTTAATAATTTCTATTGTAGTGACGAATTTACTCTTCTGTTCACATAATTGATATATTTACCATGTTATTTGTGTTGTTTACATCAGTTTAATCAAGTTATTGTACAAACGCCGTACTTTCAAAGTTGAACTGTCAGAATATTGTTTTTTATAGGTTACTTAAAAGATAAAATTTTCATTTTAAGATCTTTATTTTAAGAGAATTTCTTAAAAGTGATAATTTTTTATAATATTAAAATCTAATACATGTGTTCGTAAACGAATCAAAAAAATTAACGTCTTTAGAGATGCAAGAAATCTGTTTAAAATTTCGGTATTATTTCTAAGTTATTTTTTTGGCAATAAAAAAAACTTTGAAATTTTTTATTATTTTTTTATTGTATACACGATGAAAAAGTGAGGTGATAGTTTCCTTCCAAATTTATTACACAAAAGGACTGTGTTTTTTAAATTTTGATTTTATTTAAATTTCTCTACATTTTGGTCAAAAATGTTATGGGAGGAAATTTTTTTCCGAGTTTGAATCTTAAAATACGGCAGTTTTTGAAAGCTAAAGTGTATTTCAAATACTCAAATCTAAAAGGTAATTTTATCTAGTTTTCATAAATGGTATTTGTTTTTACGACACCTTCAAAAATAAGAAATATATAGAACATTCAAAATACTATGGAAAAATTACAAATATCGTTCGAACATCAATGGTTAAAACAGAGATAAACTACCCTCTCAGGCCGTGGAAACCATGTGTATTTCTTTCAAAGAACAAATTTTTAATTAGTAATGTTTTCACATCCGCGGCCGTTTGTCAATTGAATAAAATTTTCACTGGGTTTTTTAGTAAGGCTGTCAGTGATTATATCGTGTGCTAAGCTGTTCTGTACCTACTCTTTACTAAAATTATAAGTTATGAACCCTGTATAAGTGAAATAAATTGCCATTGTGAATGTCGACTATCTCTTATATTAATACCCCGCCACACATTTAAAATTTCCGTTTCTTTATTATTGTATTTATTTTTAGTGGTCAGTTTCAAAGTTTTTCTCAAAATATCCGCCGTTATTTGTTTCGGTAAGCCGTTATTTTTAACTTTAGACAGAGAAATTTCTGTATCAATAGCCAAAATATCAATTTGTTTTTTAGTGATTACGGAATTAATTTTATATTTGAAGCCTTTATCTAATAAATTTTTTTTCTTCTTTTTCAAAAATTGTGTCTGATAAGTTAATATTTTTTTGTAAAATTCCGTATTTTTATTACTTTGATCTTCGTTTATTTTGACATTTTTATTTTTAGTTTCGACAAGTTTTTAATCTTATTTTTTTGAGTTTTGACTTTATCAAATATAATTCCGCTGATGTGTTCACGAGTATTGTAATCCAGGGTATCAAATTCCCATGGATGAAGTTTAAAAGTTAATTCAGAGTGCAAAACCTTGATGTAGTGAAGAATTATGTCCCATTTTCGACAACACTCCTTAGTCTCCTCCTTCAGCCATATCCTCTGTGCACGTTGTACAGTTTTTATAGCTGACGAGCATTTGCTTTTGGTAGAAATATGTACGTACTTGGGGATCACATTATTAGACCTTTTTGTTTCATTAGCTAACTCCATCAACCGTAAAATCTGCTTACCGGGGAAAGAGTGTAATAATAAAATAAATTTTTTAGACTTAACAATCGGCAGAGAAAATAATAAACATACATTTGAAATTTTCCGTAAGCCTACGTTTACCGATACGACCATTAATTCTAAATCTTTGCACCCATGGTCACATAAATTATCTGCTTATCACTCAATGATACACAGACTTACTAACATCCCGCTTGACAATAAAGCATACGAAAAGGAAAAAATATAATTTTATCAATTGCAAAAAATAACGGCTTCAAGGGTAGAGACATAAAAAACACAAAATTAACCTTAACTCAATTTACCCAGCGATTAATAATAAAACGAATAATAAATTTGCGTGTTTGGAATTTGTCGGACCTACATCTAATAAAATTGCTAAAGTTCTCAAAAATTGTGGATTAGACATTGCCTTCCGCACTAATCATAATCTGGGATCATCTCTTAAAAACTCGAAAAGTAAAACACCGAAACTAAAAAAAAAAATAGCGGCATTTATAAACTCCAGTGTAACGAATGCAACGCTGTTTATGTTGGACAAACTGGACGGTCCTTTAATACTAGATTCAAAGAGCACACACGATCATTTAAAAATAATAATAAAATTCAATCTCAATTTGCCAGACATCTCCTAGACGAGAATCACTCACTTAGCGATGATAATAAACCAACTCCTTTACACATCCAAAATAAAGGACGTAAACTTGATTTTTTAGAGCAGCTGGAAATCAACAAACATAATAATAATCCTAAAGCTATTTTAATAAACGAACAAAAAAATATAATTCACTCTCCGCTTCTAAATATATTCAAACCAATTTAAAATATCTAATTATGCTTGAAAAGAAAACCATGAGTAAGCATTTGCAAATGACTCACAATATAATTAGATGCATCGCCTTCAGAAGGCGAAACAGCTGTCACGCGTAATAATAATTACACAGCAGAACTTGTTTGAAAATAAACTGTTTTATTAATTTAATAATAATATTATTTATTATATAATAAAAATAATAAAATTTAAAAATTTAAATTAAAAAATCGAGCAACAAGTCCTCCGTTCACCATATTGAAACTGACAGAAGTACTGATAGACACGAGAACCTTGAAACCCACACCACAAGTAGAGGATTTCATTTTGGAGATGTGGAAGTGCCGGGGTGGAGTCAGTCATTAACAGATTGGTCGGACAAACAGAAAGATTTTTTAAAGTCAGGTTGGAGAGAATCCACTCTCAAAACATACAAACCGGCATGGCTTAGGTGGCAAAGGTGGGCATTAAATCATGGGGTAAACCCGAATGTCCCTACAGGAAGCAACCTAGCACGATTTTTAACAGATCTTAGTCTAGAAGACAGTCTCTCTCCCAGCACAGTTCGACTCCATAAATCTGTAGTAACAACTTTCAGTAGCCCTGAAGAAGGAAACCTAAGTTCACATCCTCTAGTCAGACAAGTACTCAAAGCCGCAGCATTAAGACACCCTAAAGTGGCTAAACCTCCTATCTGGGATCCTCGAGTGGTGTTGACCTGGTTAGAAGCTAACCCACCCAAAAAGTTGAATCTCTTTGAAACATCAAGAAGGGCAGCGACTTTACTTTTATTAGCTTCGGGACGAAGAGTGCATGACCTGACCTTGTTACAGTGTTCACCAGACAAATTATCCATAGATGAGGAAGGGGTCTCGTTATGGCCAGTTTTCGGATCCAAAACAGACTCCGCTACGTACCAACAGTCAGGTTGGAAGCTGATAAACGGCAATCAACTAAATATAGACCCAACATACTGGATTAAGAAACTGGTTGAAATCTCCAAAGAACGGAGAGAAACAAAGCAGAATTTAACAGAACTCTTCATCACTACATCAGGAGGAGTTAAGGCAGCTTCAAGAATAGTCATCGCCCGTTGGGTCAAAACGATTCTAGAAGAAGCTAAGATCACAGCTGCCCCGGGAAGCGTACGAGCAGCTGTGGCATCACTTAACTGGCTGGATAATTTTAGACTGGATGACATCCTGGCTCGAGGGAACTGGAGGAGCCGGGACACCTTTGCCAATTTCTATAAAGAGAAGTTAACACTTCTCTAGAGGTAAATAGGGCATTGTCTGTGACTTCCCTATTCCACCCACTGTAACACGTGAGTAGGTATTCCAGTGTTTAACATATTTTAATATCATCACATTAGCGTTAGTGGTCACCAGTCGATAACAAACAGATCTCAATATAGGTTTTAAATGACGGTTCAGGATACATAATAAAATAGTTTTACCTACCAATAAAACTTATATTATGTACCTAACCTCATTTAAAACCTAGGCAAAAACTGCCTGGTGAGGACCAATGAGAAAAAAATGCCATAAACAAAGGTTAGGTGTAAGTAGATACCTTTGTATAGCATCGGGTGACCACTTGACAGTCACAAGGTACTAAAAAAGATCGGGGAAGCCCACGCGAAAGGGGTTTTGAGAATGCTTCTCTCAATATAGGTTTTAAATGAGGTTAGGTACATAATATAAGTTTTATTGGTAGGTAAAACTATTTTATTATTTTTATTTTATTTTATTTTATTTATTCGCGTTATAAACAGTCATTACAAGTTCATATATAACAGTGTTAGAGATAGTCATATCATTGACCAATAAAATAACGACATAAAAATTTGAGACCATAATAAAAATAAAAAAAAAACAAACAAAACAATATATGTATGTAATATAAACAGTTCTGAAAAAGTGCATCTACTCACTTAAATCTACAAAAAATGTATTTTCAAACTGCTGAAATCAAAAAAGAAAATGTAATGAAAATGAAGAAAAATGAAAATGTAACAGAAAGATAAGGAATTAATGAAACATTAAGTTTTCCGTTGAATATTACTTTTTACGAATTTTATGAAGTTAGCAAGGTTCGTGTTAAACATGTCAATGTCTGTGCATAATCTATTGAAAGTGCTACAGCTTCTTCTTATAAACACATTTTGAAGATAATTAGCATTGCTCTTAGGAATATAAAATATGTCTGGAGATCGAGTGACTCTTATTGGACATCTGAAATTGATATTTTGTAATAGGTAAGGGCTATCAATAAAATTGTGGATTATCTTATAAAGCATTACTAGGTCTCTGATATCTCTGCGTTGATCAAGGGTTTTGAGGTTCATAGAGACATAATTTACATCATTTCAAAAACTTTTTCTGGACTCTTTCTATATTTGATTTATATGTAGAACAATGGGGGTTCCATACTGTTGAAGCATACTCTAGGTGGCTTCTGACGTATGATATGTAGAGAATCTTAAATGTTTGTGGATTTTTGAAAACAGAACTTACTCTAAGTATAAATCCTAGCATTTTCAAAGCCTTAGACGTGATGTGCTCGACGTGAGATTGAAAAAGAAGCTTACTGTCTAATAGAACTCCAAGATCTTTAATTTCATTTACTCTATTTAAAAGATTGTTTTTAATTATGTACGGATATAGTATAGTGTTTTTCTTTCGAGAATAAGATATGACGGAACATTTATCTGCATTCAAAAGAAGGCGGTTTTCTAAACAATACACATTGACCAGGGAGTTCAGGTCATCCTGGAGCTCTATACAATCCATCTCAGATTTAATGATTTTGACAATCTTTTTGTCATCCGCATATAGGAACAGCTGAGAATTACGAATAGTTTTGTTAACATCGTTCATAAAAATGTTGAATAAAAGGGGGCCAAGGTGAGATCCTTGGGGAACTCCTGAGGTTACGGGGACAAAGCTAGAGCAGAACCCCAGTACAGTTACAGCTTGCGTACGATTGTCGAGATAAGAGGCTAACCAACGAAGGAGGTCACCGTGTATACCCATTGCTTCGACTTTCTCAATTAAAATGCTGTGTGGAATTTTATCAAAGGCTTTGGAATAGTCTGTGTAGACTACATCGACTTGAAAACCATTATCCATAGCAACAAGGACTGTGTCAACAAATTCGCACAGATTAGTTTCTGTTGATTTTCTGTTCACGAAGCCGTGTTGATTCGAAATGATGTGTGGTCGTATACAAGGAAAAATGATATCGAAAACAATCTTTTCAAAAAGTTTACCCATTACATTTAATTTAGAGATTGGTCTGTAATTTTCTATGTTGTGTTTGTCGCCTTTTTTGAATATAGGCACAATATATGAACTTTTCCATTCTAGTGGAAAAATACCAGAAGACAAAGAAGTTTTGAATATTAGACTTAGCGGATAACATAAAACATTAGCGCAATTCTTTAAAAATACCGGGTGTATACCATCAGGCCCACTGCCTTTGGTAGGATCTAATGATTTGAGATATTTACAAACTAATTCAGTGTCTATATGAACATTATTAAGATTTAGTACTGAGGTGTTTGGATTATATATTCGATTGGTAGACGAGGTGGACGGGGCGGGGGATTCAAAGGAGGATTGAAAATGTATGTTGAATAAGTTACTTATAGCTTCTCCACCCGATACACGCTGGGAGTTAAGAAACATATTGTTAGGTAGTTCAGAGCTTCTTTGCTTAGATTTAACAAAGGTCCAGAAGTGTTTGGGATCGGTATTGATATTAATTTCGGCCATATTAATGAAATTATCATAGCACACCTTCTCCATATGCTTTTGTCGTTCTCGGAGAAGAGAGAAAGTTTGATAGTCAGAGATGCGGTTATAAATTTTATATTTTTTGTGGAATTTAAGTTTATCTTTAATTACTTTTTTTAAGACAGCGCTGTACCATGGGGGGTACCTGGAATCTATGTTAACTGTTCTAGATGGTACATGCATGACAATTACCTTATTTAATTCTGAATAGAAGCGCGCCGTGACTGAGTCTACATTACTGCTGTTAAGAGTCGTTGTCCAGTCAACGGCTGCTAAGGCGCTATTAATCTGCACATAGTCAGCGCTGTGATAGGAGCGGACCGTGCGCGAGCGTGGGATTTGGAGGGACGGCTCGCGGGCCATGCGCAGCACCACCTCTAGCGAGCGGTGGTGTGCATCCTCCGGCACTAACGGTGTATTGCACCCCCTTACAGTGCACATGCAACTCGAAATCACCAGGTCGAGAACACGCTCGTTTACATTAAGCTGGTTGTTGAATTGATGGAAGCCGGTAAAGTCTAAAAAATCAGAAAGTGTTGAAGTTAGTGCATCGGTTGAGGATCTATTAAGTACCAGGGCACCGTCTGCGGTCAAAGGCAGAAGCCATTGGGCATGTGGTATGTTGAAATCTCCTAATAGAAGGAATTCATCATCAGGGAAATTGGTATACAACGAAGATATAAATTCAAAAAAGTCACTTAAAGATTTACTCTGCTCCGCACCTTGGACGAAGTATGAGCAGTATATGCGTAGTTTAGAAGCACGCGCGCCAGAGCCTAGTGCAAGAGTAGCTGTGGATATCTCTGCGCGCTGTACGGGTGGGAGGGAGAGTGAGGGGCACGCGGGCAGTTCGCGACGTACTGCAATCAGTGAACCACCACCGAGCGCCTGGCCTAACAACATGTAGTCGCGATCACAACGGTACACTACATAACGTTCATCGAATAATTCACAGTCAAATATACTTGGCAGAAGCCATGTCTCAGTTAGGCATATCACGTCATAATCGGCATTAAGAATGCTGGAAAGAAACACATGCGTTTTGGTTCGGAGACCTCTAACATTTTGATAATATATATTTAATTCACCAAGAGCATGCATTTGAATGGAACATGTAGGTCAACATATTATGTGAAAACAATAATAATAATAATACAGTATGTTGGACTATGGAAACGTAGCAAAGATCAGTTGAATATAATATTATAATTGACAATTTGACATTGAAAACTGTAAAATAGTATACATTTTTTAAAGATTTTATGGTGAATCTTGATTTTGAAATCGAACCCATTAAATTTACATGGTTACAATAATAATGTACGTTTGCAGTGATTACAGTGGAGTAATACAATAATATTATTTTTGTTAAGTACTTCCAGCAAAGTAAATGATTCATTAATATGGTAGTGAGCGAGACAAGAGAGCTAAAATTATTAGAAGAGATTTTGTTATACAGTGCTGAGATTAAGAGGCAATTACATGTTAAAAACAGAGATATTATGAAGAAATAAAAAATAAGAAATAAAAATGTTAACATTTGTGTAGGTGTAAGTTTTATAAGATTTTGTTTAAGTCTTCAGCCTTTCGGATCGATCTGATGTGAGAACCCTCGGATTATAAGCAGTTCTAAATATATAACATAAGTACATAGACTAGCTCCCCAGTTAGACCCGAGAATATCTCTACTAATTGGGTAACCAAAAAACTGATGAATGATATTATAGACTGGGAGACGAGATAGGTAAACCCTACGTCATCGAGTACACGGATGAAACTACTTAGTAGTGATAATGGACATTTAGAAAATCTTAAAAAAGCTGGTCTGCCGGTGCGCCTCTTGGCAGCAGCCGCGCAGTCATGGAAATAGTGAGTGATTTTTTTCCAAAAAATTACGTCATCGAGTACACGAACGGGAATGGTCTCATATGATAAAGGTCGATTAGAAAATGAGAAAAAAGCAGGTCGGCCAACTGGCAGCCTGGCACGTTCGCAGGCAGCTGGCGTAAAAGTGGGGTAAAAAATAGTAACATTTATGTCATCGAGTAAACGAATGAAACCAACGAATAACTATGGTCCATTTAAGAATTTTAAGAAGTTTAAGAATTTCCATTCCATTTAAGAATTTCTTGGTCTGCCGACCAGCGACCAGCAGCCTGGCAGCTTTATGTACGATGTTTTAAAGTTTTTTTTTTTTAATTTTTCTTTTTTTTATTACTATTTTTATTTCATTATATTTAAAAAAACTTAGACTGCCATATTTAAAAAAAAAATAAGCGAGCTGCGATCGTCCGTAAAACGACGGAAATTTCCGAACCCCGTCCGTTTCATATCGGTTTCGCTTGCCCTGCTGCATCGATTACATCGAATACAAGATCGAAACTAACGAAAAACTATAATCTAGATCATCCCATTCATGATCTCCTTTGTCTGTCGACCAGCAGCCTGGCAGTCTTTTGTGTACGATTTTTTTAAAGTTTTAAAATATGTTTATAATAAGTTGAGGGGTTTAATTAATTTATAAATAAAACACTTGTGTTGCAAAGTTTTTAACAAAGAAACGACATTTATGTTTATTTATATCACTTTTCTTTGAATGGTTTCTTCCAACAATCAAATAATAGCAAAAACAAAACAAGTGACAATAAGGAACTCTAGTGAAAAATATTATGGCTTTAAAAAAATATGTTCATATAAACCAATAAACGCTGATTCTGAATATATAGGTTTTATTTCATAATATTAAACACAGAGTTTTTAAAAAAATATTAAAAAGTGCATTTTTAAACCTCTCCTCAAAACACAGCGTCAAGTTGGCATTACTGAAATGGTTAACGGTGACGTCACTGTTAACCTGCTAACCAATTCACCGAAGTGTATGAAGATGTATTGACATTTGAAATCTTACGCCTTACGCCACGAAAGACACGCACGCCATTCAACATTTCGTGTTTTTTGGTTATTTTCATACTGTTAAAGAGATTTAGATAAATAATAGTTATTGTGTTTATTGGAAACAATATTTAGACTCTCAACAATTAAAATTATGACGTAAAAGGGCTATATTTGAGGTTAAGCATAGTCATAAATAGGTCATATGTCATATTTGACATTTGGTTTACGATACATCGGTCGTATTTTCGAATTGTTTTTTAATAAAAGGGCTTTTTATACAAGTTATTACACAATCGTCATGATCAATATATTATAAATACCAGTGTTTCTGTATGTGTTATACATAAAACAATGTAAAGTCACGCCTGAACACAAAATTCGAGGCTTACAAAATACGATGTCACTTGTATTTGCAATGAAAAAGATTGTTTTTATATTCACTTTGTTAAAATACAATAACAGTACCGGTGAAATGTGGACATTTTACCAATGTTTTTTCTATATTAAAAGCAGTTAATCTTGAATAAAAAACACACCTCACACCTAAAAGTCATCCCAAAGCATTCCGCCTGATTCCGCCATTGATTTTTCTGGATTCTTCATTCAAACAGGGATGTTCTGCCCAAAAAAATTATTTCCCTAGATTTCGAAGTGAAATTTCCCTAGAATTTCACATTTACGCAATTACCTTTAACAAAACAATTGATTAAGGACATCATACGACCATCAGAGCTTGGAGTACGTGTCACCGGAGTAAGGAAGATCCGCAACAAGGGAATTATCATCCAAACCGCTTCTCGTGAGGAACAAGAGAAGATTCTGAAAAATCCTGCTCTTGCGAACTCGGATATCCTGAGAGCCCGGCTTCCGACAAAGCGACGACCAAGGGTGATATTTTTTAACGCTCCGCATGAATT
Source organism: Limnephilus rhombicus (assembly GCA_929108145.2). Lineage (NCBI taxonomy): Eukaryota > Metazoa > Arthropoda > Insecta > Trichoptera > Limnephilidae > Limnephilus > Limnephilus rhombicus. Next base: position 154,781 of record OV815282.1, read on the forward strand.
AACTGATGAGGCCTTCATAAAAAGTGCTCTAGCGGGCATCCCTAACATAGAGGACTTAGAGACAACCATCAAAAACTGCAAACTGAGCCATTTAGCTGGCCCACGGACAGGCTCAACTTGCCATCGAGTTTACGAGGTTCCTGCCAACACACGTCACATGCTGGTGACACATGAGAAGGTCTTCGTAGATTGGAGTATGTGCCGTGTGCGTGATTTCATTGGAATCACAGTTTGCTCCAAGTGCCAAATGCTCGGTCACGTATTTAAATTCTGCAAGGAACAGCAGAGGTGTAGTCACTGCGCCATTGAAGGTCACGAGAAGACAAACTGCCCCGGTGCTGCCGCCAAGCCAGTCTGCGCTACCTGCACCAGGTTTGGAAAGGCCGCTGACCATTCCACCGGAGACAGGACCCACTGCCCTGCTTATCGAGCTGCCCTATCGAGAGACTTTTCTACAATCAACTATGGCGTCTAATCACGTTGAAGAAGATGAGGAGGTAGATTACGAAAATACAAAAAAATTCTCCGATTGGCTAAATGTTCATAGTAAGTACAGTGTGGAAAATATCAAAATGTCTATTTAAAAACTTGTTGGGACCATATTCATGTGTTAATGTTATGTGAAACGGCTATAACACCGGATCTTGTCTGTCTGTATAATATTCCTGAATTTAAATGTTACAATTATTGCCGTACTAAGAAATCGGGAGGAGGTATATTGCTGTATGTTCGAGATGAACTCACGTTTCAACAGAAATCAATAGAAACAAATAATTTTGAATGTGTGCTTGGCTCTATGACGCTTCCAAACAAGAGTATATTAAACATCATAGCAGTATACCGCCCTCCAAACTCAAGCAAACCATTATTTTTAAGTGAAATATCTGACATTTTGACTACTATAAGCCCCAAAGAAAATGTTTTACTTATAGGAGATGTTAACCTGGATTTATTAAATTGTCAAAACCTGCTTATTATGGCATATGAAAATATAATGTCCGATAATTATTTAATCAAATGCATTTGTGACGTAACTAGGGAAGCGATTCTAGCAGGAAAAGTTACTCGCTTCTGTTTGGACCACATATTTGTTAGATTTAACAGCGGATGTCAACAAACCGAAACTCTTTCTTCATGTGTATGCAATAATATAACTATACCGGATCATTTTTAACTGCAGTCAACATTAAATACGGTGCAAGTAAAAAAGTCACAGAACACGGGGAAAAAATTTCAATTTTATCTCGAAACAAAATCGACAAAAATATACATAATTTTAAGTGGCACACCTTGCTTGAGGAACAAGATTGCAATATATTATACAGTAAAATTAAAAATAATTTTAATGATTTATATGAACAAAGTAAAATCGTTATGTACCATAAACCCAAAAAAAGACCTCTCGCAATAAAATCTTGGATAACTTCTGATATCTTAGAATTCATTAAAAAAAAATTCACTTTACAGAAGGTGGAAGAATTCCCCTACCAATCAATTCTTTGAATCAGAATATAAAACATTCAGAAATAAGATTACAAAAGAAATTATCAAATGTAAGTCTACCTTTTTTAACAATAAATTCAAAAATTATTTCGGAGACGCAAAAAAAACTTGGGTAGAAATAAATAAAATATTAGGACGCACGTCAAAAAGTAGTTGTGACGAAATAATCACAAAGTATATGTTAAACACGCATAATGAAGAAACTGTAGCAAATAACTTTGTTGAATATTTCACGAACAGTGTTAGCTCTATGGTTCATAAATGTGATTATATAGCGTCGACCGCCAGACCGGCAGTAGTGCAACATAGTATGTACCTACCCAGAGCCACCTGCGAAGAAATAAGTATTATTGTTAGCAAAATAAACAATTCAAAGTCACCAGGGATTGACAACATTCGAATGGTTGACATCAAGACATATATTAATATTTTAGGACCTGTTATAACCCATTTTATCAATGTAATTTTAAAGCAAGCAGTAATACCAGATGAACTTAAAAGTAGCATCATTAGACCAATTTACAAAGGTGGCAAACATTCAGATATACAAAATTATAGGCCAATCAGCATTTTGCCAGCCCTAGAAAAAATCCTTGAAAAATACATTTCTATAAAACTTAACAAATATTTAGAATCTTTCTCCTTGCTAGATCCCAACCAGTAAGGATTTCAAAAGAAAAAGAGTACGGAAATGTTGCTTCAGGAATTTTCAAATCACATAAATTACGAATTAAATTTAAAAAAACATGTGTTGGTTTTGTTCATAGATAACTCAAAGGCGTTTGATACCATTGATACAAATAAACTATTAGAAACAATGGAGGCAATAGGAATTAGAGGTAAGCTACTAGTATTGTTAAAAAAATTACTAACTGATCGACAAATAGCAGTAAAAATACGTAAAAAACTTTGCAAAAAAAATATATCTCAACAGGTGTTGCGCAGGGGTCAATTTTAGGGCCAACCCTTTATATTATATATGTCTCAATTATGAGTAAACTGTTTTCATTCGTTAAACATTTTGTATACGCAGACGATACGGCGCTCATAATATCGCACGAAGACCTGATTACTGCAATGAACCTTATGCAGCTTGACTTTATTGCCCACTCTTGAAATGGTCTCATGACGCAGGTCTCATAATAAATGCCAAAAAAACTAAAATAATGCACATAAGATCTCCACATGCCAGATATAGTGTAATTCCTTCGTTATACACACATACATTTGACTGCTTACATAAAAATGTTGCACAGCCCTGTTCATGTGAAACCATTGATTATGTCAAAAATTATGTATATTTGGGTGTTACTTTTGACTGCTACATGAAATGGGACGTACACATTACTAATGTTTGTAAACGTCTGCGGTCTATTGTGGGTAGGATTTATAAAATAAAATATCTTGTGCCTTTAAGTACTTTAAAATTAATATACGTATCTCTGGCAGAATCAACTATCCGTTATGGACTTACTTCTTGGGGACATTCTTGTAAAACTAATATAAATTATATCCAAACATTGCAAAACTCCCTGACAAAATTATTAATCCCTAAGTACACTAATGAAAACAGAAGTGACACTAAATTAATATACAAGTCTCTAAATGTTTTACCTGTCAGAGGATTATTGTTTTATAATATTATAAGTCAACATGTTATATTGTCCGATTCCTTGTACAGGGAAAGAGTTTACTATAAACATAATACATAATACAAGATTCACTCAAAATGAAGGATTGGTGGTTCCGAAATGTACCAATAAATACGGTGAAAGGACCCTAAACTATATTGTACCCAAAATATTCAATAAACTACCAATGACAATCAAAAATAATAACGTTTTTAAGGGTAAAGTCAAATATAAACTAAGGAAATGGCTATTAGATAGGGATGATTTATATTGATGCCCTACTGAAGTCCTTGTATTCTTTATTGAAACTCACATTGAAGGAATTGGTAAATTCATTACAATTTTTGTAATACCTAATGTATATGAAACTTTTAATTTACCTGTGATTATATTTCATTTGTTCATACTAAATCCATTTGTACCTTATTTACCTTTGTACCTTGTACCATTTGTACCTTGTTTATAATATCATAACATACTAATGCATGGACCAGATTTTCTCCCTGCGTATGCTCACTGAGAAGTTTCTGGCGAAAAACCAGAAACTTTTCTGCGCTTTTGTAGATCTTCAAAAAGCGTACGACCGAGTCGACAGGAAAAAGCTATGGAAGGTATTGTCCAAGTATGGAGTGAATACAAATCTCATAAAGGCAATTGCGTCTCTGTACGAGGGAAGCGTTGCATGTGTTAGGGTGAACGGTGATTTTACGGGGTGGTTTGACATCACAAAAGGTGTTAAGCAAGGCTGCGTAATGTCACCATGGTTATTCAATCTATACATGGATAATTGTATGCAAGAATTGAAAGATGTGGGATTGGGCGCGAAATTGAATAGTCTGAAAGTATGTTGCCTGTTATATGCTGATGATGCGGTGCTGATTTCTAACTCTATGGAAGATCTACAGTCTCTAGTATCTAGGATGAACGAAGTATGTATGAAGAATGAGTTAATGATGAATGTAAGTAAATCTAAAGTCGTGGTGTTTGAAAGAGAGAGTACGAAAACAGTGTGCGACATAGTTGTGAATGGTGAATACTTGGAGCAGGTGGATGAGTTTGTTTATCTGGGTAGTATGTTTACGAGAGATGGGAAGGCTGATAGAGATATTGAAAGAAGGGTAAATGCCGGTAACTCCATTAATGGAGGACTGAATGCCGTTGGCGCAAATAAAAAACTGTCAAAAAAAGCGAAGCTAGCAGTCCACAATGGAGTCCTGGTACCTACCCTGATGTATGGCAGTGGGGCATGGAACTGGCAGAGGAAGGATGAAAGTAAACTGAATGCTGTTGAAATGAGATCCCTGAGACGTATGTGTGGTAAAACCATGTATGATCGTGTTAGAAATGTGGATATCCGCAAAGAATGTAAGGCTGATGTAAGTATAATGAGCAAAATTAAGAAAGGGACCCTCAGATGGTTTGGGCACGTAGAGCGAATGAGCGAAGAAAGTAGTGTAAAAAGAATATATGATGCAAATGTGAATGGTAGAAGAAGTCGGGGACGCCCGAGGAAGACATGGCACGATCAAGTGAATCAGATACTTGAGACGGGCCATGTCAAAAGTCAGAATAATAGAAGAGTATGTATGAGACGATGTATGAATGTGAGTGAGGCAAAGAGTGTGTGCCAAGACCGAGTTGTTTGGCGGTCCGTCCTCTCTGCCTACCCCTGTGGGGAAACGGCGTGATGGTTAGTTAGTAAGTTAGTTTTAACATACTAATTTTTTATTATATCATATCATACTAAATCCATTTGTACTTTTTTATTATTTAAGGCTTCTAGTGCTACTTACATGTATATACTATTTCCGTAATTTAAATAATCTATTTAACTGATATTTATCATCAAAATTATAAAATTATATGTATACAATGTTTGAAAATGTACCAATGTTGTCATTATGTACCTGGTGACAAACTACATAAGTAGTTTAGCGGGTTTAAATGTAAACAAATAATAAATAAATAAAAACCTACGTAGCCACCTGATTGTGTAACACTAATCCTGTTAAATGTTAATTAATTTGATTAATTAATTGGAAAGATATCGGAATTTGGTAAATGTACTTATAATACTGTGCTTTTCCAAATAAAACACTTTTTGCTACATGGAATAATAATTTAAAAGTACGAATACACTCACCACTGAATTCCAAATAAAAAAAAACACTTTGCACAATAAAAATCAACCGCAATCACCGATAAAACGGAACTTAAAAATTTTTTTTTTCAGAGGTCCCATTTATCTTTTTAGATACATAATATCATTTTGAGTTGTCAGTGTTAAAAATAACATTGCATGTAGGTACATGAACAATAATTAAGATTCATAGGAATTCCAAAAAATATATATACGTATATAAAAATATATATAAAAAAACATAAATAATACCAGTAATATTGTCATATGTAATAAAAAATTTGCCAGAGTTAGATATCAAAATTCCTCTACGTGGTGCCTTAGACACTGAATTTTCGAACAGTTTAAGACTTGGTAGATGCAAATTTAATAAACATACATATAGGCGGATGTATAGTTTTTTTTAAATATGTTGTCAACCAGGTTGAAAAACGAGTTAAAAAAGTTTCGGGAAAAACGCGTTCAAAGTTTTGCTGAAGGATATTTCAACATACACACTGTTTCAAACGGTTTCACATAAAATTTTGTAAAAAACATTTGGTGAGAGCATTGTTAACATCAGAAAATGAAATAAATAAAAAATAAAAACATTTTTTTACAGTGTTCAGTGTCTTAAAGCATTGTTTAGGATTTGATCAAGGAAACATGGAGGTGTTTGGAGGCCCCGAGGACCAGAAGCCGCCACTTCCTCCCCCCCATTACTATCTTTATTATCTGTAATGATGAGATAACCTTCAAGAGAGTAAGAAAATACGAAGTGCATATTTATTTATTCCTATTTTATATTTTATTTTTATTTATTTATTTTAAATACATAAACGGCTATACTGCCTTTTATAAATAAACATATAATAGAGTACAAAAGTAAGAAAAATAATATCATTAATGAAGGAGATACAGCATCTTATATGAAAACGTTTTAAACAGCTTGTGTTTTGAATTATCCTTCGGCAAAACTTTGAACGCGTTTTTCTCAAAACTACGTTTTTCAACCCAGTTGGCAACATATCAGAAAAACTATACATCTTATTTGCATGCACCATGCACAGTCTTAAACTATTCGTTTATCCAGTCACTATAGCCAGGGCCGTATTATCCATAAGACGTGTAGGTAACTGCCTAGGGTAAAGGGGCCCCGAGACGTGCATTTCCTAGGGGCCTCGACATGTTTAAGTCGGCCCTGGGAGGGCCGTATTGTCCATAAGGCAGTGTAGGCCACTGCCTTCGAAAATCCAGTCACTATAGCCCGGGCTATAAACATGTCGGAATTCATTAAAAATAAAACGCATTCAAATTTGCTGAAGGATAATTCAACATACAAACTGTTCCAAAAGATTTCACATAAAATGCTGTATCTCGGTCAATTTTTCGAATTTCCTTTAAAAATTGGTGAGAGCATTTTTAAGAAGTGCATCTATCAAAAAATGAAATAAAAATAACAAAAAAATTTACAGGGGTGCCTTAAAGCCTTTTTTAGGGTTCGATCTAGGGAACATGGTGGCGTTTGAGGGCCCCCGGCCGCCCCCCCCCCCTTAGTCCGCCAGTGTATAGAACCCCGATACTTAAACCGGCTAGAGATGCTTATTCCAAGCATTAGATGAAACCACTCTCAAGATTTTGTCCTGATTTTCCTTTTCCCTAAAAAATATTTTTCTCCCCTAGATCTAGGGAAATTTCCCTAGACATAACATCACTGATTCAAAATGACAACTTGAAAATAAATAAACTATCGGTGGGTGAAGACGTCACACAATCCACCATAGATACGGTGCTTTTCGTGGGGTCTTGGAAAATTAAAACTTTGACAATTATTTTAACTATTAAAACTAACTATAAAAATAAAAATAAAAATAAAAGTGCAGTTATTTGAGTTTGAAGGTCATAAAAAAATTTAAAAAAATTGGACTGGAGTTCTCTATTGATAATTGCATTCTAACTGACACTACAGGATTCAAATTTAAATGGAATATATTTCCATTACATGTTTAATTTTGAAAAAAATATTTTAAATACCTTTATTATTATTTTTATTTCAACATGGTTTTAACAACTTAAAATGCCAAATTTTAAATAAAATAAGTGGTAATGATAAAAAAATAAATTTGAGTGTTCCGAGTGTACCCGTCGGACGGGAGAGCATGTCGACGTGAAAAAACTTACTGGAAACTGGCCGCGGAGCCCTTCGCCGCCATCGCGTGCCCATATTATAGCCTGGCTGGTACACTCGGAACCATATTATTATACAAATTTATAATAATAATGTCTCTTTAAGATTACCTAATAGTCCATAGTGGTTGGAAGTTCGAACAACCATCGCACCGTCGCCGTGAGAGCTGCGTTCGTGCCAAAAACGATGGAAATTTCCGAACCGCGTCCGTTTCATATTGGTTTCGCTTGCCCTGCTGCATCGATTACATCGAATTCAAGATCGAAACCAATGAAAAACTGTAGTCTAGATCATGCCATTCATGACTTCCTTGGTCTGCCATCCAGCAGCCTGGCAGTTTTTTGTGTACGATTTTTAAAGGGTTATTATTATTTCAATATGGTTTTAAAAAATTTGAATGCCAGATTAAAAACAAAAATAACTGCTAATGAAAAAAAAAATAATTTGAGTATTTCGAATTTACCAGCCAGGCTATAATATGGGCAGGCGATGGGGTGAAGGGCTCCGCGGCCAGTAACCTGTAAGTTGTTTCGCGCCGCGCCGAAAGGCTCTCCCTTCCGATGGGTATACTCGGAACACTCAAAGTTTATTTTTTTAACATTACCACTTATTTTATTTAAAATCTGGCATTCTAAGTTGTTAAAACCATGTTGAAATAAAAATAATAATAAAGATATTTAAAATATTTTTTTTTAAATTAAATTAAACATAATTTAAAACTTTAAAAAAATCGTACATAAAAAAACTGCCAGGCTGCTGGTCGACAGACCAAGGAAATCATGAATGGGATGATCTAGACTACAGTTTTTCGTTAGTTATGATCTTGTATTCGATGTAATTGATGCAGCAGGGCAAGCGAAACCGATATGAAACTGACGGGATTCGGAAATTTCCGTCGTTTTCCGGACGAACAGCTCTTACGGCGATGGTGCTGTAGTTGTTCGAACTTCCAACCACTATGGACTATTGGGTAATCTTAAAAGACTATTATAATTATAAATTTGTATAATAATAAGGCACGTGATGGCGGCGAAGGGCTCCGTGGTCACTTTCCAGTAAGTTGTTTCGCGTCGAAAGGCTCCGATGGGTACAATCGGAACACTCAAAATTAATTTTTTTATCATTACAACTTATTTTATTTAAAATCTGGTATTCAAGTTTTTAAAACCATGTTGAAATAAAAATAATAATAAATATATTAAAAATATTTTTTTTTAAATAAAAAAAAATTAAAACTTAAAAAAATCGTACACAAAAAACTGCCAGGCTGCTGGTCGGCAGACCAAAGAATTCATGAATGGGATCATCTAACCTAACCTAGGGGCGCATTGGGCGACCTCTCCAGCCGGACTCTCCCTACCCATCGCCTTGCACCGCAGTGGGTGGATTGGATTCATTCGTTCATCACTCTTGGACACTCTAATCCCCAGCTTCCTACCCACCCCTCATACCTTTTCCTTCCCAGACCTCCCTCCCCCCACACCCTATCATAAAAAAAAAAATCAAACAATAAAATCATGACTGTTATGTTGGTAATAATAATAACCAGCTGTCAGATGCTGATAGTTGGCAGGTCTGTCGCGTCATTTGATAGATAACCTTGAACTTGTCAACAGTGTCAATAAACGTCTTATTTATGAATCGGCTTTTTTGTATTTAATTACAAACCTTAAACATTATAATTGGCGATGAGGAAAATCAGTAAATCATTTAAAACGTGTGTTAATAGTATTCTCAGTGATTAACAGTGATTTCGCCGTGGAAAAAACATTTTTTTCAACATGTCGAGTAGTACCTTGCCAGTGCCTCATTTCGAACCAGATTGCGAAAGTTTCATTATGTAGTGCCGTTCCTTATCCAGAATATTCCTTAGTGAGAGATGGCATCTCTGTTTCTATCCGATTTCGGTCTTTCTTCTCCTTTTACCTTCTTGAAATATTCAAATTTCGCGCGATTTTTCGTCCCTCTATGATCTCAATCACTGCTACCAACAGCTAGGCGTACGCAAGCATCGACGCGACGCCATTTTCTTCTTCAATTGGCGTCTAATTTCTATCGCGTGCGGTCGTCTAGTTACGATATAAACTGGAAACTAGATTTTCTTCTCCAAAAATTTTACGAAAAATCATTACGCAATGTCCAAAAATAGTGTGCTTCTCGAAGCGGTTGAGATTCCCGCGTCCGCGAGTGTTAACCGTGATGAAATACGAAAAACGAAACGAAAGAATGTGTGTTCTGATTGTTCCTCTAATGAATCCGTTTGTGACAATAAACGTAAAAGGCGAAGGCGTCGCCGACGCTCACCAAGTTCCGACAGCTCCACTTCCATGAACTTTTCAAGCAGGGCTTCACGCTCCAGAAGGCGAGGAATGGCCCGTTCTATTAAAAAATTAACCGAACAAGTAGGCAGACTACAAAATTTTATTTTGCAAGCACCGAGGTCAAGATTCGCAGAGAATGCAGCCTCAGAGAATATGTCCATTACAGAATCTGAGAAAGAGTGCTCAACAGTATCGGGGCGTAATACTTGTGTTTTTTAAATGCCGAGTCCCACCATTTCGCTTAAAGAACCCTTAATGACTGCCCCTCCTCGAGACAGACTCGAAGTGTTAGAGCGTCTTCAACGATTTAATCAGAAAGATTGGACCAATGTGAGATATAACAAGGTCATTAAGGAACACCTTGCCGATCCGGGCTCTAAGGAGCTTGAGGTGAATTTCGAGTTGCAACCGTATGATTCTGGGTCTTCTCAACAGGTCGCTATTGAAAGATCTTTCGCGGCGATAACACATGCAGCTCTCAAGCACAGGGAGCAACTGCAGCAGTCTCTGCAGCAATTGGTCGAATGGGGTTCGAAGTTCAGAATATCTCTCCAGAAACCCTATACGAGAAAGTTAATGAGTTGTTTGGAGGTCAGAACGACTTGCAAAAATGTTCTGATGACCTGCTGCAAATCACATGCGGAAAACGGGCAGAGATAATTGAATTTATAAGGGACAGGATTCTCAATTCCTGTAAACAGAAATCAGACAAAAAAGTTCTTATGCAGATCCCTCCAACTTCCTCTCATCTATTCAATGAGGAAGCCCTCTCTACCCAATTGCAGAAATTGGGAGGAGTAAAGAATTATTTTAGGCCCTTCCCACAAGCCATCACTTCAACCGGTCCACCAAAGGAGGGGTCTGGTACAAAAAAGGCTTCAAAATCAGTTCAATTCTTTCCGGCCCGAGATTCCTTTCCGGTCCGAGATTCCTTTCCGGTCTGAGATATCTTTCCGGCCCGAGATTTTATTCCGTCTCGAGAATTTTTTCCATCCCGAGAATCCTTTCGCCCGAGGGGGGCAGACCCCCAAAGGTATCCCCAGCCCTCCACCTCTGGTGTTAAAAGGGGGGGAAAGGATAGTAGTAAGCGACCGGTGCGAGGCAGGCAGCAACCGACGTTACTACAGGGGTGCATGACCGGAGGCCATCAAAGTTTCGCGCGGGGCAGTTGCTGAATTTCAAAAACAAATGGGCAGCTCTAAATGCTCCCAAAGTTGTTCAAAAGATCATAGGGGGATACAGAATCCCCTTCTTTACAAAGCCCCTATTATTACGCCCAACTGCCTTAACTTTGAAAAAATTTGTGACAAAGACTACCCCAGAAATGACAAAAGAAATAGAAATTCTCAAAAAACTGAATATATTGGAACCGGCAGTCAAAGACTCCGGTTTTCTCTCCCAAATGTTCCTGGTCCGAAAAGGGGACGGCAGCAACAGACCTATCCTCAACTTAAAAGGTCTCAATCACTTTGTGTCTGTAAGAAGATTTTCTTTAATGTCACATCAGAAAGTTCCCGAATTTCTCCAACCACAAGACTGGATGACAAAAATAGACATATCGCACGCATATTTTCACATTCCAGTCGCAGAGTCTCACCGTCGTTTTCTGAGGATTGTGTACAAAGGAGAGCTTCTGCAAATGACATGCCTTCCCCAGGGCTTAAGCAGTGCTCCACAAGCCTTTGCCAAGGTGACCAATTGGGTTGCGGAGACCCTACGTTGTCAAAATGTGAGGACCATTGTATACTTGGACGATTTCCGGAATAAATTCGGTGTTTGGGCTAAATTCCTAAAAAATAAAACTAGTTATTTTTATACTAATTTGGGGTCGGGGAATCCGAATCTGAAAGAATTAGGCGGCGGCAAGCAATATTAACTGAATTACAGGACTTTAAAAAAATTTATACACATACAGGAAAATAGCCATTTTGGAAGCATTTTGATTCCTAGAAAATCAAACTAGTTATTTTTAAACTAACTATGGGCCGGGGAATCCGAATCTGAAAGAATTAGACGGCGGCAAGCAATATTAACTGAATTACACGACTTTAAAATTTTATATACACACACACATGAAAATAATCATTTCGGAAGTATTTTGACACGCGTAGTACAAAGATCATAGAAAAACAAGAAATATACAAAAACATGTGCCGGCAGTGTTACCAGCTCTCAAAAATATTTATCCCTATATCAATATGAAAATAGATAACAGCAGAAAAACATACCTTATAAATCGACCAAGTCTTCTTCGTCCGTCGTATCCTTGTCAAACTCGCTTGTCTCGAAGGGTTCCTGTCGGATACGCGGATCATATAAGAGTCCAGCTAAGCGGTAAAACTCCAGCCCCTTTATACCGCCTGCTCGCGTCCCTAACCTAACCTAACCTAACGCTAGGTTTGTGTAATATGGTTTGTGCCCCTTTATACCGCCTGCTCGCGTCACGGCAAAAAAACATCCCTGTTTTCAAGTAGTTTAGCGGCTACGCTAGGTTTGTGTAACATGGTTTGTGCCCCTTTATACCACCTGCTCGCGTCACGGCAAAAAAACATCCCTGTTTTCGAGTAGTTTAGCGGCTACGCTAGGTTTGTGTAACATGGTTTGTGCCCCTTTATACCGCCTGCTCGCGTCACGGCAAAAAAACATCCCTGTTTTCGAGTAGTTTAACGGCTACGCTAGGTTTGTGTAACATGGTTTTTTCCCCTTTATACCGCCTGCTCGCGTCACGGCAAAAAACATCCCTGTTTTCAAGTAGTTTAGCAGCTACGCCGGGTTTATGTAACATGGTTTGTGATACAAAAGTGAGTAAAATTTATAAAAAATAAGTACTTAAAATATAAACATGTTATTTTACGTTATTAATATTACTGCTTAATGGCAACACTTAATTTTGTGTGGTAAAAACATCTATGTTATCTTGTTTTTCTATGATCTTTGTACTACGTGTGTCAAAATACTTCCGAAATGATTATTTTCATGTGTGTGTGTATAGAAAATTTTAAAGTCGTTTAATTCAGTTAATATTGCTTGCCGCCGTCTAATTCTTTCAGATTCGGATTCCCCGGCCCATGGTTAGTATAAAAATAACTAGTTTGATTTTCTAGGAATCAAAATGCTTCCAGAATGGCTATTTTCCTGTATGTGTATAAATTTTTTTAAAGTCCTGTAATTCAGTTAATATTGCTTGCCGCCGCCTAATTCTTTCAGATTCGGATTCCCCGACCCCAAATTAGTATAAAAATAACTAGTTTTATTTTTTAGGAATTTAGCCCAAACACCGAACTTTAGCCCGATTTCCTTCTGGCCCACCAGGACAGGGAAATTCTGAAGGGCCAAACAATTCTATTTCTGAATCTACTGAGAGACCTCGGTTGGACCGTCAATTTGAAAAAATGCGTCAGCGAGCCGGTACAAACAGTGGAGTATCTGGGTGTAATGTGGGACATGCAACGCGGTCGGAAGTCGCTGAACAGGAGGAAGCATTGGAGGAAGATTCAACAATCACATCAAAGGCTTCAGAAGAAGAAGAAGTGGAATGTGAAGGAGGCACAGAGAGTTCTGGGAAAACTAAATTTTGCATCGTTCGTCACTCCAAGAGGTCGTCTTCATTGCCGAAGGATGCAACTACAAATGCACTCAATGATGAAACTTCCCATAAGAACGAGAATTCTCATAAAGGAACCCGTGATGAAAGACATATCATGGTGGGCACAGAATGTAAAGGTCTTTATGCCACTACACGTCCCCGCTGCCTCTCATTTCCTCTCGACCGATGCAGCAGATCATGGCTGGGGCGCTCAAGTGGACGATACTCCGATTGCGAGAAATTGGACCAGGGAACAGCAGAATTGGCACAGCAACTTGAAAGAGATGTTTGCCATACTAAATGCCTTGAAATACCAGAACAAGTGTTTGAGGAGTTCTACCGTTCTAATACAGTCAGACAACAGAACAGTTCTCGCTCATTTGAGGAACGAAGGAGGGACGAGATCCTTGAGTCTACTTCATCTGACCTTTCAGATTTTGTCTCTAGTAGACAAATACAATATAACCCTGCAAGTTCACTACCTACCAGGGCGGTACAACGGTCTTGCGGACCATTTGTCCCGAGGAGCCCGTCTACCGGAGTGGCACTGTTATGATAAAATATTTGTCAATATATCTCGAAGTTTATTTTATCATAGATTTAGGCAAGCAGGTACCTCATTTCAAGAGGTGATTAAATAATATTAAATAAGCTTCTTCATAAATTTATTTTTTTAAATTTTGGAAGTAACATCATTCATTTTTTCTTTTTTGAATAGGGTATAAAAATCGAATATTTTGTTTAGAGCCCACTTCTGAGTAATCTTTCTATGGTGGTGGAGGGTTTTACTGACAAGTCGGGCGTGATTCTTATTGATTACGTTAATAATTTTATAATGTAAAACGATTATTATTTTATCCGAACTGGATCATAATTAACTAGGCCGCGACTATTGTAATCGTGGTGCCGATAAGTGTTGTAAACACACATTTCTGTCTTCGTAATTTTCACCGAATATAACTGATGGTTAATTTTGAATTTACTTGCCAAGTAACAAGCAATTTATTTTAAAACATGGAAGATTTAAAATACAAGAAATTTAATCTGTTAAATAACGAAGGAATAATTATTCTCGCCTGATAATACAAGATTTTCATGGCTGGCTTTTGGTTTTGGGAGCAGATACTGTTTTCGGCTGAAATCAGTTCCAGGTATTTTGTCCGACCATACTTCAGGAGAAAAACCAGAAGCTCAAGATCGTAATTTAGATAGATAGTTAGAATCATGTAAATTTTTGGTCGATTCAAGGAAGGTGAGTCTTAAGTGCGGTTACTATGTTATTTGTCATTGTCATTTTTCGTTGCCTATATAATCGTTTAATTCATATTTCTTTATTATGACAATTTGGCGACCTTAAACGTGTTGGGTTTCGTTTTATACGTTATGATTATTTTACAAGGATTTTTACTAATGAAATGTATTTATTTTGCTTCAGAAATATGTCTGTTTATTGATAACATGTCATTTTTTTTTTTTTTCTCTCAAGAGCTTTTGTTATTAACAAGTTTCATTTGTTTTGAAAATATTTCATTTGTTTAAAAACAATAGAATGTTATCAAAGTTGATTATTTTTTTTTTTTCGGTTAAAATGGTAAAATAGCTTAACTATTTTCAGCTCGTAAAGTCATTTCTAATTTAATCGTATAGTTTTCATACCAAAGACCCTGAGAGAGGTTTATTGTTTTACTAACTGCTAGCCTGGTTAATCAACCAGTGGCGCCCCTTTTAAAAATAAAGCTGGCAGATGTTGATGTATATTTCACCATGACAATTTTAAGTCATATTTTTATTATGACAGCACCTTCTAGCTCCTGCAACAGAACAGATATTTCACAAATGGGGCAGACCCACTGTGGACCTGTTTGCCTCTCACACGGCTCATGTAGTGGACAAATATGTATCCATAGACAGGAAAGACAAAGCGGCGATATTTCACAATGCTTTCAGCAGACCTTGGCACTTTCCCCTGGCATGGGTGTTTCCGCCTCCTTGTCTAATTCCCCGAGTGCTTGCTCATCTGAACAACTCCACAGGAATTTATCTGCTAGTAGCTCCCAAATGGACGAAAGTATTTTGGCTACCAGACTTGAAACAGAGAGCCTTGTGCCTACCTCAGGAGATCAAGAATCTACAAGAGATACTGATAGATACCACCACAGGCTCTCATCCCCAGCAAATACTTCAACTAGAACTGCAAGTGTGGAAAATTGGGGCTGGGATGATGCATTGCAAGGATGGTCTGATAGAGGAAGAGAGATTTTAAAATCCAGCTGGCGAACTTCAACGCAAGCTTCTTATAAAGCAGCGTGGATTAGATGGCGTGAATGGTGTTCATCCAACCATGTTAATTTCAGAGATCCAATGGGAGCTCAGTTGGCAAAGTTTCTAGCACATCTCAAAATATCACTGAATTTAGCTCCTAGCACTATAGCTTTGCATTAATCGGCTATTTCAACTTTATGCAATCCAAATAATGAAAATAGACTAAGTAACCATCTTGTGGTGAAGCAAGTAATGAAAGGAATAGTAAACAGCTCGATTAAAGTGCAACGGGATACAATATGGGACCCGAGACAGATATGTTCTTGGCTTCAGACCAATAATCCAGAAACTATAACCTTATTTGAAGCATCCAGAAGTGTGCAGTCATACTCCTGTTAGCCTCAGGACGAAGGGTTCATGATCTGACACTTTTGAGATTAACATCGGAACATTTTATTGATATGGATGATCACATTATTTTATGGCCTGCATTTGGTTCAAAGATTCTGCAAAGAATCAACAATCTGGATGGAGATTGAACTCCTCATCAAATCAATCTACCGATCCTGTATTTTGGCTTAAGAAGCTGTGTGTTCTCTCAAAGGACAGGAGACAAGAGGCACCCAATATTGATAACTTGTTTTTATCCACATCAGGTCCAACCAAAGCAGCTTCTAGAACAATTATCGGTGGATGGGTCAAGACAATACTTGGACTTACAAGAGATGCTGGCAATACTTACAAGAGATGCTGGTATTGAGGCCTCTGCGGGGAGCACTAGGTCAGCAGTGGCTTCACTTCAGTGGTTTGAAAACTGTTCAATAGAGGACATTTTGGAAAAGGGAAATTGGCAGAATGAAAATACCTTCCAAAAATATTATAAAAAAGAAATAAGGCAGTCCAATATTCATGAGCCGGGGACTTCGTCATCCTTGACAAGCCTGTTTAAACCAATCATTCGCCTGAGGGGGGCAGACCCCCAAAGGCCCTCCATTTCTGGAGACAGAAGGAGAAGCGATCATTGTGAGGGCAGACCTCCAACCGGCGCTTCTTTTTGAAGGTGATCACAATTGGCATCAACACTGCCACCAGACGATAGCAGACAATTCTCACTAAGGAATATTCTGGATAAGGAACGGCACTACATAATATTGGAGTTTTACCTACCATTAAAACTCTTATTATGTTGCCTCCCTTATCCAGAATATTCCTCATCCCCTGTCTGGTGAGACTACAATTGAAGAAAATGGCGTCGCGTCGATGCTTGCGTACGCCTAGCTGTTGGTAGCAGTGATTGAGATCATAGAGGGACGAAAAATCGCGCGAAATTTGAATATTTCAAGAAGGTAAAAGGAGAAGAAAGACTGAAATCGGATAGAAACAGAGATGCAACAAGGAAGGCAACATAATAAGAGTTTTAATGGTAGGTAAAACTCCAATAATATGTTTTTGGAACGCATACAAATGTATCTAAAAATTATTAATATCGCAGAGAAAGAAAAAATTGGATATTTGTGTATATTGATCGGTGCGGAGAAATTTAAAATTTTAACCTTAAACGATATTGTAACAACACTGACGAGTAAATATGAAGAAAAAAGGTGTACAATTGCGCAAAGATATACATTTTATAACCGGAAACAACATTCTAAAGAAGGAATCGATGATTATATTACGGATATAAAAAGTCTGTCAATATCATGCAATTTTGGTGCTTTTCTAGACCAAGCTCTGAGAGATAAATTGGTGTGTGGTTTAAAAGATGTTGCAATGACTAGAAGATTGCTATCTGAAGACGAATCGTTAACTTTTGAGAAAGCAAAAGTAATTGAAAAAATATTGAGACAGTAAGCCACAGCTCAGAGCAAATTTTACACAAAGAAAAGTATACATCGGAAGTTTGTGAAGTCAAGTCAAAAATGTCACATAAAAAAACATGTCATGTCTCAAAGGATCGCCCTTCACGTCAGCATAGTCCGAGTAGGCAAATTCATCCTGGTCAAAGGTCTGGGTCCAAGGATCAAAGGAGTTCAAGGTCATCAAGTCAGTTGTCATCTCCATCACCTCAAGGGTCCAGAAGATGCGAGAGGTGTTTTATAACTCATCAACCGGAGTTATGTCCGTCAAAAAAGTGGAAATGTTACAAGTGCATACGTCGAAATTTTGTCCAAATGCAAAATCTATCGCACAATTGCCAAGTAAACAAAAATTCAATACTGAGGAATGTAATTTTGTATACATGTCTACACCTTTAATTCCATTCTCAGAAGTTGAAAGTCATTCTGAAAAAGATGAAACATTATGTAAAGTCATTAAGTATGTTTCAATCGGTTGGATTGAAAACTTGTCCAGTCCAGAAATTAAAAAATATTTCAAGTTTAAAAATTTACTGTCGGTCAAAAGAAAATGTCTTTTATTTGGTGACAGAATTGTAATACCAGAATCTCTTAAGTCCAAAGTCCTAAATCTAATACATTATGGTCATCCTGGTTGAGTCAGATCAAAAATTCTTGCTCGTTCATATGTATGGTGGTTAGGTATGAATCAAGATATTGAAGATGTTATTTCTAGATGTGAAATGTGTCAGTCTGTACAAAATGCTAACAAAAATGTACGTCATAGTTGGCCTATTGCTGAAAGTCCATGGGAAAGAGTCCATTTGGATTTTTTTTATTTAAAGGTTCAAAATACTTATTAGTTTGCGACTCATATTCAAAGTGATTAGAATGTTTTTACATGAAAAATACTAAATATTCGGATTTGTTATCTAAATTAAGTGAAGTTTTTTCCAGATTCGCTTTTCCGAAAACTATTGTTTGTGATAATGGTCCTCCATTTTCATGCAAAGAATTTTCTATTTTTTGTAAAGAAAAATCAATTAAATTATTATTTTGTCCACCGTATAATCCCGAGTCAAATGGATTAGCGGAACGGTCTGTTCAAACTTTCAAAAAAATATTAATTAAATTTATGTTTTCGAAAAATTCAAAATTTTTATCGCCAGCTCAACGTCTAATAGATTGTCTGTATAGTTATCGTTCCACTCCTACTTCTGTTACGGGTCTATCTCCAATGGCTAAAATATTTTCATATGAGCCACGTACACCACTACATATTTTGTCAGAATTATGTTATGAGAATCCCGATGAATGGCAAGACTTTACAAGTCAGGAAAATGAAATTGTTATTGAACCTTTACCCAGCACTAGTGGAAATAATGATATTATAACTAGGTCTGGCAGAGTTGTGAAACCCCCTGTACGATTTAGTCATAGTGATTACTCTTAAGTTTCTTTGTCATTGTTATTTGGTTTGATATAAAAATAAAATAAAAAAATGGAAGGAGGAAAGGATGTTATGTTGGTAATAATAATAACCAGCTGTCAGATGCTGATAGTTGGCAGGTCTGTCGCGTCACTTGATAGATAACCTTGAACATGTCAACAGTGTCAATAAACGTCTTATTTATGAATCGGCTTTTTGTATTTAATTACAAACCTCAAACATTATAATGACAACACAACCAACACAAATTAACTGCATTACAGCGGTGAGTAGTAGGAGACCCCGGCGCAGACCAAAAATGTTGGTGAATTACACCAACTTTCGCGGCCTGTATACCAATTTAAACTCTGTCCACCACCACCTTTTTTCTCAACGCCCCAACCTACTATTCCTATCTGAAACGCAGATAGCCGAACCTGTAGACGCCTTCTATCTGGACTGCCCGGGCTTCACCCTCGCAAGCAAGTTCAGACCTAAAGGAGGTGTCTGTCTCTACAGTCGAGCTGACGTCAACTGTGTGCGACTGTTGAATCTGGAAAACTCCAGATTCGACGTAATGTGGGTACGCGTCAATCTTGCCAGTACGGTAAGATTCTACGTGTGTTTATACCGCTCACCGAACCTTAGCGAATCAGACACGTCCGAGCTCTTCAAACATTTAAGCGACACTATTGATGACCTCTTGCCCCGCTACCCTACGGCAGAGTTTGTGGTCCTGGGGGACTTCAATGTTCATAACGAAACTTGGTTGAAGTTCTCAGGATAACAGACTCGGCTGGACGCCAAGCAGAATCCTTTGCCCTTTGCTAGGGATTGGAGCAAATGGTTCAGGAGCCTACAAGGGTTCTCACTCGATCTTATATTCGATGTAATCGATGCTGCAGGGCAAGCGAAACCGATAACGAAACGGACGGGGTTCGGAAAAATACGTCATTTTACGCATGATCGCAGCTCTTACGGCGACGGTGCATTGGTTGTTCGAACTTCCAACTACTATGGATTATTAGGCAATCCTAAAAGGACTATTATTATTATAAATTTGTACAATAATAGGGACACGCGACAGCGGTGAGGGGCACTGCGGCAGGTTTCGTAAGTGGTTTGGCGTCGAAAGGCTCGCTGGATGGATGGGTACACTCGGAACTCTCAAATTATTTTTTTTTATCATTATTGCTTATTTTTTTTAAATATGGCAATCTAAGTTTTTTTAAATATAATGAAATAAAAAATAATAATAAAGATAAACAAAAAATTTAAAAAAAAAATGCTTTAAAAAATCGTACATAAAGCTGCCAGGCTGCCAGGCTGCTGGTCGCTGGTCGCTGGTCGGCAGACCAAGAAATTCATGGGATGGAAATTCTTAAACTTCTTAAAATCCTTAAATGGACCATAGTTATTCGTTGGTTTCATTCGTGTACTCGATGACATAAATGTTACTATTTTTTACCCCACTTTGACCTGCTTTTTTCTCATTTTCTAATCGACCTTTATCATATGAGACCATTCCGTTCGTGTACTCGATGACGTAATTTTTTGGAAAAAAATCACTCACTATTTCCATGACTGCGCGGCTGCTGCCAAGAGGCAAACGGCAGACCAGCTTGTTAAAGATTTTCTAAATGTCCATTATCACTACAAAGTAGTTTCATTCGTGTACTCGATGACGTAGGGTTTACCTATCTCGTCTCCTAGTATATTATGTAACATATTATTATTGTGAACATTTACTTATTTCTAAATAAAAAGGGAACGCGTGAGGGGAAGGGGACGTGTGAGGGGAAGGGGACGCGGGAGAGGAAGTTAAGTGGCATAGCAACGCATGCCGGGAACTCGCTAGTAATATCTATAATTTTAGTCCTCTTGTTGAGCTGCTTTAGTTCTCCTAAGCTACCAATGGCTGCTTTATCATATCAAAGTTACACACTAATAATACGGGGGAAGCAGGAGAGGGGAGTGGGGACGTGTGAGGGGAAGGGGACGCGGGAGAGGAAGTTAAGTGGCATAGCAACGCATGCCGGGAACTCGCTAGTAATATCTATAATTTTAGTCCTCTTGTTGAGCTGCTTTAGTTCTCCTAAGCTACCAATGGCTGCTTTATCATATCAAAGTTACACACTAATAATAATCAATATCATTTAACCGTTTATATGCGTTAATCAGCGCGTGTGTCTCCATAGAAACCGTTATAATTCCGTTATTGTTTTAGTTACATCCGTAAAATAAAAAGTGAAATGTCGATAGTGAATCATGCTGCACATCTCTATTCAAGTTGTCCATAGAAATACATAAAAAGAACATTCTGTCAGTCACGCAGTCTGACACATAATTTATCCCGCCAAATTTCCTACGGGCGCCCGACATTGTTAATTTCTATTAAATATTTTTATATGAAATGATAAAAAAGTGAGGTGACAAAAGTGTTTATTACACATTTATACAATAGAATAAGTATTGTTGTTTACATAATCTGTGATTTTAGTACCGTTTTCACATAAAAACATCACGTGAGTCATTTTCACTTTTTTTTAATGTTTACATTCTAAATTTTAATATTTACAAATGTTAATATTTATTTGTAATATAATAACTCGAAAGCTTATTTTGTAACCTGTCTAAAACAGTTTTTACTATTCGGCTACGTTCAGAAATGTTTCATTTATAGAGCTTTAATTGTGAAGCGGTAATAATACAAAGTTTTCGTAAAATGTCATTTCGTTTAAGACACCAAAAGCTAATATTCTCGAAAATTCGGAGGGGTTAATTATGTATATTATCAGTATCACCAATCACCATGCACCGTTCAATGAAGATTCTTGATAGGAACTAAAAATTGATAAAATCACCAGAAATCAGATCAAGATGTTTATTGTTTACTGAAACATTGGGCATTGGATGAAGATTGAATTCAATACATACTGGAAAACAGATTGGAATATATTATAATCTTTATTTATTTTCATGCAGTTTTCACCAATAGGTAGAGTGATTAATAAGGAAGGTTTTTAGATATATAATTTGTCAAGGTTTGGCCAACCGGCCAGACATATTATATTTAATTTAACATATTATTATATTTAACAGATGGCGTTGGTTATAAAGGTTTAGTTAACCACAGCAACGGGTGACCGGGTCTGCTAGTATGTAATAATTTATTATTGAAACTAGAAAACATATTATTAGACAAAAATAAAATAAAAATTTACATTAACTCCACATAGGAGGCCCCGAGGAAAATAAATCGGGGCATCTTCCATGGAAATACCGGTAGAACAAGGACAACATTCGCACCTAACGCCTGTGCTCTAAAGACTGTAATCCGTTTGTTAAGACAGTTTATCAACTGTCGCATATCCTTTCCCCCACCTTTTGAAAATCTGATTTGCTCCATTACGGACAGAATTCTTTGTTACTAATTATTAGTTTCATATCTCCTTCTAACTATCCCAGAATGTAAAAATGCAGCAATGTACAACAGGTGACCAGAGTTTTAAGTTCATAAGCAGGCAGTCAATATAAAGAAACATATAAAGTACTATTCTAACCTAACCAAATTAATTATAATGGCAATTTGAGGGCAAAGTCAAACAACGTTATCTACAAAAAACAAACAAATAACTCTCCAACTTAAATTTAAACAACGTAATGTAACAAAAATTATACCAGAGCTAATTATTATTGGTAAAGTTGTTTAACCCTCGAGTTGTTGTCTCTGAAGTTAAACAAATCTGAACATGTTAGAAATATGATTTTAACTTTGAGTTAAATTTTAAAAAAGATAGCCATAAACCTGAGTACACACATTTATATTAAGCATAACTTTTTATTTTAAACAATGTGTAAAACCTCAAATTGTACTGTGTATTTAATTAAGACAATATTAGCGACACTCAATCAAAAATCTGAAACAGAAAGATACAGTCGCATCTAGGAATGGAACCCAGGACCTTTAGGGGGCATACATATGGGGGGACGGGGGTCCAGTAAAATCTCACCAAATCTTGAACAGTTTTGTCACGATCATATTTACCTTAACGGGGGGGATAGCGTGAGGCGGGATGGGATAGGGTGGGACCCCAGGTACACCACTGATCTCACCAAAGGGAGGGGGGTCTTAACACGTAATGAATGTATGCCCCCTTAGGTCTTTTGCTTTAAGGTCTTAGGTTCGATTCCCAGATGTGACTACCTTTTTCTGTTTCAGATTTTCGATCGAGTGTCACTAATATTGGCTTCATTAATTAAAGTGTTGAAAAACCAACCTGTAAAAACAAACTTTTTTTTCATAATAAATCTATTTTTTATTATGTAGTGAAACAGTTTTGACTTTCCGTTGCAATTATTGAACGACATGACCTAATCGCGCCATCTCTAGGGCCGGCTAATAGACAAATTCAGAGAAATGCATGACAAGTCCATGAGTGCCACCAAAAGACAATAGATTGCATTGTCATCGACACCAAGTCTATCTGCCGAGTTTCAGCTCGATTGGATGTTGTGAAGTGGGTTAATTTCCACTTCCAAGATTTGCATTCATTCATGAAAACAAAATTGAAATTCAAATAGACGTATTTAAAAAAAGAGTAAGTATAACATCAATAATAAGGAACTCCAATGAAAAATATTATGCCTTTAAAAAAATATGTTCAAATAGACCAATAAACGCTGATTCTGAATATATAAGTTTTATTAAATAATTTTAAATGCAGATTTTTTTTTAAATTATTAAAGAATCCATTTAATCGTGTTATTGAAACACACCGTCAAGTTGGTATTATTAAAATGTTTAGTACTGTGATGAACTTGCCGTAATAATTACAATAATTATTATGCTGGATGATTTCTATGGCGCCGGGTTTCTTGTGAGGGCGTTGTACAACTTAAAAATAATTTCTGAAACGCAAGTATCTACGGGGTTGATTTATGGGTCCACAGAGGCGACCCCAGCAAAAGCCACAAAAAATTAGGCGAAGACGAAAGGAATTTAACATTAATTACAAAACTGAAAAGGACTTAGTGCCACGTGTTAGGGTAGAGTCAAGTACTGGGCCGTGGTTTTTGGGGAGTGTTGGGATACATTCTAGCTTTTCAAATACATGGTAATAAATTGTGAGATTTGTATAAGTTCTGAAGCTGCGATAGAGAATTGACGAAACATGGAACAACGTCAGAATTCTCCGAAAATGGTGATTAAATTTGACAAGTTCGGTCATTAAGTTAAATATATCGCTATGGGATTTAACGATATTAGAAAGATTTTGAGAAGAAGATAATAAATTTGAAAAAAAACTGAGAAACCATGGACCACACACGGGAGATGAAATGGGTCAGGATACCAGGGGAGAGTTTTTGGAAAGGACAGTCAGAAAAAGATCGCGGAGGGAGACGGTGATTCGCAGTTATACAGGGAATAATAACAGTAGTTCGGGCGTGTAGACGGGAAATAATTCATTTTATTGACAAGAAAACGCGGATAATCAAATCTTAAACAAAGAGAGTTTGGGGAAGATCGTTCGGGCGCTCGGTTGAGATTGGGGAGACAGTTTTCAGAGTGCGTGAAAGTCGAAATTGATACGCGAGAAAGGCAGGTCAAATTGGTGGAATTCGGATCGCGAAGAATAGAGAAAATAATTTTGAAACTGACTAAAATAATTTGATTGACTCCGGGAAAATTGCTATTTTGTGAAAATGTTCGGGCGTGAATTCAGAATTCATTTGTTTTCAATTCAGTTAAAAATTGCATGAGGAGTTTGTGTCTTGCGAAGGTGCATGTGGAAGTTGAATCGGATTGTGCAGCATGGAAAATTTGGTGAGCTTGTTTAAAAATTACTTTATTACATATTTAGTACGGGCCTTTCGAAAAAAGAAACAAAAAAATTACAGTTGTGCAGTTTACATGCGGTAGAAGTGAAACCTTCAGGAAACCAAAGGAGACAAGAGTGGGGAGGCTACGAAGCACCTCACAAAGAGGAGACCGATTAAAGTATCTCATTCACTCGCAGGATAAATCCTATAGATGTGTTTAGTGTCGCACGTTTGGTTTCATCGAGTTTCAAATCACAACGGTGTTAAAGAAGTTTTCATTTAAAAAACAGCTGTCAGCATTTTAGAAACAAAAAAATTACAGTTGTGCAGGTTGCACGCGGTAGAAGTGAAACCTTCAGAAAACCCAAGGAGACAAGAGTGGGGAGGCTACTAAGCACCTCACAAAGAGGAGACCGATTATGGTATCTCATTCTCTCGCAGGATAAATCCTATAGATGTGTTTAGTGTTGCTCGTTTCCGTTTCATCTAGTTTCAAATCACAACGGTGTTAAAGAAGTTTCGTTTAAAAAAAAACAGCTGTCAGCATTTTAGAAACAAAAAAATTACAGTTGTGCAGTTTACACGCGGTAGAAGTGAAATCTTCAGGAAACCAAAGGAGACAAGGATGGGGAGGCCACGAAGCACCACACCAAGAAGACACCGATTGGTCTGTCTCATTCTCTCGCAGGATAAATCCAGTAGATGTCTTTAGTGTCGCTCGTTTCCGTTTCATCTAGTTCCAAATCACAACGGTGTTAAAGAAGTTTTCATTTAAAAAACAGCTGTCAGCATTTTAGAAACAAAAAAATTTACAGTTGTGCAGGTTGCACGCGGTAGAAGTGAAACCTTCAGAAAACCAAAGGAGACAAGAGTGGGGAGGCTACGAAGCACCTCACAAAGAGGAGACCGATGAAAGTATCTCATTCACTCGCAGGATAAATCCTATAGATGTGTTTAGTGTCGCACGTTTCCGTTTCATCTAGTTTCAAATCACAACGGTGTTAAAGAAGTTTTCATTTAAAAAACAGCTGTCAGCATTTTAGAAACAAAAAATTTACAGTTGTGCAGTTTACACGCGTTAGAAGTGAAACCTTCAGAAAACCAAAGGATACAAGAGTGGGGAGGCTACGAATCACCACACAAAGAGGAGACCGATTAAAGTATCTCATTCTCTCGCAGAATAAATCCTATACATGTACGTGTTTCTCTCTTTTTTTTGCGTCACTAATTTTCGTTTTATCGAGTTTCAAATAACAACGGTGCTAAAGAAGTTTTCAGATCAATAACCATAATGGAGCCGCCGAGGTGCAATGATTGTAAGGGGAGGGGGATTTTGGGGATGTTTTGTTAATTTTAACGGACAAGAGGTATTTATGTATCTTACGATTGTGTTGCGAGACATTACGTCAGAAAGACTAGGTTAGGGGTTTATTTGGGTATAATAAATTACATTACATTAGGAATACCTATTCTCAAATATACTTTAGAATTTACTCAGTAATTGAAGATATTTGTTAGGCAAGATCTGTACGTACTATATCGGTTAGGAAAAAGGATGCATTGCATGAGGCCTCTGTTTAGTAACAAAATGTATACAATAGAATTCACATTCCCAAAAATAAAACCCCACACCTTTTACCTCAAACTTCAGGAATCTCAAGAAAACTGTTATGTAGAGGCCTACATAAGCTAGCTTTTGACTTCGTTGAAACGCACACTTGGAAGTGAGCATAGTACTTTACGTTAGGTATATTTTATGCAAAATTTAGAGTTTAGCTTAAATCTTTAGTATTTGCGGTTGAACGAAACCGTCCGTAGGTATTCAAATTTCACACGTGACACGTTTTACGCACACTACCTGGCAAACTTCCTTCCTTCAAATTTAACCGAACGAGTTACGGCGCTGAAGCTGGTGATTGCTGGAGTAAATTTTGAGTTAAGCTTCCCTATTCCATGAATGTAGGTTACACTTTATGCAGTTATGATCGGGGGCGAAGTGAACGATTTGCTGGTGGGCTACACTATTTCCCAAATGTGGGGGCGAAGCAAGCGATGACACGTGCTTGGTTCAATTAAATTGAAATCCTTTGTGATGGAGGCTTGGAAACCTATGTCTCTGGACGGGCCTGAAGCAGTTGAGAGCGAGGCAGGAGCCCTTTCATGATGTCGACGTATATCTATCACATGTATCGTCATAATAGAAGTAACGCGTGCGATATTGGATTGATACGGGGTGTGCAAGGTATCGAGAGCATCTCATATCCCTATCCTATATTCTCCCTCCCCCCCCCTCCTCTCCCCTTCCTCTCCCCTTCCTAAGTCTAAATTTAGCTTAAGATAAATTAAAACTCCATCTAGAAACAATATTAGCATAAGAAACTCTTTTGGCTTCACTGCAGTTAACGTGTATATTTTTATGTCTATTGTATGTATATAAGCTGTTTGTTTCTTACGAATCAAATAAAATAAAATAAAATAAAAAATAAAATAAAATAAAGGCATTGGGGGACGTCTGGTCACAACCCTCCCCTTCACCCCCCTCCAGAGGTATCAGCTGATAAAAGTCGCTGTCGCGGGAGGTCAATTAAATACAGGACGGAGATAACGATCTGGCCGGGCTACCTCCGTAATGAAGGAAAAGAAGTGATGAAATTCGCGTTGGCTTCACTACCCTTTGGTTACGCTTGTGGGGAGTTACCTTGTCAGCGGAACGAAGAGAACATGACATACAGAGTTGTTCTAGCAATCGATCGGCGGCTCTTTGTCGGAAACCGGATAAATTTTCATAATTTTCCCCACAATTAGAATTCATTCATTCACAAATTAGAATAATCCAGCATCAGGTTGGGAATGTACTTTGGACGAAAGCATAGCAGGGGAAATAATAATAATAATAATATATCTTTATTGAACAAAAAAAAATGAAGATTTATAACTACAAAAACAAAAAGTACATCATAAGTACAGTAAAAGTTCAGTTTAAAAGTTGCATACGTACGAAAGTTAATATCAAAAAACAAAATACATATATAGAGTAGGTAATTAAAGAATAGAGATTTATAATGGAAGGGATGGAAGCCGGATTCACGACCCGGTGCCATTTGATTGAATTTTGATTGTAAATCCGCAGCTAGAGCACAATGTCAAATTATTTTATGTGTTAGCATCCCAAGAACAGCAGAGGATACGCAGCGTTACACTAAAGGTAGGATCTTCCCAATTCAATGTATAAAAGTATATTTATGTACTAGGTACTAGGGAGGATGGCACGGGTTAATTCAAAAGAAATAATCTTCAACAAACAAGGATAGAACGGACGTTAGTAGGGGAGGAAGTTGCACGAACGGTAGCATTAGTTGTTTTCAAGTTAGCTAGAGTCAGTTATTGTAAATCGGGCCCTAGTGAATTGTAACACGTCATACCTAAAAGAACAAAGGGTTTACCACAAACAAATTATTAATTAAATTGGATTAACCATATCAAACCTTTAAAACAAAAAATGACACAACGTTAAGGGGTTAATTACAAGTTGATTAATTGAGAGCATCTCGTCACGTATACCTAAAACGTATTACGTAAAGGGGTGTCGAGGCGCTGCCAAAGGAATGAAGGCGAGAGAAGCGTGAGCGACGGAACTACATACGACCATGGAGGCGACGAACTCTACGTAGAGTTTACGTTTAGGTAAAATATTCTAAAACTTTTAATTAAGGGGGGGGGGTAAGAGTTAAACTATTACAGTGCTGATGTCACTGCTCACCATAATTTTCAAGTCATTGTATTGGCATGTATGACACAAGCCATTATATTAACAACATTTCATGTTATTCATTTCTTGACATATATACTTTTTATAGAGATTTAGTTGTTGTATTTATTGAAACATTATTTAGGCCTAAATAATTCAGTTTCAAAAATAAAGGTATCTCTATTAGTTTATCTCTATTTTTTTAAATACTCAAAAACTACTTTAATTATTAATTCATTTAAAATAATATATAGTATATTTGCGGCATGTTCCAGAGTGGAAGATACTATCAGTATCGCCCTGGTGTAAGACCACCATTCAGAATTGAAACGTTGCTTAAAATGGCATTAGCCGTGTTTGGTGACCAGATCTGAATAGCCAGGTACTTCCCAACCTTCCTCTTCCCACCTCCCTCCCCTCCCCACTACCTTCAGCCTCACAACATACCCCAATTGGGGATGCCATAGTCTCACTGGCTCCAGACGGGAGCAGTTGAGATTCTTGTGCGGTATTCACTGTAAAAAAAAAAACTACTGTACAAAAAAATCGTAATGCTAGTTGCACGGCCAATCCTCCGAATTCTGAATTTCAAAATGGCAAATGCCGAATAGCTGATCCGGCGCCGCATCTCCCACACGCACACTTGGGAGCGACCGAGTCTTGTGCCACTTCAGGCCGCCGCGTAGAAAAGTAAAGACCAATAGGTTTACAGCACAGTTCACTGTGAGACTTGTCCGCGGCGGTCTGAAGTGGCGCGGGACTCGGTCGCTCCGAAGTGTGCTTGTGGGAGATGCTATTCTTCGGTTTCCACAATATTGATTACGATTGGTGAAGCTAAAGGTGCCTGGTGCTATTAAAAACCTCAAAGGTGCTCTGTTAAGTTTCATGTATTTTCAGCGTCTTGGTTCCTCGAAGTTTTGGCAAGTTGGCGCCCGGAGTGAACTGCTCCAATTGCGCCTGGACAGCTGATCCTGTCGACCAGCTATAACATGTACGATTACCCGATCTACAGAGGTAGACACAAACAATTGCGCCTGGACAGCTGATCCTGTCGACCACCTATAACATGTACGATTACCCGATCTACAGAGGTAGACACAAACAATTGCGCCTGGACAGCTGATCCTGTCGACCACCTATAACATGTACGATTACCCGATCTACAGAGGTAGACACAAACAATTGCGCCTGGACAGCTGATCCTGTCGACCACCTATAACATGTACGATTACCCGATCTACAGAGGTAGACACAAACAATTGCGCCTGGACAGCTGATCCTGTCGACCACCTATAACATGTACGATTACCCGATCTACAGAGGTAGACACAAACAATTGCGCCTGGACAGCTGATCCTGTCGACCACCTATAACATGTACGATTACCCGATCTACAGAGGTAGACACAAACAATTGCGCCTGGACAGCTGATCCTGTCGACCACCTATAACATGTACGATTACCCGATCTACAGAGGTAGACACAAACAATTGCGCCTGGACAGCTGATCCTGTCGACCACCTATAACATGTACGATTACCCGATCTACAGAGGTAGACACAAACAATTGCGCCTGGACAGCTGATCCTGTCGACCACCTATAACATGTACGATTACCCGATCTACAGAGGTAGACACAAACAATTGCGCCTGGACAGCTGATCCTGTCGACCACCTATAACATGTACGATTACCCGATCTACAGAGGTAGACACAAACAATTGCGCCTGGACAGCTGATCCTGTCGACCACCTATAACATGTACGATTACCCGATCTACAGAGGTAGACACAAACAATTGCGCCTGGACAGCTGATCCTGTCGACCACCTATAACATGTACGATTACCCGATCTACAGAGGTAGACACAAACATATCTGACTGTAGCCGAGCTATTACCAAATTGTACAGACTATCAAAGCGGTGCAATGAAATGAAAATAAAAAAGTGGAGCCATTAGTGTAATGGTGAATTCCGTCTGGAGCCAGTAAGATTATTTCATCCCCAATTGGGGTACGTTGTGATATTGAAGGTATTGGGGTGGGGAAGGAGATGGGAAAGAGGAAGGTGGGAAGATTCTAAAGCTATTTCAAGCAACATTTCAATTCTGAATGGTGGTGTTACACCAGAACGATACTGAGAAAATCTTCCACTATATTTTATTATTTTAAATGAATACATTGAGAAATTACAACAAACTAATCAAATAAAATTTACTTGGGATTTGAACCTTTGTTTCATGGTTCATGGCCCATTTCCTTGTTTCAATTATGAAAGTGTAGAAATGTATATCAGAAGTAAACATACTTATCAGAAGTAGGATTATTCATAATCTCTCCTTCCTTGTTCCTCTTCCAGCGAGTGACGATGGGGTCGGCAGCGTGATTGGGCCCCCAGCGCCCCAGCAGCCCGTGCCCCCGCAGCCCCGTGCGGCCCCGCGGGTTCAGCGGGTAACCCTCCGCGTCCAACGAATAGGCTCCCTCATAGCTGGCCCTGTTCACCTCATTGTCCAGGGTGTTCCATTTTGGGGCAAAGCCGGGTGTGCCTGATGGTAATATTTATTACTGGTATTGCTTACAAATCAGGGCAGGTTGCAGACTGATGGCATGGCATGCTTATTCATGTATACGCTTATAAATGATTGGGTGCATTCTTGTTACAATAAAGTCAGTCAAATCAAACAGTATTAATAGCCTTCCTTCTGCCTTAGACACAAATAACATTTGTGTACGTGGAATTTCAAACAAAGCTACCCTTGTAATTCGGTTTCTAATTCAAGAATTCGTCACAAGTCGCCACTTCCGTCAGCAGCTCGGATGAGGACGTGTCCTCCCTAGGTATAGCTGCTACGAATTTGTGAATGTGTAGTATCTCTTTGGATATGGAAAGATTGACAGTAATACATAGTTGTATCAGCGGTAGGATGTCCGGGGGTAAAGTGCATTAACTTCAGGAGGTGATTTTACATGATATTATAAGTAAAAAAGATTTATAAGTTTTTTCGAAATTCCAACTTTTAGGGGTAGTTTTATGGTAAAAAGATAAAATTAGACCAGCATGTGCAGCCAGCTTTTTTTTATTTTCCTGTAACAATACGGGTCAATTACAACCATGCAATGTTGCCACAATCGTGCGTGGCAGGCTCTCAGCAAGTAAGATCGTACCTTACACTAAGGATTTTTAGTAGGTACGTCTTTTTGTATGAGAAAAAAAATGTTGGAATTTCGGAAAAAGTTTTTAATCTTTTTTACTCCAACCATCATGTAGAATCACCTCCTGAAGTTAATGCACTTTACCACCGGACACCCTGTATATTACATATGACGTCATCGCCTGTCTCGGTTACTTTGTCCCGGTGACAATCTATCACTGGATGACAGTGGATCCGAGGAACGGGTTATTTTTGGAACCAGTTCCTATTGGATTAATTAAATGGTCACCATTGTCACCAACACTAACTGGGTGCAGCCGAACCAAGAGCCTCCCGCAGGGTCTAGCAGCAAAAACCTGCGGAGCTAGTAGTAGTTAGTAAACCTGCTAGTATTATTTTAGTGTGGAAAGATACTGCAAATAATCTATTTAAATTATTTTTTACTCCCATATTAAGATGATATTATGGGCTTCCGACACATTCAAGCGGCATGGTAGCAAGCACGCTCTTTTATTGTTGTCTATGCTCAAGCCGCTTGATATGAGCATAAGGGGCATTTAGTACGCATTGTCATTATATATACTATTATATATTACCCACATCGCGGGACCATAAAACAAACGATAGTCGGTGCCCGACGGAGGGCCTTGATGGCGGATGCGTCTGCCCACCAGCTGCATGGCAGGCCGGATCGCGAGAGTTGAGTTGAGTTGAGTCCCATTGACTTCTCCAGTCGTACTCTCTCGGAATATCACCTTGCACCGCAGTGGGACGATGGATTCATACGCCCGTCACTCCTGGACACACTGAGACCCAGATTCCTACCCATCCCTCAAACCTTTTTCCTTCTCAGAACTTCCTTTCCTAAAAAGACCCTCCTATTTTCACCGGGCCTCCTGTGTGGAGAAAAATAGTGTACTTTCCAAAATCTGTGCCTATTAAAAGTGCGGCGGCTTATCGTAAATTTAATGTAACTTTAACCGAAAACTGCCTATATACCTATGTAGGTAATGAAATTGTTATTGATAAAGTCAATCTTAATTTTAATATTCACACGCCCTCCGTAGATAATTAATATTTGGTCGATGCTAGGACGAACACGATTTAGTTGTTTGAACAATAATTTAGAGAAATGGCTGCAGATAACACGAAATTATCTTAATAATAAAACATATAATATGTACATATTCCTGTCTGAAACGCAGATAGCCGAGCCTGTAGACGCCTCCTATCTGGACTGCCCGGGCTTCACCCTCGCAAGCAAGTTCAGACCTAAAGGAGGTGTCTGTCTCTATAGTCGAGCTGACGTCAACTGTGTGCGACTGTTGAATCTGGAAAACTCCAGATTCGACGTAATGTGGGTACGCGTCAATCTTGCCAGTATGGTAAGATTCTACGCGTGTTTATACCGCTCACCGAACCTTAGCGAATCAGACACGTCCGAGCTCTTCAAACATTTAAGCGACACTATTGATGACCTCTTGCCCCGCTACCCTATGGCAGAGTTTGTGGTCCTGGGGGACTTCAATGTTCATAACGAACCTTGGTTGAAGTTCTCAGGATCAACAGACTCGGCTGGACGCCAAGCGGAATCCTTTGCCCTTTGCTACGGATTGGAGCAAATGGTTCAGGAGCCTACAAGGGTTCCTGATGTCCAGACTCACCGTTCCAATCTGTTAGACCTATTTTTAACTACTGTTCCACACGGTTACAGTATTGAAGTCACAGCGCCTTTAGGATCGTCCGACCACTGCCTGGTGACGACATCAATCCCTGTAAACTTCAGACCACCAAACGAGAGGCTGAAGAGAAAAGTGTGGCACTATAGGTCAGCAGATTGGTTCGGTCTGCGGGCACATTTTAATGCTTTCCCGTGGTCAGCTGTCTGTTTTCGGACTTCGGATCCCTCATGATGTGCCCAGGAAATTGGTGAGGTCATCACATCCGCGATGGATGGCTTCATCCAATCTACTGTTAAGGAAACTGGTGTAGGCTCAAAGCCGTGGTTCAGTCGACAATGCGCTGAAGCAGTGCGACGAAAAAACGCGGCTTACCGAGCCTACAACACATCTAGAACATCCGAAGACAGAACAGCTTACAACAAAATGGCAAAGGAAACCAAGAGAATCATAAATAGGTCAAAATTCGAGCACGACCAGCAGATCAGCAGAAAGCTGACTGCATGCCCGCATGGCAGCAGGCAATTCTGGTCGCTTGCGGGCTCAATAGGTCGCAATTTCTGCAAATCCAGTCTGCCACCTCTTACCAGACCTGACGGCTCACTAGCAAACACCGCCACCGAAAAGGCTAACTTACTAGGTAAAATGTTTGCGGATAACTCAACCCTCGATGACCAAGGTGCTGTCCCGACGTCGGTTCCTCACTGCGGTTTTCGTATGAAAAAGCTGAGGATCCGGCATCGGGAAGTACTCCATGTTTTACGAGGGCTTGATGTTAATAAAGCTAGTGGGCCTGACGGAATACCTGCCCTGGTACTGCAAAGGTGCGCTGCAGAAATAGCTCCAATTTTGACGAAGCTTTTTAAACTGTCCCTGAAGACTGGCTCTGTGCCCTCTGGTTGGAAAAAAGCGGTTATCCATCCTATTCCAAAGAAGGGTGACCGCTCCAACCCGGCCAACTACCGCCCCATAGCGATCACATCAGTTCTGTCTAAGGTGATGGAACGTGTGATCAACGACAAACTGCTCACATACCTCGAGAAGAACAAAATTATTAACGACCGTCAATACGGATTCCGGCGGAACCGCTCGTGCGGTGATCTTCTCGCGTATGTGACGCATGTTTGGGGGCGATGCCTGGAACGTTTCGGTGAGACCCAAACGGTTGCACTGGACATATCCAAGGCCTTTGACCGGGTTTGGCACCGAGGACTTGTCAACAAACTGCATTCTTACGGACTTCCCGCATCCTTGTGTACGTGGATTGCCGACTTCTTGAGGGAGAGGTCGATTCAGACGGTAGTCGATGGTTTCACCTCTTCCTCTCACTCGATAAATGCTGGCGTCCCGCAGGGATCGGTTCTATCTCCAACTCTGTTTTTGTTGCACATCAACGACCTTTTGTCATGTGCAACAATTCACTGTTACGCGGATGACAGTACAGTTCATGATAGCTTTTTGTTTGACAAGCCCCCAAAGGGCTCACAAACTCCAACAGCTCGTAAGGCTTTGAAGCAAAGAATGGACGGTTACCTCGAGAGTGTTTTCTCTTGGGGTAAAAATAATCTCGTTGAATTTAATGTTTCAAAGACCCAATCTTGTCTGATTACGTCTAAAAGGGATCGCAATGAAAATCTAGTCTCTTTCAACGGAAGCAATCTTCCGAACAGGCCCTCCATTGATATGCTTGGTGTAACCCTAAGTGACCAGCTCAGGTATGGGGGCTCCATCGAAGCCAGAGTAAAGTTAGCCTCCCAAAAACTGGGCATACTGTACAGGGCCCGCAGATACTTTAATAGTACACAACTGCTAACCCTGTACAAATCGCAAGTGCGCCCCACGGTTGAATTTGGCAGCCACCTCTGGTCTGGAGCTCCAAAATACCTGAAAAATACCCTCGACTCTGTGCAGAAATGGGCGGTCCGTTTGATAGATTCTCCCATCTTAACAGACGGATTGCAATCTTTAGAGCACAGGCGTCGGGTGGGAATGCTATCCTTGTTCTACCGGTATTACAATGGAAGATGCTCCGAGGAACTAGCATCATTGATTCCTTCGGCACCGGTGCATAGTCGGGAAACACGCCAAACGCGTGCCCAACATTTGTACACAGTTGACATTTGTCACATGAGAACGGGTCGTTTCTTCGACTCGTTCTTGTGTTCAACAGCTCGGCTGTGGAATGATTTGCCGGCCTCTGTGTTTCCTCCTTCCTACAACATGGGTCTCTTCAAGACCAATGTTCATTTCTTCCTCTCCTCAAAAAGACCCTCCACACAGCATCCCAGATGACATAGGCCCTGAGGGAAATTATTTTCCTCAGGGCCTCCTGTGTGGAGTTAATGTAAAAAAATATATATATAATAATGATTGTACATTTACCTAATTTTGGGTCTGCGTATGATTTCCCCTCTAATGTGAGCGAGTTGTAGAGGGGCGGCTTGTATTCTGGGAAGTCTACTTTCCAGGCTACCTTATCATCAGGAACGTCAAACCTCTGCACTTGCGAGCGAGGGTACAGCCCTCCTCGACAAATGGAGTGCGCTTTCATAACTGCCCGCATATGAAAATTACACGAATCTGCACCCCAAAATAAAACAAAACTCGTAAAAATCAACGACAAACATACTAAATAGGCCATTTTAAAATAACATATATTGGAGATTCGAAGCGTATGGCCAATTAAATCTAATTGCGGTCAGTATCTAGACATTATTCGATTAATTAACACCTATAACGAATTAAATTATTGATAAACAAGAAAAGGTCATTTAATTGACATTGGCGGCAATGGTAAATTAGATAGTTGATAAATGTTCAAACAGTTCACTGATTCTTGACTAGAAATTGAGGTTATAGAAAGTCTGTTTACCGTACCACAAAAAATATAAATAAAATAACACGAAAATTATGTTCGTCAGTGTCAGTACATAGTATTTTGCATAAATAATATTTTGCAAAGTATTTTGTTTGAATTTTGTTGTATTACATATCTGACATCTACTTTCGATGTTGCCAGTAGTTTTAACTGTCGGTGGCAGTGATGCCATATCCTAAATATAATTTTTTGAAAAACATGTTTCAGGGGTAAAAAAAACAACTTTTTATCAGAAAGAAACAAAGGCTACCGTCTAACTATGCCAGTGTCATTTCATTCCTCTTTACAAAATTAATCATTTTATATAGATAATAGCTTTAAAATAGTATTGTAAATTAGTGTAATACTATAGTTTTAACTTGTATATTTGTTTTCATAGTAAGTATTTGTGTTACGTAATCGGTTCTTCGGAGAGGTAAGATTTTTTTTTATTTGTGTCATTTAGATTTGTTCGAAAATGGGAATCCTCGGTGTTTGAAAAAAATGGTCGCGGTTAATATTCCGGAGGCTTCGGACTTTGTAACGATCACGTCCAAAAAAAGAAAAATCGCTAAACCAACAGATAATAGAAATACTTACAACAGATTTTGAACATCATAAAATTCATTCCACACAAACCGACTCCCTTCAAAATAATTCTTCTATTTTACAGTAAGTAATTCCGTTCACTTCTTCCTCGATTTCAAACCCAACTCCAGCTAATCCTTCCACCACACCCGCCCCACTGGTAACTACTACTCCTTTACAGTTATCACGTCTGTATAATAATCTTGATAGACCACCTTACATAACACACGTGACTAAAAATGGGGATAAATCACAGATTAACAACTACCGACCAGTTTCTTTGATCAACTCTGTGTCTAAAATTATTGAGAAGATTGTTAAGAATCGGCTCAGCCTGTACCTGGAAAACAATAACATCCTTTCAAATAGCCAATACGGTTTCCGACCAGGTTTAGGCACTGAAAATGCCATTGCTAAATTGACAAAAATTATCTCTATAACATAGATAGATGTACAAAATGCATTGCGCGCTTCTTGGATCTAGCAAAAGCATTCGACACTATCTCTCACAAAATTCTGAAGAATAAACTACAGCGCATCGGTATACAAGGTCAGCTCTTCAATTGGTTGTGTAGCTATTTAGATAACAGGAGCCAAAGAGTGCTCATCAACGACACTATAAGCGATTCAGCTAATATTAAATTCGGTGTACTCCAAGGAAGTACTTTAGGACCACTTCTATTCAATATATATATATATATATATATATATATATATATATATATATCTATTACATAGATAATTTATATATATATATATATAAATTATCTATGTAACAGTTCCCTTGCCGACCACATTATCACCTTTGCTGATGATACGGTCTTACTATTTGAAGACAAAAGCTGGAATGTTGTTCACAGTAAAGCAGATGTAGGGTTAAACAAGGTCAAACAATGGTTAGACAATAATCTCCTAACACTTAACCTAGATAAAACCAAATTCATCCGTTTCAGAGCAACACAAGCAGGAGAACCAAAAGAAATACACAACATCATTATTCACCATTGTGTTGACCGGACCACATGTAAATGCTTAAATTTAGAATGTGTCGATAGTATAAAATATCTAGGAATTATCATAGATAAGTCTCTGAGATGGGACGAACATATTGTCTCAACTTCCACAAAGATTAGAAAACTTACTCATCTATTCATGTCTGTTAGAAATATTCTTTGCGTAAAAGATCTGAAACAAACGTACCATGCCTTGTGTAACTCACTGCTAGAATATGCATCC
The DNA here is from genome assembly GCA_929108145.2 of Limnephilus rhombicus. NCBI lineage: Eukaryota > Metazoa > Arthropoda > Insecta > Trichoptera > Limnephilidae > Limnephilus > Limnephilus rhombicus. The sequence continues at coordinate 192,737 of OV815282.1, forward strand.
TTGGGATGGGGTGGCTGTTCAAAAACAATAATTGATCCCCTAGCAAAAGCGCAAAAATCACTTTTAAGGGTCATCCTTAAGAAACCATTTAGGTATCCCAGTGAGCTATTATTTAAAGAGATACGAGTTCTTGATGTACGGCAACTATACATAAGAAAAAATATTTTACATACACAAAAACACCGACACCACTATCCATCCATCGATCATCTCCACAACACCCGTCATGCAGGGAGGAATCCAGTAATTCCGCCTACTACAAACTAGACGTGGGCAAAATTGATTGACCGAATTAAATGAATAAATTCAATATTGTGACACAATCGATCTGATTCTCAATTTCAAAGGGAATTGATTCTTCATTCCTTACTTTTGGCCTCCTACAATTTTTAACGACACCATACATTTTTTATTTCCATTTATTTTACTGTTAAATTATTTCAATGAATAATGTGTTCCGTAAACGATTTAAATATTATAATGTTTCATAGGTATTTAAATATTATTCAAATTGCTGCGCGCCGCGAAGTGGTCGACGGACGGTAGGTATTGTGAACGACTCGTTTTCCGCTACCGGCCGCGCCGCCATTCTAAAAACACCCGAACATCATAAAAATCGTCTCAAAACGCGGCCGCGATTCAGCCGCGTTGTCCGAGCATCTCTTTCACGCAAGGAATTAATCATTTTTCCTAATCAATAGTCCTAAGGTTCCCGCCGTCCCAGGTCCGGTTCCATGTCCGCGTCCCAGGTATCTAGTCTATCGCTATCGAGAGTATGTCCGAAGCAGTAGCGTAGCTACCGCCGTATCAGCCGTATCAATGATACGGGGCCCCCGGGCTACAGAGGCCTTTTGTTTCTTTTGTGAGAAAGCTTTATCCTTCATTAGGCCCCCCCAACTAATTTTGATACAGGGCCCCTCCAAGGCACGCTACTCTACTGGTCCGAAGTGTTTTATTCAGGAATTAAAACAAAAGTCTTTTTCACTTGTGACGTCGTCGTCCCACGTAATTCTCAGACCCAGAAACGAGTCAATCTCAGATCTGTCCTAATCCGAAACGCAACTCTGTCCTAGGCCCGCAGCTCGCGAGTTAATCAAGTCACTGCGGGGTAAGACACAAAACAGTAGTCAAAAGTTACTAATTCATTCCTCAGCCCTTAATCCGTCCGTGCGGTTCATCCATTCCTCCGCGCGCCAAGCCGTCAATTTCATTACATAGTTAGTCGAAAACTTTCGACTTTCAATCCGAACTAGTCCTGGGTCGATCGTGAAAGACCTGATCGTCGAAACCCGCTCACGAGCCACCAAAGAGCGAGCGGGTTATTTATTCGTCAACACCCGGGTCTCACGATCCGCGACTCGCGAACAACAAGACAAGAAAACGCGCGCACTCCCGCGACCCGTGAACCGCGACACACTCCCGCGACCCGCGATCTACAACACATTCCTGCACCCCGTGACTCACGGACCAATCGCCGGGTGCCGGGTGCGGGTGGGGCGAGACGTGTCCGCTCCCGGAACCCGCAAACTGCGACACATTCGATATGCATTCGATCGCCGATTGCCGATCAACACACACACGTGCGTGGCAGTATCCTGCTTCCTGCCCGTGTGTCACGTCATCGCGGGATTGTTAGGTAGATTCGATTTTTGAATATTCGACTAGACACAGCGTCGTTTTAAATTAGCGTGTATCTTGGTATTGTTAATCAACGGGTGAAGTGCATTTCTTTTCACATTTTGTTAGTGTTGTTTTCATAAAAACTTTTCATTTTTCGTGTGAGTGTGAATGTAATTGTGCATTGTAATAGAAACTATAAACTGGTAAAAGTGTAAAATGTCTGACTTTAATAAAAAGAAATTATAATAAAGCATTAGCTTACAGCTAATTTACTTATTTAAATTCTCAATAAAACGTTCAAACAAATTCAGAACAACACGTTTTTTACAAGGTTTTTTATATCCTCCAAAACATGATAAAACATTGTTTTTTTACCCCTGAAGCATGTCTTTTTTTAAATTAATTTCTGGGACATGACATTACTAGTTACAGGTGTGAGAGAACGTTCACACAATTATAACCTGGGTTTTGTGTCGCGTATGACTTGACCGGTCTGGGCGGCGACCGTCTACCGCGCGGCGCACCCGTAGAAAGTAACTGGGTGATGAGTAATCGAGTTTCGTATTTTGTGTCGTGAAAAGAGCGGGTCTTCGGGACCCGCTCGTGACGCCAGTGGGTCGTGAGCGACCCGGGTCGTGTAAAACGATCGATCGACCCAGGACTAATCCGAACATCAGCTAGAAAAGTGAGAAGCTAAAATGATGCACTTATTATCGGTTTTTTGGTACGTACGCAAGATATCGGAATACAAGTAACTACATACTTTTAGACGTAGATCTTGGGTAGATATAATATGTAAATTTGCAGATATTATAAGGCCAATCAGGAGTCCTAGCATGGTCGATCGATATAGGTTTTATCGAAAATGTCGGTAACTTGACATCGCTCCTGAGCACGACTGCAGGCCGCTAACGAACAAACAACAGTTCACGACGACTAAGGGTTCCTAATTTATTTGATGTGCATTGTTATTTGTTCGTTAGCGGCCTGCAGTCGTGCTCGGGAGCGATGACAAGTTACCGACATGTTCGATAAAACCTATATCGATCGACCATGCTAGATACCCAGCTGTGGTTAGCTGTCTACTCTTTAGACAAATACTCTTTAGCTAAATAATCATCTTAATGTTAAAATGCATGATTATATTAGATAACGTGAGGTGGAAATTTTTTAATTTTAATAAATAAAATAAAATTAATAAAACTTTAAGGGTGAAACAAAAAACCTGTTAAATTTTAAGATTTAATTGCTAGCTATAAATACATTTTACATAAGAAAAATAACTTCACTAAAAAAATACAAACATATACATCTATAGGATTTAGCCTGCGAGATAATGAGATAGAATAATCGGTCTTCTCTTTGTGTGGTGCTTCGTAGCCTCTTGGTTTCCTTTGTGCGGTGCTTCGTAGCCTATTGGCCTCCTCTTTGTGTGGTGCTTCGTAGCCTATTGGTCTCCTCTTTGTGCGGTGCTTCGTAGCCTCCCCACTCATTGTGATTTGAAATTCGATGATGCGAAAAAGCGACACTAAAAGGGACAAACACATTAATCCATAGGATTTAGCCTGCGAGATAATGAGAAAGAATAATCGTTCTCCTCTTTGTGTGGTGCTTCGTAGCCTATTGGTCTCCTCTTTGTGCGGTGCTTCGTAGCATTCGATGTAAAAGGGACAAACAATCGTTCTCCTCTTTGTGCGGTGCTTCATGGCCTCCCGGTCTCCTGCTGTGCGGTGTTAGCCTCCCCATTCTAGTTTTTTTTTTTTTTGGGGATTTAATTGAATTAAAGGAATGAATAAAAGGAATCAGACTGAATCGATTCACTCCTAGGAATCATTCTGCCCATGTCTACTACAAACACATCACATGCCCAAAGACAATACTCCTACTTAGGGCCTAAATTGTTCAACTTCATACCCGATGCTTGGAAACTGAAAAGTACAAGCATTTTACGGAAATTGGTTAGCAATTGGATTCTGGATATGGGGAGAGTAGAGGTCGAGAGCGAACATATGTTAACACAATCTCACATACTTAATATGTACTAAAAAGTTTATGTTAATGCATAAAAATAAAACTTTTGATCTGTTTTTTGATCCGTGTAAAATAACGACTGGTCTTTGATTCTTGTAAAATAACGACTAGACATTTCAAAAAATAAGTTTGAAAATTTCTATTAATACATTGGAAATTCATATTCATATAGTCGGGTTTATAAATGGGTAATTTCTTTTACTTAAATGCATTGGAAATTCATATGTCAAATATCGGTGTATAAATGTGTAAATTCTAATTATACAAAATAACTCAGAAAAAATCTCATAATTGTGATCTACCGAAAGAAACCATTCACTTATTCGGAATGCAATTATTAATGTAATTAAATGTAATGCCTTTGTAATTTCATTGAAAAAAATGGGTTAACTTTTTTACCTAAAATATTGAATTCGAAATTGGATAGGTCCGAGTTTAGTCGGTACGGGATTGGTTTATTTATGGACGGTACTCTTTCCTCCGTGGTACCATCGATACATCGCATCGGCTCATATATGTCTGTTTATGACATTTGCGTTTTTGTGTAAAATCATTTCAAGGGCACTGTCCAGCACTGTCACAAAGACATGTACCTAAAAAGGCGGCGGTTCGCGCCGCGACCGCGACCCACGACCGAGGCCAGAGACCATAAATAAACCAGTCATTAGATCATAAATAAACCAATCCCTAGATCGATATCTTCGGGCCTTCTCCATACTAGAAATTTCGTCATCACTGTCACCAACTTAACCAAAAATAAAATGGTCCACCAAAGACTATTGTCTTAATAACATAGAGGAAGTTCAAGGCCATTTGCCACCATAGACAATATAATCGCATTGGACCTACTTTATTAATTCATTAGCGCCGTTTACACGCACACTTCGGAGCGACCGAGTCCCGCGCCACTTCAGGCCACCGCGCAGAAAGGTCTCACAGTGAACTGCGCTGTAAACCTATCGGTCTTTACTTTTCTGCGCGGCGGCCTGAAGTTGCGCGGGACTCGGTCGCTCCGAAGTGTGCGTGTAAACGGCGCTATTAGCCAAATAAATTATTTAAAAATAAAAATGCTTGAAAGCAGAAAAATGTTTTAGTTTCCCCAAGAAAACAACCTTCCATCTGACAAAGCCTGAGGGAATGAGCTTTACATAATTTTTAAAGCTCATTTCCTCAGCAAGGAGCTTTGTCAGATGGAAACCTGTTATCCTGAGGAAATCAAAAATTCAAGCGTTTGTAAAAAACCTAAAATACTTGAAATATGAACTCCTTATAAAAGGAAAACATTTTCAAATAATGATTGGTTTTCTACGACGAATTTACATTTTTCTGCTTGAAAAATGATAACTCGGGGGTACATGTTTAAATTCTTTTTATTTTCAGAAAGACAATCGATAATAGCACATAAAAACACTGGTTCGGTGAATTCGATGAATTGAAAAATGGTTTGAAAAAGAATATCGACAAAGGAATGGAAATGAAACATGGCTAAAGCGTCATACAGCTGTGACATTAAAGATCAACATAAACAATAGCTGTATTGTTTGTTTATATACGTTCATCTTCAATGTCACATCTATATAGCGTTTTATCCATTTTTTTCTTTCCAGCAGTCACCGTACAGTTCTTGTAGAATGAAATAAAAAATCTACATATTCTAAATTTTCTTTCAACCGAAATTAAACAGAGTACCTATACCTTCATCGGGGACCCATTTCAGCCATCTCACGGTAAAAACCGCATCATGTGTTCTGAAAAAAATATATCACATTAAACAAAGTTTGTGAACAGAATATACAGTATTTTTCCCTTGTGATGACATACTTTGTTTATCACAAGGGAAAAGTATTCTCACTTCTGTTCATATGAACATATAAATTAGTAGCATTATTAATTTTACCTGCCATTAACGGTGTTATGGTCTGCCAAACAATGTTATAAGGTGTTCCTAACGTAAAGCTCCAAAATCATTCAAAGTCTGGAACATTTTCTGAAACAATATTTGTGAAACATTAACCACTCGGACCCATAAGCTTGTGTTAACGATAATATAACATTAACAGACATATGTATGACGTACGAGGCGTACGTATTACAATTATACTTATTAAAGTAAAATTGAAAGAATATTTTATCAATATGTCATTTAACCTCAAATAGATTTACAGATAAATTAAGCTGAATGTTAATGTCTCATGTAATTACCTGATTTCTGGATCAATTGCGGACACATTTGAAACATTTTTCCACCTCTGGAATTCCTGTAAACGATTTTTAAATGAAATATGCCCATGGCGATGTCAACAACACAAAATCAAATTCGTTTGATAATCGCATGACGCAATTTGACGTTTAAAGTTAGACCTATCTATAATAAAATTCAGCTTTATCTATAAGAATTTGGTTCACTCCTGTCAGTTTCAAGGTAAAAGCCAAGTTTTACGCCCCTGCATTAGATTGATAACTTCGTGGTTTTTCTATGGACCAAGTGTCAACGCTATTTGACCATATACATACCTATATTTGACGACACACATACCATAGACAAGGGGATAGAGGAAACAAAATAAAAGGCTCAACCATAGACAATATAATTATTTTTCAGTACCTACCCAATTTATTAGCCTAAAATATTATTTTAAAAATAAAATTAAATGTCAAAATGTTCCCCAGGCAACAGAGCTGGATTTGACAGATCGCTGCCTTGAGAAAATGAGCTTACTTTTCTCTACTGCTCATTTTCTCCGGACAGAGCTTTGTCAGATTGAAACCCGTTGCCTTACGAAGAAACCAACTGTCGTAAAAATAACCTAAAATTACTTGAAATTTCAATCCCTTCAAAAGGGGAAGAACATTTTCAAATAAGATTTAGCTTTCCTACAATAGTATCGACTTTGACATTTCTCTGGTTTCAACAGAAAAATGAAAAACTCAATTAAACGTTTTAGTATTTTATTAAAAACAGGAAATACAAGAAAAACTAACTAAACATCACACCGTTTCCCCGCAAGGGTAGGCCGATAGGACGGACCGTCAAACAACTTGGTCTTGGCACACACTCTTTGCCTCATTCACACTCACACATTGACTCATACATACTATTTCTGACTCTTGACGTGGCCCGATGCAAGTATCGGATTCCCTTGATCGTGTCAGGTTTTCCTCTGGCGTCCCTGACTTCATCTACCACTCACATCTGCGTCATATATTCTACTTACACCCCACGCTTCGTTCATTCGCTCTACATGCCCAAACCATCTGAGGGTACTTTTCAATCTTACTCTTTATTATCAGCCTTGCATTGCATTGCTTGATCATAAATAATAATATTTGGATGATTTGTATAGCGCCATTTTTTGTAAAAAAATACCTCAAAGGTGCTCTGCACAAACTTATATTTCTGCAATCTAATTCCAACTACTAAGTAGACAATCCATTATAACAACTTATGGATAAAACTTGCATCCACCGGTTCATCGATCATTGACATGAAACTACCTATACGTACAACGATTTGACCGATGAACGCTTTGCTGCATATAAAATGTACATATTATATTATTTATACTCTGTACAGGCAGAAAATAATCAGTATCATACGTAGTTTTACCACACATCCTCAGGGGTATTTCTACAGCATTCAGTCCACTTTCCTCTGCCAGTTCCATGCCTCACTGCCATACATCAGGGAAGGTACCAGCATTCCGTTGTGGACTGCTAGTCTCACTTCTTTAGGCAGTTTTTTCACTTCTTTAGGCATTCAGTCCTCCATTAATAGAATTACCTACATTTACCCTTCTTTCAATATCTCTATCAGCCTTGCCGTCTCTCATACACATACTTCCCACGATATACAAACTCATCCACCTGCTCCAAGTTCACAACTATATTGCACAATGTGTTCGTACTCTCTTTAACGATAAAAATAGAACAAATTTAGAAAAGCTAAGCGTACTGAGAATATATTGCTCCTGCTGCATCCTGGTCCAGTCCATGGAGTACTCTTCCTCCTTCTTATGTTCGCTCAAGAACAGCGGTGCAAGAGAGTGGTGGAACACGTCAGCCCCATCTCCTGACATGACACCACAACGTTACTGTCCCACATACCTACAACAATCATATGTCATTATTAAGGTGCTAAATTAATGCTTTTATATGTATTATTATAATAAGGTAAAATGCAAACAAACCCAGAGATCAGTAGGCGCAGGCCGTCGTTCGTGGAACGTGCTCTCTTCTCTAGGGGAATGACACCAGTAATCTCCACCGGCCTGTCAGCTGTAAGGATAGGATTTGGTGTTTCGAGCTGAAAATATTAAAGAAAACATCTCATGAGATACATCAAGCCGACCGACAGATAAAAACAAAACAAGATATTAAATTTACGATAAGCCGCCGCACTTTTAATAGGCACAGATTTTGGAAAGTACACTATTTTTAAACTTAGTTACCGCAAAAAACATCGGTTTCAGTCAGGACTGGTGAAAAAATATGCATTTAAATTTACATTTCATAAACAAAAAAATGTGTAGGTACGTAATTTCTCGTTACGGCTGACACATAAATATACCAATCCCGGCTGACGCTGACGTTTCGTATTACTTTATTTTGCATTGTGAACTGAACAACTTCCACTATTTCCAGGGTACCAATCGATAAATATTTAAAAAAAAAGATTGCTCTATGGCAAAAATCACACATGCTCTAGGAAGGTACTAACTAAAGTTACCGTACAAATTTTCAAAATAATTTATTGATAAGCCGCCGCACTTTTAATAGGCACAGATTTTGGAAAGTACACTATTTTTAAACTTAGCTACCGCAAAAACCATCGGTTTCAGTCAGGACAAATTTTCATAATATTAAAAAAAGATTGCTATACGGCAAAAATCACGGTAATTTTTGGAGATCGCTGGCAACAGTTAATATGCACTTAAAAAAAACCTTTTGATTCACCTTAATTACATTAAAAGGCAACTATTTGCATTGGGGGAAGTGGAAAATATTTCATTCTAAATTTCGATTACGTAAAATTAAAATTAGCTTTCGTCTTGTGAGATTGTACGCCAGAATCACAAACCATGTTACACAAACCTAGCGTAGTCGCTAAACTACTTGAAAACTGGGATGTTTTTCTTGCCTTGACGCGAGTAGGCGTTATAAAGGGGCACTTTCTTTTGTATCACAAACCATGTTACACAAACCTAGCGTAGCCGCTAAACTACTTGAAAACTGGGATGTTTTTCTTGCCTTGACGCGAGTAGGCGTTATAAAGGGGCACTTTCTTTTGTATCACAAACCATGTTACACAAACCTAGCGTAGCCGCTAAACTACTTGAAAACTGGGATGTTTTTCTTGCCTTGACGCGAGCAGGCGGTATAAAGGGGACACTTTCGTTTGTATCATAAACCATATCACACGGTTAGGTTAGGTTAGGTTATTAGGTTAGGTTATTAAGTTAGGTTAGGTTATTAGGTTCGGTTAGGTTAGGTATATTAAATAAGGCGTTCTCCAACGACATTCAGAAATTTATAATTGAGAATTTTGAAGCTGTTTTTATGTTCTTGTGGTAATTAAGTTTAGGGGTAGTTTATTTTTTTAAATATATGCCTATTAAAAGTGTAGTGGCATGCGGCGTCTAGTCGTAAATTTACCAACAAGATAAATGCAGAAATGTTTCATATAAATGTTTGTACCTTTTTGTTTGCAGGTTATAATGGTTTTAACGAGCATAATCATATCGCGAAATGAGACGTTTTGCGATACTAGTAACCACAAACATATGCACGACTCAAAATTGGAAAATAAACGTATTCAATTCTATTTCACTTGTTTAGGAAGCAAATTTTGAATTACCGTCGCATGTAAATAAACCGTTGAGAGCAATCGAGCAACCATTTTGATATATTATTTCTATTATTTCGCCCAGCTGTCAAAAGCTTAAATTCAAAGTTTTTCCATTGGAATCACTGGATGGACTGTGCAACTCTGTTGTCACACAGTCTATACATATATGTACATATTATCTATCTTTTGTGTTGGTTGAAAATTTTTATCGGAGTTATACCCCCCTGCCAGAGACGGAGACAGTCATAAACAGGGGGGTATAACTCCGATCAAAATTTTCAACCAACACGTGACGTGTGACGCCGTTTCACAGTCCACCAATGAGAAGACTTTGCATTTTTTATGTTGACAGTTGCGGACGCTCTGCGCAATTATATTTCAAAATGGTCGCTTTACGATTTGTCTGCATGTTGTGAGTTGTGACCAAATGTAAAATTGCTTCTAAAATAGGCGCGGAATGAAATCAGCAGACTATAATACATCGATTACCCGATTAAGAACTCGTGCATATGTTTGTGGCTAAGAGTGTGGCGAAATGGTAGGTATATTTTGTGATTCAATTGACGACGTGAACCCCATTCATTATAACCTAAAGATACAAATATTCATATGAAACTCTCTTTGCTACGGTTCTTCTTGTAAAAGGTACATTCATTTGCAGTTTAAACTTTTTTCTGCATTTGCATTTGTTTTGTTTTGTTATACCTATCTTAGTTTTCATGTATCTTTTAAAATATTTTCAGCTTGAAACATCAATTCGTGACGGCTGACCATAAATATAAATATACCAAACCACCCAGGCTGGTGGAGACTAAGGATTACTAGTGCCCGCGCCAACAGAGTATTGGTTTGTTAGCATTTCAATTTATTATCTAGGTAAAGATATTTATTTTGCGAAGATAAACTTGCTTTTTGGTGAACTTTATGTAGTACCGGATGCAGTACGACGATTCTGCTAACGTTTTAACGTTTATTAAATATTTTTTATGAAAGTCGGTTGACTTATTTTGGTGCACATTTAAAAGCATTTTTAATTTATGATGATTCTTTGTTGTAGGTATGTAGGACGGTAGCATTGTTGTGTCATATGAGGAGATGGGGGCTGACGTGTTCCACCACTCTGTGGCAGCGCTGTCCTTGAGAGAACACAAGAAGGAAATCTATTCCATGGACTGGACCAGGATGCGACAGGAAAAATACATTCTCAGTACGCTTGACTTTCTTATTCTGTATTTTCTATTTTTATCAGTAAAGAGAGTACGAAAACAGTATGCAATATGGTTGTGAATGATGAATCCTTAGAGTGGGTGGATGAGTTTGTATATCGTGAGAACTATGTTTACGAGAGACGGGAAGGCTGATAGAGATATTTAATAAATGGACTGAATGCCATTGGCGCTAACAAAAAACAGTACCCACTTTTTACCCACCTTGATGTCTTGTCCTGTACCCACTTTGATGTATGGCAGTGAGGCATGGAACTGATAGAGGAAAGTAGACTGAATGCTATAGCAATGAGATCCCTGAGGCGTATGTGTTGTAAAACCATGCATCGTCCTGTATATTTTCTGCTCTATATTAGTGATCGATGAACCGGTGGATGATGGAAATGGTTTGTTTACTTTGTAGCTGGAAGTAAGATTGTAGAAATATATTATGAGTTTGTGCAGAGCGCCTTTGAGGTGATTTTTTTACAAAAATGGTGTTAAACAAATCATCCATATTGTATTATTACTCTTATGATTGTGTGAGAAATGTGGAGATCCGCAAAGAATGCAAGGCTGATGTAAGCGTAATGAGTAAGAGTAAGAAAGAGACCCTCAGATGGTTTGGGTATGTAAAGCGAATGAACAAAGCTTTGAATGTAAGTAGAATATATGAAGTCGGGGACGCCGGAGGAAGGCCTGACACGATCAAGTGAATCAGATACTTGCGCCGGGCCACGGCAAATGTCAGAATAGTACAATAAGATGTATGAGTCGATGTGCGAATGTGAATGAGGCAAAGAGTGTGTGCCAAGACCGAGTTGTTTGGCCGTCCGTCCTATCTGCCTACCCCTGCGGGAAACAGCGTGATGGTTATTTGGTTATTCTTGTATTTCCTGTTTATAATAAAATACTAAAACATGTAATTGAGTTTTCATTTATCTATACCAGAGAAGTGCCAAATTCGATATTGTCGTAGGAACGCTAATCTTATTTGAAATTGTGCTTCCCGTTTTGAAGGGATTCAAATTTCAAGTAATTTTAGGTTATTTTACGACAGTTGGTTTCTTATTAATTTTTGGGGATCGCTGGCAACGGTTAATATGCACTTTTTAAAAAAAAAACCTTTTGATTCACCTTAATTACATTAAAAGGCAACTATTTGCATTGGGGGAAGTGGAAAATATTTCATTCTAAATTTCATTACGTAAAATTAAAATTAGCTTTCGTCTTGTGAGATTGTACGCCAGAATCACAAACCATGTTACACAAACCTAGCGTAGCCGCTAAACTACTTGAAAACTGGGATGTTTTTCTTGCCTTGACGCGAGTAGGCGTTATAAAGGGGCACTTTCTTTTGTATCACAAACCATGTTACACAAAAATATTTTCCACTTCCCCCAATGCAAATAGTTGTCTTTTAATGTAATTAAGGTGAATCAAAAGATTTTTTCAAAAAAAAGTGCGTATTAACCGTTGCCAGCGATCCCCAAAATTTACCGGTTTCTTAAAGCAATGGGTTTCCATCTGACAAAAGCTCTGTCTAGAGAAAATGAGCTGTAAAGAAAACTAAGTTCATTTTCTCAAGCAGCAATCCGTCAGATGCAGCTCTTGTTGCTCTGGGAAAGTTTTTGACATTTCACTTTATTTTTAAAATAATATTTTAGGCTAATGAATTAGGTAGGTACCGAGGGAATAATAAAGAGAAGAATTATATTGTCTATGGTTGAGCTTTTTTTTAAATTCTTGTCGATGGTATGTGTGACGTCATATCACATCGGTGACCAAATATATATATATAGATAGCATGTAAATATAGTAAATGGCGTTGACACTTCGCCAGTACAAAAAGTATCAAGTTATCAATCTAATGATTGGTTTATTTATGGTCATAAATAAACCAATTATTAGGTTTATTTATGACCATAAATAAACCAATCATTAGATTGATAACTTGATGCTTTTTGTACTGACGAAGTGTCAACTGCAGGGGCGTAAAACTTGGCTTTAACCTTGAAACTGACAGGAGTGAACCAAATTCTTATAGATAAAGCTGAATTTTATTATAGATAGGTCTAACTTTAAACGTCAAATTGCGTCATGCGATTATCAAACGAACATGAATTTGAATTTGTGTTTTTGACATCGCCATGGGCTTTGATTATATAAATGTCTAGATAGAGTGTTGCGCTGTAACTCCGAAAAAAGAACGGGCCAGATTTGAAACGCTTGTGTGCGTGACACGCACACAAGTATAGGTAACTTATATTGTTAACGTAAAGCGCTCAACGTCACTGTAGGCGTGATGCGTGATACCAGCTCCCGAGTATTTCCCATAAAAGTGGGTAAAAAATATGTTTCGGTTTAGCGGGACCTATAATTCGTTTAATTTTGAATTCATTTATGTAAGATAGTGTTCTAAATATAATGATATAAATGAAAAGAAAATCATTGTTAAAAGAGATTTATTTTTGTTTGATTATTTGGTAAATTTTGGGGATTGGTGTCCATGGCTATTACGAATAATTTTTAGAAAAAAACTTTAGATTCGCCTTAATCACTATAAAAGGAAACTTATTGCATCACGGCTGGCGGAAAATAATGCATTTTCATTTTCAATGTCGTTAACTAAAATTTCAATTCGCGAACCGAAACTATGACAGCCCGCCCGCCATTTTGTCACTGTCAAAATACGTTTTTGAATGGTTTGTTTGGCTACGCAGGGTTTGTGTAGCGGGCTTGTGTATGTTATCTTTACTTTAAAAAACAGCCTACGTTTTTGAATGGTTTGTTTGGCTACGCAGGGTTTGTGTAGCGGGCTTGTGTATGTGACAAATGGTGGGCGGCAGCGGGCGGGCTGTCGAAGTGTCGGTCGGAAGTGAAATTTTATTTAACGACATTGAAAATTAAAATGCATTATTTTCCGCCTGCCGTGAGGCAATAAGTTTCATTTTATAGTGATTAAGGCAAATCTAAAGTTTTTTTCTAAAAATTATTCGTAATAGCCATGGATACTAATCCCCAAAAATTACCGATTATTTTTAAAAAATAAATAAGAAATACAGAAAATAAGAAAGATACATTCATAGACGCTGCCAACTGGCCGGCAGGTATCGTTGTGTCTAAATTTAAAATTTTATCATCATCAAATAAAGAAGGTGGCCCATATCCAGGTAAATCCCTAAAAATGGTAAAACTATCTTGTCACTCTAAAAAAGACAATGCAACTTTTTAAAACTAAAGCTATCGATAGTTATTATTTATTCTTAATGACCTTCCCTTTTAATTTGTTTTTTAAACAGTTTTCGTATAGATTTTACATCCCGGTTAATATTATCCAATTTTGTCTTATAGTGATATCTTAAGGGTCGGGTATCAAACGGCGCTGACACTGCAGTTAGGTATTTCTTGTACTTGTAGACAAACACGGCCGCAGCCGGCCGCCTGCGTTTGACTAGAGGAGATGTGGGTATACTAGACACTACGGACTTAGGAAATAAAAATACACTTGCCTTATAAAATTTAGTTCCTACTATAATAATGGATACAGCTTAACATACTAAGAATCATATGGTGGAATAGCGTGGATAGCTCATAGAGACATTTGCGCCTGGGTCAAACTGCCCATTCACTGCAGTTAGGTATTTTTGGTAGTTGCAAACAAGCTCGGCCGCCGCGATCTACTGTGTATTTCGGTTAGATTCAGGCACGGCTGCTCAGCATTTTGATAAAATACGAAATAAAAATACACTTGCTTTGTATAATTTTAATTTATTTCTAACATAATTGATACAGCTTGACAGACTATAAATCATATTATGCAAGGGCAAGGATACATAGACTTTTTTTAGTCCCTGGACCTTTACAGACGTCTTAGTTTTTGACTCAATGTGACATAGAATCTAATGGTGTTTTGATGTGGAAAAAATTTCTGGTTCATATATGGTTTGTATAATGTTATTATTTTTTTTATAATTTTACCAGAAAATAATGGGTGTGAATAAGTTACGACAACCAGTTTTTACTCTGTGCCTTAGAAATTAAAAAACAGGTAGTTTTGTTTTTGAAAGTTTATTTATATGCATACAGTTTTTTTTTAATACGTAGTAAGAAAGAATATATTTTACAATTTATCTTTGATATACATAAAGTAGAACGAAGCACATTTAGAAAAAAGACAGTAAAAAATATAAAGAAGTTCAGACAAATTTTTATAAAACAACTAAATGTTTTATTTTTATTTTTATGTAACTTACAAAGTCCCAACTGTTATCAATCGCCTGGGGCCAGTGATTGGGGTATGTTGTGAGGCTGAATAAGGTGGGAGGGGAATAATATAGGGGAAGTACCTGGCTATTCAGATTTGGTCACCACACACGGCTAAAGCCATTTCAAGCAGCTTTTCAATTCTGAATAGTGGTCTTACACCAGGGCGATACATAAAGTATCTTCCACTCTGTTTTTTTATAGTCTATTGACAAGTTTTTTTTTCTTTGTATAAAACACGCTGTAACTCATGTTGTGCGTGTTACAGGTAAAATTGCAAATGTTATATGTAAGTTCAAAATAAATTAATTATTACCCACAATTATTATAGTTATTTCACAGCATTATCCAAAAATAACAAAGTTACTATTATATACTTGTTTACTATTATATAATTTTACAATTGAAAAATGTCCTCCACAACACTGGTGAATTCCTAGCGTGGAGGACATTAGACTATACATTTGTAATGTAAACTTATTAATAAAAAAATACAAAACAATACAGAGTGATAAGTGTTAGCCCCTCATTTATTCACAAGACTGTCATTTTGTAATGACATCATCCTTTCTCCCGGTCTATTATCGATAATTCATACAGCGCCCTTGAGCTGATTTTTCACAAAAACGGCGCTATATAAATCATCCAAATATAATTTATTAATTCTAAACATTCACAAAAAGTGTGGTAGATCATTCATTATAGCAAAAAGTTTATATGGAAGGCCATTACTCAGGCCGCTTATGTTTATTTAAAAAACTTACATGTTAACTGATAGTTTCTGTTATAACGACGTCATTTATATTGCTTCTGCTGCTTTTCTAAAAAAACATATAAAATAAATTTATTTGTAATAATACGACCCAGAATTTACCCAACATCGAAATTCATTCGATTTATCAATGGATCTGACAGTCGTTGTTTTCAATAAAACTTAGTGACAATTTGAACGGAATCGGTAGAGAACTCAAAATGGTCGTCGAAATTATGCATTTTGAAATTAAATTTTGTTAAATTTTGTTAAATTAAATTTTGATATTAAGTTCGTTGAACCCCAAACTCCTTTAACCTGATTTTGAACCAAATCGTCAAAGTACTTAAGATATTCAAGATGGATGCCGAAATTTTGCATTTTGACATTAGATCCGAGTTCAGTGCACGTCCAAACGCCCTAATCCTGATTTTGAACCAAATCGGTAGATAACTAAAGAAATTCAAGATGGATGCCGAAATGTTGCATTTTGACATTAGATCCGATTTCAGTGCACTTCCAAACGCCCGAATGCTGATATTGAACCAAATCGGTAGATAACTAGAGAAATTCAAGATGGATGCCGAAATGTTGCATTTTGACATTAGATCCGAGTTCAGTGCACGTCCAAACGCCCTAATCCTGATTTTGAACCAAATCGGTAGATAACTAAAGAAATTCAAGATGGATGCCGAAATGTTGCATTTTGACATTAGATCCGATTTCAGTGCACTTCCAAACGCCCGAATGCTGATAATAATAATATTTGGCTGATTTATAAAGCGCCGTTTTCATGAAAAATCATCTCAAGGGCGCTGATATTGAACCAAATCGGTAGAAAACTAGAGAAATTCAAGATGGATGCCGAAATGTTGCATTTTGACATTAGATCCGAGTTCAGTGCACGTCCAAACGCCCTAATCCTGATTTTGAATCAAAAAGGTAGATAACTAGAGAAATTCAAGATGGATGCCGAAATGTTGCATTTTGACATTAGATCCGAGTTCAGTGCACGTCCAAACGCCCTAATCCTGATTTTGAATCAAAAAGGTAGATAACTAGAGAAATTCAAGATGGATGCCGAAATGTTGCATTTTGACATTAGATCCGATTTCAGTGCACTTCCAAACGCCCGAATGCTGATATTGAACCAAATCGGTAGATAACTAGAGAAATTCAAGATGGATGCCGAAATGTTGCATTTTGACATTAGATCCGAGTTCAGTGCACGTCCAAACGCCCTAATCCTGATTTTGAACCAAATCGGTAGATAACTAAAGAAATTCAAGATGGATGCCGAAATGTTGCATTTTGACATTAGATCCGATTTCAGTGCACTTCCAAACGCCCGAATGCTGATAATAATAATATTTGGCTGATTTATAAAGCGCCGTTTTCATGAAAAATCATCTCAAGGGCGCTGATATTGAACCAAATCGGTAGAAAACTAGAGAAATTCAAGATGGATGCCGAAATGTTGCATTTTGACATTAGATCCGAGTTCAGTGCACGTCCAAACGCCCTAATCCTGATTTTGAATCAAAAAGGTAGATAACTAGAGAAATTCAAGATGGATGCCGAAATGTTGCATTTGGACATTAGATCCGAGTTCAGTGCTCGCCAATACTCCCTAATACTGATTTTGAACCAGATCGGTAGAGAACACGAGAAATTCAAGATGGATGCCGAAATTTTGCATTTTGACATTAGATGCGAGTTCAGTGCACTTCTAAACGCCCGAATTCTGATATTGAACCAAATCGGTAGATAACTACAGATAAATTCAAGATGGATGCCGAAATTTTTAGATGTCAAAAAGCAAAATGACTTCAGTCTACCTTCAAACTACCCTTGATAGAAATCAGTAAAAAAATTAAATTTTGACTTTATTACCTTATTCTCCTATTCTTCCAGTGGGAGGGTCTATTTTTTATGGCACGGTAAGCAAGAATTCCTTTATTTTTACCCATTTTGAAGGTACCTGAAGTTTAAAAAAAAAATAATAATAAAATATGTAAAACTGTAAATCAAGTTAAAAATAATTTATTAGATAATAATAAATATATTTTATTTCTACTTACCCGGTTACAGTAACACCTATCTCCTCAATGATTCCTTCAAAAATCGAATAAACAGCGAACAAAATTGCTGCGAAAAAAATATGCGTGCTGTCGCCTTGACCACTATCTCACAACTGAATGAATTCTGTGAAATTCAACCGTTATATAAGACATCGCGCGGCGTAATATTTTGCCATACATTTTTGTATGGCGGAGAATAGTTGAAAAATTCAGAAAGTTTAGGCGAATTACAATAAAAATCTAGATACACTGAAGAGCTTTTAATTTAATAGCTTGATTTAACATAATGTTTACTCTGAGATTACGGAAGGATTTTTGGTAAAAATGTTTACAACAGGTTCAGGAGAGATAATCGCGAAGGCCTTTTTCAACGTTTTAACTAAAGTTGCAGTATGTATAACTTATAGAATTTGTAAGATTACAGTAAAAAAAATTTAATCACTAGTAACTTTACACATTTTTCTAACTACCTGTATATAATTTTCTAGTATTGCTGCTACGAGACGCGGATGCTACTGCTAATGCGGAGCGATGTTTTCCAAACCCGACCCTTAAGGCCAAATATTTTTCCACGGCCAAACTTATCAAATTAACTTGATGCAGAAGACCGTAAATCTGATCGGTTTTTACTTCGAAATAATTATCGGGAAAATTTAATTTGAAGAACAGGCAACCCTGTAAACATGGCGTCAAAACATGGGGTCAAACGGCGTTGTCCTAAGACCAAATTACACTATTAAAACTGAATTGTTTCTTTAACTGAATGGTTATTTAAAGGTTATTAACCGATGATAGGTAACATTTTTAGTTGTTTTCAGTCGTCCTATGTAATTCCTGCACACTGATATAGCGCAAATCGTCATTTTCAAATGTCACACAACACGTGTTTACCGTACAACGATAGCATAAATAAACCAATCATTAGATTGATAACTTGATGCTTTTTGTACTGACGAAGTGTCAACGCTATTTACTATATTTACGTGCTATTTATATATATATATATATATATATATATATATGGTCACCCATGTGATATGACGTCACACAATACCATTGACAAAGCACAGGGGAATTTAAAAAAAGGCTTGACCATAGACAATATAATTCTTCTCTTTCGGTACCTACCCAATTCACTAGCCTAAAATATTATTTTAAAAATAAAATTAAATGTCAAAATTTTCCCCACAGCAAGAAAGCTGCATCTGACAGATTGCTGCCTTGAGAAAATGAGTTTACTTTTCTTTACAGCTCAGTTTCTCTGGACAGAGCTTTTGTCAGATGGAAACCCATTGCTTTAAGAAACCAACTGTCGTAAAAATAACCTAAAATTACTTGAAATTTTAATCCCTTCAAAATGGGAAGAACTTCAAATAAGATTTAGCTTTCTCCTACTACAGTATCGAATTTTGACATTTCTCTGGTATAACAACAGAAAAATGTAAACTCTGAAAATGTTTTAGTTTTTTATTCATGTATGTAAGCAGATAAGATACAAACAGGATATACAATATAAGCACAAAACACTGAAAAAACCAAATTTGTCGTATTTTCTATTAATAAGTTTAAATAAAAAAATTATAATACACCAAATAAATGTAGCAGAACTAATTGCAATCAAGTATGTTCTGTAACTTAGTCTAACTTCCAAAAATAAATATCTTGGTGCATATAGACCAACATTTTAAATGGAAAACTTTTACGGTTTGTAGCCTAAAAACCATTTAGAAGGTGTGTAACATAATAACACAGAAACAGGAAAAAATATCTTGGTATACAGTCAACACTTTAAATGGAAAACCCATACGGTTTGTAGCACAAAAATCATTTAGAAGGTGTGTAACATAATAACACAGAAACAGGAAAAAATATCTTGGTATACATAGGTCAACACTTTAAATGGAAAACCCATACGGTTTGTAGCACAAAAATCATTTAGAAGGTTAATATAATAACACAACAGGAAAAATATCTTGGTGTATATATGTCAACATTAATGGAAAACTTATATGGTTTGTAGCACAAAAATCATTTAGAAGGTTAATATAATAACACAACAGGAAAAATATCTTGGTGTATATAGGTCAACATTTTAAATGGAAAACTTATATGGTTTGTAGCATAAAAATCATTTAGAAGGTGTGTAACATAATAACACAGAAACAGGAAAAAATATCTTGGTATACAGTCAACACTTTAAATGGAAAACCCATACGGTTTGTAGCACAAAAATCATTTAGAAGGTGTGTAACATAATAACACAGAAACAGGAAAAAATATCTTGGTATACATAGGTCAACACTTTAAATGGAAAACCCATACGGTTTGTAGCACAAAAATCATTTAGAAGGTTAATATAATAACACAACAGGAAAAATATCTTGGTGTATATATGTCAACATTAATGGAAAACTTATATGGTTTGTAGCACAAAAATCATTTAGAAGGTTAATATAATAACACAGCAACAGGAAAAATATCTTGGTGTGTATAGGTCAACATTTTAAATGGAAAACTTATATGGTTTGTAGCATAAAAATCATTTAGAAGGTGTGTAACATAATAACACAGAAACAGGAAAAAATATCTTGGTATACATAGGTCAACACTTTAAATGGAAAACCCATACGGTTTGTAGCACAAAAATCATTTAGAAGGTTAATATAATAACACAACAGGAAAAATATCTTGGTGTATATATGTCAACATTAATGGAAAACTTATATGGTTTGTAGCACAAAAATCATTTAGAAGGTTAATATAATAACACAGCAACAGGAAAAATATCTTGGTGTGTATAGGTCAACATTTTAAATGGAAAACTTATATGGTTTGTAGCATAAAAATCATTTAGAAGGTGTGTAATATAATAACACAGAAACAGGAAAAAATATCTTAGTATACATAAGTCAACATTTTAAATGGAAAACCCATATGGTTTGTAGCACAAAAATCATTTATAAAGTTAATATAATAACACAGAAACAGGAAATATGAGAATAACATTTTAAACATTTTTTGAAGAAATATAATACAGAAACACGGTACACAAAAAACATGTTAAAGAAGATATTGAAAGATATTCATTATGATGTCGAGTATGTAATAAAAAGTACTAGACAAATAAAATACACTAAATTAATACAACCATTTCTTCCTATATTTAGCATATTTTAAATGTCGTAGTATTGCCATTTTCCTCATCGAATCTGGTCCATTATATTCTCTAGTATCTCTACCAGATAATTTTTTATTGATGTCCGCACACCATATATTAATTATGAAGGGCACAGTGACTTTAACAATTTTTTTGATCAATTTGTTTTTATGTTCCTCACAATGAATCCAATCAAAACATACATATTGGGCAAGAGTTTTATTAATAATGGGCACAAGATTTAAATTTTCGCAATTATGATTTAGTACATACTCGACGACATGATGAATTTCCAGAAGATTGAGAGCAAACTTTTTTGATGGGTAATTCAGACAGAATTTGGTTCACTCCTGTCAGTTTCAAGGTTAAAGCCAAGTTTTACGCCCCTGGTGTCGCCACTGAGCGGACAGGCCGAGCTTATCGGCCAACATTTGGCAGATATTTTTTTTGGCGCTTCGTCACTCGAGCGCTATATCTAGACATTTATATAATCAAAGGCCATGGGCATATTTCATTTAAATCGTTTACAGGAATTCCACAGGTGGAAAAATGTTTCAAATGTGTCCGCAATTGATCCAGAAATCAGGTAATTACATGAGAAATTAACATTCAGCTTAATTTATCTGTAAATCTATTTGAGGTTAAATGACATTTGTATTGATAAAATATTCTTTCAATTTTACTTTAATAAGTATAATTGTAATACGTACGCCTCGTACGTCATACATATGTCTGTTAATGTTATATTATCGTTAACACAAGCTTATGGGTCCGAGTGGTTAATGTTTCACAAATATTGTTTCAGAAAATGTTCCAGACTTTGAATGATTTTGGAGCTTTACGTTAGGAACACCTTATAACATTGTTTGGCAGACCATAACACCGTTAATGGCAGGTAAAATTAATAATGCTACTAATTTATATGTTCATATGAACAGAAGTGAGAATACTTTTCCCTTGTGATAAACAAAGTATGTCATCACAAGGGAAAAATACTGTACATTCCGTTCACAAACTTTGTTTAATGTGATATATTTTTTTCAGAACACATTATGCGGTTTTTACCGTGAGATGGCTGAAATGGGTCCCCGATGAAGGTATAGGTACTCTGTTTAATTTCGGTTGAAAAAGAAATTTAGAATATGTAGATTTTTTATTTCATTCTACAAGAACTGTACGGTGACTGCTGGAAAGGAAAAATGGCTAAAACGCTATATAGATGTGACATTGAAGATTAATGTATATAAACAAACAATACAGCTATTGTTTACGTTAATCTTTAATGTCACAGCTGTATGACGCTTTAGCCTTGTTTCCTTTCCATTCCTTTGTCGATATTCTTTTTCAAACCATTTTTCAATTCATCGAATTCACCGAACCAGTGTTTTTGTGTGCTATTATCGATTGTCTTTCTGAAAATAAAAAGAATTTAAACATGTACCCCCGAGTTATCATTTTTCAAGCAGAAAAATGTAAATTCGTCGTAGAAAACCATAATCATTATTTGAAAATGTTTTCCTTTTATAAGGAGTTCATATTTCAAGTATTTTAGGTTTTTTACTAATGCTTGAATTTTTTATTTCCTCAGGATAACAGGTTTCCATCTGACAAAGCTCCTTGCTGAGAAAATGAGCTTTAAAAATTATGTAAAGCTCATTCCCTCAGGCTTTGTCAGATGGAACGTTGTTTTCTTGGGGAAACTAAAAACATTTTTCTGCTTTCAAGCATTTTTATTTTTAAATAATTTACTTGGCTAATGAATTAATAAAGTAGGTCGAATGCAATTATATTGTCTATGGTGGCAAATGGCCTTGAACTTCCTCTATGTTATTGTCTTTGGTGGACCATTTTATTTTTGGTTAAGTTGGTGACAGTGATGACAAAACTTCTAGTATGGAGAAGGCCCGAAGATATCGATCTAGGGATTGGTTTATTTATGGTCAACTGCATCGGCTTGACACAGCGATGATTGGTTTATTTATGACACAGCGAAACATACTTATAGGTGTTAAGAGATTCCGACACTATCAATAGCAATTTCTTTCAAGCACGTAGTTTTTTGTTAAGCTGGCAACACTGCGCGTAGTTTTCGTTTGAGCCAAGCGTTTTGTCAGTCTACCGCAGGGGCGTAAAACTTGGCTTTAACCTTGAAACTGACAGGAGTGAACCAAATTCTTATAGATAAAGCTGAATTTTATTATAGATAGGTCTAACTAAACGTCAAATTGCGTCATGCGATTATCAAACGAATTTGATTTTGTGTTGTTGACATCGCCATGGGCATATTTCATTTAAAAATCGTTTACAGGAATTCCAGAGGTGGAAAAATGTTTCAAATGTGTCCGCAATTGATCCAGAAATCAGGTAATTACATGAGACATTAACATTCAGCTTAATTTATCTGTAAATCTATTTGAGGTTAAATGACATATTGATAAAATATTCTTTCAATTTTACTTTAATAAGTATAATTGTAATACGTACGCCTCGTACGTCATACATATGTCTGTTAATGTTATATTATCGTTAACACAAGCTTATGGGTCCGAGTGGTTAATGTTTCACAAATATTGTTTCAGAAAATGTTCCAGACTTTGAATGATTTTGGAGCTTTACGTTAGGAACACCTTATAACATTGTTTGGCAGACCATAACACCGTTAATGGCAGGTAAAATTAATAATGCTACTAATTTATATGTTCATATGAACAGAAGTGAGAATACTTTTCCCTTGTGATAAACAAAGTATGTCATCACAAGGGAAAAATACTGTATATTCTGTTCACAAACTTTGTTTAATGTGATATATTTTTTCAGAACACATGATGCGGTTTTTACCGTGAGATGGCTGAAATGGGTCCCCGATGAAGGTGTAGGTACTCTGTTTAATTTCGGTTGAAAGGAAATTTAGAATATGTAGATTTTTTATTTCATTCTACAAGAACTGTACGGTGACTGCTGGAAAGGAAAAATGGATAAAACGCTAGATAGATGTGACATTGAAGATGAACGTATATAAACAAACAATTTATTTATTTATTTATTTATTTACATATGCATATATATTAACAATACATTACAATGTGAACATTTGTCTGTCCAACTGGGCAGAATACCCGTTTCAGGACAGCCAAATTGTATATTAAGTTCATAATATTCTTAACAAAGGAATAGTTTCGTTCAAGATATCAAGGGAATTTGCTTCTGTCAAGATACAGCTATTACATATAACAATACAGCTATTGTTTATGTTGATCTTTAATGTCACAGCTGTATGACGCTTTAGCCATGTTTCCTTTCCATTCCTTTGTCGATATTCTTTTTCAAACCATTTTTCAATTCATCGAATTCACCGAACCAGTGTTTTTATGTGCTATTATCGATTGTCTTTCTGAAAATAAAAAGAATTTAAACATGTACCCCCGAGTTATCATTTTTCAAGCAGAAAAATGTAAATTCGTTGTAGAAAACCAATCATTATTTGAAAATGTTTTCCTTTTATAAGGAGTTCATATTTCAAGTATTTTAGGTTTTTTACTAACGCTTGAATTTTTGATTTCCTCAGGATAACAGGTTTCCATCTGACAAAGCTCCTTGCTGAGGAAATGAGCTTTAAAAATTATGTAAAGCTCATTCCCTCAGGCTTTGTCAGATGGAAGGTTGTTTTCTTGGGGAAACTAAAACATTTTTCTGCTTTCAAGCATTTTTATTTTTAAATAATTTATTTGGCTAATGAATTAATAAAGTAGGTCCAATGTGATTATATTGTCTATGGTGGCAAATGGCCTTGAACTTCCTCTATGTTATTAAGACAATAGTCTTTGGTGGACCATTTTATTTTTGGTTAAGTTGGTGACAGTGATGACGAAATTTCTAGTATGGAGAAGGCCCGAAGATATCGATCTAGGGATTGGTTTATTTATGGTCTACCGAGGACGCTTAAAGCAAGCTACGTGCTGGCGGCGAGCTTGATGCGAATTGATTTTTTTTTTAAATTATTTATTTGGCTATCACTCATAGATGATCTTGGCCATTTCTTGAAATTAATTACATTTTCGAAACAATCGCAGAATCATAAAATAGGACCCCATGTACATTAATAAATAAGAATTAATTGTTTTTGTGTTTAATTTGTAGAAATGCATCTGATTTTTCTCTTAAATTAATGTAAATATTATTTACATTAGGTAATTTAAAAGTAAAATCAGATGCATTTCTACGTTTTTAATTATTGTTTTTGTGTTTAATTTGTAGAAAAATCAGATGGATTTCTACAAATGAATCCCTATTTCCCTTGGTCACGCTATAACTTCAGAACCACTTTACCTATTTCATTCATCTTTTTTTTTTTAGTTTTCTAATACTTCGTAGAAGGTTCTTCCGGAAAGAAAAGGTAAGAAAATTGGAGGGAGGGGAAGGAATTGAAAGATTTTTTAAGTCTTCCGATACTTTGTGGAAAGATCTTACGGAAAGAAAAATTGACGTAAGTAAGGCTCTTGACTCGTAAATCGAAGGTCGGGGGATCGAATCCCGGCGTGTCAAATAAATTTTATTTGATTAATTTGTGTTATTTCACAATTTTTTTCTATAATATAAAGTATATTTGCGGCACGTTCCAGATTGGAAGATACTCTAAGTATCGCCCTGGTAGACCACCATTCAGAATTGAAACGTTGCTTGAAATGGCATAAGCCGTGATTGGTGACCAGATCTAAATAGTCAGGTACTTCCCCACCTTCCTCTTTCCTATCTTCTTCCCCACCTCACTACCTTCAGCCTCACAACATACCCCGATCGGGGATACCATAGTCTCACTGGCTCCAGACGGGAGCAGTTGGGACTCTTGTGCAGTATTCTCGGAAAGGGACTCGGGATGTCAACAGGGATGCACGGGAAAGGACATGCAGGGAGAATTAATTTATTTCTCTGAATGGCATTGCAACGCATGCCGAGTACCAGCTAGTATTATTTATTATTAAGTTCTGCAAGTATTTTTTTTTCTCTCATTGTTTAATAATATTGTAACTGCTATTAATGTTATTAAGTATTCAGTTCTGCAAGTATTTTTTGTTTTCGTATTGTTAATGATGTAACTGCTTTGACTGATTTAAAATATTGTTTAGGTCTTGTGAACATCTGAGAAATAGGTAATAAATAATTTTCCTTTATCAACTTTATCAATAATTAATGTTATATTAAAATATTAATTATAACATTTATTCATAATATCAACGGAAATATACAACAATGCTTCGTAAGTACGGTCATCTATTTTGAAAAAATGCGTGTAAGTAATCATTTGGTGCCGTGCCTGTAATACGCTTTGTAAATGCTTATGAGTAAAGCGGGATCACAAAATGTACCATTCTTGACACCAAATTCGTTTATTTTTATTAAAATACAAAGATAACCCAAGAGCTAAGAATGCTTTGTCTCCGTTATATTCCATTTTATTTCAGCCGCGCAAAATTCACTGTCAACCATAAATAAACCAAACAAACTATCGAAAATCACATCTAGGCATAGACAAATGCTTGCCAGAATGCTTGTAGACTATCAAGCGGCTTGACGGCCAGCACGTAAATTTATTTTCCGTTATTGTCTATGAATGCTTGCCTCAACAGCTTGATGCGCGCTTCAAGCCGTTGAGCCAAGCCTTAGTCTATGCCTAGACGATTATTCATTCGAGAGGTACTTGAACATACTACTCTTTTGTCTATGGCTTCTTGTCATTTTCGGTAGTTGAAAGTGATTTTTGTGCGAGATGGAATCTAGTAAAGAAAAATAATTGTTTGTTATGTTATAATAAATGTTATATATTAATATTTTAATATAACATTGACGTAATAACATTATTAAATTATATTTACATTAATTTAAAAGAAAAATCCGATGGATTTCTACACATTAAACACAAAAACAATTAAAACCTATTTTGTAATAATTTAATCTAATTTTTATAAACGTTTTACGTGATACGTAATATCTAAAATCACCACTCAGATACTTATTTGTCTATGATTTGTTGTCTACGCTCAAAAAATATAAATTCGCTTCAAGCGTTGCGCAATAACGTAGATTATTGCGTAATGCTTGGCTCAAGCGTCGAGCCACCTCTGGAGACGGTCAAAATGCTGTCAAAACTCTAGCCATAGACAACAAACTACGTGATTGAGCCAAGCCGCTTGATAGTCTCGCTAGCCCTTAAAAGTCACGGTTAATGTTGCAATTTTGCAAACCTTGGATCACTTCTTTTAAATTTGTTGGTTGGATTTTTATATTATGTACGTATTTTTTTAATCGTAACATATTGATATTATATAACTCACTGTACAAAATTTTTGTTGCTTATATTTTTATTTAATTTATATACTTTTTATTCACATCGTAACTTTATCTAAACTATTTGTTTTCTCATGTTTAAGATGGAGGTACTGCCTTTACTATTTATTATTTATGTAAAAGCCCTCTGGGCGTAAAATAAAAGAAATAAATAAACAACTAAATAAATTAATGTTCTCCAAAACGAGCTTGAAAAATCATTTGTCATATATTTGGATTATTTTTATTTTTATTTTATTTTATTTTATTATTACATTTATTACATACAAGATAATAACAATATAAAAGGAAGCTTTGACTGTCCAACTAGGAAGGTTTCCCGTTTTAGGACAGTCAAATTGGCAGGTTGCATGTACATAATTTCACATTAATGGATTCAATAATAATAAACAATAATGGTACATATTGGGGGAGTTACTTAGATATTAGGTACAATATCAGATAAAAGTTGTGTTATTCTAGGTGTACATCAGTAATAAACAATAAAATCCAGGTAGGTACATGTAAAATATAAAATAAAATAAAAATATAACATATAAATGTAAGAAAGAAAAATAAAAAAAAGTATTTTTTTAGGAAAATACTAATTAGCAGTAATAAACAATAAAATCCAGATAGATACATGTAAAATATAAAATAAAAATATAATATATAAATGTAAGAAAGAAAAATAAAAAAATATTTTTTAGGAAAATACAAAATACAAAATCGAAGAAATCAACTCATACTACGTTTTTTAATAATTTTTCGGAATCTGTCCTACCTAAGTCTAATAACCATTTTGTAATTTTAGTACCGAAGGATGATAAATCACACAGTTTAAATTGAGAGGGGATTTTGTTGTATATTTTTGGTCCCAGGTATGAGAAAACTTTTTGATAAGCCGCAGTATTGCTTGTAGGAATGGAAAGGTCGTTTCTGCTCTTACTTCTGGTTTGATGATTATTTTTTTTTTATTTTTTTTATTTAAGTTTATTTAGGAAACATACAGTTGTAAATACATTCATTTTACATTTTATATTGAATATAGTATAAACCAGTGAAGTTCCATTTATGATTTAAAAAAAAAGAAAGGAAATGGTTACTGATTAGGAAGCAAGTAGATAGTAATAATATTATAATATAGTATTAGTAAAAAGTGAGTCAAAAGAAAAAATAAACAATGAAGAAATAACAAAGAAATAATCGTTTTGGTTTAAGTACATTGTAAGGTTAATTTAGTTTTAAACGTTTTAAGAGAGCAGTGGAAAATATCGATATCTCTTAGGGCGTTGTAAGATTTGCAGATACGCCCGAGCAAAGAATTTTGTGCATATTTCGATTTGAAATGCTGTATAAAAAATAGGGTATTCGACCTGGTATTGCGTTCAGGGCAACGAAATGCAATCCTTTCTAATAGATCTGGTGAGTCAATAAGGCAGTTCACAATCTTGTATAGAAACAGTACGTCAGAAATGTTTCTCCGTTTGTAAAGAGCAATAGGTTTACACTGGTGATTTTCGAAACGATACGAAAGGTGTTTCAAAAATTTTGTTTGAATATTTTCAATACGCTTAATGTAAGTTTGGTATTGTGGATTCCAAATGACAGATGCAAATTCAAGATGAGATCTTACATACGCCATATATAGTAGTTCAAGTGTAAAAGGTTTGTTGAACGGTTTTGTGATGCGTAGGATAAAACCCATTTGTTTGTAGGCTTTTTCTAAGATGTATTCAATGTGATCTTTGAATAGTAATTTGGAGTCAAGTAATACTCCAAGATCTCTAATTTTATCCACTCTTTCAAGCGGAACGTTGTTCAGATGGTAAATATGGACGATTGGGTGATTTTTACGTGAAAACGTTATCGCATTACATTTCTTTACATTGAGAAATAGTTGATTTTCTATGCAATATTCATTAATTTTATTAATATCTTCTTGTAATTTATTGCAATCATCTTCTGAGCTTATACATTTGTATATTTTCATATCGTCAGCGTAAAGAATAAAGTCAGAGTTACAGATGACATGTTTGATGTCATTTATGTACAAAGTAAAGAGCAGGGGTCCTAAATGGGAACCTTGAGGTACACCCGAAGGGACGGTAATTTCCTGTGACATGTAACCTTTGAGTGCAACAGCTTGACTTCTATTTTTAATGTAAGATGAGAACCATCTGAGAAGATTTCCACTTATACCAATTTTTTCAAGTTTGCTTAGGAGTATATCATGATTCACTTTGTCGAAAGCTTTAGAAAAATCAGTATAGATAGAGTCAACTTGTTTCTTTTTATCCATAGTATTCAGAACAAAATCGGTGAACTGACCCAAGTTCGACTCGACAGATCTGCCTTGAAAGAAACCGTGCTGTTGAGGATTGATAATGGTGTTTTTACATAAATTAAAGAGTTGGTCGTAAACGATTTTTTCCATAATTTTACTTAAAATGCATAGTTTCGATATAGGCCTATAATTCTCAATATTGTGTTTGTCCCCCTTTTTGAAAACAGGTGTCACAAGAGCTCTTTTCCAAATGGTGGGAAATACGCCTTCTTTGATAGAAAGTGTGAACAGTAATGTCACGGGGGTGACAAGTTGTTCAGCACAATTAAAAATAAAAATTGGATGTATTTTATCACAACCAGCACTTTTTTTTGTGTTGACATTTTTCAAGTTTTTTAATACTAAAGATTTCTCGATATTAATCGAATTCAGGTGTATTGAACTTATATTATTATCATTGATTACGTCTTTGCTATATGTGGAAATGTTTTTAGTTTGAGAGGGGACAAACACAGATTGAAAATAATCGTTGAAAAGATTGCAAGTTTGTTGCCCATCAATTGAAGAAATGTTTCCATGGAATATGTTATGAGGTATATCAGAGGAGTTTTGTTTTGATTTGACGAAGGTCCAAAAAAATTTCACATCATTCTTTATGTTTAACTCAGCATTAATTATATAGTTTGTGTAATTATATAGTTTAGCATTAATTATGATCGACTGTTATCGTTTTGCTTATATTTTTGTGGACGCAGATTGTTATTTTTTTATGTAACACTGTCGAACATCAAGCACATTAAACTCCTTGAAGAGAGAGTCGCTCGAGTATCTGAAGGGTTTTTTCATAATGACGCGTAGAATGGATTTCTGTGCCTTCAGTAGCGGGTATAATATTGTTAATCCTGTTCCACCCCATCCAATGCAACCGTAGGTTATGACGGAGTTACAGAGCCCGTAGTATATTTTTTTAATGTCTTGAGTTTTTATAATTTCCCGCAATGCTATAAATATATAAATAAGCTTGCGCACTTTATTAGCTGTGTTTTCAATTTGTTGTTTCCATTTAAGGTGGTTATCCACTATTATACCTAAATATTTAGTAGATTTAACACATTCAAGGGTTTCGCATTTACAAGTATGGTTATTATTTCCAAGGCTACACTTAATATTGTGTATTGTGAGGTGATGAGGTGTTTTGGGTTGCCCTGCAAGGGTAGCGCCAGGTAGCGCTAAATGTGAGATATTTTGTTTTTTGTATGTTTAGTGTAAGCAAATTACTGTCCAGCCACTGTTTTACTCTGTTTATACCTGTGTTCGCAAGGTGGTGTGTAATTTCTACTATTTAAGAAATTCTAAAAATTATAGTACTTTATTATAATTAAATAGTTATAAATACATTGGGAATTCATATGTCAAATATTGGTTTATAAATGTGAAAATTCTGACTATGCAATTGTAAATGTTCTCTAAAATGGCCTGGAAAGAATCTCCTACTTGTGATCTCACTAAAGAAAACACTCATAGAACATTAATAAATGCATTCACTCTGAATGCATTTATTTATGTTCTCCAAATTGACCTTGAAAAAAATTACATCTTTGCGATTCCTTTATAGACATAAAGAAACCATCCCTTAATTATATACAATTCTTAATGTTCTCAAAAGTTGTCTTGACAGAAGCAAATTCCCGTGATATCTTGAACGAAACCATTCCTTTGTTAAGAATATTATGAACTAAATATACAATTTGGCTGTCCTGAAACGGGTATTCTGCCCTGTTGGACAGACAAATAATCACATTGTAATGTATTGTAATATATATGCATATGTAAATAAAAAAAATAAATAAATAAAATAAATTCCAAGGACGAAAAACAACCAAATTTATACGATGTGGACTTTGGACATTTTATGTTTAAAAATAAAATCCACCCTGCCAGGAATGGAGTAAAGTCGGTTGGCCGTAACCGTCTTTCTGTTGAATTTAAGACAGCGGATGAGGCCAATAGCTTTGTAAATAGTATTTGCTTTGATGTTGCCAAAAAAAACTCGTACAACGTTTTCATACCTACATATCATGTTACAAGGTTAGGTGTCACAAAAGGGATCCCACCGCACTGGTTAATAGAGGACATCCTGGAGAACATTACTATTCCTCAAGGTTTCGGAAAAGTTGTAAAAGCGCGTCGTCTAAATTACAGGTTTAATACGGGAAACTCTATAGAATGGAGACCCTCCCAATCCGTTGTCCCAACCTTTGACAGCAAAGACCTTCCGCAAAATGTTACTATGTTTAACGTCTCTCTACCAGTAGAGCTCTATGTGTTCCCAACTGTGCAGTGCTACAAGTGCTGCAGATTTGGACACGAAGAACCTCTGTAGATCAGAACCCCGTTGCTTCAAGTGCAGTTCGTCCCATAGTGGCGATTCCTGCGATAAAACAGAGGAAAATTATAAATGTTTAAACTGCTCCGGAATTCACATATCCATCAGCAAAACTTGCCCTGAACTGTCAAGGCAGCGCAATATTAAACACACAATGGCCGAGAAGAGCATCTCTTATGCGGAAGCATCAAGAATGTTTAACAAATCCATTCCATCTTATTCTGAGGTAACTTCAAAAAATTCCGTCCCTTCTCAACCTTCTTCTTCTTCATTTAGAAAAACTGTTGAAAGGGTTGTGAAACCTAGAGTTCTAACAAACAAAAAATAATGCTAATCACGAATCCCTTGTGTGGTTCCCTAATGGACAACTTCCTTCCAGTTCAAATTTCAATACTCACCTAAAGTTATCTAGTAAAGAACAAAATTATAATATAGACCTTAACTCTACATTAATCACCTCATTTTTAAATATTTTACAAAGTTTAAATAAAAATAACATTCAAATACCGTCCCACGTTGCTAAACAAATTACTAATATTATCAATTCAACTAGAAATGGCTCCTCTGATGAGGATTCTTCAATGGAATTGCCTTAGTCTTACAAATAAGACTGAAGAATTTTTAAACACATTACACTCAAACTCAATTGCAGTGGCTGCCATCTCGGAGACATGGCTGGAACCGGATTCTGATTTTAGAGTCAGGGGATACCACTGTCTTCGAGACGACCGTCAAGATGGAAAGGGCGGCTCCGCTCTTTTCAATAAAAAATCATTACCCTTCTCCCCAGTAGATGTAAAACCAATTGGTTGTCCTTTTCAAGTGATGGCCGCAAAGGTTTTTGATACTACAATAATTTCTTTGTATATATCACCGTCTAATAAACCTTCAAAATCAATCCTGAAAGCAATGTTTTCCAAGGTCACTACCCCTTCTCTTGTTCTGGGAGATTTCAATGCCCATCACGGATTATGGGGAGCTCACAATTGTGACAGAATGGGCAGAGATATTGTTGATCTACTAGACGAACTAGACTTTTGTATCATCAATGATGGTTCTCCTACCCGTCTTCAGGTGCCTGGTCAGCGACCCAGCATGGTTGATCTTACTATTTGCAATTCCAGCATAGCCGCATCCCTGTTATGGGAGGTTTTGGATGACCCTCATGGGAGTGATCATTACCCCATCCTCATTGAATCCTCAAATATTTACCATTCCAACAAAAATGTCAAGTGCAGTAGTCGAAAACCAAGGTTCCTAACTGCCAGGGCCAACTGGAATGACTATTCAAATCATACAAAGTTCTCTGTGCAAAATCTGCCCTCTCCTACTACAGAAAATGTTGCGGAATGTTAAGAT
Organism: Limnephilus rhombicus; assembly: GCA_929108145.2. Lineage (NCBI taxonomy): Eukaryota > Metazoa > Arthropoda > Insecta > Trichoptera > Limnephilidae > Limnephilus > Limnephilus rhombicus. The sequence continues at coordinate 226,046 of OV815282.1, forward strand.
TTATTGGTGTCAGCAGCAGTGGCGGTCCTTCCCTCAGGACAATTGGTCAAAAACCTCCCAAAATTATAAGATGACAGTAAAACAATATTATTATGAAATATTAAGCAAATCAAAACAACTGGTATTATTCTAAGGTATTTGAAATGTACCGCGAGAGAAAGCCGGCAGCGGCAAGCAGTGACATCTAACATCTTAAATGGAAGCTTCCTTTCCCACGCATTGCGATTGGCTGGGTCAAATTATGAAATGCCCTGGTATCATATCTTCTGTCTCTTTACGCACTACACAATAAATGAGATGGCACTATGTCCCTTTTTAAAAAGTTTTCGGATTCTGAAGACGGTTTGGGTCAGAGCCGTGAGGGAGACAGAGCATGCTGAATATCATTCGTCTGAAAGAGATGGTTTGATAAACGTAGGTTGATTTCGCATATTTTATGCTTGTCGCATGAAATAATTTACTATATTAAACGTAATTTGACATATGTGGGTGAATTTGACTCTCAAACTCGTGAGGTTTCTACAAATGAATATCGTTATATTTAATATGACATTGTATCATAGGTAATATCATTTTTTTAAATGACCTTCCACTTCTGGACCCCTAGAGCCGCCTCTGGTCAGCAGTCATTACGGCCGCAGAAAAATTTATCCCCATTAAAACGACACGTAACAAAGGGACACCTCCCCCAGCTCCTTGGTGGGATATTGAATGCTCAGACGCAGTAGATATGAAGAAAAAATATGCGAAAATTTATTCAACAAATATGAATTTGGAGAACTTCCTTCAGTATAAACAGATTGAAGCTAAGACCAAACGTCTTCTAAAAAACAAAAAACGTCAAGGCTGGAAAATATTTTGCTCATCATTATCTCCCGAAGTTCCTCTTTCAGTTGTTTGGAATTCAATTCGCAGGTTTAAGAGTTCTCACGTCCCAACGGTGACTCGACCACTCACTTCAGAGTGGGTGAAGGAATTTGCCGATAAACTAGCTCCTCAAACTGCAAGTAATTTTAATGAAACAGAATTCACATACTCATTAAATACACGGGGTTGGATGGACACCCACTTCAATTTAACGGAACTTAGGGAGGTCTTAAACGATCTCACAGACTCATCCGCTGGTGTAGATGGAATTCCTTATAGCTTTATTAAAAACTGCGACGTTACCACACTTAACTATTTTCTGTCAATTATAAATCTGATCTTTGACTCCGGCAAAATTCCATCATCCTGGAAAACTCAAATAATTGTTCCCATTCTGAAACCCCAGAAAGACCCTAACTCTGGACTTTCTTACAGACCTATAGCACTGTCATCTTCCTTAGTTAAAATAGCTGAACATATGATTAAAAGACGTCTAGACTGGTATGTAGAAAATGAGAAAATTCTTCCCAGCTCTCAGTTTGGCTTTGGAAAAAGAAAAAGTACGATCGAAAGTGTGTCCATCCTGACTTCTGATATCCAGTTGGCCCTGGCCGATAATGAATTCCTTGTCGGTGTTTGCCTTGATGTGTGCGGAGCTTTTGACAATGTTTTATTAGATTTTTTTTTTTACATGAGCTCCACACGGGAGGCCATGAGGAATATAGTTTCCCTCAGGGCCTATGACATCTTTGGGGATGCTGCGTGGAGGGCCCCTTCAAGGAAAGGAAGGAGAGGAGAGTTCTGGGAAGGAAAAGGGTTTAAGGGGTGGGTAGGAATCTGGGGTTCAGTGTGTCCTGATCATCCGCCTCAAAGACCCAGACAAACATCATCCCATGAACCCGGGCACCCCTGCTAAATCACCAAACGTAGCGAACCACTTGGGGTGACCTATGGCAGAGGTGTTGGTTGTCCAATAAAGGCTCCTGGGGCTGCGGTACCCATTCCCGCCTCCCAAAATGAAGACGTTTTATTTAATAAATTATTAAAAATTGGCATCCCTCGTAAGCTGTCCAGTTTTATAATTAACCTCCTTCTTATCAAGAAAATTCAAATCCAGGTGCTGGATTCTCCTCCACTGGAAAGAATAGTAAACAAGGGTTTGCCTCAGGGCTCCGTCCTTAGTCCTATCCTTTTTAATATATATACCTTTGAACTGCATCGGAGTATGCATCCATCTTGTAAAATACTTCGCTATAATACTAGTACGCGGATGATCTTTTTATATATATTTCAGGACGAATTATTTCTATTCTGGAGGAAGTGATTAACATTTGCATGAAAAACCTTGACACCTGGTTAATGAATCACGGCTTAGAAATTTCTCCGTCCAAAAGTAATGTTATCGTCTTTTCCAGAAAACGTGTTATTCCGCGTGTAACAGTCCAAATAAATAATTCAATTCTCCCTATGCAGGTACAGATAAGATTCCTTGGGGTAATTTTAGACTCTAAGTTAACATGGATCCCGTATGTTAATTTTATCATTAACAAATGTCAAGCTGGCCTCAACACTTTACGTGCCGTTTCACGGGTCTGGTGGCTAAGCCGACCTCACGGGGGAGTGGGGATTATCTACAGACAAAATTTAAGGGTTACCGCAATCCCAATACATAACTGCCGGATCGCAGGAATTGAGGTGAGTTTGTTAACTGAAACATTAAGCATTTTTACAATCTACATGCCAACTTGTTCACCTGATAATTTTGAGGAATATTCTAACTGCCTTGCTTCCTTACAAGCAATAATTGACGATAAAGATTAAATTAATACAACTATAATCGGAGATTTTAACGCAAATCCCGTTTCTCTCTTTGGAATGGAGCTAATATCTTTTTGTCAAGAATTCGAATATATATGTGCCGACATCGAAATTTTACCTGTGGACTCTTTACACATATATCAGTGACGCACACAGCACCACCAGCTGGTTAGACCATTGTCTAGTTACGAAAAATATTCTGAAGCAAATTGTCAATATGAAAATACACTACGATGTAGATTGGACAGATCACCGCCCTCTCGAGCTGATCTTACAAACGGGTGGAATAGCAAAAACGGAAGTGTTTAATTCTGTAGTGAGAGATCCAGCATTATGGAATCCGAAAAATATATGGGACATCGGACAGTATAACTCATGCTCGCAAACCTATCTCATCAAAATCAAGTCAAAAAACACATTTCCTGAGGACGGTGGCAACCCTGTACGCACCAATGTAAAATACCTATACGGGAGTATAGTAGAAGCATTACGAAGCAGTGCTATTTCTGTATTTTCTAAGTGTATTACCCAAAAACATAAGCAAGTATGTGGGTGGAATGAATTTGTAGCGTACAAATACAATGAATCCAGACAAGCGATGTATACATGGATAACGAATGGGAGACCGCGCGAGGATCCTGTTGCAGAGGATAGGAGGGCAAAGCGTGCTGCCTTTAAAACAGCACTTAAACAATGTCAAAAGAACTCGAATCAACTTCAGATGAATAAAATAGCAAGGGACTTAGACAATCGTGACTTCAAAAAATTTTGGAAGAAGTCTAATAAACTGTTAAATATGCGCGGCAAAATCTCGTGCAATATAAACGGAGATTCGAATCCGGAAGTAATTGCAAACATTTTTAAAGAACACTTTGTAACTACCTCGCCGACTATCGACTCAAACGAAAAGCCTTTGACTGCATATGATGATATTGAGCCCATCGTCACAACCAACATGATAAAATCGGCCATTAGTAATATGAAATCTCGAATGTCTGCCGGGCATGACGGATTAAGCACCGAACACTTAAAACGTGCAGGGGCAGCGATTATTGAACTATTGGCAACAATGTTCACCGACATTCTAACGAGTGGCTATCTACCTAAAGACATGACAAAAACAATTATAATACCTATATTAAAATCTAAACCGACAGACGTAACATTACAGGAAAACTAGAGACCGATCTCAATCGCCACGGCTATCGCTCAAATATTTGAACGAGTTCTCTCGGATCATGTCGGATCCTACATGAAAACAAATGATAACCAGATGGACTTCAAGAGAGAGTGCTCCACGGACTTGGCTAAAGTGGAAAGATGGTTTTTCAGAACCTTACTACCTAAAGAGTGGTGTCAGACAGGGAGGATGCATGTCCCCGATATTGTTCAACCTGTACATGGACAAACTCACCGACAGGCTAAACAACGCAGGGGTGGGCTGCCAAATCGGAGGACAGTGTTTGAACAACATCAGTTATGCGGACAACATGGTCTTGATGGCACCATCTATAAGGGGCCTACGTATTCTTCTGAAGATCTGCGAAGAGTTTGCTAAAGAAACAAACATGCTATATAACCCCACTAAAACGGCTCTAATGGTCATAAGACATGGACAAGGACCAAAAAATATTCCTCCAGCTACACTGAACGGTGTGAATCTGCAGTTAACTGAAGGAATTAAATACCTTGGACACATAATCACCAGTAATCTGATAGACGATGATGACATCGATAGGCAAAGAAGAGCTCTCAGTGTAAAAGCAAACATGATCAGCAGAAGATTCCGCCTTTGCAGTACCGCTGTAAAAAGGACGCTCTTCATTTCTTTCTGCGCAACGCTGTATACGTGCGAACTCTGGGCAAACTACAAGAAGAGTAATATAGAAAGACTCCGGGTTTAGTACAACAACGCCTTCTGCATAATGTTTGATCTCCCCAGATATTGCAGCGCTTCCCAGATGTTCACGGAGGGGCGAGTTCCCAGCTATGCATCCCTTATTAGATCCAGGGTGGCAGGAATGAGGGAAAGGATATGCAGTTCTGGTAATATCCTAGTCATGGAAGCCCGCCTCAGTCACCATCCAGCATTGATGCACACTGGAGAAAAATACTGGCTCCTAATGTGGTCAGAGAATTCTAAAAGCCAATAATTATTACTATCTTCTTATTTTCTTATATCTTTTATTATATCTTATATCTTACCACCTTTGTTTCATGCATTTATAATAAAATAGTTTTACCTACCAATAAAACTTATATTATGTACCTAACCTCATTTAAAACCTATATTGAGAGAAGCATTCCACTCAAATCCCCTTTCGCGTGGCCTTCCCCGAACTTTTTTAGTACCTTGTGGCTGTCAAGTGGTCACCAGATGCTAAACAAAAGTATCTACATACATCTAACTTTTGTTTATGGCATTTTTTTCTCATTAGTTCTCACCAGGCAGTGATTGCCTAGGTTTTAAATGAGGTAAGGTACATAATATAAGTTTTATTGGTAGGTAAAACTATTTTATTATGTATCCTGAACCGTCATTTAAAACCTATATTGAGATCTGTTTGTTATCGACTGGTGACCACTAACGCTAATGTGATGATATTAAAATATGTTAAACACTGGAATACCTACTCACGTGTTACAGTGGGTGGAATAGAGAAGTGTTGTCACAGACAATGCCCTATTTACCTCTAGAGAAGTGTTAACTTCTCTTCTGTAGAATTTGGCAAAGGTGTCCCGGCTCCTCCAGTTCCCTCGAGCCAGGATGTCATCCAGTCTAAAATTATCCAGCCAGTTAAGTGATGCCACTGCTGCCCGTACGCTTCCCGGTGCAGCTGTGGTCTTAGCTTCTTCTAGAATAGTTTTGACCCAACGGGCAATGGCTGTTCTTGAAGCTGCCTTAACTGCTCCTGATGTAGTGATGAAGAGTTCTGTTAAATTCTGCTTTGTATCTGTCTTCTGTCCGTTCTTTGGAGATTTCAACCAGTTCCTTAATCCAGTATGTTTAGTCTATATTTGGTTGATTGCCATTTAACAGCCTTCAACCTGACTGTTGGTACGTAGCAGAGTCTGTTTTGGAACCGAAAACTGGCCATAACGAGACCCCTTCCTCATCTATGGATAATTTGTCTGGTGAACACTATAACAAGGTCAGGTCATGCCCTCTTCGTCCCGAAGCTAATAAAAGTAAAGTCGCTGCCCTGTTTGATGTTTCAAAGAGATTCAACTTTTTGGGTGGGTTAGCTTCTAACCAGGTCAACACCACTAAAGGATCCCAGATAGGAGGTTTAGCCAATTTAGGATGTCTTAATGCTGCGGCTTTGAGTACTTGTCTGACTAGAGGATGTGAACTTAGGTTTGCTTCTTCAGGGCTACTGAAAGTTGTTACTCCCGATTTATGAAGTCGAACTGTGCTGGGAGAGAGACTATCTTCTAGACTAGGATCTGTTAAAAATCGTGCTAGATTGCTTCCTGTAGGGACATTCGGGTTTACCCCATGATTTAATGCCCCCTTTGCCACCTAAGCCATGCCGGTTTGTATGTTTTAAGGGTGGACTCTCTCCAACCCGACTTTAAAAATCTTTCTGTTTGTCCGACCAATCTGTTAATGACTGACTCCACCCCGGCACTTCCACACCTCCAAAATGAAATCCTCTACTTGTGGTGGGGGTTTCAAGGTTCTGGTGTCTATCAGCACTTCTATCAGTTTCAATATGGTGAACGGAGGACTCGCTGATCGATTTTTTAAGTCTGGTCTCCAGAATACCTTCTTCCATCTCGGGGCTACAATCAAGTATAGGTCCTTGACCCGGTTCAGGTGTGCTAGAACTCTCGGCATAAGGCACGGCAGGGGGAACACCCAAGCTAGCGGAAAATCCCACTCTTGAGTCCAAGCATTGACAAATTTTGCCTCTTTGTCGAATGCATTGAGGGACACATAATCTTCTACGACGTGGGCTGTCTCTGATGCATACAGGTCTATAGTTGGCCTCCCCCATTTTGCAAAAACTAATTTTGTTGCAGCTGGTAAAAGATGCCATTTCGGAGGTTCACGTTTTCAGGAGAGTTGATCTGCTACCTCGTTGAACCTTCCCGGTAAGTAGTGGGCAGACAGTGAAATGTGATACGTGTCTGCCATTTGAAGGGCTTGACGAGTCGCTTCGAGCAATGTCTTGGATTGTGTGTCGCCTTCGTTGCAAAGGTATGCGACCACCGATTTGTTGTCTGACTGGGTAAGAAGACCCGAGTCTGACAGCTCTGGCCCGTGGGGAGTAAGTGCTGCCAGCACGGCGAGCATTTCCTTGACATTGCTGTGGAGTGGTTGTTATGTTTGGGACCAAGCTCCATTCAACCTGAGGTCGTTTAGCTGCGCACCCCATTTCCAGTCCGAGGCATCGGTCGTGAGGTTGTGGCGAATTCCCGGTAAGTAGTGGGCAGACAGTGAAATGTGATACGTGTCTGCCATTTGAAGGACTTGACGAGTCGCTTCGAGCAATGTCTTGGATCGTTTGTCGCCTTTGTTGCGAAGGTATGCGACCATCGATTTGTTGTCTGACTGGGTAAGAAGACCCGAGTCTGACAGCTCTGGCCCGTGAGGAGTAAGTGCTGCCAGCACGGCGAGCATTTCTTTGACATTGCTGTGGAGTGGTTGTTGTGTTTGGGACCAAGCTCCATTCAACCTGAGGTCGTCTAGCTGCGTGGGCTTGAATGCAGGTAGCTTGCTTGTAACATGCGAAGGTTAAGCCTGCCTCTACGAATGGCGAAACTAGCAAAATTGAGGGTACCCAAGAGGCCCTGGGCCTGCTCAAGTGACCATCTACCTAGATTAATGTATTGTTTCAGTAACTTTGTTATTTTCACTCTTTTATCTTGCGGGAGATCTTTTAAATCAGCCCTTGAATTCCACATAATTCCCAGATATTCAATTTTCTGAACTGGACTTGGAGTGGATTTAAGGAATTGTATTATCCACCCCAGAGTTTGTAACATTGAAATAGTTTCAAATTTATGAATTTTCAATATATTAATATACTATCAAAAAATTCTCTAAGTAGACAATTATTCTGAGACCTTTATCTCTTAATTTTTGCGCTATCCAATTGGTAAGATAAGTAAAAACCTTTGGAGCAGATAATAGTCCAAAGGTAAAGGCAAACATCTCATTTGAAGTAATTCTCCTTAAAATTGAGTCTCAAGAAACGGCGATGGTTCCACTTTAACCATCCAGTCCCCCGGTTGATTGGATAAATGGTGCAATCTTATTAAATGCAGGTAGCTTGCGACTGGCACACTCCCTAAATTTGCCTATAGTTAAAAAATTGTTCAAGCGACGAAGGTTGAAAACCGGTCTAAATGACCCGTCTTGCTTCGGTATGAGAAACATCCGTGACAGAAATGAAGGAGATATTGAAGGCGATGCCAATATCTTTTCCTTTTTCATTTTGTCTATTTGTCGCGTCATTTCTTTTGTGATATGAGTTTATAAGTGGAACTTACCGTGTCTGCCAGTATACTTAGCATGGATTTCTGACGGAAGGGTAGCTTGTACCCTCGCAACATCGTTAACAGTGTCGGTGGGGCTCCTAAATCATCCCAATTGCTTAGGAACTGTCCTAACTGTTCCCCCTGAAACTCTCTCTGGATAGTCAGACTATCCTTGTTGCCAAAATTGGCCTGGTTGGTTCTCTCTTCCTCCTCTGGACTCCTGTTGGTTGGTTAGCCCGCCACAGAAGGCTTTGCTATCGCGAAACATCCTGCCTTCCCGAAAGGGCCTGCTCTTGCGAAAAGGCTTCCTCGCTGGCCCTTTATACTTGGGCAGCTGCGTGCTGGTTGATGGTTGAGGGTCGAAGCTCGAATGTGGGAGGCATTTATCCAGCCCTCCCATTCGCTTAATCTGAGATTCCAATTTGCTTGGGTCAAAAAGATAACCCGCTGCTGGAGGAATGTTTTTAACCGCTTCCCGTACATACTGACTCTTTACTTCATTGAGGATTGCGTCCCTGTGATGCTGGATCGCGTTTGCTCTCCTTCCGCAGACCATCTACAGAACATCTGTAATCACTGCCTGCTACTCTGTATCCGGAGTCCTTCCTCTATTCTCCAGTTCACAGTTCCTGCAGAGATTTTCTGAGGCACTCATTCTACAGAAAGAGGGCATTGCTTAATGCCCCACAGAATTTATCTGGGATTAACGAGACCAATCCCTAGAGAAGTTGATGCACCACTCTCCCCGTGCATCTTCCGATCTTATGAGTCATGCTCGTATTAATTCATAGACAAACCGCCGCATTTTTATGCACAGATTACGGAAATTATACTTCATTTCAACAATTATTACAAGAAACAACTATTTACGAACATAAAATAGGTTATTAGGTTCTTAGTTTAGGTAAATGAAGTAATTCATGCATTTTTTGTTTGAAACGAAACTTCGCAAATGTCAAATCCATACAAAAAACATGGCCTCATTTTTCGCCAATTTCGGCAACTTTCACTTCGACTCTTTTGGTCAAATCACTTTATTATATTTCTACTGTCATCTCTACCGAATCGGATGAGGATCCGCTCATTGTTAATCAAACACAACACAACACATGTCAATCACAACACAAGATACAAACAAAGAAAACAGACAAAGAAACAAAGGACCCAAAATGCAGACAATCTTTGTTGTGTTCACCACATATATTGTCATTTATCGGTCTTAAACTCTGTTTTTAATTTTAAAATACTTCGAACAGCCTCGCTGTTATAACATATAGTATGATTTTGAAATAATTCTTGCTTTTTGGGGAAAAATCGTTATAAATTCGGAGGTACTACAAAACGAAAATGCCAGCGACGAAATTTAATACGCTAATGAGAAAAAAATGCCATAAACAAAAGTTAGATGTATGTAGATACTTTTGTTTAGCATCTGGTGACCACTTGACAGCCACAAGGTACTAAAAAAGTTCGGGGAAGGCCACGCGAAAGGGGATTTGAGAATGCTTCTCTCAATATAGGTTTTAAATGACGGTTCAGGATACATAATCATATTTACCTGCTTTACTTATTTATTTTTTCTCTTCAAATATTTTGTATATTATGTATTATAACCCTTATGGAATGTGTGGGATTGCACTATTCTCCCCACACACCGGAATAAACAATTATTTATTTATTATTTTTTAATTTATAAACTAACGTTTAGACAAGATTTTTATGCATAGCACAAAGGGTAACAATTATTACAAGCAATAATTGTCAGCCTGAAACACTCATTTACATTGAAAAATCTTCCGAGAAAAGATACTTGCCGCCAACGGGACATGAACCCGTATCCTTCCGATTGCCGGTCGAATGCTCTGACCACTGAGCTAAATAAATGAGTGTTTCAGGCTGACAATTATTGCTTGTAATAATTGTTACCCTTTGTGCTATGCATAAAAATCTTGTCTAAACGTTAGTTTATAAATTAAAAAATAATAATTAATATTTAACAAGTTTAAGTATTTCCCCAATAAATGCAGACATAATTTGTCTCGACGCCACCTAGCGAGGGATTTAACACTAACAATGTCTTCCTTGCAAAAATAAAGTTGGTTGTTTTCAGGTGGAAAAAATATAACAAACAGTAATTGTTGAATGAAACACTAGTATATATTGAATTATTTGGCGGGTATTTGATAAGCCGCCATAGCTCAGTGGTCAGAGCATTCGACCGGCAATCGGAAGGACACGGGTTCATGTCCCGTTGGCGGCAAGTATCTTTTCTCGGAAGATTTTTCAATGTAAATGAGTGTTTCAGGCTGACAATTATTGCTTGTAATAATTGTTAATTATTTATTTATTTATTATTTATTTATTATAAAAAAAGGTAAGAAGATAATTAATTCGATTACAAAATTTAAAAAACTTCAAAAATAACTCACTCCCACAATGTAGATGACAAAAAAATAACTCACTAATCAAAGGGTTAAAAAAAAAATAGTCATAATTTTAATGGGAGGGATGTATTGATGGATTGAGAGCAAATTATCAATTCAGTTTTTATTTTATTTATTTTTATTTATTTACGGACAAATAGTCCAATTAACAATAACACAAATAGAAAAAAAAGAGAGATCACAATGAAAGGAGATTACATATAGATGTTGTTGTTTTCAGGTGGAAAAAATATAACAAACAGTAATTGTTGAATGAAACACTAGTATATATTGAATTATTTGGCGGGTATTTGATAAGCCGCCATAGCTCAGTGGTCAGAGCATTCGACCGGCAATCGGAAGGACACGGGTTCATGTCCCGTTGGCGGCAAGTATCTTTTCTCGGAAGATTTTTCAATGTAAATGAGTGTTTCAGGCTGACAATTATTGCTTGTAATAATTGTTAATTATTTATTTATTTATTATTTATTTATTATAAAAAAAGGTAAGAAGATAATTAATTCGATTACAAAATTTAAAAAACTTCAAAAATAACTCACTCCCACAATGTAGATGACAAAAAAATAACTCACTAATCAAAGGGTTAAAAAAAAATAGTCATAATTTTAATGGGAGGGATGTATTGATGGATTGAGAGCAAATTATCAATTCAGTTTTTATTTTATTTATTTTTATTTATTTACGGACAAATAGTCCAATTAACAATAACACAAATAGAAAAAAAAGAGAGATCACAATGAAAGGAGATTACATATAGATGAAGAGCATTGACAAAATACATATAATGTAAAAGTACATAGAGAAGATATCTACAAGTAGCTTGAAGATGGATTTAAAAAGACTTTAAAGAACCACATTGCCGAAAGTCATTTAGGCTCACACCAAAAAATTCAATGCTTTGATTTGTGTTGACAAGTCTCGACATTCTGGATAAAGGAGAATGATATCCATAATTAGTAGAATGTTGATTGAGGAACAGTAATTCATTATTTCGGAGTCTACGGGAAGGAATGTTGAACTGGATGAGTTGTAACAAAGCAGGTGTGTCAGTAATACTGTTGATAATTTTGAAAATGCATATTAGATCAGAGTCCTTTCTACGATTTTCTAAAGAGGAAATGTTTAAAGTTTGTTCAATTTCATCATACGAGTATTCTCCTCTTTCAAGTCCTAACCTCCAAGCAATTCCTCATAGGAAGCGATGTTGTACAGATTCGATGTAACAAATGTGGACAGCATAAAAAGGAGACCAAATGACACTAGCATATTCAAGGTGAGGGCGGACCAGCGAACAGTAATGAGTTTTAAGTGTATTTATATGTTTAAAGTCAGAGGTAATTCTATGAATGAAGCCGAGTAGTTTAAGTGATTTGTTTACGATGTTATTAATGTGATCCCGGAAAGAAAGTTTACAATCCAGAGTGACCTCAAGGTCCTTTATAGATGTGACAGTAGAGAGACAAACATTATTTAGTTTATAATCAAACTGAATAGGTTTTTTGCTTCTATAAAAGGACAAAATTTTGCATTTATCAACATTAAGTTCCATGCAGTTAATTTTGCACCAATCATTAAATGAATCAATATCAAGTTGAAAAAGTAAACAATCAAGATGGGATTTAATTATCTTAAGAATCTTATTGTCATCGGCAAAAAGCCAAAAACGTGTGTGAGAAAAAACTTTAATGATATCGTTAATAAAAAGGTTGAAAAGAAGCGGGGCCAAATGGGCTCCTTGCGGAACGCCGGAAGTTACATCAATGTTAAAGGATTCAAAGTTATTTATTTTAACCCTTTGTTTTGTATTACTCAAGTAAGAGTGAAAGAATGATAACAATGGGTCTCTAATGCCTATAGCATAAAGTTTGGCCATGAGAATACGGTGATTAACTTTGTCGAAGGCTTTGGAGAAGTCAGTGTAGAGGACATCAACCTGAGTGTTGTCTTCTAAGGCTTTAAGAATGGTATTTATAAAGGACAGTAAATTAGTTGTTGTAGATTTCGCCGATCTAAATCCATGCTGTTCCTCGATCAGAACATTTTTGAAAATAGGAGTGATTTTCTTTGTAATTATCGACTCAAATATTTTTGAAATATTAGATATAATTGATATTGGTCTGTAATTTCCAATATTTGACTTGTTTCCAGACTAAAAAATGGGTCGAATAAATGAAATTTTCTATGAGTCAGCAAATGTTCCGGTTGAGAGTGATAAATTGTACAACATACAAATTGGGTTAGATAATGAACATTTACATTCTTTTAGCAAGATTTCTGGCCCATTTAGCCCAGTCAGTGGGGAGTTTTACCTTGCAAAAGGTCGTGTAGTAGCGATTTTGATATATGTTGTATAAGATTGGGACTCTAAAGAAAAAAAAAAGTTTTCGACCTTGGGGGGGGGTCGAGCTCGAGCCGCCATCTTGGATTGAAGGTGCCAAAATTTGGTTTTTTCAAAATAATTGTGCAATGGTTGATCTTACGACCAAACTGCGAAAGACAAACTTAAAGAAGATAAAATTTCAAATATTTTTGTATCAAATTTTTTTTTGTAAGTCTAGTAGGTAACGAGTTACAGTGGCGGAAATGTGAATATTTTTCTAAAAAATGGTGAAATTCCCAATTTTTGTTATTGTTTCATGCTATTCATTACATATTTATAATTTTGTAAACTCATTTCCATGCCACCATGAGGTAGAGAAAATGGCGCATTTTTTATTGTGGTATCCCCAGTAGGTCTTCTTCCTCTTCAATGGCATTACAACCCATTTCGAGCCTTGGCCTCCTTCAACACAAGCCTCCACCGCCCACCGTCCTCGGCCGTCGTCTTCCTAACTGTGACATGGAGTAGTCCTCTTGCATCCTTCCTGACATCATCCTCCCGCCTTTCGTTTACCTCCTGGGTGTTCTGTTAGAACCTTCTTCGGTACTCGTGTGCTTGACATTCGATGCACATGTCCGGCCCATCTTAGTCTTTGGAGCCTTAGGATGGATAGAGAGTCTGGGAGCTTGGTAAATAACATAGAGCTTTATTGTGGCGGATTATCCATGCCCCTCCCTCAATGTAAGTACTTGAATACTGCTTTCTCACCTCGTATGCATGGATGTTGGAGGGTCTAGAGTCGTTCAAATAAATGTAGCTTCGTTCAATAAAATAGATTCTTAACGTGTGCGGTGAAGGAGGAAACCATATGTTTCCTTATAACGTCATTGGGAAAGTGGTGGGGTCCCCTCCAATGCCTCTCCCTCTCGTACCGCTCCTAAGATTCTTCGAAGTACTTTCCTTTCGAAGGTGTCCAGCTGTTCCCGCCACACATCCATAAGCCAAGACCGTTCTAATAATTGCTTTATATAGGGTTTTCCTATGGATGTTTCGGGATTTGTTACTGGCAACAACGCGAAGTAAGTGTTGTTAGTGCCTGTGATGTGCTTTCTTACTTCTACTGGGTTTTCTTTGTCATGCGTTATGATGGAGCCCAGGTATGTAAACTCTTCAACCACTTCGAAATTATAAGTGTCTTTAAATTTCAATTAACATTTTATTCTATGGTGTGGGGTTCTGGTTTGCATCATGATTTTAGTTTTATTCTCATTGATTTGCAAACCCACCTCTCTTGCCGAGTCTCCAAAAACCTCTCTTAAAGCCTGTAGGGATCTTTCGACAATGTTAAGGTCAGTATGTCTATTCCACAGATATTCCAGTGATGGTATGGCGAGCCGCACAGAGTTCGACTAGTATTCGTAATTATGTTACATATTCCCTATTGCGTAATAATATTTTTTTGTTGATCCCGGTTGGTTCATATTGACATCGTCTCTGTTATCTAACTCATTGCCTGTGGTACTGAGATGCTGGGCTTCCATTGACAAAATCTCTTCATATTCAATTGCAAGAAATAAATTTTAATAAAGTCTCGGGTGCTGGTTTCTTTGTCATTCTTACTGGAACAAGCCCATTGGTGCCACGTTTCCAGCCCCAGTTTTCTGTTTTTTTTTTGGATTTCATACCATTTTTGAACTCCCGTACAAGGCAACAAGAAAGCGTTTTCCTTCATCTGCTATGTCTGTCTTCTGGTTTTGCATCATGTTGTTTTCATTCGTATACTCAATGAAGACGCACTGGCAGACCAGCTTTTTTAAGGCTTACTAAATGTTCATTATCACTACAAAGTAGTTTCATCCATGCACTCGATGACGTCGGGTTTGTCATAGTGGGATCCTAGCCTGTAGCAATATAGGCGCTGAGGTGGCAACGCCGCAGTCAGGACTGCAGGCACGCAGTATGTTGCCGTCTCTTTCTCTCCTCTATGTAACACGAAAAATTAATGTAATTTGAAATAGATTTTGCTATATATGTTTTGGAAATACGTTAAAATGATATTGTGTAATATCTATAATATAAAAATGAATCGCTAAATGTGTTGGTAAGCGCAAATCTCGAGATCGGCTGAACCGATTTCGCTAATTCTTTTTTAGAATATTCCTTGAAGTGCGAGGATGGTTCTTACGGAGAGAAAAATTTAGAAAATTGCGCAGAATATTGGATAATTTCAGAAAACATCGCACGTTTGACAGATCGCGTATTTGAGAATGACATTTTTCAAAACATTGATTGTTCAAATCAGGATTCTATTTTTCAAAATCTTTAAGTAGATAAATTTATAGTAGGTACTCCCCTAATAGTTTGAAAGGAATCAATAATTTTAGATATTTTAAATAGGTACCTATGGAAATTTGAATAAAAATTGTAAAAGATGGAACGCGGGCTGTTTAAAAACTGAATGTTCTGATTGTCTGTTGTCACTTGATTTGTAAACAATATGTTTTTAATTTTGTCACTTTATTTCTTTGCTGTGCATCTATAATATTACTAAATCTAAAAGCCACAAATTTCTATAAAATTAAAAAAGTGTTGTGATTTTGTGACCTACTAAATATGCCTCCTATAAGGCGGCGGACAAATTTAAACAGAAGGAAAAGAAATGCAACGAATCAAATTAATTATCGATCTAATCATACTGCCCAGGAACGTGAAGATCGCAATGAACGTGAAAGAATTCGGCTAATACAGACCCGTGAAGCGCGACATTCGACTAATAATGGTGCAAGTTTGAATCGAGCTGCTTTCTGTTACGATATGTCAATTGATTACACTGCCTGTGTTGCTATTGGACCTATGAACTCAGTTTGCCAATATTGTAAGGCATTGAAATACAAAAATGAAGCCAATGGATTGTGTTGCGCAAATGGAAAGGTGAAATTGATACCATTGCTTCCACCGCCAGAGCCATTGTACTCATTGGTTTTAGGAATAGGAACAGATTCCATACACTTTTTAAAGAATATTGAACAATACAACGACTGCTTTCAAATGACTTCATTTGGAGCAACAAAAGTAGTTCGGGAAAATTTCATGCCAACTTTTAAGGTTTGTAATAGTATTTGCAGTTGTATGTTTATTAATCATAACTATTGGCCCATATACATTTTTACAATACATTTTTTCCCTTTACAGATACAAGGTCAAATATATCACAGAGCAGGTTCTTTGTTACCAGTGCAAGATAGCGAGTACAAGTTTTTGTAAATTTATTTTATGGGCAATTCTCCAGAAGAAATCAATCTACGTTGTGCACATAACAATTCAGTGAAAAGTTCAATAGTTGAACAATTACAAAACTTATTTCACGAACACAATCAATTAATTATATTATTTAAAAGTGCAATGGATATGATGCCATCCGATTATCACAAAGTTGTTATCAGAGCAGATAAAACTCCCGTGGGCCGACATGCAGGACGTTTTAATGCACCTACTATTGATGAAGTTGCCATTGTTGTAGTTGGAGAAAATTTGGAGTCACGTGATATTGTTTTACATCGTCGAAATAATCAATTACAACGAATTAAGGAAACACATCGCTCATATGATGCACTGCAGTATCCCATTTTATTTTGGCAAGGTGAAGATGGCTATGATTTCTCAATCAAGATGATAAATCCCATTACAAGTAATTGCAATATTGATTTATGAGATGTTACATCATCTACTATATCTATAGTTTAATTTGTTATTCAACTTTCATCATTATAATAAAAAATATATTTACAGGTTCTGAAATCAACAAAAAAGTTAGTTCAATGAACTATTATTCATACCGCCTAATGATCAGAGAAAATGAAGACAATCACATCTTGAAATGCCGGCGATTATGTCACAGATATGTTGTTGATATGTATGTAAAGATTGAAACGGAGAGATTAACATTCATCAGGTTGAATCAGACCAAACTTCGATCTGAAGAATATATTCACCTTAGAGATGCAATTAATTCTGATGGAAATGCAGAAAATGTTGGCCGGATGACTATTCTTCCAGCAACCTACACCGGAAGTCCTCGGCATATGCATGAATATGCTCAAGATGCCATGTCCTATGTTCGGCATTATGGCACATCAGATTTGTTCATTACATTTACATGCAATCCACAATGGATAGAAATTAAACAAGCGTTATTCCCTGGCCAATCACCTATTGATCGTCATGACATTACAGCAAGAGTCTTCAGACAAAAGTTGAAATATTTAATTGTTAAACGTTGTGTGTTTGGTGAGACACGCTGCTGGATGTATTCTGTAGAGTGGCAGAAACGTGGATTGCCGCATGCACACATTTTGAATTAGTTGGTTGAAAAAATTAGGCCAAATGAAGTTGATGAAGTCATATCAGCTGAAATCCATAATGAACAAGTAGATCCTGGCTGGCATGAGGTAGTTATCAAAAACATGATACATGGTCCATGTGGAACACTTAATCAAAATGCACCGTGTATGGTAGATGGTAAATGTTCAAAGCGCTATCCACGGACATTAATATCGGAAACAATTACTGGAAATGATGGTTATCCACTCTATCGTCGGCGATCACTAGCAGACAGTGGAAGATCAACAATTGTCAAAGTAAATCAACAAGATATTGAAATAGATAGTCGTTGGATTGTTCCATATTCACCGATCTTATCAAAAACTTTCAAAGCACACATCAATGTTGAATCTTGCCATTCAGTAAAATCTATCAAGTACATATGTAAATATGTAACCAAAGGAAGTGATATGGCTGTGATTGGATTTGGTGCAGAGAATTCAAATGATGAAGTAACCCAATACCAAATGGGCCGCTATGTTAGCAGTAATGAAGCATTTTGGCGAATTTTTTCTTTTCCAATTCATGAAAGACACCCCACAGTTGTTCACTTAGCCGTGCACTTAGAAAATGGACAAAGAGTGTATTTCACAGCACAGAACGCAGTACAGAGAGCTCACCAGCCACCATCTACTACCTTAACCAGTTTTTCGAGACGTGCCAAAATGATCATTTCGCACAAACACTGCTATATTCTGAAATGCCAAAATATTATACTTGGAATCAATCAACAAAGAAATTTATGAGAAGGAAACAAGGAAAACCAGTTCCAGGATACCCAGGTGTATATTCAACCGATGCAATAGGTCGAAGTTATTCCGTTCATCCAAGAAACGATGAATGTTTTTATTTACGGCTGCTATTAGTCAATGTACGTGGCCCAACATCATTCCAACATTTACGAACAGTTGATGGTGAATTGTGTGGATCTTACAGAGAAGCCTGTCATCGTTTGCAACTGTTAGAAAACGATGCACATTGGGATCAAACTCTCAATGATGCTGTAATTTTATCACAAGCTCATCAAATAAGAACATTGTTTTCCATTATCATATGTACATGCTTCCCATCAAAACCAATTGATTTATGGATAAAATACAAAGATAATATGTGTGACGACATTATATTTAATATACGCAATAGAACAGGGAATCCGAATTTACAAATAAGTGAAGAAATTTACAATCAGGCATTGATTTCCATTGAGGATAAGTGCTTGATGATGTCAAACAAGCTATTAGGTCAATTGGGGATGGCCGCGCCCAATCGCCCAATGCAATATGCTTTTCATCAAGAGTTACAACGTGAAAAATCGTATGATCTCAACACTTTGAAAGAATGTATTCAAATAAATCTTCAACTATTGAACGAAGAACAAAAGTATGTATTTGATACTCTTAAGAAAGTAATAAATGATGGAACTGGTGGGATTTACTTCTTGGACGCTCCTGGTGGTACAGGAAAAACTTTTTTGATTACTTTAATATTGGCAACAATTCGCTCAAAAGATGAAATTGCTCTTGCTCTTGCTTCGTCGGGCATTGCAGCAACTTTGCTTGAAGGCGGTCGAACAGCCCATTCAGCTCTAAAACTGCCATTGAATACGCAATGCAACGAAACTCCAACCTGCAACATTTCCAAGAATTCTGCAATGGCAAAGGTTTTGCAGCAATGTAAACTAATAGTGTGGGATGAATGCACAATGGCGCATAAAAAATCCTTAGAGGCTTTAGATAAAACCTTAAAAGATCTACGGAACAACCAAAACCAATTTGGTGGCGCAATGATTTTATTATCAGGAGATTTTCGCCAAACATTGCCAGTGGTTCCACGTTCATCGCAAGCTGATGAACTGAATGCATGTTTAAGGTCCTCCAATTTGTGGAAACATGTCAAGGTATTACATTTAAGCAAGAATATGCGTGTCATGTTGCAAAATGATCAATCTGGAGACATATTCTCTAAACAACTTATTGATATTGGTAATGGCAAATTTCCTATAGACGTGCTGACTGGCTGCATCACCTTTCCTGAGAGTTTTTGTCAGTTAACGCAATCAAAAGCTGAACTCATTCAAAAAGTGTTTCCAAATGTTGCTCAAAATTACTTATTCCATGATTGGTTGAGCGAACGAGCTATACTGGCTGCTAAAAACACTGATGTAAATGAATTAAATTTCAAAATTCAAGATGACATTCCTGGCGAAATGAGGACATATAAATCAGTTGATACGGCAACTAATGAAGATGATGTCGTGAACTATCCACCGGAATTCTTAAACTCACTTGATTTGCCAGGATTGCCGCCTCACAATCTTCAATTAAAGGTTAGATCTGTCGTTATAATGTTGCGAAATATTAACCAACCGCGACTTTGTAACGGCACACGATTAGTGATAAAAAAATTAATGAATAACGTAATAGAAGCAACCATATTGAAAGGAAATTATAAAGGAGAAGACGTTTTGATACCCCGCATCCCAATGATTCCGACTGACGTACCATTCGAGTTTAAACGACTGCAGTTTCCAGTACGGCTTGCGTTCGCTATGACTACAAACAAATCCCAGGGGCAGTCATTAATTGTTTGTGATATTAATCTAGAAAACCCATGTTTCTCGCATGGTCAATTGTATGTTGCCTGTTCCCGTGTTGGAAAACCATCTGCTCTGTTTGTTTACGCGCCAGATAATCAAACAAAAAATATCGTGTACCATAAAGTACTACAATAAAAATTAAACTTAATTTAGAATAGCAGAATTTAAAAAAAAATAAATAAAGAATCGACTGTTAGGTGGTACGCAGTTTGCCGGGTCAGCTAGTGTTCTTATAAAATTTATCATGAAAACTTGAGTTTTACGATTTTTTGTCAAAATTTTCTTCTTTCTACGTCTGTAAGTCATTATATATTAGATTTATAAAAACAAAAAATGTACGTAATTTAGTCTTCTTCAAATTTGCCATAGAAATTTTTTGTTGTAAAATCAACCGTTGAGGAATTATTTAAAAAAAACTAAATTTTGGCACCTTCAATCCAAGATGGCGGCTTGAGCTCGACCCCCCCAAGGTCGAAAACTTTTTTTTTCTTTAGAGTCCCAATCTAAGTAACATATATCAAAATCGCTACTACACGACCTTTTTCAAGCTGAAGGCCGTTTTTATCCCCCACTGACTGGGCTATTTGTAAAGAATATCTGCAAATCTGCCCGTTCTGTGATGTTCAATCTGCTCCTTTTTTTGTTAATAGGTTTGTAACGACACTAAAACTTTTTTCGACAAGGTATGACGAGAGAAACGCTATCAAAAGTTTTTTCTCAATTTCCCACGGCCCAGGGTATTTTTTGGGTATTTCTGCCTGCAGCCAAAATGTTTGATAGCCTATTTTAAATTTCACCTTCAGCTCCTCATTGGTGCTAAGCTCGAGTAGTTCCTCTTAGCAGATTATTGGATTGCTTCCTGTAAGGACCTTGGTTTCAGGTAAAAATCCAAAATTTCGAATTCAAAATCAAAAATTCGACACAAAATGTCGCTACTTCCGTCAGCAGGCCGGACGGGGATGTATCCCCCCTAGGTATAACTGCTATGAATTTGTGAATATGTGGTATCTCTCCGGATATGAAAAGATTGACGGTAATACATGTTGTATCAAGGGGCTATATATTACATATGACGTCATTGCTGTCTCGGTTACTTTGTTCCGGTGATTAGCTATCACTGGATGACAGTGGATCCGAGGAATGGGCTATTTTTGGAATCAGTTCGTATTGGATCTAAGAAATGGTCACCAATACTAACTGGGCGAAGCCGAACCAAAAGCCGCCCGCAGGGCCTAGCAATAAAAACCTGCAGAGCGGGTTTTTAACAGCTAGTAAAATATGATTCTTTCAGAAGTTTAACAAAAAAAGAATTTGGCTCCTACTAAGAGCATTGCATACTTTTTATGTTTAAAACATTTTTTTAGATATTTACAGCCTTACTAAAAAAAAACCACAGCGCGACCGATTAACTGTGTTATTGCAATAACATAAATAGAGCTCGTATACACTAAAAGACGTTTTATTACCAATAACGTTTCTTTCGTGGTCACGCTGTTAAAACGCATTGAAGATGTGACAACGTTGTATATGGTTTTAATTTACTAGGAAACAATGTTGTTTTAATTCTTCTCCGCTAGGGGCATTATTGGTGCACCTGTGCATATCGGCCCGCGATGACAAAACAGTTCGGTGTGTTTATGGCGGGATATGGAAAATTTTGTTAGTGCCTAAATGTTGTGATTTTACTAAATAATTTCTATTGTAGTGACGAATTTACTCTTCTGTTCACATAATTGATATATTTACCATATTATTTGTGTGGTTTACATCAGTTTAATCAAGTTATTGTACAAACGCCGTACTTTCAAAGTTGAACTGTCAGAATATTGTTTTTTATAGGTTACTTAAGATAAAATTTTCATTTTAAGATCTTTATTTTAAGAGAATTTGTTAAAAGTGATAATTTTTTATAATATTAAAATCTAATACATGTGTTCGTAAACGAATCAAAAAAATTAACGTCTTTAGAGATGCAAGAAATCTGTTTTAAATTTCGGTATTATTTCTAAGTTATTTTTTTGGCAATAAAAAAAACTTTGAAATTTTTTATTATTTTTTTATTGTATACACGATAAAAAAGTGAGGTGATAGTTTCCTTTCAAATTTATTACATAAAAGGACTGTGTTTTTTAAATTTTGATTTTATTTAAATTTCTCTACATTTTGGTCAAAAATGTTGTGGGAGGAAATTTTTTTCCATGTTTTTCCGAGTTTGAATCATAAAATATGGCAGTTTTTGAAAGCTAAAGTGTATTTCAAATACTCAAATCTAAAAGGTAATTTTATCTAGTTTTCATAAATGGTATTTGTTTTTACGACACCTTCAAAAATAAGAAATATATAGAACATTCAAAATACTATGGAAAAATTACAAATATCGTTCGGACATCAATGGTTAAAACAGAGATAAACTACCCTCTCAGGCCGTGGAAACCATGTGTATTTCTTTCAAAGAACAAATTTTTAATTAGTAATGTTTTCACATCCGCGGCCGTTTGTCAATTGAATAAAATTTTCACTGGGTTTTTTAGTAAGGCTGTTAAAGTTTAAATTTTTGTTTTTTATTTCTTACCTTTTTTTAACTTTACATTAATTTATACTGTTACATTCTTTACGTTATTGTACTACTTGTACGTTAATTTAGTTATGTTAATAGCACACATTCTTCATGTAAACTGTTTTTATACCAGATTTAAATGTCCGGGTTTAATTTTCCCCACAGGAAAAACTAAACCCTTTCACACACTTCCCAAATGATCATCTGGTCAATCCACGTTATGCAATTGCACTATATAAGTATTATAATTACAAAACAATACAAGAACAACATGTCAACCTACCAGAGACCAGATGGGAAAATAATTCACCGACTCCAGATATTTTCATATCAGAGTGTTCGGCTCTGTGGAATTCCTAATTGAACCTATAAATCCTACTGATCCCTCAATATAAATATTTAAAAAATCTTTTGTAATCCTACATGTATTTAAAATTACCGATTTTTGCATTTATATATATTCATTCTTTGACAAATCTAATACGCCTAAATTTTGAATATTTTTATAGTCCGAGAATGCCAAATTCTTTTAATCTCATTTCCTAAATCTGTGTATTTTCTAATTTTTTCAGAAACAGTTTTTTGAATATTACAGGAATTTGGAATAGCTACATCAATGATATAAGTTTGAAAAATGCACACAGATAGAAATAGAAAAAATAATAATGAACTTACGAGTGTCCGCGAGCCCTGGTTTCGACCATATCACAGTAAATTTACTAAAACAAATGAGACAACTAATATCAAAATCAATAGCACATATCATAAATAACAGCATGCAACAAGGAATTTACCCGAAAATATATAAAAATACAATAATAACTCCGATTTTCAAATCAGGAATTGCAACCGACATCTCAAACTACCGTCCCATATCTATTGTATCAAACGTAGCAAAAATATTTGAAAAAGTCGTAAAGTCACAATTAACTAAGCACATCACTTCAAATAAAATTATTAATGATAACCAATTCGGCTTCAGAGAAAATTTAGGCACGCAAGATGCAATCGCAAAAATAACCTCAATAATATATAATGCTCTTGACTCGGGAAATAAATGTTTAAGTATATTCATTGATCTAAGAAAAGCTTTTGACAGTATATGCCACAAAAAACAAATCAATAAATTAGAAAATATTGGAATTCAGGGAACAGTTATAGAATGGTTCAAAAGTTATCTACATGAAAGACACCAACACGTGAAAATTAACAATACATTGAGTGAACCCACCTATTCAGAATTTGGAATTCCTCAAGGGACAGTGTTAGGTCCAATATTGTTTATCATTTACGTGAATGAAATGCTTACAATACCGAAAATTGGAAAAATCATAACTTTTGCTGACGACACAGTCTTAATCATAGAAAAAAAAACTTGGGATGAAGCCTACCGAACCGCAAATGTAGAAATAAACAACTTAAAACAATGGCTGGATGACAACTATCTTTCCTTAAACTCTGACAAAACTTACTTCATGACATTTACACTATCAGACAAATTCCTTCCAATTATAAATTCCAATATAACTATTCATAGCTCTTGTAAAAATTATACTGACAACTGCAACTCATCTAAATGCACAAAAAATTCAAAAAAGAACAACATTAAATATTTAGGCATAATAATAGATCAACATATTAAATGGACAGAACATATTGCACAAACTATAAACAGAATACGTAAACTTATTTACGTATTCCTCAAACTAAGAAATATACTTCATAAATCTATACTACTGAAGGTTTACTATGCATTAGCCCAATCAGTTCTGCAATACGGAATAATAGGTTGGGGAGGAGCGTATAAAACCAACTTAGCCCCACTTGAAATAGTACATAGAAGACTCATCAAAATTATTCTAAAAAAACCTTTAGACTATTCAACTCAAAAAATATTCGATGAATTCAAAGTTTTACAAATAAATAGAATCTATCAAAAAAATGCATTACTTCAAATCCATAAAGACAAACTAACAATAAAGTCATTTAGCACCAGGCCGAGAACAACAGGACAAATAATAATCCCTAAACTTAATACTACAACGGCCCAACACCATTACACATACTCAGCCATAAAATGCTTTAACGAACTCCCTAAAGATATTCAATCTGAAAAAAATTATAAAATTTTTAAGAAAAAAATTAAAATACATTTCACCACTAAGTAATTTCATGTTTGTGTTATATTACGCCCACTTATATTTTCAATGTGTACACAGGTTTTATATTTTATAATTTAAAAAAAAAACTTTCTTCCTAAAATAGTGCACAGGTATATAATTTTACATACATGTTGTTTTTATTTTATTTTTTCATAAATACGCTCATGGTAGCATCAATTAAACATATATCAAAATATCAATTGTGTTAGTACTCCCTCCCTAAACACGAGAAATTCTCAATTAGAGAGGTATTATTACCACCATTAAAAAATATTTGCATTACATGTACATAATTAAAAAAATAATTGTACTTATACCTAACTTTGTAAAATTGTAAAAATGGAATAAATAAATAAATATAAAAAAAGAAGTTATTTTTTTAATTTTGTCATGTAAAACTATATCTGGGTACCTAGCATGGTCGCTCGATATAGGTTTTATCGAAAATATCGGTAACTTGTCATCGCTCTCGAGCACGACTGCAGGCCGCTAACGAACAAATAACAGTTCACGTCAAATAAAATAGGAAGCCTTAGTCGTTGTGAAATATTGTTTGTTCGTTAGCGGCCTGCAGTCGAGCTCGGGAGCGATGACAAGTTACCGACATTTTCGATAAAACCTATATCGATCGACCATGCTAGGTATCCAGGTCTATTATGACTAATTGTTCTGTCTGTTAGTATAGTTTTATCATAATATATTTTATAAAATTCATTTTCTAAAAATGAATTTGGTTCATATTCATAATATGATACTATATTACGGCAGTCAATCAAGTTATGTTTAATTGCCAAACTTTGGTGGATTATTTTTAAAACCTGATTGTGCCTAAATGTATACTCGGACGGCGCTAATATAGAACATCCCGATATAATATGTTCTATAGTTTCCGGAAAAGCCAAACATTTTCTACATAAATCATCAATTTGATTTATATCTTTGATTATATGCTTCCTATAATTTTTAGTATTAATGACTCTATCTTGAATGGCAAGCATAAATCCTTCTATTTCTGCGCTCAACTCTCCAATACTTAACCATTTGTTTGACGAAAGTTTGTCAACATACGTTTGGTTGAGATAATTGAAGTGTTTTGCATGAATAATTTTATTTGACCAGGAATCTAATAATTCCTGGTTAGTATTTATAAGAATTTTGGCATTCTCGTCATATAAATTTAAAGGTGTAATGTTTATATCTGCCTTGCAAATTATTTTGTGCATTTCTGAGCTATTAGCTTTCCTATGGAAAAAAATTCTAAGCATTTCTACCTGATTGTGTTTCAAAGATGTTATTTTGACTACACCTCTACCTCCTAAATTTTTAGGTAAATTAATTCGTTCTATAGCTGAATTTGGATGATGGCAATTAAACTTTGTTAACGTAGTTCTAATTAATCGTTCTAAACTATCTAAATCTGTATTGGACCATTTAATTATGCCAAATGAGTACGTTAATAGAGGTATTGCCCAAGTATTTATTGCTTTTACTAAATTTTTAGCAGATAGATTGCATTTTAAAAATTTTCTGATCCTAGTTTGAAATTTAATCCTAATATCATTTTTAATACTAGTGTGATCTAATCTATTCGATTGCGGGTATCCTAAATATTTATAAACCTCATCCCCTTTCATACTTTTAATTTTGAAATTTCTAAATATACCCTCGTCTCCATCTACAATTTTGCTTTTCTCTATATGGATCGTTTTAAATTTATCTAAACCAAAAGTCATTTTAATATCATCTGAAAAAATTTTAACTACCTTAATCATTTTCTCTAAATTTGATTCAGAATTTGAAAATAATTTTATATCATCCATATATAATAGATGTGAAACTACACTACTCTCTCTTGTGATGTATTGCATTAATCAACAGTGAAAATTAGAAAATATCGTAGCTTCCCACTTTAATTTAAAAAGAAAAATATCAATTACTTATAAAACGGATACACCTACGACATCTATCGGATCAGAGTAAATTGAATTTATATTTACAGTAGGGATCTATAATTAAACAAAGTGAGATGAGTATTGATGAAAAAATCACAGATGGTATTAAGAAATCGTCACGGGCAGGGAGATTCCATTTTTTAGGCAATTCCAAATATTGATATCTTGACAGCCAATTAGGTTGAAGCAAAAACAATAAAGAATTAAACAAACCAATCTAAAACGGGAAGGCGTACACCAACGTGGAACAAAAGATCGACCTTTAGACTCGGCAATTAAGGATATAATTAATTACTTTTTCGTTCCCACCGAACCGAGAGGTGAATAAACTCCATGATAAACAAGAGCCGTTTCAGGGACATTAGTACATTGAACCCGCGTTTGGAGGTAAACATTAAGAGCAATTGAGATGTAATAAACCGTAGTTCTCGAAATAATCTGGGAACTTTAAAGATTGAAAAAAGATATACGTAAACAAGATGGAAAATATTTAATTGA
Source organism: Limnephilus rhombicus (assembly GCA_929108145.2). Taxonomy (NCBI): domain Eukaryota; kingdom Metazoa; phylum Arthropoda; class Insecta; order Trichoptera; family Limnephilidae; genus Limnephilus; species Limnephilus rhombicus. Next base: position 253,127 of record OV815282.1, read on the forward strand.
AAATTGAATAGGAAGTAAGGAAAACGTGTTGGAAGCTGTTAAGGAAATTTCCATCTATAATACGATTGTTTGTGACGACCGGAGATGATAAATTCGACGGAAAACGTGCCAAGGGAGATGGAAATGTTGAAAAACAATGGAAAATTATTGTTATCATTTCTAGACGGAGCGGAGATATTAGGAAGAAAACTTCATTAAAAAAATGAGCATTTATAAAGAGTGTAACGATTGGACGAGGGGACGTTTCAGAGGTTTAGTGCAGTAACAAGTGTTTGAGAGGAAATTAGAATAGAGTACCTAGGGGAGGGGAAAATACTGAAAACATTGCGATAGATTTAACTCAGGAAAAGTAGTCATTTTACGTAATCAAAATGGAGATTGTAGCGTAGCATAGCACGCGACTGCAGGGAAAAATGAGACATTACAATGGTTGTCGATCTCACATGTATTTTGTTGATATAAACAAGGAATATTCGAACATGAAAGTTGTTTAGATTAACGCTATTAGCCATTAAAGAGAGCCGTAAAAATTAACATTGCTCTTACGTAATATTTAGATTATAGAATTCACATAAAAATTAACAACACTCAAATAAAGGAAAATTTATTGCTTAGCAGGTAGAGTTAATAACGTAAACACATGTCAAAGCTTATGGTTTATGTGGTTCTGGGTAAGATAGAGACGGAGTCTGGGGGACGATCCCTATGAAGTAATAAAAATAACAGAAATTTAAGGGCCGAAGTGGGAGATCTCCTATTAAAAATGTGAAAAATGATATATTAATTAAGGGTCGGGTTTGGAAAACATCGCTCCGCATTAGCAGTAGCATCCGCGTCTCGTAGCAGCAATACTAGAAAATTATATACGGGTAGTTAGAAAAATGTGTAAAGTTACTAGTGATTAAATTTTTTTACTGTAATCTTACAAATTCTATAAGTTATACATACTGCAACTTTAGTTAAAACGTTGAAAAAGGCCTTCGCGATTATCTCTCCTGAACCTGTTGTAAACATTTTTACCAAAAATCCTTCCGTAATCTCAGAGTAAACATTATGTTAAAACAAGCTATTAAATTAAAAGTGCTTCAGTGTATCTAGATTTTTATTGTAATTCGCCTAAACTTTCTGAATTTTTCAACTATTCTCCGCCATACAAAAATGTATGGCAAAATAATACGCCGCGCGATGTCTTATATAACGGTTGAATTTCACAGAATTCATTCAGTTGTGAGAGAGCGGTCAAGGTGGGAGCACGCATATTTTTTTCGCAGCAATTTTGTTCGCTGTTTATTCGATTTTTGAAGGAATCATTGAGGAGATAGGTGTTACAGTAACCGGGTAAGTAGAAATAAAATATATCTAATAAATTATTTTTAACTTGATTTACAGTTTTACAGACTTTATTTTTATTTTTAAACTTCAGGTACCTTCAAAATGGGTAAAAATAAAGTAATTCTTACTTACCGTGCCATAAAAAATAGACCCTCCCACTGGAAGAAAAGGAGAATAAGGTAATAATGTCAATTTTTTTTTTTTTACTGATTTCTATCAAAGGTAGTTTTAAGGTGGACTGAAGTCATTTTGCTTTTTGACTTCTAAAAATTTCGGCATCCATCTTGAATTTCTCTGTAGTTATCTACCGATTTGGTTCAATATCAGAATTCGGGCGTTTAGAAGTGCACTGAACTCGGATCTAATGTCAAAATGCAAAATTTCGGCATCCATCTTGAATTTCTCGTGTTCTCTACCGATCTGGTTCAAAATCAGTATTGGGGAGTATTGGCGAGCACTGAACTCGGATCTAATGTCCAAATGCAACATTTCGGCATCCATCTTGAATTTCACTAGTTATCTACCTATTTGGTTCAAATCAGGATTAGGGCGTTTGGACGTGCACTGAACTCGGATCTAATGTCAAAATGCAACATTTCGGCATCCATCTTGAATTTCTCTAGTTATCTATTTGGTTCAATATCAGGATTCGGGCGTTTAGAAGTGCACTGAAATCAGATCTAATGTCAAAATGCAACATTTCGGCATCCATCTTGAATTTCTCGTGTTCTCTACTGATCTGGTTCAAAATCAGTATACGGGAGTATTGGTGAGCACTGAACTCGGATCTAATGTCCAAATGCAAAATTTCGGCATCCATCTTGAATTTCTTTAGTTATCTACCGATTTGGTTCAAAATCAGGATTAGGGCGTTTGGACGTGCACTGAACTCGGATCTAATGTCAAAATGCAAAATTTCGGCATCCATCTTGAATATCTTAAGTACTTTGACGATTTGGTTCAAAATCAGGTTTAAGGAGTTTGGGGTTCACCGAACTCGAATTTAATGTCAAAATGCATAATTTCGACGACCATTTTGAGTTCTCTACCGATTCCGTTCAAATTGTCACTAAGTTTTATTGAAAACAACGACAACATCCATTGATAAATCGAATGAATTTCGATGTTGGGTAAATTCTGGGTTGTATTATTACAAATAAATTTATTTTATATGTTTTTTTAGAAAAGCAGCAGAAGCAATATAAATGACGTCGTTATAACAGAAACTATCAGTGAACATGTAAGTTTTTTAAATAAACATAAGCGGCCTGAGTAATGGCCTTCCATATAAACTTTTTGCTATAATGAATGATCTACCACACTTTTTGTGAATGTTTACAATTATCGATAATAGACCTGGAGAAAGGATGATGTCATTACAAAATGACAGTCTTATGAATAAATGAGGAGCTAACACTTATCACTCTGCATTGTTTTGTATTTTTTTTATTAATAAGTTTACATTACAAATGTATAGTATAATGTCCTCCACGCTAGGAATTCACCTGTGTTGTGGAGGACATTTTTCAATTTTAAAATTATATAATAGTAAACAAGTATATAATAGTAACTTTGTTATTTTTGGATAATGCTGTGAAATAACTATAATAATTGTAAGTAATAATTAATTTATTTTGAACTTACATATAACATTTGCAATTTTACCTGTAACACGCACAACACGAGTTACAGCGTGTTTTATACAAAGAAAAAAAAACTTTTCAATAGCCTTCTATAAAAAAACAGAGTGGAAGATACTTTATGTATCGCCCTGGTGTAAGACCACTATTCAGAATTGAAACGTTGCTTGAAATGGCTTTAGCCGTGTGTGGTGACTAAATCTGAATAGCCAGGTACTTCCCCTATATTATTCCCCTCCCACCTTATTCAGCCTCACAACACACCCCAATCACTGGCCCCAGGCGATTGATAACAGTTGGGACTTTGTAAGGTACATAAAAATAAAAATAAAACATTTAGTTGTTTTATAAAAATTTGTCTGAACTTCTTTATATTTTTGACTGTCTTTTTCTAAATGTGCTTCGTTCTACTTTATGTATATCAAAGATAAATTGTAAAATATATTCTTTCTTACTAGGTATTAATAAAAATCTGTATGCATATAAATAAACTTTCAAAAACAAAACTACCTGTTTTTTAATTTCTAAGGCACAGAGTAAAAACTGATTGTCGTAACTTATTCACACCCATTATTTTCTGGTAAAATTATAAAAAAAATTAATAACATTATACAAACCATATATGAACCAGAAATTTTTTCCACATCAAAACACCATTAGATTCTATGTCACATTGAGTCAAAACCTAAGACGTCTGTAAAGGTCCAGGGGCTAAAAAAAGTCTATGTATCCTTGCCCTTGCATAATATGATTTATAGTCTGTCGAGCTGTATCAATTATGTTGGAAATAAATTAAAATTTTACAAAGCAAGTGTATTTTTATTCCGTATTTTATCAAAATGCTGAGCAGCCGTGCCTGAATCTAACCAAAATACACAGTAGATCGCGGCGGCCGAGCTTGTTTGCAACTACCAAAAATACCTAACTGCAGTGAATGGGCAGTTTGACCCAGGCGCAAATGTCTCTATGAGCTATCCACGCTATTCCACAACATGATTCTTAGTATGTTAAGCTGTATCCATTATTATAGTAGGAACTAAATTTTAATTTTATAAGGCAAGTGTATTTTTATTTCCTAAGTCCGTAGTGTCTAGTATACCCACATCTCCTCTAGTCAGACGCAGGCGGTCAGCTGCGGCCGTGTTTGTCTACAAGTACAAGAAATACCTAACTGCAGCGTCAGCGCGGTTTGATACCCGACCCTTAATAACAAATAGAAAATGAAATTTTCCAAGAGGCAGCAAACATCAAAAAACGATATGGTTATGTGAGGAGGGTACAGTGAAACTATGGGAGAGTAGATACGACAGAGAAAAACAAAGGAAATCTTAGATTAACAATAATAAAATAAATACGGCTTGAAATATAAAAATTTATAGGGATATGAAAAATGACAAAAAGGTAAATAAGGAAATTCATGGAAAGAGTGTCGTGAATAAAAGAAAATTTAAAAAAAAATGGAAAATTCAAATATACGACGTAAATAGAGAAAATACGGTTTTAAATGGAAAGGTTCATATAGAAGACAGAAAAAACTCGAGGGAAAATGATAAAATAAAAATGGACAATTTGCGAGAAAGACTTCGACATGAAGATATCTCTGATGCGCGAATTTGGGGACAGATTTGGAACATATGGTAGATGCCGTACGCATGGACATGGTGCGAAATAGATGAAAATAGAACTTTAAAATTATGAAATTCAAGCTAATTTTATATGGACAGCAGAACAAAGGAATTTAGGGCAATTTAACATGATCTTACTGAATCCGGGTCTTGTAAGTATGAAAGTACGAGACAGGAATCAAAGATGCAACCGCGGTAGGGCTTAAGGGACAGCATTCGATAATAATAAAAATTTCAAGAGATTACGAGTTGATAGAAATTAGATTGTTTTATTACAGGAAATTCAGATACTCTCTTTTGGACCTGAGAGGGGGTATAAGACGGAGGACAAATGCCAGTTGAAGAGAGTCTGCGGTCGGTTTTGAAAAGGTTGAAAGTTCGTGAGACGCGACGAAACGCTCGGTAATTTAAAGTTGTGAAAATTTCTAAGTGGTTGGAATCTTGAGACTTGAAAATTTGCAATAAAAATATCAGTCACTCAGAAAATTTGAAAACAAAAATCAGTGAAAATAAAAATAAAGTTTACGCATTAATTACTTGTGAAAAGTTAAAAGTGCTCGTGGTAAATACAATTTGTTTTAGTGGAAAATTCGGATTTTATAATCAATAAATATTGTATTTTTAGACTTAGAAATATCGCGTCTAGTATCAGTGAAATAAATAAATGCAGTGATGTGATAATTAAATGTAAAGAAGTTATAATTAAATACGTGTGTCCAGTCTAAACGAAAAGAGTTCTAAAAAATAATAAATATTTAAATTAATTATCTAAAAATAGTGCAGATTGAAAAGGGTTAATAAATAAATAAATGCATCCAGTTAACCGGAAACGTTTCGACGAAAATCTTTAATTAAATTGAGTGCTAGTCTTTTATTAATTTAAAAATAGTGTAGTCGAAATAAATCTACTCGTAAAATTATAAAAAGATTAAAGAAAAGAAAAAAAAAATAATAATAAAACAAAATAATATTTTATTACTACATAAAAGTTCGGAGGGATAAAAAATTAATTTAACAACAATTTACCATCTCGAAATTAATCGTGAAGTAACTATCATTTAAAGTGTTATTTAACCAACGAGTTTTGAAATAAAATACAGTTTAGAACGATAAAGTTTAGAACGATAAAGTTTAGAACGATAAAGTTTAGAACGATAAAGTTTAGAACGATAAAGTTTAGAACGATAAAGTTTATACATCATTTAAATTAATTAGATTAAACGAGAAAAAAAAATTGAAGTCGAAAAGATTTATTTAAATTTAGAACAATAGAATTTAATTTAGGAAAATTGCAGCAAGGTTTATCCGTGTAGAACCCGGACGGGAAAACCTTGGAGGGGTGAGTTTTTCCATTATAAAATTTTCCAGATTCCAAGGGGAAAGCGGCATGCAGCAACCGTTGGTATTTGAATTAATTATTATAACAAAATATTACTTGCTTAATATGTGATATGTAACTGTATTAAAATATTATAAATATAATAGGTATATTTTATATATATATATATGTAAAGGAAATATATTCCCTTTAAATTTGAATCCTATAATGTCAATTAGAATGCAATCATCGATTGTCATTTGTTTTGTTATTCTATTATTTGATTGTTAGAAAAAACCATTCAAAGTGATATTAATAAACATAAATGTCGTTTCTTAGTTAAAAAAAAACTTTGCAACACAAGTGTTTTATTTAGAAATTAATAAAAAGGAATTAAACCTATCAACATATTATAAAACGACATTTCGTTTTAAACCAAAAATGGAGAAAATTCAATTCGAATTTACGCTATTACCTGGATGCGATGGCAGATCAAATATTATTAGCATTACAAAAATAGTCACAAGTGATGGAAAAGTGTTTACAATACCAGAAATGCTACGATCCGCCAGCTATCACGAGGAGATAATGAAAACTAGTGCTTTTGGAAAAATAAAAAATAGTTTGAAAAAAAGATACCAGGTTAGAAGAGTCTGGTTAACCATGACAGAAGAACTAAAAAAAACATATGTAGACGAAGATGGAAACCTACAGTTTGGAGACCAATACCTCGAAGAATTGGACGAAAAAAGTTTACAAGTACATCAAAAAGAAGATGCATTAGGAAAATTAATTGAAAAGTTAATGGAAGATAAGCAACAGAGCTTAAAAAACATTGCTGAGAAGTTTGTTATAGAAAAATTCTGCACTAAAAATACAAATGCAAGCCAGTGGATGGAAGTGTTTGAAAAAGAATGTTTGCGGTTTGATGTGACCATGGATGGAAAAAAAATAGAAATACTCAGATTGTTCATGGATAAATCTTGTATAGACTGGTACAGTTCCATGATTATAAAACTAACAATGAACTCAGAGTGGTCAACATGGAAAAACAAATTCTGTGAATCATTTGCAAACAAAGGATGGAACCCTGTCACATACGCACTATCATTTAGATACAAAGATGGTTCTCTGTTGGATTATGCTATGAGAAAAGAAAAACTTCTATTGGATGTGAGAAGATCAATTGACACCGGTACTTTGATAGATCTTGTTGCTTCCGGACTACCAGAATTCATACTTAACAAGATCGATAGAGAAGGATTACAAGATACTGTAGATTTGTTTAATGAAGTAAACAAGTATGAACATATGGTCAACAAAAAAAGATTTATGAATAAGAAAACATTTGGAAATGCAGAACATAATAAAAATGGGGGTAAAAATCCATGTAAAATTTGTGAAAAATTGAATAAGGGCATTCGTTACCACCCTGAAGCTACATGCTGGTTCAAAACAAAAGAGGATGAAAAATTTAAGAGAAATGCCATTAAACATGTAAACAATTCAGTGATAGAAACTGAATTAAATGAAAATGATCAAAAAAACTAATAGTAACACCATTAATAAAAGTCAAACTATTACTAAATGATAAATTAAAAATATACGGAATTTATGATTCAGGTTCAAATGTTTCTCTAATTAATTCTAAATTATTGAAACTAAAAGGAAAAGAAAAACCTGTTGCTTACTTTTCGAAAAAATTAAACAGCGCACAGAAAAAGAAAAAAGCAATTTACTTAGAATGCTTAGCTATAAAAGAGGCAGTGAGATACTGGCAATACTGGTTGATAGGAAAACCATTTACAGTTTATTCAGATCACAAACCGCTGGAAAATATGAATATCAAATCTAGAACCGATGAAGAGCTTGGTGACTTAACATATTACTTATCCCAATATGATTTTCAAATTAAATATTCTCCAGGAAAGTACAATATTGAAGCTGATTGTCTAAGCAGAAACCCAGTCTTAGAACCAGATGAGAACCAAGATGAGCAATTAAAAGTTGTCAACTTAATAAAATTAGAAGATATCTTAAAAGATCAGGTCAAAAATGAGAAGATACAGTGCAGAAAAGATAAATTGATATCGAAGAATAATGTTTATTACAAGAAAGTAAAAAAAAAAGAAAAAATAATTCTATCAGAAAAATTCAGCATAGATTTTATCAAAAATGTTCACACAGACCTAGGTCACATAGGAATTAATCAAATGCAAAAAATGATAAGCTCATGGTACACATCAGAAAACATGACAAACAATATAAAGAGAACTTGCGAAAGTTGTGCAGTATGTTTAAAGAACAAATCAAGAGGTCAAAATAAATATGGATTGATGTCCTACTTGGGTCCCGCAACAAAACCTTTTGAAATATGTTCTATTGATACGATAGGTGGTTTTGGGGGTTCACGGTCAACAAAGAGATACTTGCACCTGCTATCAGATCATTTCACGAGGTTTGCATATATTTTGACGTCAAAAACTCAAAATACCAACGATTTCATCAAACTCTTAAACTCCACAGAAACTAATGACATTGGCATGATACTATCAGACCAATATCCGGGTCTTAATTCTAGAGAATTCAAAAAATTTTTGGATGAAAAAAATATTCCAATCATTTTTACTGCAGTAAACTCGCCTTTCTCAAATGGATTAAATGAAAGATTAAATCAAACGCTAGTCAATAAAATTAGATGCAAAATCAACGAAAATGACTTAAAAGTGGCTTGGACAACTATAGCCCGTAATTGTGTAAAAAACTATAATGAAACGGAGCACACTGTCACTGGTTATGCGCCTCAGTACCTACTTAACGGCACAGATGTTACGATTTTGCCAAATGAGTTAAAACTTAAGAAGACTGACATCGATTTGATTCAAGACAGAAAAAAAGCTCTGGAAAATACTATAAAGTCACATAATTACAACAAGATGATTTACGATAAAACCAGGAGACATATTAACTTCAAAGTTGGTGATACTGTTTTTGTGGAGAATGGAAACAAACTTAACAGGAAGAAGCTCGACGAATTGAGAATCGGACCCTACAAAATAATAGAAAAATTATCAAACTCAATTTACAAGATAAATACTGGTCGAAAAAAATTAGAATCAAATTTTTTCCACATCTCGAAATTAATTCCAGCACCTGCATTGATGAACCATGAAGAGGATATCGAAGATGAATGAAAATTTTTGCAATAATTTTCTTTCCCGCGGGGGAGGGGAGATGTAAAGGAAATATATTCCCTTTAAATTTGAATCCTATAATGTCAATTAGAATGCAATCATCGATTGTCATTTGTTTTGTTATTCTATTATTTGATTGTTAGAAAAAACCATTCAAAGTGATATTAATAAACATAAATGTCGTTTCTTAGTTAAAAAAAAACTTTGCAACACAAGTGTTTTATTTAGAAATTAATAAAAAGGAATTAAACCTATCAACATATTATATATATATAATTTTTGTTCCCAAGAAAATTTTAATCAAAAAGAAACACACTTATATAAAAAGAAAAAAGGTATCGATTCCGAATACCTACCTCTGAATTCATCAATAGCTATTGAAAATAGTTATGTGTTTGATAAATTTCCAAGTCAATGTTTTGTATTTAATTTTTTTATATATGTATTATTATAACTTCAGCTAATCTAGAGCATTTGAAATAAGTTATGATATTAGAAATTATTTCAATCATAATATAATTATATATATATATATCAGTATATTATTAATTATTTATTGAGACAAAATATATATAATTGAATATATATGTATACATATATACATTATGACTATACTTATCGGGGATCAGATTAGACATTTGCGCAAAAAAAAATACCACTATCAAATCCAAAAGGAAAAAAAAAATTAGGACCATTTAAACTCGCCTTCGGTCTTGAGTAAACAAACATCATACGCTTTGAATCTAGGTCACGAGGCCGTCAGGAATGTTTACATAATTAAAATTGTTTATAAAATAAGTCGGTCACTGGGATACTAGTTCGAATACGTTAAAAGAAAAAAAAATGACCTTGGATCTTGAAAAGACAATTATCATTAGTGGATATCGTACTTAGGTATTAACTTCTAGAAACGGGACAAAATTATGATATTGCGCAATTATGGGAAAAAAAATTAAACACAATCTTTAATTTGAACATGAAGAGATATCTTTAGAACTAAACAATTAAAAATAAACAGATTTATTATAGCTATTCAAATAAAAGGGTATTGAAGAATTACATGGAAGATTTGAGTAAAAATTTATGGAATAATTACTCTCATAGGTATCAATCATTTACATGAAACAGTTAAGAATCACGGGATAGTCTAATAAGGTGTATTGAAGATTTACATGAAGCAGTTGAAAAATCACGGGATAGCTTAATAAAATGTATTGAAAATTTACATGAAGCAGATGAAAATCACGGGATAGTAAGAATTTATCGAAAGTTGAACCTTGGAGGGGAGGGAAATCAAAAATACAGTTCAACCAACAGAAGGCAGTGGTCGCTTCTATAACAAAGACCATTAACCAAAACAATAGAGATGACGAGTCTCTCAAATAAAATCGTCAAAAACCAAACAAAAGCTTGGAGTTTTGGCGAATCTCCAGAACACATCGCCAGATAAGATCTTATTCTACTAGTATCTATTAATATTACCCACTATTCTTACGTATGTATTCGGTTACCAAACTTAGAATTTCGCAGAATTCTATGGGCGAGATCCGAGCTTGAAATGCGATGCAAGTAGTTTCGTATTGCAAGTTATAAAACCTTCCCAAAATGTATGTTTATATATATATATATATATATATATATATATCTTTTTATGTACTGTTCATTGAATGAAGCGAACTCACTTACAATTAGTGCTTTAGACCTGTCGGGTCACTCTCGGCTCATTTCTTGAATGTGGAGGGAGGATTCACGACCCGTAACTCCACACAACACCGTGAGTATATGATTGCATATAGGACGAAACTGGTTCGCCCTAAGTAAATAGTAAACTTTGGAGGAGCAGGAATTTGGAGGTATCTAGGCTCGGGTGAAGACCTGAAGGCAGTGCATGATGGCGCAAGGAATGGGCGACTGAAACACGATAACTGAGGTATCAATCAGTCAACCCGTGCCAAAAGATTGTGCGAATTTCTAGTTGGAACCTGATCACCTTGCTTACTTTACGGAGGCAGGAGCCAAATTTTGCCAGAAAAGGGTTATTCTGAGTTCGTCAAATATACAATTAACTAATTACATTAACCTACTAAATCCATCTTTATATGTACCTTATAGCAGCTGAATCATAATGGAGGGGCGCCAAGCAGATACAAGATACAATCATAATCAAATTTACTAACATTTAACCATTTGAGTTATATTTAATTATCTGTTCAATTAGACATGTGTAATTTCGATTAGTACTGTTTATTTACGAATTCATTAGGATGTAGAGAATCATAATAAACGACAAAGGGAAGTTAGCTCATTTAGAGAAATTATTTAAAGTTAGATTTGCAAGAGAGAGACCAATACAATTTGAAACTCAACGCTCTGTTTAGAATCAAAAAGGTTACCACAAAAATGAAAGTAATTAAAGTCCTATATCATAAATCAAAAAATTACACAACGTTTGATGGAGTTTAATTACAACATAAATACGAAAATATTTACGTTCAAGGTCGTAAATAACGTATTAATTAGTTAAGTACATATATCTCTAAAGATATGTAGTACAAGGGAGCTTTAAGTAGCTTTCTGTAGTTATCAGAGGAAATAAGGGTCCAATTTTCATAAAGGCTTGTGAAACGTAGGCGAGGAATTTTCCATCCCTACTACACATATGCAAAGCCTTAAGAATTTAAATATCGATCAGAGCAAAGAGAAAAGTAGAAAGAATAATATTAAAAACAACGATAAAAATGAGAATATCACACTCTTGTATTACCCTTAATTTTTATTCCAAACTTGCTTTTAATTAACATTTTAGACATAGGATTCAATGCTAAGCAAAACCAAAGAGGACTCAATGAGTCTCCTTGAAAAATCCCTCTTTTTATTGAAATGCCCGGTACTACTATTTTCTTACCTTTTAAATTTACTAGTAAATCTGTATTCCAAAAGAATAATAACATTGAATAATAATATTATTAAATATATAAAATAAATTAAAAATTAAAATGGTGTTCTATAAAATAAACCTAATAACAATAAAAAAAATAGCCTTGTAGAAACTAGACACGCTACAATGATTTTATGAATCAATGTAAGTGTACAAGATTTTATGAATCAATGTAAGTGTACAAGATTTTATGAATCAATGTAAGTGTACAAGATTTTAATATATTTTTTTAGAAAATGTGTATTTGAAAAAAAAATATTACAGGATGTTGTTGACACACTTGTTGACTATTTTTCCACATAATCGCCAACCCATTTAATGCATGTGGTGAGCCGTGGCACAAGCTTCTTTATGCCCTCCTCGAAGCCAGCTCCTTCCCCCACTTCAGAATCTCATTCTGCACCTGCTCGTCAGTTGAAAATTTAATTCCATCCATACATGCCTTCAGGGAGGTGAAAAGGTGATAATCCGAAGGCGCCAAGTCAGGGGAATACAGGAGGTGGTTCAAAACCTGAGTCAAACCAAATAAGTCCAAGAGCACCTTGGTGGCTAAGGCTGTGGCTGTGTGAGGACAGACGTTTTCATGAAACAAGCACACTCCTCTCCTCAGCATTCCCCACCTTTTATTTTGAATGCTCCTTTTGAGTTTTTTAGGGTCTCACAATATCGTTGTGCATTGATGGTCTCCTCCTGAGGCAGAAATTTGACCAAAATTATGCCTTTTCAGTCACAAAACACTGAGGCCATGGGACTTTTGCCCAAAATGGTGGTTTTGAATATTTTGGCAGATAGGGAATTGGTGTGACGCCACCGTGACAACTGTTTTTTTGTCTTAGGCGTGTGATGAGCAACATGTTTCATCTCCAGTCACAAAATAAGTTAGAAAATCCTCACCTTTTTTTCTTGTAGGTATTATTCCTTACAAAAATTTACACTTTAAGGTACATTTACAAAAAAATACAAGTGTGCGGTTCACACGCGGTAGAAGTGAAACCTTCAGAAAACTAAAGTAGACAAGAGTGGGGAGGCTATGAAGCACCGCACAAAGAGTAAAGGTGAGACCGATTATTATATCTCATTCTCTCGCAGGCTAAATCCTATAGATGTGTATTTTTAGGTCACTTTTTCATTTCAAGTTTCAAATCACAACGGTGCTAAAGAAGTTTTCACTTCAATATTCCATTTATTTGGATTTGAATGCAAAGCGGAAATATTCTGACCTACTCACAGAATATGATTGAGGCCGGAGAGGTGAAGTGGTTGCACAGTTGGTGAACCCCTGAGTTATTATTGTTAAAAATTGAGATACTACCAGCACCTATGGGTTGCTTGAGCAAGCTCCCAAACGTTGATATTTCGAATGGTGCGAGGCTTGGCTGGACGCTGAGTGTTCGCAGCCTGTTTTAACTACCAAGTACATACTATGGAGGAAGCCATTTTTTTGTAGATGCTTTCGAATTGACATTAGTATAATCGTAGATTCTTTAAATGTGTGCAGGTTTTTATGTTATAAAAGTGCTAGCATCCCATTATTATTGCTTCTTCCCAACGCAAGTTTTAACAGTAAACAACTGCCAGTGTTTGGCCCGGTGTATTGACACCGTATTTATAATACATTTATAACATGTCCAAGTGAAATAAACAGTGAAGTTTTTTGCAAGGATAATTATTTTATTTAAAAGGACCCCTATCAATTTTGAACATGGGCCTTACGATCCGGATTGCAATCAGAGGACTGCAATAATATAAAAAAACAAGAACCAGCTGCCAATTAATACAGATGACCAATATTACAATTACCGGAATCACAAAGATGAACAAAGGAAGACTGGATTCACATCGGAAATGAGATAAGTTTTTAGTGCCTTCCCACCCATACCCATTCCTTAATATCCGTACAGAACTCATTCGTAGTTTTGGTAATTATCGGTTCGGACTGGCCACGCTTACTACGAATAATTTTTAGAAAAAAACTTTAGATTCGCCTTAATTACTATAAAAGGAAACTTTTTGGCTTTGGGGCGGCGGAAAATAATGCATTTTAATTTTCAATTGCATAAAACCAAAATTCTCTTCGCGAACCGACGCAGCGAAAATCCGCGGCCGTAGCTGTCACTTGCTGTCACTGTTATGGACTGTAGCTGACTTCGTGGGATACCTACATGAAATACCGCGAATCACAAACCATGTTACACAAACCTAGCGTAGCCGCTAAGCCACTTGAAAACTGGGATGTTTTTCTTGCCTTGACGCGAGTAGGCGTTATAAAGGGGCACTTTCTTTTGTATCACAAACCATGTTACACAAACAAGCCCGCTAGACAAATTTCATAATTACGCGCCTTATCACACGAAGTCGGCTACAGTCGTATTAGCTCTTGTTAATTTATCAAGGATACCAACATCACAGTGACATGTACGGCCGCGGATTTTCGCTGTGTCAGTCGCGAAGCGAATTTTGGTTTTATGCAATTGAAAATTAAAATGCATTATTTTCCGCCGCCCCAAAGCCAAAAAGTTTCCTTTTATAGTAATTAAGGCGAATCTAAAGTTTTTTTCTAAAAATTATTCGTAATAAGCGTGGCCAGTCCGAACCGATATTTACCGTAGTTTTTTAACAAGATTAATCCCATAAATATTGTATTGTAAAAAATAAAATCACTACCCACGTAAAGATTTTATGCAATTCATGATTCTCAATTAATGATTGAACATTAGGTTCTCAATTAATAATTGCCAGGAATATTGTCGTTGTTGTTTTTCAGGCGGGTAGCTTCTCAAATAAATAAATACGCATTGTCGGAACACATTTTATCAGGGATTAAGCTACGAAAAGGTATTTGTACACAAAATGGATAATATCAAATCTTTAATAGCCAAGAGAGGCGTGATTAAAGGGAAATTGACGCGTTTCGCGGATTCTATAAACTCCTTGTCCGCGATTGAAATTAAACTGAGGTACGACCGAATAAAGCCATTGTTAGATCAATTCGAATCTATACAGGACGAAATTGAAATTTTATCGGATGAGGAACTGGAAAATTCTATTCAGCGCGAGACGTTTGAAAATCAATATTTTTCAGTCCTTGCTACTGCTAAAGGGGCGATGGACTCAATTAACGAGGGTAGAGTCGACATCAAACTCCCAACTCTCCAATTGAGAGAATTCGATGGGAATCAAAAAGATTGGGTAAATTTCGTTGAAACCTTTAAAACTTTGGTTCATAATAACAGTTCCTTGAGCAACGTCCAAAAATTCTTTTACTTACAATCTGCGCTGAAAGGGAACGCATTGAAAATAATTAGTAATCTAGAAGTTTCGGAATTAAACTACCTATCGGCTTGGGAATTGTTGCACGACAGATTTGCGAATCTCAGGGCTACCGTACATAAACATATCCAAACTCTATTTCAATTAAAGGATATGAAACATGAAGAGCCTGTAGCATTAAGGTATTTAATTGATGAAACTAATGTCAATTTGAAAGCGTTACAAAACATCGGAGTTAAAGTAGATCATTGGGATCCTTTGATTATTTACATAATTTCAAATAAATTGGATATAGCTACCCGGAGAAATTGGGAACAATATACATTGCAAGGTGAATTACCTACATTAAAGGAATTCATAAAATGTTTATCTGCTAGGGCACAAGTATTGGAGCTTATGAATGCTTCAGAGAAAAAATCTTCTAACCTACATAAAATGCAAATAGGCGACAATAATAACAAAAAAGATTCATCGGTATTCTTGGCAATAAAGGCAAACAACTGCATTTATTGTAATGATAAAGGTCATCAAATTTATTTTTGCAAAAAATTTCTAAAATTAAAATTACAGGATAGGATTGATGCTACGAAATCAATCCAGGCGTGTTTTAAATGTTTGAGGTTGGGTCATCGAGCACAGAGTTGCAAGACAAACCTAACCTGCAAAATTTGTGGCAAGTATAGCCACAATACTCTATTACACAAGGAGGTACCTCCGCCGGAGACCTCAAATATGGATGCTAATAACGAGGTTATAGTGTCGAATTTTTCTGCATCGGAAAAGGCAGAAAAAATAATATTATTGTCAACCGCCTACATAGGAATTGTGGGGGCCAACAATAAAATGTTTAAAGCTCGCGCCCTGATTGACTCTGGTGCGCAGAGTAATTTTATGAGAGCTGATTTTGCTGATGAATTAAATTTACCATGTGAATGGATAAACAAACCCGTGTCTGGGATCCATAATAATATCACACACATAAAAAAGAGAATTTCAGTGGAGATGACTTCGCTTAATACGGATTATAAACGCGAAATATCATGTCTGATTTTACAGGAAATTACAACCAATTTACCACAAGTGACAATGGCGAAAAAAGAGTTCAAAATACCACCAGGACTGGAGCTGGCAGACCCGAACTTCAATATAGCTGCACCCATCGACATCCTGTTGGGCGCGGAGAGCTTCTGGGAGATGCTAAACAACGATAGATTGAAACTCGAGTCAGGACCAACGCTTCAACGTACGCAACTGGGATGGATTGTGTCCGGTCCTATCAACGTGTACCCCAAACAAAGGCCTGTATCAGATTTTTGCAGTTTATCTATAAATAAGTTGAGTCATCAAATAGAAAAATTTTGGAAATTGGAAGAGATTAATTCCACTAAAATTCAAACTCAAGAAGAAAAGGCTTGCGAAGCCAGTTTTGTAAGTACTCATACTAGAGAAGATGACGGTAGATATGTAGTAAGTTTACCGCGTCGGGCATGCATTGATCAGTTGGGAAACTCATTGCTCACTGCCGAAAAAAGATTTAAAAATATAGAAAGAAAATTTGTGTCACATCCCGAGTTAAAGACAGAATATGTAAAATTCATGCGTGAATATGAAGAATTGGGACACATGGAGATGTGTGACCAGTCAAAAGGGGATCGTGACTCCTATTTTTTACCGCATCACGCTGTAGTGAAAGAATCCAGCACTACTACTAAAGTGAGAGTCGTTTTTGACGGCTCCGCCAAAACCTCAAATGGAATTTCCCTCAATGAAGCCTTGATGACAGGACCTGTTGTACAAAAGGATCTATATAACCAACTATTGCATTTCAGGAAACATCAAATAGTCATGACTGCCGACATCGAGAAGATGTACCGCCAGATTAAAATGTGTGAAGATGACCTGGACCTACAGAAGATAGTATGGCGCGAGTCGCCACAGGATGTGCTCCAAGCATTATCGTCTGAAGACTGTGACTTATGGACTGGCACCTTCCTCCTTCTTAGCCACAAGATGCTTAAAGCAAATTGGTATGGATAATAATTTAATTTTTCCTAGAGCTAGTCAGGTCATAGAAAATGACTTCTATATGGATGACTTGTTAACGGGAGCAGATGAGCTGGAATCCTGTAAAAAGTTAAAAGAAGAATTAATCAGCATCTTGTCATCTGCGGGGATGACGTTGAGGAAGTGGAGGTCCAATGCGTTGGAATTGTCAGCCGAGTCGGGCCAAGCTAAGTGTGCCGATTCAGGCGATTCCGACAAAATTATTACTGACAATCCAAAGACTGAGAAAATATTAGGATTAACATGGAACAATGAATCTGATTACTTTTCTTATGTAATAATGAAGCCATCAGGTCCAACCGAGAGCAAACGAGAGATATTGTCTTGCATCGCATCAACCTTCGATCCATTGGGACTCCTAGGGCCGATAATAGTCATAGCCAAATTGATAATGCAAAGGCTGTGGCAGTCCAAAGCAGCATGGGATGATCAGTTACCTAATGAAATATTAGCACCCTGGAGGACCTACCTGCAAGATTTAATTCAGCTAAATGTGTTGAAAATACCAAGAAAAATTATTTGCAAGCAAGCAAAAGAGCTACAGCTACACGGTTTTTGCGATTCGTCTGAGAAGGCTTTCGGAGCCTGTATCTATATGGTGTCAATGGACCACAGCGGTAAGTGGCATTCACACTTAATAACATCCAAATCAAGGGTAGCACCATTGAAGTCTATTTCACTGCCTAAGTTGGAGCTATGTAGTGCTGTACTACTGGCAAAATTAATGAAAACTATAAAACAAGCATTAAATATAATGAAGATCAACACATATTATTGGTGTGACTCTACGATAGCGCTGTGTTGGCTGAAAGGTCAACCTACTCGTTGGAGCACTTTCGTGGCTAATCGAGTAGCCGAAATACAAGAACTGAGTGATCCAGATCAATGGAGACACGTATCATCATCCGACAATGCAGCGGATATACTTTCAAGAGGAGCTACGGCGGATAAACTGATAAATTCTACAATATGGTGGAATGGACCCAATTGGTTGACCGACGGAGTCAACGATTGGCCTATATCGAACATTTCCTGTTCAAACCCTCCGGAGCTCAAGAGTAAAAATATTCTTTTATCTACTGATATTCAAGAATGGGAAATATTTGGAAAATTTTCCTCATTTATCAAATTGAAAAGGGTTACAGCATATGTACTGCGGTTTGTGAATAACTGCAGAAATATTAAAAGTAAAATTTCAGGTAATTTAAGTGTAGCTGAACTAGAAGCAAGTTTGAATTGTCTACTGAAATCAGCTCAGGCACATGCCTTTCAAAAAGAGTTGAAGACATTAAAAAACCAGGGAAATGTCAACAAAAATAGTAACTTAAAATCTCTTCATCCCTTTTTATGTGATGGTCTTATATATGTGGGCGGTAGATTAAGTTTAGCTACACACCTATCGTACCAACAAAGACATCCAATTATATTGCCAGCTAAACATAAGCTAACCGAATTGATTATACGTCACTATCATTATGTAAACTTACACGCAGGACCTCAAGCGCTATTAGCTGAAATAAGATTAAGGTTTTGGCCTATTTTTGGGAAAAATACTGTTAAAAAGATATTACATAAGTGTATTGTGTGTTTTAGGTGTAATCCTCGTATTGGTAACCAGATCATGGGAAGCTTACCGAGCGAAAGAATCACACCGAGCCGACCTTTTGCTATCACGGGAGTCGATTTTGCTGGACCGATTCCAACCAAAAGTGGGCCACTGAGGAGAGCTCCACTCGTGAAATCGTATTTATGTATTTTTGTTTGTTTTTCCACAAAGGCGGTTCATTTGGAATTAGTTTCGGATTTATCTAGCAATGCTTTTTTGAACAGTTTAAAGAGATTTATATCCCGTAGGGGAGAACCTGATAAGATCTTTTCCGATAACGCTAGCAACTTTCGGGGGGCCAGTAATAGGCTCAAGGAGCTGTATACCAGTTTGAGAGAGAACAACGACAAGATTCAAAATTATTTAGCTAACAGAGGTATTGAGTGGAGGTTCATAACCCCTCGAGCCCCTAGTCAGGGAGGGCTGTGGGAAGCTGCGGTCAAGTCAGCAAAGTTTCATTTGTATAGAGTCACTAGTAATTCTGCTTTAACCTTTGAACTTTTGTATACCTTAATTTGTCAGATTGAGGCCTGTCTAAATTCCCGTCCATTGACTTCCTTGTCTGATGACATCCACGATTACCAACCCCTCACCCCAAACCATTTCCTCATAGGCACTAAATCCTCTATCATTCCGGAGAGAGATGTCCGAGCCATACCAGACAACAGGCTGACCCAATATCAGAGAATCCATGCGCTAATGTTATCCTTTTGGTATAGATGGAAGCGAGAGTACTTGATGGAGCTACAAAAAAGGACGAAATGGCAAACCAGTAATCAACGGGCACTGCAAAAGGATGATCTGGTTATTCTGAAGGAAGATAATTTACCTCCACCATTATGGAAAATGGCGCGAGTTATATCTACACATCCCGGCGCGGATGGTGTAGTGCGAGTGGTTACCCTGAAAACCCCTCAAGGAATCTTTGTCAGGCCTATCACAAAGATATGTCTAATGCCTCTGGATCCGGAAGCTGAACCTGTGACGGACGCCCCGGACCCTTCCGTCAGTCCGGACACCCCGGATGACCATGATGAAACTTTTTAGGGTGAAAATATTTAAAAAAAAGACCCTTTAAAGATACCAATCCCAGGAACAACATGACAACCTATAAATTGATGATTGATTGCACCCCGCGCTGTGGTGCTTATATCGTGGACTGCACCTGGAGAAGATCCTAACCAATGGACTTGAAAAAAAAAGGACAATTGTGTTGTGTTGGGTTGGGTTTTATTATAATATTATTTTGTGTTAGGTTGTGTTCTATTATAATAGTATTTTGTGTTAAGTTATTATTTAAATATGTAAAAAAATTTTTTTGTTAATTTAAGTTTATATAATTAGTTTAGGTTAATCACCTTAAAATTCAACTTGTGAATGTACATTTTTAAATAATAGTATAATAAGCAGTGCAGGATCATTTAGTTTTGGCTGCTAATTTATAATAGGTAAAATTATTTGTTAGTATTTGTACGGTATTTAGAGTTAGGATTTGTGTTTTTTTTTGCTTTTGCTTTGATTGTCTTCCCCTGTTTTTGTTATGTTTTCTTGAAGGGTTCCTAAATCGGTATGGGCGATTTAGTAACCCCGAGGCGGAAGCTATGTTAAAAATTGAGATACTACCAGCACCTATGGGTTGCTTGAGCAAGCTCCCAGACGTTGATATTTCGAATGGTGCGAGGCTTGGCTGGACGCTGAGTGTTCGCAGCCTGTTTTAACTACCAAGTACATACTATGGAGGAAGCCATTTTTTTGTAGATGCTTTCGAATTGACATTAGTATAATCGTAGATTCTTTAAATGTGTGCAGGTTTTTATGTTATAAAAGTGCTAGCATCCCATTATTATTGCTTCTTCCCAACGCAAGTTTTAACAGTAAACAACTGCCAGTGTTTGGCCCGGTGTATTGACACCGTATTTATAATACATTTATAACATGTCCAAGTGAAATAAACAGTGAAGTTTTTTGCAAGGATAATTATTTTATTTAAAAGGACCCCTATCAATTTTGAACAATTATAATTACCTCAATTCTTTATAATTGAACCCAGAATACCTGTGTGGAAAATCGATGCATTTGCCCACTCTGTTACATCAACCGGTCATCGTATCAAATGATATAAGCCGTTTATTTGGGATGTTTGAGCTTTGAATATACGGTCAGTCAAAAACTAATGCATCCTATTTTTTTTCTCCTTGTAATTGTCATGAAATCAAAATGCAATTACATAGGTTGAAAACAACACTGTTGACGATTAATTTGTCACTTTTCAATATTTTCGTCCATTTCCACAGTTTTGGTTCATCTTTTAATAAGGGTATGTATTGTTACGATGCGCTCTACAGGAGTATGTCGTCACAGTCCCGCTCTACAGGAGTATGACGTCACAGTCAGTGGCGGCTCGTGACTTTTGGTGTGCTAGGGTGCTAATATTAAAAAAAATGGCATCATGGATGTTGTCGTATGCGAAAAATAATTTTTAATTTTTGTTCAAAAATCGGTGTTTTGTATGAAGATTTTTCAGGAAATCGGTGCGGCACACCGCCAAACTGAAACTTTCTGAAATTTTTCATACAAAAAACTGATATTCAAACAAAAAAAAAAAATTTTTTTTTTCAGCTACAGCAACATCAATAATGACATTTTTTTTAATAACAGCACTCTAGCACACCCAAAAGTCACGAGCCGCCGCTGGTCACAGTCCCACTGCGCGGCGAATGTACCCCTCGTTCATCCCTTCTTTCCCCCTGCCCGCACGCCTCCTGCGAGAACTCCGCCAGAATTCTCCGGGCGCTCGTTACGACAGCCCGCGTTTGACGCGGACCCAAATTATTCCCGCGGAATTCCCGCGTCGGTTCGGCATGTACAACTCGAACTCAACGGTAATAAACCGAAACGGTTGCGTGCCTCTGTATTGTGCCCGTGGCCCGCTGACCTTGGACTGCCGTTGCTACCTGTGCAGACCTCATCCTGGACCTCTCAGCCTCCTGACGCTGTCTACGGCCGTGAGTAACGAAGATCCCTCCTTTTGTATGTGCCCTCATTAGCTCACGCGAACCGTAATATCACCCCCAGGGAGAATGGAGAGAGAGATTTACGTAGGATACTTTTCAGCTAGGCCCAATTGTTGATTTGTGATTGTTAATTTATGTGGATGTTACCGCCAATTGTGTATTCCAGTCAATACAGTATTGTTCCATCCTAGAAGACTCTTTCATTTAATGAACCCCGTGGACGAGTGTTGGCCTTTAACCATGTACAACCCCCCCTCCCTCTTTTAGCTACCTACGACCCTGGCGTTGTGAGTTCCACCCGTTCTGCCGAGCGTATGAGCTAGCCGAGAGCAGAAGGTAGGTGCCCCCACCCGGGACACGTGACAGTATTCCATGTAAAAAGCACAGTCACACGCAGAACACTGTCGACATAACTTTCCCTGCCGATCGAATTTTGAATTGTTTCATCCTCGTTCCATTGACTGCCTCTTTGATTCAGGTTCAAAAAATGAACCCGTATTTCGTCTCCGGTCACAATTTTTTCCAGAAACTCCTCTTCCTCCAAACGAAAGCGCTGTAAATGTTGTGAGGCGATTGTTTTTCTGTTTCATTATGTCAGTTAACGTTCTTTATACCCACCTTGTACGAACTTTTGAGTACCCCAGTTGTCGAATAATCGTCATCACACTGCTTTTACTGAGGGAAAGAATGTAACACAATTCATCTGTAGTTATCCGGCAGTCACCACAAATGATGTCATCGATTCGAGGAGTCACTGCAATGAACAGCCTGCTGCTCTGCTTTTCGTCAGCCAGCGGTGTTTGTCCTTCAGCTTCATTACAGTGACGAACCCATCGTCTAACAGTGCTGACATCCACTGTTGCATCACCGTACACAATTTCAATCTTGGATGAACGCAAATGGGACTTTCACCTTCTATATTCAAGAATCAATCACAGAACACTGTCTAATGCGAACATCAATGTCGACCATTTTGCAAGTGACTTTAGGGCTGCCACCTATTGGACGCAGAAAGTTACTACTGCAGTAGATTGTAGAAGAAGGTTGAGGAATAGCGCCAAATTCAAAATTTTCACTTCTAACTTTATTTAAGTAGAAAAAAATATGAGGCATTAGTTTTTGACTGACCCTCTCGTAGGATACATATTTTAGGAGTCAGAAGTTAGAAATAAAAAAGTGGAAAAACTTAAGTAGGTATTTATCAAAAATATTAATATATTATTACGTAGGTAAACATCATCAGGTAAGACAGGTTCATAGAATTGTCACAATACTATTATTATTTTGGATTAGCTTTGTCTGCATTACAATAAATAAAATTATAAATCAGCAGTCATCAGAATTAAGGACGGTGAAATGTATTTTCTAACAACTAGGAACTTAAAAATAAAATAAAAGCTTTGCGAATGAGGTACATATAATATAATACATAAGGCAAATATAAAAATCATTTTCGCCTTCGTCCGGGCCTGGCAGCAGGCTTTTTAAATAATTCTTTCTTTTCGGGAGCTTTTTTCTCTTGGAAATCATCATCATCTGAAAACAAACAAACAAAAACCGGATAAAACAGAACAGAGACAAAAAGAACATGGTAAAAGAATAGGTGAGGTTTGTTTGTTCTCTTTCTTGACCTCAATTTGTTTTGGCGGTCTTTTGAAAACTGATTAAAAACGGACTTGTTTGGAAACCACAATATATAATAAAGATTTCCCACAAGCTATTTGTTCCCGTCCCTTGTAAAAAACCTTAAACTTAACCCCTCCGCAACGTAAGCAGATATATGCGTTAAAAATACGACAGCAGTCAAGTACAATAAGCGTGTTTACACGTCAGCGCGTGTGTCTCCATAGAAACCGTTATAATTCCGTTATTGTTTTAGTTACATCCGTAAAATAAAAAGTGAAATGTCGATAGTGAATCATGCTGCACATCTCTATTCAAGTTGTCCATAGAAATACATAAAAAGAACATTCTGTCAGACGTGCAGTCTGACATATAATTTATCCCGCCGAATTTCCTACGGGCGCCCGACATTGTTAATTTCTATTAAATATTTTTATATGAAATGATAAAAAAGTGAGGTGACAAAAGTGTTTATTACACATTTATACAATAGAATAAGTATTGTTGTTTACATAATCTGTGATTTTAGTACCGTTTTCACATAAAAACATCACGTGAGTCATTTTCACATTTTTTTAATGTTTGCATTCTAAATTTTAATATTTACAAATGTTAATATTTATTTAAAATATAATAATTCGAAAGCTTATTTTGTAACCTGTCTAAAACAGTTTTTACTATTCGGCTACGTTCAGAAATGTTTCATTTATAGAGCTTTAATTGTGAAGCGGTAATAATACAAAGTTTTCGTAAAATGTCATTTCGTTTAAGACACCAAAAGCTAATATTCTCGAAAATTCGGAGGGGTTAACCCTCTCGAACACGAGATACTCATATGAGGCCCCAAAATTAGTCATCTTTGACGAGCTGCCATTTCATAATTCCAATCATATTTTCAAATACAACCTCACCATAGATCACGTTAGACCTTACTTGATGACAATTGATAGTTCAAAAACTTCCATCACATGAATTCACTATCCTCCTTTCAACGTACCATTAAATACTGAAATTCGACCATTATAAACAGTAAATGAATATTTTTATATGCTCTGTACGTACATCATACTTGTGAAACCATTAGAATGTTATTTTCTTAATATTTTATATTGATTTCTTTGCAAAAACTAATCGGCCTCATATGAGGTCTATGTGTTCCAAGAGTTGTCAATATCAACCAATGGTGTGCAGTGAGCTCTGTGAATAAACTTATTTTGTTTGTTGTATTTTGATATGGAATTGAAATATTTATGAGGGCATTTTATTTTTATTACATTCTTTATCATTTTTGAAAGCATAAAATGAGTTCACGAATGAATGAGGATTGTGATCTCGATGAAGATCAAATTTTGACCTTGCTTACTCTCCCCGATGGATCTGACGAAGAAGGTTTTTCTGGATCAGAAGACGATCTATTGGAGCCACCGGAAAATGAATGTTACAGGATTGAGGATCTAGCAAGTGAGCATCCCTCTACTATTCCCGAGGCTGAAAACGGTAATACTTCAGAAGTATGCGTCCCTCAACAAAAGATATGAGACCTGTCATATGGTTTAGAGCTAAATAGCAAGTGAGCATCCCTCTACTATTCCCGAGGCTGAAAACGGTAATACTTCAGAAGTATGCGTCCCTCAACAAAAGATATGAGACCTGTCATATGGTTTAGAGCTAAATAGCAAGTGAGCATCCCTCTACTATTCCCGAGGCTGAAAACGGTAATACTTCAGAAGTATGCGTCCCTCAACAAAAGATATGAGACCTGTCATATGGTTTAGAGCTAAATAGCAAGTGAGCATCCCTCTACTATTCCCGAGGCTGAAAACGGTAATACTTCAGAAGTATGCGTCCCTCAACAAAAGATATGAGACCTGTCATATGGTTTAGAGCTAAATAGCAAGTGAGCATCCCTCTACTATTCCCGAGGCTGAAAACGGTAATACTTCAGAAGTATGCGTCCCTCAACAAAAGATATGAGACCTGTCATATGGTTTAGAGCTAAATAGCAAGTGAGCATCCCTCTACTATTCCCGAGGCTGAAAACGGTAATACTTCAGAAGTATGCGTCCCTCAACAAAAGATATGAGACCTGTCATATGGTTTAGAGCTAAATAGCAAGTGAGCATCCCTCTACTATTCCCGAGGCTGAAAACGGTAATACTTCAGAAGTATGCGTCCCTCAACAAAAGATATGAGACCTGTCATATGGTTTAGAGCTAAATAGCAAGTGAGCATCCCTCTACTATTCCCGAGGCTGAAAACGGTAATACTTCAGAAGTATGCGTCCCTCAACAAAAGATATGAGACCTGTCATATGGTTTAGAGCTAAATAGCAAGTGAGCATCCCTCTACTATTCCCGAGGCTGAAAACGGTAATACTTCAGAAGTATGCGTCCCTCAACAAAAGATATGAGACCTGTCATATGGTTTAGAGCTAAATAGCAAGTGAGCATCCCTCTACTATTCCCGAGGCTGAAAACGGTAATACTTCAGAAGTATGCGTCCCTCAACAAAAGATATGAGACCTGTCATATGGTTTAGAGCTAAATAGCAAGTGAGCATCCCTCTACTATTCCCGAGGCTGAAAACGGTAATACTTCAGAAGTATGCGTCCCTCAACAAAAGATATGAGACCTGTCATATGGTTTAGAGCTAAATAGCAAGTGAGCATCCCTCTACTATTCCCGAGGCTGAAAACGGTAATACTTCAGAAGTATGCGTCCCTCAACAAAAGATATGAGACCTGTCATATGGTTTAGAGCTAAATAAACAATATACCCAAATTTAAAGGGCAATGCAAATCAAATATTAGTGGCGAAATGCCTATCAACTTAGAAATGATTACTGAAACGTGCATCATGGCAACAATTGTAAATGAATGTAAAAAAAGGGTAAAGAAAATTTCGAATTAACTTTATTGGAACTGAAAGTCTATTTAGGAATCAATTTTGTCATGACGTATATTCCATACGCCCGTTTGCGCCAATACTGAACCGCCATTTTCTTGAAATATACAACAAACCCATGAGAGGGGTTGACCTGATCACCTAATGGACTCTTTGGTAGGCCTGTATCCGCATCGAGTACGCCACAAGAGATGGTATTTGAGATTCTTTTCCACCTTCTCAATATGACTTAGTAAACTGTTGGATCTTATGGAAAATGGACCCAACAACGACTTATTAGAATTCAAGTAATCTGTTGCGTCATCTCTCCTTTACACTGATAAACATTAGACGTATCCACCTGTAATAGGCCTTCACTGAAAAAAAATCGAGTGCAGTTTACACGCAGTTGAAGGGAAACTTTACCAAAACAATCTCAGCCCATGAGCGTAGACCTAGCATCATTTCCGTTTCATATCTCAACCAATAGGAGCCATGAAAAGTGACATCACAATCAAAGCGGACAATGAGCGCAGTTTGATGCTTTGCAGGTACTTTATGCGTAATTTCCGTTTCATCCAAATTCTAAATCACAACGGGGATAAAGAAGTTTCACTTAAAAAAAATAGTAAAGTTTTTAGATTCTGAAATATGTCATTTTCTTAAAAGTTGCACGAAAATATTTTGTATGGCAAAGTTATAACCCTTGTACCCTTTGATCACTTTAAGCCTCATATGAGGCCCGTCAATTTGACCAATTTATAATAAGGGTAAAAAAAAAAAAAAAAATTTTTTCATTTTCTAAACCCATTTAACCAAAGAAAGAATCCTTAAACATTTTTATTTAATTGTATTTCATAATTCATGCTCGAGAGGGTTAAAGAAGGGTTCAATATTCTCTTCATTTGTAAAAAAAATTGTTCATTTAAGAATTTTGCACATATAACCTCGACACTTTATTGAAAAACATTTTTTTCTTTTCATTAGTTCCGCACAGGAGGCTGTGAGGAAAATAATTCCCCTCAGGGCCTGTGTCATATTTGGGGATGCTGTGTGGTGGGTCTTTTTAGGGAAAGGAAAGAGAAGAAGTAGTGGGAAGGAAAAAGGCATGAGGGGTGGGTAGGAATCTGGGGATCGGTGTGTCCAGGAATGACGGACGTATGAATCAATCCCTCCCACTGAGGGTATGGCGATGTTGCGAGAGAGTTCTAGTGGAGAGGTTTACAGTCTCTCCCAATTTGTAGGCAAACGCACATGCCGCCAAGATCCGGTCAAACCTAACCCCATGAACCCGGGCACCCCTGCGAAGTCACCAAATATAGCGAACCACTTGGGGTGACCTATGGCAGAGGTGTTGGTATTCCAATAAATGGTTCTCGGGGCAGCAGTAGGGTAAATTGGCGGTACGGTAAAAAACATAAGCAATTGGCAAAAAGTCTTTATTTACCTGACTCCTCGGAATCTTCTTCCTGTAGGTATTTCTGTGTGGCACGTTTTCTTGCAGAGGAACGCACATTCTCGTCTGATCTACCCTTACTCTTAACTGGTGTTCGACTCTGTAAAAAAATACATGTAAAACTTAATTTGCTACAGGAAACAAGCAAGTCATCAAAAAACAACAAAAGTTTGGATGTTTCAACTTCCGACGCATTCGATTGATGATTAGCACCATTTTGAATTAATATTTGAACAGTTTCAGTTAACCCACATAGCCCTAGCTTGTGTTATTGTGAATATGTATATGTAGTAGATAGGGATAGCCTTTGCGATTTTAATATCAAACAGCTTACTTGTTATCCATATTTGATTAAAGAATTTAATCCAAGTTTGCACTCACAAAATCGAAAAACATCAACTTAGAACATATGACGGCCGGTGTAGTGCAGCGGTAAGGCACTTGACTAGCATTCCGAAGGTCGCGGGATCGAATCCCGGCATGGCAAATAAATTTTATTTGATTTATTATTTTTAATTGTTAAACTAACGTTTAAGACAAGATTTTTATGCATAGCACAAAGGGTAACAATTATTATAAGCAATAATTATCAATAATTATGTCTTCATTTGTCTCGACGCCACCTAGCGAGGGATTTAACACTAACAGTGTCTCTCTCGCAAAAATAAAGTTGGTTGTTTTCAGGTGGAAAAAATATAATAAGCAGTAATTGTTGAATGAAACACTAGTATATATTGAATCATTTGGCGGGTATAAGATAAGCCGCCATAGCTCAATTGGGAGAGCAGCTGACCGGCAATCAGAAGGGCACGGGTTCAAGTCCCGTTGGCGTCATGTATCTTTTCTCTGAAGATTTTTCAATGTGGATGAGTGTTTCAGGCTGATAATTATTGCTTATAATAATTTATTTAATTATTTGTCTATTTCACAATTTATTCATTGAAAATAATATATAGTATATTTGCGGCACGTTCCAGAGTGGAAGATACTCTCAGTATCGCCCTGGTGTAAGACCACCATTCAGAATTGAAACGTTGCTTGAAATGGCTTCTGCCGTGTTTGGTGACCAGATCTGAATAGCCAGGCACTACCCTACCTTTCTCTTCCCCATCTCCTTCCCCTCCCCACAACCTTCAGCCTCACAACATACCCCAATTGGGGATGCCATAGTCCCACTGGCTCCAGACGGGAGCAGTTGGGACTCTTGTGCGGTAGTCATGTAAAAAAAAATATAAGTACAGTGTATTACGATATTTTAAAATATGTTATATCAACATGTAAACTGCGTTTTTTTATATTGTAACAATAATCATAGATAATGTAATTTAACAACACTTTTTGTGTACCAAAATGTTGTGTTCCAATTTTGATAAAGTAATGTTACGGGCGTCTAATGTGTTTTCTAAGTCTAAGTCTAAGTCTTTTTCGGTTGCTGGAGTAGGTGATGACGAATGTAGTAGGTGATGAAAAAATAAGCAAAATTTGCAAAAAGAAAAACATAACCTTGTATCACGTTATCAAGGGTTGTTGGACATTTATATGTCATCTTGGAAATCTTTTAAGCGTATATGATACCCTCGGAACATTTTGTAAACTGTTAAAATGTATTTATTTTTACATCGCTAGATGGCAGTAGGGATGTCTTCCCAGATTTCAAAAGGTCAACATTATACTTGCGTTATGTACATCCAAGTACAGTATTTTTAAATAGCGAAGTAAAAAACAAACCAATAACAAAGTGTGGTTTGTTTATGGAACTTATTCTGTTGGTAGAATATTTATTATGATCATTTTTATAAATGTTTCATCATTTGCTTGTTCGTGGTCCTTCCACATAGGCTTCCATTATAAACAGCGTTTGGAATCTCGTGGCTGACATTTGGAGTCGATTTAATGGTGTTTTTTTTTTTAAATTTAACTTCTAAATATTCAGTCGTTTATTGTTTTTTAAACTATATTTTCCAGAATTCATCATTATTATTACTATCCCCAAATTGGAAACGTATATTTGATAGAATAACTATACATAATAATAACATCATTAATAATATTGACTTCGAGAAATAAAAGAAAGTTTCTTTTTTATTTATATACTAGCTGGTACCCGGCATGCGTTGCTATGCCATTTAATAAAGAAATTGTTTCTCCCTGCGCGTCCTTTCCCATTCGTCCCGTTTACCTTCCTCCTCCCCTTCCTCTCCCGCGTCCCCTTCCCCTCTCACGTTCCCACTCCTCCTTCTCCTCCACCTTCCCTCTCCTCACTCTACCCCCCCCTTCCCCCGTCTCGCGAACCCCACTCCCGAGTTCACCTTCCCCCTCCCGTATTCGCCTCCCCCCTCCCGCGGATCCCCCGCCCGAGTTCTCTCCCCTCTCCCGAGTTATTTAAAAAACATATTGTTTATTGTAATGCATTTTGATACAATTGTTTATCCCCGCATGTCCTTTCCCATTCGTCCCGTTCCCCTTCCTTACTGATTACCATGCTATTCAATCTGATTTTGAGATTATTAGTGTAAATTTAAGTAAAGTACGAACTTATGATCACGATGTTGGGAAAAATTGTCATTAAAATCATAAAAAGTCAAAAAAATTCTCAAACTCTCTCAGTCACGCTCAAAACACACTTTAAAAAATTAAAACAAATATTGCATTTTGATGGTTATTTTGTTATCTTTAAAAACGCGAAATGTCATTTCTCAAGGAACGCCATGTTGTTAATTACGACGGCAAACGTCTCGCATGATTTTTCATGTTTATGAAACCGAACAAAATAATGATTAATACGCGTTATTTGTCATTTCCGAAGATTGCAATTCGTACTTATTATTGTCTAACTGACATAAAGTGATTTTTTTTTTTTAAATGCATATTTCATCGTCATAATTAACATAGCGGTCCTTGAAAAATGACATTTCGCGTTTTTTTTATTTAAAAAAAAACATTAAAACGCAATATTTTTCAATTCCGGTTATTGAATTACTTATTACTAACCATTATTTACCTAGTACAATTTGTTTTATTTTTTTAAAGGTGTTTTTTAAGGATGCATTAGGAATATACGTAAATAGGTTATGAGAAATCGCCTTTTGAAACTTTGACACCTCATATCTCAGAATAAGTTAAGTGAAGTTAGAACTCTATCCAAATGAGGTCACGAATAGTAATTGCGAGATATTTGAAGTCCAATAAGTATAAAAGTACCTTTTCGACGGTAGTGGCTGATGAACCAATAATAATATCCTCGTGCTCTAAATCTTCCATGTTGTAGTTGTATTCATTACCAAACCCCGTGTACATAATGTACCTACGGACAAATGGGTGGCGAGCGAAATGCCCATAAATTAACTAATACCCATATTCCGAAATACGCCACGATACATATATTATAGCTGTGTGTGTGTACGCAGCCCAATAGCGCCTCCCAAACGCACACTTCGGAGCGACCGAGTCACGCCAGACCCGCTCCACGACAGGCCGCCGCGTAGAAAACTAAAGACTTTTCTGCATGTCCACATGTATGAACAACGCACTAACCGTTTTCGGAACTCGAACCTGAAACGCACATTGAATGTTGATTTTTGGACGATTGGAGCAATATGGCGGTTGAAAAGAAACATTTTGACAAATTTACACCAAAAAAGAGAATTTTCGAGTACTTACTGTTTTTGTAGCTTTCTGAAATTATTGCAACGCTTCAAGTGTGTCAGTATTCTATGTTTAGAGCCATTAATGAAGCATTTTGACGGCATTTTCAAAATATATACGCTATTAAACGAGGAGCGTATAGTGTCAACACCTATCAACGGGAGATTCTAGCCTGGAATGAGTTGAAAGCTCTGAAGCGTGTTAGAATTTGGTGTAAAATGAAGTATTTATTTAATTGTTAATATCATAACGATAATAAGAAGCCGTACTTCTACAGATGTATGTATTATGTACATATTTTAAATTAAAAATATTGTTTAAAATCATTATTAACGCAACAATCATAGATTTAAGTTCAAAAAATGGGTTGTATGGTGTATCAATGTTTTATTTTTCAAGGTCGAATGCCTACATCAATTACAAAAAAAAATAAGCAGATTGAAAAATAAAGGTCCATTATTTGTTTTTTTTAATAAAATGTGGTCGGATGCTCTGACCACTGAGCTATGGCGGCTTATCTCAGTGGTCAGAGCATCCGACCGGCAATCAGAAGGACATGGGTTCAAGTCCCATTGGCGGCAAGTATCTTTTCTCGGAAGATTTTTCAATGTAAATGAGTGTTTCAGGCTGACAATTATTGCTTATAGGATAATTATTTTATTTAAAAGGACCCCTATCAATTTTGAACATGGGCCTTACGATCCGGATTGCAATCAGAGGACTGCAATAATATAAAAAAAACAAGAACCAGCTGCCAATTAATACAGATGACCAATATTACAATTACCGGAATCACAAAGATGAACAAAGGAAGACTGGATTCACATCGGAAATGAGATAAGTTTTTAGTGCCTTCCCACCCATACCCATTCTTTAACATCCAGACAGAACTCATTCGTAGTTTTTTAACAAGATTAATCCCATAAATATTGTATTGTAAAAAATAAAATCACTACCCACGTAAAGATTTTATGCAATTCATGATTCTCAATTAATGATTGAACATTAGGTTCTCAATTAATAATTGCCAGGAATATTGTCGTTGTTGTTTTTCAGGCGGGTAGCTTCTCAAATAAATAAATACACATTGTCGGAACACATTTTATCAGGGATTAAGCTACGAAAAGGTATTTGTACACAAAATGGATAAGATCAAGTCTTTAATAGCCAAGAGAGGCGTGATTAAAGGGAAATTGACGCGTTTCGCGGATTCTATAAACTCCTTGTCCGCGATTGAAATTAAACTGAGGTACGACCGAATAAAGCCATTGTTAGATCAATTCGAATCTATACAGGACGAAATTGAAATTTTATCGGATGAGGAACTGGAAAATTCTATTCAGCGCGAGACGTTTGAAAATCAATATTTTTCAGTCCTTGCTACTGCTAAAGGGGCGATGGACTCAATTAACGAGGGTAGAGTCGACATCAAACTCCCAACTCTCCAATTGAGGGAATTCGATGGGAATCAAAAAGATTGGGTAAATTTCGTTGAAACCTTTAAAACTTTGGTTCATAATAACAGTTCCTTGAGCAACGTCCAAAAATTCTTTTACTTACAATCTGCGCTGAAAGGGAACGCATTGAAAATAATTAGTAATCTAGAAGTTTCGGAATTAAACTACCTATCGGCTTGGGAATTGTTGCACGACAGATTTGCGAATCTCAGGGCTACCGTACATAAACATATCCAAACTCTATTTCAATTAAAGGATATGAAACATGAAGAGCCTGTAGCATTAAGGTATTTAATTGATGAAACTAATGTCAATTTGAAAGCGTTACAAAACATTGGAGTTAAAGTAGATCATTGGGATCCTTTGATTATTTACATAATTTCAAATAAATTGGATATAGCTACCCGGAGAAATTGGGAACAATATACATTGCAAGGTGAATTACCTACATTAAAGGAATTCATAAAATGTTTATCTGCTAGGGCACAAGTATTGGAGCTTATGAATGCTTCAGAGAAAAAATCTTCTAACCTACATAAAATGCAAATAGGCGACAATAATAACAAAAAAGATTCATCGGTATTCTTGGCAATAAAGGCAAACAACTGCATTTATTGTAATGATAAAGGTCATCAAATTTATTTTTGCAAAAAATTTCTAAAATTAAAATTACAGGATAGGATTGATGCTACGAAATCAATCCGGGCGTGTTTTAAATGTTTGAGGTTGGGTCATCAGGCACAGAGTTGCAAGACAAACCTAACCTGCAAAATTTGTGGCAAGTATAGCCACAATACTCTATTACACAAGGAGGTACCTCCGCCGGAGACCTCAAATATGGATGCTAATAACGAGGTTATAGTGTCGAATTTTTCTGCATCGGAAAAGGCAGAAAAAATAATATTATTGTCAACCGCCTACATAGGAATTGTGGGGGCCAACAATAAAATGTTTAAAGCTCGCGCCCTGATTGACTCTGGTGCGCAGAGTAATTTTATGAGAGCTGATTTTGCAAATAAATTAAATTTACCATGTGAATGGATAAACAAACCCGTGTCTGGGATCCATAATAATATCACACACATAAAAAAGAGAATTTCAGTGGAGATGACTTCGCTTAATACGGATTATAAACGCGAAATATCATGTCTGATTTTACAGGAAATTACAACCAATTTACCACAAGTGACAATGGCGAAAAAAGAGTTCAAAATACCACCAGGACTGGAGCTGGCAGACCCGAACTTCAATATAGCTGCACCCATCGACATCCTGTTGGGCGCGGAGAGCTTCTGGGAGATGCTAAACAACGATAGATTGAAACTCGAGTCAGGACCAACGCTTCAACGTACGCAACTGGGATGGATTGTGTCCGGTCCTATCAACGTGTACCCCAAACAAAGGCCTGTATCAGATTTTTGCAGTTTATCTATAAATAAGTTGAGTCATCAAATAGAAAAATTTTGGAAATTGGAAGAGATTAATTCCACTAAAATTCAAACTCAAGAAGAAAAGGCTTGCGAAGCCAGTTTTGTAAGTACTCATACTAGAGAAGATGACGGTAGATATGTAGTAAGTTTACCGCGTCGGGCATGCATTGATCAGTTGGGAAACTCATTGCTCA
Source organism: Limnephilus rhombicus (assembly GCA_929108145.2). Taxonomy (NCBI): domain Eukaryota; kingdom Metazoa; phylum Arthropoda; class Insecta; order Trichoptera; family Limnephilidae; genus Limnephilus; species Limnephilus rhombicus. The sequence goes on from OV815282.1 coordinate 287,815, forward strand.
CTGCCGAAAAAAGATTTAAAAATATAGAAAGAAAATTTGTGTCACATCCCGAGTTAAAGACACAATATGTAAAATTCATGCGTGAATATGAAGAATTGGGACACATGGAGATGTGTGACCAGTCAAAAGGGGATCGTGACTCCTATTTTTTACCGCATCACGCTGTAGTGAAAGAATCCAGCACTACTACTAAAGTGAGAGTCGTTTTTGACGGCTCCGCCAAAACCTCAAATGGAATTTCCCTCAATGAAGCCTTGATGACAGGACCTGTTATACAAAAGGATCTATATAACCAACTATTGCATTTCAGGAAACATCAAATAGTCATGACTGCCGACATCGAGAAGATGTACCGCCAGATTAACATGTGTGAAGATGACCTGGACCTACAGAAGATAGTATGGCGCGAGTCGCCACAGGATGTGCTCAAGCATTATCGTCTGAAGACTGTGACTTATGGACTGGCACCTTCCTCCTTCTTAGCCACAAGATGCTTAAAGCAAATTGGTATGGATAATAATTTAATTTTTCTTAGAGCTAGTCAGGTCATAGAAAATGACTTCTATATGGATGACTTGTTAACGGGAGCAGATGAGCTGGAATCCTGTAAAAAATTAAAAGAAGAATTAATCAGCATCTTGTCATCTGCGGGGATGACATTGAGGAAGTGGAGGTCCAATGCGTTGGAATTGTCAGCCGAGTCGGGCCAAGCTAAGTGTGCCGATTCAGGCGATTCCGACAAAATTATTACTGACAATCCAAAGACTGAGAAAATATTAGGATTAACATGGAACAATGAATCTGATTACTTTTCTTATGTAATAATGAAGCCATCAGGTCCAACCGAGAGCAAACGAGAGATATTGTCTTGCATCGCATCAACCTTCGATCCATTGGGACTCCTAGGGCCGATAATAGTCATAGCCAAATTGATAATGCAAAGGCTGTGGCAGTCCAAAGCAGCATGGGATGATCAGTTACCTAATGAAATATTAGCACCCTGGAGGACCTACCTGCAAGATTTAATTCAGCTAAATGTGTTGAAAATACCAAGAAAAATTATTTGCAAGCAAGCAAAAGAGCTACAGCTACACGGTTTTTGCGATTCGTCTGAGAAGGCTTTCGGAGCCTGTATCTATATGGTGTCAATGGACCACAGCGGTAAGTGGCATTCACACTTAATAACATCCAAATCAAGGGTAGCACCATTGAAGTCTATTTCACTGCCTAAGTTGGAGCTATGTAGTGCTGTACTACTGGCAAAATTAATGAAAACTATAAAACAAGCATTAAATATAATGAAGATCAACACATATTATTGGTGTGACTCTACGATAGCGCTGTGTTGGCTGAAAGGTCAACCTACTCGTTGGAGCACTTTCGTGGCTAATCGAGTAGCCGAAATACAAGAACTGAGTGATCCAGATCAATGGAGACACGTATCATCATCCGACAATGCAGCGGATATACTTTCAAGAGGAGCTACGGCGGATAAACTGATAAATTCTACAATATGGTGGAATGGACCAAATTGGTTGACCGACGGAGTCAACGATTGGCCTATATCGAACATTTCCTGTTCAAACCCTCCGGAGCTCAAGAGTAAAAATATTCTTTTATCTACTGATATTCAAGAATGGGAAATATTTGGAAAATTTTCCTCATTTATCAAATTGAAAAGGGTTACAGCATATGTACTGCGGTTTGTGAATAACTGCAGAAATATTAAAAGTAAAATTTCAGGTAATTTAAGTGTAGCTGAACTAGAAGCAAGTTTGAATTGTCTACTGAAATCAGCTCAGGCACATGCCTTTCAAAAAGAGTTGAAGACATTAAAAAACCAGGGAAATGTCAACAAAAATAGTAACTTAAAATCTCTTCATCCCTTTTTATGTGATGGTCTTATATATGTGGGCGGTAGATTACATTTAGCTACACACCTATCGTACCAACAAAGACATCCAATTATATTGCCAGCTAAACATAAGCTAACCGAATTGATTATACGTCACTATCATTATGTAAACTTACACGCAGGACCTCAAGCGCTATTAGCTGAAATAAGATTAAGGTTTTGGCCTATTTTTGGGAAAAATACTGTTAAAAAGATATTACATAAGTGTATTGTGTGTTTTAGGTGTAATCCTCGTATTGGTAACCAGATCATGGGAAGCTTACCGAGCGAAAGAATCACACCGAGCCGACCTTTTGCTATCACGGGAGTCGATTTTGCTGGACCGATTCCAACCAAAAGTGGGCCACTGAGGAGAGCTCCACTCGTGAAATCGTATTTATGTATTTTTGTTTGTTTTTCCACAAAGGCGGTTCATTTGGAATTAGTTTCGGATTTATCTAGCAATGCTTTTTTGAACAGTTTAAAGAGATTTATATCCCGTAGGGGAGAACCTGATAAGATCTTTTCCGATAACGCTAGCAACTTTCGGGGGGCCAGTAATAGGCTCAAGGAGCTGTATACCAGTTTGAGAGAGAACAACGACAAGATTCAAAATTATTTAGCTAACAGAGGTATTGAGTGGAGGTTCATAACCCCTCGAGCCCCTAGTCAGGGAGGGCTGTGGGAAGCTGCGGTCAAGTCAGCAAAGTTTCATTTGTATAGAGTCACTAGTAATTCTGCTTTAACCTTTGAACTTTTGTATACCTTAATTTGTCAGATTGAGGCCTGTCTAAATTCCCGTCCATTGACTTCCTTGTCTGATGACATCCACGATTACCAACCCCTCACCCCAAACCATTTCCTCATAGGCACTAAATCCTCTATCATTCCGGAGAGAGATGTCCGAGCCATACCAGACAACAGGCTGACCCAATATCAGAGAATCCATGCGCTAATGTTATCCTTTTGGTATAGATGGAAGCGAGAGTACTTGATGGAGCTACAAAAAAGGACGAAATGGCAAACCAGTAATCAACGGGCACTGCAAAAGGATGATCTGGTTATTCTGAAGGAAGATAATTTACCTCCACCATTATGGAAAATGGCGCGAGTTATATCTACACATCCCGGCGCGGATGGTGTAGTGCGAGTGGTTACCCTGAAAACCCCTCAAGGAATCTTTGTCAGGCCTATCACAAAGATATGTCTAATGCCTCTGGACCCGGAAGCTGAACCTGTGACGGACGCCCCGGACCCTTCCGTCAGTCCGGACTCCCCGGACGACCATGATGAAACTTTTTAGGGTGAAAATATTAAAAAAGGACCCTTTAAAGATACCAATCCCAGGAACAACATGACAACCTATAAATTGATGATTGATTGCACCCCGCGCTGTGGTGCTTATATCGTGGACTGCACCTGGAGAAGATCCTAACCAATGGACTTGAAAAAAAAAAGACAATTGTGTTGTGTTGGGTTGGGTTTTATTATAATATTATTTTGTGTTAGGTTGGGTTTTATTATAATATTATTTTGTGTTAGGTTGTGTTCTATTATAATAGTATTTTGTGTTAAGTTATTATTTAAATATGTAAAAAAAAATTTTTTTTGGTTAATTTAAGTTTATATAATTAGTTTAGGTTAATCACCTTAAAATTCAACTTGTGAATGTACATTTTTAAATAATAGTATAATAAGCAGTGCAGGATCATTTAGTTTTGGCTGCTAATTTATAATAGGTAAAATTATTTGTTAGTATTTGTACGGTATTTAGAGTTAGGATTTGTGTTTTTTTTTGCTTTTGCTTTGATTGTCTTCCCCTGTTTTTGTTATGTTTTCTTGAAGGGTTCCTAAATCGGTATGGGCGATTTAGTAACCCCGAGGCGGAAGCTATGTTAAAAATTGAGATACTACCAGCACCTATGGGTTGCTTGAGCAAGCTCCCAGACGTTGATATTTCGAATGGTGCGAGGCTTGGCTGGACGCTGAGTGTTCGCAGCCTGTTTTAACTACCAAGTACATACTATGGAGGAAGCCATTTTTTTTGTAGATGCTTTCGAATGTCAAAATGTATAATCGTAGATTCTTTAAATGTGTGCAGGTTTTTATGTTATAAAAGTGCTAGCATCCCATTATTATTGCTTCTTCCCAACGCAAGTTTTAACAGTAAACAACTGCCAGTGTTTGGCCCGGTGTATTGACACCGTATTATAATACATTTATAACATGTCCAAGTGAAATAAACAGTGAAGTTTTTTGCAAGGATAATTATTTTATTTAAAAGGACCCCTATCAATTTTGAACAATAATTGTCCATTATTTGGTAACAAAAAATATCAAGTCTGAGAATGACACATAAAAGGTAGTATTAAGCCATTTTAGAGAGCCGTTTTTCAGAAAATAACCATTCTGCCCCTATAACCCACTCTTAACAGAAACAATGAAAGTACCCTTTGGGGATTTGCAATGTCTGACAATGGAATATTGTCATCAGTTGCCCACTTGTCATCATCCAAATATTCCACAAATGCCCCCAGTGAATTTTCAATTTGTACCTCATTTTCATCATCAGAATCTAGACTTTAAACTTTTTTTTTTTTACAGTAAATACCGCACAAGAATCTCAACTGCTCCCGTCTGGAGCCAGTGAGACTATGGCATCCCCAATTGGGGTATGTTGTGAGGCTGAAGGTAGTGGTGAGGGGAAGGAGGTTGGGAAGAGGAAGGTTGGGAAGTACCTGGCTATTCAGATCTGGTCACCAAACACGGCTAAAGCCATTTTCAAGCAACGTTTCAATTCTGAATGGTGGTCTTACACCAGGGCGATACTAATAGTATCTTCCACTCTGGAACAAGCCGCAAATATACTATATATTATTTTAAATGAATTAATTGTGAAATAACACAAATTAATCAAATAAAATTTATTTGCGCATGCCGGGTTCGAACCCGCGACCTCCGGATCATGAGTCAAGAATCTTACCCACTGGACTACGGAGGTCGTAACCCTATAAGCCGTGATGTAAAGCGACCGTGATGTAATTTGACGAGGCATATCCCCTAATGATATATCTCTATTTCCCTACAGCCCGGGATATGGTGCTAATGCAATGAACACCTTAGGGTTCAAAGGGTTAATGGTGGTTCTATGCAAATTTTGCTTATATGGTTGCATTTGTCATCACCATCTTCCAGAAGACAGTTTTTAGTGCACTGAACAAAGAAAACACATTAGATGCCCATAACCCTACTGTACCCAAATTGGAACACCTTTCCTCTGAAATGAATATTTTTTTAAAGCATTTTTGTGGTACTTTGTGATTTTTTTCACCATGAAACCAAAAAAAAAAAATTAAAAAACATAAAAAATATTTCAGGGCTATTTGAGTTAATCACAGATTATCAGCCTGTTTCAGTATCTGATCAAATTGCGATAAAGATTTGTTAAAACTTGAAATGAACCGAGATCACAGTTTTCTAAAGATGATGGAATCCTTGTGAAGATTATTTTACCTCTGAACCGCTGGAAACCTCATCCTCACTGTCGCTGAATTGCTTCTTCTGTCGGGGGCGCCTGTTGTTGGGCTTGCTCCTGGCCTTGCTGCGCGGGGTGGGAGGCTCCGCCCCCCCCTCTCCCTCTCCATCCTCTCTGGGGCGCACGGCTCCTGCTTCCTGTACGGAGAAACACTCCTCGATCTTGTCGCTGAGCTCGGCAACTACGGCCTGAAAATATTCATAACTCATGTAGGTTGTAGATAGGCAATAGATAATAATATTTGGATGATTTATATTGCGCCGTTTTTTTGAAAAATCACCTCAAGGGCGCTACATAGATATATAGATAATTCACGAAATATCACGAGGGGGGGGGTTATAATGAGATATCACGTGTATTTATTTTTCGTGATAATATTCTGAAAATTTCAAAATACTTTGTACTAAAAAATACACGTGATTTGGGGGGGGAGGGTTAGTGTAAAACCTCACCACATATCACCAGGGGGGGGGGGGGGGGGTTAATAAGTTGCTAAAAAAACATCATGTGATTAATGGACGACCCCTTATGTATCTAAAAAGATAAATGGGACCTCTTAAAAAAATAATAATTTATGTTTTAAGTTCCGTTTTTTCGGTGATTGTGGTTGATTTTTATTTTGCACAGTGTTTTTTTTTTTAATTTGGAATTCAGTTTCTAATTCAGTGGTGAGTGTGTTTGTACTTTTAAATTATAATTTCACGTAGCAAAAAGTGTTTTATTTGGAAAAGGACAGTATTGTAGCAATCAGACGTGCTATGTAAACGTGTAAAGAAAACACTAGATTTAACTGTTCATAGTTTATTAACTAAACAGTAAAATTAACAATAATATCGGAATACCGGAGCGTGACAGAAGTAAAAATAACGGGACCATTTGTTTTGGCTTGCTGTTCTAAAAGAATAATTTACAGGGAATTTGAATTCTCCGGTACTTTCCGTAAGGTGCGACGATATGCCGAATATTTCAGTGCAGGTAGGTAAGTACTTCTCGCAGCGCAGGTAGGTAAGTTGGCTCGCCACACACTCCCCCCCCAGTAGCACAGAGAGGGGCTGCGATAAAAAGAGTCGTTTAGACATTGAGGTAGTCAGGAAAACGAACACGCCTTCCTGAACGAGTGGTCGTGTGAGTCCGATCCTGTTCGATGGTTGGTTTTGGAAGGGTTGGTGGTAGCTCTGTTGCGGCTTCTTTCGGTTCCTTAGCGATGTAAGCCGGTTTGAGGCGGTCAATGCTCACGGTTAATTCTTTTCCTTTGCATAGGATAACGTAGGTCCTACCATTCCGGCGGACGACTTGGTGAGGGCCGCTGTATGGTTGCTGAAGCGGGCTCTTAAAACCTCTGGGAGGCCGTTTGTCACCCGGTGGCCGCGGCATCTGCGCATGCGCGAGAAAATAATTCAAATATTTGAATAATATTTCCGACAAAAAACTTTTGGTCTACGATTTTGGCCCTTCTATGTACACAATTTGTATGAAGAACAGTGTCAGAATCGCTTGCGCTGTCATTACTCTCGGAGACGCTACAAGTTTCATTCACCTTGTCACCCTGGAATATTTTTAAAACGATTTCTTCTATGACAATCGGCTGTCAGAATTTGCCGCGAATTTAACGGTCGCAATTAATGCGTGTATCGCGAATAAAACGATCATAAAACCTATTAATTTACGTAATAAATGCAAGTAATGTGGTTTTCGTAGATAGTTTATTGTGATGTGAACGTGTTTCAGTTAATAAAATATACAATAGCTCAAAATTTATCAACAAAACATTCAATTCAAAATTCAAAGTGGTGGTTTTTTAATGTTTTTTTGCAAAGTTCCGCGAATTTCCGCGAAATGGCCTGGCCTCTGACTCGTTAATGGTGTCGTCCCTCAAGAAGACGTGAGTCGCTGTGGGTAAGTCTTTGAAGATGAAATGACGTCCTTCTCTATGGCGGGTACCTTCAACCAGTCGAAGTTCGTTGAAGTGCTGTCGAAGTTCCTTGAGGAAGTTGCTCGTATTGTCGCAGGTTGCTGGTCGTGCAGCGAGGAATTCTCCTGGTAAGCGGAGCGGCTCGCCGTATACCAGCTCGGCCGAGGTGGTAGCGAGGTCGTCTCTCCAGGCTGCTCTAATTCCCATTAAAAGAGTGGGAAGCACTTCGGTCCAGCGGTCCTTCTGGTGGCATTTGATCGCTGCCTTGGGCTGGCGGTGTAGCCTTTCCACCATGCCGTTTGCTGCAGGGTGGTATGCGGTGGTATGAATCTGAGTCGTACCTGCCAAGCAGTTCAATTGCCTGAACAGCCTTGACTCGAATTGTCTTCCCTGGTCAGTGGTGATTCGAAGCGGGGTTCCAAACCTGGTGATTCAACCCTGGTAGAATGCGCGCGCCACCGTTTCTGCTTCTTGGTCCTTGATAGGGAACGCTTCTGGCCATCTCGTGAATCGGTCTACGCATGTAAGGCAGTACCGGCATCCTTTTGACATGGGCATGATGATGATGTCAATGTGGACAGGTTCAAATCTTGATGAAGTTCTAGGAAAGGTTCCAAGGGGTGCTGACACGTGTCGTGACACCTTACTTAGTTGGCACAGTTTCCTTGTGTCAGCTTTGATGGCCGGCCAGACATAACGTTCAGTTATGAGTTTGACCGTTGCCTTGATGCCTGGGTAAGCCAGCTGATGGACCGCATTGAAAGCTGCAGAACGGAATTTCTTTGTGACAAAAGGTCTGGCTATATTTGTCGATAAATCGCAGTAGAGTTGGGTGTCGATGCCGGGAATGCGCACCTTTCTTAGCTCGAGGTTAGAACCTCCGTGTAGGCACTTTTCCAGTTCCGTGTCGTTCACTTGGTCAGCTGCCAGCGCTGCGTAGTCCAGAGGAGTGTCTATCGTCTCGACCCTGGAGAGAGCATCCGCGACGATGTTGTCTTTTCCGGAGACGTGGCGGATATCAGTTGTGAACTGGCTGATATAGTCCAGATGGCGGAATTGTCTCGGTGAGCACTTATCAGCCTTTTGCTGAAAAGCGAAGGTGATGGGCTTATGGTCGGTGAAGATGGTGAATATCCTGCCCTCTACCATGTGTCTGAAGTGTTTTACAGCGAGGTAGATGGCCAGGAGCTCTCTGTCATAAACGCCGTATTTTCGCTCCGCTGAACTGAATTTCTTGGAGAAGAAACCCCAATGGCTCCCAGTGACCTTCGATGAGCTGCTGGAGCGCGGCACCAGCTGCGGTGTCAGACGCGTCGCTGACTATGGAGAGTGGAGCTTTGCACTTGGGGTGAGCGAGCAGGGTTGCCTGAGCAAGTGCTTCCTTGCACTTGTCAAAGGCTTCCATGGTCTCTTTGGTCCAATGTATTGGTTGCTTGCCTTTCTGATTTCCTTGGAGGAAATCATTGAGTGGGGCTTGTGTATCTGCAGCTTTGGGCAGGAACCTCCTATAAAAGTTGAGGGCTCCGAGGAACCGGCGGAGATCTTTTACAGTTTCTGGCCGATTGTAACTTCTAATAGCATCGACTTTTTCTGGCAGGGGTGTAGTGCCTGCACCAGACACCAGGTATCCCAGGAATTTAACCTCAGGCAAACCAAAGTGGCATTTGCCAGGGTTGATGACCACACCATAATCCTGGAGACGCTGGAACAAGGTTTTGAGGTGGGTCATGTGCTCCTCTTCTGTTGACGAGGCGATGAGGATGTCGTCGATGTAGGCGTAGCAAAAATCCAGCCCTCTGGTGATCTCATCGATGAAGCATTGGAAGGTCTGAGCAGCATTACGGAGGCCGAAAGACATTACTGGAAACTCGAAGAGTCCGAACGGAGTAGATATGGCCGTCTTTGGAATGTCGTCAGGAGCCACCGGAATCTGATTATAAGCCCGTACAAGGTCTATGGTTGAGAAAACGTGTTTTAGTGTATACGGGGTTTATTTATGTTATTGCAATAACACAGGTTATCGGCCGTGAAAAGTTTTTTTTTTAGTAAGGCTGTATGAAAATAAACCAAAAACACGAAATGTTGAATTGCGTACGTGTACACTTAAAGTCATTTCAGTCGTGATTTCAAATGTCTACAACATACAACTTCAACAGGTGATAGTTAACCGTGATGTCACCACTGACTAGACGTGGGCAGAATGATTCCCAGGAGTGAATCGATTCAGTCTGATTCCCATGGCCTTTTGAATTGATTCCTTTTATTAATTCCTATGATTCAATTAAATCCAAAAAAAAAAAAAAAAATTTTATAGGGATAAAAATATAAATATTAAATGAAAAATGGAGAGGCTAACACCGCTTAGGAGACCGGGAGGCCACGGAGTACCAAGCACCGCACAAAGAGGAGACCGATTATACTAACTGACTAACCATCACGCCACACCAACCTAACCTAGCTTTAGAAAGGAGAGTAAAAATAAAAATGTGTATCATCACTGTTATCCTTATGGGAAGCTAGCCACCATCAAATCATAGACTTTATAACTGTCATTATAAAGTCTATGATTTGATGGTGTATCATGTGGCGGCCACTTTTGCCGAATCCATCGCAGCGCCACTGGTTAGAAAACACGCCAGAAATAAATACCTAGATGCAAGCCGCTACCGGACCTACCTATGGCCGATAGTACATCTATCACCTGGTAACAATTAGTGCGGCAACCTACTGGAAAGATCCCGTCTCCCCAATAATATATCAGCACTAGCGACTGGAGTGTTCGCGAACTTTCTCACCTTGGTGCGGCGGTCGAATTTCACACGCCGTTCTCGAAACTACTTGCCCGGCCGGCAGAAGTATAAAAGTCAGCGCAGGCCGCATACAGCTCAGTCTCAAGTCTAGTCCCCATTCATCGGTCAAGCAACACACACACCCAGCAGTGATTTACAACCTGTGCAGTGCCGCGACCAAGTACGTGCCTGCGCAGTCAGCAACTAGTGAATAACATTTGTCCAGTGTGACTCCAGGAACTTTACCAACACCTACGAGGACTCCTCTCCAATCACCATCCGCTGTCCGGCCCATTCGCGCCTCGACATGAGATGTCTCCGTCCGCAGCACATAAAGCCCGCCGTGCTTTCTGCTTGGGATGCAACCCGTTCTCTGGCATTTCGAACCCACCGCGTCCCGCTGCCAGAGATCATCCTCATCGCCTCTCAAGGTTCCTTCCTGCGTCACGTGTGTGTCGACTCAAAGGCCACACAGCCGCCATACCTCGTCAACACGACGACGGTCGACCGCCTGGACCAAGGTCACTTCTACACCGCCATGGTGTAGAGCAACACGCCGGCTCCCTGAAGACCTGTGATCTTCACCGCCGTAGTCTCCTGACCTTCTTCACTCTCATCACGCAACAGCATCACAAACGGCACCACTGTCAAGTAACCACTGTAAAGTTGAAGGTCTGAAAGTAACTATGAGACCAGCATGGAATGCGGATCTCGTGTCGAACAAGGAGAATCTCGAATGCCTGAGGAAATTTACAAGGATTTGGGTTGAGAGATGGCCTGAACTTAGAGTCGATGATTAAATTTAACTTCATTATGTGTTTAGGATCCAGGTGTAATTGCTCCTGGCATCCACGGTCACCCTTTTATAATATTTATACTACTACTACTGAATCGTGCACAGGGCACGGGGGTTTAGAATAACCTGTGGTTATTCCTTGCTAAATACAACGCTTATGGATTTCGATAAGAATTATGCCCAATCACCAAACAAGATCCGGTATACACAATTAAGCAATACTCACTGTTGTGTCTCGTAGCTTGATCTTCATTCGACGACGGTCATAGGTATATCCAAGGCGTACGACAAGATTGTTCGGTTATTAGAACCACGTTATAGTTTGAGTCACGATACGATGAAGCGGTTCACACAAAGCATTCGATAAAGACGACGATATTATAATGCTTCACATTACACGCTTCCGATTGATAGAAAATAACATTTCAACGTCGAGCGAAATGTCACGTTACTATTTGTTACGATAGTTGTTGATAGACTGACGATATTGTGGTACTTGACTTAGTCCACAATATAGGTAAGTACACTTAACGTGCGGAAGTCCAAAATCTGGGTTCCTCCAATCTGCATGGTAAATTGGAACACAAATACGTATGAAATTCATCAGCGTTATGAAACATTCCGCCCACCAAAATACAGCAAATTGTATTTTAAAGAAAAGTTGAACGTTAAGCGAAACGCAGAATGCCATGAAACGTGACGTAGATGAAAAGAAGACGAAGCAAAATTTTAAACTATATTTAAACGATAACTAAATCTAGATAACTTGACGATACGAAACTAAATGATACGATTAACACAGACGTAAAAAAGAATAAAACGAACCGCGAAACGATGATGATTAGTCGCATTGCCTAGGCAATGGACACGATTTGGTGAATGGTCTTGTAAGAGAAGATCCATTCAAAGTACGAAACGTAACGATAAGCACAAGATTTTTAATTACGATTCTAATCACCTCATCCGTAGAGAGTGATATCCAATGTTTGGTTAAAGATAGAATACGAATTTCGAAATGATTAAATAGAAAATCCGAACGACGAGAGGCTTTGTTATGAAATTTGTGTACCAATAGATAACAGGAACCGATAAGGCGTTGGAGTTTCCGAAAACGATATAATTTTTTTAATAAAAGTCCAGCAGAATATCATCAGGTTGGACTAATGACGATTGAACTCATTCCTCAGAGTGAGTTCAATTTTGTTAACATAGCCATCTAAGATGGGCCAAGAGTCGTTTGGCTGGACAAACCCGGAGGGCTCCGCCCACCATAACATGTTACGGATAAGAAAGGCCTGAGAATGGCCACGTGAAGTGATATCCGATGGATTATCAACCGATGAGGCTTGACGCCGATGATTAGATGTGATAACTGTCAAAAGCGATAATTGGTCGGTGTACCGATTCTTGTGACAAATGTCATCGGATGGAGTGTCTGGTGGCCTCCACTTCCATCCCAATACCCTGAGAGTAAAAGAATGATCAACATTCTTGAAGATTACATTAGTTAGATAGTAGTCCGGCGGTAGAAAGGCGCGAAGTTTCGGTTTGCTATAATCCAACTTCTGCAGTTCAAGTTGACCTCGTTTGGTATGTTCGATGACTTCGGATTGCGTTAGTTGAACTTGTTCCAGACTGGAACAGCCGATTACGATAGAATCGATATTTGAGTCCGAAGTGATCGCGTGGCGTGTGAGTGATAATCCGTAACCTTTCTTTTCTGTCAACGATCTGACAATACGATAGGACAGAATAAAGGCAGAGATATCAGAAGTCACAGGGTGTAATGGGTAATCCGGGGTAGATTCCGATAGTTGATGACGCCAAAATATTCTTTGGAACGCGCGATTTGGCTCTTGAAGAAATATTTGGCGATACATTTGCCGTACCTCAGCAATGAACACCACAGATGGTGAACGAAAGTTTTGCAGAAGTTCAGCAATGTTTGTTTGGAGCTTTGGAACGATAAGGAAGGCATCATTTGACGATGATTCATTCAGCTCCGTCACCGAGGCATCGAAGACCAATCGCAACATAGTGGTAACGGTGCCCGGACGAAGAATGCAATGACGAAGTATGTGATGCATTTCCTTGAGTAAATCTTTTCCAGGAACACGTGTCATGTGACCACTGTGCAAGTAGTCAGTCATGAAAGCGAAGTACGGTTCACGTAAACTGAGCTTTAATGTCTGTTTACATTCGAGTGAAAGGATGATGCGAGAAGAAGCTTCGCGCGAACCTGGGGAAGCGATATCCTTATCCCTTTCTCTAAAAGGTAAGGCTACGATGAATTGTCCCGAAGGGTCACGTGAGTGATTAGTGTGATGGACTTGCTCATCACGTTGTTTTTCAGGGGTGAGATGTGAAGACTGAGGGAATGTGTCCAACTCCCTCAGTTTCTTGACCTTTTCAGGAAGACGGTACTGGTTGGTTTCGATAAATTGACTAGGAAAGTCAAGTGACCGATAAATGCGATACACTTGGTCACGACGTTGTTTGGTGGGCTGTGAAGACTGAGGAAATATGTCCAACTCCCTCAGTCTCTTGATTTCTTCTGGAAGACGATACTGGTTGGTTTCGATGAAGAAGTTTGTTTGACGATCGGTAGCAAAACCAACCGAATCCAGAGGAAGCCAACCGAATGGTGAATTGATAGCTGAAGGCTGGTGAAGATTACCCGCTAATTGGGGTCTCAAAAGCGATGGCAAGATCTCAACATCTCGAAGTATGTCAGTCGGTTCAGTATCAGTTGTCAGTTTGTGATAGTCAGGATCAGCACGAGGTATGTCTCTGAAGTGATGACAGGATAACTTGTCTGATTGAATCGTTGGCGATGGAAGTAACTTTGTGTTGAAGGTAGTTTGTCTTTGTACCTTAACATCGACATCGAACTTAGTGACGCCTGACGCGGTTGTAGAAGATTGGTCTAAGCCACGGATTTTCTGAGAGCTGACTGGACGCTCGGCAGTGCGATTGGATATGAAGTGTGCTTGACTGTCTGAATCGGCCAACGCACGAAACGTTTGAAAACTGCCGTAGGGATCACGATTGCTAATATGAGCAGCAGGCAAACGTACGATGGATCTGTCACCGAAGTTAGCGAGGAAAAGAACTGGAGGATCTGAAATAGAAGCTCCTTGAATGGCAAACGTGGTGGGTCGTTGGTACTCCTCTTCAGCAGAAATGTTGTCTTCCCTATGAAGAAGAGTGTGGTGCTTACGATGACATTTCTGACAATCAAACACAGATTTGCAATTCGTGAGAGAATGAGAAGGCGTGAGACAATTCAGGCACCAACGGTGCGCCTTGGCGAATTGAGCACGTTCCTGAACCGATTTGCACTTAGCGATATAGTGAATTCCCTTGCAAAACGCGCACTTTGAAGTGAACGCAGTCAAGGACACTTTGATTTCAGGTTTTGCCTTCATCATGTCACAAGTAAGCGATGACGTTTGTTTTATGACAGCTTGATTATGAAATGTTGAAAAGTTTTGTACGATAATGTTCGCGGGCTCCGATTCGAAAGATTGATTCGTTAATTCCTTGTGAATTACGACGATTTTGAAATAAACATTATCAAAAGCTTCCCGAACTTGATTTTCAATGTCCTTGTTCGCCTCATCTAAAGCTAAGATGTCAGCGTGAACGGTTTCAAAATCATTAGCAATGTTTTGCAACTTCGTATATTCAAAAATAATGGATAATTGGTTGCATCTTGCAAAACACTTTGACCGACTTCAAACATTTTGTTTATTCTAGTAAACGCTACGTTCCGTATACGACGCAAGCCTTGTAAAGTCCTAGCCATTTTTTAAAGATAAACAAACATACAAACGAAATAATCAGGAAAACGTTATGAATTAAAAAATAGAATTCGTTATAATTTAAATACACGGTAGATCGTTAATATTTAAGAACTAAGTAACCTAGTTCTACGATTCACTGTTTGAATTCGTTCTTTGAAATGACATTTCAATTTACGTAATATTTCATAGCATTCTTTCGTTTTGTCAAAGAAAGAAATTTTTTATCTAAAGGTTTGCTGGTTTCCGGCACCAATGAATCGTGCACAGGGCACGGGGGTTTAGAATAACCTGTGGTTATTCCTTGCTAAATACAACGCTTATGGATTTCGATAAGAATTATGCCCAATCACCAAACAAGATCCGGTATACACAATTAAGCAATACTCACTGTTGTGTCTCGTAGCTTGATCTTCATTCGACGACGGTCATAGGTATATCCAAGGCGTACGACAAGATTGTTCGGTTATTAGAACCACGTTATAGTTTGAGTCACGATACGATGAAGCGGTTCACACAAAGCATTCGATAAAGACGACGATATTATAATGCTTCACATTACACGCTTCCGATTGATAGAAAATAACATTTCAACGTCGAGCGAAATGTCACGTTACTATTTGTTACGATAGTTGTTGATAGACTGACGATATTGTGGTACTTGACTTAGTCCACAATATAGGTAAGTACACTTAACGTGCGGAAGTCCAAAATCTGGGTTCCTCCGATCTGCATGGTAAATTGGAACACAAATACGTATGAAATTCATCAGCGTTATGAAACAACTACTGCCCGGATATTACGCACTACATTTTCTTATTCACACTGAAACTGTTTACTCATGTATCATGTTTTGTATTAATATATATCATGTTTTCTTAGGTACCATCTTCAACAACCTCTTTAACATCAAAAATTTGTCTATTACTTGTTTTTTCTTTTTTGTTTAACTAGATATTGTCAATAACCTTCGCGTATCCTAACTATACTTGCATTTTTCTAGCACTCTTTTTCTAAATCTAAGATATATATATCAACAAGTTTTTCGTGTCTTGACTTGTATCATTCAAGGAGCCGGAACTGAACTACCATCTCATTTTTGTATTGTCCTACACCCCATCAAGGGGGTGGACTAGATCTATGTCCGTGCAACAACCGAGAAGATGACTCCCAAGGTAGCCACTGCAAAACCCGCCCGCGCCTCCCCCGTCGCCATCAGCGGGCCAGAAGACCAACCGTAGCGGACCGGTGCCCTTCCGCCCTGCCTCCGGTGACCCGATGCTCTCTTTTATCCCTAGTGTCTTCAGGTCTTTCTGCCCTTAATCCCAACATTTTCTTCGAGGGCCTACCGGGAAGCCGGCTTAGGGGCGTGGACACCGAGTCTCGCTTGCGACTGGACTGATGGCTCCGCTTATTCTCGGCGGGACTGCCGGGTGACTGTAGCTCAGCTGCTTTGGTTAAGTTAAACAATCTCATCATAATATGTATTTTTTATTCTGCATATTAACAAACTTTTATTTCAGCTACATCAGGTGGCGGAGATGAGACGTGATACTGTGAAATAAATAACTAACAACATGTACGCACTTGCATACTGCCTGCTAACAATGTATGCCCGGACATTGGGGGTCTAGAGTCATTTTAAATAAAAAGTAGCTTCTTTATAAATAAAAAATTAGAGTCCTGACGAGTACGGTGAAGGAGGAAACCATCTGTTTCCTTAGAACGCCGTGGGAAAGTGGTGGGCAACCTCCAATGTCACTCCGCTCCGCTCCGACCCCCGCTACGTAGCTCAATAAAGACTGAATCATTACACCGACTGACGCCTTTTACTTCACGCCCCGTCTCTACCGATCCGGCACGCTCCCTCATATGACTTGTCAAGTTAACTAGCTAAAACTAACTAACTAACCAGCACGCCGTTTCTCTGCAGGGGTAGGCAGAGAGGACGGACCGCCAAACAACTCGATCTTGGCACACACTCTTTGCCTCACTCATATTCATACATCGTCTCAAACATACTCTTCTATTATTCTGACTTTTGACATGGACCGTCTCAAGTATCTGATTCACTTGATCGTGCCATGTCTTCCTCGGGCGTCCCCAACTTTTTCTACCATTCACATTTGCATCATATATTCTTTTTACACTACTTTCTTCGCTCATTCGCTCTACGTGCCCAAACCATCTAAGGGTCCCTTTCTTAACCCCTCCGCAACGTAAGCAGATATAAGCGTTAAAAATAGGACAGCAGTCAAGTACAATAAGCGTGTTTATACGTCAGCGCGTGTGTTTCCATAGAAATCGTTATAACTCCGTTATTGTTTTAGTTACATCCCTAAAACAAAAAGTCAAAGGTCGATAGTAGATCAAGCTGCACATTTCTATCAAGTTGTCTATGGAAATGCATAACAGGTATCAGCTGACAATCGTGTAGTTGACAAAAATATTTACCCGCGCAAATTTGCTACCGACAGCTCCACCGCGCTCCACATTTTAAATTTTTATTAAATATTTTTATATGAAATGATAAAAAAGTGAGGTGACAAAAGTGTTTATTACACATATATACAATAGAATAAGTATTGTTGTTTGCATAATCTGTGATTTTAGTACCGTTTTCACATAAAAACATCACGTGAGTCATTTTTACTTATTTTTAATGTTTGCGTTCTAAATTTTAATATTTACAAATGCTAATATTTATTTGTAATATAATAATTTGAAAGCCTATTTTGAAACCTTTCTAAAACAGTTTTTACTATTCGGCTACGTTCAGAAATGTTTCATTTATAGAGCTTTAATTGTGAAGCGGTTATAACTAAAAATTTTTGTAAAATGTCATTTCGTTTAAGACACCAAAAGCTAATATTCTCGAAAATTTGGAGGGGTTAAAGTGATAGTACATAATGTTAAGTAAAAAGTTATTAAAATGAAAGTAATAAACAAGAAATAATAGTTTTCATTTAAGTACATTGTACGGTTAGTTTGATTTTAAGAGAATATGTAATTATAAATATTTCATATTATATTATAATTTTATTATCAAATATTTTTATTATTATATTATACTAGCTGATTCCTGGCATGCGTTGCTATGCCATTTAATAAAGAAATTGTTTCTCCCTGCGTGTCCTTTCCCATTCCGTTACCCTTCCGGGGTAACGGGTTGGATTATCATACGGACCTTCTCACCCCGGTTTCGTAGTAAATAAGTACTGGCGTATTTGAGAGGTGTAATCCCAGTTCAATTACCGTCGGTGCAGAGACTCGGCTCGCCGCTAACTAGAGTCAAGAAACCAAGCCAGAGGAAGAACGTGCTTACAGCTGTCTGGGAGATCAACCATTGGCGCTTTGGTTCGCAACTTTAACATTAACATTCATTAACATTTACATTTTAATTATCATTGTAATTATTTCGTACTCATCATAGCTTCGCATCATGGCAATCCTATTTTCAAGACCACCGAATTATCGTAACGTATCGTTATTTTTTTATAGTTATTTCTCAGGTTACAAGTTTAGCTTCATTAGTTTTTGCATTCTATACTTAAAAATGCAATGGCGCCCTTATAAGTCTTTTGCACTGCACACTTGCGTTTTGCCACACATGTAACTTAATGTCTAACATCAAGCATCTTCGATGATTGATGTACACGACCCGAGATATTGTTATTCCTTTTAGAGTCTTCACCTTCTATTTTAATATTTCCAATTATGTCCAGTTGTAATCACAATAAAATCCTATTATACATCCTTAACATAATCTTTTCATTTTATTGTATTATAACTTGACTTTGACTGTGGCAAAGAATACCCATTACAACCTCCCATTCCTCTCCGCCTTCTCCACCTTCCCTCTTTCTAGTCCACTTCCCCCCTTACCCCGTCTTGCGAACCCCCTTCCCCCCCCCCTCCACAAACCCACTCACCGAGTTACCTCCCCCCTTTCCCCCTCCCTCCTTCCCCCCCTGCATTCCATACATTCATTCCCGTACATTTAATTTTCAAACAGCTAGCGTGCCACCTATTGCAATTTTTTTATACAAATTTCATAATGCCAGACCTCACTTATACAAACCTTGTCCTGACAATAACGAACACAAAACAAAAAGATTTATCCAATTTGGTGCAGTCGTTCGGAAGTTATGCGCGTAGATACATTTCGGCGATTCATCTTTTAATTTTCTACTCTATTTTTTTACGCACCAGATTTAAATGTCCGGGTTTAATTTTCCCCACAGGAAAAACACCCTTTCACACACTTCCCAAATGATCATCTGGTCAATCCACGCTCTGCAATTGCACTATATAAGTATTATAAATACAAAACAATACAAGAACAACATGTCAACCTACCAGAGACCAAATGGGAAAATAATTCACCGACTCCAGATATTTTCATATCAGAGGGTTCGGCTCTGTGGAATTCCTAATTGAACCTATAAATCCTACTGATCCCTCAATATAAATATTTAAAAAATCTTTTGTAATCCTACATGTATTTAAAATGACTGATTTTTGCATTTTTATATGGTAATATTTTTATAGTCTGAGAATGCCAAATTCTTTTAATCTCATTTCCTAAATCTGTGTATTTACTTATTTTTTCAGAAACAGTTTTTTGAATATTACAAGAATTTGGAATAGCTAAATAAGTTATTTTTTTATTTATATTATTATTATTATACAATGAGCAGGCAGCATTCTGCTGATGCGCTCATATCTAATTTCACAATAGTTTGACAGTAAATTTTAATTTTCAACTAAGTTAGTCCTTTTTTCTCTCCAAATATGAATCCAATAGAGCTTTAAATTGGTTTATGTTAGTTGCATATATGTAAATACATAGATTTAGGTATAATAATATTTTAAACTCGTGATTATGCCCACTCATTGCACACGACCGTATTGCGCGGCATCTGTCAAAAATGAATTATTCCCCCCCGCCTGCCTTCCCGCTTCACCCGGGATGGGATGTTTATGGAATGTTTTCCATCGAGCATGGGAAGCTCGAAACACAACAAAAATTGTCAATATTTATGATGTTAATGATAAACATTGGATGTTGTTACGGGACTGTCAAGGCAAATGTTAAAGCTATGGACCCCGCTTTTTAATGACTTTTCACGGAGGTGTTGAAGTTGCATGATTCTGAGTTGTCCGGTCACCATTTTTACCATGCACAATTTTTTTTTAACATTATCTCCACACAGGAGACCTTGAGGAAAATAATTCCCCTCAGGGCCTATCTCATCTTTGGGGATGGATGCTGGGTGGAGGGTCTTTTTAGGAAAGGAAGGAGAGGAAGTTCTGAAAAGAAAAATGGTATTAAGGGTGGGTAGGAATCTGGGGGTCAGCATGTCCAGGAGTGACGGACGTATCAATCCATCCCTCCCACGGCGGTGCAAGGTGATGTTCTGAGAGAGTACGGCAGGAGAAGTCAAAGTGACTCCCTCAACCATTATCTCCCGATCCGGCCTGCCATGCCCGGAACCCGGGCACCCCTGCTACGTCACTGTGGCAGGGGTGACGGTACCCATACCAGCCTCTCAAATCTTCTCTGTGGTTCAGTGCTATTGAGCAAAGTACAACTTTCATTTCTTATATTATATTATTATCAACAACAAAATTAATTGGTGTCCCTTATCTATCTCTAATTTCTTAGTTTTAGCAATAATTTACAACAATTTTATAATTTGTGAGGCGGGTACGGAACCCTTTATTGGTAACCAATACCCCTGCCGTAGGTAACCCCAAGTGGTTCACCACGTTTGGTGACTTAGCAGGGATGCCCGGGCAATGGGGTGAGATTTGTTACAGTTGCAAATGTGTTTGCCCACTTACTGATCGGGAGAGACTGATTGATATTCATACGTCGTGCATTCCTGGACACATTATTTCCCAGATTCCTACCCACCTCTTACCTTTTTCCATCCCAAAACTTCCTCTCCTTCCTTTCCCTAAAAAGACCCTCCACACCCAAAGATGACAGAAGCCCTGAGGAAATATTTTTCCTCAGGGCCACCTGTGTGGAGTTAATGTAAAAAAAAATCAACCATAAATAATAATCGCCACAATAAATTATCATGTAAAAGATTAATTTCATAGTTGAAAAAGAAGTGAAAAAATAAATTTGAAGGTACTTGTGTATCTACAACATTATTCTGGCATCCAGTTTAGGGCAGGCCTCTCCAGTTTCTCTGCGTCGGCTCTGTCATGACTTGTCACCTGCGGATTCCCTACCCCAATTCTTGAGATACACTTGAATAATTCAACGGAAGTAAATAATACCTTGACATCAGCCTTGGCCATCTTGCCCGCATTAGCCATGATGGTCTTGAAGCACTCGTACACCTCCTTGTGGAAGAGCTTGTCCTTATAGCAGTCGATGTTCTCAATGAGCTTCTTGACGGAGCGCTCGTTGTACGTGAAGATGGAGAGGCAGTAGGCGAGGTCACGCCACTGTCGCTCAATGCTGGACAGCTTGAAGCGCAGGCAGAGCTTCTCTACAAGCGCCTCCATCTGACGGTCCTTTTGGATCAACGACATGACGTATCTGTAATGTTAAGGATTTGTAAGTACATTTTTTTGCTTTACTTGTTCTCGGAGAATTATGTTGCAAAACGAATAGGACAAAGAAAGTGTTAAAATCAATAACTAGCTACCATTGCCCTCTGTGGAATAAAAAGTATGATATGCTGGTTCGGCACTTGGCTAAACCCCCCTTAGTGTCGTTTTTATTAACTCATCCTTTGGTAAAACAGATTTCTAACCTAGAATATCATTTTTTGAGATGAGAGCTGTACTGTTTGTTTTCATTAGCATTATAAATACGATGGGATGCTTCAATTTGGTCTCTTTTTACTAGAGATGAAACGGAATTTCAGTGACTATCCGGTATCCGGCCTATCCGGACTAAATTTAAAATCCGGCCGGTTACCAGATTTTACTAACATTAACTAACAGTCCAAACTGAACTGAAGCGTATTGTACTTACACCAGTTACACCTATTTACCTTACCATAACGTTCAATAGATAAAATAATCATTCACTCAGCGATAAATTCCATTAACCTGTAAACGGCCGGAGCCGCGGACTTGCGCGCAGCTTTTGCGCATGCGCGAAAATAATATTTCGAAATAAAAAAGTTTGACCGCGATTTTGACCCTTCTATGTACAGAATTTGTATGAAAACAAGGTCAGAATCGCTTGCGCCAACATCATTGATGATATAGCCACTAGTTTCATTCATCTGACAACACCAGATTATTTTTAAATGATTTTTATCTGTGGAATCGAAATGTCATTTTTGGCGCAAATTGAAGCTGTCAGTTTTGACGCGTGTTCCTCGACTAAAACATCATAAAACCTATTAATTTACGTAATTAACGCAAGTTATGTTGTTTTGGTGCATAGTTTATTGTTCTAGGAACGTATTTCAGTCAATGAAATATACGATAGCTCAAAATTAATCAACAAAACATTTAATTCAAAATTCAAAATCGTGTTTTGTTACGAAATTTCCGTATTTTTCCTGGAATTTGCGGGCCTTTGACAGGTTAAGGGGGAAATAGGCGTAGAGGCTTCAAAAAATCCTTTTTTTTTCATAAATCGATGGTAGAACTATTCAAAAATATTTTCTGAAAATTTCAAACCAAAATTCCACGCCATTTCCACAGCGTTTGAGTGAGCGTCCCTCGGTCGGACTACCACTATTTTACTGCCACTCTTATTTTCATGTAAAAGTTACAGCGTTTGAGTGAGCGTCCCTCGGTCGGACTACCACTATTTTACTGCCACTCTTATTTTCATTTAAAAGTTACAGCGTTTGAGTGAGCGTCCCTCGGTCGGGCTACCACTATTTTACTGCCACTCTTATTTTCATGTAAAAGTTACAGCGTTTGAGTGAGCGTCCCTCGGTCGGACTACCACTATTTTACTGCCACTCTTATTTTCAAACGGATTTTTCTCCAAACCACTTGTGTAACCTCTAGCTCCTACAGTTTTTTATCAATCTTTATCAAACTCAGCACATAGTTTTTTTTTTTTTTTTAATATAAATGCGCTCTATTTGAACCTCAATCCTAAACAATATCTTTATTTTAACATTTTTTTTAATAGCAAAAAAACGTTCAAAAGAATGTTAAAAAATCATAAGTAAATTTTCAGATTTAAATATATTAGAAATGATAATTTTCGATTTTTTGTAAGAAATGAGGTTCAAATAGAAGAAAAACTTATAAAATTGATTTCAGATGAAAATTGTGACCTCCAGGAGTTACACCGGATGGCGACTTACAATGCGCGGCAGGAAATTATATGAAATTTTTAGAATATACTCTTGAATAAGAGTAAAATGACCGCAAGGTATAAGTATAATATATATATATTCCTTATGTATTTAAAAAAATCATGAAAATCACTAAAAATACGAGGTCCTACACCTATTTCTCCCCTTAAACGCTCGTGCAATAAGAGTAGCCCACTGCCAAAGACTTTTTTGTGAAATATTCGCGCCACCACCGGTCCCGTATTGGAACGTTGGCCATTGAACGACACAAATCTGCGGTCCCGTACGGGACCACTGGGCGTCTAAAGGTTAATAGATAGAAAACTCTATCTATTAACAGTGAATTTTATGTTGTTGTTTATAATCGTACACAAAATTAACGGCTTGCCAAAGCGAGCGAGCGCCGCCCCCAGAACTCTGCCGCCCCTAGGCCGCGGCCTATAAGGCCTATTGACAAATCCAGGACTGCCCCCAACAGTTTGTAGATATGTATATAACATTAAATAGGCAACTCACTTAATAATAGTCCTAAAATCATCTTCGGGCAGCTCCAAGTCGGGGTCGCTCAATCGCGATATGATATCCGGTATGACATTGTAGAGCGAGTTGCCCTTCTGTGCTAGCTGCTTGAAGAAGAGGCGCGCCATGGTGCGCGTGCTGGGGTCGGGGTCCACGCACCGTCGCGCCAGGGTGGCCACCTGCCCACGCACGCGCACCATCTCCTGGAGGATGAGGTAGGAGAGCATCTTCACGGTGCATTGGCGAACCTCCACGCACGAGTCTTCCAACCTTCAATACATAGTTAAAATGTTATTATTTGTACAGGATGATAAATAGACACTCCTCTTCAATGTCAAGACACAAATGTTATCATTTGTATAGGATGATAAATAGACACTCCTCTTCAATGTCAAGACACAAATGTTATCATTTGTATAGGATGATAAATAGACACGCCTCTTCAATGTCAAGACACAAATGTTATCATTTGTATAAGATGATAAATAGACACTCCTCTTTAATGTCAAGACACAAATGTTATCATTTGTATAGGATGATAAATAGACACTCCTCTTCAATGTCAAGACACAAATGTTATCATTTGTATAGGATGATAAATAGACACTCCTCTTCCACGCCAAGATGTAAATGTTAACAATTGTATAGGGTGATAAATAGATTCTCCTCTTCCATGCTAAGACGCAAATATTATCATTAACATAGGATGATATATAGACCCTATTCTTTCATTACAAGACAGGAATGTTAACATTTGTGTAGGATGATAAATAGATAATAATAATAATAATATATCTTTATTCAATGAAGTGGCAACATTACAACTAAAAAAGTACATGTTCAATGTAGTGTCACATAAATATTATGTGACTAGTGCAGTTCTTGCCTATTTGTTTTTTTTGTCTATGGTGTTTTTTTTTGGACACTGGTAATTTTTTTTGAAAAGAGAGAAGCTCTTTTGTTTATGGTCACTTCCTCCCGGGCAGCTATGGGCTAGCTGTGCGTGAATTGGTCACTCACTGGAAAAGTGTTTTATTGGATTTTATCATGTGAATCGAAGTCGATTTTAAACCTAAAAGAACGCGGGGTGTTTTTACGTAACACGCGAGGTTCGTGTACGAGTTATTTATAGTGGATGACGTGAAAGTCCCACTTTTTTCCGATGTGGCTGGTTGGCCGTTTTGTGGAATTATTTCTGGAAAAGGAATCGTGAAGTGAATTGGTCCTGGTGTTGGCTACTATAATATGCCTTCACGACCCCGCGTCGCAAAGTCACGGTCTGCTAACCGTAATACGCCAGACTTGGATACTGTTGGGGGCCACGTGCCTTTTGATTGGAGTTCGTCGAGATGGCCCGTGGCTGAATGCGCTCCTTGGAGGTATAGCGGCCTCCTGCCCAATTAGAAGGACGACCTTGGTGCTCTGGATTCCGCGCCGTTCCCATATGGGAAAACTGGAGTTCCCGTCCCGTCTCGTGTTTTCTCTACCGGGGTTATTTCCGTATAGTTAGTTTAGCGTGTCCATTAGGAGTCCATCTGGTATGTGTATTTTTTATATTTCCTTTTGTTACCTTGGTATGAAGTTTGTACACTTCCTTGTTGCTTTTTGGTTTGGATTCAATACATTTTTATAAAGTTCCTCTTCTTTTATTTGACTGAAAACCCTACCTACATGACAGATAACTACTTGGCCCACTATCCTGAGCCCTGGTCTCTGCTCTGCCGCAAGGTTACATTTTATACGAACATGATACGTTTCAGTAGATTATATCAGTACAAAAAAATTAACAAGTAGAAAGTAATGTAAGATCGGTTACCCAGAAGTAGCATAATTATACAATACTTTTAGTTGTGCATAGCCTGCCTCACTAGGTGAACCTGTATTGAGGCAGAATTTTTTGTAAATTGTTTTTCACAATTTTATCTATGGTTTTTTATAAATGTATAATGTAGGTTTCTATACAGCAAAAACTTTATTTTAGATTACATTATTGTTTGTATATACACAATACAAAAACTACAATAACAACTGTCTCAATAGATACTCCTCTTCCATGCTAAGACACAAATGTTATCATTAATATAGGATGATATACACGGTGTCCGAAAACTCGTAGTACAAGCGGAAAACTGGTGAACCTGCTTCACATAGAGAACCCAAATAAACAAAGATTTTCAATTTAAGCCTTTTTATATTAATTTTTTTTTTTTAAATAATAAATAATTTTTTTCGCTAATTTAGGGTTAAATTTTTTCCGATACACGAAAATGTAACGATTTTAGAGCGAAGATGCTCTTTAATACTCTCTCGCTACTTTACTTAGTACTGGATCAATTCGAACAAGCCTTGTGAGAAAAATTATTAGCATAGGTGTGTTCTAACTTACATTATGTAGTAATGTTCCTTTTCTAATCCAAAAACACTAGGTACATCACAAAAACACATAAACATGTCATTGGTACATCACAAAAAAACACTTTAACATGCGTTGTTATATTCCATTATAATCCACAATATTCTAAATGTGAAAATAACACAAAAGTTTGTTAACCCCTCCGAATTTTCGAGAATATTAGCTTTTGGTGTCTTAAACGAAATGACATTTTACGAAAACTTTGTATTATTACCGCTTTACAATTAAAGCTCTATAAATGAAACATTTCTGAACGTAGCCGAATAGTAAAAACTGTTTTAGACAGGTTACAAAATAAGCTTTCGAATTATTATATTACAAATAAATATTAACATTTGTAAATATTAAAATTTAGAATGCAAACATTAAAAAAATGTGAAAATGACTCACGTGATGTTTTTATGTGAAAACGGTACTAAAATCACAGATTATGTAAACAACAATACTTATTCTATTGTATAAATGTGTAATAAACACTTTTGTCACCTCACTTTTTTATCATTTCATAAAATTCTCACTGATGATTTTACGTTAATAGACACAAAGGTATGTGAAGATACTACAGAACTAAATAACTACATAAGTGAAGGAAATACTGACTTCAACATAATAAATTTAAATATCCGCAGTATTCATAAACATTTTGATGAATTTTGTATTTTCCTTAACTCTCTAGGATTTCAACCAAATGTTATTATACTTACGGAAATGCAAATGCGTGAACTAATCCCTTACTCCATCTCTGATTATAAGACTTACTCACTTCCTTCTAAACATACTTCGCATGACGGTCTAACGATTTTCTACAGTGCACATAAAATAACCGATGTAATAATAAACATCCCAAAATTTAAGTTTTCAAATGCCATACATTTATCATTCAAGCTAAACAATAAAAAATACTCTATAATTGCTATTACTCTATAAAACTATTAGTAATTCTCAGCTGTTCCTATATGCGGATGACAAAAAGATTGTCAAAATCATTAAATCTGTGATGGATTGTATAGAGCTCCAGGATGACCTGAACTCCCTGGTCAATGTGTATTGTTTAGAAAACTGCCTTCTTTTGAATGCAGATAAATGTTCCGTCATATCTTATTCTCGAAAGAAAAACACTATACTATATCCGTACATAATTAAAAACAATCTTTTAAATAGGGTAAATGAAATTAGAGATCTTGGAGTTCTATTAGACAGTAAGCTTCTTTTTCAATCTCACGTCGAGCACATCACGTCTAAGGCTTTAAAAATGCTAGGATTTATACTTAGAGTAAGTTCTGTTTTCAAAAATCCACAAACACTTAAGATTCTCTACATATCATACATCAGAAGCCACCTAGAGTATGCTTCAACAGTATGGAACCCCCATTGTTCTACATATAAATCAAATATAGAAAGAGTCCAGAAAAAGTTTTTGAAATATGTTTCGTTTCGCATGCGAAATGATGTAAATTATGTCTCTATGAACTTCAAAACCCTTGATCAACGCAGAGATATCGGAGACCTAGTAATGCTTTATAAGATAATCCACAATTTTATTGATAGCCCTTACCTATTACAAAATATCAATTTCAGATGTCCAATAAGAGTCACTCGATCTCCAGACATATTTTATATTCCTAAGAGCAATGCTAATTATCTTCAAAATGTGTTTATAAGAAGAAGCTGTAGCACTTTCAATAGATTATGCACAGACATTGACATGTTTAACACGAACCTTGCTAACTTCATAAAATTCGTAAAAAGTAATATTCAACGGAAAACTTAATGTTTCATTAATTCCTTATCTTTCTTTTTCATTTTTCTTCATTTTCATTACATTTTCTTTTTTGATTTCAGTAGTTTGAAAATACATTTTTTGTAGATTTAAGTGAGTAGATGCACTTTTTCAGAACTGTTTATATTACAGACATATATTGTTTTGTTTGTTTTTTTTATTTTTATTATGGTCTCAAATTTTTATGTCGTTATTTTATTGGTCAATGATATGACTATCTCTAACACTGTTATATATGAACTTGTAATGACTGTTTATAACGCTAACAAATAAAATAAAATACTTAAAAAAAATAATTTCATCATACATGACCGCGGGCCAGGGCTGATTTACATGAATTGAAGATGTTTATTTACCTGTCGTAAATAAAATGTGTCCACGGCTGAATGACGTTGGGGAAGCGCAGTGTGAGGTCGGCCAGTGTTATGACGATGTTGCAGCGCACACTGCTGCTGGTAGAGTTCTTCAAGGTGGTCATCAACAACTGCATGTGGTCTTCACAGAAGGTGGATGACACCAGCATGAACCTGTACATAACCAAATATATTGTTACAAAATCAAATACATATAAACAAATATTCCCCTAAGGATATGGCAAATGCGCCAACATGCACCCACAACAAGCACCCACATTTAGATGCGCTAGCTTGAGAATGATGGACATTGGACATTCAAAAGTTTCATGCAGCATTTTATGCGTCAAAACAAAAACCTGTCCAAGATGCTGTTTTGCACAAATACTTACAAAAAGATATTTCAATTTGGGAAGTGGTAATAAGTACCGCCGCCCCGGGAACAATTTATTGTATAACCAACACCTCAACCAATAACATAGGTCACCCCAAATGGTTCTCTACATTTGGTGACTTAGCAGCGGTGGCCGGGTTCATGGGGTGAGGTTTGACTAGGTCTTGGCGGCGGATGTGTCTGCCCACCTGCATGGCGGGCTGGATCGAGAGACACTGATTAACCCCTCAAGGGTCAGCGTTTTTTGGAAAAATCGCGTGGAAATTACCTTAAGAACAAGAATGGAGGAAGCCATTCTGATCTTTTCCTTGGTACAGTTTCTTTATACAAAAAATTTAAAATCGCATCCAAATTATTTGAATCAATATTCTTTTTTGAAATTTGATCCGCCCGCAATTCCGCGTCTCTGGCAAATGACAGGTTAACCCTTTTTAGACGAGCGTAATGTATACATGCCAACCATAGACATCCAAATGACTAGACAAGCAGTTACGGGTGAGGGGTCAAACCAAACCATGGAGGGGGAAGAGGGAAAAGATGACTGTGATTCGTTATACAATCAATCTGACAGTAAATAGGCATCTCGCATTACAATATCACCATTTAGTTCTTAAAAGCAAAATCTGCTTTGAATGAATAGACCTTTTTACATGGGAGCGCGAATTGCTTGCCAAGATAATAACATATTTGCTAAGGTCAAATGTTCGCCTCAAAAAGACTCGCCCCAATACACATAGCAATATTTTGTTGCCGTGTTTAGTTAAAACACTATTACAAATGTTTCATAATTTACTTACCCCTGTTACCACCGATGAGCACACTGGAGAACCGCCCACATTCGCTATGTGCACATTGATATGTAGATATATTGTATAGAATACGCTACTGTTTTGGCGTTGTATTTCGTTAAATGTATGGATGTTACCTTCTAGCTGTTCACAGCAAGAATGATGACGTCACACATTTTAGATTCAAGCGAGGCCTATCCCCTCCCCATGGAGCGAGCCGGTTCCAAGGAGGTGCTTCAGCCGGCGCCATGTGGAGGGGGAAATAATACGTTTTTATCACTTAGGGCAGGTCCAGGTATATTCATATGTCCGTGATGCCAACCAATCGCGTGCCTAAAAGACGAGCGTCATCTATACATGACGCACATGTGTGAGAATTTGTAATATCAGTCCACGGGTATCGCAAATTCTTTAACGACTTAGTCTTTAAAGGGTTAAGAGAGGACTTTTGACCTCTCCAGCCAGACTCTCTTGACCCATCAGTTGTACCGCAGTTGAAAGAATGGACTCTTACGTCACTCCTGGACACTGACACCCAGATTCCTACCCACCCCTCATACCTTTTTCCTCCCCAGAATTTCCGCCCTTCCCTTTCCCTAAAAAGAACCTTCACATAGCATCCCATAAGATGATATAGACCTTGAGGGAAATTATTTTCTTCAGGGCCTTCTGTATGGAGCTAATTTAAAAAAAAAAAAATTGTGTATTAATTATTCAGAACATTATGTACCCCATCTATTCTTATATATTTGCTCCACACATAATAATACCTATTATCCAGAATAAACTTGTGTACCTGGATGATAATTTTAGAATTAAATTTGTATCTTTAAAAAGTTTTTTTTTTTTATCCAATTACCCCTTATTGAGTTATGAAGTATTCCTTGAAGCCAATCAACATAAAACAAAGATGGCAGTTTTTTGTAAAGTTTAGTAGCAAAAGCAGCAATCTCCAGATTAAATTGTTTTTATACTTACAAAGTCCGAGGATGCCAATAATCCCTACATCCATATCAAAATATTATTTCATGTAATTTTTTCAACTTCTCACCAAATCCTATTTTATATTTACAAGTTTTTTGCATTTTTTTCAAAAACACAAAAGTGGGAGATCGCTGCCTTTGTTTTACACACCTCAATTCATGTTTCATACTGGACATTGTATAAATTGCATCACATCTCTATACATATATATAAAAATCAACTATGTGTTGCTAAACCATTCATCCAATTACGATGAAACTTTGGGAATTTGATGTGCGCATGCCAGTGATGGTTTCTATATACAATAGTAAGTTCTGGCATCATGAAATTATGCATTGCTAACCGATTGCGATGAAACTTTGGGGATTTGATGTGCGCATGCCCGTGATGGTTTCTATATACAATAGTAAGTTCTGGCATCATCAAATTATGCATTGCTAACCGATTGCGATGAAACTTTGGGATTTGATGTATGCATGCCCGCTATGGTTTCTATATATAATAGTGAGCTCTGGCGTCATGAAAATGCGGTCAGATTGCGAGGAAACTTTGGTAAATTGTTGTGAGCAAGCCCGTAAAGGTTTCTAAATGTACTGGTGAGCTCTGGCATTATGAAATTTGTATAACAAAATGGCAATAGATGGCATGCAAGCTATTTGAAAACTGAATGTACCAGGACTGAATGTTTGGAATGCGAGTAGGAATGTTCGGAACTCGAGAGGGGAGTGGGGTGAGGGAAGGCGGAGTGGGAACGCATGAGGGGAAAGGGAACGGGACGAATGGGAAAGGACAAGCAGGGAGAAACATTTTCTTTATTAAGTGGCATTAGAAATAGCCTACAGGTTACAATGCAAAGATCATTGGAGAGGTGAGTTGCCCAAAACAATATACCAGCCCAGTCATACGGAAGTGTGAACAAGACTAAGGGCAATTAGCCTGACAGCTGGAATGAAGCAGGACGGCAGACAAGCCGAATACTTCATCAGACAGCAGTTTAATGTGATGTACCCAACCCGGGAGGAGTGGGACATGGTCCCAGACAGGAACTAATCTGGTCCAAAGTGGAGGAAGGAACGGGGGCTGGGGTATGTCTACAGGGATCCAAGAGGGAACGAACTAGCAAGGAAAGGGGCGAAAGCACCACTTGCGGGATCATAGCAACGCATGCCGGGAACTCACTGATATGTAAGAGGCGGCCAAGTGGAGGCTATTACAGAGCCGTACTCTAGAGACGACATAACTTAATTTTTAAACTCGCAAAAAACGCCTAGGTACCTATTAAATACTTATTTTTAAATAGTCCCAGAGGTGCCAACATCTTCTTCTGATTTTTCTGTCTCCAGACTTTCGATTGAGTTTCGCTAATATTACAATATGATGTTTTGAAGTTAAAAATAAAAATAAATATTTTTTATGTGAATACCGCACAAGAGTCCCAATTGCACCCAACCGTCTTGTGCTAGTGAGGCTATGACAGTCCAAATCGGGGTGCGTTGTGAGGCTTAAGGTAGTGAGGAGGGGAAGGAGATGGGGAAGGTTGGCAATTACCTGGCTATTCTGATCTGGTCATCAAATACGGCCAAAGTCATTTCAAGCAACATTTGAATTCTGAATGGTGGTCTCACACCAGGTTGGAGAGTTTTTTCCACTCTGGAACGCACCGAAAAAATTGTACATATTATCTTATATATAAAAATCAATACTTGTTTGTTTTATTTTATGCGCTGCCATATTGTTCATCCGATCGCGATGAAACTTTGGTGATATGTTGTGCGCACGCCCGTGAAGGTTACAGGCTTTATATAATGGTAAGCTCTGGCGTTTTGAAATTTGTATAAATGAAAATGTGTATATTTTAGTGGCATGGAGGAAAGGCAGGAAGAGGAAGGGAACGGGACAGGTGGGGTTCGCGGGAGGGGTAACGAGGGAGGGGAAATTCGGGTAAGGTGGAAGGGGAACGCGGGAGGGGAAGGAGACTCGGAAGGTGAACGGGGACGCAGGGGAAAGAACATGCAGGGAGAATCAATTTATTTCTTTCAATGGCATTGCAACGCATGCCGGGTAGTCTATATATATATATATCTACTGTTTATCCACTTATATTTTAATATACTATTCTTTAAAAAAAAAACACACCATTATCAAATAAATACTGCAGCTCACATATATTTATGTACAATTAATTATTTAAGTACTAACTAACTTGAGGATGTAGAAACACTAAAATATAAATATCCTAAAGCCAAATTTATAATTGTAGGCGATTACAATCTTCCGAAAATTGACTGGTCTTTCGATAAGAACAATGAAGTGATTATTAACGAAACAGAAGTGCAGTGTGCCAAATCAAAGGAAATGCTCGATATGTCTTTTTTCCTAGGACTTAAACAGTTAAATAAAGTGCATAATTCTTATAACCGAATGCTTGACCTAGTATTTTCTAGTGACTTAAGGACAGTGGTAGAAAAATCGGACGAATTGTTATTACCTTTAGAGCAACACCATCCAGCGTTAGATATTATTATTACAAATGTGTCTAGAAAATTGGAGAAATTAAAAACTTCATCGTACAATTTTAATAAAGCTGACTACACAAATATTATTAATTATCTTGACCATATAGACTGGTCATTTCTAGAAGATGAAAACAATATTGAAAATCAAGTCCAACAGTTTTATTCAATCCTAAACACTTCAAAAGAACGTCATGTTCCAAAAGTTAATTTTAATGCATCCTTTTACCCCACATGGTTTTCAAAAGAATTAAAAGAATTAATTTATACTAAAAAACAAACTCACCGAATATATAAGCAATCTAGAAACGTAGATGATTATATAACGTTTACTAACTTAAGAAGGCAGTGCAAAGAATTGTCCAAAAAATGTTATAATGATTATATTAGTTTAATAGAAATGGAGGTTCATGATAATGTAAAAAAATTGTGGAACTTTTCTAATGCTCAGCGAAAAAATGACTGTAGTTTACCAAATATTATGCATCTGAATAACAATTGTGCGGACAGTACCGAAGGCATTGTCAATCTTTTTGCAGATTTATTCAAAAGTGTTTATGATGATAGTATTCCTGATAATGAAATCCCAAACGATATATCACTTGAAGAATCACTTAACCTAAACCATTGTTTTATTGAAATAAACGCTATAGAAAAGGCTATAAAAGCATTAGATACTAATAAATCCGCTGGACCGGATGGTTTCCCTCCAACATATTTAAAATCTTGTGTTCGCAGTTTGACTTATCCACTATTTAAACTATTTAATAAGTCTTTGTCGTCAGGGTGTTTTCCAAATCAGTGGAAAAAAAGCTATCTTACGCCTATTCATAAAAAGGGAGATAAAAGCGATGTATCTAACTACAGACCAATATGTATATTGTCCGCTATTCCCAAACTATTTGAATCGTTAGTCCTAGATGTCATTATTAAACAAATTAATAATATTATTGTACCCAACCAGCATGGCTTTATCACAGGTAAATCCACTCTAAGTAACTTGATCATATACGAAAATTACATAACTGATTCTCTTGCCTTGAAGCATCAGGTGGATTCAATTTATACTGATTTTTCCAAAGCCTTTGACAAAGTAAGGCGTCATATCCTTGTACAAAAATTAAGTATGTTGGGCATCAAGGGTAATCTATTAAGTTGGATTGATAGTTATCTTAGTAAAAGAGAGCTATGTGTGAAAATAAAATCTGTGGAATCTTACGTTTTCGAAGCCACAAGTGGGGTTCCTCAGGGGTCTCACCTGGGACCAATTCTTTTTTTGTTATTTATTAATGATATTGTTAGCATATTTAAAGATGTGGAAGTTCTTCTCTTCGCAGATGACTTGAAAATATATAAAACAATACGTAGTTTAGACAATTGTTATACTTTGCAACTTAATTTAAATAAACTATATCGTTGGTGCATCATTAACTCTCTGTTTCTTAATATTAAAAAATGTCAGGTCATTCGTTTTTGTAAAATACGAAATCATATAATTTATGTATATTCGCTAAATAACGTAAAATTGACAGCTGTCACTCAAATCAGGGACTTGGGTGTTATATTTGATGAACAGTTAACATTCAATCCGCATGTAAATGAAATCACAAATAAAGCCTTAAAAATGCTTGGTTTTATATGTAGAACCGCATGCGACTTCAAGTCATTAGAATGTTTGAAAACACTGTACACATCTTTAGTAAGAAGTCAAGTAGAGTATAATTCGCCTATTTGGTCCCCCTTTTATAAAATACATTCCAACAATATTGAAAGGGTACAACACAAATTTCTACGATTTATTAACTTTAAACTAAATATTCCAATCCAAAATATAAATTATATCCAGCTGATGCACCAACTAAATTTGATTACGCTGTCAGATAGGCGAATTATCTCCGACCTTGTTCTACTAAATAAAATTATTAATTATAGAATCGACAGCCCTGAAATTCTGGCCACAATAAAATTATTTGTACCTTCCAAAAATACGAGACAAAATTCCACGTTTTTCTGTGACAATTTCAAAACAAATTATCAAGCGCACATATCCCTAAATCGAATACAAAATTTTGGTAATAAATTTGGTAATGTCGTTGATATATTTAGAGATTCCGTAGCAGTGCTTAAACGAAATCTACATAAACACTTTGCTGAAATGTATGACTTCACCATTCCAAAGTGAAAAACCCTTTTTAGCTTCTATTTATTTCACTCTTTTCTTTTAGACTTTTAAACTTTAATATATATATGTAACTTTACAAATTAATATTGTAATTTAATTTATATTTCGATTATGCTTAAGTCCCTACTAATGCTGATTAATTTCAATCCCGTTATTTTTGTTTGTAAGTACAAAAAAAAAACTGTTCTCCATAATGGTATTCTATATTATTTGTAAAACATTTATGTAGGTACTACACATATAATAATTATTTTATTCATATATATACTTAAACTTTTATATGCCATATAGTTAATGTAATAATACTAATAACAATGTATGTAAAAGCCCAATGGGCGTTTAAATAAATAAATAAATAAATACCTAACTAATAACTAATAGCATTTATGTACACTCCCCTTCCATACACAAGCAAATGCTTTTAATGGAAGGGTAGTAAAAAAAACCTGTAAAAAAAATATTTAGTTGTAAAATTGTAATTATAATAAATGTTTCAATAAATAATAAAAAAATAAAATAAAAAAATATATAAAAATCAATTACTGTTCGTTTGTCTCGCTAAAACTCGAGAACAGCTTGGCCGATTTAGCTGATTTTGGTTTTGAAATGTTTGTCGTAGTCCAGGAAAGGTTTAAAGGGTAAGAAAATATGGAAAAATTGCGAGGAAGATAGTAAAAACAACAATTTCATTTTCCCATATAAACTGTTCTATGTATTTTCCTGTGCATTGCTAACCGTTCATCCGATTGCGATAAAACTTTGGTGAGTTGTTGTGAGCACGCCCGCAAAGGTTTCTGTATATACTGGTGAGTTCTGCTATTATGAAATTTGTATATAAAATAATGGTATATAAAAAAAATATTGTTTATAAAATAATTCGGCAATTGGTGCCACGCTAACTGTTTGAAAACTGAATGTACCGGGACTGAATGTATGGAATGTGGGAGAGGGGTGAAGGATGAGGGGGAGGAGGGGAACAAGCGAGAGGAACTCGGGAAAGGGGGTCCGCGGAAGGGGTGGGGAGGGAAACCTGGGAGTGAGGAGGGGAACTCGGGAGGGGGGAGAGGAGCACGGGAGGGGGGTTTAAGGGATAGGGGAAGCGGGCGAGGAGAATGAGGAGAGGGAAGGCGGAAAAGGCGGAGTGGGAACGCGAGAGGGGAAGGGGACGCGGGAGAGGAAGGGGTGGCGGAAGGGGAACGGGACGAACGGGAAAGGACACGAGCTCTGGCATCATGAAATTTGTATAAAAAAAATTGCAATAAGTGGCACACAAGCTCTTTGAAAACTGAATGTATCGGGAATGAATGTATGGAATGCAGGAGGGGGGAGGGGAACCCGGGAGGGCGGAGGGGAACTCGGGAGGGGGGAGGGGATATCAGGAGGGGGATCCCCGGGAGGGAGGAGGGAGGGGAACTCAGGAGAAGGTGGGGAGTAGTGTGAGGAGAGGGAAGGTGGAGGAGTGGAAACGCCAGAGGGGAAGGGGACGCGGGAGAGGAAGGGGAGGAGGAAGGTGAACGGGACGAATGTGAAAGGATAAGCAGGGAGAAACAATTTCGTTATATGGCATAGCAACGCATGTCGGGTACCAGCTAGTCTAGCAATAATTTTACAATTTACACGTCAGGTATAAGGTTTGAGGAGTCGGTAGGAATCTTGGGGTCAGTGGGTCCAGGAGTGACAAGTGCAAAGCGATGTTCCAAAAGAGGACATCCACCGCCAAGACTTGGACAAACCTCACCCCATGAACCCGGGCACTACTGCTGAGTCACCAAACGTAGTGAACCACTTAAGGTGACCTATGGTTGAGTTGTTTGCTATCCAATAGCTGATGAATAGATGGTACCTATACCCGCAAATGTATAAGGGATGGGTAGGAATCTGGGGGCCGGTGGTCTCCCTCAACCATGCATTCCGATTCGGCCTAATGATTCGGCCTAATTCGGATTAATGGGCAGAGGCGTCCGCCGCCAAGAACCAGACAAACCTCACTCATGAACCCGGGCACCCCTGCCAACGTCACCAAACGTAGCGAACCACTTGGGTGACCTATGGCAGAGGTGTTGGTTATCCAATAAATGGTTCCTGGGGCGGCGATACCCATACAATTTGGGTATGGGAAACGCAGTCCCGAGATCCATTTATTGGATAAAAGATTTCTTAAAAATACTGTCTATATATTACAATAATAAATAAATTGATATTATTTTCCAATACTAATTCGTATTAGAAGATTATAAAAATTACGAAAACCCTTAACAAACAAGCGGACAATAAGTGTCTTTTCTCTTCCGTATGTTTTGTATTGAAGAGAAAGAGACGAAAATATTATTATTATCACGTTTTATAATATTGTAAAAAATGGTATCATATTTCATGTCAGGCGTGACGAACTGCAGCTAGCAAATCAAGTTAAGTAATTTTTAGCACAAAAAGGACAGAGTCGAATATACGGTTTAATATTTTTTTTATTTTTTTTTATTTTTATTATAGCGACTATATAAAAAAAATTTACATACAAAATGCAATGTGAAATTAAGTACAAAATATTGTATTTCTTAGTCCTCCTCACTAGGGGGTCCTGTGCCGAGGCGGACTAAAGTTATTTAAATATAGTTCATTTGTCTTCTATGTCTTCTTGTCTATTATTTTAGTATAATTGATTTATCCCTTTCCATTTGAACTCAACTTTTATTTATGTGGTTAATCTACTCTATGTCGAATTGCAGAAGCGCCGACACATGCGTACTTGTCCCAGCAACAAAACTGAAACGTCTTTATAATTAAATTTTATATCTATTTCCTTTATACTTTGGATATTATTTCATTAAAATATCACAATTGATATCACACAACCTCTAAACTGAAAATCTAATATATTTGTATGCGCAAAAGTGTTGTGTATACGAATTCACTGTTTGAAAACCAATTTCGTCAAAAATAATACAAAATTGAAAAATTGTTCACACCAAATCTCTCGTTGTATTCGCTAGCCACCTGCACAAACTACACTCTGTTTAAAACAAATTTGAACGGTTAAATAACGAGAATTTAATTGTTTTGCCTTTAATAATGAGCGGCTCTGGAATTTAACATTTTGCCACCACCATCCGCCTCATGCTGATATGGGACATAAGGGTATTGAGGGCAACGAGCGGGCTGACGAACTAGCAAGGAAAGGGGCGAAAGCACCACTTGCGGGATCATAGCAACGCATGCCGGGAACTCATTATTTTATTATAATATAATAATACAAAACATAGAAGGCAACTTTTATTAGAAGCCAACGGCATGCTTTTATAAAATCTGCAATACTGTCACAAACATTTTCATAGCTTTTCGTTCCTCTATAGGTAAAACACTTTATATGGTATCCAATTCTTGACTGAATTTAGTTAACCATAATATAATATGCTGGTGGTGTTACCTGCCAAGGGCCAGACAGGCCGCCGCCCGCAGCTTCTCGGGCGTAGTGTTGGTGGTGTTGGGGGAGAGCAGGGCTCGCAGCAAGGGTGCCACGCCGGCCAGCAGCGCATCCTGCGCCATGGAGCCCCCGGCACCCCCGCCCACCACCTCCGCCTCGCAGACGGCGCGGACCAGCTCTGCGTCGGCATCGTCAGCCACTGCGCCCTCCAGGCCAGCTTCATCTGCGTCTTCTGCGCCATCGGCTCCGTCCTGTTTTGTCACGGCCAATTATTGTTTGTATGAAAGATGAACAAAGTCTGTATGAAGAATGAGTTAATGATGAATAAGTCATGGTGTTTGAAAGAGAGAGGACGTAAACAGTGTGCAATGTAGTTGTGAATGATGAATACTTGGAGCAGGTGATAGGTGACGGGAAGGCTGATAGAGATATTGAAAGAAGGGTAAATGCAAGTATAGTGACTCCATTAATGGAGGACTGAATGCCGTTGGCCCTAATAAAAGCAGTCAACTGAGGCGTAGAACACGACAAAAGGTAGAGAAAAGATGAAAATAGACTGAATGCTGTTGAAATGAGGCTGATGTGAAAGCGTAATGAGTAAGATTAAGATATAATCTTAGATGGTTTGGGCATGTAGAGCGAATGAACGAAAAAGGTAGTTTAAGAAGAATGTATGATGCAAATGTGAATGGCAAAAGAAGTTGGGGACGCCCGAGGAAGATATGGCACGGTCAAGTGAATCAGATACTTGGTTTGGCGGTCCGTCCTCTCTGCCTACCCCTGCGGAAACGGTGCGATGGTTAGTTAATTAGTTATGTTTTAGGGTGTTGCGCTTCCTTCTACTTTTGCCAAAGTTTCATCTTTATGGCAGATGTCTCATAGACTCCACATTTCTACTTCATCTATAATTGTATTGTTACCTGTTGTGACATGTTGTGCGCGCGCAGTCTGCTGGAAGCACTTGCAGAACTGCTGTTGAGGGTTACTTCCCCCATTCTTCCACTCTTGCGATTCACCACTGCGGCTATGTTCTTTACACCGGCCACCTTCCGCTGATCACGAATCTAAAAAAACAATCAATATCTAAGAATTGTTCAAAAAAAAAAATAATGAATTCCAAAGTTAATAACGATGCTTTACCTCGTTCCTTCGTCGCAACTCTCCGTAGACCGTAACGTCCAAATAAATAAGTTGTTGGAGTGCGATATGTCCAAGAAGCACAATCAACCTGCTCAGATACTCCACAGGATACGAAACTAGATCATCATCAACTCCGCCGACCATTTCGTCCATCTTCTTTGTGATGTCTTCCAAAAGATTGACGCAGATCAAATCCGGAGTATCGCAGAGAACGTAGAAAACGTCCACAGCGTTGGTTCCGAGCGATGCAAATTCC
The DNA here is from genome assembly GCA_929108145.2 of Limnephilus rhombicus. Classification (NCBI taxonomy): domain Eukaryota; kingdom Metazoa; phylum Arthropoda; class Insecta; order Trichoptera; family Limnephilidae; genus Limnephilus; species Limnephilus rhombicus. The sequence continues at coordinate 327,581 of OV815282.1, forward strand.
TCCATCTTGAAGAAGGAACTGCTGACTGTTTCAAGGATGCTTTGGAGAAGAGGAGCTTCTACGGGCATTCGCTTCTGAGCCTGTCCTATGGTGAGAAGCATTCGCAAGGAGAGAACTCTGATTCTGTAGTTCCCGTTGAGGCCGATGGTTTGGATGACCTCGATGTTGGCGGTGGCTACAGAAGGTTTGGCCTTCGCCATCATCACCAGGAGGCTGAGGGCGGCAACACTGTCTTCGTCAGTAGCTTCCTCGTGCTTCTTAGTGAACATTTCCCAAAGGACCTGAAAGTAAATATGAAACCTCAATTAAACAATGTACTTTACTGGACATCTTTGTGGTCAGTAAGTTGGGTTAGGTTATGGGCTATTTTTTTTTTTTTTTCATACTTGTTGTTTTGTCATACTTGAGTGTTGAAATAGCATCTTTTTTGTTATATTTTATTTTTTTATTTGAACATAAAAGTACAGAATACATTATTAGAACGCTTTGACTGTCCAACTATAGTCAAATAGAAACTAAATGAACGGTCAAAGTCCAAAGTCAGTAATAAAATGTACAGGTAAAGCAACACGAGAAGGTTCACGACTTAAAATTAATTTTATTAAACAAAATATTTTTATTATCTTCGGGACTGAATTTAAGTCTGAATAAGGATTGAATAAAAATGTGTAGGTGTTTAAAAATACCTACAACTCATATTACATACATATTTTAGAATCAAGAAAATTCTTAGACAGGTTTTATCTGATGCTAATTAATACAACGGTAACCAATTTATGAGACAGTAAAATTTAAAAAATATTTGATTTTTACCCCCGGCTGGGATTTTACATATTTATTTTTTTAAAAACAAAAATACCTAAAGGTGCACATCAATATAAAACATACTTGTCACATAGTTGGACCCTGAGTGACGTGCGTTCGCACGACAACTCAAGTTTAATAAAAAAGGATGTACTAACATTAATAGAAAACATTAAAAGTGAACTAAAAAACATTTCGACCGTAAAGGAGACTAAAATTAGAAATAACCTGGAACAAACGATTCAAATACTAGAAGAAGCATGGAAACGGGAAAAAAACCATTTCCAAGAACAAATTATTGAACTACAAAAAAAATTATGAACAAAAATCCTACGCAATGGTTCTAAAAGAAAGGACTGTTCAAATCGAAGAACCCAAATTTGCAATCTTAATCACCGCTGAAGGCAAAGAAACATCCGAAGACATAAAGAGTATTATCACAAAAACAATAAAAGCGCCTAACCTAGGAATCGGAATAAGTGGAATAAAAAAAGCAACAAACAATAAAATAATTATGACTTGCTCGAATAAAGAAGATGCTGAAAAATTGAAAGTTGAAATAAATAAAAATAAAATTGATTTTTTGGAAAAACTTGATAACATGTCACATAAATATTATGTGACTAGTGCAGTTCTTGCCTATTTGGTTTTTTTGTCTATGGTGTTTTTTTTTGAGACTGGTAATTTTTTGGGAAAGAGAGAAGCTCTTTTTGTTTATGGTCACTTCCTCCCGGGCAGCGATGGGCTAGCTGTTCGTGAATGAGTGACTCACTTGAAAAGTGTTTCAATTTCATTATATCATGTGGATTTAAGTCGATCTTATCTTAAAAAGGCGCGGGGTGTTTTTTACGTAACACGAGAAGTTCGTGTACGGTATTATTTTTAGTGGATATGTAAATCCCACTTTTTTCCGTTGTTGGCGGTTGGCCATTTTGTGGAAATGTGTTCTGGAAATGAACTTGTAAAGGGATTGGTCCTTGAGGTGGCAGAATAATATGCCTTTGTGACCCCGCGTCGTGAAGTCACGGACGGTTGACGGTTCTACCGAGAGACGCAGGTCTTGGTGATCAGTTGGGACCACGTGCTTTTTTCATGGAGCTTGTTAAGATAGCCCTAAGCTAAATACACTCCTTGGAGGCGTAGCAGCCTTCTTCCTACAAAGAAGGATGACCTAGGATCTCGGGATTGCACGACGTCCCCGGTTAAGGACCCTGGAAGTGTCTTCTCGTCTTCTCTCTACTAAGCAACTTCGCGGTCGTCATCCGTCGTAAATTCGTTTAGATAGGTTAGCGTGTTCAGGAGTCCATCTGGTATGTTATTGTTTTGTATTATTAAATTTGCACTCTCATGTTTGTTTTTTTATTGCATACAATATAGTTTTATAAAATTCATCTTCTTTTTATTTGCTGATTTCTCACCTACTTGACAGAAAAATACCTTTCCCATAATCCTGAGCTCTGGTCTCTGCTCTGCCGTATAAAATTACACTACTATTTTATTGTACCAGAACTTGATTCCCTTTCAAACATTATACACTATCATTTTTTCACCTGCCTGCAATTTGTATCGTTGATTTACATTCACTATTTGAAATACTACTAAAAGCACCGATATTAGATCACACAAAATGTAATTACAATCACATCGATTAAATAATAAAGTAGATTAAATCGAAAATAAAGTAATGGACTGGTTTTTGATCTTATGAAGACAATGTAAATGTAGAATCATTAATTGTTTGCTTTTATAGTAGCGTGATATAAAAAACAATGAAATTTCCAAAGGATTTAGTCGCCGGGAATAGCCGCCATTGAAATTTCTAAATTTTGTGTTGCAGCGTATAATTATTATTAGGGTATCGTCTAAAATATTGTTTTTATAATCCAGTTTAATGTATTTCTGAAAATCAGAATTTTTTAGGGTCGAATAAATAACAAATATTAATAATATAATAGTAGAGTGCCTTTTGAGTTTGGGTTTTTCACTGTACGTTAATCTCCGTATGAAATTTTGGGAGTGCATTTGGTATCTGTTCGACTATAGGAGATTTCCCATTTTAGGACAGTCAAACCATGGCAGTGAGGCATGAAACTGGCAGAGGAAGGATGAAAGTAAACTGAATGCTGTTGAAATGAGATCCCTGAGGCGTTTGTGTGGTAAAATAATGTATGATCGTGTGAGAAATGTGGATATCCCCAAATAATGTAAGCATAATGAGTAAGATTAAGAAAGGGATGGTAGAGCGAATGAACAAAGAAAGTAGTGTAAGAAGAATGTACAACGCAAATGTGAATGGTAGAAGAAGTCAGGGACACCTGAGGAAAACATGGCACGATCAAGTAAATCAGATACTTGAGTCGAGCCATGTCAAAAGTCAGAATAATAGAAGAGAATGTATGAGACGATGTATGAATGTGAGTGAGGCAAAGAGTGTGTGCCGATACGGCGTGATGGTTAGTTAGTTAGTTAGGACAGTCAAATTGCATAGTTTAGTTCACATTAGAGAACTTGAGGTACCAGAAATATTTGCATAATTCCGAGTTGTTAAATCTAACACGTATAAATAACCTGAATGAGAGCAGGCCCCACATCCCCCTGGGTCAGCCACCGTGCCAGCAAAGCCTGCAGCGCAGCGGCATGGCCACGATTGGCCCCGCGCGCCAGGCGCAGCAGCCGGCTGGCCGCGGCCCCCGCCCGGGCGCGCTCCGTGGCCCCCTCGCAGCTCAGGTACATCTGGCGGTAAGCCTTTTCCACAGCATCTTTCTTTTCCTGCAAATTACATCTCTTTTAGAAAGCAATTTTGTAATTTGATAGTTAATTTTTTCACACCGCCCTAATGTAGGTACATTAGGGCGGAGTGAAAATTTTTTTTCAAATTTCGCGATTCCTATATTACCAATGGATGCCTTGGTAGTAACCCTGTAAAGTAGTACCCTATAAAATATCATTAAATTCTTACTTCATCTTCAGGTGGCGCACTGACACTAAAGTTCTACAAAAAAGTGTTTTTTCAGATTTTGTCATTAAACAAGCACCTCATCTAATGCAGTTTAAACGTCATAAAATAGATTTTTTTTCACCCTTCTAACTTACCCCTCTTCCCTTCCACCCTTTGACACTATATTGCAAAACAAAAGATGCAGTCAATCAGTAAAAAACAGATATCAGCGCGGAGCGCACATTCTTTGGAATAGTCGCGCAAACTTGATTGTAATTTGTATGTAAAATGCCTAAAACAAGACAAAATTCATTATGTTCTGTGTTTGGTGGCCCAGAAAAATTAAAAGACAATATGTTATCAACTTATTCGGACGTAATAAAGTATTTTTTGTGGATTAGTAATGACTTGCAATGGAAAAGATACTTCTGTGAAAGACATGAGAAATAATTGCAATTGATTAGGCGCTCGGAGCAGCCTGACGCATTCTGGCCGCTCTCGTTATCCCTTATTAAATAAGAGAGATAATTAACATTTTGAGATCTTAGAAGTGTCAAATAATGTTTATTACTCTGTGTACATTACATATGTGAACTCAAAATAATTTTGTCGTAAGTAGTGTGGACGTACAACGAGTTTTAAGAATATGTGCAGATTGTTATCGTGATTCATTAGATGCGAAGTGTTTAAAACCCAGGATGGGTAGCGAACATTTACCAGATGTGGTCATTTGTTCGGTCGTTGGGTGTCATAGCCGTACCCCTGCGCACCCGCACCTTTACTGCAACCCCCGCTGCTCGCCGCTACGTTGCTGTATTTACGACTGTGGACCCGTTCGGTGTGTGGGCCACCGAAGCGGCCTTCTAAGAAACGTACCAGAGAAGAGAACAAACTGATGATCTCTGCTATCTCTACATCCCTAGCTGCCCCCGCTGCCAACCGCCCGCGCCTGCCCCCCGCCCCTAAGCACATGGACTAGGAAGTCATCGGACTGATCCCGCGCCCTTCGGTTTCTACCAGTGCCGTACGTATGAAGTGATAAATGACAAATTAAAATACCTAAGAGATAGTGTTTAAAACAACAATCAATAATAATAAACAGTTCACAGTGACAATTATTACAGTGTATAACGAGTATATATATTTTCGTTAGCGTTGATTACATGTTATTTTTATGGCTTCTTTGCAATTGTTGTTATGGACTGCAGATTGATTAAATATAGGTTTTGAGTATGTGTGAGTAAGATTAAGTTAGGTTAGGTTAGATTAAGTAGATTAAGTTAGATTAAGTTAGATTAAGCTAGACTTAGGATGTTAAGTAGATTACTAAATACATAAGGTAAATGTATTATTGCGGGGCAAGAGTTCCAATAATCCATGCGCTTGATAGCTGCAAGACGAGTTGTTATCTAGCCTCCTACACAGTTAAGTAAATTAAAATACGTACATATAAAAAGATATTTTATTTGATTTATTGGGGGGCTAGAATTCCAACAATCCATGCGCTTGATAGCTGCAAGACGAGTGGTTATCTAGCCCCCTACATAGTTAAGTAAATTGAAATACGTGTATAAAAAGATATTTTATTTAATTTATCGGGGGGCTAGAATTCCAATAATCCATGCGCTTGATAGCTGCAAGACGAGTTGTTATCGAGCCTCCTAAGTTAAGTAAATGCTAATGTAAAATCCATGCTAATTTGTACAGCGCTCTTGAGGCGATTTTTCGCAAAAACAGCGCTATATAAGTTGTCCAAATTTATTATTATTATTATTACGTTACGGAATAAAGTGTCTCTTCCTATTATAACTCAGCGTCAATTGTAAACAGACTAACCCGGTGTCATCACAAGTACAAATGCTTAAAGAATTTTTTTTTTTTTTTTTTACATTAACTCCACACAGGAGGCCCTGAGGAAAATAACTTCCCTCAGGGCCTATGTCATCTTTGAAGATGCTGTGTGGAGGGTCTTTTTGAGGAAAGGAAGGAGTGAACACGGGTCTTGAAGAGACCCATGTTGTAGGAGGGAGGAAACACAGAGGCCGTCATGTCAAATATCTAAAAATAAAACTGAATTTTATGAAGATGCAACAAAAAACTCTTTGATATTGCAGTGTGCAAGTGCGTTTGTGTCGATTTTTGTAAATGTTTAGTATAAATACTCAAGAAGGAGCTGGAATTCCTGCTTGATCAGAGAGGTATCCGCAAAATGTGCATCGGCTCAAAAGATATAGTGGCAAAGAATGCTTTGGAGCGTAGGCAATTACGACTGATGAGGCAAAATAAATTACTTCAAAAACAGACTGTCGAAAAACCTCTGAACCCCTTACCAGATACCTACTACATTGACTGCAGAGACCTCGAATGATAGTGGTAGATTATCAGACAGCAATCAAGATCCAATCAATCAATTTGTAATAAAAGTGTACGCGCCAACATAGTTCACCGTAAAAACAAAACCTTCATGTAAAGATGATCCGAAACATGCCCTTAGTTTGATAAAAAGATGCTTCCATTTAAAATATGAGCTTATGGCAAGGTACTGTACAAGGTAATGTACAATACAGTTGCACCCACAGCAACGTACTACCAACGTGCTACCAGAGGACCGTTTCCGCAACATCCATATTGATTTGGTCGGACCTCTACCAGTGTGCAGTGAACATCAATACCTACTCAATATAATTGATAGATTTACGCGCTGGCCAGAAGCAGTTCCACTGAAGGATATGACAGCCGAGACTGTCGCTACTGCCCTGATCTCCCACTGGATCGCCCATCATGGTGTTCCAGAAACCATCATGACAGATCAAGGACGTCAGTTTGAATCTCATCTTTTCAAGAAACTGACAGAAAAATTCGGCATTAAACATTCAAGGACCACCGCATATCATCCTCAGGCAAACGGCATGATAGAAAGGTGGCACCGCACGCTGAAATCATCCTTAATGGCTCACGAAGATCAGAACTGGTTACAAAATCTCCCTCTAATCGTGCTAGGTTTGAGAACTACAGTTCGGGAAGACCTCAAAAGCTCACCTGCCGAATTGACTTATGGTAGGACGTTAAGGTTACCCAGCGACTTCTTCGCAACAACGCCACGCGAGGATCCTGACACATATGTCGGCCGCCTGCAACGAAGATTTTGAAGAAATTCGACCTATACCTGCCAACTCACATGGTACTGGAAAATTCTTCGTGCACAAGGACCTCCACGTCTTCCTCCGAAACGACGCTGGACGGAAACCACTTCAAGAACCTTATGATGGTCCATACAAGGTAGAAGAAAGGGACGCAAAAACGTACGTTATTAAGGTAAAAGGAAAGCCAAAAGAGTTTCCATTGACAGGCTGAAACCCGCTTTCCTTCCCGCTGAAATTGAGGTACCTATCTCCACATCTGTCGCAAAACCTCCACCTGTACCTGTAAGAATGACTACAACTAGGTCTGGTCAGACAATTCGTTTCACAAACAGATACCAGTCTGCATAGACATAGAGAATCAATGGCCTATATTTTTACGACTGTGGACCCGTTCGGTGTGTGGGCCACCGAAGCGGCCTTCTAAGAAACGTACCAGAGAAGAGAACAAACTGATGATCTCTGCTATCTCTACATCCCTAGCTGCCCCCGCTGCCAACCGCCCGCGCCTGCCCCCCGCCCCTAAGCACATGGACTAGGAAGTCATCGGACTGATCCCGCGCCCTTCGGTTTCTACCAGTGCCGTACGTATGAAGTGATAAATGACAAATTAAAATACCTAAGAGATAGTGTTTAAAACAACAATCAATAATAATAAACAGTTCACAGTGACAATTATTACAGTGTATAACGAGTATATATATTTTCGTTAGCGTTGATTACATGTTATTTTTATGGCTTCTTTGCAATTGTTGTTATGGACTGCAGATTGATTAAATATAGGTTTTGAGTATGTGTGAGTAAGATTAAGTTAGGTTAGGTTAGATTAAGTAGATTAAGTTAGATTAAGTTAGATTAAGCTAGACTTAGGATGTTAAGTAGATTACTAAATACATAAGGTAAATGTATTATTGCGGGGCAAGAGTTCCAATAATCCATGCGCTTGATAGCTGCAAGACGAGTTGTTATCTAGCCTCCTACACAGTTAAGTAAATTAAAATACGTACATATAAAAAGATATTTTATTTGATTTATTGGGGGGCTAGAATTCCAACAATCCATGCGCTTGATAGCTGCAAGACGAGTGGTTATCTAGCCCCCTACATAGTTAAGTAAATTGAAATACGTGTATAAAAAGATATTTTATTTAATTTATCGGGGGGCTAGAATTCCAATAATCCATGCGCTTGATAGCTGCAAGACGAGTTGTTATCGAGCCTCCTAAGTTAAGTAAATGCTAATGTAAAATCCATGCTAATTTGTACAGCGCTCTTGAGGCGATTTTTCGCAAAAACAGCGCTATATAAGTTGTCCAAATTTATTATTATTATTATTACGTTACGGAATAAAGTGTCTCTTCCTATTATAACTCAGCGTCAATTGTAAACAGACTAACCCGGTGTCATCACAAGTACAAATGCTTAAAGAATTTTTTTTTTTTTTTTTTACATTAACTCCACACAGGAGGCCCTGAGGAAAATAACTTCCCTCAGGGCCTATGTCATCTTTGAAGATGCTGTGTGGAGGGTCTTTTTGAGGAAAGGAAGGAGTGAACACGGGTCTTGAAGAGACCCATGTTGTAGGAGGGAGGAAACACAGAGGCCGTCATGTCAAATATCTAAAAATAAAACTGAATTTTATGAAGATGCAACAAAAAACTCTTTGATATTGCAGTGTGCAAGTGCGTTTGTGTCGATTTTTGTAAATGTTTAGTATAAATACTCAAGAAGGAGCTGGAATTCCTGCTTGATCAGAGAGGTATCCGCAAAATGTGCATCGGCTCAAAAGATATAGTGGCAAAGAATGCTTTGGAGCGTAGGCAATTACGACTGATGAGGCAAAATAAATTACTTCAAAAACAGACTGTCGAAAAACCTCTGAACCCCTTACCAGATACCTACTACATTGACTGCAGAGACCTCGAATGATAGTGGTAGATTATCAGACAGCAATCAAGATCCAATCAATCAATTTGTAATAAAAGTGTACGCGCCAACATAGTTCACCGTAAAAACAAAACCTTCATGTAAAGATGATCCGAAACATGCCCTTAGTTTGATAAAAAGATGCTTCCATTTAAAATATGAGCTTATGGCAAGGTACTGTACAAGGTAATGTACAATACAGTTGCACCCACAGCAACGTACTACCAACGTGCTACCAGAGGACCGTTTCCGCAACATCCATATTGATTTGGTCGGACCTCTACCAGTGTGCAGTGAACATCAATACCTACTCAATATAATTGATAGATTTACGCGCTGGCCAGAAGCAGTTCCACTGAAGGATATGACAGCCGAGACTGTCGCTACTGCCCTGATCTCCCACTGGATCGCCCATCATGGTGTTCCAGAAACCATCATGACAGATCAAGGACGTCAGTTTGAATCTCATCTTTTCAAGAAACTGACAGAAAAATTCGGCATTAAACATTCAAGGACCACCGCATATCATCCTCAGGCAAACGGCATGATAGAAAGGTGGCACCGCACGCTGAAATCATCCTTAATGGCTCACGAAGATCAGAACTGGTTACAAAATCTCCCTCTAATCGTGCTAGGTTTGAGAACTACAGTTCGGGAAGACCTCAAAAGCTCACCTGCCGAATTGACTTATGGTAGGACGTTAAGGTTACCCAGCGACTTCTTCGCAACAACGCCACGCGAGGATCCTGACACATATGTCGGCCGCCTGCAACGAAGATTTTGAAGAAATTCGACCTATACCTGCCAACTCACATGGTACTGGAAAATTCTTCGTGCACAAGGACCTCCACGTCTTCCTCCGAAACGACGCTGGACGGAAACCACTTCAAGAACCTTATGATGGTCCATACAAGGTAGAAGAAAGGGACGCAAAAACGTACGTTATTAAGGTAAAAGGAAAGCCAAAAGAGTTTCCATTGACAGGCTGAAACCCGCTTTCCTTCCCGCTGAAATTGAGGTACCTATCTCCACATCTGTCGCAAAACCTCCACCTGTACCTGTAAGAATGACTACAACTAGGTCTGGTCAGACAATTCGTTTCACAAACAGATACCAGTCTGCATAGACATAGAGAATCAATGGCCTATATTTTTAAAAGTATAATTCATTATATTTCATGCAAATATTTACAAACATGTCAAAATCAAAAGCACATCTTTCAACAGGATTTTTAAAATACTTACTTGGCTAACAAATTTCCTAGAGTATACAAATTTTTGAGCTCTAAGTTAATTAATTTACAATATTGTGATGTACAGGGTGCGGCAGGGAAACTTGCTGATTTGAATTGGACGCTGACGAGCGAGGCGTAGTCAGAAAGGGGTGGGGAGGGTTTCATTGGAAAGAAGGGGCTCTAAAGTTTTGTTACACCACAAGCCAGTTGTTGTCATGCGTTGGACAAAGGAACAGCGGGCGTTTGCCGTCGAGGCCTACTTAACGGTCATTCGGTGGTCGCCACCCAATGTACCTTCCGTACTCGGTTCAATATTCATCCCGCGGGTCCCGTTCCTAGGCGGCAATCAATTGTTTCGTGGGTGGACAAATTCAAGGAAAGTGAGAGTGTGGCAAGAGAAGGCTTAGGACAACGGACTTCCAGAACTCCAGAAAACTTCGAGAGGGTGAGGGAGTCGTTTTTGCGCTCTCTTTTTTCTTCTTCCACAACTTGAAGAAGTGGAACTTGGGGACGTATGGTTCCAGCTGGACGGAGCTTTTGAGGCAACACTTCCACGAGCGCCTTATCTCCTTGAGGGGTGACGTACCGCGTACCGTGGCCGGCGCGCTCCCCCGATTTGGCACCCTGCGATTTTTTTTTATGGGGATATCTCAAATCCATCATTTATAACGACAAACCCCAGACCTTGCAACACCTGAAGGACAACATCCGCCAAGCCATCACCAACATTCCTATTGATTTGCTCGAAAGAGAGAAGGGAAACTTCAAATCTAGGGTAGATCAGTGTATCACCAATGAGGGCCGCCATTTGCCCGATGTCATTTTTAAAACTATTTAAAACAAAAATTCAGAATGTGTACTATACGATACGTAAAGAATTAAATCGATATATAAAGTACTTTTTCTTTTATTGACTTTTCAAATCAGCAAGTTTCCCTGCTGCACCCTGTACATACAAATCTATTCTCACCGAGAAATTCCATGACCATGTTTTTATATTAGTTATTAAGAAAATATTTTTATACTCCTTGTTTATAGAGACGTGACGCCGTATTATTTTTTCACATTTTGCATGTGACGCCTATATACCACCTCTACAAACATAGGACGTACGTTATACATATGTACTAGTTATTATTTTTCCGTGTACTTAAAAATAGCGATGACATCTGTAAGAACACGTCGAAGATAATTTATATGTTTTTAATTTTTCCAAAGCGCTGCGTGAATTGAAATCACCCGCTAAATTATGTTTTATTCATTTCTTCTAAACATTTTTGTAAAAATCGAAACGACGTTAAACAAACTTTACATTGTATAACAAACTTTCCACGTCTAAATGTTTCACAAGAAGTTACACTTGTTTATAAACGATCCAGTATGACATTTTCAAATATTCTAAGCAGAAAACAATAACATTTTGTTTTTCACAAGATTTTCTGTATTATTTTTGATTTAATTGTGTTTACGAGTAATCTAATTATTGTACCAGAGGATACGCTTTTACATGTGTATATGTACTATAAATTATATAAATTTCAATACAAAGTGTAATATAAATTTCAATTTTACAAAACTGCATTACGTCAGTACAAAAGTTTTAAATATTTGTACATAATGTTATAATTTTACACAGCTCTTAAAAATATTTGTTCAAATATGTAACGACCTTATAGTGTTCACATGCTTTGCCATATCAAATTGCTAGTTTATATATTTTATTTTTTCAGCAATCGACCTAAATTTTCTTTTGTTTTCCGGCACTCTAATACTGGGGGGGAGTATATGGCAAGGTACTGTTTAATGTACAATTTATTTTATGTACTGGCAATTTTGAATGCTGGTCACACCGGAAAGACTAGATGTAGTTCCAAATGCTACCGCAAAATCATTCCGTCCAGAATTGTCCTGGTGTGTACAGCTATCAGATTTAGCCCCGCAACTTTCTGATATTTAATATTGTGTCGCGATTGTGTTTGACTATTACAATAAAAAGAGAATGTATTAAAACCTTCTAATCATTTATTTAACTCCCGTGACACATATGAACGTGTTGATTTGGTAAGATTAACACCTTCCCATAAGCTGAAAAGAATTGCTTTTTGAATAATCGAGCGGAACTCTATCTTCGCACATTCTGAAAATATTTTATTAGCGATGCTACAAGACGAAAGACTACATATAAAAGAATTAGCAGTAAGCAGAATTCTTAAAGCCCGACAAAATGTAAAGGAGAAGAAAGTAAGAACAGTGACTCCAAAATTACACCTCGAAGCCAACGATTATTATAACTTGATAGACTGGAAAACAGAACAAATATTCGAGCCACCATTTCCAAAAATACGGTGAATTATGCGAAAATTATGAGCGAAGATATAAATATCCATATTGAAAATTTTCCGTAACACACAGGCTTTGGAGAGAGGTATGAAGCTGGTGACTGAAGCTAGTTTGGCTGTTTGCAGAAGTACAGCACGCGATGAATATATTCGAGCAAGACCAATTTTCAAGGCTGGAGATAAGTCTGATATAAGGAATTACCGACCAGTAGCTGTACTGTCAACTATACCAAAAATATTTGAAATGATTATTTACAAGAAATTACATCACCAAATTATGCCATTTCTAGGAGAAAACCAACACGGTTTCATGCCAAGAAAATCCACGGTTTCAAATTTGTTAACATTTTCGCGATTGGTGGCCGTCGGACTGGACTCGAGACACCAAACAGATGTAGTGCATACGGATTTTGCCAAGGCTTTTGATCGAGTTGATCATGATATTTTACTACTTAAAATGTACAAACTTGGTTTCAATCAACAAACACTTATATTCTTCGCTTCGTATTTAAAAGCCAGAAGTCAATATGTAATAATAAATGGACATGAAGCTAAACAATTCCCGGCGTTAACAGGTATTCCCCAAGGTTCAAACCTTGGTCCTTTGCTGTTCCTTATGCTTATAGATGACATTCAGGTTTGTGTAAAATATTGCAAATGTCTTCTATTTGCAGATGACTTCAAACTTTTGATGGAAATAATCTGTTACTATGACAGCTTAAAAATGCAATCTGACCTTGATGCTATTGCAGAATGGTCAGTAAAAAACAAATTAGAATTCAGTATAAAAAAATGTGTAACTATGACATATACCCGCTCCCAGAAGCCCATAGTTTTTGAATACAACATTAAAGGGAAAACATTATGCCGAGTCAATAGCTTTAAAGATCTCGGTATCGTCTTTGATCCCAAACTGACATTCTCGGATCATATATCACGGCTCACTCCAGCATGCTACAAACTCCTGGGTTTCATCATCAGAATATATAAGCAATTTGATGACCCAGATGCAATGATAGCCATGTTCGATGGAGTCATAAGAAGTAAGCTGGAGTATGCTAGTGGTGTGTGGACTCTGCACCAAGCTAAATATATTAATATGCTAGAACAAATTCAGAAAAAGTTCCTTAGGTATGTCTATATGCGATATGGAATTACTTGAGGCAACAAATAGATTTAGCTTGGAAACAAGACGTTATGCAAATCTTGCAATAAGGAACTCCAGTGAAAAATATTATGGCTTTAAAAAAATATGTTCATATAGACCAAGAAACGCTGATTCTGAATATATAAGTTTTATTTCATAATATTAAATGCAGAGTTTTTAATAAATTATTAAAAAGTGCATTTTTAAACCTCTTCGGAAAACACAGCGTTAAGTTGGCATTACTGAAATGGTTAACCGTGACGTCACAGTTAACCTGTCACCTGTGTATTGTATTGACATTTGAAATGACTTGAAGTGCACACGTACCTATGCAATTCAACATTTCGTGTTTTTGGTTTATTTTCATACTGTTTATAGAGATTTAGATAAATAATAGTTATTGTGTTTATTGAAACATAATTTAGGCCCTCAACAATTTACGAAAAGGGCTATATTTGCAGACAATCTGCAATAAATGTTGTCTATTTGAGGTTAAAGTCGTGTCATATTTTGACGTTTGTTTTTATGTATTTTCAAATTGTTTTTAGTATAGGGCTTTTTATACAAGTTGTTACACACTCGTCATGATCAGTGTATTATAAATACCAGTGTTTCTGTATGTATTATACATAAAACAATGTACCTACAAAGTAACACCTGACACAAAACACGATGTCACATGTATTTGCAATGAAAGAGATGATTTATTGTTTTTATATTTAAATAAATAAATAATAATCTTTATTCAATGAAATAACAACAATATAACTAAAAAAAATAAAAAAAATTACATACTCAATGTAGTTTACAAATAGATTACATCAATCAGTACAGAAAAATTAACAAACAGAAAGTAATGTAAGAAAGGTTACACAGGAGTAGTATAGTTATACAGTATTTTTAGTTGTGCATTGCCTGCCTCACTAGGTGAACCTGTATTGAGGCAGAAATTTTGTTAATTGTTTCTCGCAATTTTATCTATGGTTTTTTTATAAATGTGTAAAGTAGGTTTCCATACAGCAAAAACTTTATTTTAGTTAACATTATTGTTTGCATATACCTACACAATTCATAAACTGCAAGGTTATTACTACAATAACAACTGTCAATGACTGGGCGTATGGGTGAGGGCACCAGTATAGGCTCGATCATTAGAATGTATCCATATTTTAACATATTTTTTAAACTCTCTCTGTGTTTGACTCAGTTTGATGTTTTCTGGGAGAATGTTGAATATTTTTGTGGCAAAGTATCTAAAGCTACGTTGACCAAAGGTGGAAGAGAGTGCTGGAACTTGCAATATGTCTTTGTTGGAGTTACGTGTAAATCTTAAGTTTATTTTTTTTTCGTAAAGGACATGTTTGTTTTTAAAGAGATGCATGAGGATAGTTTTTACATAGATCTGTCGAACATCAAATACTCTCATTATTTTGAATATAAGGTCACTGTCTGCAGTTAGAGGAAGTTTGAGAATAATTTTCATAATTGTTTTCTGTGCCTTTTCGACAGGATCTAGAGCTGATGAAGTGCCCCCTCCCCATGCAATGATACCATACTCAATGATAGATTGGGTGATTGCAAAATAAATCGTTTGATTAAATTCGTGCACTTTGATTAAATACAATAACAGTAGCGGTGAAATGTGGATATTTTACCAATGTTTTTCTATATTAAAAGCAGTTAATCTTGAATAAAAAACACACCTCACACCTAAAAGTCATTATCCGCCATGATTATTCTGGGTTCTTCACAGTGTTGCCAACAGTTAGAAGTGAAATTTCCCTAGAATTTCACATTTACGCAATTACCTACGTAGCCACCTGATTGTGTAACACTAATCCTGTTATATGTTAATTAATATGATAATTAATTGGAAAGATATCGGAACTTGGTAAATATACTAATAATACCGTGATTTTCCAAATAAAACACTTTTTGCTACGTGAAGTAATAATTTAAAAGTACGAATACACTCACCACTGAATTAGAAACTGAATTCCAAATTAAAAAAAAAACACTTTGCAAAATAAAAATCATAAGCAACCCGCCGCTCATTTGTACCAAGCGTGGTATTTTGAAGACCCCCCCCCCCCCCCCCCCCCCCCGAACGTGTCACGTAGTATGGGTACGTTCCCTAATATCATTTTGAGTTGTCAGTGTTAAAAATAACATGGCATGTAAGTACATGAAAAATAATTAAGATTCATAGGAATTCCAAAAAATATATATACGTATATATATAAATAATACCAGTAATACTGTCATATGTAATAAAATTTTGGCCAGAGTTCGAAATTTCCCTAGATTTTGTCCTGATTTCCCTTATCCCTAAAAAATATTTTCTCCCCCTAGATCTAGGGAAATTTCCCTCGACATAACATCACTGATTCAAAATGACAACTTAAAAAGTAAAAAAATTAGACCACCAATAGATACGGTGCGTTTCTGGGAGTCTTTAAAAATTAAAACTTTGACAATTATTTTAACTATTAAAACTAACTATAAAAATAAAAATGCAGTTATTTAAGTTTGAAGGTCTTTATTCATTAAAAAAAATAAAAAAATTGGACTGGAGTTCTCTATTCTTAGTTTTAACATAATCCATAATCGTATTGACAGCCCATTCCTCTTGGAATGTTATGGCTTATACGTGCCTGAAATTTCAGCCGTAGTCGTCGACACGACTTGTTCAAAATACCATACGGCAGAACAGATGTTCTAGCACAGCATAGCATGACAAGAGGAATGGTGCTGTTGAACGAAATATCGGAAACACTAGATATATATAACTCTTCTTTAGATAGCCTTAAGATTTTTTTGTATAATAATCATCTTCCTAGGTGTTAAGGACTGTCAAAATGAGAAAATTGTACAGTAATTGGATAAAAATCTGTTGTACAATTTAAAAAAAAAAAAATAAAAAAAAAAGAATAAAACAGAGAATAGAAATGCCGAAATTCCAAACAATATCACACTTTTCCTCCGATTTCGGGGAGCTACTCCATATGCAGATGACACGACTGAAGGCTGAAATTATTAAAAAAATATATATATTCTTGTTAATATTTATATTTTAATGCAGATAATAAGGTAAAAATTGATAATAATATTCTTCTAAATTTTTTTCTTCAATGATAACAGATTTCTTATTTTCTTATTACAGATAACAGATTTCTTATTTCTTATTACAGATCTTTCATTTCTTCAATGATAATAGAAGCGCAGAATATGATATGGGAAATATAACAACAGGCCCACCAATCACAACAAATGAGGTAGAACACGCAATTCGTCTCACTAAAACTGGGAAAGCCCAGATGGAATACAGGCTGAAATCCTTAAACTTATAGGAAATAAAGGGATCCTAGTATTGACGAGTCTCTTTAACTCAATATATAATACAGGAATTATTCCACTAGATTGGCTTCGATCCACTTTTGTTACTCTCCCTAAGAAAGCAAAAGCAAGAAAATGTAGTGACCACCGCACAATTAGTTTAATGAGCCACTTATTAAAGATATTTTTGCGAATTATACATGGACGCGTATATCGCAAAGTGGAAGAAAAGATAGGTGTCACACAATTTGGCTTTCGAAATGGGTTGGGTACTCGGGAAGCGTTATTTAGTATTCAAGAACTAATCCAAAGATGTAGAGATGTGAATACAAATGTACATGCATGCTTCATTGACTTCCTTAAAGCATTTGATAGAGTTAGACATGACAAAATTATTCAAATTCTGAAAACCTCCGGGATAGACGATAAAGATATAAGGATAATTGGTAATCTTTATTGGAACCAGAAAGGAGCAGTAAGAGTAGAGCAATGTCTAACAGACGAAGTAGAAATAAAGAGAGGCGTGCGACAGGGTTGTATTCTTTCACCTATGCTCTTCAACTTATATTCAGAAGAAATATTCAATGAAGCTCTGCAAGAGGCTACTCAAGGACTTGTTATAAATGGGAAGATTCTGAACAACCTGCGTTATGCAGATGATACAGTACTTCTATCAAGTAACATTGAGGATTTACAACTTTTGCTGAATCAAGTAGTGAAGACTTGTGAGAATTTTGGGCTGGAACTGAATATAAATAAAACAAAATACATGCTCATAAGCAAAAATAACGCATTGGATGAAAATCTTTATATTGCTGGAACAAAACTAGAGAAGGTACAGAGTATTGTATACTTGGGCTGCAATGTAAATGATAGATGGGATCCTTCAGTTGAAATCAAATGCCGCATTGAGCAAGCTCGTGCAACCTTTATCCGCATGAAAAAAATGTTCTGCAGTCATGATCTCAACCTTGGATTACGAATGCGAATGGTCAGATGCTACGTGTTTTCGATATTATTTTACGGAATGGAAGCATGGACGCTTACTGAAGAACTTATTAGGCGACTTGAGGCATTCGAGATGTGGATCTACAGAAGAATACTTAAAATAAGCTGGATGGACAGAGTTACAAACGAAGATGTTATGGTTCGGATGAATAAAGAAAAGGAAGTAATTAAAACTATAAAAATCCGAAAACTTCAATATCTTGGACATGTGATGAGACATCCAGAGAAGTATGAGATCCTGCATCTCATAATGCAGGGAAAGATTGCCGGAATACGGGGCCCTGGAAGAAGGAGAACCTCATGGTTGAAAAACCTGAGACAGTGGTATGGCCAGTCTACCGTGGAGCTGTTCCGGGCTGCAGTAAACAAAGTCCGCATAGCCAACATGATAGCCAACGTCCGTTGAACGGACAGGGCACAAGAAGAAGAAGAAATTTTTTGAAATTTTCAAGAATCGATCATTTTTTCTAAATTTCAAGTCCTCTGCGCCACCTGAGGATCATATATGTGAAAAAAAAATTAAAAATATTTTTCAACAGCTATTTATCCAAAGCAACATTTATTAATACAGGGTTGACGAAATTCGAAGAATTTTTTTTTTCAACTTCTTTCACTCTAGGCTAACCTACATATTACATATACATAACTAGTCAGTCAAGAAAGTGCAGAAACATTTTTAAAAAACTCATTACTACGGTAACACCGGTTTTGGAAAAAATTATAGTAGATTCAAATGTGAGGTTATGATTGAGATCCGAAAATGAGAGTTCAGTCTGTCAATGAATAGTAGACAAAAATGGGGGGTGTAGTGAATGTTTCAATGGTTTTAAATTGCAGCACCAAGGTGGTTCAAAAGAAAAATTATGTAACTTTAAAAAAAGCACCATGGTTCAATGAAATATTTTACACATGAAGTGCGTTCTGACCTGAGTGTTGATGTTTGAGAGTTGGTTCCTCAAAGGAGATGATTCTGTATCACATTCCAAGGAAATTTAATATTCAAACTTATTTTTCTTTTAACAATTAGCGAGATAATTGCAGAGATAATGATGATTGAGGTTAAATCAAAATAAAATAAAAAAACTACATTAAAAAAAGCGCACTTTTAACAATTAAATTTTTTTTTTTATTCTACGTACCCATACTACGTGACCCATTCAGGGGGAGGGTGGGAGGGGATCTTCAAAATACCACGCTTGGTCACAATGAGGGGGGGGGGGGGGGGGTTAGGTTTTTATCACATAGTCAATCTAGAAATCTTTTAATTTTTTTTCACTAACTTTTTAATATTTTTTCCACTTATAATTATAGGTATGCGTGCACTCTTGCCGTCACACAGCAAGCGCCGTATTAAAAAAGACAAATAGAAGCCAAATAACTTTTTGTTAGCAAGAAATGATTTAAAACCATATTTATGAATTACTACTACATGAAAACGTAGGGGGAGGGGGGGGGGGGGGGGGTTAAAAATTGCAAAAAGTGGGTCATGTAGTATGGGTACGTTCACTAATTACCATGCCATTTCACCGCAGGGGTAGGCAGAGAGGACGGACTGTCAAACAACTCGGTCTTGGCACAATCGTACTATCGAATTTACACAAAGTTTCATACACTCTTCTATAACAACTCTTGACACGGCCCAAGTATCTGATTCACTTGATAGTCTTGTAGACTAGCTGTCATCGCATGGCTGTGGGTCGCTACTTGCTATATATCCGGCACCAGCACCCGAGTGGCGTAGCTAGGGGGAGCGGCCTACCCCGGGTGCAAAAAAAATTACGAAGGATATTGTCACAAAAATATTGAACACGGCCTATTATTTATATTTTTGTAGCTATATGGCTCCCCGTGGAGTGCCCCCAAACGGGAGAAAATAGCCTACAGCATCCAAGGCCGGGACGATCTTCGGCGATGTCACTAGTAGCGCAGGCCTCAGGGTCGCTAACAGTCTATTGGGGGTACTGTCCTTGCATGACACGCATCTCTCTTCTGCTACCATTCACATTTGCGTCATATATTCTCCTTACCTCCTTTCTTCGTTCTTTAGCTCTACATGTCCAAACTATCTGAGCATTCCTTTCTTAAGAGGACATAACCAGAGAAAACAATAAATGTGTCATTTTTAAATCAGATTTTAGACGTATTGACTCTTTTCCACAAAAAATTATAAATGGATTTCGAAAGATTGTTCTTTTATCTAGCATTCGCATGTTTTGAATTTTGAGAAAAAATGTTTATTTTTAGTATAATAAGGTTATACCATAGGTCGTTGGCAGATTTGTTAAATTTTCAAAAAAGATTTTGTATTATTCCACACCCATTTCAAATCAAATAATCTTGCAGTAAAATAAATCAATACATTATCTAGCAAACGCATGTTTCAGAATTTTAATTTTAGTTTAAATAAAATCATTAAAAAGTATATACGTACATGTGTTTCTTGACGAAAATTAGTCAGTTTGTGTATTTATTTGCGCACTTATAAACTAATATATTTCAGATTTTTTTACATACTTATTGTGCTAAGACATTATTGACAAATCATAAATAATTTTAGGAAGTATTTAATATTAATTAATTTACAGCTTCGCATTTCACGATTTTTCCCACAGCACACAACAGAGAATGTCAGAGTTCATTCTACCGCCAGATGCGGTTGGTGGCGGTCGGCTCCGCGGCGCTCTATATCGTAACATTTTGAAATGATGAATCGAATACGAAACTTTGAATAAATACGTTTCCTTGTATCATGTCCGTGAAATCTACAGGGTTGACTGAACGGAATGCAAAATTTCATGTTCATTGAATACTTTCTGCTAAATTTCATGTTCATTGAATACTTTTATGCAAAAAAATTTTAAATTTCGAATATTTTTTTATTGTATATTATTGTTATGTGAATACCGAACAAGAGTCCCAACTGCTCCAAAATATATATTTTAAAAAATATTGTAAATTATTGTTATGTGAATACCGCACAAGAGTCCAACAGCTCCCAAGAGAGGGAGATTGAAGAAGAGTTGGGATAAGGTGAAGGGGGTGACTGAGGGGGGGGGTAAAGGAGACGTGGGTGGAGGGGTGGTTAATGGTGAGGGGGGGTGAGGGATGGGGGGAGGGGGTTGAGAGGGGGTGGTTGAGAGGGGGTGGGAGGGTAGGCCTTTTTTATATCCATTTTTTGAATTATGTAAATAACAAACACGTGAATCGGGTATGGGTACCACCGCCCCGGGAACCATTTTTTAGATAACCAACACGTCTGCCGTAGGTCATCCAAATTGGTTTGCAACGTTTGGTGACTAGCAGGGGTGCCTGGGTTCATGGGGTGAGGTTTTTTCAGGTCTTGGCGGCGGATGCGTCTGCGCACCAGCTGCATGGCAGGTCGGATCAGGAGAAAGTGGTTGAGGGAGTCCCTTTGACTTCTCCAGCCTTACTCTCTCGGAACATCGCCTTGCACCGCAGTGGGAGGGATGGATTCATACATCCGCTCTCCTGGACACGCTGACCCCCACATTTCTACCCGCCCCTAATACCCCTTTCCTTCTCAGAAGATCCTCTCCTCCCTTTCCCTAAAATGAACCTCCACACAGCATCCCCAAAGAAGAGATAGGCAATGTGTCGAGCGATTGTAAAAAAAAAAGGTCTCTCCCGATCCGGCCTTCCACGTAGTTGGTGGGCAGACGCCACCACCGCCGAGATCCTGACAAACCTCGCCCCATGAACCCGGGCTACCCGTACCTATGGCAGAGGTGTTGATAATCCAATACATGGTTCCCGGGGCGGCGGTACCCATACCCGCCTTCCAAATTACTGATACTACCTATTGACGGCCGGCGTGGTCAAGAGGTAAGGCTCTTGACTTGCAATCCGAAGGTCGTGGGATCGAATCCCGGCGTGGGCAAATAAATATTATTTGACTAATTTTAGCCCAGTCAGTGGGGAGTTTTACTTTGCAAAAGGTTGTGTAGTAGCGATTTTGATATATGTTGTTAAAATTGGGACTCCAAAGAAAAAAAAAGTTTTCGACCTTGGGGGGGGTCGAGCTCAGCCGCCATCTTGGATTGAAGGTGCCAAAATTTGGTTTTTTTAAATAATTGTGCAATGGTTGATTTTACGACCAAATTGCAAAACACAAACTTAAAGAAGATAAAATTTCAAATATTTTTTGTCTCAAATTTTTTTTTGTAAGTCTAATAGATAACGAGTTACAGTGGCGGAAATGTGAATATTTTTCAAACAATGGTGAAATTTCCAATTTTTGTTATTTTTTCGGGTTATTCATAACGTAATTATAATTTTGTAAACTCATTTAACACCACCATGAGGTAGAGAAAATGGCGCATTTTTATTGTGGTATCCCCAGTAGGTCTTCTTCCTCTTCAATGGCATTACATCTGATTTCGAGCCTTGGCCTCCTTCAACATAAGCCTCCACCGCCCTCCGTCCTCGGCCGTCCTCTTCCTAACTGCGACATGGAGTAGTCCTCTTGCATCCTTCCTGACATCATCCTCCCGTCTCAGCCTAGGTCTGCCGCCTTTTGTTTACCTCCTGGGTGTTCTGTTAGAACCTTCTTCGGTACTCATGTGCTTGACATTCGATGCACATGTCCGGCCCATCTTAGTCTTTGAAGCCTTAGATGGATAGAGAGTCTGGGAGCTTGGTAAATAACACAGAGCTTTATTGAGGCGGATTCTTCATGCCTCTCCCACATGTTAATGTAAGTACTTGCATACTGCTTTCTCACCCCGTATGCATGGACATTGGAGGGTCTAGAGTCGTTCAAATAAATGTAGCTTCGTTCAATAAAATAGATTCTTGACGTGTGCGGTGAAGGAGGAAACCATATGTTTCCTTATAATGCCGTTGGGAAAGTGGTGGGGTGCCTCCAATGCCTCTCCCTCTCGCACCGCTCCGAAGATTCTTCGAAGAAAGAAGTATGTAAACTCTTTGACCACTTCGAAATTATAAGTGTCTTTAAATTACAATTTATCTTTTATTTTATGGTGTGGGGTTCTGGTTTGCATCATGATTTTAGTTTTATTCTTATTGATTTGCAAACCCACCTCTCTTGCCGAGTCTCCAAAAACCTCTCTTACAGCCTGCAGGGATCTTTTGACAATGTTAAGGTCAGTATATCTATTCTACAAATATTCCTGTAATTATGTACATATTCACTATTGCGTAATAATATTTTTTTTGTTGATCCCCGGTTGGTTGATATTGACATCTTAATAATAGTCTTTGTCATCAATGTCATGATCTAACTCATTGCCTGTGGTACTGAGATGCTGGACTTCCATTGACAAAATCTCTTCATATTCAATTACAAGAAATAAATTTTAATAAAGTCTCGGGTGCTGGTTTCTTTGTCATTCTTACTGGAACAAGCCCATTGGTGCCACGTTTCCAGCCCCAGTTTTCTGGAGTTTTTTTGGATTCCATACCATTTTTGAACTCCCGTACAAAGCAACAAGAAAGCGTTTTCCTTCATCTGCTATGTCTGTCTTCTGGTTTTGCATCGTGTTGTTTTCATTCACTCAATGAAGACACACTGGCAGACCAGCTTTTTAAGGCTTACTAAATGTTCATTATCACTACAAAGTAGTTTCATCCATGCACTCGATGACGTCGGGTTTGTCATAGTGGGATCCTAGCCTGTAGCAATATAGGCGCTGAGGTGGCAACGCCGCAGTCAGGACTGCAGGCACGCAGCATGTTGCCGTCTCTTTCTCTCCTCTATGTAACACGAAAAATTAATGTAATTTGAAATAGATTTTGCTATATGTGTTGTGAAAATACGTTAAAATGATAATATGTAATATGTTCTTACAAAATTTATCATGAAAACTTGAGTTTTACGATTTTTTGTCAAAATTTTCTTCTTTCTACCGCTGTAAATCATTATATATTAGATTTATAAAAAAAAAAAAAAAAAATGTATGTAATTTAGTCTTCTTCAAATTTGCTGTATACATTTTTGTTGTAAAATCAACCGTTGAGGAATAATTTGGAAAAAAAAATTTTTGGGACCTTCAATCCAAGATGGCGGCTCGAGCTCGACCCCCCCAAGGTCGAAAACTTTTTTTTTTCTTTAGAGTTCCAATCTAAACAACATATATCGAAATCGCTACTACACGACCTTTTGCAAGCTAAAGGCCTTTTTTATCCCCCACTGACTGGACTATTTGGGTTATTTCACAATTATTTAATTTAAAAATAATATATTTGCGTCACGTTCCAGAGTGGAAGATACTTTAGTATCGCCCTGGTGTAAGACCACCATTCAGAATTGAAACGTTGCTAAAAATGACTTTGTGACCAGATCTGAATAGCCAGGTAATTCCTCGCTTCCTCTTCCCCATCTCCTTCCCTTCCCCACCACCTTCTGCCTCACACTATACCCCATAGTCTTGTCATAGTCTCACTGGCTCCAGACGGGAGCATTTGGGTCTCTTGTGCGGTATTCACATTAATATAAAATTAAAAATTATGCACACGAATAAATATTTCAAAATGAGATATTTTTTACAATCCAACTGAATATTACTCTTTTTTTTCATGAATACCGCACAAGAGTCCCAACTGCTCCCGTCTGGAGCCAGTGGGACTATTACACCCCAAATTGGGGTATGTTGTGAGGCTGAAGGTAGTGGGGGAGGGGAAGGAGTTAGGGAAGATGGAGGTGGGGAAGTACCTGACTCTTCAGATCTGGTCACTAAACACGGCTAAAGCCATTTCAAGTAACGTTTCAATTCTTCCACTCTAATGGCTGTAAAATAAAATGAAAAAACAAAATATTTTTAAAAATATAACAAATTGTTTTTTTGTGTAGGTATCTACTTTATACCTACTGTGTTTCTGTATCTATTTATGTCTATGCACTTCGATACACAAATTACAAATGACTACTACTTATTAAAATTCTGGAAGCGAGAATTCAACATCTTCATCTGAACCATACTGTAGGCCCATCTTCGCGTGAACTATAGGTATGTGAAACCCGGCTTGTAGCGGAACGAAATCTAGTTCCAAAAACGTCCGCTCGCGACCGCTGATGTGTGAGCGCTACAGTCGGAATCGAAATTATGATTTGCTGGTATGACAGCCTTAATCTTACTCATCACACTTACATCAGCCTTGCTTTCTTTGTGGATCTTCACATTCGCACACAATCATAGATTTACCACACATGCGCCTCAGGGATCTAAAAATTTCATTTTTTTTGTTTAGTAACTATACATTTATTATTTTTTACATTGCATTTAAAAAATCTGTCCAACTTCAATCTGTCAGATTTGGATAACCTCAACTTACTAGAACAGTGGTTCTTAACCTTTTTGGCTGGCGACCCAAAGTACGAATATATTTGAAGTACACGACCCTAATCTAATTTTTTATTTTATTTTCCAGTGACAGGTACTAAAATGATATATTATGTAATTTTATACTATAAAATTACAATAACATCCTATAAAATTTATAGGATGTAGTTGTAAAATTAGAAATAAACAACTTTATTTAAATGTTCTGTATTAAAATCAGATAATTCAGCAATTAAAACAGTTACAGTTTGTCAAATAAGAGTAGAAGGACAGTTCAGACCCGGATTCGACGAGTGCTTCATTCAGAAGGGCGTCCTGAGAATGACCTGCTCCAACAAGGAGTCAGAGAAATGGCTGAGGGAGATAGTGCCGACCTTACGGAAATGGCAGGGTTGCGACCTGGAGGTGGTAGGGTTAGATGAACTGCTGAAGTACAGGGTGCGGCAGGGAAACTTGCTGATTTGAAAAGTCAATAAAAGAAAAAGTACTTTATATATCGATTTAATTCTTTTTGTATCGTATAGTACACATTATGAATTTTTGTTTTAAGTAGTTTTCAAAATGACATCGGGCAAATGGCGGCCCTCATTAGTGATACACTGATCTACCCTAGATTTGAAGTTTCGCTCCACTCTTTCGAGCAAATCGACGGGAATGTTGGTGATGGCTTGGCAGATGTTGTCCTTCAGGTGTTGCAGGGTCCGGGGTTTGTCGTTATTGTTATGTTGGTAATAATAATAACCAGCTGTCAGATGCTGATAGTTGGCAGGTCTGTCACGTCACTTGATGTATAACCTTGAACTTGTCAAGAGTGTCAATAAACGTCTTACATATGAATCAGTTTCTGTGTTTAATTAAAAAAAACCTCAGACATTATAATTGGCGACGAGGAAAATCAGTAAATCAGTTAACACGTCCAGTGCTGAGCCCGTAGCAGGTACGGGCGATACAAAGTTCGCGGGATGCGTTGCCCTTACAAGGTACGGGCATCTTATACCTAAGAGAAATGATAATAAAAAAACGTTAGCACAGACGGATTGTGTATATAATACCCTCAGCATGTAGGATAACTTCAGTATACATTTGTATGTTGCGTGGGTCGGTCGCTATTGTTTTTTTTCTACCGTAGTACCGTTGTGGCGAGTTTACACGGAGTTTTTCTATACGTTTCATACAACTACAACGAACTATATGTGTATGCGATAATTGTGATTGTTACTGAATTTATACAAAGTGTTTTCTTGTTTATAAGTATTTTTTATTAGACTTTTCGTTATTATTTTTTGTATGTTCGGACTTTTGAATCAAAATATTGTGTTTTAGACTACAAGAAATTTATATTGAATTCATTTACTATAAAGTGTTTTTATTATTATTTTTGTGTTGGACTTTTGATATTTTTTTTGTGTTATACGTACCTTGAAATATGGATCAGCCATCAACATCCAAAAAAGCTAGGCTAGATGACGACTTTAGCGATACCGATTTCGACGATTCGGGAAGCGACTTAGAGATCTTCCCCGAATCGGATGAAGATGACATGGAAGACATGGATAACGATGAATTGGATGAAGATGCCATTATCCAGCCAGTACCGGCAGCATCACCACTGCCTCCAAACCAACCATCAATGTCCGAACCAAGACAGTGGTCAAATTCACCCAAACCATCACATCACATCCCATTTACCGGTGTATCTGGCATAAATTTTATGGAAGCTGGAAGAGAACCGATCAACTTTTTCAATACCATCGCCAATGATGACTTGTGTGAGATGGTCATCAAACAAACAAACGATTATGCGGTAGAGGTTTTATCAAAGTCGAAATGTGATAAAAGCCGAATCACAAGGTGGAGGGACCTAACAATCGAGGAATTCAGGAAGTTTTTAGGGCTTATTTTCCACATGGGAACTATAAGGATGAATCGCATAAACGACTATTGGAAGAAAAATCATTTATTCAACCTGCCGACGTTTTCTCAATACATGGCTCGAGATAGATTTCTACTTATCCTTAGAGTGCTTCACTTCAATAATAATGAGGAAGAATCAACAAGTTTAGGAAAAATTCAGCCACTCATCGATTTTTTCAATGATAGGATGGAGATTATATATACTCCTAGTAAAAATCTTTCCATCGATGAATCGCTGGTGCTCTGGAGAGGGAGACTATTGATCCGTCAATACATGAAAGGGAAAAAAGCGAAATATGGCATAAAACTGTATATGTTGGGTCAGTCAAATGGATTGGCCCTAAAAATAATTGTTTATGGTGGTGCAGCAGACATCGAACTCGGTGGTAAAGACCACACTAACAAAGTGGTGAAGAAATTGATGGAAGGAAAGACTGGAGTTGGGCACAGTTTATACATGGACAATTTCTATAATAGTGTTCCATTGACGGAGCATTTATTAGAAAACAAAACATTTGTTACTGGGACCCTTAGATCAAACCGGAAGGACACACCGAAGGAAGTTACTGAAAAAAAATTAAAAACCGGAGAGTCTACCAGCATGTATACACATAAAGGGATATGCGTCACAAAATGGAAGGATCGACGTGAAATTGTGACCATATCTTCCGAATTCGATGGGCAATTGACGAAAACTACCAATCGTCGAGGAAAGGAGGTTTGTAAGCCAAACATGATTATTGAATACAACAAACACATGAGCGGCGTAGATTTTCACGACCAAATGCTTGCCTACTACCCATGTCGTCGAAAAACTTTGAGGTGGTATAAGAAACTGGGAATTCACATTTTCCAATCAATGCTAATAAATGCTTACTATTTGTACAATGCACAGAGTGAGCGTAAGAAAAGTCTATATGATTTTAGACTGGAAGTAATCGATAATTTACTTGGTCCTCCTCCTTCTGCCGTTCCTCGTCCATTAGTGTCAAATATAAGACATTTGCCAGCCCTATGCGAAAGAAACGACAAAGGAAAAGTAAAAAAAAGGCAATGCAAATATTGCTGGGAAAAAAATCAAAAACGGAACGATTCCAATTATTGCTGCAAGGAATGTCCACAGATGCCTGGATTTTGTATCGAACCCTGCTTTAGAAATTATCATGATGAAAATAATCTATAAAAACCCTATTGTTTCATTTCAAACCGATAATTACCTGTGGTTTTGCCTGCACTTTCTCTTTCTATAACAATACTTTATAATTACCCTTTTAGGTGGTCAAAATCAATTTGTTATAACTATACTATATAATTACTCTGCTAATGATTGTTATATCCGAACTTATTCATTGCTATTGTAAATTTCTTCTTATTCTGACTCATTTGGTTTTTTTTGTCGTGATATTACTTACCAATGATGGTTTTATAATAATATGACTGTTGCAAACCATTTTTCATTGTTATTGATTTCTAAGAAACTCTTCAATGTCGATATACTTGTCATTATTTTTTATAGTTTTATAAATTGTCTGTTTGTTGTAATTGATTTGGCATAATTCATATATTATTTGTAAATAATCGTTGTTTAGAAATTGATTTAACATAATAAATAGGCATGTTTATTATTATTTTGAAGTTTTTTGTACCCTTCTGCTACGTGAATCCCTCAGCTGTTGTTGCTTTCTGAGAACTAGGGTCCCAGACATACCTGCCATTACCATTACCTGTCGTGTGATACAGGACCGGAGCGCGCGGGATAATGTTATTTGTAAATCACACGATATGACATAATGTCTACATAATTATTGACACAGATATGTGTACCTATTTCATCTAGATTCTAGAACATAGGTGGGTAATATTCATTATAATATAAAGTAAACAAACTGAGATGGTTTGGGCATGTAGGTAAGAAAGGTAAGAAAATATATAGGTAGGTTCGAAAGAAGTGGTATTAGGAAGCGCGGCCGTCCGAGAGTAACCTAGGTCGACCATGACGCGTAAAGCAAAAAGACCCGGCGAGAGTGTATGACTCGTGTAAACTCACCATTACGCAATGACGCCTACTATCTTGTCCTGCCAATTACATAACAACTGGAGAGTATGTAGCGCTGACAGGCAGTGCGATTGGTAGGTGTGATCCCCAATAATAAACCAAACATGCAAAAATCCCCATTTTTTTCGAATTAGGGAAGTAGTCCCGTTATGAAAATTTCGTACTTTATCAGCATAGCTGGTTTACGCCTATTAAAATAACGCAGTGAAAGTGTTAAAACGTGTGTTAATAGTATTTTCAGTGATTAACAGTGATTTCGCCGTGGAAAAAACATTTTTTTCAACATGTCGAGTAGTACCTTGCCAGTGCCTCATTTCGAACCAGATTGCGAAAGTTTCAATATGTTTTTGGAACGCATACAAATGTATCTAAAAATAATTAATATCACAGAGAAAGAAAAAATTGGATATTTATGTATGTTGATCGGTGCAGAGAAATTCAAAATTTTAAAAGAGACAGTGCATCCGAAAAATCTAGAAGATTTAACCTTCAACGATATTGTAACAACACTGAAGAGTAAATATGAAGAAAAGAATTGTACAATTGCGCAAAGATATAAATTTTATAACCGGAAACAACATTCTAACGAAGGAATCGATGATTATATTACGGATATAAAAAGTTTGTCAATATCATGCAATTTTGGAGCCTTTCTAGACCAAGCTCTGAGAGATAAATTGGTGTGTGGTTTAAAAGATGATGCAATGACTAGAAGATTGCTATCTGAAGATGAATCGTTAACTTTTGAGAAAGCAAAATTAATTGTCAAAAATATTGAGACAGTTAGTCACAGCTCAGAGCAAATTTTACACAAAGAAAATGTTACATCGGAAATCTGTGAAGTCAAGTCAAAAATGTCACATAAAAAAACATGTCATGTCTCAAAGGATCGCCCTTCACGCCAGCATAGTCCGTGTAAGCGAATTAATCTGGGTCAAAGGTCTGGGTCCAAGGATCAAAGGAGTTCAAGGTCATCAAGTCAGCTGTCATCTCCATCACGTCAAGGGTCCAGAAGATGCGAGAGGTGTTTTATAACTCATCAACCGGAGTTATGTCCATCAAAAAAGTGGAAATGTTACAAGTGTAATATTTACGGGCATACGTCGAAATTTTGTCCAAACGCAAAATCAATCATCAATCACGTAAAATGTGTCAATAATGTAAATGTATTAAATATGTCAGTGTCTGATACAGCGAAAATTAATTTAATTGTAAATGGTATCAATATGTCTTTTATGATTTCTTCGACATTAATAAGTAACAAAATGTATTTAAAATTTTTCAAAACTTGTCAATTAAGTCAATTCTACGGTAATTTGTTCACAGCAAATAGTCAAAATTTATTTTGTTTTGGATTTTTTATGGCAAAAGTAAATGTTGTGAATTCTAATGTTGTAATGGATTTACCAGTATTGGTTATAAAAAATCTGTCGTCTGATGCTATTCTGGGTAGAAATTGGTTAAAAGTGTTTAATCCATCTTGGGAAAATACTTTCATAAGTTCTTTAATGTCAAATATGCATAATAATACTGTAAATTCAGTGTCTGTCAGCCAGAAAAATAAAACAAATATTGTCAAAAAATTGTCACAAAAATATTTAAATTCTTTTTCGATTACTAATAACGATTTACCAATTAAAGAATTTTCTGTGAATTTAAGTTTAAAAAATAATGCTACTCCTGTTTTTCACAAAGCATATGAAGTTCCTTATGCACTTCGTGCTGAAGTATGCCAAGAGCTAAGTCGTCTTGAAAGCGAAGGCATTATTTCAAAAGTTAAATATAGTAGTTGGTCTTCTCCAATAGTTTGTGTACCTAAACAAAATGGAAAATTACGTTTATGTGCAGATTTGAAATCTACAGTCAATCCACAATTGAGAATTGATCAATATCCTATTCCACGTCCAGAGGATATTTTTAATAAATTTTCAGGTTGTCAAGTATTCTGTAAATTAGATTTAACAAACGCATATTTACAGTTGTCTGTGTCAGATTCTAGTAAAGAATTACTTACAAATAATACATGTAATGGTTTATATGTCTATAATCGTTTACCTTATGGTTTGTCATCGGTTCCTGCCGTTTTTCAAATGGTAATTGATACAGTTTTGGGTGGCATAAAAAACTGTGCTGCATACATTGATGATATTTGTATAGGTGGTAAAGACGAGAAGGAGTGTTTTGATACTTTGGATAAAGTTTTGTCAAAATTAAATGAGTTTAATATAAAAATTAATGTGTCAAAAAGTGAATTTTTTGTGAATTCTTTTGAATTTTTAGGGTTTACTTTGTCAGGTCAGGGCAAAAGTCCGTCTTTGTCGAAAGTTGAGAAAATTAAGTCTACTGGGTGTCCAGAAAATGTTACTTAACTAAAGTCATATTTGTCAATGTTAAATTTTTATAGGAATTTTATTCCTGTGTCCTACAGTGCTAGAACCACTTCATAATTTATTAAGAAAAAATGTAAAATGGTGTTGGTCTGATGAATGCGAAAAGGCATTTGTAAATAGTAAGTCTCTTTTGTCAGATAAAACTATGTTAGTTTTATTTGATCCGTCAAAACCATTGTGTCTCACCATTATACCATCGGACTTATCCATTGGTTCATGTTAACCAAATAAAAAAAAGTTGCTTTAAGTCAAAATCAAGTTATGAGAATCCCGATGAATGGCAAGACTTTAGAAGTCAGGAAAATAAAATTGTTATTGAACCTTTACCCAGCACTATTGGAAATAATGATATTATAACTAGGTCTGGCAGAGTGGTGAAACCCCCTGTACGATTTAGTCACAGTGATTACTCTTAAGTTTCTTTGTCATTATTATTTGGTTAGATATAAAAATAAAAATAAAATGGAAGGAGGGAAGGATGTTATGTTGGTAATAATAATAACCAGCTGTCAGATGCTGATAGTTGGCAGGTCTGTCGCGTCACTTGATGTATAACCTTGAACTTGTCAAGAGTGTCAATAAACATCTTACATATGAATCAGTTTCTGTGTTTAATTAAAAAACCTCAGACATTATAGTTATAAGCGATGGATTTGAGTTATCCCCATAAAAAAAATCGCAGGGCGCCAAATCGGGGGAGCGCGCCGGCCACGGTACGTCACCCCTCAAGGAGATAAGGCGCTCATGGAAGTGTTCCCTCAAAAGCTCCGTCCTGCTGGAACCATACGTCCCCAAGTTCCATTTCTTCAAGTTGTGGAAGAAAAAATGTGGAAGAAGAAAAAAAAAGAGCGCAAAAACGACTCCCTCACCCTCTCGACGTTTTCTGGAGTTCTGGAAGTCCGTTGACCTCGTGGGCCTTCTCTTGCCACACTCTCACTTTCCCTGAATGTGTCCACCCACGAAACAATTAACTTCCGGGACCCGCGGGATGAATATTGAACCGAGTACGGAAGGCACGTTGGGTGGCGACCACCGAATGACCGTTAGAAAAGTAGGCCTCGACGGCAAACGCACGCTGTTCCTTTGTCCAACGCATGACGACAACTGGCTTGTGGTGTAACAAAACTTCAGGACCCCCTCTTTCCAATGAGACCCTCCCCACCCCTTTCTGACCACGCCTCGCTCGTCAGCGCCCAATTCAAATCAGCAAGTTTCCCTGCCGCACCCTGTATGTGAAGGTAAAGGCGGTAATCCCTGAAAACGGTGCAGTAAGCACCGAGAGGCTGCTGTAACAGCTGGAGAACCAGACCCCGTGGCTTCACACAAAAAAGTGGATCGTCCAAGACTCGATCAGGGAGAAAGATAGATATCGCCTGATCATGAGCGTGGACGAGGACAGTGTGAAGGTGCTGCGGGAAATGGGAATGACGGCGCACGTCGGTATAAGGAAGGCCACCTTCACTGTGCACGGACCCAACACCGAGGAGCGGATACAGGATGCAAAGGGTAAAGATTAGAAAAAATGGCTAAAAACTTACATTTCATCCAAATAAACTTACATCGCAGCCCAGCAGCGGCTGCCGTGCTCAACAGGAGAGTTACCCGGGACCGTGTGGATGTCGCGCTGATTCAAGAACCCTGGACTTACAGGGAGAAGGTCAGAGGACTAAACATGGAGCAGGGTCTACTCTACTACAAAGAGTCGGGGGAAAGACCACGGGCCTGCATTCTCATCAGAGGGATAGCAGGCACACTGCTCCCCGATCACTGCAGCAGGGACCTGGTGGCTGTGAAGCTACAGGTCACGCTGGATCAAAGAAGTAGGGAAGTAGTGGTGGCGTCAGCATACATGCCCTATGACTCTGCGGAACCACCACCCTCAAGGGAAATAACGAGACTCATCCAGGACTGCAGGGAGAAGGGTAGGGAACTGATACTCGGAGTAGATGCTAACTCGCACCACACTGTGTGGGGGAGTACGGACATCAACAAACGAGGACAGGACCTCCTGGAATACCTGATGACAGTGAATCTTGAGATTCTCAATAGAGGTAGGGAACCTACTTTTGTTATAAGTAACAGACACGAGGTGATAGACCTGACTCTAGGAACCTTGGGAGTCTCAAGATGGAGAGTGTCGGATGAACCATCCCTGTCGGATCACCGGCACATAGTATTTGAACTAGAGGGAGAGACTTTCCTTTTCCTTAAAAAACCGTCCTCACAGCATCCTCAAAGATGACATAGGCCCCTAGGGAAATTGTTTTCCTCGGTGCCTCCTGTGTGGGAGCTAATGTAAAAAAAAAAGACAAATAAAACGGGGACTGACACATACAGGAACCCAAAAGCAACTGACTGGACTCGGTATTCAGAGGAACTAAAAATAGGAATGACTAGATTCCCAGCGAAATACGGCTGCCCTGAAGAAATTGAGGACGCAGTAGAAATACTGAGGGACTCGATGATAGAGGCATTCGAAAATAGCTGTCCTCTGAAGACAAGTACCAGGGATAAAACGCCGTGGTGGAGCAGGAAACTGTAGGAGCTACGGAAACTAGTAAGGCAAGCTTTCAATAGGGCCAAAAAATCTGGAAACTGGGATGCTCACAAGCAAAACCAGAAAGAGTACAAGGAAGCAATCCGGATAGCCAAAACAGACTCCTGGGAGAAGTACTGCGGGGAGGTGGAAACCATCCCGCAGGCGGCAAGAATCCAAAAAATCCTTGCTAAAGACCCAGGGGCAGCTAAAGGCCCATTTCGGAAAGCCGATGGAAGCTTCACCGATAACTGCGAAGAGGAGTTGGAGGAACTGCTGGGGAAACATTTTCCCGGCTACAAAAAGTTAGAAGCAGGTGACACCGGGCCACCACCAGCCCGAGTTATACGGGAAGGTAAGGACTGGGACACTGCTGCTAAAATAGTGGCTCCCTCCAAAGTTAAATGGGCAATCGAAGGGTTCGACCCTTTTAAAAGCGCGGGAGAAGATGGATGATTTCCGGCACTTCTTCAGAGGGGCCTAGATACAATCTTACTTCCGGTAACTAGGATCCTGAGGGCGTGCTGCGCCCTCGGATACATCCCCACACCATGGAGGAAAACAAGGGTAGTGTTCATACCTAAACCTGGGAGAACTGACTACGACCAACCAGGCGCATTCCGTCCAATTAGCCTCACCTCTTTTCTTCATAAGACAATGGAGAGGCTAATGGATAGACACATAAGAGACGGGGCACTGAGAGAAAACCCCCTCTATGAGTTACAATTTGCGTATCAACCAGGTAAGTCGGTTGACACGGCACTGCACAGGTTGGTATACAAACTGGAGCAGGCGCAGGCAACCGGGGAACTAGCAGTAGGACTCTTCCTGGACATAGAGGGAGCATTCAATTGCACCACTATTAAATCCATGAATGAAGCGGCAGAAAGACATGGACTCGACAAAATCACTAGAAGGTGGCTGAAGAACATGCTTTCAGGTCGGATTCTTACGCTGAAAAGGGGTGAGGTGATACTCAGAGTATTGGTGACGCGAGGGTGTCCACAGGGGGGGGTCTTATCACCCTTGCTGTGGAGCCTGGTGGTGGACAACCTCATCAGGAAACTCAACAACAAGGGCCTGTATACTCAAGGGTATGCGGATGACATCGCAACCATAATAAGGTGTTGGGATGCAGACACGACCAGAGGCCTCATACAATCAACACTGACAACTGTGGAAGAATGGTGTGAAGAAACAGGGCTGTCGGTCAACCCAGACAAGACAGAACTAGTCATCTTTACACGCAAAAGGAAACTAGAGGGATGGAGCAATCCAACCTTCTACGGAAAGGAAGTAGAACCCTCTGACACGGTTAAGTACCTCGGAGTCATCATAGATGCCAAACTGAGCTGGAAAAACCAGGTGGAGACTGTAAGCAGAAAAGCCTGTGTTATCATGTGGGTAACTAGGCGAATCTGCGGCAGAACGTGGGGACTCAAACCCAAAATGATGTGATGGCTTGTTATGAAAATAATTTAATAAGGAAAATAATTTTCTAAATTACCCCAGGGTTATTAATATTTGTTTATATTAATAACTCAAATTATTTTACTGGCTACTAATAGTTTCACTTTTTCTCCGATTAGTTAAACTTTCGAACGATAGGGGGATCATGATCGATTTCCTTCACTTTTTGGATTCGCATCTTGAGGGTAGGATGTGAATCTGACAGTCAACAAGTAGATTTTAAATTATAATCGAAATTGTTTAATCGGCGGGTTTTCTCAAGTCAATTTAATATGTGAACGATAGTTTCCTTTAAATCTCAGCCGGTACAAGGTTATCGCAACTGGAGAATCTTTATTTTACGGGTATTCAAGTGTAGAATCCCGTTGTGCTACTATGGCGGCTTGATCGACCAATTTAATCATAATCTTCGATTATATACACCATCCGTCATTCGACGAGATGTATCACCAATAATACAACGGGACACAACCCGTCCGCCTTTTCCACACCATATATTTCCAACCTGATGGGACCTGAACCATATAATGGAGGATGCCAAGGGCATGGCGTTCCCATACTCCACAACTACCCTCGTATACCCTAAAATGTCTCGTAACTTGTCAAAACTCTCGTAATCAAAACTCTTGTAAACAAACAAACAAAAAAATGTAACTTATCAAAACTCTTGTAAACAAACAAACAAAAAAAATGTAACTAATCAAAACTCTTGTAATCAAAAAAAATATATGTAACTATTAAAAAAAATGTATTATGTACAAAAACAAAGCAAAACAAAACAAAACAATTAATTATGTATTGTTATTGTATAATTTTATCGTTTTCCAACTATTATTATTATTTAATTAAATGAAGACAATATAAGCGAAACTCAATCGAAAATCTGAAAACAGAAAAATCAGAAAAAGATATTGACACATCTGGGACTCGAACCCAGGACCTCTCGCTTACCGGGCGAACGCGCTAACCACTGCGCCACCGTGTCGATATCCAATTCGGTCACTTTTAACTGTATCATACTTCGACTAAGAACCACCCACACTATCTTC
This sequence comes from Limnephilus rhombicus, assembly GCA_929108145.2. NCBI lineage: Eukaryota > Metazoa > Arthropoda > Insecta > Trichoptera > Limnephilidae > Limnephilus > Limnephilus rhombicus. The sequence goes on from OV815282.1 coordinate 364,186, forward strand.
ATTTTTTCTTAACGCATATGTGTCAATATCTTTTTCTGATTTTTCTGTTTTCAGATTTTCGATTGAGTTTCGCTTATATTGTCTTCATTTAATTAAATATTACAATTTGAGATTTTACTCATAAAGTTAAAATAAAAATAAAAATATTCATCCTAGACTTGCAGAAAAGTCAATTGATGTCGCATATTAAATAAAATGGATAAAGATTTATCCAGACACTATCTAGAGAGCATTTAGTTCGGGTTTGAATCTTGCAATCATACATAAAGATAGCAGCCAATAGTATATGCGTTAAGAAAAAATGAAGATAGTGTGGGTGGTTCTTAGTCGAAGTATGATACAGTTAAAAGTGACCGAATTGGATATCGACACGGTGGCGCAGTGGTTAGCGCGTTCGCCCGGTAAGCGAGAGGTCCTGGGTTCGAGTCCCAGATGTGTCAATATCTTTTTCTGATTTTTCTGTTTTCAGATTTTCGATTGAGTTTCGCTTATATTGTCTTCATTTAATTAAATATTACAATTTGAGATTTTACTCATAAAGTTAAAATAAAAATAAAAATATTATTATTATTTTTATTTTTCAACTGTGAGACCTAGTTAGTATAGGCAGGTTTTCTTTTTCATTTAAATTCAGTGAAAAGTGAAGGTTGTTCAACCATTATAAAAAGTGTTAATAATCCGATAACAGGATAAAGTGATGCCACAGAGCATAATATAAAAGTGAATGATTGAAATGGTATTTTCACTACAATGTCTGTACCGGACGTGATTTGACAATTAAATAATTGTATTTTAAATTATAATTAATTAATAAATCAGCTGCCGGGGTCAAGTAATTCCAAAGGGATAAAAAACAAAACTTGACCCCTTCACCCCCTTTTCCCATCTCTGTGTATGTACCTACACACGTATTTTGTTACTTTGCATAAATTTGTGATTTGTGCAAAGCCTTCTTGGTCTGTTGTACATACCTACAACCCTTTGACCTTTGCGCAAATTCAAATTTATGCAAAGCCATTCATATCTCTTTATGTACCCAATTTGTGCAAAACTATGTATTTTTATCCTGCACAAATTGGCTCTATGTAACTTAATTCTATTTTGTGCAAAGTTTCATGATTTGTGTACATACCTACACACTTGAATTTGTTATTTTCATAAAAATCTACCATGTCTATGCAAACTCATAAATAAACGAAGGATCGGGGAAGCAGTCAGAGTAAGGCGAGATTGGACGGTGTGGCGTTTTTTGCTTCGTTGGGCGAGAGCAAAACGAACCGCAGTAGCGTTTAAGGTCTCTAATGGCCAAAATTCCTAGAACTCATCTCAGTTCGGAGAATTGAGATGAAAAAAGGGCCTAAGTATGGGCAGACTCCCGGCTCAGAGCCCTTTAAATACGGCCGAAATTGCGCTAGATCGGCAGAGCTCCAGATCTCATCGCCACAACAGCATCTCGCCTTCTCCTGCCTGCTCCGATCTACCACTGGAAAACTTGGACTTCTTCTTGGCCCTGGCCGAACCGCCCACCCTGAAGAACCTATTACAATCTCTCGAAACGCCTTTCTCAAGGCGCAGGTTACCCCTCTACTGCGCTCCACCTCCCTTCTTCCCCTCGCCTTCTCCCGTTTCTCCCTTTACCTACGACAAGTTGGACTTCTTCTCTCCTCTGGCCAGTCCACCCTGAAGAACCTATTACAATTTGTCGAAACGCCTTTATCAAGGCGAAGGTTACCCCTCTACTGCGCTCTACCTCCCTTCCCCTTGCCTTCGATCCGTTTCTCCCTTTTTACCTACAATTTCTCCCCGTTTTCCCTCGCTTTCTTCCCATTTCTCCCTTTCTCCCTACATTTACCCCACTTTTCCCTCTACCTACCCTTTCTCTCCCCTTCTCCCGAAGGCGTCGAAACGGCCAGCCGGTCCCCCTCCCACTACATCGTCTGTGCGGTTGGCGATTACAGTGCCACGTCCCGTACAATGTCTTTTTATTTTTGTATTTAACTACAATGATTATTGTTTTATTTCTATTGTATTTCTGTTTTGAATTTTACTATTTTTAGGAACCGGTGGACCAATACAATTGTTAAGTTTTTAGTCAGCATAGGACATAGGTATGTTCGGGGTCGAACATTTACGCGAGAACGGGGAAAATGTTATGAAAATAATTTAATAAGGAAAATAATTTTCTAAATTACCCCAGGGTTATTAATATTTGTTTATATTAATAACTCAAATTATTTTACTGGCTACTAATAGTTTCACTTTTTCTCCGATTAGTTAAACTTTCGAACGATAGGGGGATCATGATCGATTTCCTTCACTTTTTGGATTCGCATCTTGAGGGTAGGATGTGAATCTGACAGTCAACAAGTGGATTTTAAATTATAATGGAAATTGTTTAATCGGCGGGTTTTCTCAAGTCAATTTAATATGTGAACGATAGTTTTCTTTAAATCTCAGCCGGTACAAGGTTATCGCGACTGGAGAATCTTTATTTTACGGGTATTCAAGTGTAGAATCCCGTTGTGCTACTATGGTAGCTTGATCGACCAATTTAATCATAATCTTCGATTATATACACCATCCGTCATTCGACGAGATGTATCACCAATAATACAACGGCACACAACCCGTCCGCCTTTTCCACACCATATATTTCCAACCTGATGGGACCTGAACCATATAATGGAGGATGCCAAGGGCATGGCGTTCCCATACTCCACAACTACCCAAGATGGATGGAGAAGATCGAGTAACCTGGCGATGATGCAAAAGTGAGGGAGGAACGGTCCCTTGCTTTGCATCTGGATTCGACGCAGCCACGTTATAGGTTTTTAGCTAGGATGTAGATGTAGTATGGTCCACAGGTATGATTAATCCTTTAATATATAAATCTTGTTATACATCCACTCTTTTATTTTTATATTTCCAAGCTTCACAACATTGAACAAAATAACAGTGCCCACGCTCTGATGGGAGTATTTCATGCCTACCGACACAGTCCAGTATATCTCGTACCCACGAGATTTGGCGTCCAAGATCCCATGGGATTAAAGCTGATAACTGTGTACCTTTATGTATAACCCTGTAACTATAACATTTAATACACCCACTCAATAAGAGGTGTAAATATCATGATAACGTGACCACAAAGTAGGTACAGATCACAACACAACCATCCAGTGTCATTACCCATTCAACATCATTACCCTGATATATTAAATACCCTAACGAGATAACCCTTATTAAAACCCAACATTAAATCCATTTATAACAGGCTGTACACAGCCGTTGTAAAACCAAGACTCATGCATGCAGCCTTGGTCTGGTTGCATTGCATTTAAAAAATCTGTCCAACTTCAATCTTTCAGATTTGGATAACTTTACTTACTTAGAAACACTAGAACTAACTTACTAGAACAGTGGTTCTTAACCTTTTTGGCTGGCGACCCAAAGTATGAATATATTTGAAGTACGCGACCCTAATCTAATTTTTTATTTTATTTTCCAGTGACAGGTACTAAAATGATATATTATGTAATTTTATACTATAAAATTACAATTACATCCTATAAAATTTATAGGATGTACATAGTTGTAAAATTAGAAATAAACAACTTTATTTAAATGTTCTGTATTAAAATCAGACAATTCAGCAATTAAAACAGTTACAGTTTGTCAAATAAGAGTAGAAAATATATGAGGGCGCCACTGTTGTTCAAATGGCAATACTAAACACATAACTCATGGTGTTAAAGTAAAGTTGTGTAACCTACATTTTTATAAAAAATTAAAAAGGCATAAAAGTGGAAAAAATATTTTTTCATTGCAGTATAGATACCCGCCGATCTCAAAATTAGAATTACGTATAGGTATATTATTATTATACCTTTGCAATTTTGTGTTAACATAATGAAGAATAACTATAATGTAATAAAATATAAAGCACAGTTTAGAAATTGCTCACATTTATTTAATACTAGATAAAGTACCTAGCGTTGCCTGGGCTTTAGATCATGTCTCTAATTTTAGATCTGAATATAGTTTACTCATTCAGATCTAAAAGTAGTGTAACTAAACTCACCATTAGTGATTCTTCCTTTCTATCTATTGTTAAATTCAAATTTATGTTAAATTAAATTAAAGTAAATCGCTTTATAAATCACCTTTTAATCAATTTATGTCATGAAGAAAAAATGTTTTTTAAAATGTGATTTACTGTGTTCTATACATTCAGTGTCATTGCACCTCAAAAAAATATTTGACAGTTAAATTGGTGTTGCTAGTCTACAAATTTAGTAGTTCAAGTTTTTATATTTTCTACTCTTTTTTGACAGACTATAAAAAATGTACAGCAAAATAATTAGTGATACCCTGGTGTTGTATTTTTGAGCAAAGATCATGTATACGTGGAGTTATGTTTATAGAAAGTGCACACCGCATGTCATGCTGAGGATCCAACCTATTCCTGTACTTATTCTTCATAACAGCAAGGCATGAAAATCCTGCTTCACGTAAATAAGTAGTTGGGAAAGGTAGCAGGGCTTTTTCAGCTTCATTGCTCAGAACAGGCTTCCCAGATAATTGTACCCAAAATTTAGTGAGACTCGTTCTGGCAAATCTCTCTTTTAAAAGTGCATTACCATCGACTTGCATTTGGAGCAATTCTTCTTGTAATCCAGCTGAATCGCTTTCAACGCCCATTACATCTACTTCAAATGGATTTCTTACCCAACTGTATTTCACGATATTATTTGTCATTTTGTGGAATATATCCATTTCATATTCAACTGTTCTCATATGTTCTAAAAAAATAGGCATGGTCTCCACGAAAATACGGTTGCCATTAAGATTAAGATCTTCCAAAAACGCGAACGTGACCCAACCCAATACCTCTCGCGACCTGAATTTGGGTCGCGACCCAAGGTTAAGAATCGCTGTACTAGAATGTACTATAATTTGTTCTAAAATCGATGATACACGATGCTGTCATAGCAATGAACAAAATTTTGTCCCTTTTTAAATTCTACATTTTCTTGACGAACCATCATAAAATGTACATCAATAGTATAATTCATCAGGATTGTCATACATGTAGCAAAATATATACAATAAAAATAAAATTTTAAAATACCTGGTCTGGAGACCACACCAACTGCAGCATCCCCATGATGCCCAAACTAGCCGACTCAATATTGAAGAAGTGCGCCGTGGTGAAGAAATCAATGGCCTCATAGACATCGGTGGCCTGCTTGGACATGAGCAGCGTATACATGAGGGGGACGGCCTGCTGGACCAGGTTGCTGAAGGCCACCGACTCTTCGAGGAAGGCCACTATGTTCTCCTTCTCCTGGTGGGCGGTGATCAGCTCCGCCTCCTCGATGTCCGACGATACTCCCTTGTTCTCGGTGACATAGACATTGTGTAGGAGTGCAATGAAGTAGGAAATCTGAAATGAATTGATTGTTTTATCTTTCTCTTAGAGCCCATTCACATTTCCGTTTAAAAACGGACAACTTTCCATTTAAAAATCTTATGGCCTATAGTGGCTGTAGAGATTATATGGCGATGTTCAAACATGTCCGACACGATTAAAAAACGGATTAGGCATGTTTTGTTAGAAGGATAGCTAGCGCAGCACGTCCGTTTAAAAATCGTGCCGGAACTCGCTCGATCATAGGTTTGTATGAAGCTGTTCACACTTGGCAGCTAGTCGTTCCGGCGTAAGCTCCGCTACACCCCTCCCCTCAACCCGCCCGTTCCCAGTCGCAAGGAAACACGTACACAGCATCTGCGTGATCATCCGATTTTTTGTCGTTCCCTTTTTTAAACGGAGATGTGAACAGAATGTCCGGTTAAACGGAGTGTGAACAGGTTGTCCGATGTCCATTTTTGAAATGGAATGGGAGTGGGCTCTTAAACTTTAACACGTCTTTATAAATTTCTGGTATTTCAACATCTAACCTAACGTTTTCTGACCATTAACCAGTATCGTAGGTCCATTTGGACCTGACAAAAAAAAACTTAATTTCTTCCAACTGCACAACATCAGAAATTTGGCTGATCTCATTATGTCGCATGCTGCGGCTGGTGCTGGATGTTCGGCCCTTAAAGTTTACTACGAAATATAACAATGCCAGATCTTGTTGCATGAAAATACATTGATGTTACTTGCATACTACAAATCAAACCTCTCTCATGAGTATGTAGCTACATATAAATTCAACTTTAACAAATCAATTTAATTCCAAATCTTGTTCTATACTTATTGGGTTATTAAAATGATTTTCACGAGCATCCTTTCTTATAAAGCATTTCGTTGACATAACCGCATAAACTTCAGATGTGGAACAAACAAGCACAAGACAAGCCCTATACATGTTTCAATCAGCCTTGCATTTCAGTGAGATATCCTCATATGCATATCCTCATGGCCATACGTCCCAGTTCATTTTACTTACCTCATTTCTACATGTATCCTTCCTCTGCCATTCCCATACCTCACTGCATACAGTAATCGGATAAAACGAATGTTTCTTTATTTGTCCCTTATGCGGTCCCTAAACCATTCATCCGATTGCCATGAAACTTTGGTGATTTGTTGTATGCACACTTGCGATGATTTCTACAAATAATGCTACGAGTTCTGGCATTATGAAATTATTTCCTATACCATTCATCCGATTGTGATGAAATCCGATGGTGATCTGTTATGCGCACTCCCGTGAAGGTTTCTATATATAAAGGTGAGTTCTGGCATTGTGGGGAAGGTGGAAGGCGGGGGGAAACATGGGGAGGAGGGTGGAAGATGGGGAAGGTGGAAGGGAAACACGGGAGGAAAGGGGACGCAAATGGGGACGGGAATGGGGACGAATGGGAAAGGTCACACAGAGAGAAACAATTTCTTACTTTGTATGGCATTGCAACGCACACCTCGGTACTCACTAGTTAAAAAATAGATTAGGTTAAGTTAGGCTAGGTCATAGGTGTTGTGTTGTGTTAGGTTAGGTTTGTTGTTTGTTCTTTCATGGAACCACTACTTTCGCGTACATAATACATGAAGGGTTAGAAGGCCCTACCTGATCTTTTTTGTCCATTTCGGTCCTGAGCAACTTGGCTTCTGGATACATTCTTTCTGCATGCCTGATGACCATGAACGCTTCAAAATACTGTCCATCATGAAGCAGTCTTCTTATGTTTGTGTAGGCATCGTTAACAGTCCCTTGCGACAGTGGAGGGTCATCCTGGGTCAACTGGTCAATCTTGTCCTGAACCACTTTTTTCAATTCCTCTTTTATGGCATCCCAAGCCTTTTCTAGCTCCGCGTTTGGTCCAGGATTCAGCTTTTGGTGAAGTGTCTCCAGTTCAGCTTTTTCCTTCTTTAATTCTTCCTCAAGAAGGTTCATTTTTATCTGAGCAGCGAAGGGATTATGTTCGATGAAGACCTGTGGAATAATCAGTGTAAATTTTAGTGAAGCAAAAATACATTAAACTTGCAGGAAGGTATTCTCACATTCAATTCCCATACTGCAGGTCAAACGTAACTCAAAAAAAATTACAAGTGTGCAGTTCACATGCGGTAGAAATGAAACCTTCAGAAAACTAAAGTAGACAAAAGTGAGGAGTCTTAATTCTATAGTTGTATGTGTTTGTCTCTTTTTAGAGTAGCTTTTTCATTTCACAAAGGAGGTACTATAATTAATATGCATATTAATTACTGCCGTTCCCTATTTTATGTAAAGTATAATTAACAATATACTACAGTGGCGACGAGGATTTAAAAGAATTTATGCGGCAACCGAGACAATTTGCATCAGTTTCAAAAATTCGGAGAGAATTTTGTGATAATGGCGATACTGTACGGACGGGGAGTCTTGTGACAAATGGTCATCATAAACCGGAATGTGGGTGTCTTAGAGAACGAGTAAAGAAGATATTCAGCGGGCTGAAATTTCAAAGAAGAACTGGAAGACCTGGGACAATCGGAAACGGAAAAATCAGCGGGGAGCCGAGAGAGCCGGAGTTGCGTAAAGAAGGTCTGCAGCGGAGAGTATGAGAGGACAAGAATCAGCCGGAGTATCAAGGGGCAGCAGGGAGCTGATCCTGACCAGAGGCAACCGGAGCAACAAGGAGCGGCAGGGAGCTGTTCCTGGTAACTGCTGGAAGCTGAGAAGGTGCCAGGGGTCAACAAGGCAGCAGGGAGCTGATCTCGGTAGCCGGGGCTGGACGAGGAAATTTCGAGCTGACGGAGTCACGGAATGATCATCATCAACAGAATTAAGATAAGGCTTGCAAATTAAATTAGAGTAATATTTTTTGAGAAATTGTTGTAATTTTTTTGTGTTCAAATCATGGCTCAAGTAAAGCCGTTAGCAACTTACAGTCACAAAACAGATTGTTTTGGGGTTTTCGAGCAAGATTGGAGAATTACTTTATCTTATATGACGAAAAGGTTACTGCCGAAAAGAAACGAGCCATATTCTTAAACGCTATGGAGGAGGAAACATTTAAATTATTAATTGTTATGTAAAGTACAATAAAAGTATAATTAACAATATACTACAGTTGAGTAGTGGGAAATGAGAGCGAGGAGTGGAAAATGGGATGGAGATAAGTACCTGCTTACAGAAATCTAAGGGTCTGCAGTTTGATACACAATAAATGAAATCTTAGACAAACCTTAACCAGCTGTACCGCATTCTTTCGCACCAGAGTAGCTCTGTCCTGCAGTCTTCCGATGGCTCGAGCCAGGACTCGCTGCTGCCGGGTGACGGGGACGCAACCCTCGCGATGAAGACGACACCAGTTCTGCAGCACCTATTCAACAATACTTTTATTAAAACAGGAGTCTCTCATTGCACAACCTCTGGATTTGCTTACCCTAGTGTTTTGAAATGATAATATGCATAGTTCCTACCGGGATGTCATTTATCCAGTACCTACCCTCCCTAACCATATCACCCTGCTGAAGACAGCATTTGAAAATGGAACAATGAGAAGACTGAATTAAAGTACATTTGTTGGTGAAAAAACAGAAGAAGTTTTGGGACATTGGAAGCAACTTGAGAACAATATTTTGGGCTACATGGGAAGTTTTTTGTTGGTGGTTGGTGTTCATACATATTCGTTTATGAACTAAAAGAAGGTGTTTTGACCGTATCAAGATCATTTGCTACTTATTTGTGTGACGTGTCAATAGTTACCTCGAGGTACCGCGGTGGAACCAAATAAACTATATTCATAATAAGGAACTCCAGTGAAAAATATTATGGCTTTAAAAAAATATGTTCATATAGACTAATAAACGCTGATTCTGAATATATAAGTTTTATTTCATAATATTAAACGCAGAGTTTTTAAAAAATTATTAAAAAGTGCATTTTTAAACCTCTCCTCAAAACACAGCATTAAGTTGGCATTACTGAAATGGTGAGTGGTGACGTCACTGCTAACTTGTCACCTGGTGATAGTGTGTATTGTATTGTATTGACATTTGAAATGACTTGAAGTGCACACGTATGCAATTCAACATTTCGTGTTTTTGGTTTATTTTCATACTGTTTATAGAGATTTAGATAAATAATAGTTATTGTGTTTATTGAAACATAATTTAGGCCCTCAACAATTTACGAAAAGGGCTATATTTGCGGATAATCTGCAATAAATTTTGCCTATTTGAGGTCAAAGTCGTGTCATATTTGACTTTTGGTTTATGTATTTTCAAATTGTTTTTAGTATTAGGGGCTTTTTATACAAGTTATTACACAATCGTCATGATCAGTGTCTTATAAATACCAGTGTTTCTGTATGTGTTATACATAAAACAATGTACAGTCACGCCTGAACACAAAATTCGAGGCTTACGATGTCACTTATATTTGTAATGAAAAAGATGATTCATTGTTTTTATATTGCACTTTGTTAAAATACAACAACAGTAGCGGTGAAATGTAGACATTTTACCAATGTTTTTCTATATTAAAAGCAGTTAATCTTGAGTAAAAAAACGCCTCAATTTCTCACACAGAGCCACAAAGCGAGATTTCTCGAGCCATCCTATATTTTATTCCGCCATTTTCTTTCATTCAAAATCAGGGATGCTCTGCCCAAAAAAATTATTTCCCTAGATTTCGAAGTGAAATTTCCCTAGAATTTCACATTTACGCAATTACCTACGTAGCCACCTGATTGTGTAACACTAATCCTGTTATAATATATGTTAATTAATATGATTAATTAATTGGAAAGATATCGGAACTTGGTAAATATACTTATAATACTGTGCTTTTCCAAATAAAACACTTTTTGCTAAGTGAAGTAATAATTCGGCCCCTTAGGGTCAAAAAAACGTATCTCATTTTTCTCTACTTTACAGGAGAGCAAAAAAACATAGTTCTCAATCAATCAATGTTGTCTACTTTTAAACAAATGGAACATATTAATAATTTCTTCTCGTTTAGTTAAAGGGTGGTATTTTGTGCTTCTAAATCATCTTTTAAATATAAAATAGTAATTCATTTTCATATGTTTTTTTAAATTTAAGTGCAGCTATATCTCAGTTACGTTTCTTTGAGCCTAACCAAAGTGAAAATTACAATCACTGAACTCAAGTTACGAAAAACTTCCTTTGATATTTGACTTTTTTTACACCCGAAAATTTGTAAAGATGATTTATAGGAATTAGGATAGTGGTGGAACAGTAATAAAAATATTTCAAGTCTAGAAATATTTATTGAAAAACTTATTTATAACAGAAAAACATATAAAATATTTAGGTAACTATTTTCCAACTGATACTATGCTAAAAAAAAAACTTAATATGCTACATAATATTGCAACTTGTTTAAAAAGCTGGAATCTTGTACCTGACTAACTTACTAACTACCTAACTAACCATCACGCCGTTTCTCCGCAGGGGTAGGCAGAGAGGACGGACCGCCAAGCAACTCAGTCTTAGCACACACTCTTTGCTTCACTCACTTTACTTCAACCAACACCTCTTCCATAGGTCACTCCAAGAGGTTCGCTACGTTTGTGATTTAGAAGGTGTGCCCTGGTTCATGGGGTGAGGTTTTTCTAGGTCTTGGAGGCGCATGACCAGGACACACTGAACCCCAGATTCCTACCCACCCCTAAAACCCTTTTCCTTCCCAGAATTCTCCTCTCCTTTATTTCCAAAAAAAACCCTCCTCACAGCATCCCCAAAGATAAAATAGGGCCTGAGATAAATTATTTTCCTCAAGGCCTCCTGTGTGTAGCGCATGTAAAAAAATAAGTCCAGCTCGTTGCCTTGTTTTAGGAACTTAATAAATATGATCAGGATCTTCTTTTGAATGTGATTTTTAACTAGTTTACATCCATGCCATTTTTATGTCTTTTTGTTTTTAATTAATTGTTTCCTCAAGTTGACGAAACTGAAGAAATACTCTTGTCCCATCTCAATTTATTTTCTTTGTAGAAGTTTCGATATATCAACAGGTATCACTCATCAGAATGAACTTCTTTCCATTAGCATTAGCTACCAAATACTTATACATACATGAAGCGATTTCATCTGAGCCACGACCAGCCACTCATTCATGTCACATGTAATTTCTAGCTTCATTGCTCCGAACATTAAAAAAAGTTAAATTGTAAACTGCCAGGTGTCGTATATAAAAAATTATCTTCGAACGTATTCTAAATTAAACTCAATGAAATTTACAGTGGATTCAGAAGCAAGGGTTTTAGATTGGATTTTACAATTCTGTACAGCAATTTTGCGTTGTCTGTGGCTATCATACTCATCCAAAAGAATATTTTTCTTCCATATTAGCATTTTCGTATTTAACACACGAGTCGCACATATCTTCGTTGTTGAAACTATAGGTTACAGGGGTTAAATATGTTTCGGTTTAACCATGTTTTTTCAGGAACAAAATTTGTATCCTTACACAAGTCAACATACATAGTGTACATTACGTATGTGTAATGTCAAATCGGCGGCTAAATATTTAAATGAAGTGTTCGCCCTACAGTAATGTGACGGTACTGTTGGAAAAGACATAATGTTGTCCTTAGATTCTTCTGGTCTTTTATCTCCAGGTAAATGTTTTCCCCTTTTGTTTTGGAGAACTTTTCCACTTTCCAAGCTATTATTAATTATATTTCTAAAAAAGATTTCAGTAATATCCAATGTAGTCAAGAAAAATTCTTGGCATTCTTGGATTCTCGAATCGCTCTTAAAGAAGAAGAACTGTCTTGACTTTTGGCATCGTGACTCCTGATTTTCTGCTATTTTTATGTTGGTGGCAGTTGTAGTAACATCAATTTCGTTTTTGGGGATGCTGTGTAGAGAGTATTTTTAGGGGAAGGAAGGATAAGAAAGGAAGGAAAGATTAAGAAAGGGACCCTCAGATGGTTTGGGCACGTAGAGCGAATGAGCGAAGAAAGTAGTGTAAAAAGAATATATGATGCAAATGTGAATGGTAGAAGAAGTCGGGGACGCCCGAGGAAGACATGGCACGATCAAGTGAATCAGATACTTGAGACGGGCCATGTCAAAAGTCAGAATAATAGAAGAGTATGTATGAGACGATGTATGAATGTGAGTGAGGCAAAGAGTGTGTGCCAAGACCGAGTTGTTTGGCGGTCCGTCCTCTCTGCCTACCCCCGCGGGGAAACGGCGTGATGGTTAGTTAGTTAGTTTTAGGAAGGATGAGAAATTCTTAGAAGGAATAAGGTATAAGGGGTGGTTGGGAATTTGGGGGCCAGTGTGACGGACGAATGAATGACCATCCTTTCCACTGCGATGCAAGAGAATGTTCCAAGAGAGTCCTGCTGGAGAGGTCAAAAGATCTCCTTCAGTCTCTCCCGACCCAGCCTGCCACGCTATCGATGGCAGACACATCTGCCGCCAAGATCCGGACAAACCTGACCCCATAAACCCGGGTACCCCTGCTAAGTCACCAAACGTTATCCAATAAATGATTCCCGGGGCGGCGATACCCATACCCGCCTCTGAAATAAGATATTTGTGGCACCTGAAGAATCTTCATTATTATTCAACAATGTCGCTTCCATTATTCACTGAATCTGTGATTTGTGTGTTTTCCTTTCCATATTCGATTTATATTGAGTCAAAACACACAAAAAATAACCAAACTAATATTCAAACCACTCGTTAAAATAAAAAGTGCCGCAAACACAACTGTCAAATCGTAAATGAATGACGCGTAAGTGACATTTCAGTAAAACAGTTGCATAATCTATGCGGGTGAATCGAACGTAACTAAAGATGCGTTTCTTTGACTCGCAAGCAAATATCTTTTTATTCAAGTTTAAAAAACGCAAGTAAAGATACACTCTACTGACATTAACAATAAATGGTTTTCTGTAGATACGCAACGATGTAAATTTTTAACCGTTGAACCTATAGATACGTGTCTTTGTCACTTAACGTAATGTGTTATTTTGTGTCTAGTACCATCCGTAACTCAAAATCGACAAAAAATGAGATACGTTTCTTTGACTCTAAGGGGCCGAATTTAAAAGTACGAATACACTCACCACTGAATTAGAAACTGAATTCCAAATTTAAAAAAAAACACTTTGCGAAATAAAAATCAACCGCAATCACCGAAAAAACAGAACTTAAAACATAAATTAAATTTTTTTTCAGAGGTCCCATTTATCTTTTTAGATACAACATATATATAACATTGCATGGTAAGTACATGAACAATAATTAAGATTCATGGGAATTCCAAAAAATATATATTTTTATATGTATGTATATATATATACATCCCGCTATCATTTCTGCGTCCTTTCATCAGATCGACATTACTGCGTCTATCGGAAGGATTTGATTTTACATAGTTCTAATTAAAGTATATACTATCTTTTCAGTGTTTGATTGTAGCTAGGTATTTAAATTTTCGAAAAACATTAATTTAAAAATATACAAAACGTAAAAAACGGCCTTTAACGTTCCACCAATCTGAACTCCTTTCATATTCAATGCAGAGAGGCATCCTGCGTATATTTACTTTAATTTGGTCCACAATGAAGCGTCCAATTATATATTCATTTTCATGTGTACGACAAACCGACGTCTTGCGACGTTGCCGCTTATTTGTTCAAGTTTTTGGTTGGACGACTGTATAGGTATTTATAGAATATGAAGGCGCCAAGATGACTGGCCCATACGTCGCGGACTCTAATCAACCCGGCGGCAATGCCCACGTAAAGTTTATTAAATTGGTATGAGATTTTTTTGAGACTTATCATTCAGAATTAAAACGTTGCTTGAAGTGTGATTTGTTATTTTTAGTGACTAGATCTATATTGCTGGGATCTTCTTATGCTTCCTCTTCTCTCCATTTTGATTTCGCATCACGACAGTGATTACCATATTATGAATATATCAGTGGACTCCTGTATGGTTTTCTCATCAAAAACAGTTTTTTCATGTTAATTTTAAAAAATGCACTCTAGATAATATAAGTGGCTAATTATTACTACAACACGATTATCAGTAGGAATATTATGTGACCTATTAATTATAAAGAAACCGCAGACTTCGGTAAGAGTCAATTTGGGAGGCGGTATGGGTACCGCTGCCCCGGGAACCATTTATTGGATAACCTCTGCCATAGGTCACCCCAAATGGTTCGCTACGTTTGGTGAATTAGCGAGGGTGCCCTATAATATGTTATGCTCATGTCGTGAGGTTTGTCTGGGTCTTGGCTGCGGATGCGTCTGCCCACCAGCTGCATAGAAGGCCGGATCGGGACGGAATGGTTGAGGGAGTTCCTTTGAGTCTCCAGCCGTACTTTTGCCAAAACTTGCCGAAACCGAAACCGAACCTTCCGTCGGTCACTAATTATATATATATTATTATTTTGAATTATATTATAGACCGGTCAGTGGTTGAGTGGGCATCGCGTTTGGGTCCCACCCAGGCGTTTCGTGTTTGATTCCTCTTGTTGACTAAGTCCTCCATCGCGACTTAAGCAACATTTTCGGCTTACTGTGGTGGTAGTGGGAGATTTTCAAATATTGTCGGGTTATTCGTTAACCCGGGAATGTTTGTTGTTTGATGCATTTTCGTTCACGGGAGAAACAATTTTAGGAGTTTTAGGGGCTTAGATTTTTAACAACTAAATTATATGATAAATCCCTTTAAAAGGAAAAGGGGAAAATAGAAAAGCGAAAGCATAAAACTGTCTAAAGTCTAAACAAATAATATAATATGACTTCGGATAATAAGTAAATATTATTTAACAATATCTAACAATGAGACTGTTCTTTGCAGAGAGGACCGCCAAAGAACTCGATCTTGGCACACACTCCTTGCCTCAATCGCGTTAAGTTTTAAAGCTCTTTAAAAAATATATGTTATTCTTGAAGATAATATTTAGACATTTCCCGTGCCGAAAAGCAAATTATATAAAATTCCCTCCACGGAAAAAAAATCGGAAAGTATGCTCCAAAAATTATTATAAACATTAATTATTATTATTTTTTTTTAATTTATAAACTAACGTTTAGACAAGATTTTTTTTATGCATAGCACAAAGGGTAACAATTATTACAAGCAATAATTGTCAGCCTGAAACACTCATTTACATTGAAAAATCTCCCGAGAAAAGATACTTGCCCCCAACGGGACTTGAACCCGTGTCCTTCCGATTGCCGGTCGAATGCTCTGAACACTGAGCTATGGGGGCTTATCAAATACCCGCCAAATAATTCAATATATACTAGTGTTTCATTCAACAATTACTGCTTGTTATATTTTTTCCACCTGAAAACAACCAACTTTATTTTTGCGAGGAAGACATTGTTAGTGTTAAATCCCTCGCTAGGTGGCGTCGAGACAAATTATGTCTGCATTTATTGGGGAAATACTTAAACTTGTTAAATATTAATTATTATTATTTTTTTTTTTAATTTATAAACTAACGTTTAGACAAGATTTTTTTTTATGCATAGCACAAAGGGTAACAATTATTACAAGTAATAATTGTCAGCCTGAAACACTCATTTACATTGAAAAATCTCCCGAGAAAAGATACTTGCCCCCAACGGGACTTGAATGCTCTGACTACTGAGCTATGGGGGCTTATCAAATACCCGCCAAATAATTCAATATATACTAGTGTTTCATTCAACAATTACTGCTTGTTATATTTTTTCCACCTGAAAACAACCAACTTTATTTTTGCGAGGAAGTTAAAGGAGATTGTTAGTGTTAAATCCCTCGCTAGGTGGCGTCGAGACAGGTTTCAGGCTGACAATTATTGCTTGTAATAATTATTATAAACACATTTGTTTCTGTTATTTTACAAGTTAGATGTATGAAAAAATTCAGTGTTTTTTCTTAAATGCTGTTTAAGACAACCTCCACAAGATTTTTGCTCTATTTTAAACGAGTTGTGTTTTATTAAATATTTTCACAATTTTTGCATCGACTTCGTCGCTTTAAATACAAGCGCGCTCCTCTAGCACTCGTAATTTCATATCTCTCCATCTTCTTCTTTTTGAGCCCGGTTGCGGCTCCTTACGTGCTAACTTTTGAGTATCTAATTGTAGCCAGTCTATTTATACCAGTTCTGAAGAATGAATTCTAAATATAAGAGGATTGAAAAACATTTAGTTCATTGATATAAGATGATAATTAAAAGGGTTAATTATTACTTCAACATTGTATCGGATGTACCATCAAGACTTGTACGGTGTACACTTAGTGTACTGGTTCACGAACTTGACCTAATAATGAAAAATTTGTTTGTATTATAAATATTATAAACAAATACATCACATCCAAACACTTTAAATGTGGTTCCTAGAACTCGATAATGGAGAGGCCCGTTAAGTAACAAGAGATTCATTAATTAATTTTGTCTTCTGGAATATTGCCGATTACTCTAATGAACGGTTCATGCCATTAAAAAGATAACGATTTTAATCGACATTTTGACAGCAGTACAGTACAGGGCCTCCTGGGAGGAAAATACATATATGTTAAATCTCTTAAAAGGAAAATCGAAAGCATAAAACTATGTAAACAAATAAAATAACATGCCTTTAATAATAAATAAACATTATCTCACAATAACTAACCATCCCGCTGTTTCCTCGCAGGGGTTCGCAGAGAGGACCGCCAAACAACTCGGTCTGTGCATACACTCCTTGCCTCATTCGCATCCATATATCGCTCTTTTCTTCTGTCTTTCGACATGACTCAAGAATTCGGTTTACTCAATCATGCAATGTCTTTCTCGCGCATCCCCGACTTTTTCTACCATTCAAGTTCACGTCATATATTCTTCTTACAACCTTTCTTTAGATAATTGGCTCTACATGCCCAAACCATCTAAGAGTCCTATTCTTATCTCATTACACTCATCAGTCTTATATTCTCCGGGAATCTCAAAGTATCTCCACATATATTTTTTACTGTCAAATCAGTAATAAATTGAAGAGAAAATTGTTTTATTTGTAGTAAGTAAGTTTTCAAGTTGCTAATATATTAAGCACATCGATTTTATCTTGTTTAATAATAATAGAGTGGCGTGGCACACAATTAAGCATTGTAGGAATTTATAATCGTGGATAAGAAAATAACCAACATTTGTGTAAAAATAGTCATACAAAAAAATAAAGTTGCTGAAATATTTGATGTACAATAATAACATAATGACAAGCTGAATTTGAATGAAATCTTGTTTTTTCTTATCTCAATTGCAATGTGCGATGTTTTTACTATGATTGATCTGTATCAGAAGAAACGCTATTAAAAAGCGATGTTGCCAAATGTAGGAGTTGCGATCCGCTAGTCAATGTAACGTATATTTTGCTAAAAATATACGCTCGTCTACTGCAGCGCCGCGGCTCGCCGCTCGGTGACAAAGCACTGAACTAAAATAGTATATTTCAGTTGATTCAGGTACCAAAACCGCGTCTGGCTTATTTTCGTTTTTGGACTGTATGAGGGTACAGGAGTGGGGAAAACTTGAAATTACATGTGTTCAATCCTGCATCCGTATACCGGACGCAGAATGACGGTCGGACGCAGGATTGAATGAAAGTGTCCATTAGAAGACGCAGCAATGATAGCGGGATGTATATATATATATATATACATCCCGCTACAGATTTGGCGTCCTTTCACTTCGCATCCTTTTGGCTACCACTGCTTACGGTAGGTTTTTAAATAAAATTGCTGTGAATGTTCACATGTTTTTAGGTTGACAGAAGAGTGATAGTAAAAGAATTATCCAGAAATTGTGTTTTGAGGGTATTCAAATTTTTGATAGGTACGTATACTTTAGAGTCTTTTGGGCGTCCTTTCATATTGCCGCCGTTTTGGCAACCGCGTATATCGTAGGTATATCACACTTCATTCCATATTTAGGGCATCCGTTCATTACGAACATTTGACGACCTCCGCATATTCCTGTATGCAGTACGTTTATATTACAATGTTTTCAGAATCCTTTGAATTCGTTTTCGATTTGCCAACGGTGTATCTTTCGTAGGTACATAATGATTGGTTACATAAATATTATTTTGAAGGAAACCAAAACAGAATCCCAAGAAGTCAAAACGGTAGACTGTTATTATATCATTTTATATTTGGGAGGCAACATCAATCAAATTAAAAATTTGGGAGGCAGGTGTGGGTACCGCCGCCCCGGGAACCATTTACAGGATAACTAACAGCCCTGCCATAGGTCACATCAAGTGGTTAGATATGTTTGGTGTCTTAGCGGGGGTGCCCGGGTTCACAGGGTGAGCTGTGTTTAGGTCTTGGCAGCCTATGCATTTGCCCACCTACTACATGGCGGGCCGGATCGGGAGAGACTGGTTGAGGGAGACCTTTTCATCTCTCCAACCGGACTCTCGATCCACGCCTTATATCACAGTGGGAGGGATGGATTCATAAGTATGTCACTCCTGCACACATTGACCCCCGGATTCCTAACCATCCTTCATACTTTTTTCTTTCCCAAAACTTTATCTCCTTCCTTTACCCAAAAATACCCTCCACACAGCATCCCCAAAGATGACATAGGCCTTGGGGGAAATTCTTTTCCTCAGGGCCTGCAGTGTGGAGCTAATGTAAAAAAATATATAGAGCGAACAGGAACTAGGTTATTTTAGTTACCAATAATTATTCGGGATGCATAAAATAGGCTCCTTTTTGCGATAGGTAGCAATTGACAAGTGCAATAAAGGCACAATTTTTTTTGAAGAAAGACAATCTTTATTGGGTTACGTATAACCTGTCACTAATTTAAAATCTCGTACTTTTTTTGTTTTTTTTTTACATGTGCTCCACGCAGAAGACCCTGAGGGAAATAATTCATCTTTGGGTATGCTGTGTGGAGAGCTTTTGAAGGAAAGGAAAGAGAGGAAAATTATTTTAAGGAAAGGGGTTTAAAGGCTGGGTAGGAATCTGGGGTTCAGTGTGTCCCGGTCATCCGCCTCCATGACCTAGACAAACCTCACCCCCATGAACCCGGACACCCCTGCTAAATCACCAAACGTAGCGAAACACTCGGGGTGACCTATAGCAGAGATTAACCAATAAAGCTTCCCGGGGCGGCGGTACCCATCCCCGCCTCCCAAATTGAATTGTACTAACCTCTCAATTGTAAGCTTTAAGTGGCGACCACGTACGACGTATCCCGCATTTCATTCCACGCATTTAGTGGCGACTGGGAACGACGTATACCTACCGCATTTCATTCCTAGCCTTTAGTGACGACCGATGGCGTTGGCGAACTTGTTAGGAAACAACGTTGCCGGTTCACTCCAACTCCCGTACGAGATTTTAGTAGCACGCGGCGACGATTTTGATTGACGAGAGTGATTTTCGACGTTGCCGCACATATTTGGTCGGTTGCCTCGAATGCTTTGCCTTTTCAAATTTTGTCCGAGCATTATTTGTATTATTCCGAGCATTGACGTCTGTGTGGCTTAGAGTGTATTTGGCGACTGACCATTTTAGTGTATTAATTACAATACAGTATTGATTACTGTCGATGCATTGAAACGGAACAAAATAATTGAAAGACTAATAGAATAATTATTCCAAGATTACTCTTCGGAGTCGTACCAGCCTTCTAACGTAGATTTCAGATACTCTGAGATGTGTGCCTTAATTTGATAATTCTTATTTTCGACCGTTTTAACGGTAAAATTTACTTCTTTAAAATTCCCTATTCTTATTTACAAGAGTTCACTCACTCTGACGGTGATGGTGGGATATGACCAAATCCCAAATTGACACCGGTTAAATTTACTCGAAAAATTAAGAAAAAATTCTGAAAACGACCTTCGTTCGTCGTTTCCACAAAACTTTAACGTATTGACCAATTCCAAGAAGAAAATTGATAAAGAAATAACAAAAAAAATACAGGGCGCAGTTCACACGCCGCGCAGTAGAAATGAAACCTTCAGAAAACGAAAGTAGACAAGAGTGGATAGGCTACGAAGCACCGCACAAAGATAAGCCCGATTATTATCTTATTCTCTCGTAGTCCTATAGATTTATGTTTTTGCCTCTTTTTAGTGTCGCTATTTTTAGTTTCATCGAGTTTCAAATCACAACGGTGCTAAAGAAGTTTTCACTTCAAAAGAGGTCGAATGCCGGATTTTTGTTTTTATTTCGAAAAGGACTCGAGACATATTTTCAGAAATCACGAGATAGAATGTGAAATTCAAAATATCCTGACAATAATGAATGGCAAGGATAGAAAAGGTCTTCTGCTAAATTGCATAAAACGGGAGATTATGTACAAAATTATCAGGAATACAAAAAACCCATTACAAGAAAATACCATTCCTCATTTAATGATTATTTGCCCCAAATGCTTGGGATTTTTTGCGATTAAACAATATGAAAATATAGAAAACTATGCGTAGATATTTAATTTAAATGTAGACAGATAATTTAATACGTATGAAGGATGAGTTAATGATGAATGTAAGCAAGTCTAAATCGTGGTGTTTGATACGAAAACAATGTGAAACTTAGTTGTGAATGATGAATACTCGGAGCAGGTGGATAAGTTTTTGAAGTATGTACTGTGAAGTATATTTGGGAATTGTGTTTACGGTAGATGGGAAGGCTGATATGTGAAACAAGATTAAATGTAGGTAACTCCATTAACGGAGGATAGAACGCCATTGGCGCCAACAAAAAAACTGTCCAAAGAAGCGAAGCCAGATATCCATAATAAAGAGCTGGAACCGACCCTCATGTATGGCTGTGAGGCATGGAACTGGTAGAGGAAGGAAGAGGAAGGAAGCAAAGGAAGGAAAGTAGACTGAATGCTGTGGAATTGCGATTCCTGAGGCGTGAGTGTGGTAAAACCATGTACGATCTTGGGAGAAATGTGGAGATCCGCGAAGAATGCAAGGCCAATGTAAACGTAATGAGTAAAATTATGAAAGGAACGCTCGGATGGATTGTAGAGCGAATGATCGAGAAAAGGAGAAGAAGCAGTCGGGGGCGCCCGAGGAAGACGTGTGACATTTCAATTTGGGAGGCGGGTATGGGTACCGCCGCCCCGGGAACCATTTATTGGACAACCAACACCTCTGCCATAGGTCACCCCCAAGTGGTTCACTACGTTTGGTGACTTAGCAGGGGTGCCCAAACTCATTGGGTGAGGTCTTGGTAGCGGATGCGCCTGCCCAGCTACTGCGTGGCAGAGAGAGACTGGTTGAGGGAGGCCTTTCGACCTTTTCAGCAGGACTCTCTCGACCCATCGCTTTGCACAGTTATTGGAGGGATGGATTCATACGTACGTCACTCCTGGATACACTAAACCTCTGATTCCTACCCATCTCTAATACCTTTTTCCTTTCCAGAACTTCCTATCCTTCTCTTGCTTAAAAAGAACCTCCTCACTGCATCCCCTAAGATGACATAGGGCCTGAGGGAAATTATTTTTCTCGTGGCCTTCTGAGTGGAGCTAATATAAAAAAAATGACAAGACCAAGTGAATCAGATACTTGATTCGGGCTGCGTCAAGAGTCAAAATAATAGAAGAGGATACATCGATGAATGTGAATGAGGCAAGGAGTGTGTGCCAAGACCGAGTTGTTTGGCGGCCCGTCCTCTCTGCCTACCCCTGCGGAGAAACGGTGTTATGTTTAGTTAGTTAGTGAAGGATGATTTTATACATATTTTTGTCGTCGAATTCTGGTGCACCTTTTGCTATACATTCGGTCATCGACGACCTCCGTAGTCCAGTGGGTAAGACTCTTGACTCACAATCCGGAGGTGGCGGGTTCGAACCCGGCATGTGCAAATAAATTTTATTTGATTAATTTGTGTTATTTCACAATTAATTCATTTAAAATAATATATAGTATATTTGCGGCATGTTCCAGAGTGGAAGATACTATCAGTATCGCCCTGGTGTAAGACCACCATTCAGAATTGAAACGTTGCTTGAAAATGGCTTTAGCCGTGTTTGGTGACCAGATCTGAATAGCCAGGTACTTCCCAACCTTCCTCTTCCCCAACTCCTTCCCCTCCCCACTACCTTCAGCCTCACAACATACCCTAATTGGGGATGCCATAGTCTCACTGGCTCCAGACGGGAGTAGTTGAGATTCTTGTGCGGCATTCACTGTAAAAAAAAAAAAAAAAATCATATTAATAATTATGGTTTCTTCTTGGTGTGGTTCATTTTCATTTTGTATGGTTTGAAGATTGGATATTAATTTTGCAAAAATTGAAACGTTATTTTGGATTTTATAAGACTCGAACCCTCGCGGTCTGAATTGTTTGGCCACTAAATTCGTGAAACGTTTTACGCCGCTGGACTATGGGAGCCTTGAGTGAGAGCGAGGATTTACCGTATCTATTATATAAGAATTTATTAACTATTATATTAAAATAATAATAAATTTTCGTGACGCATTTCAGTTTCATTAGAATTTCAAGTCGCTAACGGCGCTAAAGAAATTTCACTTAAAAATAAATATCTCGGGTTACGAATAACCTGTCACTATTTTGAAATCACCTACTGCCAGCACTATAGCAGTAGATGATGATTGATTGTTCAGTGATGGAGAACGAAGAAAGCCGAGGAATCGAAATCTCGAAGGGCGATGACTGGGCGTGAACCAATGGCATTAGACAAATGAATAAATTACTTGCAATAAAATCCATCAGATTGTTCCACGCTTGAAAAATACAAATTCATACTTCCATCGATAAATTTTAATAAAATAAAATTCATTCTCTGATTTCCTATTGTCTTCGCCAGTGAATTCAAAAGAATAACACTCAAAATACTTTTTCCTGCAATCTTTTATTAAAAATAAATTACAAAAATGACTCCATAGGGGGTTACGAAAACAATTAAAACCGATGGTGAATTAGTTGATCTATGAATAGATTAAAAAAATAGAAAAAGGGACACATAAAATCTTTTATAAAAAAAAATTCGAGTGTAGTTTACACGCGGTAGAAGCGAAACATTACCAAAAAAATCTCAACCAATACTTGAAAAGTGAGGTCATAATCAAAGCGACGAATGAGCGCAGACCAGCGTAATTTCTGTTTCATATCGTAACTAATAGGGGCCTTTAACCTGTCAAAGGCCCGCAAATTCCAGGAAAAATACGGAAATTTCGTAACAAAACACGATTTTGAATTTTGAATTAAATGTTTTGTTGATTAATTTTGAGCTATCGTATATTTCATTGACTGAAATACGTTCCTAGAACAATAAACTATGCACCAAAACAACATTACTTGCGTTAATTACGTAAATTAATAGGTTTTATGATGTTTTAGTCGAGGAACACGCGTCAAAACTGACAGCTTCAATTTGCGCCAAAAATGACATTTCGATTCCACAGATAAAAATCATTTAAAAATAATCTGGTGTTGTCAGATGAATGAAACTAGTGGCTATATCATCAATGATGTTGGCGCAAGCGATTCTGACCTTGTTTTCATACAAATTCTGTACATAGAAGGGTCAAAATCGCGGTCAAACTTTTTTATTTCGAAATATTTTTTTCGCGCATGCGCAAAAGCTGCGCGCAAATCCGCGGCTCCGGCCGTTTACAGGTTAAAAGTGACATCATAATCAAAACGATCAATAAGCGCAGTCGATGCGTCGCAGGTGCAGGAATCGTCATTTCCGTTTCATCCGAAATCCAAATCATAACGGGGCTATAGATGTTTCACTTAATCAGCAGGTTTATCACTCATAATGATTAAGACGACGCGCGACGAAAACACTTCTCATAAAACCTGAACAAAATATAATAAATAACAAAATATAATTATTGTAAAATGATAACGCTTGCTCAATTAGTTGAAGTATGAATGTATACAAATTGAAAAAGTGACCCTTTTAATAAAATCCTTTATTAAAAAAAAACTAAATTAGCAGGTAAGTAAGTGAGATAAGTTTTAAGATTTTCACGGCCAAAAGCATTTTCGTTATTTGTTTTTGGGGTGTTATGCCGTGTTGCGCTACCTCCTTCTTTAGCCAACGTTTCGGACATCGTTGCAGTGTCCATCATCAGGGCAGATCCGGCAGATCCGGTAGATGTGTAATTTTTAGTCGTGAAGTGTGTGCTTATTTACTTCGAAGCGATACCGTGCCGCCAGCACCACTAACTTTCACCAGTACAAAATAATCGTGACAAGCAGTGGCGTCATCGCCGCGGAACGGAATAGAAAGTTCATTAAAACGTGGTATTTATGCTGGCCAGGGGCAAGTCCGTTTGCGAGACGCCGACGGAAGTGGCTCCATCTCTTAATGAAATCTAAAATTAGAAATCACAATGGTAAGAATTTAAGAAAAAATAAAATAAAATAAATAAAAATTACAATGGTTAACTTTCACCAGTACAAAATAATCGTGACAAGTAGTGGCGTCATCGCCGCGGAACGGAATAGAAAGCTCATTAAAACGTGGTATTTATGCTAGTCAGGGGCAAGTCCGTTTGCGAGATGCCGACCGAAGCTTCGTAGCTTCTTCGCTCTTGTCTACTTTAGTTTTCTGAGGTTTCAGTTCTACCGCGTGTGAACTGCACATTTGTACTTTGAAGTGTAAACTTCTAGCACCTGCAAATCTTCTAGTACCGTTGTGATTTGAAACTCGATGAAACGAAAAATAGCGACACTAAAATGAGGCAAAAACATACATCTATAGAATTTAGCCTGCAATAGAATAAGACAGAACAGTCGGTCTCCTCTATGTGCGGTGCTTCGTAGCCTACCCACTTTTGTTTACTTCAGTATTCTGAAGGTTTCATTTCTACGGCGTGTGAACTGCGCACTGTATGTTTTTGTTATTTCTATACCAATTTTCTTCTT
This sequence comes from Limnephilus rhombicus, assembly GCA_929108145.2. Classification (NCBI taxonomy): domain Eukaryota; kingdom Metazoa; phylum Arthropoda; class Insecta; order Trichoptera; family Limnephilidae; genus Limnephilus; species Limnephilus rhombicus. Next base: position 389,534 of record OV815282.1, read on the forward strand.
GGATTTAGTCAATACAATTTTTGGAAATGTACGAAGGTCGTTTTCAGAATTTTATATTAATTTTTCCATTAAAATTAATTGATGAGCTCGCTTTTGTTTCACACATCCGCTGTCTGAAACCTTAAATCTGTGTCAATTAGGGATTTAGGTAGTATCCCACCATCACCGTCAGAGTAAGTGAACTCCTGTAAAATAAGAATAGGTATTTAAAATAGAATTTTAAAGAAGTAAATTTGACCGTAAAAACGATCGAAGAGAAGAATTATTAATTAAAGGCACACATATCAGAGTATCTGAATTCTACGTTAGAGGGCTGGTATGACTCCTAAGAGTAATCTTGGTATGGGTATTCTGTTATTCTTTCAATTATTTTGTTCCGATTCAGTGCATCAACAGTAATCAATCCTGTATTGTAATTAATAAACTAAAATGGTCGGTCGCCAAATACACTCTAAGCAGCACAGCCGTCAATGCTCGGTGTACGATAATACGATTGATCATGACAAATTTTGAAAAGATAAAACATTCGATGCAACCGGCCAAGTATGTGCGGCAACGTTGCAAATCACTCTGCCGCCGCGTGCTACTAAAATCTCGAAGCGAACCGACAACGTTGTTTCCGATCGTCACTTTAAGCTAGTCGTGAAATGCAGAATATGCCACTAAAGTTTGCGAACGCCATCGGTCGCCACTAAAGGCTAGGAATGAAAGGCAATATACGTCGTACCCGGTCGCCACTAAATGCTAGAAATGAAGTGAAATAACATCTCCAAAAGAATTAGATAGACTAAACGGTGTCCTCTTTGTGCAGTGCTTCGTAATTTATTAGACTCCTCTGAGTGCGGCGCCTCGTGGAATAAAATAATTTAGACTTGGAAACAATATTATAATAAATTAACCCTACAATAATTATCCTTCAACTGATTCGTTTCAATCTGCATTCGTCTCAATCTGTCGAAGTTTAGTTTAAAGGAGAATAAATAAAATAAAATGAACAATAAAAGGAGACAAACATATACACCTATAGAATTTAGCCTGCAAGAGAATGAGATAGTATAATCGGTCTCCTCTTTGTGTGCCTCTTTGTAGCCTTCCCGCTCTTGTCTACTTTAGTTTTTCTGGAGGTTTCACTTCTACCGCGTGTGAATTGCACACTCTGAAATTGATTTTTTTATTGTAGTATTTTTACTCGCGACTGTATGATAAGGATTTTACAAACTTTTATATGGTTGTGATGCATTTGATGTGGTGGATTCTGGTTCACTAACTTCATTTCAATATTTTCACCTACGACTTAGTCATCTACTGATTCGTGGGGTGAGGTTTGTCACCCCTAAAACCCCTTTCCTTCCCATAGCTTCCTCTCCTTCCTTTCCTACACGCAGCGTCCTCAAAGATGACGTAGGCCCTGAGGTAATTATTTTCTTCAGGGCCTCCTGTGTGAGGCTAAAGTAAAAAAAAAAAACACATTTATATTAAATTTGGTCGCATTGTTTTCGATGTTTTCACAGTTGTTTCCTCGAATACATTGTTTCTGAAAATATGCCTCAAACAATTATAATTATAATTAACGGGTTGTTAAAAAAATTACAAATTCATCAAATATTTTAAGTTAATTTTCACAATCTGTGTAAGTTCTATTCAAGTTCTGTGATTATTTCAGATTTATAACGCAACTGCTCTTTAATTTTATAACAGAACTTGAATAGCACTTACACAGAACGTGAAAATTAACTTCAAATTTTTAATTTTTGATGATTCTGTCAAATTTTTAAAACAACCGGTCCTAAGTCCTTTTCGAAATAAAAACAAAAATCTGGCAGTTGAACTCCTTTGAAGTAAAAACATCAATACCGTTGTGATTTGACACTCAATGAAACGAAAATTAGCGACACTCAAAAGAGGCAAACACATACATCTATAGGATTTAGACTGCGAGAGAATAAGGGGGCATACATTAATTACGTGAGCAGTTAATTTTCCAATTTAAACCCCCCCCCCTCTGGTGAGATTTGGGGTCCCCCCCCCTCTCCCCTCACGAGACATCAGTTGTGTATCTGGGGTCTCACCCTATCCCATCCCGCCCAATGCTATCCCGTTTCGCCCCCCCTCCCCCATTGTGGAAAGTATTATCGCGACAAAATGCTGAAAAACTGTTCAAGATTTGGTGCGATTTTACTGGACCCCCCACCCCCATTTTTAGCTCAATTGATGTATGCCCCCTAAGATAGAATAATCGGTCTCCTCTTTGTGCGGTGCTTCGTAGCCTACCCACTCTTGCCTACTTTAGTTTTCTGAAAGTTTCATTTCTACGGCATGTGAACAGCGCACTGTATTTATTTTTCGTTATTTCTATATCAATTTTCTTCTTGGATTTGGTCAACACGTTGAAGTGAAAAGAATGTACGAGGGTCGTTTTGATTAGATGAATCATCCATGCAATTTTATTTTTATTTTTTCTATTAAAATTAATCGGTGAGCTCTCCTTTTGTTTCACACATCCGCTATCTGAAACCTTTGAAATCTACATGAGTTTGGGATTTGGGTCGTATCCCACCATCACTGTCAGAGTAAGTGAACTCCTGTAAAATAAAAATAGGGAATTTTAAAGAAGTAAAAACAACCAAAAAGCAGAATTATTAATTGAAGGCAAGTACCTCAGATTATCTGAATTCTACGTCATAGGTATGACTCCGAAGAATAATCATGATATTGCATTTCTGTTATTCTTTCAATTCTTTTGTTACATTTCATTGCATTAACCGTAAAATCAATACTGTATTGTAATTAAGACACTAAAATGGTCGGTCGCCAAATATACTCTAAATTGCATGGACGTCAATGCTCGGTATACGGTACTACGATTGATCACGACAAAATTTGTCAAAATCACGCCACCGCCGCGTGCACCTCAACTCTTGTATGGGTGTTGAAATAAACCGGCAACGTTTTTTCCCAACAAGTTTGCTAACGCCATTGGTCGCCACTAAAGGCTAGGAATGAAAGGCGATATACGTCGTACCCGGTCGCCACTAAATGCTAGGTATGAAAGGCGGCATATATCACACCCGGTCGCCTAAAGGGTAAGATTGAAAGGCAGAATACATGGCCGTGTATATCACCTAGCGCCTAGCTGCGTAGCGACAGACGGCGGAACTTTAATATTCAAAACTTTCCACTTCAAGCCCAATTTGGCGACCAGGACAATTTTTGCCAAAATGCTTGTCACGACATGTATTATGAACTGTGTAAAAATTTCGAAAAATAAAGTGGCGACCGTATATCGGTCGCCAAATGTCGGTGGTCGCCACTTTAGATGCATATTTGCCCATGCTGGTCGCCAAATAGATGGTGTTATGTAATAAGTTGATAGGTTTAATTCCTTTTTATTAATTTCTAAATAAAACACTTGTGTTGCAAAGTTTTTTTTAACTAAGAAACGACATTTATGTTTATTAATATCACTTTGAATGGTTTTTTTCTAACAATCAAATAATAGAATAACAAAACAAATGACAATCGATGATTGCATTCTAATTGACATTATAGGATTCAAATTTAAAGGGAATATATTTCCTTTACATCTCCCCCCCCCCCCCCCCCCCGCGGGAAAGAAAATTATTGCAAAAATTTTCATTCATCTTCGATATCCTCTTCATGGTTCATCAATGCAGGTGCTGGAATTAATTTCGAGATGTGGAAAAAATTTGATTCTAATTTTTTTCGACCAGTATTTATCTTGTAAATTGAGTTTGATAATTTTTCTATGATTTTGTAGGGTCCGATTCTCAATTCGTCGAGCTTCTTCCTGTTAAGTTTGTTTCCATTCTCCACAAAAACAGTATCACCAACTTTGAAGTTAATATGTCTCCTGGTTTTATCGTAAATCATCTTGTTGAAATTATGTGACTTTATAGTATTTTCCAGAGCTTTTTTTCTGTCTTGAATCAAATCGATGTCAGTCTTCTTAAGTTTTAACTCATTTGGCAAAATCGTAACATCTATGCCGTTAAGTAGGTACTGAGGCGCATAACCAGTGACAGTGTGCTCCGTTTTAAGCCACTTTTAAGCCATTTTCTTTGATTTTGCATCTAATTTTATTGACTAGCGTTTGATTTAATCTTTCATTTAATCCATTTGAGAAAGGCGAGTTTACTGCAGTAAAAATGATTGGAATATTTTTTTCATCCAAAAATTTTTTGAATTCTCTAGAATTAAGACCCGGATATTGGTCTGATAGTATCATGCCAATGTCATTAGTTTCTGTGGAGTTTAAGAGTTTGATGAAATCGTTGGTATTTTGAGTTTTTGACGTCAAAATATATGCAAACCTCGTGAAATGATCTGATAGCAGGTGCAAGTATCTCTTTGTTGACCGTGAACCCCCAAAACCACCTATCGTATCAATAGAACATATTTCAAAAGGTTTTGTTGCGGGACCCAAGTAGGACATCAATCCATATTTATTTTGACCTCTTGATTTGTTCTTTAAACATACTGCACAACTTTCGCAAGTTCTCTTTATATTGTTTGTCATGTTTTCTGATGTGTACCATGAGCTTATCATTTTTTGCATTTGATTAATTCCTATGTGACCTAGGTCTGTGTGAACATTTTTGATAAAATCTATGCTGAATTTTTCTGATAGAATTCTTTTTTCTTTTTTTTTACTTTCTTGTAATAAACATTATTCTTCGATATCAATTTATCTTTTCTGCACTGTATCTTCTCATTTTTGACCTGATCTTTTAAGATATCTTCTAATTTTATTAAGTTGACAACTTTTAATTGCTCATCTTGGTTCTCATCTGGTTCTAAGACTGGGTTTCTGCTTAGACAATCAGCTTCAATATTGTACTTTCCTGGAGAATATTTAATTTGAAAATCATATTGGGATAAGTAATATGTTAAGTCACCCAGCTCTTCATCGGTTCTAGATTTGATATTCATATTTTCCAGCAGTTTGTGATCTGAATAAACAGTAAATGGTTTACCTATCAACCAGTATTGCCAGTATCTCACTGCCTCTTTTATAGCTAAGCATTCTAAGTAAATTGCTTTTTTCTTTTTCTGTGCGCTGTTTAATTTTTTCGAAAAGTAAGCAACAGGTTTTTCTTTTCCATCAGATTGTGTCTGTTTTAAAATAGCTCCAACACCCTCTAGAGAAGCATCTGTATATATATTAATTGGTAAATCTTGATCAAAAATTTCCAAGATCGGTTGTGAGCATATTAGGTTTTTCATCGTTTCAAAAGCATTTTGGCATTTATCAGTCCAAATAAACTTTTGATTTTTCCTTAATAAATTATGCAAAGGATCTAGTATTATTGCACTCTTCGGAATGTACTCATGATAAAAGTTGATTTTTCCTAGAAATTGTCGCACATTCTTTTGTGTTTTTGGAATAGGAAAATTCTTTATTGAAATCAAATTATCCTTTACTGGCTTGACTGAATTACTCTGAATTATATGACCCAGATATTTTACCATATCTGATGCAAATGTGCATTTTGTAAATTTTAATCTAAAACCTTCTGTTTTGATTGCATTCAGCAGCTTTGTCAGATGATCAATGTGTTCAGCAAAAGTTTTTGAAAAAATAAGAATGTCATCTATGTAATTGACAGCAAATTCGTTTAGTTTATATTTTCTCAATATATTGCTTAATATCCTCTGAAAAATTGCCGGAGAAGTCTTCAATCCAAAAGGCAGGCAGGTCCATTGATAATGTCCCTCCTGTGTTACAAATCCTGTTTTTTTTTTTGTCTTCAATCCGCAATGGAATAGACCAAAAGGCTGAGTTTATATCCAGCGTTGAAAAAAATTTGCAATTTCTGGTCTTTGTCATTAGGTCTTCAATCAATGGAAATGGTTGAGCTTGAGGTATTACTATTTTATTTAAGTCTCTGAAGTCTATGCATAATCTGGATCTTCTGTTTTCTTCTTTTTTAAATGCTAGAGTAACCGGTGCAGCAAATGGACTGTACGACTCTTCTATCAGTTTATTGTCTAATAATTTGCTATTTGCTCTTCTATTTCCTTTTTATCTTCTACACTGCATCTGTAAGGCCTCTTACTACAATATTTATCCACTAATAAGTCTATCTTCGCTTCATATCCATTGACAGTGCCAACATCATATTTACTCTTCGCGAACACTGATGTGTATTTGTCTATTAGTTCATTTATTTCTGTTTTTTGATCATTATTTAAATGATTCATTGTTATTTTAAAATCTTCTTCTTTAACATGTTCGTTAAAATTAATTCTGTGGTTTTCTATATGATTAAATTCAGTATTCGTTTTCATACCTGTAGAATATTTTTCTTTTTTATTTGTATTATTTAGGCAGAGTTTCTGTGATATTTGTAAGTCTTCACTTTGGATAAGTTTGAAGTCTTTTATCATGTCTAATCCAATAAAAAAAACATACTTGAAATTGTGTTCATCAATAATGTACACATCAACTTTTTTCTCCAATTCAAAATTTTTTATGTTTAACGTTGTCAAACCACTCGTCTTTTTAACACCATTAATCGTTACTAAATTTGCTTCATTCAAATTGTTTCCTTTTCCTTTTAGTTTCAATAATTTAGAATTAATTAGAGAAACATTTGAACCTGAATCATAAATTCCGTATATTTTTAATTTATCATTTAGTAATAGTTTGACTTTAATTAATGGTGTTACTATTAGTTTTTTTGATCATTTTCATTTAATTCAGTTTCTATCACTGAATTGTTTACATGTTTAATGGCATTTCTCTTAAATTTTTCATCCTCTTTTGTTTTGAACCAGCATGAAGCTTCAGGGTGGTAACGAATGCCCTTATTCAATTTTTCACAAATTTTACATGGATTTTTACCCCCATTTTTATTATGTTCTGCATTTCCAAATGTTTTCTTATTCATAAATCTTTTTTTGTTGACCATATGTTCATACTTGTTTACTTCATTAAACAAATCTACAGTATCTTGTAATCCTTCTCTATCGATCTTGTTAAGTATGAATTCTGGTAGTCCGGAAGCAACAAGATCTATCAAAGTACCGGTGTCAATTGATCTTCTCACATCCAATAGAAGTTTTTCTTTTCTCAGCATAATCCAACAGAGAACCATCTTTGTATCTAAATGATAGTGCGTATGTGACAGGGTTCCATCCTTTGTTTGCAAATGATTCACAGAATTTGTTTTTCCATGTTGACCACTCTGAGTTCATTGTTAGTTTTATAATCATGGAACTGTACCAGTATATACAAGATTTATCCATGAACAATCTGAGTATTTCTATTTTTTTTCCATCCATGGTCACATCAAACCGCAAACATTCTTTTTCAAACACTTCCATCCACTGGCTTGCATTTGTATTTTTAGTGCAGAATTTTTCTATAACAAACTTCTCAGCAATGTTTTTTAAGCTCTGTTGCTTATCTTCCATTAACTTTTCAATTAATTTTCCTAATGCATCTTCTTTTTGATGTACTTGTAAACATTTTTCGTCCAATTCTTCAAGGTATTGGTCTCCAAACTGTAGGTTTCCATTTCGTCTACATGTGTTTTTTTTAGTTCTTCTGTCATGGTTAACCAGACTCTTCTAACCTGGTATCTTTTTTTCAAACTATTTTTTATTTTTCCAAAAGCACTAGTTTTCATTATCTCCTCGTGATGGCAGGCGGATTGTAGCATTTCTGGTATTGTAAACACTTTTTCATCACTTGTGACTATTTTTGTAATGCTAATAATATTTGACCTGCCATCGCCTCCAGGTAATAGCGTAAATTCGAATTGAATTTTTTCCATTTTTGGTTTAAAACGAAATGTCGTTTTATAATAAGTTGATAGGTTTAATTCCTTTTTATTAATTTCTAAATAAAAAAACTTGTGTTGCAAAGTTTTTTTTAACTAAGAAACGACATTTATGTTTATTAATATCACTTTGAATGGTTTTTTTCTAACAATCAAATAATAGAATAACAAAACAAATGACAATCGATGATTGCATTCTAATTGACATTATAGGATTCAAATTTAAAGGGAATATATTTCCTTTACATGTATATATGTATATATATAAATAATACCAGTAACATTGTCATATGTAATAAAAATTTTGCCAGAGTTCGAAATTTCCCTAGATTTTGTCCTGATTTCCCTTATCCCTAAAAAATATTTTTCTCCCCTAGATCTAGGGAAATTTCCCTCGACATAACATCACTGATTCAAAGTGACAACCTGAAAGTAAATAAACTATCGGTGGGTGAAGACGTCACACAATCCACCATAGATATGGTGCTTTTCTGAGGGTCTAGAAAAATTAAAACTTTGACAATTATTTTAACTATTAAAACAAACTATAAAAATAAAAATGCAGTTATTTAAGTTTGAAGGTCTTTATTCATTAAAAAAAATAAAAAAATTGGACTGGAGTTCTCTATTGTGTTTCGCAGTTACCTTCGCAGAGGTAGTGATTGGTTTCCTTCTTCCTTGTAATCCATTATTTCAAACAATATTACTATTGAAGTTACAACTTACCCTGGATCGGACATAGGCTGAGAGGTCATGAAGGTGTTCTTCCAGGTCATCCATGACGTGTCAATAATTACCTCGAGGTACTGCGGTGGAACCACATAAACTATATTCATAATTGTGTTGTTCACCTTCGCAGAGGTAAGTGATTGGTTTCCTTCTTCCTTATAATCCATTATTTCAAACAATATGACTATTGAAGTGGCAACTTACCCTGGATCGGACATAGGCTGAGAGGTCATGAAGGTGTTCTTCCAGGTCATCCAGGAAGTCATCCCTCATGGCGCGCCTCTCATCCGACTGTCCCTCCCCCTTCAGCTCCTTGCACAGGATCTCTGTCATCATACCCAGCACGCTGCAGCGGAGCGGGTAGCACTGGAAAACCACATAACACATGGATCAACTAAAATTGGCCAATGTAGTGTGTTCAGGAGACCTACATGTACAGCTAAGTGAAACAACCGAAATTTATAAAGAAAGTGTACACTTATAAACCATTTTCTGTCAAAAAAATTTAATGGAATAGTTGTATTAATTTTTTTTATGTGAATACTGCACAAGAATCTTAACTACTCCTTACCAACTGGAGTCAGTGAGACTATGACATCCCAATAAGGAACTCCAGTTCAATTTAAAAAAAAAAAAATTAATGACGACCTTCTATCTTAAATAACTGCAAATTTTTTTTATTTTTAGAATTAGTTTTAATAGTTAAAATAATTGTCAAAGTTTTAATTTTTCAAGATCCCCGAAAACCACCGTATGCAATCGTGTGACGTCATCACTCACCAAAAGATATTTTTATTTTCAACAGGTGTTGTCATTTCGTATGACAGTTATATGGAAGAAACATTGATAATATTCGATAAGTAATAACATTATTTAGGTGGAACTATTTATTTATTATAATATGTTTATTATATTACAAGCTTACATTTTATTATTTTTCCCGCGGCTTCGCTCGCGTGGTGTGAGGGGGGTTCCCACTCCGCCTCCTCCACCTCCCTCCCCCCCCCCCCCTCTCATCGCCCTCCCTCCCCTCTCCCCCCGCCCCCACCCCCCCCCAATCTCTTCTTTTAGCTTCACAGATTGTAACCATATTGCGGAAACCAAAGCCACCACTTTGGAGCGGCCTAAAGAAGTTTCACAGTGAACTGCACTGTAAACCTATCGGTCTTTACTTTTCTGCGCGGCGGCCTGAAATGGCGCGGGACTGGATCGCTCCGAAGTGTGCGTGTGAGAGATACGATGTCGGATCAGCTGTTCTTCGTCTGCCATTTTGGAATTCGAAGTTCGGACGATTGGCCGTGCAACTAGGTAGCATTACGATTTTTTTGTACAGTAGTTTTTGAAGATTTTAAATTATAGAGATAAACTAATAGACATACCTCTATTTTAGAAACTGAATTATTCAATAGACAATAAATAAGTTTCAATAAACACAACAACTAAATCTCTATAAACAGTATGTAAATAAACGAATAACACAAAATGTTGTTAATACGATTGCTTGTGTCATACATTCCAATACAATGAAAATTTTGGTGAGCAGTGACGTCACCACTAAACATTTTAATAATACCAACTTGATGGTGTATTTCAATGACACGATTAAAAATGGACTTTTTATTAATTTTTTAAAGACTCTGCATTTAATACTATTTAATAAAACTTATATATTTTTTTAAAGCCAGAATATTTTCACTGGAGTTCCTTATTGGGGTATGTTGTGAGGCTAAAGGTAGTGGGGAGGAGAATAGGAAGGTAGGGGATGTGGCTATTCAGATCTGGTCACCAAATACGGCTTAAGCCATTTCAAACAACGAATACTGCACAAGAGTTCCAACTGCTCACTACTGTCTGGAGCCAGTGAGGCTACAGCATTTCAATTGGGGTATATTATGAGGCTGACAATATTGGGGAGGGGGAGGGGAAGGAGATGAGAAAGAAGAAGGTGGGGGAGCACTTGGCTATTCAAATCTGGTCTGAATAGCCAAACAGGGCTAAAGCCATTTCAAGCAATGTTTCAATTCTGAAAGGTGGTCTTACACCATGGCGATACTGAGAGTTTCTTCCACTCTGGAACATGCCGCAAATATATCTTACATTAATTTATTAAATGATTTAATTGTGAAATAACACAAATCAATCAAATTAAATTTATTTGCCCATGCCGAAATTTTAACCGGGAGGTAGCATCCGGATCACAAGTCAAAAGACCATGGAGGTGATCGTACTATTGTTAGCAATAATAAAACGCTAAGTTAATATTTATGATGAAATATATTGTCTCCACGGTAAATGACAATAATAACACTCAAGAATCGGCAAGATTGCATTCCGCCATTGAAATTCCTAGCCTTTGGCTATTGGTAGGACGGTAACCTGCAGGAGTTAGTAGTTCCAGTCAATCCCTTCTTTACCGACCGTAGTAGCTGGAGTAGTTTCCCTGTTGGCCGCCAGAGGCGCAAGCAGTACCTCTGGTGGCGGATGAGCCAACCAAACGTGTGAGGCGGCGCTAAAACTATATACATTAACAGCCTTACTAAAAAAAATCCACAGCGCGACCGATAACCTGTGTTATTGCAATAACATAAATAAACCCCGTATAAGCTAAAACACGATATATTACTAATAACTTTCTTGCATGATCACGTTGTAAAAATACATTCAATGTATTTTAGATCTGACAACGTTGTAATTTCTTAGAATTTACTTATGAAATAAGGTTAGTGCGCACGCGCACATGTCGTTCGCGCTGGAAAAAATTAAAGCCGCGAAAAACTTTGGCTCCGCGGATGTGTCTTTTAATTTTACTTGTATGTGATTATTATTTATATAATAATGACCAATGCACTTTTATTTATTTATTTATTTACGCCTATTTAGGCTTTTACATACATATATATAACAATATTAACGAAATTATACTTGTAAATAGTGCAGGAAACTACTGTTTAAAACACTTGCACAAAAATAAATACAAAGTAAAAATAGTAGGTATTGAATTTGAACCAAACAGGATGTAGGTACAAAAAACAAAAAAACCGAAATAGTTTTTTTTCTTTCAGCCAACAAAATACTGTCAATGTGTTAGTCAATTTTAATAGCTTTAGCAAAATATTCCCCTATTTGATGAAAAAAACTTCAATAAGGTATGCTTATATAATAAAATATATCAACAACATCGGAGTATTTGTTTCCAAGTTGTTGAATCCGTCGCATAGGAGTATAATATTGACTTGTTGACTTAGAATTGCTACAATAATATGGTAGGTACTGTCTTGTGACTGACCTGCCTGGAGTATGAAAAGAAATTACATATAATAAATCAGGGGTATCAAACATTGAATTTATGATTTTATACAAACAGGTTAAATCGGAAATGATTCTACGATCAGATAATTTTATTAAATTTAATGAACAAAGTACGTTATCGTAATTTAGGCATTCACTAGGAATGCCCATTTTAAAATTCACATATCTTAAAAATTTATTTTGGATTCTTTCAATCACATGTGAATGAACCTCATAATTTGGGGACCAAACCGTGGAATTGTATTCTAAATGACTCTTTACGAGTGACATATATAATGTTTTTACAGTATTGACATTGTTGAAATCACTAGATACCCTTAAAATAAATCCCAACATTTTCAAAGCTTTATTGGTTATTATTTCAATATGCTTAATAAAGTTGAGTTTCGTGTCAAACCAAATACCTAAGTCATTGATTTCCGAGACAGATACTAACGACATATTGTTAATTGAATAATCGAAAAATATTGGATTCTTTATTCGATAAAACCTCATAATTTGACATTTGCTTATGTTAAGTTGCAAGCGGTTATCATGACACCATATAATAAATCTCAACAAGTTATTTGACAATATATGGCAATCATTAATGTTTCTGATTGCTTTAAATAATTTCAGGTTGTCTGCAAACATTAATACTTGAACATCATTGAAAATATATAACACATCAAGTAATTAATATATTTGGTGTTTTTTGAGTGGTTTAACATCAGTTTTAATCAAATTAGCAAAATAATCGTACTTTGAATGTCGAACTGTCAGGAAATTGTTTTATACGTTATTTAAAAAATTAAATTTACATTGTGTGGTATTTATATTTTGAGAATTTATTCAAAGTTATGTTTTTTGATATAACTTAAATATCTAAAACACGTGTTGGTAAACGTATCAAAGAAATTAACGTCTCAAAATGTGCAAGCAATGCATTAGAATTTCAGTTTTTTTATTGTTATTTTTTGGAATGAAAACAAAACTTAAATTTTTTTTTACAATTTTTTATTGTAAGAAACAGAAAAAAGTAAAGTGATACTTTTTCTTTTTCTTCCAAATTCATTCAATAACAGGACTGTATTTTTTTAATTTTGTTTTTTAATAAATTTCTCTACACTTTCATCAAAAACGTTTGATAACAATTTTTTTCCGCGTTTGAATCTTAAAATAGGGCAGTTTTTGAGACCTAAAGTTTATTTAAAATACACAAATCTAAAGGGTAATTTTATCTAAATGGTTTTCATAAATGGTATTTGTTTTTACGACACCTTCAAAAATAAGAAATATGTAGAACATTCAAAATACTTTGGAAAAATTTCAAGTTTCGTTAGGACATCAATCGTTAAAACAGAGATAAACTACCCTCTCAGGCCGTGGAAACAATGTGTATTTCTTTCTATGAACAATTTTTAAATTAGTAATGTTTTCACATCCGCGGCTGTTTGTCAATTGAATAAAACTTTCACTGGGTTTTTTAGTAAGGCTGTGTATATGTATATCGTTTTAGACAGTGGGCAGTGTGATTATCAGCTTTCAATTGTGATTTCAAAATTAAGTTTGAAGTGTCAAAACTGTTGTCATTGTGACGTCAGATACAACCATAGACGATATAATATTTATCTCGTCATAGACAATTTACATAAATTAAGATATTATAAGGGGCATTTCTGAACACAATAAAAATAAAACTTTATACCTATCAAGGTTTACCATCTACGTTACGGATTGAAGATATAGTCGAACGATATGGCTACTGGCTACTACCCGCAACCCGCAGCAACACTGATAAAACAATACTGCGCAAGTTCGCAGCTATCCCGGTTTCCCCCTCTCCACTCTCCTGATGCAGAAACAACGCAGCTGACTTTAGCTGATTTCCGGAAAGGTATGAACGAATTTGAATCCAACATTTACCGAAAACTAGAAGCAGAAAATTTAGAAACAAAGAAATCATTGGAGTTCATTAGTTCAAAATATGATGAACTTATCAAAAAAATGGAGCTGGCACTAACTAACAACAAAAAATTGGAAGAAAAAATAGAAACAATGGAAAGTATGATGACAAAATTACAAAACCGCATCCATTCATTGGAAATGGACGTGGAACATAAAAACAGGGATGCAAACTTAAAATGTCTGGAATTTCGCGGAATTCCTGAAATTCAAGAAGAATCACCAGATACATTAAAAGTCATTGTATACAATATAAGCAAAACAACAAACTGCAGCATAGGATCAAAGGACATTGAAACAATCTACAGAGTTACGCAAAGGGAAAAACCTACACAGACCAAGGATATTAAACCAAGGACAGTAATTGTTAAACTTACCTCAGAAACGCATAAAGAAAATTTGTACTCCGCTATAAAAAAATTTAACCGCAGTGAAAACGTTGAAGGCAAAATGAATACAAGTGTTATAGGTATGTCAGGTCCCAGAAACCCAATATAGGTTTCGGAATACTTAACTTTTCAAGCAAAACGTTTATGGTTCCTAGCCAGGCAGTTAGCACGGGAAAAGAGTTATAGATATGTCTGGACAAAGGCTGGGAGAATTTTTGTAAAAAGGGACGACAATTCGAGGCCTATTTTTTTTTTTTTACGTTAACTCCAAGCAGGAGGCCCTGAGGAAAACAATTTCCCTCAGCGCCTATGTCATCTGGGGTGCTGTGTGGAGGGTCTTTTTGAGGAGAGGAAGGAATGAACATTGGTCTTGAAGAGACCCATGTTGTAGGAAGGAGGAAACACAGAGGCCGGCAAATCATTCCACAGCCGAGCTGTTGAACACAAGAACGAGTCGAAGAAACGACCCGTTCTCATGTGGCAAATGTCAACCGTGTACAAATGTTGGGCACGCGTTTGGCGTGTTTCCCGACTATGCACCGGTGCCGAAGGGATCAATGATGCTAGTTCCTCGGAGCATCTTCCATTGTAATACCGGTAGAACAAGGATAGCATTCCCACCCGACGCCTGTGCTCTAAAGATTGCAATCCGTCTGTTAAGATGGGAGAATCTATCAAACGGACCGCCCGTTTCTGCACAAAGTCAAGGGTATTTTTCAGGTATTTTGGAGCTCCAGACCAGAGGTGGCTGCCAAATTCAACCGTGGGGCGCACTTGTGATTTGTACAGGGTTAGCAGTTGTGTACTATTAAAGTATCTGCGGGCCCTGTACAGTACGCCCAGTTTCTGTGAGGCTAACTTTACTCTGGCTTCGATGGAGCCCCCATACCTGAGCTGGTCACTTAGGGTTACACCAAGCATTTCGATGGAGGGCCTGTTCGGAAGATTGCTTCCGTTGAAAGAGACTAGATTTTCATTTCGATCCCTTTTAGACGTAATCAGACAAGATTGGGTCTTTGAAACATTAAATTCAACGAGATTATTTTTACCCCAAGAGAAAACACTCTCAAGGTAACCGTCCATTCTTTGCTTCAAAGCCCTACGAGCTGTTGGAGTTTGTGAGCCCTTTGGGGGCTTGTCAAACAAAAAGCTATCATGAACTGTACTGTCATCCGCGTAACAGTGAATTGGTGGACATGACAAAAGGTCGTTGATGTGCAACAAAAACAAAGTCGGAGACAGAACCGATCCCTGCGGGACGCCAGCATTTATCGAGTGTGAGGAAGAGGTGAAACCATTGACTACCGTCTGAATCGACCTCTCCCTCATGAAGTCAGCAATCCACGTACACAAGGATGCGGGAAGTCCGTAAGAATGCAGTTTGTTGACAAGTCCTCGGTGTCAAACCCGGTCAAAGGCCTTGGAGATGTCCAGTGCAACTGTTTGGGTCTCACCGAAACGTTCCAGGCATCGCCCCCAAACATGCGTCACATACGCGAGAAGATCACCGCACGAGCAGTTCCGCCGGAATCCGTATTGACGATCGTTAATAATTTTGTTCTTCTCGAGGTATGTGAGCAGTTTGTCGTTGATCACACGTTCCATCACCTTAGACAGAACTGATGTGATCGCTATGGGGCGGTAGTTGGCCGGGTTGGAGCGGTCACCCTTCTTTGGAATAGGATGGATAACCGCTTTTTTCCAACCAGAGGGCACAGAGCCAGTCTTCAGGGACATTTTAAAAAGCTTCGTCAAAATTGGAGCTATTTCTACAGCGCACCTCTGCAGTACCAGGGCAGTTATTCCGTCAGGCCCACTAGCTTTATTAACATCAAGCCCTCGTAAAACTTGGAGTACTTCCCGATGCCGGTTCCTCAGCTTTTTCATACGAAAACCGCAGTGAGGAACCGATGTCGGGATAGCACCTTGGTCATCGAGGGTTGAGTTATCCGCAAACATTTTACCTAATAAGTTAGCCTTTTCGGTGGCGGTGTTTGCTAGTGAGCCGTCAGGTCTGGTAAATGGACTTAAACCATTTAAAATTAGAAGAGACTGCAGATATAATATATCTTCATAAAATTATCAATGGTTTTATTGATTGTTCGCCCCTTTTGGCTGAGATTAATTTTAGAGTCCCAGGTGTTAGAACCAGAGAAAAATCACTTTTTCATCTTCAAAAATGTTCTACTAATCTCAGACAAAATGCATTTATATTCAGAGCATGCAATGTATTTGATAAGAATTTTAATAATATGGACATATTCTCATGTAATTTAAGTACCCTAAAAAAGTATGTCATAGCCAACATTAAATAATTTTTTGACCGTATTGCAAGTTACCATGTTATTGCTGTGAATCCTTTCCAGTTGCATACTTGACATTCGACTTACTATTGTATTCACTCTGAGTTGTAGGTATGTATAATTTGTACAATGTACATATTATTATTATTGTTGTTGTGGCGTGAGAATAGAATTCTGACTCTGTATACTTTTTGTTTGAAATTTAGTAAGCAGATTATTATACTTTATATTGTGTTTTTTTATATATTTTTTTTTTAATAATTTTCATTATTTTTATATTT
The DNA here is from genome assembly GCA_929108145.2 of Limnephilus rhombicus. Taxonomy (NCBI): domain Eukaryota; kingdom Metazoa; phylum Arthropoda; class Insecta; order Trichoptera; family Limnephilidae; genus Limnephilus; species Limnephilus rhombicus. The sequence continues at coordinate 406,294 of OV815282.1, forward strand.
TTGTTAAGTTCTTACGGGTACAGGACCCTTACTTTTTTGTATTACTTTTTATTTATAATTTTAATTATGTGAAAATCTGTCATTGGATATTATGTATATTATTAATGTTATTTTTATAAGTGTAAAATATCTGTTGATTTTCCATAATAAATAAAATAAAATAAGAGGTGGCAGACTGGATTTGCAGAAATCGCGACCTATAGAGCCCGCAAGCGACCAGAATTGACTGCTGCCATGCGGGCATGCAGCCAGCTTTCTGCTAATCTGCTGGTCGTGCTCGAATTTTGACCTATTTATGATTCTCTTGGTTTCCTTTGCCATTTTGTTGTAAGCTGTTCTGTCTTCGGATGTTCTAGAAGTGTTGTAGGCTCAACACTTCTATTGTAGGCTTGGTAAGCCGCGTTTTTTCGTCGCACTGCTTCAGCGCATTGTCGACTGAACCACGGCTTTGAGCCTACACCAGTTTCCTTAACAGTAGATTTGATGAAGCCATCCATCGCGGATGGAATGACTTCACCAATTTCCTGGGCACATCTTGAGGGACCCGAAGTCCGAAAACAGACAGCTGACCACGGGAAAGCATTAAAATGTGCCCGCAGACCGAACCAATCTGCTGACCTATAGTGCCACACTTTTCTCTTCAGCCTCTCGTTTGGTGGTCTGAAGTTTACAAGGATTGATGTCGTCACCAGGCAGTGGTCGGACGATCCTAAAGGCGCTGTAACTTCAATCTTGTAACCGTGTGGCACAGTAGTTAAAAATAGGTCTAACAGATTGGAACGGTGAGTCTGGACATCAGGAACCCTTGTAGGCTCCTGAACCATTTGCTCCAATCCGTGCAAAGGGCAAAGGATTCCGCTTGGCGTCCAGCCGAGTCTGTTGATCCTGAGAACTTCAACCAAGGTTCATTATGAACATTGAAGTCCCCCAGGACCACAAATTCTGCCGTAGGGTAGCGGGGCAAGAGGTCATCAATAGTATCGCTTAAATGTTTGAACAGCTCGGACGTGTCTGATTCACTAAGGTTCGGTGAGCGGTATAAACATGCGTAGAATCTTACCGTACTGGCATGATTGATGCGTACCCACATTACGTCAGCTCGACTATAGAGACAGACACCTCCTTTAGGTCTGAACTTGCCTGCGAGGGTGAAGCCCGGGCAGTCCAGATAGGAGGCGTCTACAGGCTCGGCTATCTGTATTTCAGACAGGAAAAGAAGGTTCGGACGTTCAGAAAAAAGGTGGTGATAGACAGAGTTTAAATTGGTGTGCAGGCCGCGAATGTTGGTGTAATTCACCAACAGTTTTGGCCTGCACCGGGGACTCCTGCTTCCCGCCGTTGTAAAGATGTTGCTTATATTTCTTGTTAAGTTCATGATTTGAGTTGAGTTTTGTTTTTATGAGGAGAAAGGAAGGTCTGGGAAGGAAAAGGAATGAGGGGTGGGCAGGATGCTGATGCTATACTGATAGATTCGGAGCAAAAGCTAAAGGACATTAAATGACTAGAAGGTATTGTTTTTTCTCTTATAAGTACTACTAGCTGGGTTACCCGGCTTCGCTCAGGAAAACATTCGAGAGTGTTCTGGAATGTTTCACTTTGATGTTCCCGATTCCCTATTCTCGAAAATTCCACAATTTTCCAGAAGGTTCCGGGATGTTCTGGAACGTTGTGGAATGCTCTCAAATACTCTTGACTGGGATGTCCGGCATCGCTCACGGAGTTGATGAGAGATTGAATTGACGTTCGAATCCGCGACGGATCTTGCTTTATATACCCCATACGGGTAGACCCATACTAAAAAAACTTCAAATGTTCCAGAATAATGTTCCAGATCATTCCACCACATTCAGGAGTGTTATGGAATGTTCCACAATGATCTGGGCTGTTCCGGTATGTTCCTGAACCTTCCATCCTATTCCCGAACATTCCAGAATGTTCCGTGATGTTCTGGAATGCGGTGGAATGCTCAAGGATACTCTGAAATTTTTTTAACTGTTCTAGAAATTTCAACGGGGCGAAACTTCCAGCCCTTTCATTTGGCATGCAAATTGTTTTTTTTTAATAATATAATTATCCAAACTTCTAGAACTTTCCAGAACCTTCTAGACTCACTGACACTCTCCGCCTTTCAGAAAGCTTCTAGAACTTTCTCCTTCCATAACATCCTAGAGCATAAGGGAACCTTCCAGAACTATCTAGAACCGTGGTCGTCAAACTACGTCCCGCGGCGTATGTGTGTGCGGCCCGCACAAATATCTGCCGTTTTCTTTTTAAATATATTTTTTTTCATGTTATCTGTTTTTTGCGGCCCGCACAAATATCTGCCGTTTTCTTTTTAAATATATTTTTTCTCGTGTACAATTATATATTATCTGTTTTTTTCAAATATTTTGTGTACGTATGATTTTGAAACGTTGATTTTAATTGATTGACATTTGATTTTAAAACGCCAAGCTGGTTTTTGAACACATCCTAAGTGGGATACGTTTTTAGATTTTCATGGCCAAAAGTATTTTCCTTATTTGGTTTTGGTGTGTTAAGCCGTGTTGCGCTACCTCCTTATTTGGCCAACGTTTCGGACAGCGTTGCAGTGTCCATCATCAGGGCAGATCCGGCAGATGTGTGATTTGCCGGATCTGCCTTGATGATGGACACTGTAACGTTGTCCGAAACGTTGGCTAAAGAAGGAGGAAGTGCAACACAGCATAACACCCCAAAAAGCAAAAAACGGACATCCTAAGTCGATTTTGAACGCGCGCATAGTGTATGTCATAGGTTCTCAACGTGGGCGATAACGCTCCCTTATTGTTTGAGGCTTTCAGGGGGGTAGTAGAAGACGCAGAGAAAATTAGAGGGCATAGAGATGGCACAGTGAGGGCGTGGGAAGGTAAAAAAAATGGTCTAAAAAAATACCAAAAAACACGCTTATCACGTACTAATAAAGCAAATAATATTGGTTAATTTTTGTTTTTGTATTTATTGTAATCTTTTATCACGTATGCGAAAAGATTCCATTACAGACCTACATATTTTTCTTATATGTATAATGTTATGATTTTACGTGTATTATTATTATTAAGAATTGACAATATATCATGAACACAAGATGGAAGGAGATAGCAACCCGATACTTCAATACAAAATAATAGCTTTTTTTATTTTACTTTTCTGATTTTACGTGTATTATTATTTTTAAGAATTGACAATATATCATGAACACAAGATGGAAGGAGATAGCAACCCGATACTTCAATACAAAATAATAGCTTTTTTTAACTTGCTAATCAAAAAGGTACAACCCCTCCCCCTCCCCGAAATCATAAGTGTGCGGCCCACGGGAATACCTCACATTGTCCTATGTGGCTCTTGACCAGAAAAGTGTGCCGACCGCTGATCTAGAACCTTCTAGACTCACCGACATACTCCAACGCTCCTTCCAGAACTTTCTAGAGCTTTATCGAACCTTCTAGAACTTTTCGGAACCTTCTAGACTTACTGACGTGTTCCATAACTCCTTCCAGAACTTTCTATAGCTTTATCGAAACTTATAGAACTTCTTTCTGGAATCCTCTAGACCTACCGACATATTCCATCATGCCTTCCAGAACTTTCTACAGCTTTATCGAACCTTTTAGAACTTTCCGGAACCTTCTAGGTCCACCGACATATTCCGCCACTCCTTTCAGAACTTTTTGCAGCTTTATCGAACCTTACGAAACTTTATCGAATCCTCTGGAATTTTCTGGAACCTTCTGGACTCACCGACATACTCCGCCACTCCTTCGTAGGACTTTCTACAGCTTTATGGAACATTGTAGAACTTTTCGGAACCTTCTAGACACACTGACATACTCTGCCACTCCTTCCAAAATTTTCTATAGCTTCATCGATCCTTTCAGATCTCTTCGGAACCTTCTATATTCACCGATATACTCCGCCACTCCTTTCAGAACTTTGTACAGTCCTATCGAACCTTCTAGGACTTCCTACAGCATTATGGAACCTTCTAGAATTTTTCGGGCCCTTCTAGACACACCCGCACACTCCTCCACTCCTTTCAGAACTTTCTACAGCCTTATGAAACCTTTTAGAACTTTCTACAGCTTTACCAAACCTTCTAGAACTTTCCGGAACCATCCAGACTCACCGACATACTCCGCCACTACTTTCTGAATTTTTTACAGCCCTATAGAACCTTCTAGAATTTCCACAGCTTTATGGAACCTTCCAGAATTTTCTGAAACCTTCTAGACACACTGTCACACTCCTCCTTTCCTTTCAGAACTTTGTATAGCTCTATCGAACCTTCTAGAACTTTCGGAATCTTCTAGTCTCACCGTCATTTATTTCTGAAAGCTTCTAGAACTTTCTTCATCCACAATTTTCTAAGTATTTGTGAACCATCAGATTCTTCTAGATTCACCGACTTACTCCGCCACTCCTTCCAGAACTTGGCACGGCTTTGTCGAACCTTCTAGAACTTCTTGCAGCTTCATCGAACCTTCTAGAACTTTCCACAACCTTCTAGACTCACTGACACTCTCCTCCACTCCTTTCAGAACTTTCTAGAGCCTTATGGAACTTTCTACAGCTTCACCGAACCTTCTAGAACTTTCCACAACCTTCTAGACTCACCGACTTACTCCGCCAATCCTTTCAGAACTTTTTACGTCTTTATCGAACCTTCTAGAACTTCCTACAGCTTTGTGGAACCTTCTAGAATTTTTCAAAACCTTCTAGATACATCGACGCACTCCTCCACTCCTTTCAGAACTTTCTACAGCCTTATGGAACCTTCTAGAACTTTCCGGAACCTTCTAGACCCACCGACATATTCCGCCACTCCTTTCAGAACTTTGTACAGCTTTATCGAACCTTCTAGAACTTCCGGAATCTTCTAAACTCACCGCCTATTATTTTCTGAAAGCTTCTAGAACTTTTTCCTCACACAATTTTCTAAAGCATTCGTGAACCATCAAAACCTTCTAGACTCACCGACATACTCCGCCACACATTCCAGAACTTTCTACAGCTTTATTGAACCTTCTAGAACTTTCCGGAACCATCTAGACTTATCGACATACTCTGCCACTCCTTCCAGAAGTTTGTACAGTCCTATCGAACCTTCTAGGACTTCTTACAGCTTTATGGAACCTTCTAGAATTTTCCGGAACCATCTAGACACACCGACACACTCCTCCACTCCTTTCAGAAATTTCTACAGCTTTATCGAACATTCTTGAACTTTCCGGAACCTTCTAGACTCGCTGACATACTCCTCCATTTCTTCCAGAACATTCCAGAGTCTTATTGAATTTTCTAGAAGTTTCCAGAATCTTCCAGACTCTTCTTGAAGTTTCTAGAGTCTTCTTAGAACTTTCAGCCCTTATATCTTCAAAAGCAAGCACTTTAGGTAAAAACGAATACCCTTATTCCCTAGGGGGGATAGAGATCTACCATACCATATAACTCTCTTGATCGTACCGGCATTCGTTTCTGAGTTTTTGCATTCCGCACGTTTTTTTGGACTTTCTATTATAATATATATTGATATTGATTATTATTATTCTCAACAGCAACCACCAAATATCGAGATCACTGTCAGATCATCCCATTTATATTATACACCATAGTATATTAATCATCAAGCATTTCAAATTATTATTAATACCGTTCAATATGAACTTATCGCAAGCATTATCTCCATCAACAAACACCAAACTTAAATTAAAATATTTTTATTGTCTAATCTCCCTCCTTGAAATTGTAAATATAGACCTTAAACTCAGCGATCCTAAGATAACATTTCATACTATATCTGAAATAAAATGGGTTTAAACGATTATATGGAAATAGATAATTTTGGAGAGCCAAACAATGAATTTATCATAGAAGAAATTGATGAACTAAAAGAATTTAATTGGAGCTTAAACAAAATTAATATTCTACATCAAAATATCCGTACAATGGAAAATCTTGATGACTTTCTTTTATTTTTAGACAGTATTAAGTCAACTGCGAGATTTCATATAATAATCCTTACAGAATGCAGACTGAATGACTCATATTTCGCAAAACAAATTACATGACATCATGAATATCACACAACACCAAAATTAAATCAAAATAGTGGAGTCGTAACCTACATTCGCGATGACATCCACTGTCAAGTTTAAGAAATTTGCATCAGTCATTCAAATTGTCTGAAATTAGTAATTAATGGGTATCTATGTATTTTAGCCATTTACAGATCACCATCATTCCATGACATACATCCATTTCTGGATAATCTCATATCTGAACTCAAAAAATGTAGTGATTTCAAAGAACAAATAGTGATGGGGGATATAAATATTAACACATTTGGAAACATACACAGACAATGTCACGATTACATATGCGCCATGGCAGAAAACAACTTCACAATAAATATTAAAGTTCATACCAGAGTTCAAAATAATAGCATGTCATGTTTAGATCACATAAATACCAGAAATATTATGGCTTCCATGCATTTGTTATACACAATACAATAACTGATCACTATACAACAGCAATTAGCATTCCAAACACATCTTTTAAAAAACAAGTAAAAACTAAACAGTTCACATCATCCATCTGCTATGAGGGATTAATTAAGGATCTAAATGAGGAAACATGGCAAGATGTTGTTACGATACGCACCTCAAGTAGTATGACGCCACAGTCCCGCCGCGCGGTGAGTGCATTCCATTGCCCCCCTTGCAAGAAATGACATACCGCACCCCTCCCCGTCACAGCCCCGCGAGAAACCGGCCCGTGGCTCAGAAACCTACCGGCCGTCGTTCCGACAGACTGCGCACATCGCGGTACGCTCAGTAAATTCCCGCGAGATCACCGATTTTAATGGCGTTCCTATTAGAGCCGATCTCAATAGTAGTATACGAGGTCGCGGACATGGCCCGCTCCACTTGGAGATCACCGCTACCTGCACCAACCCCGGATTGCGGCCCCTGGCTTCCTACCCCCGTCCACCAGCTGTGAGTTGAACCTCGATTTCCCCCGTTGATTAATGTGTCCGCTAGCAATACTCGGTTGAAATGACCACACAGCCGGAGAGAATTGAGAGACCCCTTCGTAGGAAATACCTAGCTAGGCCTGAAATACCTGACTAATAATTATGTTTTGCTAGATGTTGTAATTGTGTATACCAGACAATACAGATGTGTTTCACCCAGCTACCTCTTTCATTTGATGGGATCACGTGGGCGGGCTTTGACAATTACCTATGTACCTTTTACCCCCCTAGCTACCTACGACCTTGACGAGGAGAGGTTTCCTGCCTGCCGACGACATTGAGCTAGCCGAGAGCAAAAGGTAGGTGGCTTCCCCCCCTTGGGACCGCTACACTGGCTACAACGTGGGGCCTTTCTCCTCAGCGTTTTGGTACCCACACTGGCCCAACTTTTTTTTTTCTCTCTCTCTGCCAAACCCACAGCCAAGCCTCCGCGTGAATCCACTCAAATGAGGGATCACTTAAATATTTCAATGCCCTGTTGACTTTCCCAAACTTACACCTTTGTAGCACATTAATTATGCACTGAGTTAATCTCTGTAAAATACGGCCATCTTGTTATCCTAGAACATGATGGAAAGCCGTTGTTTGGCGCGAAAACCGTAATGTCTCGTTCCGCCGGCAAATAACGATGCGCCGATCGCAGCGGTATGTCAGCCACATCGTTCCGATAAGGACAATTGAAACGAGTTTTTGTTATCACCGAAACAGGTGAAATAATATTGTGTTGTTCCTTTTTCTTCCAGCACAATATACTCAAACGCCCATTTGGAACGTTCCCTTTTTACCACACCATTAATGATGTTACGTATTTGTCAAATAATAGCATTTTCCGTCCATTATGTATCCAGGTACCGTGTTATCAGTTATCAGTGAAAAGGTGTTTTCGTTTGACAGTTGTGATAATAATTCAATAAATTCTAATTTATTCAAGTGAATCCTTCCTAAAAAAGGGAAAAGTGTTTCAAAACTCAACAATAAAGTTCATGATTAAGTTCATAAATTAATAATACAATTTTATAAACAATTAACTCAATAAAATCCACATTCAAATAAATTTTTTTTCTTTGGAAAGTGTGTTTTTTCCTCCGGAAGTGCTGCCTTGAAGTGTTTTACCTTGTTTTTTCGGTGCAAAGTGTTACAAAGTGAATAAAGTGCCTACAAAAATTTAATTATGCGTTTTCTAGGGGAACCCCTGCGCTTTTTTTTTCAAATTCTGGGACTCAAAAACAAATTCAAATTTTTTTTTCCCTCCCGTTTTTTTACATTCTGAATAATAACGTCACAATGGAAACCAACGAAGCAAGTACGTCATTGGACCGGGGTATCATTCCCAATGTACACAGCCTATCAAAGACTCGCCTCCAAGCTGCTTTAAAAAACAGAGGACTTTCTCCATGGAACAAGTCGAAATCTGCTATGAGAGCTTATGCGTTATTATTCAACAAAAAATACACCAGAAGGATAAACCTTGCATCAGCAAATGAGGACAGTGCACCCATTATTACCAAAGTTTTGGAGAATCCGGTTTCTAGTAAGGAACCCGAGACAAATGTCAAAGTGAAACAAGATGCTGCACCCATCACGGCACAAGAAAAAACCTACGATCTCTCTTCTTGTACTGGACTTCATTGAGCGAATTGAAGAAACAGCAACAATTAAAAATGTTCCTTTTGACGTGCTACAGAGAAATTTTATAGAACTAATTTCTCCAGAATTAATCCCTTGGCACCGCATACAGAAATTACAATGCAATGGAAAAAACTCAGGACAGCCCTAATTGCTAGCTTCGGCAAAACAGAGGCACAGCACCGAATAAAACTCTCATTACTATCCATCAAGCAATTAGTAAACGAATCGGTAGCAACATTTATAGAAAGGGCCGAAACTATCAACATCAAGCTATCCCACCCTGTCACAAAAGCTGAATTATTGCCAGTTATAACTGATGGTCTTCTACAAAAATATGAGAATATCATCACCTCACAAAAAATCTCATCATTGACTCAATTAAGCGAAGTCTGCACCCTCCTAGAATCTTACCAGGATAGGAAAACACCAAAGCTGTTCCGGACAATACCATTGTGCCGAGCCGTTCTTCTGGATTAAACAAAACAAAAAATTCTGCTCCTTTTGCAAAAAAGTAGGCCACCTAGCTGCTACCTGTTTTAGGCAAGCCAAACTGCTGGAACCAAAAGATTCCAGAACCTCTAAGAGGCACCGCTCTAAAGACCGCTCTCCTCCACGCGACGAACTGCGTGAAATTTTTAAGAGATCTAGGTACAATATGGAAAGGCTGCAAGACTCTGGCAATATTAAACCTTAGGTGGATTTCTCTAAACCCCCACCCAACTTTTTTATGAGGAAACCAAAAAACTAAATGCTAACCTCTCAGGTATTCATTCCGTACCAAGATCGAAGGAATGGACTGATTGGTTATCACATATCAAGTATTTTAACCAGACCTTGAGTATTTCCTCAGTTTGTTGCAAGCAAGCAAAGGATGGAAGACCTTATGCCCTTTTCTCCATTAACAATGTCCCCTTTTCTGGTCTGCTAGACAGTGGCGCATCCGTTAGCTGTCCTGGCAACAATGCCCACCTGCCTTTTGTTAACAATGGTTTCAAGGTCTCTTCCCAACTTACACAAGTGACAACTGCGGATAATGCTTCTCAGTTAGTCATCGGTGCTCTTGCCTTGCCAATTAAATGTGACAATAACATATGTAACAGACGTATCAGCGTCTTCACAAGACTGTAAAAAAGTACCGGGTTTTTAGTGCACGCTCAAGATGATAAATGTGGAAATAATAAAGAGCTGACCTCCCTAGCACCCAGTGCCTGATGAGTGAAGGACACTGGATGTGCCTATTCTTATGCCTGAGCCTGGCGCCTGGCGGTTGCCTTGAGTAGGGCCGGCTTGTCTGGAGGAGGTAGGCACCAGGACTGAAGACAGGCAGAAGTCAGCGGGAGGCAGCTGGTCGATGAAAAAACTTTGAAGAAATAAATAAGACGAGTTTGTTGAGTAGAGATGAACACTGATTTATTTTGAAAATTTCGCTCCTTATATACCCAAATTTGGTACAAAATTTGGTCACGTGGTACAAATTTGGGGTGGGAGGTTTGACCTCGCCTGCAAGTATATAAGGGCAGGTTGCCCGTGGGCCACCTATTTTGTCGACCATTTTCTTGCAACTGGTCGCTTAAAATTGAAAATTAAAAATAATTCTGCAGAGTACATTTGTTATATACAGGTAAATGTCTTAATTCTAACATAGTTATGTTTTATCCGCAGATTTTTGTTCTGGTGATTTTGTATTGATTTTAAGGTAAGTTTATAATTTGGTGATAGGTATTTGCCGTTTGCATCTAGTATTTTTCCCAGGTCCCCCGTAAGACTAGCTACTGAAACCTGTTTGTTTCATCGTCTTACGAGGTCCCTGGATTTTTAAAATGGGAAAAAACGGATTCTTGCAAGGAATTTTTCTGGGCAAAAAACGCCCTAGAATTGTGAGTTTAAGAGTCAGAGACTCAAAACTCTCTTTCCCTGGATGCCCTGCAGGACTCTGGAAAGAAATATGTTTGTTTCATTGTCCTGCGGGGTGTGTAAGTTACATTAATCGAAAAAATGTACATTTTAAGTTTGGCCTCCTGCAAGGCTAATTGGCTGGCGGCGGAGCAGACTCTTCTTGCCGCTTTTTCGGGCGGCAAAGGAGTGACTGCTGGGGACGAAAAAGGAGTCTTCTTGCCTGGCGGCGAAGGAGAAAAAGGAGTAGAAAAAGTAGTTTGGAAAAGTAGTTTGCTTTTCCCTGGAAAGGCAGTTTGCTTTTCACTGGCGGCGAAGCAGACTCTCTTTCCCTGGAGCAGGCTCTTGTTGTCCCTGTTTCGGGCGGCAAAGGAGTGACTGCTGGGGGCAAAAAAGGAGTCTTCTTTTCCCTGGAAAAGTAGTTTGCTTTTCCCTGGATGCAAGGCTCGCAGGGTTTAAAATAATAGCAAAGGTTAAAAAATAGTAAATATAAATTCTTACATGAAAATTTATAAAATGTCCCCAGGGGCAACCTGTGACAGGTATAGTTTATTTGTCGCACCGGGAACATGCACATTGTTAGGAAACATTTAATTATATTTTACAAAACAAGTAATTTGGTAGTTTATACCTAAAGGAAAGAAATATCTTTTCACCAAAATTAGTCACTGGCGGCACGGTACATTAGCATTTCGAGGCCAGAAATTTCAGCAAAATTTCCAAGAAATGACCTCAAAATGTAAAGGATGCCACCAGCGATGAATCCTGATGAAAGATGTTTTGAGGGTGCGAACACGTCCGTTACAACATAGTTACAATTAATTTTCTAATAGTCCCATCTATATCCCAGAATTTCATCCTTGGTGTTGACTTCTGGAAGGCGTTCAACGTTGCCCCCCCAAGTATTTAACACTCTTAGTGAGACTCCGCCTATTGCCCAAATTAGTGAGATTCGCACACTCATACCTCACGAAAATTTAAACACTGACCAAGCTCTCCAATTAAAGGAAGTAGTAAATAAATTCTAATCTATATCTTTCGAAAAATGTGGTCTGGGTTTAACTAATTTGGTAGAACACCATATAAAAACTAATGGCCCCCCAATTCAGCAACGTTATTACAACTTAGCTCCCCAAAAACTTAAACTTTTAGAAAAGGAACTCGACGAGATGTTGGAAATGGGAGTAGTGGTTCCCAGCAGAAGTGCTTGGACCAACCCAACTCTCTTGGTTTCAAAAAAAGACGGCTCCGCTCGCTTCTGTCTTGATAGCAGACACCTTAATTCTTGCACGGAGGCCGACGCGTACCCTCTGCCTTATGTCCACGCAATCTTAGACAAATTGCGTAACGCCAAGTTCATTTCTTCTGTTGATTTAAGCAAGGCTTTTTGGCAGATACCCTTGGACGTGGAGTCTTGCGAAAAAACTGCTTTTGTTGTACCCGGCAGGGGAATGTTCCATTTTAAAAGATTACCTTTTGGTCTAAAAAATAGCCCCGCCGAACTACAAAGACTGATGGACAAATTGTTTGGTCCTGAAGCCGACAACAATCTATTCTGCTATCTTGATGACCTCATCATCATTAGCGACACCTTCGAAAAACATCTGTTAATGCTGGAAAAAGTTTTTCAACAACTTAAGTTGGCTCGTTTAACCATCAACTTAAGAAAGTCTGAATTTTATAGGTCTCGTTTGCATTATTTGGGATTTATTGTCAACGAAAAAGGTCTAAGAACAGACCCTGCTAAGGTTGAAGCCATGGCAAATTTTCCCCGACCCAAAAACGCGAAAGAAGTCAAAGCTTTCCTCGGACTCACAAGTTACTACAGGAGATTTATTAAAGACTTTTCCACCATCTCAGCACCTCTTAATAAAATTACTGGTATCCGTAAAGGCGTCAGCAACTTTCGTTGGTCCAATGAAACTGAAGAAGCTTTTATAACTTTAAAAAATGCTCTTCAGACAGCTCCCGTCTTAAATTGTCCAGATTTTGCACTCTCTTTTACTCTCCACACGGATGTTTCTAATGTTGGAATCGGTGGAGTCTTGACTCAAGAATTCCCCGACGGCGAACACCCAGTAGCCTATTTTTCCCATACCTTAAACAAACATGAGAAGAATTACGGTATCACCGAGAAAGAGTTACTGGCCGTATTGGAATCTGTTCACCATTTCCGCGGTTACATAGACGGTAGCAAATTTACTGTAGTCACAGACCATAGTAGTTTGAAATGGTTGATCTCCTTAAATAATCCCTCCGGTAGGCTCACTCGCTGGGCCTCCCGTTTGTCTCAATATACCTTTGACGTCGTCCACCGTAAAGGTGCAGACAACATTGTTCCAGACGCTCTTTCAAGAATTGAACTTGCCGCCTTAAATATCGATGCAATTGCCACTACTGCATCCACTAAAGATGAATGGTACCTCAAAATCTTTGAAGGTTGTAAAAATAATCAACAAAAGTTTCCCAATTTTATTATAAAAGAAGGACAACTATACCGCAGTTGTAAGGTTCCACTATCTATCCTTGAAGATCACTCTTAGAAACTTGTTATTCCCCTCGAGAAGAGAGAACAAATAATTATCAACAATCATAGTGCGCCCGACTCTATACTCCCAGGAACCTTCAAGACGTATAAAAAGATTTCCTTGAAGTACTACTGGCCCGGCCTTTATAAGCAAGTTCGCAATTATATCTCTAAATGTGAAACATGTAAAGCTTACAAACATAGTACGGCATCACCTGCCGGCCTAATGGGCAAACCCAAATGCGCCGATAGACCCCTTGAATTGATGTCTATGGACCTTGTTGGACCTTTTCCCCGAAGCTATGCCGAACATATGCATATACTCAGCGTAGTGGATATCTTCACTAAATTTTGTTGGATCTTCCCTTTAAAGAGAGCCAACGCTGCTGCCATTGTCAAACTTCTGGACAAACATATCTTCATACCTTACGGAACGCCCAGAACTGTAATAGTTGACAACGGAAAACAATTTATAGCACATGAATTCAAAGACTTCCTTGCTAAATATGGGATTAAGGATATCTATTATAATACCTTGTATACCCCCCAAAATAACACCGTTGAACGGTACAACCAAACTATTAACACAGCTCTGGCTATTTTGGTGGATAAAGACCAACGTACATGGTGTAAAAATTTAGATAAAATCCAAGCCGCCATGAATAACACTGTTAACCTAACCACTGGCTACACCCCTTTCTTTTTAAAACACGGCATGAAACAGGTTGTTCATGGCTCATTACATTGGGACACGAATTTCCCTACGTCAACCACTTCTACAAGTAATCCTACCACCGACTATGCCCATCGTTTGGAGGAATTGTCTGCCATTTACAGCGAAGTTACTGATGCTCTACTACTGGCCCACCAAAAGAGTGCGGACAGGTATAACTTACGTAGGAAACACGTCACCTTTAACGTAGGCGATGTCGTCTGGAGGAGGAATAATACCCTTTATCAAGGAGCTCTGTACTTCTCTGCCAAATTGGCACCCCGTTTTGTCAAAGCCAAGGTTGTAAGAAAATATCGGACTTAGTTTACTCCTTGTCCAACTCCTCTGGCAAGCATACCGGTAATTAGCACATCAAGGACATCGTAAAGTCTGGAAGTGAAGAGTCAGCCGAGACTGCTCCCACTGTAGAAGGAATCATAAACTGATTCACTGTGTATCACCACAACCCTTTTATAAACCTACAAAGTCTTACCTTAGTTGGCGTGTAAAGTGTCAATTAAATGTCCAGCCCTTCATAAATAAAGCAAGCCCCTTTATTTATTTTGTTTGTAAATAAATGTATATTCATAATAGGTACATCCAAATGTTGCGTTTGTACCAACTTTCTTTCTCTCACGGCAATTTGCCTTCGTTTTTTTTCTTTTTCGTTTATTTTCTCACCTGTTCTGAGGCTGATCACTTTAGAACAGAGACACCCTTCGAGTCACGATGTTTGGGAAGTCATGAACCCAATCGTCGCCTCTCAACCCTTCCACTATACAATGTTCATGCCTGTCTTGCTTGGTCTCGTCAGGTCATGTAACTTGTAATTTTTTTTGTTCATTGGCCTTTGCATTATGCTGCCTCTATGTTTTTTCTTTTAAAAAAAAAAAAAAAAACAATTAACGATTGCTAATCGGCATACCGTTCTAGAAGTCAGATTTTCTAAATTCTAAAGGATAAAATTCCGACTCAGAACCAGTTAAACTTTTTTTTTACAACCACCATATTTTACCTACCACGGTAAAGTCACGCTTTTTCTTTCCCTTGATTTTCAGCTTACCTTGAGTACGTAAAACCCAATAGTGGTCTCAAGTATGAAAATCGGAATAATGGTTACTTTTACAGTTGCCTTTTCTTGTACATACAAGTTTTTCAATTTTTTCTTAAATTTAAAAAAAAAAAAATTGATGGCGTCCTTTTCACCCGTGCTCATGTTTTCCCCGAAATTGGAAATTGTATTTATAAAACCTAAAGTCGGTCTTTATAATGTCATACACAAATCCTTTGGCTCGTTTCAACTAAAGTATGTAAAACCGAATCATCCGGTCTTTGGTTGTTATAACGAAACCATTGATTTGTTTCTTCTCTACTGTTACGTCACGTATGTTTTGTATTACACGTTTCTACCCCACGGGACAGGTTAATAAAACCTCACGGTCATCCTGATTCTCAAACTCAAATAATTGTAATTTTTAACGTAAATCAGCATTGTCTTGTTCAATCATCGTTTTGCAATTATTACCTCTTGTTTTCTTCACCGAAACTTGTTACTATAGACAGTATGTAAAACCACCGTAGGTCTGTCCTCTTATATTGCTTGGTGTAAGCAGAATATACTCTGCCATCACTTTATACCTTGTGACATATGAAGTAACATTAAATTGTCTATCTTCTCTGTTGTTCTATAGTACGCCTTCCGGGCTACGGGGTTAGTTAATCTAACGAATCTTTATATACAATATTAAAACAAATACTGTTAACACTTATTGTGTTGCACTTAAACGTAACCCTGCTACACGATAGGAGAGATCTTTAAAATACTTTATACTCTTAACTAAATGTCATTGAGTTGGTCTTGTGTCATTAATTTGTCATGAGTACCGCCGCTTTTGGTTGTGTGACATTAATTTGTCATGAGAACCGCTTTTGTGTATAATTGTGTGCAACCTTGTACACGAGACGTGGAGACGTAATAATAATACTTACCGTGATTCGTGTGAACGACATAATATCGGCCTTGCTATCTTCTTTAAGATGCATTGTATAACCCTCTTTGACTTCTGTCTATAATTGAGTTGTATCTTGTGTACTTGTATAATCTGTACACCACACGTGAAGACGTTAAAATACTCACCATGAATTGTGCGAACGAAATAATATCAAACCTTTGTGTGCGTACTACGCAATGTAGTCCACAACCCTTTTTTATTCAACGCCAATGCCCGTGGACTTCCTGTTTTTCTCCTTCTTTCCAAAAGGAAAGGAGTCCAGGAATATCTACTTTCTCAAAAGGACTAGTTTTCAGCGTCACTGTCAACTATGGGGCATAGTGCCGCAGGAGTTAATCGATGGGCACAAAACCACCAAACTCGTCGTCTGGGAAACGAATAAGAAAAATCCCAGGTTTGTGAAATTGGAGCGAGGGTCTATTTTTTCTCACAATCAAGTAGAAGTTTTTAAAGGACCCCTAATCTTTTGCCAAATACACGCGAAAGATTAGCTTTTGGTATAATGTGTATTCATTCTCATCTCATTGTTTTTAATATTATTCGCCTTGGTTAATGTAAAGAGTCAGGAAACATGCTGGTGGATTATGTTTCATCCTCACATAGAGTTTGAATTGGAAATTAGTCCAGTCCCTAGCAAGTTTCGTCACTCAACTCCTTTCCGTCCCTTTCCTTCCTCCCTACCCTCATGTTCTCAAATATATGTTATGAAGTGGAAAATCTGTTGTTGACCATATTTCGCCCTCACTTGGAGTTCGAATCGGTAACTGACCGGTTACCAACAGGCTTTCTTCCTCACTCTCTTCGTATGTCTCACCATCTTCATCCTGGTTTCAATGAAACACATTCATGAATATTGGACATGTATGGCATGCACTTGGCGTACCATCTGTCTCTTTGACAACCTTTATTCATGAATCAGTTTCTCTGCTTTGCCGTGACTCGTTCACGACTTTTTGTCTTGTTCTTTGAAATTCTACGAAAATGTTACCACCTTATGTTAACATAGGCCATGGAAGGCCGGTTGTTTTTTCAACCAAGGTATTTTGTAACCCGGCAAATGCCAGGTTATCCTAACAAAGGATAATGTTCAGGAATGTAACTTCAAACTAGTTAGGAATCTCTCTCTCTCTCCCCTTCGTTCTCTCTGGGTCTGTGGTTAAACTTCGTTTGTTTTATTCTCTGGACACATTTTGTTTCTCTCCAAACTTTTCTTCATTGGTCTCTAGGCAGGTAAACTTCAAGAATTTTGCTTTAATAATAATTTCTCCCGGATTTAAAAAGAAGCCCAGAAGGATGTCTTCACCGGCAGCCAAGCTGAGCTTCACTTCCTGGCAGCCCTCGCTGTGGTTACGGAGGTCCCCTTGCTGCTATTTTCTACATATTTGTTCCTGAAAGCACGGACCATACCGTACATATGTATGTTGTCTTGTTGTGCCGCTGCGAGCTGAGTTGTCCCACTATACATAATGACACTCTGAACTACCTTTTGGGCACGCTAGCCCCTGGGTTTTGTTCCTGCTCTCGCAACCAAGCCAGTTTTGCCGTCTCTTGCTCTGTCATGCAGTGACGCATACCATGTCATGTGTAAACCATCATTACCTTGACTCTCCAGTATTCGCTGAATGCGTACCTTTACAAATTATTCCGAGCTACATTATGCTTCGACAACCATTATATACGATTCTTGCCCACCATAACGGCACATTAGGATTCGTACTGGCATGTCTGCAGATCCTGGAATCTCCTCTTCAACGACCTCTGTAACCATAGCCTCCGCACTGCAACCACAGTCTCCACTTCGTAACCTTCGACGTCTACGATGAAATAAAGTGTTTTCTCCAAGGCCCTAGTGTACTCTTGAGTGTTATCTCAAATGGGTCAGATTACAGTGACAATGTAATCCTTTTAGAGTCTGTGAAATCACGTCTCTTAGTAATTCTTCGAAACTCTTCGCATCTCTTCGAAATCATAAACAAATCTACGCACCGCAAACTTAGCTTCCAGACCAATGAAACCTTAGAGTCACACACAAGTTTTTTTTCTCAATTGCATAACCTTGTCTATTGTTTTCTCAATTGCATAACCTTGTTTATTGTTTTCTCAATTTCATAACCTTGTTTTATTGTTCTTCCAATTGCATAACCCTGTATGTTGTTTCAACCCTCTATGTTTTAACTGTTTGGTCCTTATATTTTATGTACCTCCCCTCCCTACCCTTGCAAACATTGTTACCTAGCCTATGGCATAAGCTAGTTTTTTTATGTTTTAGTCAGTTTTCTCTCTCTCAAATTCCCGTTGGTAGCTTAGAGGATACTTGCCCTATTGCTCCATTACCACGTCGCTTTTTTTCCGAGCGCGGGGGGAAGTGTTACGATACGCACCTCAAGTAGTATGACGTCACAGTCCCGCCGCGCGGTGAGTGCATTCCATTACCCCCTTGCAAGAAATGACATACCGCACCCCTCCCCGTCACAGTCCCGCGAGAAGCCGGCCCGCGGCTCAGAAACCTACCGGCCGTCGTTCCGACAGGCTGCGCACATCGCAGTATGCTCAGTAAATTCCCGCGAGATCGCCGATTTTAATGGCGTTCCTATTAGAGCCGATCTCAATAGTAGTATATGAGGTCGCGGACATAGCCCGCTCCAATTGTAGATCACCGCTACCTGCACCAACCCCGGATTGCGCCCCTGGCTTCCTGCACCCGTCCACCAGCTGTGAGTTGAACCTCGATTTCCCCCTTTAATTAATGTGTCCGCTAGCAATACTCGGTTGAAATGACCACACACCCGGAGAGAATTGAGAGACCCCTTCGTAGGAAATACCTAGCTAGTCCTTGTTGTTGATTTTAGACTAATAATTATGTTTTGCTAGATGTTGTAATTGTGTATACCAGACAATACAGATGTGTTTCACCCAGCTACCTCTTTCATTTGATGGGATCACGTGGGCGGGCTTTGGCAATTACCTATGTACCTTTTACCCCCCTAGCTACCTACGATCTTGACGAGGAGAGGTTTCCTGCTTCCCCCCCCCCCCCCTTGGGACCGCTACAATGTATGCAGAGTGACTGATGTTAACAACGCACTCAACTTATTTATTAACAAAATCAACATGCATATAACCCAAAATTCAAAAGATAAACTCATTGCACACAAAAAAATACAACTTACTCCTTGGATTAGCAGTGGTATTGTAAAAGCTATACACAAAAGAAATCATTTACACAAAGTGGCGACAAAAGACCCACAAAACACTCTTAAACAACAAAATTACCATAGGTATCGTAACATTTGTAAAGATGTTATGCGTAATGCAAAAGAAAGGTACTATAAGCATCAGCTCGACCGAGATCCATCTAGTAAAAATATGTGGAACATCGTTAAACAAATTACCAATACTAAACATACAACTGACTCTAATATTAATGAACTTCTGATTGGAAACACAGCCACCACTGATTCGGGCATAATTTCCTGCCACACTAACCAATACTTTACGACGATTGGGTCTAAGCTGGCGGAAAACATCCTAAGTGTTACCAAGGAAACTGAAGATTCATTGGCATCTACAATAGAATCAAAATATACTTCTTTTTCATTTAAATTATCACCTACGACAAATGAAGAGGTTTTAAAAATTATTGACAGTCTTAACAATACACATTCGAAAGGTCCTGACGGTCTTAACACTCATATACTAAAAATCATTAAACACAATATTGTATCACCTTTATCAACATTTTCAATAAAAGTTTTTCTTCAGGGATTTTTCCCGACCATCTTAAAAGGTCATTAGTAGTACCAATCCACAAAAGTGGACCCAAAAACCAAGTGGGCAATTATAGGCCAATATCCCTGTTGAGTCCTATCTCTAAAATTATAGAAAAAATCTTTAAAAATAGATTAAGTAACTATGTAGAGAGTCGACAACTTTTAAGTAAAAATCAGTTTGGCTTTCGGCCGGGGAGAGGAACGGACGATGCTATATCACAACTTACAGAACATATTTCTGGAAATATAAATCGCGGAAAGAAAAACATAGCACTGTTCTTAGACTTAGCCAAGGCTTTTGATACAGTTTCTCATAAATTACTCCTCAAAAGATTAAAAAATATTGGTATTGTAGGTATGCCCTACGAATGGTTAAAGAGTTACTTAACGGGTAGAAGCCAGCAACTCAAAATGGGAAAAACGGTGAGTAACTCACTAGACACTAATTTTGGGGTACCACAGGGAAGCACACTGGGACCTATTCTATTTATAATTTATATTAATGAGTTATGCGAGCTAACAGTAGGCGGAAAAATTATTACTTTCGCAGATGATACAGTAGCTATATTTGAAGGAGAGGATTGGATCCAAACTCATAAACGTGCTGAAAGTG
This sequence comes from Limnephilus rhombicus, assembly GCA_929108145.2. Classification (NCBI taxonomy): domain Eukaryota; kingdom Metazoa; phylum Arthropoda; class Insecta; order Trichoptera; family Limnephilidae; genus Limnephilus; species Limnephilus rhombicus. Next base: position 426,507 of record OV815282.1, read on the forward strand.
GAATAAATGCGATAAAACAGTGGCTTGACAAAAATCTACTTACACTAAATATAGCAAAAACTATATACATACATAAGATTCAGCCCAACTATAAAAGGATAACCTTGTTGCATCCGAGACTGTTTCGAACTTACAGCCTCAAATGCAACTGGCGAAAATGGACTATAAAGGCAAACAAAAACGAAAATGTTTCTGAAGTTGGATGAATGAATGTATTGGTAAATAATTGGAATGTAAGGACAAGGGAAACCAAAGGCACTTACCAAAATACGAAGGGCGAAACACCAAAACACAACTAGTTGGTTGCAAAATTTCAGGCCATCTCACTATAGAGTCTTGGTTGTTATTTTTTCTTGTTTTGTTTCACCATGGTGACATTGGTTGCGGATGATAGGAAGGAAAAATGACATTCTGGTAAAAACTGTGCATATTGTCATTATTTCAAAACAAAACATTCCCGCCCCCGAGAAGAGATTGAAATCTCTTATCTACGACCGATGGTAAATCACACATTTCCGAATATTGACAACAAACAAATGAATCTAATAACAACCAATTAACAAAACGACAAACAATTATTCAATCTTTGTGCAACAAACAATTTTAACGAAATAAAAAAAAAATGAAACGTAAGTCTAAAATAACGCTAAAATTAGTACATACGAATATGTTCCTAAAATAATTTATCGAAGAACTATCTTTCATAGCAACCGACACCGCGGTAAATCGAACAAAATGTAAGGAGAAAACAAACGAAAATAAAAACGATAAATATAAAATTAAAAATCAAATTATGAGTAAATGTTTCATAGTGGCAATGGATAAAGTTTGACAACTGGCCGACGAAATATTCCTTGTGCAGTTTTAACTGTCACAACCCGTACAATTTGATCAGGACCCGGATGACATTCCTCGATGCGTCCCAATGGCCAATGCATAGATGGAATTTTTCCATCATTTAATAAACTTAAATCTCCAAAATTAAGATTAGGTAACGAAGTTATCCATTTTCCACGTTGTTGAATGGTATGTAAATATTCTTTCCTCCATCGATTCCAAAATGCCTGAGTTATTTTTTGCAACAATTGCCACCGCGATAACCTATTCATTGGTACTTCAAACCAATCAGGTTCAGGAACCGATGTAAGATGGTCTTTCTTGGGCAAAAGTTCAAGATGTTGGACATTAGAGGCGATATGGACATGTTGCAAACGCCCACCACCTCTGAATAAACCAACCGAATTCAAAAAATGTATAAACTGTCGAATGTGAGACACAGTTTGACAAGTTTTGCCTGTAACTGGATGAAAATGCACGAATTGCACTTTCATAAACCATAATTTCAGAGATGAATGCAACTCCTCAACGGTTAATATTCCAAATATACGATCCTCTTTATTTTTTCGAATGTTGACAGCAAATTTCAAAATCCATGCTGTAACACGTTGCAATCTTAAATCTGAAGAAAATCTATTTAACGTCTCCTCATTCCACGAATCAGTTGTAGTCAATACATGAATATTGTTAGCCTTTAGCTCAGGAACAACATCAAGTTTTACACTGGAAGAATGGAACAATGGCCACTCATCGACGGGTGATAGCATCCAAGGAGGTCCCCTCCACCATAACTTTGTATTGACTAACTGATCAGGCAAAAGTCTTCTGCTAGATACGTCAGCTGGGTTCAAATGAGTACGTATATGAAACCATTTGATCAAAGAATTAACTTCATTGATTTGTCCTATTCGATTGGCAACAAAGGTTTGCAAATTATATGTAGGTGTATGAATCCATGATAAGACTGTTGTAGAATCCGTAAATGCGAACACTTTATCAATATGTAAAGTTGTACTGAATGATTTTAAAACATAATCCAAAAGTCGAGCAAGCAACAAAGCAATAGAAAGAGTGTTCACTGGAGCCACCTTTGACTTGGCAACCAAAAGTCTAATGTTAAATTCTTGCTTCGAATGTTGGGACCGAATGTACACAACACAAGCATAACCCTTTTCGGATGCATCTGCAAATCAGACTAATTGATATGTATTATCACTACTCTCCCCTATGTAACGCGGAATTTGAATATTGGCTAAAGTTGACAATGACGATACTATTGCCGTCCAATGAGATTGAACCTCGACAGGAACTGGATCGTCCCAGTTCAATCCAAGCTTCCACAACTGTTGTAACAAACATTTAGCCAAAAACGTGACGGGGGAAATCCATCCAAGGGGATCAAAAATCTTTGCAATTGTTGATAAGATTGACCTTTTAGAAAATATTATTTGTGATGTTTTTACTCGATACGAGAATGAATCAGTTTGCGAATCCCAAACAATACCTAAAATCTTAATGTTATTGGCATGATCTAAATCAATTTCTATAGGTGCTTCCTGGTGTGAGATTGGAATATCAGAAAGCAGTTCACGACAATTACTCGACCACTTGCTCAATTCAAAACCGCCAAGATTAAGTAGTTCCACTAAGTCTCGCTGCAATTTACGTGCCGATTCAAGTGTGGATGCTCCAGTTAAAATATCGTCAACGTACATATTTTCTAATAAAACTTTTGATGCTGTCGAAAATTTGGCATCTGCATCCGATGCGAGTTGATGTAAAGTAAGTATAGCGAGAAACGGTGCGGAAGCCGTTCCGTACGTAACAGTTGGCAGTTCAAATTCTTTAATCATTTGTTCCGGTGATTCACGCCATAAAATATGTTGATAGGATCTATCCTCTGGTCGAACCAATATTTGTCTATACATTTTACAAATATCTGTTGTAAAGACAATTTTATGCGTTCTGAAATTGGAAATTAACTTCACAATATCTTGTTGAAGTTTAGGTCCTACTAAAAGTATATCATTTAATGACTGGTTAGAAGATGTTTTTGAACCTGCGTCAAAAACAACTCTAAGTTTTTTAATGGATCCAGTATCCTTTTTTTTTTTTTTTTTTAAGTTTCTTTATTCTTTGAATTGTTCATTACATGAATTGGGGATTTTTCGACCACCATACTAGGCACATGCCTGTGTTGTGATGATGAATGAAATATTTTCCAGTTGAAACTGATGAACTTGTCACATCTATCATGTGGCCCAAAGATTCATATTCTCTCATGAATTGAATGTAATTTGGGAGGCGGGAATGGGTACCGCCGCCCGGGAACCTTTATTGGATAACCAACACCTCTGCCATAGGTCACCCCAAGTGGTTCGCTACGTTTGGTGATTTAGCAGGGGTGCCCGGGTTCATGGGGTGAGGTTTATCTAGGTCTTGGAGGCGGATGACCAAGACACACTGAACCCCAGATTCCTACCCACCCCTTAAACCCTTTTCCTTCCCAGAACTCTCCTCTCCTTACTTTTCCTAAAAAAAAACCCTCCACACAGCATCCCCAAAGATGACATAGGCCCTGAGGAAAATTATTTTCCTCAGCGCCTCCTGTGTGGAGCTCATGTAAAAAAAAAAAATCAGATTTTATATCTGGATGCCGAGAGAAACGGCGCTCGAGGTGATGCAGACGAGATACTGCCGAATGATATGATTCACCAAGAGCTGATTTAACTTCCCTGAATGGAAGTGGAACAACGTAACGTCCCGCATCATTTCTATAATGCTGCGTTGAAAATATTTCCTCACAAAGCAAGTCTTCTGTAAATAACGGTGAAGGATGATTTGGAAGGTCTTCGATTGGGTCGATTGTCTCAGGTGGCGAATCGAGTACTTCTTGTCTAGAAGTGTTATCGAAATTGTTGCTGTTTGACGCCTGTACTTGCCTATCTATGTCACGAGAAAAATGCAACAAAGAATGATGATTTTCATGGCACTGAAAACAATTAAAACGCGACGAACAGTTCTTGACCAAATGCTGAGGGGAAAGACAATTCTGACACAATTTATATTTCTTCACAACATCGAATCAGCTTTAAAAATTGGTCACACTTTGAGAGAAAATGTCCACCTTTGCATATTAAGCACACCGACTTTTGTGTACTGACAAAAGAATTTAATAAGCGATTTGTTTTTGCTTTTGGCGCTTCATTTTTCACACCGTACCCATGAACCGATTCATAAATTTTAGATTGTGATTCTAAAAATGACAATAATTGCGAAAATGATGGAATTTCGTCCTTATGACCCAACTCGAAGTTAGTTCTTAGGTCATCAGGAGTTTTCTTTTTTTTTTTTTTTTTTTAATTTTATACCCATTTCTTTGTACATATAATGTATAATAGCAAATATTATATAATAACATAATATATTATAACAATTATGAACAAGAAATGAAAACCCACTAAGGCACTGCCTGAGTGTGGGTAATATTAAAACAACATACTATATTTCCAAGTACCCAAAGTATAAATTAGGCTTAAAAAAACATATAAAATATAAAGATATTAGATATTATAAAAAATTTGTATTACATAGGTAGAATAAGTGAAAAGGGTTTTTTCAGCTATTATAAAAATAAAATAAAAATATGGAGAAAAACATACAATTTTTTTTTTTTTTAGTTATTATAAAAATAAAAAATAAATAATAAAATAAACAGAAAACATATTGTACTACAGTTTAGATAGTTACAGCAAATGAGTTGTAGAAGGATGGATACATTTATAGAAAAAGCGTTTCAATATCTACATTATTCAACCATAATTTTACCTCTTTTACATATTTTATCATTTTATTTATCATTTGAGTTTGTAGTGGTAGAAGGTTAAATGTACGAGGACCAATGAAACTGCTATGTGTCTGCAATAATTTAGTATTGGTTTGTGGGGTATAAAATATATTATTTATTCTTTTGCTCGTTCTGTTTTCATTTATTTCGAAATTATTTTTGTTTTTAAACACATATTTCAAAGTTTGTAATATAAATAATTTACGTATATTAAATATTTTAGTTTCTTTGTATAATAAGTTGGTCGAGAATGTTTTATTTTTGTTATATATGACTTTAATTATATGTTTTTGAATTATCTGTAGAGGCTTCATAAATGTATCAAGTGCACCACCCCATCCTATAATGCCATAAGTGATTGATGATTGCACCAGGGAAAAGTAGATCATTTTCAATTTTTCAATGTTTAGTACTTCCTTAAGTCTATAAAAATATGTAGATCAGATATCTTAATTTAGAAGTGATTTGATTAATATGTGATTTCCAATTAAGATTTATATCTATGGATACTCCTAAATATTTTATATTTTCGACATCAGTGAGTTCGTTGCACATGAAACACATTTCTTGATTGCAACTAGTATTATGGATTCTAATTTTAAGGTTGTCTTTAGGTTTATTTTTAATGGTTTTATAAAAAGGTAAGTAAAATGTTTTGCTATAGTTTAAAACGAGTTTGTTGTATTTTAGCCATGTTGAAACCAATGAAATACAATCAGTTGCTTTCGAAAAAGTTTCTTTCCAATGATTACCATCCACTATTATTGCCGTGTCGTCTGCGTAAGAAACAATTTTACCAGGGATTACAAAATTATATAAATCATTAATATACATTAAGAATAAAATCGGGCCAAGCACAGTTCCCTGTGGAACTCCATTTTTTATCTTTGACTCTGAACTGTAATTATTCCCAATTTTTGTTTTTTGTGTTCTGTCTGTAAGATAGTTAGAGAGTAGTTTTAGTGTGTCTTTTTTGAAACCTAGTTGATTTATTTTTGTAATGAGTAAATTATGATTTACGGTGTCGAAAGCTTTTCTTAAATCTAGGAATATGGCAAGACATTTCTTTTTTTTATCGATAGATGAGTATATCTTTTTTGTCAGTTCATATTCTTCAAAACGATATGTAGTAATAAAAATGACCACTGATCTGTTGGAAAATGTAACGCTTCTAATGCCTGAATATTTTCCTTCAAAACATTAACGACAGATCTAAGCGAATCCTTTTTTATTATGGGGCACGAGATAATGTTCTCTACGTGTCTGTCTGCAATTATCCGTTTGTTATGAAAACGATCTCTCAACAAATTGTAAGCAATTGGATAATTGATTGCGGAAACAGGAAGATGTTTTACAATTTTCAATGCGTCACCCGATAGTCCTCCTAACAAATAATGTAATTTATGTATGTCACTTAGAGATTCATTATCAAGGATTATAGCGTCAAAAGTATTTATAAAATTGATCCATTCAGTGATACCACCCGAAAAAGTTGGCAAACTAATTTTTGGAAGTGAAAAACCGAGACTATTTGATGTTTTTATAGAATCTTCCTTTGGTGGAAAAACTGCCAGATAATTCGTTTGAATTTCAAAATACATATAAAAGTTTTATATTTATTTTCCAAATCGGTTAAGTCTAATTCTGTACTTTTTGATGTTTCTAGAATCACATAAGATTCAATGAAGTCATTCCTTTGTTTTTCGATATCCTTAATTCTAACCAGTAAGCTATTTCTATCTATTAAATTACCAGAAATAACTGCTCTGATCGACGAATCATGAATTTCCCGGAGACCTAGAATAGCCAATTTATTTCGAACAACAGCAGAAGCAGCCATTTTTAATTAAAATAATCAATTAAAATCAACACAACTATTGTGACAATCGAAAATTAGTATTATTTAAATATATTAGTATTCTATTTTATAAGCAAAGATTGAATAATAGTAATATTTGAATAGAATTCAACACACGAAAATGCAAAATTTACCACGAATTTTAACCCCTTTGAAAGTGACAAAATGCCCAATTCGAAGGCCGAAATGCCAGGAATATTACGAACACGGGATCAAGGTAATTGGAAAACACATACAAACATCTAACTCCATAAAACTCAAGAGATCCGGCACGATTGGATCAAAAATATTGCATCCGAGACTGTTTCGAACTTACAGCCTCAAATGCAACTGGCGAAAATGGACTATAAAGGCAAACAAAAAGGAAAATGTTTCTGAAGTTGGATGAATGAATGTATTGGTAAATAATTGGAATGTAAGGACAAGGGAAACCAAAGGCACTTACCAAAATAGGAAGGGCGAAACACCAAAACACAACTAGTTGGTTGCAACATTTCAGGCCAACTCACTGTAGAGTCTTGGTTGTTAGTTTTGTTTCACCGTGACATTGGTTGGGGATGATAGGACTGTGCATATTGTCATTATTTCAAAACCAAACAACCTAGTACATCATACACAATAAAAACACATAAGACTTTTTGTAATTTCTGACTTTTTGTAATTAATATTGATTCAAACTGCAATTGTGAAGCTTTGGAAAGTGTAGAAAACATCAAATATCTAGGTGTTATTATAGACAATCATCTGAAATGGAAATATCACATAGAAAACCTTTCAATAAAGGTAAGAAAATTGATTCACATATTCTTTGCATTACGGAACATAATTAAACAACAAGACCTAAGAAAAATATATTTCGGATTGTGCAACCCCATCTTAACGTATGGTTGTATTGGTTGGGGAGCGTCGGGTAGAACAATTTTAGATCCGCTTGTGAAGGCCCAGAAATCCATAATTAGAGTAATTTTGCGTAAACCCTATTAGTATTGGTATTCTAGCGATCAGCTCTACAAAAACTTTTATGTACTTGATATTTGTCAAAACTATATAAAAAGGATTATTATCCACGTACATAAAAATCTAGATAATATTAAAAAAAAATTGATCATAAATATATCACAAGATGTCACACCAGAAAGGATCTTGTGGTCCCAGGGAGCAATACGGCAAAGTATCAAAAAACATGTACATATCTTGGACCAAAAATATATAATAAAATTCCCCTAGAATTAAATATTAAAGCTTGCAAAATGTCCCACGTCAGTTCAATAATTACAAAATGGTTGATTGGCTTAGGTAGGGTGGAATCTGAAAAACTATTAAATAATGTCACTTAAAATTTTACATGGCCTATTAACGGCACATTTAGTAAAAATTTTGTACATATATTATTTAACCGGTAAAGACATTAGAGCGTCAAAAGACGAAAATATAACAATAGCCGTCGAGACATTAGAGCGTGTTTTGACGTAAACGCGCGAGTTTTTACAAAAATTGATTTATTTACATCACTAGTTCACGGATTACCGTGGAATAAAAAACGGGATATCGATAATGAACAACGCTACGTGTCTGTATTCAAAAATATCTATGGAACATAGAAATTATTTTTCTATGCATAATTGAACGTCCATCTTTTCTAACGAATATTCGTATCAATTCGCATAACATTGCTGCACGCCCTGGTCTGACATTTCTACGAAATTTACACGAAAAATAATCAAAATGGAAAAGTAAGTGTTTGTCTTATTGTTGAGATATATATTTGCCACTCTTTCATCATATATTTAGTTGGTTTGAAGTGTTTTTTCTTGTAAAAATCGTTATTTTACTGCACACTTTCATGTGGTTGGAATTTTTCATCGCGTTGAATGGACTCTTCCGTAAAAAATGTCCGCCATTACCGCTTGAAATTGTATATTTTCATAAAAGCATGTATTCTATTGCAATATCTATCAAAAACATTAGTAATTTCATGACAAAATTGTTATTTTTAAACGTTTTTATGAAATATTGGCTACGAATGTAAAAAACTATAGTTTGACATCTCGAAATCACTAGTGATGTAACTTCCAATTTTGCTGAAAAATTCGAATTCGAAAATTTTTCTTTGCGAACTGATATTTGAGTAAACCATTATAATTTTTCTACGGATAGCACATGGAACCCATCGGAGCCGATGCCAGCTTGGGCGCGGAAGGAACTCGACGTGGAGGGTGAAGATGATGATGACCTAATGTCCACTGGAGCTGATAGTGATAGCATTGGAGAGATGAGTGAGGCCAACGAATCCGACGTCGAGGACCCAAAAGAGACATTTGACGAGGTGATTTATATAATTAAAATCAATACTTTGTGTAATGTCTATTTTTTTATTCCGCCAATAAAATAAAATGTTTTTCAATTTTTTTTTCAGGCTTCTTCGTTTTTTTCGAGCGGCGAAGAAGCTCGTCAAATGGTCTTCTTGGATTCGTTGGTGGCTCCTGCTGCCCAAGGCTCCAGTGGAGATCAGGCAAGCAGCGGTGGACAAGGTATATACATTGTAATAAATAAATATATACATAATATCTATATAATTTTATTTAAATTGTGCTGTCTTTACATCATATTATACAAGTAGTGTGTGCTTGCGTTGTGTAATAGTTTTGCATTATATTTTCAGAATCGATTGAGCAGATTGAGCAGATGGAGCAGATGGAGCAGACGACGGACGACGGTAGCATAGAAGGTATATACATTATTATATATATAAATACGTTCGTATTTATATTTTGCAGCATTTGTCCGTGATAATAATAATAATATTTGGATGACTTGTATAGCGCCGTTTTTGTGAGAAATCACCTCTAGGGCTCTGTACAAATTTATAGTATATTTCTACAATCTATCTTACTAGACAAACTACTATAACAACTTATGGCTAACAGAATGCATTTTTACACATTTTATAACTAACTAACCATCACGCCGTTTCCCCGCAGGGGTAGGCAAAGAGGACGGACCGCCAAACAACTCGGTCTTGGCACACACTCCTTGCCTCAATCACATTCATACATCGTCTCATACATACATACTCTTCTATTATTCTGACTCTTGACATGGCCCGACTCAAGTACCTGATTAACTTGATCTTGCCATGTCTTCCTTGGGTGTCTCCGACTTCTACCATTCATACTTTTAGAAATATACAGGACCATTCTTATCTGTGTCCTATTCTTATATTTTCAGATTTCCCGTTTCTGCGGCCACTACCTGTCCCAACAGCAGTACGCGGGAGCCGTGGAGGGCGACTTGGAGGGCAACGTGGAGGACGTAGCGGGGTGAGGGTACGATGTGCTGTCGGAGAGGGAGAGGCCTGGTCTTCGGGACAATCACCCATCTTGGTGGCTGAATCTGATGACGAGCTCCCTCCCCAGTTCCTGGCTTTGCCTCGGGCACAAGCCGCCCGTGCAGCTCGCGGCGGACGTTCGCGCCGAGCGCGGGCTACAGCGCGAGCCGCACGGCCGTTGGGGCGCTCTCATCATCAGTCGTCAAATGAGTCTGCTGATGACGAAATGGACGGAGCCTTGTCGTCTGATGACGAAACCGAGGCCGTCCATTCGTCACCAAATTCGAATTATTTGTTCCACAAGTTTCACTTCTAACGTGGCGTAACGTGTTTTTTTTTGTATTAATTAAATGTGAAAATATGATACATTTAAAATAATTGTACTGGAAAAAGATGTTAAATGAATTCCATAATATATGATTTCCAAAATATAATATGAATAAAATATTATTTTACTTTTTTGTTTACAATTGTTGTCATTTTATAATTAAAAAAAATATAGCTTTATATATCATGTGTTTTTATTTTTGTCTACCTATATTCAATAACTTACAATAAATTTGAAATAAAATATTTCTTTCGAACTGTTTCTCCAGCGCAGTTCGAATCAACTAAAAAGGTTGGCCCCATCACTATTCGTTGCTGTCTTCACGTCGGTTTAAAAATGCCAACTTGCTTGTCGGTTGTTGATAGCATGTGACAGTTTGGCGCGTTTTTTATCGCAGTGCTTATCAAAATTACTAAGTGTATATTTAAAAATTTTCAGTAGATTTCAACAATTGTATATAATTCATCCTGTGTACTAACGTTTTAGTGTAAAAACAACAACCAAATGATTAGTTTTAGTGTGATTTCACGACGTTTTAAATATGTCCATATTTTTGAGGTTGCCGTGAATTTATATGAAAAAATAATTGATTTGTGTGATAATTAATAATAATTGGGTATATCCGTATATATACGAGCATAATGCATCTGTTGAAATCGATTGCCGTTGTAATTACGTTTTATAATAATTGAAATAAAATATTTTTGTTTGCTCCGTGTTCAGTGACAAGTTCGTAATTTATATTATTTTGTGTTTCGAAAATGATTTTTTTTTAAATATTTTAGTTTGGACGGATAATATTTTGAGGTGACAGAAAGTTTTTAAATATATTTCTACAATAAATAAACTGTAATTTTTTTACGTTACTGCAGAAAAAAGTTCATTTTCAACGTTTTCAAATAATGGTAAGCGATTTTTTAATATTTTTGACGTTTTCATAAAAAAATATATATTTGAAGGGTAAATATTTATTTATAATAATATAATGTGATAGTGCATTTCATAATCTTTCCAAAACAGTTTTTAGGATGAGGCTACGTTTCCCAAAACGTGATTTATGACGCTTTTAGTAAACATCGTGAATAATACCAACATTTTAATTTTTTGACGGTCTGCAATGTCACACCTACTATGCAAAATAGATTTTTTGAGAGGTTAAATAAAAAAACATTTTTCTTTTCTTTTTCTTTTTTATGTTACAGAATAAATTTTCTGGCATTTTTATTAATGTATATTTAATTTAAAAAATTAAAATGAACATTTTGTTAAAAAAAAATTTTTTTTTTTTTTGCATTCTCACCAGCATTTGGTTCCTTAGAACGGGCAATCTGCCTAGCTAGGAACTAATATCGACCCACAAGACATAATAACACTTGTACATATTTTATAGTTATTTTTCAATGTTATTATTATGTTATTTTTGCCATACAAATGTATCAAATGTAATGTTATAAATAAAAATAAAAAAAATGTATATATAATGTGACGCCATTACATTCTTGAACTCTCCCATTTAATCTCAGGTCAGAAATTGGTATGAAAACTTTAATATTTAAATAAAAACAACTTTATGCAATTATCAATGGAAAGCACTCTTCGACCCATTATCATTAGAAAACCAACTACTTTGAGACTGAAAAGAATTTAAAATTATTTTTCACAAAGAGGAGGCACACCGCAAAAGATAAAACTTACCTCATCATTATCCAGATAGCCGCGCATGGCCTGTGCCGCCGGTATCATGTGCGCCGGCATCAGCTGCGTCAGCTCAGCCAGCAGCGCGGCACAGTTCCTCTGCGCGGGTGCCGAGTCGGCCCCCTCGCCGGTACCGCCCGCCCCCAGCGCGTCGCCCACCTCGCGCACCAGGCGCGCCACCAGCCCCACCAGGCCCCACGAGCCCACCAGCTGCGCGATGCCGGCGCAGATTGCCAACACGGAATGCTCGTACAATTGGACCATCTGGAATAATTAAACGATGAATTGTAGTTTGTTGTTATCATTATTTGTTGACATATCTCCCAGCTTGACACAGACGAATAAAAGTCATGTCATTTTGTATAATGATGAGATATATGCATTTTTTTTTTTTTTTAACGCGGAGGCGGTTTACGAATAGTTCCTTTGAGCACTTAGTGTGCTATCTCATTTTACCTCAATCCTTTAACAATAACCCAGTCCCTTTAATAAAGTTCACCAGGGTTGTCATTGAATACATGACTATGTCTTCTGATTCTACAGTGTGTCTCCCCAGGTATCTGAGCCTAGTTTCCACCAGGACAGGACTTTGGCACCATATGTGAATTGGAGTCTCTTCATCCTCTTCACATTTTCTGCATCTATTGGTGTTTTCTACTCCCAATAGCTGCCTCCTGAGATGGCAGTGTCCGGTTAGTAGTCCCACCAGTTCCCTCAGCAAGTTTCTGTCCATATCGAGTAGTTTCCTGGTCCGGTCCATTTATGAGTACTTTGGATTGCCTCATTCCGGGTGCCCTCTCCCATTCCTTCCTGTGCATTTGACCCACTTTTCAATGTGTAATTTTGTGTGGCAAGCTGCTACTCTTAAGGCTGGCTCGGATCCCGCAAGCGGTGCTTTCGCCCCTTTCCTTGCTAACTCATCATGATTAAAATAGTGTTAGAAAGAGAGAACACCATGCTTTGTATTTACATTTAAAAGTTTACGATAGAAGCTAAATTTAAAATAACTCAATGAAACAACATTTAGCATTTGAAAAATAAATATAAGATTTGCAAATTTTATAAAAAACAACTTTACATAATACGAAAAAACGTCAAGTGACAATAACTTTTATAATACCTTTGTCTAATTGAATACAATTTTTTTAATTTTGTGCAAAGTGGCAAAGAGTTCACACAATAAAAATAAAGAGTTTTTTTTGGTTCATTTTTAAAATATTTTTTTATATCTAAGTATGTATATAAAAATCTCGTGTCACGGTGTTTGTGGTCGCACTCCTCCGAAACGGCTCGACCGATTTTTATGAAATTTTTTATGTATATTTAGTACGTATGAGAATAGGTCTAAAGTATATTTCATACCGCTAGGTGATTAGGGTGTCCTTATGCAGAAATTTTTTTCTATTTTTTTGACAATTTTTTTTTGTATATTTTTTATTAGGCATCAAAAAATACCCATAACCCCAAATTTTCACGCTCCTATATTTTCATCACGACACTCCCATTTTTTAATAGCGATTTTAGATTTTTGTATGAACAAATTTAACCATCGTTCGTATTTCAAACAGAACGAAACTGTTACTCTGGTACTCCTTTCAAGTGATTTCAGACAAACACTTCCCATTATTCCACGTTCAACGTATGTACGGATGAGTATGTACGCTTGCTTGAAATCATCGCCACTGTGGCGTTATGTTGAAAAAGTCCAGCTAAAAGTAAACATGCGCGTCCAAATGCTACAAGATCCATCTGCTGACACATTCTCGGACCAATTGTTAGATATCAGCGATGGAAAAGGTGATGTTTATTGTCACATAAATATTATGTGACTAGTGCAGTTCTTGCCTATTTGGTTTTTTTGTCTATGGTGTTTTTTTTGAGACTGGTAATTTTTTGGGAAAGAGAGAAGCTCTTTTTGTTTATGGTCACTTCCTCCCGGGCAGCGATGGGCTAGCTGTTCGTGAATTAGTCACTCACTTGAAAAGTGTTTCAATTTGATTATATCATGTGGATTTAAGTCGATCTTAACTTAAAAAGGCGCGGGGTGTTTTTTACGTAACACGAGAAGTTCGTGTACGGTATTATTTTTAGTGGATATGTAAATCCCACTTTTTCCGTTGTTGGCAGTTGGCCATTTTGTGGAAATGTTTTCTGGAAATGAACTTGTAAAGGGATTGGTCCTTGTGGTGGCAGAATAATATGCCTTTATGACCCCGCGTCGTGAAGTCACGGATTGTTGACAGTTCTACCGAAAAACGCAAGTCTTGGTGATCAGTTGGGACCACGTGCTTTATCATGGAGCTTGATAAGATAGCCCGAAGCTAAATACACTCCTTGGAGGCGTAGCAGCCTTCTTCCTAAATAGAAGGATGACCTAGGATCTCGGGATTGCGCGACGTCCCCGGTTAAGGAGGCTGGAAGTGTCTTCTCGTCTTCTCTCTACGAAGCAAGTTCGCGGTCGTCATCCGTCGTAAAATTCGTTTAGTTAGATTAGCGTGTTCAGGAGTCCATCTGGTATGTTATTGCTTTGTATTATTAAATTTGCACTCTCATGTTTGTTTTTTTTATTGCATACAATATAGTTTTATAAGATTCATCTTCTTTTTATTTTCTGATTTCTCACCTACTTGACAGAAAAATACCTTTCCCATAATCCTGAGCTCTGGTCTCTGCTCTGCCGTATAAAATTACACTCCTATTATATTGTACGAGAACTTGATTCCGTTGCAGTGGCGCTCAACGTGTAAAATCAGTTATTTTCGGTGCCCGAAACGTACTTTTCTGTCTTGTGGGGTGAATTTTCAGAATTTTTGCTGATAATATTAGAGATGAATCGGTGTGTGTGTGCATATATTTGGTTATATATCTATCTTGTTGATATAGAGCTTGATTAACTTATCGCTTCTTCATCCCGTCAAATGACATTAACCGGTCTGCAGAGACACTGTGTGTCGTATTATTGTTATTAATTATTGTTATTACCGTCAAATGACATTAACCGTTCTGCAGAGATACTGTGTGTCACTTAATTGCTATTAAGAAAATTAAATTCTGAAATTACATTTCATTATGTTATGTTCTGTTTCTGTTGAATATTTTTGTTTGTTTACCGATTTGTAAGGCATCGGATTACTTTGACAGCAATTTTAAGTGTTGCCATTAAAATAATGTTAAACAGAAAATTAATTAATAATATCTCATTTTTTCAGTTTACTGGCAATTTCATTTTTACTGTCAGCTGTCTATTTTTCATCTATGTAATGCTTTATCGGAGATCGGAGCCGAGCTGTCAATTCTTGTTGACATTTGTCAGGTTATGTGCTTTGTTTACTTAAAAAGGCGCGGAAGTTCATTATTAAATACATTATTTTTGTTTTGTAAACATCAGATGACTTGTGACAGACATTTATCATAAGTAATTGTTTATTGTAATTTTAAATATTTACTGCATTCTAAGGTGATTTTAAATAAATTATAAATGGCTTTGTCGTTATTGAAAATCAATGACTATTTATCGAGTTCATACGTACAGGGTGTTTGGTAATTGACGTGTTACAAATAAATAATTATTTATAACAGTTTGGTTAATCCTATTATTACCTTTGATTTCATATAATTATTTGAGAATAATAATTTAATTATAAATTAAATTAAAAATTTTATTTACATGGTCAGACATTTATCATAAATAACCGACGATCTTTTGCGTTCTGTGCACAAGGATGACAGAAGGTCGTCGTCAGTTACATAATATGGACGCATATATTTTGATGTCAAATTTTGGCGAGGATTTTAGACCTCATAAGTATATTTTGATTAAAATCCTAGTTTATTTATAGGTATTTATAAGTAGTCGTTTATACATAGTTAGCTATATTTATTTATAGGTATACTTATCTTTATAATTAATACTATGCATATATTAGTATTAGAATAATACTACCTTCATATAATTAGATACATTAAAAACTATTAAGTTTTTTTTAAATATTTTCTTTTTTATGCGGTGGCATGAGGGAATACCAAACCTTCATACTGCTTCATTTAATTACATTTGATTCTTTTGTGATTGTTCTGGTCTCATGCTTTGGAGTTTGGTACCTCCAAATCTTGTGCTCAGTACAGACACTTAATTCTAGTTCATTGACGATAAACCGTTTATTTACCCTCGGTAAACTGGAATGTGATCCTTGTGGTCACTGGCGCCCAAATTTTGTTAGTTAAGTCTTTCTTTCCTCCGTTAATATGCTTTTCTGTTAATAATAACAAGCACTAGTTTCGAGTTTTTTTTTGTATTATTAAACGCATGATTATTTTGGTAATAATATACTTATTCACATAAGTACACACACACTGATTTCATACCTTGTTCCATCTGTTTAACGGATTTAGTTGTAATGCTATTATTTTTAAGTTTATGCCCTTCTTTCTTCAGTCCACTGGAGGCTCTTTTATTGCCCATAGCCCATAGAACCTCCAGGGAACTTGAGAAGAAATATCTTGGAATTTTGTGTTTTGGAGACTTGAGCTACTTTTTGATGCACAAAACTTCTGTTAATTCTACTATTGATAGTTAAGTATTCATAAATTTAAGTATTGCATAGCTTTCCTAAAAGTTCTTTATATAAATCTTAGTTCATAAGAAAGTTGTTTCTGTCTCTAACAAGGAAAGTACTGCTTTGGCATGCTTAACTAATAATTAATTCCTTTGGAATTATCGCTTTGCCTCTAATACAGGAAAGTGTGTTCTGTATAGTTTTAACTCTAAATAATATAAACATTAGTGTCTTACTGTTAGTATCATTATTAAACTTTAAATTAAGTATTACTAGTGTCATTCATTAAAATTTTGAATTGATCACACCTCGAATAGTGTCAACTCACGAAAGCCATAGTTGATCACACATTTTGTTTTGTTTGTACAAGAAATGCTGACTTTTGTGCACACGTGGAGTGTTTTTTTAAGGGATGCCAGCTTGGGTATTACCGTGGTCTCATTTTTTTTACAAACAATGTCACTCTTTTGAGTTTTTGATGCAGGTTGTTTAATGGATTTTTGGATATCCTAAGCTGCGAGCTTAACTTTCTGTTTTGCTGTTAAGTACCAATTGACTTTTGTCATGATCTGATAGATAGGTATTGTGTTATGTAAATCCTAATCTGACCACCTTGATTGGCAGGTATTTATTGTTTTATAAAACCTGACCTGATTTGATTTTTGAAAATTGGATAATTTAAATATTATTCTAGTTTGACGACCTTTTTACATATAGGTATTTCTTCGGAATTGTAAAACCTGGTTCAATAATGACAGTTAGATGATCCAATGTAAGATCCCTACTCTGTCCACGTCTGATAGACAGTTTGTATACTGATTCTATATTACTTATAACACAGAAAAGTATTTTCTTGTGTCCTAGTTTTGCCAACATTGAACTCCATTGTTCTGAGTTGAAAAATGTATATCTATATAGATATTTTCATAATTTAAGCTTCTTTAATTTTAAGTATTTGTTTATTTTTAAGTTTTATCTTAAGAATGTTAAACCGGATGGACTTAGTTAGATAGGTTGCTTTTTTTTGCTATTCAAATATAGCGTAAATTCAGTGCGAGTGAGGGCTGTTTAACCCTAAAAAGTAAAGCCAAATTGGCCTTTATTTCCTGTATAAGGAAAAGTGATCAATTTTTTTTTTCTTTTCTACAATTTATTTGGTTGTGTTTTTTCTTAAATTAAGTAATATTGAGTATTTTATAAGTATAAATCTTGTTAAATTGACACGAAAACAACAGGTCTTCTTTTTTAAGTAAATTCAAAACTTTGTTTAATTTAGTAGATGATGGTTGACTCCTTGTTTTCGTGCCTTTCTTTTCTTGTTTGTTCTTTATTATTAAGAAATTTATTTTTAAGAGATTTACCTTTAAGAAATTTAGTTCTAAGTTGTTATTTTAATTACTAATTAATGTTTTGTTATCATTTTTCTAGATACCTGATGGACTCATTGTTTAGTTAGTTTGTGGACTTAATTTTTCATGTTTGAGGGCAAACATTTTCGTGGGAAGGGGGGAATTGTCACATAAATATTATGTGACTAGTGCAGTTCTTGCCTATTTGGTTTTTTTGTCTATGGTGTTTTTTTTGAGACTGGTAATTTTTTGGGAAAGAGAGAAGCTCTTTTTGTTTATGGTCACTTCCTCCCGGGCAGCGATGGGCTAGCTGTTCGTGAATTAGTCACTCACTTGAAAAGTGTTTCAATTTGATTATATCATGTGGATTTAAGTCGATCTTAACTTAAAAAGGCGCGGGGTGTTTTTTACGTAACACGAGAAGTTTGTGTACGGTATTATTTTTAGTGGATATGTAAATCCCACTTTTTCCGTTGTTGGCAGTTGGCCATTTTGTGGAAATGTTTTCTGGAAATGAACTTGTAAAGGGATTGGTCCTTGTGGTGGCAGAATAATATGCCTTTATGACCCCGCGTCGTGAAGTCACGGATTGTTGACAGTTCTACCGAAAAACGCAAGTCTTGGTGATCAGTTGGGACCACGTGCTTTATCATGGAGCTTGATAAGATAGCCCGAAGCTAAATACACTCCTTGGAGGCGTAGCAGCCTTCTTCCTAAATAGAAGGATGACCTAGGATCTCGGGATTGCGCGACGTCCCCGGTTAAGGAGGCTGGAAGTGTCTTCTCGTCTTCTCTCTACGAAGCAAGTTCGCGGTCGTCATCCGTCGTAAAATTCGTTTAGTTAGATTAGCGTGTTCAGGAGTCCATCTGGTATGTTATTGCTTTGTATTATTAAATTTGCACTCTCATGTTTGTTTTTTTTATTGCATACAATATAGTTTTATAAGATTCATCTTCTTTTTATTTTCTGATTTCTCACCTACTTGACAGAAAAATACCTTTCCCATAATCCTGAGCTCTGGTCTCTGCTCTGCCGTATAAAATTACACTCCTATTATATTGTACGAGAACTTGATTCCGTTGCAGTGGCGCTCAACGTGTAAAATCAGTTATTTTCGGTGCCCGAAACGTACTTTTCTGTCTTGTGGGGTGAATTTTCAGAATTTTTGCTGATAATATTAGAGATGAATCGGTGTGTGTGTGCATATATTTGGTTATATATCTATCTTGTTGATATAGAGCTTGATTAACTTATCGCTTCTTCATCCCGTCAAATGACATTAACCGGTCTGCAGAGACACTGTGTGTCGTATTATTGTTATTAATTATTGTTATTACCGTCAAATGACATTAACCGTTCTGCAGAGATACTGTGTGTCACTTAATTGCTATTAAGAAAATTAAATTCTGAAATTACATTTCATTATGTTATGTTCTGTTTCTGTTGAATATTTTTGTTTGTTTACCGATTTGTAAGGCATCGGATTACTTTGACAGCAATTTTAAGTGTTGCCATTAAAATAATGTTAAACAGAAAATTAATTAATAATATCTCATTTTTTCAGTTTACTGGCAATTTCATTTTTACTGTCAGCTGTCTATTTTTCATCTATGTAATGCTTTATCGGAGATCGGAGCCGAGCTGTCAATTCTTGTTGACATTTGTCAGGTTATGTGCTTTGTTTACTTAAAAAGGCGCGGAAGTTCATTATTAAATACATTATTTTTGTTTTGTAAACATCAGATGACTTGTGACAGACATTTATCATAAGTAATTGTTTATTGTAATTTTAAATATTTACTGCATTCTAAGGTGATTTTAAATAAATTATAAATGGCTTTGTCGTTATTGAAAATCAATGACTATTTATCGAGTTCATACGTACAGGGTGTTTGGTAATTGACGTGTTACAAATAAATAATTATTTATAACAGTTTGGTTAATCCTATTATTACCTTTAATTTCATATAATTATTTGAGAATAATAATTTAATTATAAATTAAATTAAAAATTTTATTTACATGGTTAGACATTTATCATAAATAACCGACGATCTTTTGCGTTCTGTGCACAAGGATGACAGAAGGTCGTCGTCAGTTACATAATATGGACGCATATATTTTGATGTCAAATTTTGGCGAGGATTTTAGACCTCATAAGTATATTTTGATTAAAATCCTAGTTTATTTATAGGTATTTATAAGTAGTCGTTTATACATAGTTAGCTATATTTATTTATAGGTATACTTATCTTTATAATTAATACTATGCATATATTAGTATTAGAATAATACTACCTTCATATAATTAGATACATTAAAAACTATTAAGTTTTTTTTAAATATTTTCTTTTTTATGCGGTGGCATGAGGGAATACCAAACCTTCATACTGCTTCATTTAATTACATTTGTTTCTTTTGTGATTGTTCTGGTCTCATGCTTTGGAGTTTGGTACCTCCAAATCTTGTGCTCAGTACAGACACTTAATTCTAGTTCATTGACGATAAACCGTTTATTTACCCTCGGTAAACTGGAATGTGATCCTTGTGGTCACTGGCGCCCAAATTTTGTTAGTTAAGTCTTTCTTTCCTCCGTTAATATGCTTTTCTGTTAATAATAACATGCACTAGTTTCGAGTTTTTTTTTTGTATTATTAACCTCTGGGCGGCCGCTTGTCACCCGGTGGCCGCGGCATCTGCGCATGCGCGAGAAAATAATTCAAATATTTGAATAATATTTCCGACAACAAACTTTTGGTATACGATTTTGGCCCTTATATGTACACAATTTGTATGAAGAACAATGTCAGAATCGCTTGCGCTGTCATTACTCTCGGAGACGCTACAAGTTTCATTCACCTTGTCACCCTGGAATATTTTTAAAACGATTTTTTCTATGACAATCGGCTGTCAGAATTTGCCGCGAATTTAACGGTCGCAATAAATGCGTGTATCGCGAATAAAACGATCATAAAACCTATTAATTTACGTAATAAATGCAAGTAATGTGGTTTTCGTAGATAGTTTATTGTGATGTGAACGTGTTTCAGTTAATAAAATATACAATAGCTCAAAATTTATCAACAAAACATTCAATTCAAAATTCAAAGTGGTGGTTTTTTAGTGTTTTTTGCGAAGTTCCGCGAATTTCCGCTAAATGGCCTGGCCTCCAACAAGTTAAACGCATGATTATTTTGGTAATAATATACTTATTCACATAAGTACACACACACTGATTTCATACCTTGTTCCATCTGTTTAACGGATTTAGTTGTAATGCTATTATTTTTAAGTTTATGCCCTTCTTTCTTCAGTCCACTGGAGGCTCTTTTATTGCCCATAGCCCATAGAACCTCCAGGGAACTTGAGAAGAAATATCTTGGAATTTTGTGTTTTGGAGACTTGAGCTACTTTCTGATGCACAAAACTTCTGTTAATTCTACTATTGATAGTTAAGTATTCATAAATTTAAGTATTGCATAGCTTTCCTAAAAGTTCTTTATATAAATCTTAGTTCATAAGAAAGTTGTTTCTGTCTCTAACAAGGAAAGTACTGCTTTGGCATGCTTAACTAATAATTAATTCCTTTGGAATTATCGCTTTGCCTCTAATACAGGAAAGTGTGTTCTGTATAGTTTTAACTCTAAATAATATAAACATTAGTGTCTTACTGTTAGTATCATTATTAAACTTTAAATTAAGTATTACTAGTGTCATTCATTAAAATTTTGAATTGATCACACCTCGAATAGTGTCAACTCACTGAAAGCCATAGTTGATCACACATTTTGTTTTGTTTGTACAAGAAATGCTGACTTTTGTGCACACGTGGAGTGTTTTTTTAAGGGATGCCAGCTTGGGTATTACCGTGGTCTCATTTTTTTTACAAACAATGTCACTCTTTTGAGTTTTTGATGCAGGTTGTTTAATGGATTTTTGGATATCCTAAGCTGCGAGCTTAACTTTCTGTTTTGCTGTTAAGTACCAATTGACTTTTGTCATGATCTGATAGATAGGTATTGTGTTATGTAAATCCTAATCTGACCACCTTGATTGGCAGGTATTTATTGTTTTATAAAACCTGACCTGATTTGATTTTTGAAAATTGGATAATTTAAATATTATTCTAGTTTGACGACCTTTTTACATATAGGTATTTCTTCGGAATTGTAAATCCTGGTTCAATAATGACAGTTAGATGATCCAATGTAAGATCCCTACTCTGTCCACGTCTGATAGACAGTTTGTATACTGATTCTATATTACTTATAACACAGAAAAGTATTTTCTTGTGTCCTAGTTTTGCCAACATTGAACTCCATTGTTCTGAGTTGAAAAATGTATATCTATATAGATATTTTCATAATTTAGGCTTCTTTAATTTTAAGTATTTGTTTATTTTTAAGTTTTATCTTAAGAATGTTAAACCGGATGGACTTAGTTAGATAGGTTGCTTTTTTTTGCTATTCAAATATAGCGTAAATTCAGTGCGAGTGAGGGCTGTTTAACCCTAAAAAGTGAAGCCAAATTGGCCTTTATTTCCTGTATAAGGAAAAGTGATCAATTTTTTTTTTCTTTTCTACAATTTATTTGGTTGTGTTTTTTCTTAAATTAAGTAATATTGAGTATTTTATAAGTATAAATCTTGTTAAATTGACACGAAAACAACAGGTCTTCTTTTTTAAGTAAATTCAAAACTTTGTTTAATTTAGTAGATGATGGTTGACTCCTTGTTTTCGTGCCTTTCTTTTCTTGTTTGTTCTTTATTATTAAGAAATTTATTTTTAAGAGATTTACCTTTAAGAAATTTAGTTCTAAGTTGTTATTTTAATTACTAATTAATGTTTTGTTATCATTTTTCTAGATACCTGATGGACTCATAGTTTAGTTAGTTTGTGGACTTAATTTTTCATGTTTGAGGGCAAACATTTTCGTGGGAAGGGGGGAATTGTCACATAAATATTATGTGACTAGTGCAGTTCTTGCCTATTTGGTTTTTTTGTCTATGGTGTTTTTTTTGAGACTGGTAATTTTTTGGGAAAGAGAGAAGCTCTTTTTGTTTATGGTCACTTCCTCCCGGGCAGCGATGGGCTAGCTGTTCGTGAATTAGTCACTCACTTGAAAAGTGTTTCAATTTGATTATATCATGTGGATTTAAGTCGATCTTAACTTAAAAAGGCGCGGGGTGTTTTTTACGTAACACGAGAAGTTCGTGTACGGTATTATTTTTAGTGGATATGTAAATCCCACTTTTTCCGTTGTTGGCAGTTGGCCATTTTGTGGAAATGTTTTCTGGAAATGAACTTGTAAAGGGATTGGTCCTTGTGGTGGCAGAATAATATGCCTTTATGACCCCGCGTCGTGAAGTCACGGATTGTTGACAGTTCTACCGAAAAACGCAAGTCTTGGTGATCAGTTGGGACCACGTGCTTTATCATGGAGCTTGATAAGATAGCCCGAAGCTAAATACACTCCTTGGAGGCGTAGCAGCCTTCTTCCTAAATAGAAGGATGACCTAGGATCTCGGGATTGCGCGACGTCCCCGGTTAAGGAGGCTGGAAGTGTCTTCTCGTCTTCTCTCTACGAAGCAAGTTCGCGGTCGTCATCCGTCGTAAAATTCGTTTAGTTAGATTAGCGTGTTCAGGAGTCCATCTGGTATGTTATTGCTTTGTATTATTAAATTTGCACTCTCATGTTTGTTTTTTTTATTGCATACAATATAGTTTTATAAGATTCATCTTCTTTTTATTTTCTGATTTCTCACCTACTTGACAGAAAAATACCTTTCCCATAATCCTGAGCTCTGGTCTCTGCTCTGCCGTATAAAATTACACTCCTATTATATTGTACCAGAACTTGATTCCCTTTCATTATCCACGACTGAAAGTTGGATTTCCTGTTATTTTACTTCGGAATTATACAGCAGTCATTGCCAGGTGACTTGGTATCATACAAATCGATCGATACAGTTTACGATGCCAACGAAGCTGTAAATTATCGAAAAGACTTTTTGAACTCACTGGATTCCATGTCACCACACCTTCTACGACTGAAAGTTGGATTTCCTGTTATTTTACACAGCAGTCATTGCCAGGTGACTTGGTATCATACAAATCGATCGATACAGTTTGCGATGCCAACGAAGCTGTAAATTATCAAAAAGAGTTTTTGAACTCACTGGATTCCATGTCACCACACCTTCTACGACTGAAAGTTGGATTTCCTGTTATTTTACTTCAGAATTACACAGCAGTCATTGCCAGGTGACTTGGTATCATACAAATCGAACGATACAGTTTGCGATGCCAACGAAGCTGTAAATTATCAAAAAGAGTTTTTGAACTCACTGGATTCCATGTCACCACACCTTCTAAGACTGAAAGTTGGATTTCCTGTTATTTTACTTGGAATTTGAACCCATCTGACTGTGCAATGGCACGCGATTGGTCATTAAAAAAATTATGCAAAACATTATCGAAGCCACCATTTTGAATGGCAAATTCTGAGCTGAAAATGTTTTGCTGCCACGAATTTCAATGATTCACACAGACATGCCAATTGAATTCAAATGCGTTCAATTTCCTATTAGATTGGCATTCGCAATGACAATCAATAAGTCAAGATAAAACGATGTCTATTCGAGGCTTAGATTTGGGCACACCATGTTTTTCAAACGGACAATTATACGTGGCATATTCTCGCATGGGCAAACCATCGAGCTTATTTGTGTTGGCTAAAGATGGACTGACAAATTAATATTGATTAATTAATTAATTTTGATTTTCTTTATTTCATTTTCCTACTTTAGCATAAAAAATAAACGACTTTTTTCACTTTACATTTAACTTTTAAGAGATCAAACAATGAATATGGCCGTTACTTTAATGAAATACATGGAATTTAGAAAATGTAATGGTTGGTGTTTTGTTTTTTGTTTTTATCGGTGGTCATCGTCTACAGCGCTCCATTCCTCTTTCTGTCATAGATCCCATCCCCACACACTTACAATACATTCGTTATTTTTTTATTTAACCCTTTCCCTGCGGGAAGCGCACCACTGCGCCGCCCCGTACATGCCCTGTACGCGGGCGGCGAGTCTGTGCGCCGCAAATTTTCTCCGGCGTTATGTATACGAAACATACTTGAATATGGTAAAATTTATACTCCTAAAAATTCTCAAATCCTTACCCTACTGACGTCTTGCGATATTTATCCGTAATACGTATTCTAATCAGAGTTACAGAGATTTGAAGGGACCTCCCAACTCGGAGCGAAAATTTAATCAGTTTGAATTCTTCCCGCGTCTTTTTTTATTTTTTTTTTATTAATAAAATTCCTTTATTATTTATTTACAGTTTTTTTACATTTTTTAAATTAAGTCCCGTTAAACTGATTGATATCAGTTTGTCAACGGGTTCTTTTGACAATTACTTTTTTTTAAATTGAGACAGGTCTTCGACCAAGTCGAAGAGACAGGTACATAAAATATACAGGTACATGAAAAAAAAATTGTTAATAAAATTTATAAGAAATACAGAACAGAGAAAATGAAAGAAATAAAAGAAAAGACAAGAGAAAATAATAATGGAAAAAACATTAAAACGAAAAGCGGAAAATAACAGAAATTAGTACAAAAAAGTTCTTTCACTTAACCATTTTTTTAGCGTACATTTCCTTCTGAAACTCAATTCACAGCTTTTTATTGCGTTGGGTAACATGTTGTAAATTATTGGAACAAGGTATTCTAGAGTTCTTTGACCGTATTTATTTAGGTATCTGGGAATTATAAGTCCATCATTTGCAGTTAGTCTTGTATTCTGAACATGAACCACTAGTTTATTATATTCAGATTGAGATGTATGCTGACTCGCAATTTTAAGCCACAATATAGCACGAACAGATAATACATTTACAGAGTTGTATAATAATGATTTTGGTATATCATGTCTTTGTTCGTATTCAGTTTTTTTTAATAATAATTTTACCAAAGAATATTGTACGTTTTGCACTGAAAGAAGATTTGTTTTTGTTGAATGTCCCCATGTGGTTATTTACATACGCTACTGCGCAGGCGCCTCTCATAAGCACTCGTAAGATTCTCAAGCGAAGACGCTCGCCGAGTAATACATTATTATATCGAATTAATGTTTCGTTTTTTGTCGATGTGAACTATTGTGATAAATGTGGACATTAATCTGATTTATCATATTTAAAAATAAGTTTTTTTTATAAATATACTTTCAGACTGTGTAGAAACATAAAATTTCATCAGTATTAGATTATTTTTTTTAAACAAAAATAAGTGATTAAGAGTGTTTTTTATGCAAAAGTTGAAGACGTTTGAATTTTTATCAATAATTGAAATTATTTTTATTACCAACATACAAAATGTTGGGTCGTAGTCTTAATGACGACGAAATAATTAGGCAACTTTAGAAATAGATTATGATTTCGAACTTAGTGAAAGTGACGAATATAACAATTACGAAGCTGCAGTTGTTTATATTATACGGCCCTTTTTGAAGTGTGTGTCAATATTTCATTCATCTAGCCAATCGAGACATCGCACCACAGTTGAAGAGCTCTACTCCGGTATGTTGATATGCTTATTGTGTTGTCCTTGAAATATTAATATGGCGGCCCGACCCAAACGTATTCATTACACTACTGAGATAAGCGTCGAAGATTTATAGAGTCCCATTGATAAACGGAATGTTTATTTACACTTGAAAAAATACTTCAAGGCATAAGTGATTTATTTTTTAAAACAAATACTAAAATCCATGCGTGATTATTGTTTTAAGCCATAAATTAGATTAGTGATAAATAGCCCCGCGTGTGAACGAAGTGACACATATTTTTGACGCAGAGAAAAGGTTAACAACCAAAATATTCACTAGAAATAATTTATAAAGCAGAACGTTTTCCAGGTCAGCTAGTTTTATCATAGATTAATAATCTTTTATTTTGAATTAAAACATTATCAACATCAATCCACGCAAATAAACCAACATCGAAAAAAAACATTTGCAAACCAAAAAACTGCTTCCTTCCTCTGACGCCCGCTGATGACTCAAAAAGAATTTTAAAACTAAAACTGTGAAGTTGGTTTTGTAGGTATGTGTTCCAAAACTTTGACAAACTAACAAACTGCGCTGATGTCCATAGATGCCACTACAAAAATACTTATCATTAAATTTAATATGACGGCGTTTGAATAACAATTTTACTCTTCTAGTCATTTTTTCACTTCGCCAAACCGTTTCGGCCATACTCGTGGAGAGGTTAAAAACTTTTTATCTTTTATTAGTTTTTTTGGGTTCTCTCTATGTTTGTGATGTAGAGTCATCAGTCATCAGTTTCTCGCTAGTACCACTAGTTTTCAAACCACGTACAAATGCAATTAAATAAAAAATAAAAATTTCAAAGGTCTTGGCTAGAAGCGAGTTTTGTATCAGTATGTGGTACAAGTGCAGTTCTACAGAGCTTGTCCTGGGCTGCAGCGTGCCGGGTGAAGATTGCCCTGTCCCTGATGATAGCCAACCTCCCGTAGAACTCATTCAACATATTTAACAAGAAGAACTTATTTAACAACACAAATAACACCAACCTGAACCAATTTGATAGTGCAAGACAGACCGTGATTGTATTTCTTGTTGAGCACTCCCAGGACCTGGAAGACAGTCTCGCGGGTGGTCTTGTTCTTTATGGAGGCATCTTCCATTGCGCGATAACAAGGCTGGGCCACCATACTGAAATTAAATTCATCACAGTCAATGACGTTATATATAATATATAGACGCCTGGTAGAAATTCAAAGGCGCCAAGATAAAGACAAGGCGATTGTATTTGTCTTCAATTTCCTAGTTTAAGTACTCAACAACCACGCATCACGGTAGTATCCTACCAGTAAGTAAATTGCATTAAAAAAGTGCGAAAATGCCCTTGTGTGTGTGATGAGATAATGTTTTCATTTCACGGAAAACACAAGTAAAAGCCAAGGAATAACATTTCATTCGTAAATACACACAAATTATTTATTATTAAAAAAAAAACAAATTATTTCGATTGTTCCTAGAAAATTTTTAGCGCCATTAGAGAAAGCGAGATAGCAAACAATTAATAAGAAGGACAACCTATATGACAGTAGGTTGTCTCATGTGGCATTCCGGATTCGTCTTAGTGTAAGCGAGTAAGCGTATCTTGTCATCTCAGTCACACCTGTAACGTAGATTATAGTAGTCCTACATCTATGGTGTTCATATTATGTTCATTTGCTGATTTGGCATAAAAATAAAATAGGGTTTTCTTTGAATGTTTTGAGCGTATTTTTAAATTCCCATCTACCTCCTTTTTATAAATGGCACTTACATCTTTTAAGATTCCGGTATTCAAGTATCAAATATGTTCTGCCAGTGCCAATTTTAATTCAGGTCTGAAAGGATTAAGAAAAACCTTATAAAAGAGTTTCACTGTCAGCATTTCTCACTTTCAAGTTATAACTTGATGTACATTATTTTACAGAGGTCTTGCACAGCTGATACCATATTATACCACTGCTATGGGTGTGCATGATGTGCCCAAAGTATGTCAACTTCTTAAACTTGGTTAATTATTGATATTATTTCACAGAAAATCAATTTCATTAGCTGGATGAGTTATGAGTCTACGAGTTGAAATGTCTTATATATTTTATTTTTCATGTTCTCCGTAAAACGGTTGGTAACAACCGTTATATACAAATTAAAAAGTGCACGTGTCAAAAGATAGTTGGTGAACTGTCTGTCTGTCTAATATCTGTAACATTGAAAATGTCCATGGTCAATGCATTTTTAGATTTTAGAAATGTATTATAAGTTTGTACAGCGCCCTTGAGGTGATTTTTCACAAAAACGGCGCTATATAAATCATCCAAATATTATTTAATGCAGAATGTTAAGCAGTTGAGTCGCTCTGTTTATAGTCATAAGTATAAGGCGGATAGTGGTGGCATAACGTAAAATTCCAGAGCCGCTCATTATTAAAGGCAAAACAATTAAATTATCGTTATTTAACCGGTCAAATTTGTTTTAAACAGAGTGTAGCTTATGCAGTGGCTAGCGAATACCACGAGAGGTTTGGTGTGAACAAATTCTCAATTTTGTATTATTTTTTACGAAATAGATTTTCAAACAGTGAATTCGTACAAACAACACTTTTGCACATACAAATATATTGGATTATCAGTTTGGAGGTTGTGTGATATCAATTGTGTTATTTTAATGAAATATTATACCAAGTTTATACGAAATAAATAGAAAATTTATAATAACGATATTTCAGTTTTGTCACTGGCATTAGTATGCAGGTGCAGAGGGAACTACTGTGATATAGCAGACAAAATATTACGACATGCAAAAGGTTGAGTTCAAATGGAAAGGGATAAATCGATTTCAATAAAATAACATTACATCTTATACTTCTCTTTGTCCTTTTTGTGATAAAAATCACTTTACTTGACTTTCTAGCTGTGGTTCCCCTCAGCAGTGAGTTGGGCAAAATGAAATATGATACCTTTATTTGGAATATTATAAACATTATGTATATAATATTATTTTCGTCTCTTTCTCTTCAATAGAAAATATAAGGAAAAGGAAAGAGATATATTATCGGCTTTTTTTCTAAGAAAACAATCTTTCCTTAAGCGGCCTACACACGACACTGCATGTAGTGACTGCGGCAGTGACTGCAGAGAGCGTGGAGTTGAGCAAACTAGCGCTGTCTCGTTTGTTAACCCATCCGCATATCATTATTTTGAAGAAAGTATGTACACAAATATACTAATTTAATTTATCCCCAAAATCATAAAAGTAGCCCCGCCCGGAGGGGATGTGACATGGTTCGTCAAACTGTGGCACGCTAAACTTAGGTATTAAATATAATACAAAAAAACAGAAAACAGTATTATCACTTACCAGAAGAAAATCTTTGCTGAAAACTTGGTCATTTTCAAAGTATTAGTTACACAAACACATTGGTGAGTAGATTGGTTCTTGACACACATTAAATTCGAGTACATATTATATACAAAGTATTAGTTACACAAACACATTGGTGAGTAGATTGGTTCTTGACACACATTAAATTCGAGTACATATTATATACAAAGTATTAGTTACACAAACACATTGGTGAGTAGATTGGTTCTTGACACACATTAAATTGGAGTACATATTATATACAAAGCACATTTTAATTCACAAAAAAACAACAAAAATAATACTAATGAAACTTTAATTAACTTATAAACTTAGGTTCTTTTGCGTGTGATAAATTTTAAAGCACTCCGGCATATGCAAGGCTACTCCACAACCTTCACACTCCCATCTGCTAGTGCTCTTTTTCTTTTTTGCATTGGCGTTCCCTTGTGCAGTCACAGGTATAGGTCGAGCAAAGTGTGCCCAATGGGCTGCCTGAAGTCTCATTTCACTGTCAGCCGCAGGACGCCCTATTCTGGCGTAAGCTGCTAATTTTACTCTTTCTATAAGTTGCTCTGCCACTATCAGCCGAAATTGACAATACTTCAAATTCTTTTTGGAGATTTTTTTGTATAAGCAGTATGAATTGAAAAGACACATATCAATGATATAAAAAAATATTTTTTTATACCCTTTCAAGTATCGTCGCATCAATGGAAACGAGGCAAGTTGTTGGTCCATTTTATCTACTCCCCCCATACCTTTGTTATATTCAACAACAGGTAATGGTTTCAACACTGTAGCTGTTGATCTTCATTTTCCTGTTGAAGTCATTTCAGCAGAATCATGCATCGTGGATAAAATGCAAACTGGTTTTTTATCTTGCCATTTCAATGTCATCATTTTGTGACTAAATTGAGCTTCAACTTCACCCTTTTTCATCTTTAATGTTTTGAAATGGGGCGGCATTTGTTTTCTATTCGTTCGCACTGTTCCTAAAACATTCGTCCCTCCTTCTTGTAAACGTTGGTAAAGCAGTGGCGAGGAATACCAATTATCAAGAAATAATGTGTACCCTTTGGAGAGATAAGGTGTCATCAGCTCCATGACAATAGCATCTGAAGATGGCAATTGAGCATCTCCAATTTTTTTCCCGGCGTAAATACGAAACTGAACACAGTACCCACTGACAGATTCACACATTTTGTAGTATTTCAAACCAAAACGAGCCCTTTTTGAGGGATTGTATTGAATAAATGAAAGTGCACCACGAAATTTCATAAGACTCTCATCGATGGCAATATCTTGTTCGGGAACATATAAATAAGGAAATTTTTCATTGACGTAGTCGATTACATATTTTACTTTATGTAAAAGATCCCTAGTATCCGCTGTAGCATTATCAACCAGATGTAGGTACTTACATATCTGAGTATATCGTTTGAAAGGCATTACTGATGCGAAAAAAGGTGTCTCAATGCTCTTTCTTGATGACCAATAAGATTGCAGGGTATCCTTTTTTACTTGCGATTGTAAGATGCACAGGGCAATATAGGCTTGTAGTTCATCACTAGTGGTGTCAAACCATTCAGTGTTTGCAGCACCCTTTTCTACTGATTTATAGATGTCACACAAAAAAGTAACGGTATAATATGATCTACACACGGGCGGGGGAGTGGCTAAAACCGCCAACGTTTGGCGGCCGGTATGCTAGCGTAAAATATTATATGGCGGCTGATATGCCGATGGGTTAAAGGGCCGCTAGAACGAGACAGCGCTAGTTCGCTCAACTCCACCCTCTTTGCAGTCACTGCCGCAGTCACTACATGCAGTGTCGTGTGTAGGCCGCTTTAGTTGAAATCACTAGTTATAAATCATAGTTGTAATCAGTGGCGGCTCGTGACTTTTGGGTGGGTGTGCTAGACTGCTAATATTAAAAACATGGAGTTATTGATGTTGCCGAAAATTGGCTACAACAACATCAATAATGCCATGTTTTTAATATTAGCAGTCTAGCGCACCCAAAAGTCACGAGTCGCCACTGCTTACAACTATGATTTATAACTATTGACTTACAACTACTGAGACTTTATTTATTTATTTTTTTTTATTTATTTATTTTTTTTATTTATTTATTTACATATGCATATATATTACAATACATTACAATATGATACTTTGTCTGTCCAACTGGGCAGAATACCCGTTTCAGGACAGCCAAATTGTATATTTAGTTCATAATATTCTTAACAAAGGAATGGTTTCGTTCAAGATATCACGGGAATTTGCTTCTGACAAGACAACTTTTGAGAAAATTAAGAATTGTATATAATTAATGGATGGTTTCTTTAAGTCTTTAAAAGAATCGCAAAGATGTGATTTTTTTCAAGGTCAATTGTAGTTTTGGATTTGTTTTCTTTAGTGAGATCACAAGTAGGAGATTCTTTCCAGGCCATTTAAGAGAACATTTACAATTGCATAGTCAGAATTTACACATGTATGTATAAAGCAATATTTGACATATGAATTCCCAATGTATTTATAACTATTTAATTTTAATAAAGTACTATAATTTTTAGAATTTCTTAAATAGTAGAAATTACACAATTATAATCCAACTATATGACAAATGATTTTTTAAGCTCGTTTTGGAGAACATTAATTTATTTAGTTGTTTATTTATTTCTTTTATTTTACGCCCAGATGGCTTTTATATAAATAATAAGGCAGTACCTCCATCTTTTACATGAGAAAACAAATAGTTTTGATAAAGTTACGATGGGCATAAAAGTATATAAATTAAATAAAAATATAGGCAACAAAATTTAGTACAGTGAGATATATAATATTAATATGTTACGATTAAAAAAATACGTACATAATATAAAAATCCAACCAGCAAATTTAAAAGTACGTGATCCAAGGTTTGCAAAATTGCAACATTAACCGTATCTTTTACACCTATAAGTATGTTTTGATGTACCAAGCCGATGCGATGTATCGATGGTACCGACCTCATGTACCTCTCTATGGAGTTTCAGGGGTTCGAAACCATCGGACCTATCCAATTTCGAATTCAATATTTTAGGTAAAAAAGTTAACCCATTTTTTTTCAATGAAATTACAAAGGCATTACATCTAATTACATTAATAATTGCATTCCGAATAAGTGAATGGTTTCTTTCGGGAGATCACAATTATGAGATTTTTTCTGGGTTATTTTGGAGAACATTTGCAGTTGCATAATTAGAATTTACACATTTATACACAAATATTTGACATATGAATTTCCAATGCATTTATGACCATTTAATTTTAATAAATGTACTATTATTTTTACATTTACCTAAGTAAAAGAAATTATCCATTTATAAACCCGACTATATGAATATGAATTTCCAATGTTATAGAAATTTTCAAAAATTATTTTTGAAATGTCTAGTCGTTATTTTACAAGAATCAAAGACCAGTCGTTATTTTACACGGATCAAAAAACAGAGCAAAAGTTTTATTTTATGCATTAACATAAACTTTTTAGTACATATTAGGGATGTGAGATTGTGTTAGCATATGTTCGCTCTCGACTCTCCCCATATCCAGAAGCCAGTTGCTAACCAATTTCCGTAAAATACTTGTACTTTTCAGTTTCCAAGCATCGGGTATGAA
The DNA here is from genome assembly GCA_929108145.2 of Limnephilus rhombicus. Lineage (NCBI taxonomy): Eukaryota > Metazoa > Arthropoda > Insecta > Trichoptera > Limnephilidae > Limnephilus > Limnephilus rhombicus. Next base: position 459,929 of record OV815282.1, read on the forward strand.
GTTGAACAATTTAGGCCCTAAGTATGAGTATTGTCTTTGGGCATATGATGTGTTTGTAGTAGGCGGAATTACTGGATTCCTCCCTGCATGACGGGTGTTGTGGAGATGAACGATGGATGGATAGTGGTGTCGGTGTTTTTGTGTATGTAAAATAATTTTTCTTATGTACAGTTGCCGTACATCAAGAACTCGTATCTCTTGAAATAATAGCTCACTGGGATACCTAAATGGTTTCTTAAGGATGACCCTTAAAAGTGATTTTTGTGCTTTTGCTAGGGGATCAATTATTGTTTTGGAACAGCCGCCCCATCCCAAGGATGCATATTCTAGCAGTGAGTTACATAAGGCATGGTACATTTGTTTCAGATCTTTTACGCAAAGAATATTTCTAACAGACATGAATAGATGAGTAAGTTTTCTAATCTTTGTAGAAGTTGAGACAATATGTTCGTTCCATCTCAGAGACTTATCTATGATAATTCCTAGATATTTTATACTATCGACACATTCTAAGTTTAAGCATTTACATGTGGTCCGGTCAATACAATGGTGAATAATGATGTTGTGTAATTCTTTTGGTTCTCCTGCTTGTGTTGCTCTGAAACGGATGAATTTGGTTTTATCTAGGTTAAGTGTTAGGAGATTATTGTCTAACCATTGATTGACCTTGTTTAACCCTACTTCTGCTTTGCTGTGAACAACATTCCAGCTTTTGTCTTCAAATAGTAAGACTGTATCATCAGCAAAGGTGATAATTTGGTCGGCAAGGGAACTGTTACATAGATCATTTATATATATATTGAATAGAAGTGGTCCTAAATTACTTCCTTGGGGTACACCGAATTTAATATTAGCTGAATCGCTTATAGTGTCATTGATGAGCACTCTTTGGCTCCTGTTATCTAAATAGCTACACAACCAATTGAAGAGCTGACCTTGTATACCGATGCGTTGTAGTTTATTCTTCAGAATTTTGTGAGAGATAGTGTCGAATGCTTTTGCTAGATCTAGGAAGAGCGCAATGCATTTTGTACCTCTATCTATGTTATTAGAGATAATTTTTGTCAATTTAGCAATGGCATTTTCAGTGCCTAAACCTGGACGGAAACCGAATTGGCTATTGGAAAGGATGTTATTGTTTTCTAGGTACAGGCTGAGCCGATTCTTAACAATCTTCTCAATAATTTTAGACACAGAGTTGATCAAAGAAACTGGTCGGTAGTTGTTAATTTGTGATTTATCCCCATTTTTGTGAAGTAGAATTACAATTGATTGTTTTAAATGATTGGGGAATTTACCAGAGTTAAAGCTTAGATTACAAATGAACGATATCGGTGATGCTATGGCGGATTTTATATTTTTTAACAGATTTGAAGAGATCTTATCTGGGCCACACGCATTGGATGACTTAAGCTCGTCAATTATTTTCATCACTTCTTGTGATGTAGACTTATAACTAAGTCTTAAATAGCTAGTGATGTTAGCACTGTAGAACACCAAAAAGTCACGAGTCGCCACTGGTTGTGAGCCATTATGTAGTAACAAATCATAGCTGTAAGTTATTAGTTAAGTCTGAGTGGTGACTCCGGTAAATTAAGTTGTAAAGCGCCCTTGAGGTGATTTTACCACGAAAACGGTGCTGTAGGAATAATCTATTTATTATCATCGATTCAAAAAAGAAACTTGACAAAATTGACTTCAGGCACAGACACATCCATAATTTACATATATCGGTTTATCTATACAATGGGACTGACTAATCACAATCACGCAATATACATCTATGAATCTATGAATCAACTGCCACAACACGGGCATTTGATTTGCCTGTCTGGTAGTTGTAAATTCCAAATACACCTGTAATAAAGTCTGTAATGTACTCACTCAACAAAGGTGTCATCCGCGAGTGGGGGGTCCCAGAGTCTGTGCAATGGCAGCTGCAGGAGGTTGTATATAACGTCGAGCGCTGTACGCCTCTCCGCCTCCCTCCACTCCCCCTCTTTCTCCAGGTTGTCAGCATTGGTTCCCTTCCTCGCCCGCTTGCCCAAAGTCAGCGTGGCTGCCATCTATTGGACAAATTGGTAAGGCCCCAATTAAAACAACATGGACTTTTACATCGCACAATATTATAGATGTTAAATAAAGGACACTGTTTTGGCGTGTCAATCACTCATTTTAATCAATCCCTTCCTTTTATAGGGTCTTTCATTGAGCGCTTCCTATCATTCAATTTAAATAAAACAAAGTGTGTATGAGTTATCATCGAATATTTTTATTCATTTGAAAGGCCTGTCGATGCCATTATGTATGGAATATAACACCGTTCAAATGTCTGCCGTGGCTTCTCTGGATGACGCGCATCCAAAATGTCCAATTTTCCATGACTCTGGCGCATAAGTCAGGCTGAATTTGACCGATGGCATGGGTTATGTTGGCATGGGTTATGTTGGGCCACTGTGGTTTGTCGCTTATTTGCATAGACCTGCAACTTAAGAGATCCAAGATCCAAGTTTGGTGTGGATTTTGGGCTGGTGGCGTCATCGGTTCATATTTCTCTAAGAACGACGTTGCCGGGCCATCACCGTCAACGGCGACACCAACGACTTGTGGTGTCAACAGGACGGCGCTACGTACCACACAGCTCATGCCACAATGGACATCCTGTACGAGTGATTTGAGGGCAAGATCATCACACGTGGAAGTGATGTGAACTGGCCACCGAGATTGTGCAATTTGACGTCATTAGTTTTCTTAAGTCGCAGGTCCATACAAATAAGCCACAAACCACAGCGGCCCTCAAAACCAACATAACCCATGCCATTGGTCAAATTCAGTCTGGTTTATGCGCCAGAGTTATAGAAAATTGGACATTTCAGATTCGGGCCACCCAGAGAAGCCACGGCGAACATTTGAACAATTTTATATTCCATACATAAATACAAAATTTCAATGATATCTCACACACACTTTATCTTATTTAAATTTAAAGATAGGAAGCGCTTTGAAAGACCCTATATAATAAAAAACAGTAGGATTAAACATAGGTAATTTTTCGGGATTAGTGTCCATGGCTATTACGAATAATTTTAAGAAAAAAACTTTAGATTCGCCTTAATCACTATAAAAGGAAACTTTTTGCATCACGGCTGGCGGAAAATAATGCATTTTAATTTTCAATGTCGTTAAATAAAATTTCACTTCGCGAACCGATCTACGACAGCCCGCCCGCTGCCGCCCGCCATTTTGCCACTGTTATGTTGGTATCCCTGACCTCACACATCGAGAACTAGAAATGATTGTAGCCGACTTCGTGGGATACATGATGGGCGCGTAATTATGAAAAACAGAATTAATAATATAATGTAAACAAACCTCTAATCAGGCACTGGAATGGAGACAAACCATTCAAATCCTGGGATGTTTTTTAAAAGAAAGATAATATACACAAGCCCGCTACACAAACCCTGCGTAGCCAAACAAACCATTCAAAAACGTAGGCTGTTTTTTAAAGTAAAGATAACATACACAAGCCCGCTACACAAACCCTGCGAAGCCAAACAAACCATTCAAAAACGTATTTTAACAGTGACAAAATGGCGGGCGGCAGCGGGCGGGCTGTCGTAGTGTCAGTTCGCGAAGTGAAATTTTATTTAACGACACTGAAAATTAAAATGCATTATTTTCCGCCAGCCGTGATGCAAAAAGTTTCCTTTTATAGTGATTAATGCGAATCTAAAGTTTTTTTCTAAAAATTATTCGTAATAGCCATGGACACTAATCCCGAAAATTTACCTAAACATATAACAAAAACAGCTTCAGTCACGAGCTGTTCCATGAATTACAAATTTGAAGAGACAAAATTCAGTCTTGAAACAAAGGAACAATGGTGGAGATGATAAAACAGGAATCTACAGAAAATGGCTCTATTGTATGAAGAAAAAAGCTTACTATGGAGGAATATGGTTATGATAAAACAGGAATCTACTAATATTGAAAATTAAATAGACATCTTAAATTAAACATTAGTTTTAATCCAATGGACAATTAGAATTGTATTTATTTGTGTATATATAATAATTATACTAAAACTATCTCAAGATTTGACTCTAGTTTCATAAAATTAATACCCCTAATTATTACCCCTATTCTTGATGTAGGCCAGTTTAATGCTCGATGGCAATAAATACTTAACCAAGACACAAAGGAACATTCGGTTGCATTTTTTTTTATCACGGGGAAAAATGAGAGAGAGGAAAAAGTCCTACTTTCAAATGTGGCGATCTGCTCCTCCATCTATGGGTCACTTGGCACAGTTACACTATAAAAAAGTATCATAAAATTTATATGAATGCAATTTTGCTCAATAATTGCTGTTATCACAAGCGTGACAATGTTTCGACTGATGTGTGTGGGTACAAAATAACATTTTGAACTGGTATCGGTAGGTGATATTTTAGTTGTCTTCTTCTATTATCTGATTCCCAAGTAAGGCTTTATAATGTAGGAGGGGAACAAAGGAGAAGATAATATTTCAAACAGGACCTCGGAATGCGTGGATAAGTGCCAAAGCTGTTTCAATACTAAACATATGTAATAAAGAATAAAAATACCTCCGCCTGAAGTTTGGAGTCTTTAACTTTCATCAGGCTCGTGTGGAGATACAGGAGCATTTTGAGGCAGTTGAGGGATTGAGCCCTTGTATCCGGGTCTATATCCTTCTCCTGGAAGATTGCTTCCAAGGTGCCGCATAGCTGCTGACAAGCTCTCTCTATATACTCAAATCCTGCCGACCAAAAGAATACAAAAAATCAGAAAATATTCAGTTGTGAATAAAAATGGAATTTGCATCTTTTCCATCTATCCAAACGTAATTGGTTGAAACATTGTGTAATTTCCAAAATCTGTGCCTAAAGTGCGGCGGCTTGTGGAATATTTATCATAATAAGACAGCACTCTCGCCGAGAAGCGTCCAAGAAATTTCTCTTACCTTTATTTATGGAGATCCATTCAAGTTTGTTTCCGTGAACAAGAATTGAAAAGTAAGTGTCGAAATGTTCAAATATAAAGTCAACTCCTTGGTTAGTGTATGCTCGAACTCCCTCTGAAATAAGTTTTCAACGGTTTACTTTCTGTGCGTCTCACAGCTTTGTTTGTAATAATAACATCATATTGTCATTTGGAGCTAAGCATGGATTGCACAAAACCGAAAATGTTTATAATAAAAAATCCAATATTAATGCTTTGTTAAATCAACTTATCTGAAACATTTTATAGGGAATATGGTAATAAAAATCGAAGACACTAGTCGTCAAAAAATTAACAAAATAAATGCGAAAGATGAACAACCTTGAAGTTTAGCAGCTAAAACTCTCTGTTGGACAACATCTTCTACATGGTACTGGCCAACATGAGATTCCAGAAGTTCGTCCTTTTGTAAAGGTATTACAAAATCAAAGTCCGTCATTGTCAAGCAATATTTATGAATAACAAAATCAAAAAACACCGAAAAAACTTTCCATATCCGTTGACAGTTTCGAATTTTCAAATATTTTCGGACAATAGACAATAATATTCAGAAGACAAGTGTTGCCAGTTGCCATAAATATACTAACTCCAGTGTTGCTAGTACGTGCAATTTTTTTTTATCCTTGATAAGCGTGTGACAATATACCCGCGACCTATGGCGAGTTCAAACTTAAACTAAGAGGGAACAAATCAAAAGAGCTAGGTACTGATTTAAGAAATGACACGTTTTTAATATTTAAATAAAAGGGTAGGTGTTCATTATTAATCTAGTATTTGGGAGGCGGGAATGGGTATCGCCGCCCCGGGAACCTTTATTGGATAACCAACACCTCTGCCATAGGTCACGCCAAGTGGTTCGCTACGTTTGGTGATTTAGCAGGGGTGCCCGGGTTCATGGAGTGGGGTTTGTCTAGGTCTTGGAGGCAGATGACCAGGACATACTGAACCCCAGATTCCTACCCACCCCTTAAACCTTTTTCCTTCCCAGAACTCTCCTTCCTTTCCTTAAAAAAAACCCTTCACACAGCATCCTCAAAGATGGGAAATAATTTCCCTCAGGGCCTCCTGTGTGGAGCTAATGTAAAAAAAAAGTATTGGTCTTATAACTACGTAATTTATTAGTTCTTAAAATTAGAATGTCTGTTTGCTTAAATCCTAGTCCTCTAATCACTTCGGCGGTTAATTTTTTTTTGTACATTACAGATTAATATAATCCTATTACAATACACATAAGATATACATAACTTTAAACGAGAAAGAAGAAAAAATAAAATTACAATAATGCATATTTTAGATTTCTTGCCTAAAATTACTCTTGAAACCTTCACTAATGTTGAAAGGGACCTAGAGATATCATTTAGCAGCACCATACCTCTTGTCATGCTGTTCTGGGCCAGAACGTCTGTTCTGCCAAGTGGGATACAGAGCAAGTCGTGGTGACGACTCTGGCAGTAGTTGTTCGGTACGAACAACTTATAGGATTCTAAGAGGTATGGGCTGTCAATGTAATCTTACATATAAAAATTGATCGCTAAATGTGTTGCTAAGCGCAAATCTCGCGAGTAGCTGAACCAATTTCGCTAATTCTTTTTTTAGAATATTCCTTGAAGTACGAGGATGGTTCTTACGGAGAGAAAAATTAAGAAAATTGCGCAGAAAATTGGATAATTTCAGAAAACCTAACGACTATTGCACGTTTGACAGTTCGTGTGTTTGAGAATGATATTTTGCAAAACAGTGATTGTTAAATCGGGATTCTATTTTTGAAAATCTTTAAGTTGATAAATTTATTTAAAGTAGTTACTCCCCTAATAGTTTGAAAAGAATCAAGAATTTTAGATGTTTTAAATAGGTACTTATATTAGGTACCAAATTTAATATACATGAATAATGGAAATTTGAATAAAAATTGTAAAAGGTGGAACGCGGGCTGTTTAAAAACTGAATGTACTGGGATTGAATATATGGAACGCGGGAGGAGGGTTGGCGGGACGAGGGAGCGGGAAAGGGAAGAGGGAAGGCGGGGGAGGTGGAAGGGGAACGCGGGAGGGGAAGGGGACGTGTGAGGGGGGTCCGCGGGACGGGGGAAGGGGGGGGGGAGTGGAGTGGGGAGAGGGAAGGTGGAGGTGACGGAGTGGGAACGCGAGAGGGGAACAGGACACAGGAGAAGAAGGGGAGTAGGAAGGGGAACGGGACGAATGGGAAAGGACACTCAGGGAGAAACAATTTCTTTATTAAATAGCATAGCAACGCATGCCGGGACCAGCTAGTAGTTTATAATTTTGAAAGCTCTTACTGTTAGGGTTCCATTCCTTCTAGATTGGAGAATTTCGAAACGCGTTTCAGATAGCAAATCCAGATGATGCATAAATCGCGGGTATTCACCATGTATTCTCATATAAAGATACCGTAGAATTTTTTTTTGGATTTGTTCCAATAAATCTTTTCTGGTATGGGGCCCAAACAGCAGAAGCGTATTCTAATTTTGATCGTATAATGCAGTTGAAGATCGATGTCATTTTTTCGGGCTTGGAAAATTGTTTACTTATTCTTATCACAAATCCAAGAAGTTTGTAACACGATGATGCCAACCCTACCATATGATCTGAAAAAGTAAGTTTGGGATCAAATGCGACCCCGAGGTCCCTTGTGGATTTTACTGATGACAATTTTTCATTATTTAATTTATAATCAAATTTAATCGGGTTTTTGGAACGCGTACATACGTCATAGTGACACATTTTTTACATTAAAGAAATGTAGTCACTTCCCTGGTTTGATGACAGCCTGGAGTCTCCACGTACAACTGATCGTCCTATTTAGATCACCACTGGCACTTTAAACTTTTTTTTTCCACTTAATTATTCGTAATTGCGAACAAACTGCACGTTTTTGAAGTTTGCAAATATATGTAAGATTGAATATTGCACAAATTACTGGCCAGAAATGTCTTGAAGTGACTCTCGTCGGAAAGACTCGATGTACATATACAAACCACCATAAATATACAAACCACCCACGTCGCTCCGGAGGGCCAGCTTCCTGGTCGCAAGCTTGGCGGTGACTCTCTGGAACTCCCTGGTCGGGAGTTTGTTCGTGCGGTTTCGCAGGTGGTTCGGAGAGCTTCTGAACCGCGGGGGGTGGGACTCCGATTGACGGAGGGGGACAGCGTCCTAGGCGGACGGCGAGCGGTGACTTTGAGGAACCCCTGGTCGAGAATTCGCGCATGATGGCGGATGTTCGGAGAACCTCGGCGGCTTCCTCCGGGGGAAGGCAAATGGGGCCTGTCTGAGCAGTGGTGAAATTTTTTACTCTTCCTGCTTGGCCCCTGGCGTAGGATCGTAAAAGTATTTCAGTTCCTTATTCTTCCAGGGCAACGGATCCTTTGCGCTGGTGTCATCAATTTTAACTAGAGGGCGTTACGAGGATCATTTATTCATTAATTTAATGAAGTTTTATGTAATGGTACTTCCACACCAAAGCCAACCTTCCAACTCCGAACTTAGTTCGGAGTTGGAAGGTTGGCCGAGCGTGTGGTGGCTGCGGCCAACCCTCCAACCCCGAATTCCGAACTCCAAAATGGCGGAGATCGAACAGCTGTAGCTACGCTGTATCTTATATCAGTTGCCTATAATTATCTTTTTTCTCTATTTTGTTGCGTCAATTTGTTGTTGATCACGCCTTTTTACCTGTCTCATTTGGTTTTAGTATGTTACTAACATCTTGAATTGTGACTAGGTTGCTGTACTGAACTCCATTGTACTGTATTGTCCAACTTCCCACCATGGGGGCGGATAGACTCGGTCCCTGCATCCAGTCAGGTGGCAGAATTCTGGTAGGGCCGTCCCACTAACGCCCGTGCCTCCCCCGGCGTCATGAGCGAGCTTGAGGAATGTTTGCGCGAGTCCGGTTCCCCTCCGTCCTGCCTCCAGTGATCCGAGGCTCACTTCATTCCCCAGGGTCTTTGGGAGTATCTCCCCCCCCCTCCACAAACACTTCTTCAAGGGTACTTTTGGGAAACCGGCTAAGGGACGCGGGCATTTGGGCACGTTGCGGCCAGGCCGCTCGCCCGCTCATTCTCGCCGGCACTGCCCCGTGATAGTGGGACAAACTGCCCCCGATATCTTTCTTTTATATATTTTCTTTGGTTTTAATCATACTTACACCTGTAAATATTTTTCTTTTTATTTATTATTTCACTCAGCTAGATGCTGAACCAACAGGCGAACACATCTATGATGTGTCTTTATCTTATTAATTACTGCAAATGTAAGTATGCATACATTTTTCTTTTTTACTAATAATCATGCATGCAGGAACATTAAAGGGTCTAGATTCGTTTCAAAAATAAATGTAGCTTCCTTTTTACAAAAAATTAGAGTCCTGACGTGTGCGGCTAAGGAGGTTAAACAATCAGTTTCCTCACACAGCCGTGGGAAAGTGGTGGGTCCCCTCCAATGCCTATAATTATTACGCACGTATGATTGTATACTTATATACACGACATGTTTTCAAACAATTGTTATACCATGTGTGGACAGCTGCGGCATGCTGGTCGTGTGAGTTGGCCGTCGGGATCGCCTCGAGGGCGATCCCGGGCCAACTCGAACTCCAACCTTCCAACTCGAACTACCAATGCACGAACACCCCTCCACACGATCGTCCAAACGTTTGAAGTTGGAACGTTGGCCGCAGGGTGGGCTTACCATAATACTAACTCCACACTGCTCGCGAAGTTCCTCGACGAAATATTCGGGAAGGTTGACCGAAGTTCGAAGTACGTCACTACACACTCGATCAACTTCGCGAGAAACTCATTCGCGCGGTGGTGCCGTCACGACTCGCACGTCATGGACGTTCAAGTCTGCTGCCGTTGCAATGTGCACGCTCGCGTATTATAATTTACCTACACTGCATACCACGTCAGCTCGAAGACATTTCATATACCTAGCTCCTAAAATATATGCTATTATTATAATTAATTATATTTATTATAAAATTTTGCAATTCAATTTAATTTATACAACTTATAATTTAATTTATCAACCATTACAAATGTATAATTTCCAATCTGTAAACTTCACCCGCATAACACAGGGACATCCCTAGCATGGCGGATGAAATAACACAAAAAACTAAACAATGTACAATATTCTTATAACAAATTAATAAATAAATAAATAACTATGTGCATATTCATAAAAAACGAGGAAAAGAAGATGGTGGATGATTGCAGTTGAAATGCACCGGAACAGAATTAGGTTAGTTTAGTCAATTAAACTATGAAAAGAGAACTACCGGGAATAAATTGGTACAAAAGAATTGTGTTTTTTTAATTAATTGTATTTTTTACAGCTAAAAAATAATTACTAGCACGGACGTGCGCTCGCCACGACGTATTGAAGCGAACTGAAGTCCGAGTAGTGTAGAGAGGCACTTCGTGTAGGCACTTCGTGCAACTTCGAGTCCTTGTCCTGGGCGCAAAAACCGACAAAAAATGGAGGTCGCCCGAGGCGAGCCAAGGTTGGACGAAGTGCCCCTCCGCACTATCGTATTCGGCTAACCTCGTTCAACTTCGCGAGTAGTGTGGAGCTAGAGTTAGGATTCTATTCAAGGCCCTGGAATATTCCCATCGGCCCGCAGTGGCACCGTGGGATTGGTTTATTTATGGGCACCGTGCTTCACACAAACAAGAGTTATGCTGTTCCGTCTCAGCCATTGCTGGGGTGACGTTTTATTAGCTCGACATTGGGTAGTTTGTTTGTCCCTTGCTGACTTAATGGCCATAAAAGTCTTAATTTTATTACGCACCCGATGCGTTCGTAAAAATGATTTTATCTCATCCTTCCAGGATTTCTAAAATTTCATGACTATATCCTGTCCAAACTGTAAGCTCTTTTGTGTTGCTAGTGACGTTATTGTAGAAAAGCATTAAAATACCTAAGGAGGGTAAAAAAAATACCATATCATGGTAAAGGTGACCAGACAACTAAGTGGAACCATACAATCATGACAGATCAATCATTGAAAGACGTCAGTGCGTCAGTCCATAGATTTGGTCCACAGATGCACAGATTAGATGACAGGAGGACCGCTAAACACCGTGCTGCCATCTCGTGGATATTTTGGAATTACTCAGAAAACGGCCCATAGGTTGCAGTAGGTCGAGTGCAATTATATTGTCTATGGTAGATGAATTAACTTCCTCTATCTTTAGTCTATTAGCGCTGTCACTAATTTATGGGCGTGGTTTGGTTAAGTTGATGTCGAAACCGCTTAGGAGGAAAAGGCCCGAAGATATCGATCTAGGGGTTAGTAGTTACCAGGGGGGTATAACTCCGATCAAAATTTTCAAAAAACACAAAAGATAGATAATATGTATATGTATAGACTGTGTGACGATAGAGTTGCACAGTCCATCCAGTGATGCCAATGGAAAAACTTTGAATTTAAGCTTTTGACAGCTGCGTGAAATAATATATCAAAATGGTTGCTCGATTTCTCTTAACGGTTTATTTACATGCGACGGGAATTCAAAATTTGCTTCCTAAACAAGTGAAATAGAATTGAATACGTTTATTATCCAATTTTGAGAACTCGTGCATATGTTTGTGGTTACTAGTATCGCAAAACGTCTCATTTCGCGATATGATTATGCTCGTTAAAACCATTATAACCTGCAAACAAAAAGGTACAAACATTTATATGAAACATTTCTGCATTTATCTTGTTTTGTTTTTATCTGTCGGTCGGCTTGATGTATCTCATGAGATGTTTTCTTTAATATTTTCAGCTCGAAACACCAAATCCTATCCTTACAGCTGACAGGCCGGTGGAGATTACCAGTGTTGCCAACTCGAAATCTTTGTTCCCGCTAAATCGTGACGGATCAACGGTCAGAAATCCGTCAGATACACAAATTTTCGTCCATTCTGGGGGGGGGGGGGTGGCTAGAGAATTTCAGGGATCAAAATTTCTCCATAAATCCATAAATATAGGCGATTTTCGCCTATAAAAGTATGTAATTTGGCACTTTTTTCGAATCCGCCAGAAAATCCGTCATACTGTAAATTCCGTTATACACAAAATTTTCCCGTTTCGGGACACTCCAATCCGCCAGATATGACGGGAAATCCGTTAAGTTGGCAACACTGGAGATTACTGGTGTCATTCCCATAGAGAAGAGAGCGCGTTCCACGAACGACGGCCAGCGCCTATTGATCTCTGGGTGTCTCTGGGTTTGTTTGCATTTTACCTTATTATAATAATACATATAAAAGCATTAATTTAGCACCTTAATAATGACATATGATTGTTGTAGGTATGTGGGACAGTAACGTTGTGGTGTCATGTCAGGAGATGGGGCTGACGTGTTCCACCACTCTCTTGCACCGCTGTTCTTGAGCGAACATAAGAAGGAGGAAGAGTACTCCATGGACTGGACCAGGATGCAGCAGGAGCAATATATTCTCAGTACGCTTAGCTTTTCTAAATTTGTTCTATTTTCATCGTTAAAGAGAGTACGAACACATTGTGCAATATAGTTGTGAACTTGGAGCAGGTGGATGAGTTTGTATATCGTGGGAAGTTGATAGAGATATTGAAAGAAGGGTAAATGTAGGTAATTCTATTAATGGAGAACTGAATGCTGTTGGCGCTAACAAAAAACTGTCTAAAGAAGTGAAACTAGCAGTCTACAACGGAATGCTGGTACCTACCCTGATGTATGGCAGTGAGGCATGGAACTGGCAGAGGAAAGTGGACCGAATGCTGTAGAAATGACACCCCTGAGGATGTGTGGTAAAACTACGTATGATACTGTATATTTTCTGCCTGTACAGAGTATAAATAATATAATATGTACATTTTATATGCAGCAAAGCGTTCATCGGTCAAATCGTTGTACGTGTAGGTAGTTTCATATCAATGATCGATGAACCGGTGGATGCAAGTTTTATCCATAAGTTGTTATAATGGATTGTCTACTTTGTAGTTGGAATTAGATAGCAGAAATATAAGTTTGTGCAGAGCACCTTTGAGATATTTTTTTACAAAAAATGGCGCTATACAAATCATCCAAATATTATTATTTATGATCAAGCAATGCAATGCAAGGCTGATCATAATGAGTAAGATTGAAAGGGACCCTCAGATGGTTTGGGCATGTAGAGCGAATGAACGAAGCGTGTGGTGTAAGTAGAATATATGACGCAGATGTGAGTGGTAGATGAAGTCAGGGACGCCAGAGGAAAACCTGACACGATCAAGGGAATCCGATACTTGCATCGGGCCACGTCAAGAGTCAGAAATAGTATGTATGAGTCGATGTGTGAGTGTGAATGAGGCAAAGAGTGTGCGCCAAGACCAAGTTGTTTGACGGTCCGTCCTATCGGCCTACCCCTGCGGGGAAACGGCGTGATGTTTAGTTAGTTTTTCTTGTATTTCCTGTTTTTAATAAAATACTAAAACGTTTAATTGAGTTTTTCATTTTTCTGTTGAAACCAGAGAAATGTCAAAGTCGATACTATCGTAGGAAAGCTAAATCTTATTTGAAATTGTTCTTCCCCTTTTGAAGGGATTGAAATTTCAAGTAATTTTAGGTTATTTTAACGACAGTTGGTTTCTTCGTAGGGCAACGGGTTTTAATCTGACAAAGCTCTGTCCGGAGAAAATGAGCAGTAAAGAAAAGTAAGCTCATTTTCTCAAGGCAGCGATCTGTCAGATCCAGCTCTGTTCCCTGGGGAACATTTTGGCATTTAATTTTATTGTTAAAATAATATTTTAGGCTAATAAATTGGGTAGGTACTGAAAGATAATTATATTGTCTATGGTCGAGCCTTTTATTTTGTTTCCTCTATCCCCTTGTCTATGGTATGTGTGACGACAGAGTTGCGCATATCGAATAAAAAGTCGTCAAATATAGGTATGTATATGGTCAAATAGCTTTGACGCTTGGTCCATAGAAAAACCACGAAGTTATCAATCTAATGACTGGTTTATTTATGGTAGTCCTAAATCTTTGGCGAGTTTCGTGTTGTGTTGACAAATAATAATGTCATTCGACGCATGACTGGTTTATTTATGTTCGACCCCATTCGACGCCTTTTAAGGACAGATGATAATTGGCCGGGGCACACGTACACTTCCGACCGCGTGCCTCGCCCCCAGGCTAAAGCGGCATGCGACCCTCCCGCCGAAACGCCGTGTCCGCCTGCCGGCCGACCCCTTGCGCTAAAAAGTCACCCCACTTCCGCGGGCAGGCCAAAGCGTCAGTTTTGACCATAGATTATAGAAATATTATAGAAGCTCCATACAACTGTGCCCTCACGACGGTGGATGTCTATGGTGTTCGCCAAGCAGCCCGCCGAAACGCCGTGTCCGCCTGCAGGCCGAACAGGTACACTATTTTGGGTAAAAAAGTCGCCACACTTCCGCGGGCAGGCGAAATCGTTGAAGAGGTGACCTTGGGCGACCCTCGCGCGGAAGTGTACGTGTAAACTGATTTTCAAGCGTTCGGAGCGAACTGTGGTGTGTCGCGGGACATGTCGTGCAGTTCAAAAGTTTTTGCTACAGTTTTGACCATAACTAAGATGATACCTATCACATGCTTGTCAGCTGTCACCTATCAAGTTTTGACAGTTTTAGCGGCGGTGACAAATTATTTATATGAATGAAATTGTAAACCAGTATTTTAATAAAAAATGACCATATTATCAGTGAGGCTACAAGCATATTATAATGATTTTGATAATGTTTAAAAGGGTGAAGTTAATTATTTTCATAAGTTAATTAATTATTTTCATTAGAATGATGCCACAAAGTGAATTTACAATAAATTGTAGAATAACTTAAGTGTACTTATTTTACAGTGTTGTATAAGTTCAATTACAATGTAATTCTCATCCAAGACAGAAATATTTAGCAGTTTATTATGTGTACTGGCATTATTTAGCGTTGTTTTAACAACTGTGGTAGAGAGAGGTGCATAATTTGTTAGTATGAATATAAATGAAACATTTTGGTTACCTTATAAAACATATTTTTATTTACATACTACTTACATTAAAAAACAGAAGAAATAAACTATAGCTGTGATTACTTATAAATTAAAGATTGTCTCGGTTATGCTAGGATTTGAAAAACAGATCATACGTAGATATTTTTTTTATACTAATTCCACACAGGAGGCCTTGAGGAAAATAATTTCTAAAAGATGCTGTGTGGAAGGTCTTTTCGAGGAGAGGAAGGACTGAACATGGGTCTTGAAGAGACCCAAATTGTAGGAGGAGGAAGCACGGATGCTCGTTCCACCGCCGAGCTGTTGAACTCAAGAACCAGTCGGAAAAATGACCCGTTCTCGTGTGAAATGTCAGGACCGGTCAGTGGCTGAGTTGGCTATCCAACACGCGTCCCACCCGGGCATCGCGTGTTCAATTCTTCGGCTGGCTAAGTCCTCCTTCACGACACAAACAAAATTTTCGGCTGACTGTGTTGGTAGTAGGAGATTTTCAAACATTGTCAGGTTATTCGTAACTCGGGAATGTTTGACTTTCTTCTAAAAAAAAAACATATCAACCTTGTACATAAAATATAAACTCTATTTTTTTAAAAAGAAAGACAAACATTCCCGGGTTACAAAAACCTGACTATTTTGCTTGTGTCGTGATGGAGGACTTAGCCAGCTAAGGAATCGAACAATGGGACTCCTGGACGCGATGCCAACTCAGCCACTGGGTCGGTCATGACATTTGTCACATGAGGAAGGGTCATTTCTATTTCTTGTTCTTGAGTTCAACAGTTCGTCGGTGGACCGATTTGCCAGCCTCTGTATTTCCTCCCTACTTATCTCTTCAAGATTCCAAGCCAACTCAGTCACTGACCGGTCGTGGGAACTATGTTGATGATGCATACAACTCAACTAGCACACTGCAATGATAACACCTCCCATATAAAAATTATAATCTTTTACTTTGACGGGAACAGCACTTTCAAATAAATATACAAGGGCGGATTTAGGGGGGTGGTGGGGGGGGGGGCACGGGTGCCCCCCCAAACGGTATTTTTGTGTACTGTGGAGATTCCATCACAGTACAGAAAACTATCTTTATTAAACTTTTAATTTTTCTATTGTTTTAACACTTTCATAAACCTTCCTATACATACTTGAACTTGTTTATTTCTAACAGTAATTGTTGATTTTTTTGCCTGTCCACCCCTTGTGCCCCCCCCCCAGAAAAAAATCCTAACAGTGATTGTTGATTTTTTTGTCTGTCCGCCCATTGTGCCCCCCCCCCCAGAAAAAAATCCCGGATCCGCCCTTGTAAATATATGTGTAATTTAAAACCCCTAAAATTATGAAAAATTGACTACTTAATGGCCTGTATGTCGTAATATAAAATACATATCGATCATTCAGTTCATTGGTCAGACAACTCCGAAAAATCGATATTTAAGTTGAGTATGCAGTTATTTGCAAAAGTGTACCCTCTATCTGGTACAATACTCAGTTTACTCATAAACACCACCAACATCTATTATAATTTATGTTATTTATTTATAAGTACATGTTACATACATAATAAATTTACTTCAGGAGATACATTAGGTCACCATACTAGGCAGCATGCACAAAAACTTGTAGTGAATTAAACAAAGTGTTGATGTTTTCTGGGTCGATAGCAGGATATTTCAAAATTTTCTTACTAATGTACCGGACCTGGACCATTATGCCTCCCGGGGTTATTTTGTATTATTTTTAGTATGTAAAACACAGACAAGTGTAAATAATATTTGATTTATAGTGAACATTCAAATGTTCCTTTCCTCATTTTATCTCAAAACTTAGTATTACAGTATCTGTTCTAGATATTTTTTACACATTTGGAAAAAAAATAAAATTCAGTTTGCACAAATATTTTGGGCTCAAATACAAATTTAAAATTTGTTTGAAAAAGGCTGCGCAGCCGTTCCTCTTAAGGTTAAACGTCGCGTACGTTTTAATCTACGCATTCACAGATGGCGCCAATCAAATTATTTTAGGTTTTTAATACTTCTTGCACGTTTTGCTTTAAAATATTGAGGTAAATTAATTGTTTGCGACTGTACATATTTAAAATGAATAAATAGTTTTGTCCATAAACAAACCCAAATCTTTCATGAAAGGCTGAAAAATACAATATTGGATTGAGTCACCGATACAAAATTGAATTTTTCAGCCTTTCTTGAAAGATTTGGGTTTGTTTATGGACAAAACTATTTATTTATATTCATATTAAATGTGTTCGGGCGCAAACAATTAATTTACCTTAATATTTTTAATCGTAACATGCAAAAAGTATTAATAACCTAAAATAATTTAATTGGCGCCATTTGTGAATGCATAAAAATAAATTGTAGAAGACCTTGTGTGTATTTATTTACTGTAGTTGTATCAATTCAATCACAATATAATTCTCACCAAATAAATTTCCTTAAAATTAAAGAAATATTTAACAGCTTAGTAACTGGCACTATTTAGCGTTGTTTTAACAACTGTGGTAGAGCGAGGTGCGTAATTTATTAGTGTGAAGATAAATGAAATATTTTTTTATAAAACATATTTTTATTTACATACCACATTAAAAAGTAGCAGAGATAATATAGCAATCATTACTTGTAAAATTAAAGGCTGTCTTAGTCATTTTATTTTTATTAAAGTTTTTATTCCAGCAGGACTGGGAGGATAGTGCAATCCCAGTCTGCCATAATACATAAACATATATATATATATATAATATAATAAATTAAAAATCTAAAAGAAATAAAATGTGCTTACATATTAGGTCGGTTCCTAATTGATTAATGCTATGATTTGAATTTTTTTTGCTGGAGGTGAAACAAAGGTGCACCTTTCACATTGAACCTTTGTTTGCTTTGGAACACTTTGCACCTGTGGGAAATGTTCCAGCCAATGTACCTGATACCTTCCACGGGGCGCGGGTGGGACTGGCGTACCCTTCCTGGAGCACTGGAACCCGCCTCCGCAGAGGGGTCCACCTCTACGACGTGTACATGTATCCAGCAATTAACCAGATTAAATACAATTCTCAGGTAGAACCGAACAGATCATATATGATTTTTTTTTTACATTAACTCTACACGGGAGGCCCCGAGGAAAATAATATCTACAAGATGCTGTGTGGAGGGTCTTTTTGAGGAGAAGAAGGAGCATGAGCGTAGCCAGGTTTTGATTTAGGGTGGGGAAAAAAATAAAAATCTAGAGTAGGTAACAACTTATTCATGCTTAAGGCTTTATGAATGCAGATAATAAGAACTGAAAAAAGGAAAAACCATCCTATGAAGTGCTGTAAATTTGAAAATGTGACTCAGTGGACAATCCCGGAGCTTATGCATCGGCAGGCCAGGCATGGGGCAAACGCTCCACCTTGCCCTACCGTGCCTACGCCCATGGGAAGGAGTGACATAGGTCTTGTAGGAGGGAGGAAACTCTGTAACACAGAGGCCGGCAAATCATTCCACAGCTTAGCTGTCGAACTCAAGACCAAGTCGTAGAAATGGCCCGTTCTCATGTGACAAATGGATTCTAGATCACTAGTAGGATATTTCAAAATGTCATAATAATAAATGTCATACTAATTAATCGACAGTCTCTCAGTGTTATTTTACATCATTTTAAGTATTTAAAACAGAGACAAGTGTAATCAATATTTGATTTATGGTGGACATTTGAATATATTTTCTCAAAACTTAGGATTTGGAGATGTCTGACTAAATCAACTGGACGATCAATATCTGGACTAGATATTTCATACCCATTTGAATAAAAAAATATTACACAATGTCAGTGGAGACTTTGAAATTACGGTTTGGAGGGATACCCTTTATCAACTTTCTAACTACCTTCATCACCTTGCACCGCAGTGGGAGGGATGGATTCATACGACCGTCACTCCTGGACACACTTACCCTCAGATTCCTACCCACCCCTAATACCCTTTTCCTTCCCAGAACTTCCTCTCCTAAAAAGACACTCCTCACAGCATCCCCAAAGATGAAATAGGCCCTGCGGGGAATTATTTTCCCCAGGGCCTCCTATGTGGATCTAATGTAAAAAAAACAATGTTTTCACTCATACCGTCATACCGGGCAGTCTTCTCACCCACATTACTGTTTTTGCCCATGTACATCTCAAAATCATAGACGAGCCCACCTACCTGGCTACTGGCCACTGGCCACACTGTGACTGGCTACCGCTCGGAGAAGGCTTTGATGCCCCACTCGTGTGGCTTATTTTTTTATGTATTGCTTCAAATTATTTCTACCTTTGAACAGTATCATGAGCTCGTCTACAGAATTGAACTCCTCAGGTTCCACCTTGACCTTATTTTCATGCGGGGCATTTGACAACGGCCTTATTTTAAATAGTTTGTCGTAACCCTGGCATCCTCTCGGAATCAACGTGTTATTGTTGTTTAAATGAAAACACAACCGCAACTTAGTGAAACGATTTCTAGGCATGACATCTGCGATAAGAGATAGCCTTTTATCGTTTATCCAGTAAAGGTGGAATGCCGGATACTTGAGGATACCCATCATGATGTGCATTCCTAGAAATCAGTTCATTTCGTTGACTGAGGTGTTTACGCTAATGCTATTTTTTGTACAGAATACAAATTTGTCTACTCAACAATATTTTTTATAGTGTTTTCATCTATGAAACATAAAAAATATTGTAGACAGACATATTCAGTGGTGGTTTTGAAAAGGGCACATTACAGTGAGAGTCAACATGCTCGTAATCTTTCTTGATCCACCGTAGATCAGCCCTCCGTCCATGGGAAGTTGAGGCTTTACCGGGCTGTCCTAGGGGTACAGTGTACAGTGCAGGACTCTGACTCCCCCCCTGTGGCTGCCGTCTCTCTTCCAAACTCTATAAATGAAAAAATATTACTTCATAGTTTCATTTAAAACCCAGACATGTTCATCGTTTTATAATAACATCAAATGCAATAATCGCTAGCAATAAGAAATATGGGTAAATATGCAGTTAGTCCACCTCACGGATAATACGGAACGTTTGTGTTGTCGAAGTTTGATGCACGGATAATACGGAATGTTCCTTTAGCTAATAGACAATCAAATATGACATTTGTCGGAAGTACCAATCTTATAAAATAAATTCTCTAAAATAAACTCGCTTTTCATCATACTTTTAAAAAACATCCCAGGTTTTGAATGGTTTGTTTGGCTACGCAGGGTTTGTCTAACGGGTTTGTGTAATAATTTTTATATATTTATTTCCATGTTCTACTGTTACAAATACTTGTCAATGATGCATTCACTTTGTTTTACGCAAAAAATATTTTTCTATGATTGGCAGCATTGATGAAATGTTAAAATAAAAACGATGAATGGACATGGCGTTACCGTGCGAGTGAATTAATTTTAACAAAATTAAAATGTTAAATGCATATTTTTTGCATGTTTTTTTGTCTCCCCCGACATAAATACTCACTTTTCGTAATAATAAAGCTAAATATAACTGTTTGGATAAAAAGTTTTCCGTATTAACGAGTAAGCGGTTTAATGCATAAATAATGAAATATGTAATGATAAAAGTACTTGATCGATTTCTGCCAATGGATCCATTCCAAGAGGCTTGGCTTGGCTCAATGCATCCCTCTGCAGGATTCTGGAAAACTTCTAAATATTCCACTGGCCAGCCCTCTTCGTCTTCTCCTCCGTCTGACTCCTAGCCTCCTTCCAGTATCATGGTGATCTAATCATGGTAATAAATTTCTGATGTAATATAAAAATAAGTTAGATGTAATATATAAAAAAGAAGTATTTAAAATAAATAAATATAGGTATATTGAAATAATCAAAATAATATCAAGTAAAACAAACACCAACGACCAATGTGCCAGCTCGGGAACATGAATGTTTTTTCCAAAAACAAAATTAAAAACCAATGTTTTTGAATGGAAATCGTATTTATCTATTAGATTAGACATGTAAAATAAAGTTATTATTATTTTCAACTTTATTTTTTACCTATGGTGAAATCGGTGAAATTCATGTGACATCCGAGATATGTCAGCTGTCAAGCGTCAAACAAGCGTTTCGAATTCGAAGACAGTAATATTTTGTGTTGCCAGTACGCGATTGTTATCTTTCTCAAGCTATACGCAAAATACGGGGCAATTTGTTTCATACATAAAAATGGATTGAAAAACTATTATACAGTGTAAAACATTTGATGTAAATTACTAAAATTCACAATTTTTGGAAACTAAATGTAAACTACTAAGTGTTTTTTTGAAATTAAAACTTCGTCAGCACGGCAAGCTTCACAAGCCTACTTACAATTAATGCAAAAAAAACAGTTTATATTCCTTTCTCAATAAATGAATTCAAAACTTACCCCAACATTAATATAATTATACACAACAAAAAATGTAAGAAAAAAGTCTGTAATAATTCATGTACCATATTAAACCATACAACTAAAATAAAGTACCTCGGTGTAATAGAGAACTCCAGTCCATTTTTTTAATGCATAATAATGACCTTCTGACTTAAATAACTTCATATATTTTTTTAGAGTTTGTTTTAATAGTTAAAATAATTTTCAAAGTTTTAATTTTTCAAGATTCCCTGAAAAACACCGTACTTATAGTGAATCGTGTGACGTTATCACTCCCGAAAAGTTTTTCAACAGGTGTTCATTTTGTATGACGGTTATACGGAGGAAAGTATGGTACTATTCGATAAGTTAGAACATTATTTAGGTGGAATTATTTATTTATTATATTACTAGCTTTTTCCTGCGGCTTCGCGCGCATGGTGTAAGGGGGGGTTCCCACTTCGCCTCTTCCACCCCCCCCCTCTCACCGCCCTCCCCCCCCTTCCCCCCCCCCCTCCCCCCTCCACCCCCACCAACCACTAATTCATTATGGAATCATTGGATGGAGAAGTGCATAGGAAAAAATTGTAATTGGATTTTTTTAAAATCACATTTGACGAATATTCTTTCAACGAAAATCATGTTTATAAATTCTACTCCAAAGTTGATTTATTGATACTGCGTTAGAGTCCCCAAATAATAGTTACACACGCAACAAACAATTTCTCAGAATTTTACAGCATTATGTTACACAAATGTAAAACTTCACTGGATGCACGATGAATCTGCAACCCGTTATTTAATTTATCGTTACATTCTGAACCCAAAACCAGTTTGAATGCGGTGAATTAAATCTACACTCAGAACATGAAAATGGTTTTACTTTGATTCTGGCATTAAATAAATAGTCTGCAAATAGAATTTTATAACTGCACATCGAATAACAGAATGCTTTCTTTCGAAATGTGTCAGCAGATGAATCCAACTGGAATTTTACATTCTGTACTGGTTTAAATTAAATCTGTACCTGGCGAATTTAAACTAAACTCAGAAGATGAAAATGATTTTACTTTAATTCTTGCAGCACACACATAGTCTGCAAATAGAATATTATAACTGAACTTCAAATAAGAGGATGTTTTCCTTTGAAATGTGTCAACATACAGATGAATCCACAACTGGAAATTTACGTTCTCAACACAAAATGGGTTTGAATTAAGCCTGTATGCGGCGAATTAAAAGTACACTCAGAACATGATAATGGTTTTATATTAAGATAATATTTTGCTTTGAATCGTGTCAGCAGATGAATCCTCAAATGGAATTTTACATTCTGAAAACTGGTTTAACCCTTCGAATAATAAGAAAAAATATCAATAAACTTTTGCCTGTCAATGTTTGTGTACGAAATTTCCGGTTCTTCTCATGTATTTTAAATGTTCCTTTTTATTGTTTTTTTATCCTTTTGCAAAATTGAAAACAAAATTGTTCTTAAATCTAGATATAGTAATTTTTCCTGATGTGCTTATTAGAACATTATTGTTTTTAAATATTAAAATTTTGATATTGAAAATGTGGATTGGCTCAAAAATACACGCCTGCGAATATTCGAATTAAAGTACTCAATAGAATAAACTTAAAATTTTAAATACAGATTCCTTTTTTTTTAAATGTAATAAAACTGCATCTTAACTATTTATCGCAATTACAAATTTATTTTAATTAGATATGTGTGAAATAATTTCACAAATTTATTTTAAAATTAAATGTGTGGGACAATTTGTGTCTCCTGTGATTAGACGGGTTAAATTAAATCTATATTTGGCGAATTAAAACTACACTCAGAATATGAAAATGGTTTCTCTTTGATATTGGCAGCACATACATAGTCTGCAACTAGAATTTTATAACTGCACTTCGAATAAAATAACGGTCTCTTTCGAAATGTATCAGCAGATGAATACACAAATGAAAATAATTCGTTAATAAATTCTGAACACAATTCTGGTTTTAATTAAGAATGAATCTGTTTGCGATTTATCAGCTTTAATTAATATTACTCTCATAATATGCGTACGGTTTTCCTGTGAATTGCGAAATTTGCAGCTTAAAAAAATATAATTATTGATATTTTTAATAAATAATAATAACAATTGTTGGATTCGTAAACGAAAGTATCGTAGAACATTTTTGAAAGTTGATTTGAAATGGTTTAAATTTTTCCAAGATAATATTATTATTTATTGTGAAAATTTGCCGCCCCCCTTAAAAGTGCCGCCCGGGGCGGGCCGCCCACTCCCGCCCCCCCCCCCGGCCCCCCCCCCCACGCTACGCCACTGATTTCACTATTAGTCCAGTCAATGAATGGTCCAAAAGGAGGTGTAGAGTGCGTGAGCAGGAACCTAAGCGATTCCTTCAGAAACTTGTTCAGGGTGCTTAGGGTGTGAACATACTAAAAGTCCTGACATCTAGGTGGTGAGCTAGAGGGGGAAGGGCGGGGGTCCCAATTTTCGGGTTTCCGCTTATATCCCGAAAACGGGGCGTCGCAGAGGAAATTTTTCTCATAATAAGTAAAAGCTCATAAAATTATCTACAACTTTTATTCCATACGTAATTTTCGAAATCCTAGCTGTTTTTGAGTTACACGCTCCACAAATGTAGATATTTTCGAAAAAATCATTTTACTTCACATTTTTCATCAAAAATTCCTTCATATCGTCTAAAATATCCATCAAAGAAAGAAATTTATTTAAAAGAAGTCTAGAGAATTTAATTGCCTTTTAGAATATATTGCATATGTGTATATATATATATATATATATATATATATATGAAAACAGCTTGTTTTTTAAATGATGACATTTTACTGAAAAACTTAAAATTGCTGTAAATATTTACTGGTTGAAGATTAATTTGCATATGTATATATATATATACATATGCAAATTAATCTTCAACCAGTAAATATTTACAGCAATTTTAAGTTTTTCAGTAAAATGTCATCATTTAAAAAACAAGCTGTTTTCATATTATTACTGACACACTACTTTTGTTTGTAACAGAATTTGGGACTTATAATAATAATAATATGAACATTTATTCATCAGTAGATTTTTTTTCAATGTACATTTTTTTCTTTTATTATTGATTCTGTTGTTGAAAAGGTCACTGCTCAGCTATAATTCAGGATTTCTCGAGGTGATGGGTTGAGGGATTCTGGTTGGAGAGGTCAAAAGACCTTCTTATAGGGATGGACGATATACATCTTTGTATTGTAAACACTCGATGTGTAGTAACGATTCATCGTATTGAACCGATGTATTGTTAATACTTCAAAATCGAATATATATCGATGTGTTTTATTCGCAAATAATACACTTTGAGATGAGACTACACATATAAAGCTTTTATTTTTTCTTTTATCAAACTTAATTTACAGAAATCTATTTTTAATTAAATATTAAGATTAAAATATAAATAACAATAATAATTTTAAAAAAATTACGGTACCTAGAGTAGGTACCTTATTAAAGTTACTTACATTGTTATATTCAAATCATTTTATTAATTTATTCATATTATTATTAAATAAAAAGACGTTGTGAACCCGTAGTCCCGTACTAAAGTTCAAAATTTCAAGAACTACATTCCTGAATTCGGGATTTCACTCACGCGACCCATGCAAACAATAAACAAATCATATCCACTAAAAGGTAGATCATTTGGCGTCCGCTAAAATACAATGTCTTGTTCGATATGGTTTTTTGAAAAAACCGTGGAGGTATAAACGACCCAAAAGACCACGCATCTGGTAACACTGAATGGCAGATAAATCAATTCTTGAATAAAATCAGTCAGCAAATAGCCATAAACAAACAAAAAAAGTCAAAGACATCTCGCGCGGCACCCGCTCCAACCCTTACGTGTGAACGCTCAACGGGCCAAACGCTGATACGAACTGGCGAGTGACTGGAGCGTTTCGCCTGCGAGTCGATCGCGTTTACACGTACGTTTCCGCTAACGATTCGGAGCGAAGTGTGCTCAGACTCGCAGGCCAAACTCTGCGTGTAAACCCCGCTAATATTTGTGTTTACGAGATGGTGTGCCTATGAAGAAATGTTTTGAGTTCGATATTACAAACACAGTGCATTAAAAATGAGTTTAATTAACTTGTGTTATATTCTGCTTCTATACTTGTGCTACGTTGAATCGTTGAATGAAAATTGTGCTAATCTAAAAAACCATGTTAGAGATGTTAATTGCAGTAAACAGGTTTGTTATGCGTTTTATTCTATTGCTTATTGCTTTAGCGTAACTTCGGACAAGGTTTTACACGTCTTAACAACCTTACCCAATAATAGAACATTAAAAATTGGGGTAAATATCGGTTCGGACTGGCCACGCTTATTACGAATAATTTTTAGAAAAAAACTTTAGATTCGCCTTAATTACTATAAAAGGAAACTTTTTGGCTTTGGGGCGGCGGAAAATAATGCATTTTAATTTTCAATTGCATAAAACCAAAATTCGCTTCGCGACTGACAGCGAAAATCCGCGGCCGTACATGTCACTGTGATGTTGGTATCCTTGATAAATTAACAAGAGCTAATACGACTGTAGCTGACTTCGTGGGATAAGGCGCGTAATTATGAAATTTGTCTAGCGGGCTTGTTTGTGTAACATGGTTTGTGATACAAAAGAAAGTGCCCCTTTATAACGCCTACTCGCGTCAAGGCAAGAAAAACATCCCAGTTTTCAAGTAGTTTAGCGGCTACGCTAGGTTTGTGTAACATGGTTTGTGATACAAAAGAAAGTGCCCCTTTATAACGCCTACTCGCGTCAAAGCAAGAAAAACATCCCAGTTTTCAAGTAGTTCAGCGGCTACGCTAGGTTTGTGTAACATGGTTTGTAATTCTGGCGTACAATCTCACAAGACGAAAGCTAATTTTAAAAATAGTGTACTTTCCAAAATCTGTGCCTATTAAAAGTGCGGCGGCTTATTGTAAATTTAATGAAATCGTTTTAGTGTGAATGTCCTTACTGTCCCCTCGACCTTAGTTTCTGACTGAACTTTTCTGGTATACCTGAATAATAAACAAGTTTAGCATTTATCCTTCCAACTGTTTTCGTTGAATTTGACCAACACACAATTGATTTTTACATGAATATATACATAGTAATAAAACCAAATTTGGCAAGGAAAATTCGGTCTACAGCTTTGTGACAATTGCGTATTACGCATTTGAATGAGCTTAAGGCCAGCCCCCACACTCGTTCATGCTCAATGGTTTTACGCTCATTCGAACATTTGTCTTAACATTTGTACCGTCTCGCTCGATGCTTTTCGATGCGATAAAGATTCAACAAGAAGTTCTTGCTTGATGTTCGACAGAAATTTACGATTTGACTTAGTGTGTTGGTGGTATATCTATGGCGTCTTGTGTCTAGCTTTTCAACGCAACGGCGCAACGCAATGGTTCCAAGTCAACAAGTTCGATCGAGCCAAAGTGTTGAGCATGAATACACATGTGTACCAGTGGCGGTCCATGAGTTTTCAGTGAGCTAGAGTGCTAAGATTGAAAAAATGAAGATCTTTCAGTATGTGGATGCGGCGCATCCCTTGACTGAAAGAATCCTGAAGATCTTCATACAAAAAGTTGAAATTTAAAAAAAAAATTAAATTCATTTTCAGCTACAACAACATCAGTAATGTCGTATTTTTCAATCTTAGCACTCTAGCTCACTGAAAACTCACGGACCGCCACTGATGTGTACGTGTTATATTTAATAAGCACATCGACTCAATCGTTCACAGGTCATATAAATTGCTCAGTTTTGTCATTTGTGTAAGTAAAGTGTCCAGTAACCCGCGTACAGTAGTAATGTTATATTTTGCATTAGTCAGAAGTACACTGGAATATGCCTCGCCAATTTGGAACCCGCAGTATAAAGTATACATAGAAAGCATTGAACATATTCAAAACAAATTTATAAAATATCTTACCTTCAAATTCAACAATAACTTTGCAACAAAGGCGAGCAATAGCTGATTTGACATTTATACACAAAATTTTAAATAATTACATTGACTGTACCGAACTTCTTTCCCTAGTTAATTTTAACATACCCTTAAGACATGCATGCCATACAGAACTATTCCACACGCTTAATTACAAGACAAATGCAGCAACTAATTCGCCAATCAATCGTGCTTTTCATACGTTCAATAATATTGGTCTAAATTCTAACATCGACATTTTCTTCGATTCTCTGCCCAAATTTAAAAAGTGCGTCATGTCAATAATGTAAATTGTTCATACATAAATGTGAATACTTTCATACATATACACATACTCACACACATACACACTCCTTCCCACCACACACATCACCCGGTAATTACTTAACAGGCACACCATAAATAAGACACTACAATGAAACACATAATAGGTAGGTACCAACCATGAAATATACTTAATTGTAAATTTTTTTCACCTATGTAACTAATGTACTGTTATTTTCTGTTTATAAATAAATAAATAATGCTTTAACCAGTCAGGATTTTGTAAAATCATATCAATGCAAGGTGATTATTTGTCTGTGATTATTCGTGTATGTATTCCATAATTGGATTGAACTGAAACCAAATCCCCCAAATCCAGGAGACTATTTTAGTCTTTGCTTAACTTCAATCAATTAAGGGCCTTTAACCAGCCAGCGGCCGAAAATCCATATTTCGTCGAAAGATGTTCTTACGATCGTACAGGGCGGTTCCAATGAGAAAGATTAATTATTCTCTGTACCAGTCTTTTAAAATTATAACTCAATATCGATTTTATTTCAAACCAAATTTTCTTCAATTTATACCATTCAGAAATGCAGAAAGGCATGATGATAAAACTATTAAAATGATGTACTTTTTGTAATTATTTTTTGATCATAAGTAATTATCATTTTTAAACAATGTCTAAGCAAAATAAGAATGTAAAAAAAAAACTTAAATACATTAATTTGTAGGACCGTAAATAGACAGACAAAATAGAGAAATTTTCATCATAAATAAGTGTTTGCGTATTTTTTTTATTGATTTTATTTGAACAAAAATTAAAATTTTGAAACACGCGTTTACTAGATAAAGTATTGATTTACAATAATCTATGATTACATGGTATGTAATATGTCCTTATTTGAAAATTTAACAAATCTGCCAACGACCTGTGGTATAAACCTTATTTTACAAAAAATAAACATTTTTTCTCAAATTTTAAAACATGCGTTTACTAGATAAAAGAACAATCTTTCGAAATCAATTTATAATTTTTTGTGGAAAAGAGTCGATATGTCTAAAATTTGATTTAAAAATGACATATTTCCAGTTTTCTTTAGTTATACCCGACCTCCGTAGTCCAGTGGGTAAGACTCTTGACTCACAATCTGGAGATCGCGGGTTCGAACCCGGCATGCGCAAATAAATTTTATTTGATTAATTTGTGTTATTTCACAATTAATTAATTTAAAATAATATACATAGTATATTTGCGGAATGTTCCAGAGTGGAAGATACTATCAGTATCGCCTTGGTGTAAGACCACCATTCAGAATTGAAACGTTGCTTGAAAATGGCTTTAGCCGTGTTTAGTGACCAGATCTGAATAGCCAGGTACTTCCCAACCTTCCTCTTCCCCACCTCCTTCCCCTCCCCACTACCTTCAGCCTCACAACATACCCCAATTGGGGATGCCATAGTCTCACTGGCTCCAGACGGGAGCGGTTGAGATTCTTGTGCGGTATTCACTGTAAAAAAAAAAAAAAACCCGCTTTGCATGGATTTTAGGTAAACTTGCTGAATTCTGCTTCATGTAAGCATTGTTTTAAAATAACACTTGATTTCAAGTTTATTACTACTGATAACAACTATATAAATTGAGGGAGATAAAAAAATATGCGTAATATGTGATCCATAAATGGCTATCCCCGGATGTTGCGTATAATATCTATCATGTAGTTGATTAGCCAGACATCTCCTAATACTAAGTTTTGCGATGAGGAAAGCCACATTCGAATGCTCTCTGTGTCTGTGTTTTACGTATTAAATATTATATTAAATAACACCGGGAGGTATAACGGTCCGATACATTAATACGGCATTTTGAAAAATCCTACTAGTGACCCAGAAAACATTTTGTAATTCACTCCAAGTTTTTCTGCATTATAATTGATTTGGTGGTGTTTACCAGTATTCTGAGTATATATTGTACCAGATAGGGTGTACAGTTTTGCATATAACTGCACACTCGACTCAAATTTCGATTTTTCCGAGAAGTCTCACTTACCAACTGGACGTGTTGCGGACGTCTTTATCGGAAAAATAGAAGACGAGGAGTGTTGGCTCAACTTCCTCGTTTTTTCTTTTCCCGTGGCTCGGCGGACACCCTCTCTCTTCAGCCGGTGTTGCGGACGTCTTTATCGGAAAAATAGAAGACGAGGAGTGTTGGCTCAACTTCCTCGTTTTCTCTTTTCCCGTGGCTCGGCGGACACCCTCTCTCTTCAGCCGGCATTAGTTGTATGATAACGACGGCGGCCGGGGCTGGGAGGTATATACGCTAGAGTGCTGTACCGTCCCCCCTCCGCTCGCCGCGGATGGGCGCCCTACCGCATAGCCAGTCAACTAGAGCGCCGAGAATCATTTGTTTGCTTGAGGATCGGGCAGCCAGGGGCGCCGGTGCCGATAAGCCGTCCCAGCTGAATAGGGCACAGCTAACGCTGTACCGGGGAGAGTGTTGCGGACGTCTTTATCGGAGAAATAGAAGACGAGGAGTGTTGGCTCAACTTCCTCGTTTTCTTTTTCCCCGTGGCTCTGCGGGCACCCTCCCCTGCAGCTGGCATTATGGAATGTTGGCTTGGTCGGTAGCTTATGACTCTATATTGTTTTGTGTAATGTTTTAATGTTGATTCATAGGAGTTCGGCCTTTAAGTTGGTTTAATAAATGATATTGAAAGGTAGGCCGAACTCCACTTTACATGATATGATAATAATTATGTTGTATACTATAATGTACCCCTTTTGAATTAATAAAGATAAGTTTCCTTTACTAAAACGGGCCCTCTAGAGAGGTCGAAGGCGGGAGCGGGCTTTTGCTGGGTCAACTCTCGTTTTTCGATCTCTCCGCCGCCACTGGTGCCCACCCCGAGGGGCGAAATCTACCCGCGGGGACGGGCGGGCTCCGCTTCCCTACCCTTCCCCTCACCTACCCACCGGGCGGACCAATAGGAACGCTCCGTCTGGTGGGCTAGGTATTTTGGCATCAGAATGCAAGGGAGAATTTTGAATGTTTTATCAAATTATGAGAGTTCGGTCTAATCTATCACCGAATAAATGATATGGAGGGATAGACCGGACTCTCCTTTCTGTGAACGAATATCTTTTATAAATATACAACTAGGATTAAGCTAGAAATTTAAGTTTCCCTGAAGAAATGTGGGTGCAGGGACCCCGGTGAAAATTACATGTTATACCTTAATAATTCGAAATAAATTACTAGGGGAAAGGTCATGGGGGTCAGACATAAGAGAAGGATAAGGGGAAGAGCTGAGACAATAGCGAACTCTGCTGTGTGGCACACAGCAGAGGTTACGACCCGCCAAAACTCGGACCGCCGGAAAAATGGGCAAAAATCCGGGTCCGCCCACGCCGGCGGCGAGAGCTGGGGGTCGGGCTATAAATAGAGTGGTACCCCGGGAACAGAGCGCATTCATACAACTCGATCTGGTACCGTCTCAGCACTTCTTCGCCTCTTCTGCCTGGCCCTTGGACCTTCCCCCGGACTTGACCTGAAAACTTGGATTTTATTTCTGCCTCCCTTGAACGCTGCCTCTTCCTCTTGTGGGCCATCACCCGGGGCTTTTTGACGAGCATCTTGGCGGCTAACCAGGACTACCCAGCCCCTATTCTACAGTCTATGTGAGTGGCGGAAACGTCGCTTACAGGATGATCAATATGTGATCCATGATGTTTCATTAAAACACATATCGTGTCAAAACATGTCTCATGATAGGATAATCTACATTAAGACATGTGTCACACACAATAACATTCTCTATACAATCCCATATAAACCTGTCACACCTAAGCAGATGATGTGCTCGAAACTCAAAGTTATACGCCGTAATCTGCCGTAACCGCTCCTGATGCGATTTGCAAAAAGTTATACAACCCCCTCTTCACCGTAAACAGGAGAGGGGGTCATTTTAATTACGGAGCTGCGGATGACAGCTTATGTTGACAGATTCAGTACAAAGAAATGGCATTTAGTGGCAGCTCTAATTCATCTGACCCCCTCTCCTAACACAGGAATAAATATTTGATAGCGTATTGTGACGGTACAACACATAAGCGCTCGCGGTTCAACAAATAAGTGCTTGCGCTTTTATCTCTGCATGTGACTGACGCTTAAATGGCCAGCATTATAAGGGTTACCATTCTAGCATGTTCTAAATTCGTGAGCAACAGATTATTGACCGCTTAAAAGTTTCTTACTTATTTTGGATTATCTGCGTAGTTGTAAATTGATAACCCGCAGATCCAATAGACTGATTTTATCTATTATATGCACTTATTTACAGTTGGCTATGTTTAATTGTAAATATGGAAGAGTGATAAAGAAGCTATGATAATATTTAATACTCATCTTATTAGGTGGTGATAAATTTTTTTTGTATTTATAAGATGTAATATACGTATATTATGTACACTTAAAATGATATTGATTAGTCAGATTATCAGAGTACGTAATTATCCACTGTGTTACTTATATTGTTTATATCTTAAAAAATACATTGAAACTTGTAGTGTATATGTCTTAAAAAATAAATGAAAACTATTCGCCTGGATCGGATAGCAGACCCTTACAAGTGGTGATCAGCAAACGCAAAACAGTACACAAACCTAGCAGAATTTGTAAGATTTATTTATCATCTCTTGGGAGCAGTTAGTAGGAGCGACGACAACATTAAACCTGTAATGATAGGTCTCCCAAAAATCGTTAGGTCATTCATAGGGGTACAAAACAAAATGGCGGTGCTGCCATTTCTGAAACCGGTCAGCACTAAAAAAAAATTATTTTGAAAAAAATTATTTTTCAATACTTCTGTAATCATAAGTCTCCCAAATTCTGATTGTTCCTCGAGACAGGGGAGGGGTAGGACTATACGAAAAAGCAGTGCTGCCCGTCCCCCTGATGGGCCGTCTCAGTTGCTGCCGAGAAATAAGAGACGCCTCGTACGAGCTATCTGTAATCATCGGTCTCCTCAAAAAACCAAAGCTTATCTGAAAGATCATCAAATTTTGTGAAAGAAAAACCACTGCTGCCGTTTCCAAAAAGTGGACAAGATGGCGGCAGCAGCGTTTGAAAGTCGCCCTCCTTTCTTATGACTTTCGTTACATAAAAGACACCTCGTACCTAGGTATCTATATTCATCATCTTCCTCAAAAAAAATAAAACTTATCTGAAAGATCATCAAATTTTGTGTAAGAAAAACCTCTGCTGCCGTTTCCAAAAAGTGTACAAGATGGCGGCAGCAGCATTTGAAAGTCGCTCTCCGCGCAACCGGTTTTAAAATGTTCAATGAACTCCCTGTAAATGTTAAGGTGGCTTGCAGCTTTTCGTGGATTATGCCTCAATGTTGTGAAGTCCAACTTTTAGTAAGTAGGTAGTAGAATAATGTTACAGGTAGTAGTTTTAAAAGAGAATATATTAGATACTGGCTCCCGGCATACGTTGCAATAAATTGTTTTTCCCCCATTCCCCTCCCGCATCCCCTTCCCCTCCTGCGTTTCCCTTCCACCTTCGCCGCCTACCCTCTCCCCTCTCTCGCTCCCCCGTCCCGCCAACCCTCCTCCTGTGTTCCATATATTCAGTCTCAGTACATTCAGCTTTCAAACAGCTCGCAATTTTAACAATATTTTTTTTTCATTTTTAATATATTACAAATATTCATTTTTGTGTATTATAAGAACAATCAATCAAATTTGGTACCCATTTAAAATATGTATAATTTTAAAAATTCACAGACATTCTTTTGTTACAAAAAAAAAAAAAAACAGCTGCCTGCTAAATTCACATTCATCAAACGCGCAAACTGTCAAACGTGCAAAGTTATAGTTGTTAAGTTTTCTGAAATTATCCAATTTTCTGCGCCATTTTCTTAATTTTTCTTTCCGTAAGAACCTTCTGCAAAGTATTAGAAAACTTTAAAAAAATAAATTAATAAAATAGGTAAAGTCGTTCTGAAGTTATAGCATGACCAAGGGAAACAGGGATTCATTTTATATATATATAGTTTAAGATGTAAAAAAATTATAACTAAATAAAATATACTTCTTCCATCTTCTTTTTCTGTCCCTCCTGAGAGATTTTTTTATTTTTTTAAATAATTTTTTATATTTTTTTTAGGTTATTATCTTTTATTGGCCAATACTGATTCTGTGTCAGATTCGTTTTGTGTTCAAATTGTCACAGTATAAAAAGATTATTGTTGGTTTTTAGAGACTGAGGCAACTTACATTTTTTTTTTTTTTTGGTTGCCTAGTTGGTTTATATTAAGTTTTTAGTATTTGCCATTGAATTTGCTTACTGGCCACCCAAAACGGGCACACCTAGAGAAGATACCATAAAAAACAAGGTAATAAAAACGATATTTTATGATATTTTTATTAAAATATTATAAAATTTCGCGTGGTTACCTGTAATATATGCTAATTTTTAACCAAACAGACAGCTTATGTTAGCCAAATGGACTAACATAAATATATTGACCTTGTGCAAAAGCAGGTACATTGTTATGAATTTTAACACTTTGAATGCTAAATAGTTAAAACAATATGTGTGAAAATGATTATCATTAATAAATAATCTATTTTTATTTGTTGTAGAAATTTTTTGTTACATCATTATTAAAGTTGTTTAAATTCTTTCAGAAATTTATGGTATTTTTAGAAGGGGAAATTTAGTACAGGCATTTTATAAGTCATTATTATTCCCTTATAAAGTGTGTCAAGCTGTATTTAGTAAATCATACATGCAGATAGGTAGGCCTTATAATATACCCTACTTAAGTCTAAAGATTCTTTTTTTAAATAAATGGTTTGAGTTTATTAAAAAATATGCAGATAGGTAGATACCTTTCTTTTACCAACATTTCCTGTGTAAAAAGAATCCTTTTTGAATGTTTTTTTTTTTTTTTAGTTTTGGCAAGACTTTCAAAATGGAGGTGGCTGCGAAGTAAAATACTACCCATCAAACACGGAAGAATGCTTCAACTGGACCTTCAATGATACAGTGGACGCCTTAGTTGACTTGGGAAATGTACAAATCAAACCGTTTGTGTGGACTTACCAAGGCCAGAGACAATACACCGTCTTCAATGTCACATTCACTGACATTCGTTGGAATAGTAAGTTAACTTTGATAATATAGTAATAGAATTCTCAATTTGGGAGGTGGGAATGGGTACCGCCGCCCCGGGAACCTTTATTGGATAACCAACACCTCTGCCATAGGTCACCCCAAGTGGTTCGCTACGTTTGGTGATTTAGCAGGGGTGCCCGGGTTCATGGGGTGAGGTTTGTCTAGGTCTTGGAGGCGGATGACCAAGACACACTTAACCCCAGATTCCTACCCACCCCTTAAACCCTTTTCCTTACCAGAACTCTCCTCTCCTTCATTTTCCTAAAAAAACCCTCCACACTGCATCCCCAAAGATGACATACGCTCTGAGGAAAATTATTTTCCTCAGAGCCTATGTCAGCCTATGTCATCTCCTATATCATCCTGTGTGGAGCTCATGTAAAAAAAAAAATGTAAGTCATTTGGTTTTTTTTTTGATTAATTTTTGGAGATCCCTGGCAACAGTTAATATGCACTTTTTTTAAAAAAAGCCTTTTGATTCACCTTAATTATATTAAAAGGCAACTATTTGCATTGGGGGAAGTGGAAAATATTTCATTCTAAATTTCGATTACGTAAAATTAAAATTACCATTTTTGGAATTATGTCCTGCAAACGTAAAAAACCGCCTGTTTCAGGGGACAACAATTATTATAATTAATCAACTAACTAACCATCACGCCGTTTTGCCGCAAGGGTAGGGGGGAAGTCGAATCTCCAAACATTTCGGTCTTGGCACATACTCCTTGTTTCATTCGTATTCATACATCGTCTCATACATACCCTTCTGTTATTTTGACTCTTTCCGATTCTCCTGTGCGATTTCAATTATTCAATCATTAATAATTATTATTGATTACAATTAATCAATAACTGTATGATCGCAATTAGGAAAACTAATAACAAATTTTCTGTGACCATTTGTTTTTTTCAATTGCTTTGTATTTAAGTAAGATGATAAAACCAATATTATTTTTTTTTATTTGTACATAAAGACAAGAGGCGTAATAAATTTTCACTTATTTATGAACACCCCTTTTAGGAGCTTTTACATATCGTCGCATTAATTTGTAGACTGCGTAACTCCAAATTTTTCGAAAATACGTTTTTAATGCCATCTGGTGTTAAAATTAGTCCCGCATCGACTAGTAAAACTCGCAAATTTAAAAAAAATATGTCTTTTTAGATAAACACAAATTAGGAAACTGCGTAACACAATGCTGCCATTTTTACTCGCGAATACTTCGAAACTCCTTAACTCCACATACTTTATTTTATTTACCATTGCAGGTCTTATTATTTAACTTCAAAATTATTCGTAGTATTAGTATTGTGCTGTTATGCTTTGTGTGCTAAGTACTATTATATTTATCCTGTTATTCTTACATACTGAGACTAAATATAAAAGTCAATTAGGATGTTGCTGAGTAATTCATAAAATTAATATTGCAATTCTGTATTGTTGTTTTAATTTTTTAATGTAAAATTCCTATCTCCCAAGTCTTCAGCTAGTTGTTCATAAAACTGTTTGCAGAAAAGTACATCGGTATCTTTGTAAAATACATATCTCCATTCTCAGTTTTTATGTAAACTTCCTAACTCCGATTTGAAATAGAAAGCCTTAACTTACAAAAGTTAAATGATTCAAAATAAATTTCGAAATATATTATATGTTCGGAAAATAAATAAAAACAATGACCCGTCTTTCATTTTTTTTCACTACGAGGGTTTTTGTGCCTCCTGTAAAATTTGACATTTGGTGGTTACGCATTCTACGAATTAATGCGACGATATGGATAGTAAAAATTTCATTATTGTACATAACTGAACTGCTTCAGTAACAACATTTTGTATTTGTTTATTGACAAATTGAAGATGTCCACTGACTTGGTATAATTGTTTCCCTTCCATTAGTGTTCTGGGCAAAAAGGAATACACATACGGTAATTAGTCCCAGAATTTGTACTCTGAAATAAATCCTGACTTGTAGTATTATGTGGTGGAATCCGAAAGCTTATCAGTGCAAACAATTCTGGACTATCAACTGCATCATTTAATATTTTATATTTATATAATATGTACCAAGTCAGTGAAAATCCTTCTATTCATATCAAAAGAGTGTTGGAGTTCAACATAATTGTTGGAATACCCATTTTTTAATTTATAAAACGTAACAATTTATTTTGTACTCTTTCAATAGCTTGTACATGATTATTACTAGACATCGGATTATATGCACTAACAAAGTGCCAAAATATGCATGCAAATATGCACTAAAAAAGGCCGAAATACGTACTAAAAACTCTTGATTTGCCCAAAATACGCACAATGCAAAATCAAAAAACCATTTATATTTTTATATATTTTAATTAAAGACCGTACAAAAACAGTGAAATATTCTTAAAATTGTGCATAGTTTTTGTGACAATATACAACTAAGTATTTTTCCAAATTTTCGAGCTCAAATTTGTGACGTTTGTCACCCAGTATTAATTTGTCCGCCGAAAACGACCTCTCTACGTCAACTGACGTCATTGGACAAAATTTAAAATTTGGCGCCATTTCTGGAGATACCTGTTTAGGCAGGATATGACCTGTGCCGTTGATGTAGGCATTAATGTTCTTCATGTCTTCAAGACTCGGGTTTTTAAGCAAAATACAGTCTAACTTTTTACAAATCTTTTCTGATATTGAATTAGGAAGGGCGTTGGCGAGTTCGATCATTGTTTCCAGTATTTCTATTGCTTTAAATAGAGGATGGTTTTTTGTTTCCAATTTTTTTATGGCATCTGGTAACTTGTGGAAATGTGTTGAGATGAGGGCGATATTCTGTTAAATGGATGCGTCTTCAAATGCTAGCTTGCTTGAATGAATTGCAATGACCTCAGAACTGTCAAATGCCCAACTACTTGTTTTACAACCTCAAAATTTTCAGCATAGAATAATACTGCCTGTAGCCAAGTACCCCATCGAGTAATTATGGGTTCTGGCGGCAATGCTAGATTATAAGACTGCACACGCGACGGTGCTTTTAAAAACACTTTTTTTGTAGAGGAAATCAATTTATTAACATACCCATACTCTTGCCGTATCTCTTCTGCAAGGCGATGAAACCCGTGAGCTAAGCAGGTAATGTGTAGTAAATTTGGATAAAAAGTTTGCAAGGCTTGGCCAGCTTTCACCATGTATGGCGCAGCATCAGAAACAAACATGCAGATTTTTTCATCCACAGAAGAATGGGGAAACAAAGATCTAATGGAATCATTTATGAAACGAGCAACAGTTGAATGATTTGTTTTTTTTCTAGGATTTACAGGCAACCAAGTGGGGAATAGAGGGCTCCTTCGTTACTTTTCCAACTAATAAATTCGCTATATATCGTCCACATGAATCCGTAGTTTGGTCAGCTGATATCCGCGTTTCAGTCGCTAGCCCGACTGAGTCGCTCGCTCGGGTCAATATGCAAATGCATATAATCCAATGTGTAATTATTACTAACAAAGGCAAAATGTAACAGTTTAATACATTTAAAATAGTTGAAATTTCTGGTTAGCCGAGTTATAGTTATAAATCCCAACATTTGTAAGCCCTTTTTTGAGATTAACAGATGACAAAAAAAGTTTTAAAAAGTGGGTAAAGCATTTATCGAGTTTTGAAAAAACGCTCCTCACTTTTTCAATCAATAAATAATAATTGTATGATTTAAATAATTACAAATTTAATCAATACTACTACCGTAATAATACTACTTGTATAATTGCAACAAAATTAATTAATCAATAATTATTGTACATTTGCAATTGAGTCCTTATGCAGAAAAACAGCGTTACCTCCAATGATTTTGTGCATAATGTATGGTAGAAATCTCAAAGTGGTAAGCCAAAGACAAGGCGATTGTATTGCCTTCGATTTTGTAGTTATAGTACTCAACTGCCACAAGGGTCGTGTCCTACCAATAAATAAATTGCATTAAAAAAGCGCCAAAAAGCCCTTGTGTGTATTGAGAAAATGTTTCCATTACACGGCAAACATAGTAAAATCCAAGGAATAATAAAAAATACAATTGTTTCCCGAAGATTTTTAGCGCCATTAGAGAAAGTGAGATAGCAGACATAGCAACAATTAGGTATATGAAGGATAAACTAGGACAGCAGGTTCAGCGTAGGGAGTGTGGCGAACCCATCGCTCAGGGAGTGAAAACACAAACCTGCAATAGCTATCCCAAGCCAAGGTGTGTGCTCAGGCTGAATGTCCTAGGGAACAGTGTCCTAGGAGTGCTGAGGCCACCTCCATGAACTCTTCCCTTGTGGGGCCTTTAGGGAACCAAGGGGAGGTGGACTCTCCGCCTTGGAGCCTTCGGGGAACTAAGGGTAGAGAGGAGAGATGAAGCCATCTTCCGTCGTTGGGCCTTCAGGGAACCAAGGAGGAGTGAAGAGGGGAAATGAGACCTGGGAAGACATACATATTGTCGAACCAGAAGATATAGCTTCATTTCCAATGACAATCCTGGTGAACTTTATAAAAGGAACTGGGTTACTGTCAAAGGATTGAGGTAAATGGGAGATAGTACAATGGGTCTATGGCCTAAGTGCTCACGGGAACTATATATATTTAAACCGTCTCCGATTATTTAAAAAAAAAATAAAAAAGGACAGTAGGTCGTCTCATACAGCATTTCGTATTTGTCTTAGTGTAAGCTAGTAAGCGTACCTTGGCATCTCAGTCACACCCGTGATGTAGAATGTAAAATTCGGTACAAATACGAAAACGCCTACGGTTCTATAACTATATCGTTCATACACACATTATTTGAATGTCTATCTTTAACATACATGAATAACTTTTGAATTAAGAATTTGCTGAAAACATAATAAGTGTTTTTTTATTACTTGCCACATTCTATCTTGAGTATAACGACATTGGTTATCTCGGTAATGCTGTACAACCATCTACGTTCACAGCAAATCGTATTAAAATCTTAAACACGGACAGCAGTACAAAGTCTACAGTGATGGCCGGTAGCGCGGCATTTTTCTGCGCTACGTTAAAATCAAGATAAGTTGGCCAATACTTTGTGCGATCGGAGTTTGTATATTTGTCATTATTATGGTGCATATATCTGCGTTGTATTATTTGTTAGCGTGTTGTAATAAGCCTGGAATTTTAAAATTTTAGGCAAGTTTTTGTTAATAAAATGAAAAATTATTGATTTATGGAAAAAAATGGCATTTTTTCTTTAACATTTTACTTTTTTTTTTTTTTAAAACTTTATTTATTCCCATTTCTTTGTACATATAATGTATAATAGCAAATATTATATAATAACAATGCTTTCAATGCGTATTTTAATTAAATGTTTAACGGCCCATATCTCAGAACTCAATTTTTCACACAATGCAATTGTTAATATTTGCTTATAAGGGCTCAATTATTAAATTTTATGCAGAACATAAAAGAAATTATAATGAATCAACATTTTGGCATGGATTTTTTTATGAATAATAAAAATACAATAATTTGGTGTTATGTTACCAAATCAAATTACGATTATATTGAATTTTTTTTGCTATTAAACATATCCAATTGTCCATCAAAGTGGGTTTTAAAGGTCATACAATATCTGAAATTTTTGATGGTGCTAATTGAGAAATATTTAAAAATAGCAGTTTTTAATACATAATATGCTATCAAATATCACCGGTTTTACATATCTGAGACGTAATAACGTCTGACAATTATTATCTAACAATTATCTAACAATTTTCTACATCAATTTGCATAATTATACATGTATCATCTTGATCTGGTCTGTGTGGGTCAAAAAGAATGCCAAACGTGTAATCATTGTTAAACATACTAACTTCCTTATTAATTGTTGTTGTCTTTAATTCGAACTCCATTTAATTTAAATTAAATTTAATAATGTTATCAAGTTCTGCAAGTACTTCAGTTTTTGTATTTTTGTTACAGCTGTTTCGGCTTACAAGGCCATTTTCAAACTGTGGTTAAACCACTAACTTCTAAAAATAACCAACTAACTTCCTTTAATTTAACTCCAAGAGTTAACCACTGGAGCGATTATGGTCGAAAAATGGACCACTTTTATTTTTCTGCGATTGATAGCGGTCCAAAGTTGGACCACATTTTCCTACCATTCGTAAAACATTTATTGTAATTATTTAAAACATTTCCCTGGCCAGCCATTTATTTTAAAACGAAGCTATTGAAATGTTTTATCTATTATGACCATAGATGTCACAAATCCGAACTTGTTAGTCCATTTTAGAACGATGTTAAAAATACATTTTTTAAATATTTTTTTATGCAGAATTTTTGATCAGCTGTTTACAGTTAAAATTAAGTCTTTTTTCTATAGATATGCAGCACCTTTCATTATCAAGTATACCACAGACAACATAACAGAAATCGAAAATATTCTATGTTGACTCCAATAAGTAACTCTCACGGAGTTTCAAAGTAACAAACACGCAGAATTCGCGCGGTTATAAACTTTACAATTTTTTAATATTTTTTTTATATATCCTATAAATATGAGATAAATGTTAAAATACAGGTTAATTCCTTGGCTATATAGCACTATAATTATTTTTTATGTTTCCATGTTAAAATTCGAAGGTATGATTTTTTCAATGCCTTAGGGGTCAATGACGCTAGTTCCTTGGAGCATCTTCCATTGTAATACCGGTAGAACAAGGATAGCATTCCCACCCGACGCCTGTGCTCTAAAGATTGCAATCCGTCTGTTAAGATGGGAGAATCTATGAAACGGACTACGAGGGTATTTTTCAGGTATTTTAGAGCCCCAGACCAGAGGTGGCTGCTAAATTCAACCGTGGGGGGAACTTGTGATTTGTACAGGGTTAGCAGTTGTGTACTATTAAAGTATCTGCGTGCCCTGTTGTACAGTACACTCAGTTTTTGAGAGGCTAACTTTACTCTGGCTTCGATTCAGCTCCCATATCTGAGCTGGTCACTTAGAGTTACACAACTACAAAAGTAGTTTTTTCTGTATTAGTGTACCTCTTCGTTGATGATAGTATCTGGAGAAATTTTATTTGCACCTATTCTAACTTGTTTTGTAGAAGTCGAAGGTTCACGTTCCAAAGAATTATCCTCCAAATGTACAGTTTTTACGTTAAAGTTATCATCGTCACTCAGGTCTGCGTCAGAACCATTCTCCAACAATCTCAAAATCACCTCCAAGCCTTCTTTATTCATAGGATTATACATTTTTCCCAAAATTAACCAGAAAAAATAAGTTTTCAAAATCATAAACAAAGATGTACAACATTTTGTATACATCGTGGAAAGGTGCCACAGAGACTGATTGTGCACAATTCTGCACATCAAAATTCAAAAACGTCCATACGCTTATGTATTTCACTATTTACTTCTTCAATTCGTTCATTATTATTATTAACATTTTAAAATTGCACCTGCGTACTCCTTTTGTTAAATATTTATGAAATTTTAGTAAAAACAATGAAAACAAAATGTACTTACCAGCACTCCTGTCAAATGATTCAGTCGCACTATTTGAAAGAACCAATATTTATAACTTTCATGGGTAAGTGTCTCCAATAGTCATATTTTTAGGCAATAATAATATGCTACAATAAAAGGGGAAACATAAAAAAAAACATAAACTTACTGCTTTGAAATTAGTGTACATAATTATGCTCAAGGGATCTGAATGGGTTTATGAACTTTTCTTAAAAATTGGAATACTTATTATAACAGAAGTGCTAGGTATAACGTAGGTACCAAAATTATTTTAATAATAAATTTTTAGAATAAAATTTCTTCTGAATAGTTTTCACTTTGTGATGGCATTATTTATTTAATTAAAAAACAAATAACTTTGTTTACATCACTTTTCACAAGCAATGCTACATTTTTTCTTCTATTAGTATTCATATAACGTGTCTTGAATTTTTACTTTCTAGTGTCATTGGTTAGATGTGGTAATTTTTCATTTTTGCTAACTTTTGATAGGTAAATTCCTTTTAATTAAATGATCCTGACGCAATTATTTTTTATAGAAAATTTCAGCTTCACAAATCCTACAATCGTAATATTTTGTGATTTTTCACAAGTCTGCACTACTTCTATAATATATTAGGAATACTTACAATGATTTCCCTATCTCAACAAACGGATTGCAATCTTTAGAGCACGGGCGTTAGGTAGGAATGCTGACCTTATTCTACCGGTATTTCAATGGAAGATGCTCCAAGGAACTAGCGTCATTGATCCCTTCGGCATCGGTGCATAGTCTGGAAACAAACAGAAATACGCATCCAACATTTGTAAAGGTTTGACATTTGCCACATGCATATAAGTAATTTCAACAGATTCACAGACAAACGGGTTTATGAATTAATGTGACCACGCCGACTGTAATGCTATTTAAATCGCACAGACTCAACCAGATTCAAAGAACACATAGAATGTTATAATAATAAAAGCACTTGCACAAAAATTTGCAGAAAATCTCTCATTGAACAATCACGTTCCACTTAACAACAAGCCTAAACCATTACATATAGAAAGAAAGGGTCTTGGATTAAATTTACTGGAACAATTAGAAATCAATAAATGAACAAATGACCCTAGCATTAACATTAAAGTAAGGAAAATTATTTATTTCTCACTTGTCAATAATAATACACATTTTAGCAGTCACATCATTATTAGCAATTTATTATTATTAAACAATTAAGAACAATGTAGTTTCTTTTACTTTTTTCTTACTCTCAAATAAATGTTTTTCATAATAGTCATAATATTTTTTTAGCGGGAAAAATAGGACACTTTAAATGAAGTGAAACAATTTAACATTTTTATTTATTATCTCTTATAATATTAAAGTTGACGTGAT
Organism: Limnephilus rhombicus; assembly: GCA_929108145.2. Classification (NCBI taxonomy): domain Eukaryota; kingdom Metazoa; phylum Arthropoda; class Insecta; order Trichoptera; family Limnephilidae; genus Limnephilus; species Limnephilus rhombicus. Next base: position 503,706 of record OV815282.1, read on the forward strand.
TTTTATTGACCCCCCCTCAGTTTAAATGAGATTTGATGAGATTTTACTAGACCCCTCCCCCCCATTTCGAGCTCACGTAATTAATGTATGCCCCCCCCTAATCTAGGTAACAATTTTTTTTACCAATAACAAATCTCTTTTAACGACTTTTCAAAGGAGGTGTTGAATTTGCATGATTCTGAGTTGTCCGGTCACCGATGGCGTTCAAACCAGGCAATTTTAACGATTTTTGGAGGTCCTAACTCCAAGAAGTAACTAATCAAAAAAGCAAAACAAACCGACATTCTATTGGTCATTGGTCAGTATCTACGTTTTATTAAAAAATATTTGCAGTAATGATAAAATCCAGAAGGAAATTGGGAAAATATATAAAATATGGAGAAAACGCCGCCCACTTTCCTCTTAAAGATAATGTTAGTAAGGATAAAACTTGCATCAGATATTAATTAAACCGCATTCCTTGGTGAGGTCTTTCATTTGATAATAACTATTACTATGTTATAACAATATTATCTTTAAATGTCAATTATATTTCCTTGTCAGAATTTACCTTGAATTTTGTAATGGTTACCGATTTCATATTACGAGAATGGGGATAGTAAATGTGTATACACAATGCACAATGCACATCGGGGGGTCGAGACACGCAATGTTGCTATTGACATTGTTGTTAGAAGCGTGATGTCATTATCAATAAATAGATTGTTATCAATCTTCCTCACATATTTATTAAGGTGTTTCAAGTGTCGGATAAGCTTGTCTCATCTAGATAATAATAAGTAAACATTTGAAAATTTTTAAAGATACTTAACTCCCTTGAACTTAAACTCCACCATGTCATCTTTGGGGCTGGTGTGTGGAGGGTCTTTTAGAGGAAAAGGAGGAGTGAAGTCTCTTGCAAGACGATGATATGGCAATTTTGCTAATTTAATATTCAGTTAGTGAAAATATTCCTGTTATTTTTCACTAATGCAAGCTAGTCATTTTGAACCCCTGAGGCTGATTTGTTTGCTTTTGGCAACAACTCATATAGGTCTCATAGAAATCACAGTGCCTCCCTTAGTATCATAGTGGCAAATATTATCTAAACGGTGTTAGAAAGAGAAAACACCACACCTCATGTTCAAATCTCAAAGTTAAAAAAAATCACCTTTGAAACCAAAGTTCCGACCACAATTTGAAGAAATATTATTAAATTTTGTCAATTTTTTATTAATAATTTTTACATAAAACGACAAAAAGTGAGGTAATGATAATGTTTATATATGAAAGCTAATAGCTAATAGCTCAGAAATGCACAAAATAATTTGCAAGGCAGGTATAAACATTACACCTTTAAATTTATATGACGAGAATGCCAACATTCTTATAAATACTAACCAGGAATTATTAGATTCCTGGTCAAATAAAATTATTCATGCAAAACACTTCAATTATCTCAACCAAACGTTTGTTGACAAACTTTCGTCAAACAAATGGTTGAGTATTGGAGAGTTCAGCGCAGAAATAGAAGGATTTATGCTTGCCATTCAAGATAGTCATTAATACTAAAAATTATAGGAAGCATATAATCAAAGATATAAATCAAATTGATGATTTATGTAGAAAATGTTTGGCTTTTCCGGAAACTATAGAACATATTATATCGGGATGTTCTATATTAGCGCCGTCCGAGTATACATTTAGGCACAATCAGGTTTTAAAAATAATCCACCAAAGTTTGGTAATTAAAAAAGTTTGGTAATTACAAAGTTCTAAAATATTTTTATAATATCTGAGTGATTTAAAGTTCCTTCCGAATTTAATATAGCAAAACTATAACAGTACAATTTGTTTTAACGCGGGTAGTACGAAAAAAACATTAATTCAAGATGCATTGCCGAGTGTGCTCAGTAACTCTACGTACTGATGAGTTAAAATTCACGTGTGCCGCATGCAAAGGCGCATTTCATTTGGCTTGCGGAGGTATTATTGAGAACACATATCGTCGACTTAATCAAGAACGGCGATCCCAACAAGTGTGCAAGCAATACAATACAGCCAAGCCCGGCACTGCTAGCCCGTTGCAGACAATCAGTGATACTGAACCTTTGGAGCAGATTAAAAAAGTTACCGATATTAATGCAACGCTCGCCGCTCAGACACCGACATATCTTAAAGATATTCAAGATCTAGTCATGAACAAGACGTCTAATCTTGAAAAAACACAAAATGATATTCTAGACCAGAATAACAAAATACTTGAAAGTATTCAATTTATGAGTTCTCAATATGAGGATTTCATGGCTAGAATCCGTGACATCGAACTAAAGAATGATGAACTCACTAAAAAGAACTCAACCTTAGAAGCTAGGATTTATGTCTTGGAAAAATGTGTGGACATGCAGGAAAGGGAACTCAAAGCGAACAACATAGAAATAAGAGGCATCCCAGAAATCAAAGGAGAAAATCTGCAAGACGTTTTTTTCAATATCTGCAAAACAACAAAGTCCTCCACTGATACAAAGGACATTGATGCCATTCATCGCGCAGCAAAAAAAAAACAACAATAGTCATCCGAGAGAAATCATTGTTAAATTCAAAACGAACATAGCAAGAGAACACCTGTTAACAGACGTAAAAACTTTCAACAAAAACAAACAGAATCTAGAAGACAAATTGAACACCTCAAACATCGGTATAGCTGGTTCCTGCTCGCCGATCTTCATTTCAGAACAACTAACATTTTGCGGTAAACAGCTGTGGTACAAGACACGAACAGCGGTGAAGGAGAAACAATATCGCTTTTTTTGGATTAAACGGGGGCAGATTTATCTTCGTAAAAACGAGGGAACTAATGCCATTGTTATCTCAGACGAAAGCAAATTGGCTGCGCTTTGATAAATTTGAATTAATGGCTATTCTTTCGAGGTATGTCTTGACCCGTGCATTTATGTCTCATATTTGTTTCATTTACTACCTTTCTGGAATTCATTTGTTATCACGCAGTTCCTGCTACCTTATTTTTATTATTATTATAGTTTTAGCTTCTTGCTATCTCTTTCATAGTACTATATCTAATTACATTTTTTATACTATATTATTATATATTACTTATATGTGTATCATTTACTACCGTTTTCAAATTCATTTGATATCTCGCAATTCTTGCTACCATTTTGTTTTTACTTCTTGCTATCTCATTCATAGTACTACATTTAACTACATCATTTATACTATATTATTTATATTAAGCACATTTACCATTGTAACTACATTTGGAATCGCATTTAATCATATATTACTCGGAAACCAACTTCTATACAACACACAACCAACACATACTTATGATTCAATTAAATTATGATACCGGAAATGATTCCGGCATAGATCTTAACATGAATGTCATTGATGATTTGAACAATCTAAATAACTATAAATGGTGCGCTTACAGAGTTAAAATTATTCACCAAAATATAAGAAGCATTTCTAATATTGACGATTTTTTAATTTTTCTGGATCAATTCAATTACCAATTCGATGTTATAATTTTATCGGAATGCTGGCTTAATAAAGATTACACCTCAAAAGTTATTCACAATTACTCTGAACACCACACAAACATATATCTTAATAAGTCTAGCGGAATCGTTGTATACATCAGAGACGGACTTCAATCTCAAGTTGATGAAATTTTCTTATCACAAGCCAACTGCCTGAAAATTGTATTGAATAATAATCTATGTATTTTTGCAATATACAGATCACCCTCTTTTCAAAATATTGATACTTTTCTGAATTCACTCCAATCAATTATCAACAGCTCAAAAAACATAGAACGACAAATAATTATAGGCGACCTCAACATCAATACAATTACTGAATACCACCGCCAATCCAACGATTACCTATGTCTACTAACCGAAAATGGGTTCATTCAGACAATTATCAGCCCTACTCGTGAGCAGGGCAAGAGTAAATCTTGTCTTGACCACATCAACGTCAAAAAAATTAACCATGTTGACTCATTTGTCATTCACTCTACAATCTCAGATCACTATACAACAGCACTCTGCCTTAAAAACAAACCTCCTAATCCTGCTAAAATTAAACATGTTGCAAGAATAAACTATAATAATTTAATTGAGGACTTGAGCTCAGAAAACTGGCAAAATGTTCTAGACCAATCTGATGCCGACTCATCGATGAATGAATTTATCACTAAATTACATTCATATATGTATTTCTAAACATACAAGCAATAAACTTATACCGCATAAACAAATAAAACTTACGCCATGGATCACCCCTGGCCTTATCAAATCGATTAACATTAGGAACCAACTTCATGAAAAGGCGAATAAGTGCCCTGAGAATATTATAGTTCAAGCTCATTACAAAAAGTATAGGAATTTTTGCAAAAAACTAATAAAATCGGCCAAAGAAAATTATTATAAAAAATTCATTTACGAAAATAACTGTACTCCAAAACGTTTATGGGAAGCATTTCGCAATATAACTAAAACAAAAATAAATAAATCTTCCGAAATTAAATCACTGAACATCAATAACGTGAACACCTCAGACCCAAAAATCATTGCGAATTTTGCCAATAATTATTTCACGTCAGTGGGAGTCACACTTGCGAAAAAAATTCTCAACAAACTTAATACAACAGAATCCGATCTCGCTAAGTTAACAATCTCTAATTTCGGTCATAAATTAGACAATATCCAAACAACTTCAAACGAAGTCATAAATATAATTGACGAACTCAAGTCATCGAATGCTTGTGGTCCTGATAACGTTTCATCAATTCTGCTAAAAAGTATTAAATCCTTCATAGCAACTCCAATCGCGTATATTTCCAATCTAAGCTTCGATTCAGGAAAATTTCCAAATCATTTAAAACACTCTATTGTTATACTGCTTCACAAAAATGGAGATAAATCGCAGATACACAATTACCGGCCAATTTCTTTGCTCAATTCTATTTCGAAAATTATTGAGAAAATTGTAAAGAATGGTCTCAGTCATTACCTTGAAAAAAACAATATCCTTTCCAATAGACAGTATGGCTTCAGACCAGGATTGAGCACTGAAAATGCAATTACAAACCTGACGAAAATCATCTCTAACAATATCGATAGAGGAAGAAAATGCATTGCGCTCTTCTTGGATCTAGCCAAAGCGTTCGACACTATCTCACACAAAATTCTCTTGAAAAAACTACAGCGCATCGGCATTCAGGGTCAGCTACTTAAGTGGTTAGGTAGTTATATAGAAAATAGGAGCCAAAGAGTGAATATTAACGATACTCTAAGCGATCCGGCTGATATTAACTTTGGTGTACCTCAAGGAAGCACTCTAGGACCTCTTTTATTCAATATCTATATAAATGAATTATGTAACAGTTCATTTGCCGATCATATTATCACCTTTGCCGATGACACAGTATTATTATTTGAAGGCAAAAATTGGAATGAAGTTCATAATAATTCAGAAATTGGTATCAACAAGGTAAAACAATGGCTAGATAATAATCTTCTCACTCTCAACACTGACAAAACTAAATTCATTCGCTTCAGTGCAACTCAAGCGGGACAACCAAAAGAAACTCAAAAAATTATTATACACCATTGCAATGACCCAAACACTTGCAATTGCAATGCCTTAAAATATGTGAATAGCATAAAATATCTAGGAATTATCGTAGACAAGAATCTGAGATGGAATGAACATATCGATTCAATCTCCACAAAGGTCAGAAAACTCACGCATCTTTTCATGGCTATTAGAAATATTCTATGCGCAAAAGATCTAAAACTAATGTACTATGCCATGTGCAACTCATTACTTGATTATGCATCTTTAGGATGGGGAGGATGTACCAAATCAATACTGGACCCCTTAGCCAAAGCACAGAAATCACTACTAAGGGTCATACTTAAAAAACCATTTTGTTTCATAACGCTGATGAATTTCATACCTATTTGTGTTCCAATTTACCATGCAGATCGGAGGAACCCAGATTTTGGACATCCGCACGTTAAGTGTACTTACCTATACGGTGGACTAAGTCAAGTACCACAATATCGCCAGTCTATCAACAACCATCGTAACAAATAGTAACGTGACATTTCGCTCGACGTTGAAATGTTATTTTCTATCAATCGGAAGCGTGTAATGTGAAGCATTATAATATCGTCGTCTTTATCGAATGCTTTGTGTGAACCGCTTCATCGTATCGTGACTCAAACTATAACGTGGTTCTAATAACCGAACAATCTTGTCGTACGCCTTGGATATACCTATGACCGTCGTCGAATGAAGATCAAGCTACGAGACACAACAGTGAGTATTGCTTAATTGTGTATACCGGATCTTGTTTTGTGATTGGGCATAATTCTTATCGAAGTCCATAAGCGTTTTATTTAGCAAGGAATAACCACAAATTATTCTAAACCCCCGTGCCCTGTGCACGATTCATTGGTGCCGGAAACCAGCAAACCTTTAGATAAAAAATTTCTTTCTTTGACAAAACGAAAGAATGCTATGAAATATTACGTAAATTGAAATGTCATTTCAAAGAACGAATTCAAACAGTGAATCGTAGAACTAGGTTACTTAGTTCTTAATTATTAACGACCTACCGTGTATTTAAATTATAACGAATTCTATTTTTTAATTCATAACGTTTTCCTGATTATTTCGTTTGTATGTTTGTTTATCTTTAAAAAATGGCTAGGACTTTACAAGGCTTGCGTCGTATACGGAACGTAGCGTTTACTAGAATAAACAAAATGTTTGAAGTCAGTCAAAGCGTTTTGCAAGATGCAACCAATTATCCATTATTTTTAGCGTATTATACGAAGTTGCAAAAAATTGCTAATGATTTTGAAACCGTTCACGCTGACATCTTAGCTTTAGATGAGGCAAACAAGGATATTGAAAATCAAGTTCGCAAAGCTTTTGATAATATTTATTTCAAAATCGTCGTAATTCACAAGGAATTAACGAATCAATCTTTCGAATCGGAGCCCGCGAACATTATCGTACAAAACTTTTCAACATTTCATAATCAAGCTGTCATAAAACAAACGTCATCGCTTACTTGTGACATGAATAAGGCAAAACCTGAAATCAAAGGGTCCTTGACTGCGTTCACTTCAAAGTGCGCGTTTTGCAAGGGTACTCACCATATCGCTAAGTGCAAATCATTTGCACTCAAATCGGTTCAGGAACGTGCTCAATTCGCAAAGGCACACCGTTGGTGTCTGAATTGTCTCACGCCTTCTCATTCTCTCACGAATTGCAAATCTGTGTTTGATTGTCAGAAATGTCATCGCAAGCACCACATTCTTCTTCATAGGGAAGACAACATTTCTGCTGAAGAGGAGTACCAACGACCCACCACGTTTGCCATTCAAGGAGCTTCTATTTCAGATCCTCCAGTTCTTTTCCTCGCAAACTTCGGTGACAGATCCATCGTACGTTTGCCTACTGCTCATATTAGCAATCGTGATCCCTCCGGCAGTTTTCAAACGTTTCATGGGTTGACCGGTTCAGACAGTCAAGCACACTTCGTATCTAATCGCACTGGCGAGCGTCCAGTCAGCTTTCAGAAAATCCGTGGCTTAGGCCAATCTTCTACAACCGTGTCAGGCGTCACTAATTTCGATGTCGATGTTAAGGGACAAACTACCTTCAACACGAAGTTACTTCCATCGCCAACGATTCAATTCGACCAGTTATCTTGTCATCTGTTCCAAGACATACTTCATGCCGACTCTGACTGTCATAAACTGACAACTGACACAGGAGCGACTGACCTACTTCGAGATGTTGAGATTTTGCCATCTCTACCGAGACCCCAATTAACGGGGGATCTTCACCAGCCTTCAGCTATCAATTCACCATTCGGTTGGCTTCCTCTGGATTCGGTTGGTTTTGCTACCGATCGTCAAACAAACTCCTTCATCAAAACCAACCAGTATCGTCTTCCAGAAGAAGTCAAGATACTGAGGGAGTTGGACATATTTCCTCAGTATTCACAGCCCACCAAACAACGTCGTGAACAAGTGTTTCGCATTTATCGGTCACGTGACTTTCCTAGTCAATTTATCGAAACCAACCAGTACCGTCTTCCTGAAAAGGTCATGAAACTGAGGGAGTTGGACACATTTCCTCAGTCTTCACATCTCACCCCTGAAGAACAACGTGATGAGCAAGTCCATCACACTAATCACTCACGTGACCCTTCGGGACAATTCACCGTAGCCTTACCTTTTAGAGAAAGGGATAAGGATATCGCTTCCCCAGGTTCGCGCGAAGCTTCTTCTCGCTTCATCCTTTCACTCGAACGTAAACAGACATTAAAGCTCAGTTTACGTGAACCGTACTTCGCTTTCATGACTGACTACTTGCACAGTGGTCACATGACACGTGTTCCTGGAAAAGATTTACGCAAGGAAATGCATCACATACTTCGTCAATGCATTCTTCGTCCGGGCACCGTTACCACTATGTTGCGATTGGTCTTCGATGCCTCGGTGACGGAGGTGAATGTGGCATCGTCAAATGATGCCTTCCTTATCGTTCCCAAGCTCCAAACGAACATTGCTGAACTTCTGCAAAACTTTCGTTCACCATCTGTGGTGTTCATTGCTGAGGTACGGCAAATGTATCGCCAAATATTTCTTCAAGAGCCAAATCGCGCGTTCCAAAGAATATTTTGGCGTCATCAACTATCGGAATCTACCCCGGATTACCCATTACACCCTGTGACTTCTGATATCTCTGCCTTTATTCTGTCCTATCGTATTGTCAGATCGTTGACAGAAAAGAAAGGTTACGGATTATCACTCACACGCCACGCGATCACTTCGAACTCAAATATCGATTCTATCGTAATCGGCTGTTCCAGTCTGGAACAAGTTCAACTAACGCAATCCGAAGTCATCGAACATACCAAACGAGGTCAACTTGAACTGCAGAAGTTGGATTATAGCAAACCGAAACTTCACGCCTTTCTACCGCCGGACTACTATCTAACTAATGTAATCTTCAAGAATGTTGATCATTCTTTTACTCTCAGGGTATTGGGATGGAAGTGGAGGCCACCAGACACTCCATCCGATGACATTTGTCACAAGAATCGGTACACCGACCAATTATCGCTTTTGACAGTTATCGCATCTAATCATCGGCGTCAAGCCTCATCGGTTGATAATCCATCGGATATCACTTCACGTGGCCATTCTCAGGCCGTTCTTATCCGTAACATGTTATGGTGGGCGGAGCCCTCCGGGTTTGTCCAGCCAAACGACTCTTGGCCCATCTTAGATGGCTATGTTAACAAAATTGAACTCACTCTGAGGAACGAGTTCAATCGTCATTAGTCCAACCTGATGATATTCTGCTGGACTTTTATTAAAAAAATTATATCGTTTTCGGAAACTCCAACGCCTTATCGGTTCCTGTTATCTATTGGTACACAACTTTCATAACAAAGCCTCTCGTCGTTCGGATTTTCTATTTAATCATTTCGAAATTCGTATTCTATCTTTAACCAAACATTGGACATCACTCTCTACGGATGAGGTGATTAGAATCGTAATGAAAAATCTTGTGCTTATCGTTACGTTTCGTACTTTGAATGGATCTTCTCTTACAAGACCATTCACCAAATCGTGTCCATTGCCTAGGCAATGCGACTAATCATCATCGTTTCGCGGTTCGTTTTATTCTTTTTACGTCTGTGTTAATCGTATCATTTAGTTTCGTATCGTCAAGTTATCTAGATTTAGTTATCGTTTAAATATAGTTTAAAATTTTGCTTCGTCTTCTTTTCATCTACGTCACGTTTCATGGCATTCTACGTTTTGCTTAACGTTCAAATTTTCTTTAAAATACAATTTGCTGTATTTTGGTGGGCGGAATGTTTCATAACGCTGATGAATTTCATACGTATTTGTGTTCCAATTTACCATGCAGATCGGAGGAACCCAGATTTTGGACTTCCGCACGTTAAGTGTACTTACCTATACGGTGGACTAAGTCAAGTACCACAATATCGCCAGTCTATCAACAACCATCGTAACAAATAGTAACGTGACATTTCGCTCGACGTTGAAATGTTATTTTCTATCAATCGGAAGCGTGTAATGTGAAGCATTATAATATCGTCGTCTTTATCGAATGCTTTGTGTGAACCGCTTCATCGTATCGTGACTCAAACTATAACGTGGTTCTAATAACCGAACAATCTTGTCGTACGCCTTGGATATACCTATGACCGTCGTCGAATGAAGATCAAGATACGAGACACAACAGTGAGTATTGCTTAATTGTGTATACCGGATCTTGTTTGGTGATTGGGCATAATTCTTATCGAAGTCCATAAGCGTTTTATTTAGCAAGGAATAACCACAGGTTATTCTAAACCCCCGTGCCCTGTGCACGATTCACATTTAGATACCCCAGCAATGATTTATTCAAAGAGATAGGAGTTCTGGATGTGAGGCAACTATTTATAAGAAAAGTTATATTATACACACAAAAATATCGTCACCTCTTCCCCTCCGTAGAACATTATCACAACACCCGATATGCAGGGAGGAATCCAATAGTTCCACTTGCTACTATGACATCCCTTGCTCAAAGACAATATTCTTACCTAGGTCCAAAAATGTTCAACCTTATACCCGGTTCTTGGAAATTGAAAAGTGCAAGCGTCCTTGTAAATTAGTCTTGTCCTGCGTAAATTAGTCAATGATTGGATTCTGAACTTAGGGAGAGTCGAAAGTGAACGTATGCTGTATAACTGGCAAACAAAATCACTTAACTTTCCTGATCACTAGACCAAAATTCCTACCACACTTCATTGAGTTCAATGTTTCGACATCCTTTCTGATGTTTTTATACATGGGATTGATGGTTATGCGCCCCTGAAGCCTGTCTGTTCATCAAAAAAAAAATCATCATCACTATTGGCTCTACAAACCCTGGTGGGTCTTGGCCTCCTCAAGAGTCTTCCTCCACTCATCTCGGTTTTGTGCCAGCTCTCTCCAGTTTAGGAGTTCCAAGATAGATATGTCTTTGAGGACGTTGTCGCTCCATCTTAATCTTGGTCTTCCCATGCTCCTTCGCCCTATTGGTCTTGAGTTCAGCAGGAACTTTGGTGCTTGTCTTCCCAGTTTTATAAATTTTGCCACATTTAGCTCCTTAAATAAAGTATAGAGCTCATTGTTGTAACGTCTGCGCCAAAATCCATTCTAGAACCGTTCCGAAGATGCGTTCCGAAATTTTCCTTTCAAAAACGCCCAGTGCTCGCTCATTCCTCTTAATTAGTACCCAAGTCTTGGTACTCTTGGTTTTGTAGGCGGAAATAACAGCGATTTGGGTTCACTATGCGCTTCTGGATCTCCTCTGTGGTATTATTGTCGTTTGTCATCAGGGAGCCTAGGTATGTGAATCTTGGTACCGTTTCGAAATTTTGGTTTCCACATGAGAAAGTTGGGATTTGTTGGGTGCATCCTACGGCCATGTATTTGGTCTTCCGCTGGTTTACTACGAGACCCATATTTTTGGCAGAACTTTCAAGATTATATTTTAAAAAATATATATTTAAAAAGTTCATGTTTATTTCTAATAATAAAATTTGAAAGCATCACCTTTCAAAAACTGACCTTGACCTTCCAAGACCGACGACTTCTTACATAGTGTTATTATACAAGACAACGACTTTATATTATTGTCAGAGACCTGGCTCAATGACAGTATTCATAATTGTCAACTGTTCGATCAACGATATAACGTCTTTAGAAAGGACAGAACTTCAGGCCAATCAAGAGGAGGAGGAGTGCTACTAGCCGCGAGGCGTGACCGCGTCAATCAATGCCAGAGACTCATGTTTCTAGAAAATGATGGTGAAAACTTATGGATTAAGGCTAAAATAAATGAAATTAGTATTTATATATGTATAGTGTACATTCCACCGGCTTCTCAGAGAACTACTTACTCTGAGTTTTTCGATAAAACCATAGCTAATTTTAACTTTTTAATAGATAAAAAAATTATTATTGTTGGCGATTTTAACTTACACTCCTGTGTGAGTCACAAAGCAACTCAAACAGATTTGTTATATTTTATGGAACTATTTCAATTGGAACAGAAAAACTTAATCACTAATATAACGAACAGGACACTGGACGTTATTATCAGTAATTTTGACTTAAAAGTGTTCAAATCCGTATACTCACTTGTTAATGAAGATTCATACCACCCATCTTTATGTATAGAATTCGCGCTCAATGTAAGCAAAGCCTATTGTCGGAATTTATTAAATGACGACAATGGAAATTGTGTTAAGCGAGGATGGAACCTAGAACGTGGTAATTTCGAATATTTTTATGTTTACTTGAATTCTCACGACTGGAAACCCTTATTAAAACTTAAAGATGCAGATTTAGCAGTAGAATATTTTTATAATGTAATTTATGACCTTTTTGACATGTGTTTTGAGAGAAAGCGTGTACCTTGTTTTAAAAGAAGATACCCTAAATGGTTTAATGGTGAGATTCTTAGTGACCTGAAAAGGAAATGCAAACTTCACAGAAACTGGAGGCGCACCGGATTGATGAGATATCGGGAAAAGTTTTGTATTCTACGATCTAAAATCAAACGTAGTATAAATATTGCGTATAAGGATTACATAAATAATATCGAAAAAAACGTCAAGAATGATCCGAAATCCTTCTGGAAATTTGTATCCGAAAAGAGGAAAGACGGTGGGTTTCTAAACTCAGTGTCATGGAATGGAAGTACTCATACTGGGCCCGATATTCCGGAAGCATTTGCGAATTACTTTAAGTCAGTCTATAGCGAACATAGTGCAGAATTTGACTCATACACCCCAGGCGGTTACTCTTCACTAGCTCAAAATGTTGACATTTTAAGTGTAAATAAAAATGATTACCTAGCTGCAATTAAAAAACTGAAACCAAAAAAATCTGTTGGACCGGATTTTATTAACACAATTGTCCTGAAGGGATATGCCGATCCGTTAATGGTACCGCTTTTACATATCTTTAATATTTCACTTAACTCCGGTAAATTCCCCGACCGTTGGAAAATCTCAAAGGTCACGCCCTTACACAAAAACGGCGATAAATCATGTGTATCTAACTACAGACCTGTGGCAATTCTTTCGGCACCGGCCAAATTATTTGAACTCGTAATACAAAAACGTATATACTATAAAGTAGAACCATTTCTCATAAACCAGCAGCATGGGTTTAGAGAGGGCAGGTCTACGACGACCAACTTAATGGTATTTACGGATTACGTCTCAAATATATTGGACAACAACGAACAAGTAGATGTCTCATATAATGATTTTGCGAAAGCTTTTGACAAAGTAGATCACCTCATATTACTGAATAAACTTGAAAGCTTCGGCTTCTCATACATGCTGCTTTTGTTCTTTCATAATTATTTGTCTAACAGAAAACAATACGTTGTTTACGGGCAGTTCACATCGAAACTCTACGCCACAACTTCTGGGGTCCCTCAAGGGTCTAATTTAGGACCACTTTTATTTTTATTGTTTATTAATGACATAGGGTTGTTTATAAGATTTGTAAAATTTTTGTTATTTGCGGATGACATTAAACTATACACCTGTATAACGACAAATGAAGACTCCATTCGTCTACAAAACGATATCGACGGTATAGTAGAGTGGAGTCATCAAAATAAACTTCTTTTTAACAGTAGTAAGTGTACAATTATGTGCATTACAAGGGCAAAGCGTACTTTATATTTTAACTATAAAATGTCTGGTACCTCTATAAAACATATCTCGATAACGAAGGATTTAGGAATCATTTTTGACACACGTCTGACTTTTCGAACTCATATCGATTCGGTGTGCAACTCTGCAATGCGAATGCTGGGTTTTGTTATATGTAATTCGAAATCTTTTACGAATACGGCAGTCATAAAAATGCTTTATTTTACTCTGGTTCGCAGCATTCTTGAGAGTGGATCGATAATATGGGGACCCGAAGATACCCTTTACTCAAATGATGTAGAAAAGGTGCAAAAAAAGTTTATGCGATACCTCTACATGCGAGAGTTCGGATATTACCCTTTATTGTATCCCTCTGATTTTCTCGCTGGAATGCTGGGGATAGAACGTCTAGACGTCAGGAGAAATATTGCAATGGTGTTAGTGGCGCACAAGCTGCTAAATGGGCACATTTGCAATCCAGATATTCTGGAACGAATTTCTTTTTATGTCCCTGATAATTTCATCAGAGCTAGACAGCACAGATTATTTATTTTTCCAAGGGGCAGGACCAACCTACCAATGATCATGCCTTTGGGGAGAATAACTACTTTGTTAAATCACATTTCTTCTGTGATTGACATTTTCAATTTGAACGAAGGAGAATTTAAGACAGCAATAAGCATACTATTTACCAAATCTGGCTAATCAGATAGTATTGATGTACTTACCCATGCAAATAAATGTATATACTTACTTATTATAAACTGTAATTTATAAACTGTTATTTGTGAAATGTAAATGGATTATACTGTTTTTCACAATAAATCAATAAATAAATAAATAAATAAATAAAAAACAGTTTTTAGTTTTAAGACATGTTCAGAAATATTCTGTTTATTTTGATTTTATTGTAAAGCGTAAATATTCTGACTTTCTGACAGAATATGCCTGTTTTAAGACATGTTCAGAAATATTCTGTTTATTTTGATTTTATTGTAAAGCGTAAATATTCTGACTTTCTGACAGAATATGCCTGTTTTAAGACATGTTCAGAAATATTCTGTTTATTTTGATTTTATTGTAAAGCGTAAATATTCTGACTTTCTGACAGAATATGCCTGTGGCCTGAGGGGCTAACTAACCAAATTAAACCAAGAGCATTTTGTTCAGGGGTGGGAAGAAAGAATGGCCGCCAACTCTGTCTCGGCGCACATTCCTCGCTTTATAAACTCCATACGTTGTCTCACACATACCCTTCAGTTCTATTACAACGCCTTGAAGCATCTAGAATGTATCGAAAACTATGTTTCCTTGCATTATAAAGTTATCAGTAAAAGTCATAACAAAATGCTTGCAAATTATTAATGACGTTACTAAAGTGATAAATATAAATTGTGACGTACTTATATGTATTTTTAAACACACCGGGTTGTGGTTATAATAAATACCTTTATTATTTTCCACAGTGACCATATTATTCATTAATTGATGGTTTCAACTATTTGAACATGTTTTCACAGTGGCTAATTTCAATGTATTCCGAGAATTGTATGACAAAAATATATCATTTGATGCTGTCATTAAATTCTTCTTATTCCATATCTGTTACATTTTTTTAGTAAATCAAAATATTGTTATTCATTTATTGATGATTCATTATAATGAATTGTTATTCATTAATTGATTATTTCATTCATTAACCACTCAGGTATTTAAAAGAAAATTCCCTAATAAAGCACCACTTTGAATTTTGAATTGAATGTTTTGTGGATTAATTTTGAGCTATCGTATGTTTTATTGACCGAAACACATTCCTAGAACAATAAACTATGTACCAAAACATCATTACTTGCGTTCAAAACGCATCGACTTTGACAGAAAGAATTGCTGCAAATTTGACATTTTGATGCCTCAGACAAAATCATTTAACAATATTCTGGGGTTGCAAGGTGAATGAAAATTTTACCCATCTTATGGGGAAACGTTGGCGCAAGCGATTCCGACCTTGTCCTTCATACAAATTCTGTACATAGAAGGGTCAAAATCGCAGACAAACATATTTTTTTCAAAATATTTTTTGCGCGCATCTGCGCGTTTCCGGCCGATTACAGGTTAACAGAGCTCTATAAATGAAACATTTCTGAACGTAGCCGAATACTAAAAACTGTTTTTGATTTTTTGACTGATGTGATTTTTTTATGTGAAAACGGTACTAAAATCACGGATTATGTAAAAAAACACTTATTCTATTGTATAAATGTATAATAAACAATTTTGTCACCTCACTTTTTTATCATTTCATACATTGTTAATTTTGAATTTATTAAGAAATTAACAATGTCTAACGGCACATATGCGATTTGATGGGTGAAAACTGTTTCTACAAAATAAGTATTTTTTATTATTTTTTTTTTACATTAACTCCACACAGGAGGCCCAGAGGAAAATAACTCCCCCCAGGGCCTATGTCATCATTGAAGATGCTGTGTGGAGGGTCTTTTTGAGGAAAGGAAGTAGTGAACACGGGTCTTGAAGAGACCTATGCTGTAGGAGGGAGGAAACAGAGAGGCCGGGAAATCGTTCCACAGCCGAGCCGTTGAACTCAAGAACGAGTCATAGAAACGACCCCTTCTCATGTGACTAATGTCAACCGTGTACAAATGTTGGGCGTGTGTTTGGCGTGTTTCCCGAATATGCACCGGTGCCGAGGGGATCAATGACGCTAGTTCCTCGGAGCATCTTCCATTGTAATACCGGTAGAACAAGGACAGCATTACCACCTAACGCCTGTGCTCTAAAGATTGCAGTCCATCTGTTAAGATGGGAGAATCTATCAAACGGACCGCCCGTTTCTGCACAGAGTCAAGGGTTTTTTTTAGGTATTTTGGAGCTCCAGACCAGAGGTGGCTGCCAAATTCAACCGTGGGGCGCACTTGCGATTTGTACAGGGTTAACAGTTGTGTACTATTGAAAGTATCTGCGGGCTCTGTACAGTACGCCCAGTTTCTGAGAGGCTAACTTAACTCTGGTTTCGATGGAGCCCCCGTACCTGAGCTGGTCACTTAGAGTTACACCAAGCATATCGATGGAGGTCTTATTCGGAAGATTGCTTCCGTTGAAGGAGACTAGATTTTCATTTCGATCCCTTTTAGACGTTATCAAACATGATTGGGTCTTTGAAACATTAAATTCGACAAGGTTATTCTTACCCCAAGAGAAAACACTCTCGAGGTAACCGTCCATTCTTTGTTTCAAAGCCCTCCGAGCTATTGGAGGTTGTGTGCCCTTTGGGGGCTTGTCAAACAAAAAGCTATCATGGACTGTACTGTCATCCGCGTAACAATGAATCGGTGCACAAGACAAGAGGTCATTGATGTGCAACAGAAACAAAGTCAGTGACAGAACCGATCCCTGTGGGACGCCAGCATTTATCGAATGCGAGGAAGAGGTGAAACCGTCAGCAACCGCCTGAATCGACCTCTCCCTCAAAAAGTCGGCAATCCACGTACACAAGAATGCGGGAAGTCCGTAAGAAGACAGTTTGTTGACAAGCCCTCGGTGCCAAACCCGGTCAAAGGCCTTGGAAATATCCAGTGCAACCGTTTGGGTCTCACCGAAACGTTCCAGGCACCGCCCTCAAACATGCGTCACATACGCGAGAAGATCACCGCACGAGCGGTTCCGCCGGAATCCGTATTGACGGTCGTTAATAATTTTGTTCTTCTCGACGTATGTGAGCAGTTTGTCGTTGATCACACGTTCCATCACCTTAGACAGAACTGATGTGATCGCTATGGGGCGGTAGTTGGTTGGGTTGGAGCGGTCACCCTTCTTTGGAATAGGGTGAATGATCGCTTTTTTCCAACAGAGGGCACAGAGCCAGACTTCAGACTTTTATGTACTTATATGGACAACTTTCATAGAGATGTGAAGCTTGATTGAATAAGGATATTCTACTTTTTGTTTTAGGGTTGTCACTATAACAATAACAGAGTTAATAACGATTCCTGTGGGAACACACGCATTAGCATGAAAACACCCTTATTGTAGGTCGGTCGGAGTGGTGAAGTTGTTAATTATCTGAACATATTTTCATAGTGGCTAATTTCAATATTTTCCAAGAATTGTGTGATAAAATTGTGTGATGAATTGTGTGATAATATAATATAAAATATGTTCCAAAGGTTCAAATGCATATTTCACTTTTCTGGCTTCCACCCTGGATAATCAAGGGTGTTCTAGGCAATAATTTCAAATTATAAAATGAGGGAAGGTGAATTTACATATTAGGTTTTTTATTTATGCAAATACCTCACAAGAGTCCCAGCTGCTCCTATCTGGAGACAATAGCATCCCCAATTGGGGTATGTTGTGAGGCTGAAGCTGGGAGGGGAAGGATATGGGGAAGAGGAAGGTGGGGAAGTACCTGGCTATTCTGATCTGGTCACCAAACACGGCTAAAGCCATTTCAAGCAATGTTTCAATTCTGAATGGTGGTCTTACACCAGGGCGATACTGAGAGTATCTTCCACTCTGGAATGTGTCACAAATACATTATTTTAAAATTAATTAATTAGGTTTTTTATTTATGCAAATACCTCACAAGAGTCCCAGCTGCTCCCCTCTGGAGCCAGTGAGACTGTGGCATCCCCACATTGGGGTATGTTGTGAGGATGAAGATAGTGGGGAGAGGAAGGAGATGGGGAAGAGGGAGGTACAGAGGTACATGGCTATTCAGATCTGGTCACCAAACACGGCTAGACCCATTTCAAGCAACGTTTCAATTCTGAATGGTGGTCTTACACCAGGGTGATACATTAAATAATGTAATTGTGAAAACACAAATTATTAAAATAAAATTTATTTGCCCATGCCGCTATTCGATCCCGCGACCTTTGGATTGCGAGTCAAGAGGCTTACCCCTAACGCCGGCCGACGTTTTTATTCCACGTCTGCTATTCTTTTTTAGTGAAATCAAATATGACCACACAAGTTGGGTATGCTTTGAGTCCAATGTTTCCATGAAGAAGCTCTGACTTAATAATTTTTATTTTAGCTTATATACGTCCACTCATTAACCGCCGTCAGTGGTAGTAAGTGGACGTATTGTAGTAAGAAATTATATTACTGAAAGTTGTTACGTCCTTTAAAATATTTGGCGAGAGTGAGAGCACAGAGTAGTAGAAGAACCGCGCAAGCCGTATTGTTGCTGTATTGTAGCTGTATTGTAGCTGTCCATTATTGAGATTATAAAGAGTGAAATAGCTAGCATATCAACTAAACAAGACGCAAAAGCTAAAACAAACCTGGAAGCAAATATTCAAATTCTTGAAGAAAAATGGACCAAAGAAAAAACAGAATTGACAAATAAGATATCTTCTCTACAATCCAAACTGATTGAAAAGCTTGAGAAAAAAATTGAAAATTCAAGCATTATGGGAGGAAAAACTTACGCAAGCCAATTAAAAGAAATTCCGGAATCTAAATATTCACTAATTATAAAAAGTGAAATGATAACATGACTGCAGACGCTATAAAAGATCAAATAGTCAAAAAAATTAAAATTGCTAATTTGGGAATCACTGTAAATGGAGTCCATAAAGCCGCGCAAAATAAATTAATAATATCCTGCCCTACAAAAACTCACGCTGAGAAATTAACAGAAGAAATAAACAAAACACTCAAAAAACAGATGATCGCGGAGGAATTAAAAAAGAAAAAACCAAAAAGTTTCGTTTGTTTTGTTTTGTTTTTGTAACTTTATTTAGATGTACCTAAGCAAATTTTTTCATACATCTAGTATTAAAAAAACATATAAAATACATAATAAAATAAATATAGTCATAAAATTATAACGGAAAGAATACAGTTTTAAAAAGAAATACAGTTACTCCAGTTAGAAGTACAAACAATAGGGTTTAAGACATACAGTTAATACAAATAAATACAATTCATAAATTTTTCTTAATGTGTGTAGCACATGTTTTACGAAAAGTGCCAAGACTTGAGGCTTCCTTTATGGAATTTGGTAGGTTATTATAAAGTTTTTGACCTCTATAAAACACGCTGTTCTGTGTACACGTAAGTTTAGTTTTGGGAAGCCTGAAGTCTCGGCAACTCCTCGTAGGATAATTGTGAAAATTTTCATGGTACATAATATTAGTTTGCAGATATTTAGGGAGCATGTTATTTTTAAGCTTGTACATCATTGTTAACGTATTATATATTATATGTTGTTTAGTTGTCATCATATTTAAGTTTTGTAACATAGTTTTAACTCTAGTAAAGATATTACATTTCAGAATCATCCTCATTCCCCTATTTTGTATAACCTGTAGTTTATTATTTTGGGTCTCGTTACATAAGAATAGAACACTAGAACAATAATTTAAATGAGGAGTTACAATAGAATTATATACAAGGTGCGTTGTCTTGAGATCCAAGTTATTCCTAATCCTTTTTAAGAAGCCAACTTTTTTAGCAATTTTCTTAGATATGTAATCGAAGTGTTTGTCGAATTTTAATTTATCGTCTAATATTACACCCAGATATTTAATATTGTTAACCCTTTCTATATTTATGTTATCAATGGTTAGTATTGCATGTTCAGTTCCACCTTGACTAATAAAAATCAAAAATTTAGTTTTCATAACATTCAGTTTTAGTTTGTTTATGTTTAACCAAAGCGTTACATTATTTAAGTCATTTTGTATCTCTTCAATGGCATCCTGTAATTTTTTTCTGGCTATATATAACAATGTATCATCAGCAAATAATTTAATGGCACAATGCTTTAAAACTTTAACAATATCATTTATATATATAATGAATAACAATGGACCTAGGACAGATCCCTGTGGAACGCCTTTGCTAGTATGACATGGATCCGATGTTATTCCACCATATTTTGTTACTTGCGTTCTTTCTGAGAGATAATAAACAAACCAATTAATTTCTTTACTGTTAATTCCAATATTTCTTAATTTTTTTATTAATCTGTCTCTATCGATTGTTTCAAATGCCCTTTTTAAGTCTAAAAATACTGCAATAATTTTACTGTTTTTATCTCTATAATTTTTTCATTCTTGTATTACATAGTTAATAGCGGATTCACAGGAAAATTTATTTCTAAAACCCGATTGTTGTCGAACTAATATCTGCTTTGTCTCAATATAATCAGTTAATTGCTCCTTTACAATGTATTCAAGTATTTGTTCATATTTGGGTAAGCAATTTATCGGTCGGAATTCGTCAAATTTTTTTGGGTTATCGATTTTCGGAATAGGAGTTATTACAGATGTCTTCCAAGTTTTGGGAAACACTCCACTATTCAGAGATTCATTGATAATAAGGAACTCCAGTGAAAAATATTATGGCTTTAAAAAAATATGTTCATATAGACCAAGAAACGCTGATTCTGAATATATAAGTTTTATTTCATAATATTAAACGCAGAGTTTTTAAAAAATTATTAAAAAGTGCATTTTTAAACCTCTTCTCAAAACACAGCGTTAAGTTGGCATTACTGAAATGGTTAACGGTGACGTCACTGTTAACCTGTCACCTGGTAATAGTGTGTATTGACATTTGAAATGACTTGAAGTGCACACGTACCTATGCAATTCAACATTTCGTGTTTTTGGTTTATTTTCATACTGTTTATAGAGATTTAGATAAATAATAGTTATTGTGTTTATTGAAACATAATTTAGGCCCTCAACAATTTACGAAAAGGGCTATATTTGCGGACAATCTGCAATAAATTTTGCCTATTTGAGGTTAAAGTCGTGTCATATTTGACATTGTATTTTCAAATTGTTTTTAGTATAGGGCTTTTTATACAAGTTACTACACAATCGTCATGATCAGTGTATTATAAATACCAGTGTTTCTGTATGTGTTATACATAAAATAAATGTACAAAATCACGCCTGAACACAAAATTGAAGAACGATGTCACATGTATTTGCAATGAAAAAGATGATTTATTATTTTTATATTGCACTTTGTTAAAATACAATAACAGTAGCGGTGAAATGTGGACATTTTACCAATGTTTTTCTATATTAAAAGCAGTTAATCTTAAATAAAAAACGCCTCAATTTCTCACACAAAAGTCATTGAGTCACCCATATTCATTTTATTCCGCCATTTTCTTAAATTCAAAATCAGGGATGCTCTGCCCAAAAAAAATATTTCCCTAGATTTCGAAGTGAAATTTCACATTTACGCAATTACCTAAGTAGCCACCTGATTGTGTAACACTAATCCTGTTATAGGTTAATTAATATGATTAATTAATTGGAAAGATATCGGAACTTGGTAAATATACTTATAATACTGTGCTTTTCCAAATAAAACACTTTTTGCTACGTGAAGTAATAATTTAAAAGTACGAATACACTCACCACTGAATTAGAAACTGAATTCCAAATAAAAAAAAAACACTTTGCTAAATAAAAATCAACCGCAATCACCGAAAAACTAGAGCTTAAAACATAAATTAATTTTTTTTCAGAGGTCCCATTTATCTTTATGGATACATATAATATCATTTTGAGTTGTCAGTGTTAAAAATAACATTGCATGGTAAGTACAACAATAATTAAGATTCATGGGAATTCCAAAAAATATATATTTATATATATATATATGTATATATATAAATAATACCAGTAATATTGTCATATGTAATAAAAAATTTGCCAGAGTTCGAAATTTCCCTAGATTTTGTCCTGATTTCCCTTATCCCTAAAAAATATTTTTCTCCCCTAGATCTAGGGAAATTTCCCTCGACATAACATCACTGGTTCAAAATGACAACTTAAAAAGTAAAAAAACTATCGTTGGGTGAAGACCACCATAGATACGGTGCGTTTCTGGGAGTCTTTAAAAATTAAAACTTTGACAATTATTTTAACTATTAAAACTAACTTTAAAAATAAAAATAAAAATGCAGTTATTTAAGTTTGAAGGTCTTTATTCATGAAAAAAAAATAAAAAAATTGGACTGGAGTTCTCTATTTGGACCATCGATTCGCCAATAATATTAATGGAGTCTTTGATTATATTTATTGTAATACCGTCTGGAGATTCTTTCGATTTCATGTTACTTAAGACTCTTTTTAAGTATGGTAAATCTATATTTTTAAACTTAAACTCTTCATCGGTGCATACAGGCCTGTCTATGTCTAGTTTGTAACAGGACATTCTGGAATACTTTGGCTTATAAGATCTATGCTCGATATAAAGTGCTTGTTAAATTTTGTCCCTATATTCTTAGTTTCTTCTTCATTTCCATCTGGGAAATCAATCGATTTTACAACTTCTTTTTATGATTTCTTTTAGTGTTATCCAAAGTTTTCTTGGCTCATTCTGTTGTGTTTCTAATTTTTGTTTATAGTAATCGCACTTATGTTTTTTAATTTGTATTGAATAAAAATTGCGAATTTTTTATATGCATTCCATTTTTCATTGGATGGTTCCAATTTTGCCGCTTTATATGCATTATCTCTCTGTTTTTGAAGGTTATGTAACGGTATCGAATACCATCTGTTAGTATTTTTAAACTTAATCCTTCTTATCGGCATATTTTTATCGATTGCGGTCGTCAAAATTTTGACGAAATTTTCTGCTTTGTCATTTAACGAATTAGACTCAGTAATTTGTGAGATACCATTTTTTAAAGTTTCACAGAATTTAAAGTGATCATAGTTCCTTTTATCTCTATACATAATTTCCCTTGACTCATTTTTTATTACACTCGTTTCAAGTAGTGTTATGTTTTCGTGGTCTGATATTTTTGGTGTATCCACAACCTTTACGTTCAAGTAAAAATGATTTGATATAACCAAATCAATAATGGTTGCTGATGCGTTTGATATTCTCGTTGGTTTTGTCACAAGTTGTTTCATTCCTAGATCATTCACTAAACTTTGGAGTCTATTACTGTAGGTATTCTTTACTTTCATATCAATATTAAAGTCACCTGCTATGTAAAACATATCTTGGTTTTTCATATTTTTAATACACCAACTTTCGAAGAAATCTAAAAATTTCGAATGGCTTTGGTTTGGTGAGTGGTATAATACAGAGCAGGTTCCTTTAATCAAGTTTTTTCTTATTTGTATTGCCAGAATCCACGTATTTTTTCCATCAAATACTTCATTTGATATTATTTTGAAAGATATACAATCTTTAATGAACATAATCACTCCTCCCGTATGTCGACTATGTGAATCGCATCTTACAGTTGAATACCCTATAAATGATACTTCGGAATCGTATACATCGTTGGTTATACACATTTCACTTAGCATTAAAATTTCTGGTTTGACTTCTTGCAATAATAATTCAACTTCATTTACATGGGCCAAAAGGCTTGCAATATTTAAGTAGTATACAGTTGCTTTTCTTTTTATCCTAAAAAATCAATTTTTCTCTTCTCTGATTCTATATTTCTTTTGTATATAGGACACTCCTTGCTCCATGCCTGATGGTTATCGTTCAAATTTAATGAAAGTTTATCATTTGTGAGTTTGCAGTTAATACATTTCATTTTGTCAATATTTTCCTTACATTCTGACGTATCATGTTCGTTTGAACATCTTCCGCAAGATTTTTTATTTTTACAGTCCCCTGCCTTATGTCTATATCCGTTGCAGTTGAAACATCTCAGAACTGAGAGATGATCGTAGACCGCACATCTGTTCCATCCAATATTTATCTTAGTTTCTTCTAACATTTTAGAGTGTGTTTTTCCATTTACTTCTATGAATACAGTAAAATTATTGTATCCACTACTTTTTTTGTTTTCTTTTATAAATTTGACTGATATTTTCGAGTTTTCTTTATCTATGTAATCATTCTGCATCCTTATATTGTTTTCAATTTCTTCGGCGGTATATTTATCTGTAATTCCTATCACTTTTACCGTTGGATTTTTGGGTTTAGGAATATCAATGTCATAACTATCCCCAAGCTTATTGATGATTTCCTTTTGGATTTTTACTGTTGATTCTGTGTTCTTCAGTTCAACTATGACTGATCCTTTTTTAAAATTTCGGATTCCGGCCACGCCCACATTAACTGGATCTATGTGACTCTTTAATTCATCCTGCGTTTTCTTGTTCTTCTGATCCTGATTTTTCAGTTCAATGATCACAATTGGTTCATGTTTCTTTATTTTTTCCTCCACCTGTGGCTGAATAATTGCTTGATTTTTGGATTACAATGGAAGATGCTCCGAGGAACTAGCATCATTGATCCCTTCGGCACCGGTGCATAGTCGGGAAACACGCCAAACGCGTGCCCAACATTTGTACACAGTTGACATTTGTCACATGAGAACGGGTCGTTTCTTCGACTCGTTCTTGTGTTCAACAGCTCGGCTGTGGAATGATTTGCCGGCCTCTGTGTTTCCTCCTTCCTACAACATGGGTCTCTTCAAGACCAATGTTCATTCCTTCCTCTCCTCAAAAAGACCCTCCACACAGCATCCCAGATGACATAGGCCCTGAGGGAAATTATTTTCCTCAGGGCCTCCTGTGTGGAGTTAATGTAAAAAAAAAAAAAAAGTCAGTTCACCAACTACAATTCCCATAGTAACAGCCATTTCTTCAATAGTTCCCAATATGTCTGTCGTTTTCGGCGTTACTTTTGCTATTTGAGTTTTTGTGAAATTATTCGATGGATCATTGAAAATAGTTAATAGTTCCGTTATCATTATCTTTGCTTTTGTCATATATTCTAAAGACTTTACTTGGAAATCCATAGTGAATAGGTTAACATCCTTGAAATAGAATAATAAATAGATTAATAACCTTGGATGTTTATTTTTTGCGCCTGTTGGTGGGCAAAATCCGCAATACCTTCACTGGTATCCTTGGATGTTTATTTTTGCGCCTGTTGGTGGGCAAAATCCGCAACACCTTCACTATTTCTCACAGTGTTTCATATGTAGGTAGGGTATTCAAATTGTCAAAATCACGGTTATTAGACTTCTTTCTTTTAAAGAGCTTCACTTAATTAAAACAGTTCTGTACATACCTGAAATTCACTCCAATGCTACCGCAACACTGTTCTATCACTGTTACACGGATTTGTATTGATTGATATAACTTTTAGCACTTTATTTCGTTATTTTATACGGAGCAAATTTACACTTGACGTCTGCTGTTGGTAGGTGTAACTGTAACTTCGTTGGAAACTTACAAGCAGATTTATCTGAAGAAGAAATAATTAAGACCCTAAAAACACAAAATGAGGGTATGAATGATATCATGGAAAATGACCCCAAAAATACGATAAAATTAATCAAGATGTTCAAACCAAAAAACCTAAATGGACTTACCAACTATGTACTGGAAACAAGCGGAAAATTAAGGACGCACCTCATCGAAAGGGAAAAAGTCAATATAGGATTCAACAGAGTACGTGTAGAAGATGCAATTCCGATAACGCAGTGTTTCCATTGCCTTAAGTTTGGACATACGGCAATCAAATGCTTCAACAAAGAAAAAAGTGCAACGTGCTTACATTGCGCAAAAGAACATGAATGGAAGGAATGCCCAAATAAAAATGAAGAAGAAAAGTGCAGCAATTGTATCCTTCAAAACAAAAACCTCAAGATGAACCTAAATACTAACCATAAAGCAAATAATTCAACCTGCACCTACCTTAAAAAGATGATGTATATCGCCCAAAGTCGTATAGAATATGACTAGGTATGTTAGTATGTTAGTACTAGTTATATGTATATACATATAAATTATAATAATGTTAATAACTAAAATTTTACAATACTACTTCTTATCACCTTCTCTTAAAAATAACAATATTTATATTTTATTTCTCAAGTACGAACATTTCATATCCATGCGAAAATTACCGCTAAACATATATTTAAACGCATTGTCCTACTACCAAAGTGTTAACAAGAGTATACTTAAATTTATTCTGATGCTCCCATATACTTATTTACTCATATGTGTGGAGGGTATTATAGTGACATTTAACATGTGCCAATTATTAAAACTACATTGCTTTGAAATAAACTTTGAACAATGCATACTGGGAAGGCTCACTACTATAATACTATCTACATATATTTACTCATATGTGTGGAGGGTATTATAGTGACATTTAACATGTGCCAATTATTAAAACTACATTGCTTTGAAATAAACTTTGAACAATGCATACTGGGAAGGCTCACTACTATAATACTATCTACATATATTTACTCATATGTGTGGAGGGTATTATAGTGACATTTAACATGTGCCAATTATTAAAACTACATTGCTTTGAAATAAACTTTGAACAATGCATACTGGGAAGGCTCACTACTATAATACTATCTACATATATTTACTCATATGTGTGGAGGGTATTATAGTGACATTTAACATGTGCCAATTATTAAAACTACATTGCTTTGAAATAAACTTTGAACAATGCATACTGGGAAGGCTCACTACTATAATACTATCTACATATATTTTATGTTTATTTAAATCCTTACACATGTTTATAAATTATTGCTGCTTTTAAATTATTATTTAATATGGCGATTTAAACGGAGAATTTGACATCTCTGAAATTGATTATGAAAATATAACTGGATTATCAAAAAACATGTATCAGGAAATAATAATTTAACCTCAATCAACTTGAATATTCGATCTTTATCAAAATATTGGAATACGTTCCTTCTCGTTATCTCTAGATCTCTGATTAATATTGATATAATTACGCTTTGCGAAACGTCGATAAATCAAAATGACATAAATCTATACACAATACCGGGATTTAGTTCTCATTACTTTTGTCGAAAAAACAGATCGGGAGGCGGAATCATTCTATACGTAAAAGATCACCTTACGTTTGAACAAAATAACATAATGCCAACAAATTTTGAATGTGTTTACGGAACTATTTCTGTCAAAAAACATAAACGTCTACATATACTGGCCATATACAGACCACCTAATTCAAATAAAAAAATATTTCTGGAAGAGCTGGAAGTTATATTACGAAATATCGAAATTAAAGAATCTGTTATGGTACTCGGGGATACGAACAATTGATTGCAATAATGCAATATGAAAACCTTATGGCTAAATTTGGATTAATAAAATGTATTTATGATGTGACCCGTGAAGCCATACTGACTAACTACGTAACGGCTACATGTCTTGATCATATCTATGTAAGAGAGAGAGAGACAAATGAAATTAGCTCATGCGTATGTGAAACTATAATCGCGGACCATTACCTTATTGCTACCTCGATTCGTTTCTCTACTTATGAGACAGGTACCTCCAATAAATCGCACCACACCAAATATACTGTAATATCTGAAAAAAAAGTGGATCTACTGATTGAAATCACCGATTGGAATGAAACACTAAACATAACGGAACCTAACTTAATATTTGAAGAAATTAAATCTAAATTTAAATATATTTACGAAAAAAGTACCATAACAAAATCAAATACAAATAAATATCGTAATAACCAAAAAGGCTGGATAAATTATAACCTCATTGAAAATATACAACTATACATTATACATTCGCAGCAACTATAAGTACATTTTATACACGTATGCTTATATTATAAATACTTTATATGCTTATGTTAAATATCCACAACACCTTAATCCTTACATCACTGGTATATTTTATATGCTTATGTTTTATTTTCTTTATATGCTTATGTTTTATAATCTTTTAAGCTTATGTTTTATTTTCTTTTCATACTTACATTCTATATTCCTTATGTGCTTATGTTTATAATTTATATGCTTATGTTATACATCCGCAGCAACTATAAGTACATTTTATACACCTATGCTTATATTATAAATACTTTATATGCTTATGTTAAATATTCGCAACAACCAAATCCTTATACCACTTATATACTTTTTATGCTAATGCTGATGTTTTATACTGTTTATAAGCTTATGTTTTATTTACAGTTTATTCTTTACATGCTTATATTTTATATTCTATATACGCTCATATTATATATTATCTATGCGCTTATACTATATTTTCGCAACAACTATTTGTATACCTTATATACCTATGTTTGTGTTATATATACTATATATGCTTATATTATAAATTCACAACAACGAAGTCCTTATTCCACAAATCTAACACTATTTGCTTATGCTTATGTCATGTATTCATTATGTGCTTACACTATATATTCACAACAACTATATTTATGCATATGTTATATATTTATATCAACTAAATCTTTATCTCATAAACGTACCAATGTCACTACATCTTGGTTGTTAATAATTTATGCAAAACAAAAAACCAGAAATTGGAAGACATAGCAGATTTAATAGATAACACAACACCAATCCCATGTATATCTACCAATGATTCCGAAGTAGTACGTCAATTATTATTTAATTCAACCCTTACGATATTCTCTATGAACACAAGAAGTATAAACAAAAATTTTGATGAACTCCTAATTCTCCTCACTGACCTTGTCTCAGATTTTGATATAATTGTCTTGAGTGAATGCTGGATTCCAGAAAATTTCATCCCTAAAACGATAAGAAACTACAATCACTATAATACTCTACACAACCAAACTCAGAACGACGGAGTCATTGTATACATTAAAAATCACATCTCACACTCAGTAAAAGAGATTAAAATTAAATATGCAAACTGTCTACAAATTCAACTTGATAATCATTTAACACTTCTTACAATGTACAGATCTCCGAATACACATAATATAACCCCATTCATACATTCACTGAATGAAATTTTATCAAACATTGAACACTGCCAAAACACCTTTATAATTGGTGATCTTAACATAAATATAATTAATAAAATGCACCCTCAAGCAAATGATTACCTCAACGCACTAACTTTATTAGGATATTTTCCAGCCATTACAGCACCAACTAGAGAATCAGACTCAAACACTAGCAGTTGTATAGATCATGTATTTGTTAAGAGTGAACTAGACACCAAATCCATTGTCTATCAATCAACTGTTACAGATCACTATTCAATCATCACTTCTCTCTCGCATAAAAATCACAAATCACCACAAAATACTTCCCCCCAAGAAAAAAACTCATATGAAACTCTCCTAAACAGTGTCTCTAAAGAAAACTGGGAACTTATCTATTTTTGTACTGATGTCACCTCTGCATGTGAATTATTTATAAATACCTTAAGTAACCACTTAACCGATGCTACATCATACACAAAAAGTAAAAAAAAACAATCTGACACAAAACTCAAACCATGGATCACTGCAGGAATTCTCTACTGTATCAGAAAGCGCGATAAGATTCATAACTTCTGTAGAAAAAATCCCCACGATTATGCATCTCTCTTATTCTACAAACGTTATAGAAATATGCAAAAAAATAATTGACAATGTTAAAAGAGATTACTACCATAAACAAATCAGTGAAGCTACCGGTGATAATAAAAAAATTTGGAATATCGTTAAAGATATAGCCAATATTAATAAAACCAATACACCCATTGTTAAGATTAACATTGAAGACCAAATATTACATGTCAATTCCGACCCCGAAAAAATTTCCGACCATTTCAATTAATTTTTCTCCAATATTGGATCTAACTTAGCAAAAAATATTTTAGACAGACACAACGTCTCGGACAAAGATCTTGCAAACAATATACCCCTCACTAATCTTAGCTATAACCCTTTCCACTTCACTCCCACTACTGACACAGAAATTATAGAACTAATCTCATCCCTTAAAAACAGTAACTCTGTAGGTATAGATCACATTTCAACAAAAATCATCAAACATATCCAAAAATATATAGCCTCACCTCTGAAACATATAATCAATCTAAGCTTTAAAACTGGTGTATTTCCTAACTCCTTAAAACAGGCCACAATAATCGCAATATTCAAATCAGGAGACAAACTATCTGTAAATAACTATCGACCGATATCTTTACTTAGCACAATATCTAAAATCATAGAAAAAGCGGTGAAAAATAGACTCTACAAGTTCCTTGAAGATAACAAAATATTATCGGACAACCAATATGGTTTCCGCAAAGGTAGGAGTACCTCAGATGCAATAGCCGCCCTCACAAAAATAGTTTCCTTTAATCTCGACCTTGGTCGAAAACTGCTTGCTGTTTTCCTCGATCTCTCAAAAGCATTTGATACGGTCTCCCATCCCTTACTACTTAAAAAACTTCAACAGATCGGAATAACTGGGATACCCTACACATGGTTCGAAAACTACCTAACAAACCGAACTCAACAAACTCTTATCCACTCTGACAAAATAAATAAAAGCAAAAAATTATCCATGTCTTACGGTGTACCGCAAGGCAGTGTACTAGGACCACTCCTATTTCTTTTATACATCAGCACACTATATACCATGGATATTGGAGGTAAGATATTATCATTTGCTGACGATACAGTCTTAATATTTGAAGATGAAACATGGCAAGCAGTTATTAACAAAACTAATAATGGCCTAATAAAAGTGAGGCATTGGCTTGACACAAATCTCCTTACACTCAATATTGACAAAACTCAATATATGACGTTTTCCATACGCAAAAATAATTTTCCCAACAACTGCCCTAAACCAATAATTCACTCGTGTTCACTAAACATGCACCCACACCCAACCGGAACCCCATCTATTACAAATTGCACGTGTCCTACCCTTAACCGGTCAAAGGCCATGACATTTAGCGGAAATTCGCGGAACTTCGCAAAAAAACATTAAAAAACCACCACTTTGAATTTTGAATTGAATGTTTTGTTGATAAATTTTGAGCTATTGTATATTTTATTAACTGAAACACGTTCACATCACAATAAACTATCTACGAAAACCACATTACTTGCATTTATTACGTAAATTAATAGGTTTTATGATCGTTTTATTCGCGATACACGCATTAATTGCGACCGTTAAATTCGCGGCAAATTCTGACAGCCGATTGTCATAGAAGAAATCGTTTTAAAAATATTCCAGGGTGACAAGGTGAATGAAACTTGTAGCGTCTCCGAGAGTAATGATGGCGCAAGCGATTCTGACACTGTTCTTCATACAAATTGTGTACATAGAAGGGCCAAAATCGTAGACCAAAAGTTTTTTGTCGGAAGTATTATTCAAATATTTGAATTATTTTCTCGCGCATGCGCATATGACACGCGCGCCGGCGCGTCTCCGGCCTGTCAGAGGTTAAATCATCTAAGGAAGTTAAATATCTGGGCATAATCATAGATGACCAACTACGTTGGGAAGCACACATAAGTACACAGTAAAAAGACTCCGTAAGCTCTGTCATATATTCTGCTCTCTTAGATCCATCTTAGACCTAAAAACCCTTAGAAGCGTATATTTTGCCCTTTTTCAATCCATTGCAACATACGGTATTTTGGGATGGGGTGGTTGCACAGAATCCGCCATTAATCCAATAATTACAGTTCAAAAACTAATACTGAGAATCATATTTAAATGCCAACCTACCCACCCCTCTAATGTGCTATTTACTAAATTTAAGGTCTTAGATATTCGCCAACTATTCACAAGACAAGCCTATCCTACATACGGAAAAATAACCTACTGGTGGCTCCACAACATCAAGCCCAAACCCGCTTTTCATCAAACCTGGGATACGTGGTCCCAAAAACTAGAACCACATTCGCTCACCGACAATTTTGGTTCATTGCCCCCAAAATATACAATGCATTGAGCACCGATATAAAATCAAATATTACCATAACTCTTTTTACTATCCGTGTTCAAAATTGGATATTCGAAAGGGGACGAGATTTCTTTAAAGAATATATGACTTCCTAACCACTATAAAAGAAAAGAAAATAATTAAATTAACTAATTAAAATATCATACTTCACATCTTTTTCCAACCTGACTTCACTGAAATCTAATCTAACCTAAATATATACTCTTCTAGACGATTATTTTACCTACCTTGACAAACCTCCAGTAAAAATTTTAGCTTTCATAAAATTTTTTTATAGATTAACATATTTAAATCTTACTTCTTAGTATTTTATTTTTTTAACTTCTTTAAAACATTATGATCTAAAAAAACATGTAAAATTACTTAGTCCTATATTTACATACTGTCACGATAATAATTATTACTCAATAATAATTCTTTTCCTGTCTTAATAAACCTTCACCTGGCTGCTTACTTTAATTGTCGAATCGCCGTATTTTAGATTTTTTCGATTGGCAACTGTATTGATAAATTTCCAGCGTCACCTTTTGAATTTCTGCCGTACGGGAGCCCGACGTTAATTCGAATCATCGCCTAAAAATATAAGTTTGTGTGTTCATTATGTGTTAATGTCACAGTTACGGGTCAATACCTTTTATAAGAATTATGACACTAATTTTAACCGTGATTCGTATGTAGTTGAGTGTGTGGATCGCATTCTTTTTTAATTGTCCTGGAGCGACGAGAGATCGCAATGTTTTAAGGCTAACACACCGCCGTGTTCAAAATTGAGTGTGAAATATCTGGGGAATCGCGGCGAGCGCAGTCGATGGCTTGGCGTAAATAAGGCCCGGTAACAAGCTACGGTCGTGGCGGTACCTATTTGTCGCGACATCCGCCGATGGATGGATTCCTGGCGCTCATCTTCGGATGAAGCATGCTGATTGAAATGGGGTTCTACCCGGTGCTCCTTGGTGTGCTCAAACCGGAGCCCTGGTCCTGATCGGGAGCTTGGATCCTGCTCCCTGGCGAATCGTCTGGTTACTTGGAGGCTTTCCTTGGGGTCTTTTCTCGGTGCCCGAACTGGAGATGGAGCGAGACTACAGCCCGTGCTTCCTCAGCACGCTGTGTGAAGCCGAATAAAGTGTTCGCGTGAATTTAGAAGCAATTTGTTTAGAACCATGGTCTGCAGATACGCTACTTCTTTATTTTAGTTAATTGCCTCTTAAATTTCAGAACAGGTTATGTTTTCTTTGGGAATCCCGGTCCCTTGAAGGGCACCGTTGTATTGAAGATTTAAATATAGTTGTAATTGTTACTAGATAAACTCTTTTATTCCCCTAGCCTAACTATCCTTATCGGAGGGAAAACTGTATTTTCCCTTCCCACCAACCTGAGGGAGTTTCACATGCTCTGTATTAAAAATGGTGCCAAGGAACCATTATGTTGCAATACCTAATTAACAGAATTATTGACACAAGCATTATTCCAGCGGAACTAAAATGCAGTATCGTTAGGCCCATTTATAAAAATGGAGATCACACCGTAATAAATAATTATAGGCCAATTTCATTATTATCCGCATTAGAAAAAATCTTAGAAAAATATATATCGATAAATTTGGATAAATATTTAAATAAATTGGGCATTATTGATGAATGTCAGTATGGCTTCCAAAAAAAAAAAGCTGTGATAAACTGCTCGAAATTTTTTCTAATTATATAAATTCACAGCTTAACGCTAGAAAACATGTATTGGTACTATTTATTGATTTTTCAAAAGCTTTCGATACACTCAGCCACACACAATTAATCAAGGTACTTGAAATTATAGGAATCCGTGGTAAACTCCTATCATTTTTCAAAAACTATTTAACAAATAGAAAAATGTATGTAAAGATTTTGAATGAAATCAGTAATTTTAGGCCCTAAATTATACATTATATATGTTATTGCCTTGTCTAAACTTTTTAAAATAGCCTGTAGATTCATTTTTGCAAATGATACTGCACTAGTTGTATCAAATGAAAACCCGGAAATAGCTATTGAAGAATTACAAAGAGACTTTAACGAGCTACTCAAATGGTCTCATGATGTAGGACTAATTATTAATGTCAAATGTATGTATATAAGATCACCGAGCTTGAAAATGTGGAATTTACCTAAAATAACTGCACATTATTTTGAATGTATACATAGGAAAATTGATAACATTTGCCACTGTGAAAAAATTGATTTTACAAATGAATATACTTATCTTGGCATAATCGTAGATAATAACTTTAAATGGGATAAACAAGTGATCAAAATTTGTAACCAGCTCCGATGTTTGGCGAGTAATTTTTATAAATTAAAATTTGTGTTGCCTCGGTGCACTCTCAAACTTATATATCATTCTATGGTTGAATCCATACTTAGATATGGAATTCGAACTTGGGGACACTCGAGCATAATTAATATTAAATATTTTCAAAATTTACAAACAGCTATAATTAAAAAAATTGTTAAACCTAGCATTTACAAACAAAGAAACAACTTAAAATTACTGTATGGGTCTGAGGGCCTACTTCCAATTATAGGGCTTCTCTGGTACATCATAATTATGGATAATTCGGGAGAAAGCGCGTATAAAAAGCTATTGGTGCATAGCCACACAACAAGATTTACCGAAAACAAAGGCCTAAAAATACCACGAATGTCAAATAAGTATGGTAGCAGAACGCTCGAATATATGGTACCTTTGATTTATAACAAATTGAAGCAAAATATTAATTTAAAAAATAATGAGGAACCCTGCCCTAAACTGACAAAAAAGTGGTTAATAAATGAACAACACATTTATCTATCCTAAATCTTATATTAGTAATTAATTTTGTAACTTAAGCTAATGTGTGTTATGCAATAATTTTAATGGTAGAACCTACAGACAAGCTGATCTGTTACAGCTTTGTGGGACTACCCATAACTTATAATATTATTAGTAATAGATTTTTAATAATATATTATAGTATTAGATTTTTAATAAATAATAAAAAAAAACTATTTAAATACAGTGAAACCCTCTTAAGAAGTTTTCATGCTTAATAAGTTTGGTTTTTTCGGTCCCTTGAAGACTGAATGGCTCCCCACAAATAAGATTTTTCCGTTTAAGATGTTTTTTTCTGGTCTCTTGGAAAACTTCTTAAGGAGGGGAGTCTGGTCCAGCCGATCCAAAAAATTGACTTTTTTGTTGCCTAAAAATCTTCTTATATATTTGGAGAATGCTTTCCCAAAGTTATAGCATCAAATTTGACCTTTAAATATAGTTAGGAGCGGTTCGCGCCAAGCAGGTAGACTGGAAAACGGAGCGGCCCGGCTACAAGCAATGAGTTTTTCTCAAAATTTTAAATGAGTTTTTCTCAAAACCACATTTTTTAAGTTGGCTGGAATCATAGCTCATCGAATTTTCATCTGATTCACTTTATTCAATGTTTAAATTAAAGAAAATTAAATTTATATGCAGATAAACCTCCAATTATGAAATTTTAGTATAGGACATAGTTATTGCAAAATTAAGACCATTTTTTTTCGTCAATTTTCATTTTATGTCTGCCATTTTTGCAATCAACAACTTTTTTTTTGCAAACTGTGGGTCGTGCACATTCTACATTCACAGTATAACGATTTTTTTTTTAATTTCATATTTCAAATGATTTCCAAGGCCTCCAGGATTCCAGCCGATTTGGTCGGACATTAACATTACCAGACTTATGCAGTGACGTATTCAATAACTTGTCTATGTTATGAGTTTGTACATATACCCACAGATGTATGTTGTTTGTTGTTTAATTTTTAATGTCATCATTATCACTGACAACTCTGGCAAATCAAGTATTTAGAAATATTGGTTCTTACGTTAGTTTTAAGCACCTAACTTTAAGTCACAGTTGTAAATATGTATGTCATTAAGCCACTAGTTTTAAGTCAACTATCATAAGTCTTAGTCATAAGTCACTAGCTATAAGTCTTAGATATAAGCCACTAGCTACAAGTCTTAGATATAAGTCACTAGTTATAATCGCAAATCTTAGTTATACCAATTTTATTATATATTTACTTGTACAGCGCCCTTGAGGTGATTTCTCACAATAACGGCACCACTGTATAAATTAGCCAAGTATTATTATCATTATTATGAGGTGTACCTGAATTATTAAGAGAATTTCACTGTTACACACAATTTCCCCACAAGGACAGTCAGAAAGGATGGACCTCCAAACAACTCAGTCTTGGCACACAATCCTTGCTTCATTCATATTCATACATTGTCTCATAAATACCCCTATTACCTACTAATCTATTTACTGTCCAGCCAAATATTCTTAGGCATTGCTCCAACAATTTCAATTAAAATGCTTGTCACTGTACAAATACAGCATTGAGTACGGTTGTGAATAGTAAATGAAATTGCCCATCAGGCTTCACTTTTGTTCACTTTTTTGTTCGCTTTTTGGAGCACAAATAGTCTCACAGAAATCGTTCTGTCTCCCGTACTATCATGGTGACAAATATGATCTAAATCAGGGTTTCCCAACCTTTAGTTCGCCGAGCCTCCCGAACCAAAATAAAATATTTTCATGCCCCCCTTTATAAAGTTTCAACAAAAATAAGAAACACATTTTTTTTATATTAACATACACTTGCGAGATAAAATATTAAAAAAATATCACGAATAATCTCAATACCAAATTAAAATTGAGAAAAATAACTTGTGGATTTTTTTTGTCATCTTCACCGATATCTGCGCAAAGATATTGACAAAATAACATTCTGAATATTTCGATTAAACGACACAATTAGGTACTTAATTTGTAAACAAAACTAAATAGTTTTATGAAATAAATGTTTGTTTATCATTTCTAATAACACGAACGAGCTTATAAATAAAAAATGATGACGTACTTGTTGTGGAATAAAAGGAGTTCGCATATGAACCCATTAGTACCTACTTCACAACTAAACTATCATAATTTAGGTATAAACTTGAAACCAAATTTTACAAGCAAGTATGTTGAAAAATAAAAAATAAATGGCGGGGAAAGTTAAATATACTAAAAAACTTACCTTTTTTGAATAAATTTATGAATCTTTGGGAATTTTTTATGAATTATTTTGACACGGAATGACAAAAAAGTAAGGTGACTATAACATTTTTAATACATTTGTCTAATAAAATATGTCTAATTATTTTGTTTCGTTAAAATTACTTTTAGTTAGAAAAATTGTAAGGTGAGCAATTTTTAAACCTTTTTTACATTTGCATGCAAAATTATTATGAATTAAAAATGATATGTTTATTTCGAATTATAAAATTTGAAAGCCTATTTTATCACCTTTCAAAAACAGTTTTTAATTTTCGGATACATCCAGAAATATTCCATTTATTTGGATTTTATTGCAAAGTGGAAATATTTTGATACTCTGACAAAATATGGCCGAGGCCTGAGGGGTTAAGATAATTTTAGGAGGACTTTCCAATCACTGCATTCATGCTGCTATTCTGACGAATGTCTTCTCCTGCAATAAGTAATATGTGTAAAGTGATAAGTACATTAAATACACGGGTCAGAATTAGAGTGACTATGCAAGGCCAAGGCAGGATATGACAAATAAATGATAATTCTTGTTCTATTTTTCACATGGAAATTCCATCGCAAATTTATCAATTTTGATAATGAGCACAGGAAGAAAAAACCCGGTCTCTCCTTCACCTTGATATTTACCTATTCAATACGTAATTGACTGAGCGTAGAGAAGTCCTGTTTGAACTCGACCGTTAGGCATTTCATCTGTCTGTAAATTTGTTTAATAGAAAATCTAGAGAGATATTTTTCATCCTTTAAACTGTATTGTTTAATTTTCGTTATTTGTTTTTGGGGTGTTATGCCGTTTTGTGCTACCTCCTTCTTTAGCCAACGTTTCGGACAGCGTTGCAGTGTCCATCATCAGGGCAGATGTGTAGTTGTTAGTGGTGAATGTGTGTTTATGTACTTGGAAGCGATACCGTGTTGCCAGCTCCACTCCACTATGAGCTGGTATTACAGTATACTTCAGAATAGTTGTAGAAACGTTGGCTAAAGAAAACAAATAACGAAAAACTTTTGGCTGTGAAAATCTAAAAACTGTATCTGTATTTTTTAAGCCTATTTCCCTTTAGAAAATAAATGGCAATTTTTGTATATTGAACACTTGTGTCTTTACATTTTATAATATGGGATATTTTGATGTTTTTACATCAATCGTCCAGTTGATTAGTCAGATATTTCCGAAAAATCGAGATTTGAGTCGAGTATGCAGTTATATGTATGTGTTAGTGTACCCTCTATCTGGTGCAATATATACTCAGAACACTCGTAAACACCACCAAATCAATTATAATGCTGAAGAACTTGTAGTGAAATAAACAAAAAAAATAATGGGTAAGGCTCTTAA
Source organism: Limnephilus rhombicus (assembly GCA_929108145.2). Taxonomy (NCBI): domain Eukaryota; kingdom Metazoa; phylum Arthropoda; class Insecta; order Trichoptera; family Limnephilidae; genus Limnephilus; species Limnephilus rhombicus. The sequence continues at coordinate 542,705 of OV815282.1, forward strand.
TTCGTAATCCAAAGGTCGCGGGTTCAAATCCTGGCGTTTGCAGATAAATTTTAGTTGATTGATTTGTAGTTTCACAATTTAATCTTTTAAAAATAATATAAGGCATGTTTGTTTGCGACATGTTCCAGAGTGGAAGATATTCTCAGTTTCACCCGGGTGTAAGACCACCGTTCAGAATTGAAATGTTGCTCGAAAAGGCTTTAGCCGTGTTTGGTGACTAGATCTGAATAGCCAGGTACTTCTCCACCTTCCTCTTCCCCTTCTCCTTGCCTTGCCCACTACCTTCAGTCTCACAACGTACCCCAAACGTGGATGCCATAGTCTCCAGACTCAGGGACTCTTGTGCGGAATTAATATACAAAAGAAACGCTGGCTGGACAAAAAGACACGAAAGGTGCAGAAAGTTAAAGAATTGGTATAGGAAAGAGCAAATCTTATAATAAAGGCGAATAAATAATTTTTTAAAATCTGAATCTATTCATAAATGTATATAAAAATGAATCCCTGTTTCCCTTGGTCGTGCCATAACTTCAGAACGACTTTAACTATATCATTCATCTTTTTTTTAAAACTTTTCAAATACTTTGTAGAAGGTTCTTACGGAAAGAAAAATTAAGAAAATTGCGCAGAAAACTGGATAATTTCAGAAAACTTAAGCAGCTATTTTTTTTTGTAACAAAGAATTGTCTATGGAGTTTTTAAATTATAGATATTTTAAATAGGTACCTATGGTAGGTACCAAATTTGATTGATTGGCTCGCGAGCTGTTTGAAAACTGAATGTACTGGGACTGAATGTATGGAACGCGGGAGGGGGTTGGCGGGACGGGGGAGTGAGAGAGGGAAGAGGGTATGCGGGGAAGGTGGAAGGGGAACGCGGGAGGGGAATGGGATGCGAGAGGGGAGCAGGGCCGATTGGGAAAGGACATGCAGGGAGAAACAATTTATTTCTTTGAATATGGCATTGCAACACATGCCGGGAGCCAGCTAGTCTTATATAAATTCTATTGTTTAATGCTGTGAATTTACTTATATTACAGACTTGAAGTTCCGCTTCCAGGCAAGAGACAACAAAACTGAACCAAAAAATCATTGCCGAAGTATCTCAATTCACTCGGACGAGCCTTTAAACATCACTTCGGCCCTGAACTACGATTGCTATTGGTCGGACCAAGCTCCAAGATATCAAAATGTCACTTATTTCTTTGAATATGAAGCCAAAGATCATTTTGGTGGTGTAGCCAGAGGACAATATTTCTTTATTGTTCCCCCCCTTGAAATGTTGCGTAAGTATTCTTTCTTAAGTACCTGATCTTTAATTATATAATTATCCTTTAGTTTCCTTCCTATCAGATAATGTCCCATCAAGTCTATTTGTGTACTTTTCGGAACAACTCATACAGGTCTCACAAAAATCCTTGTGTCTCCTTTACTATTTACATGGTTAAAAATATGATCTAAGCAATGTTAGAAAGAGAAAGTACCATGCTTTATCATGCTTTTTTTTATTGAATATATAAAATTAAAAAAAAAAATTATAAAGAAGTTCTACTAATTAAACATAATAACAATAAATAATAATAAATATATTTATTTCTCAATAAATTTTTACAAATTCATACATTTAAAAAAATATTTTTTTTATTAAATTATTTCTGGCTTTCACCCTTCAAGGGTGTTCCAGGCCATTGTTATGAAAATATATAATATACAAATAAAAATTGTAATCAAGTACTGACAATTAATTTAATTATTGTCAATGGCTTTTTTTTGACAGCCATATATCGGCGCGAATAGGTAGAAAAACATTATTCTTGCCGGCGGGATTACTTACCCACAGGGCCTAGTTGGGCGCAGACCCGGTGGGAACGTCACTGTGCCATGTTTAAATATTGTGAATATAAGTCGAGCATATCGAGTGTTATTTTAACAAGACGAAGCATCCACTCCTGGGAATAATGAATCCTAAGTTCGTGTTCGAATCGGAGCTAAAATATACGGAATGTGCGTAAGCAAGTCCACGAGCCGCGATTGTAAAGCGCATGCCGGTATTATCCGGAAAGTGATAACCCGTATGTAAAATCGTTGCGAACTATAGATAATCCTCGCTCGCTTTAGTATTGTTTGCTGCCGGAATCGAGTAATTATTAATGAAGAATCGGATGTGATCCGTATTTGAAAGGCGAGCTCGCTTTTTGTCCACCGCGCCGAGCACGCTTTGGAAGACGCGTTTGCTTCTGGAAGGATGTTTTCCGGAGGCCATCAGCCCAACACGGGAACCCTATAGGCAGGGGACCGAACGTGGAACGAACCTGGCGGGCTGGTCGCCCGATTGCGGCCCAATCTGATGCGGCCGAGGATCCGAGAAGAGCTGCAGTCCCGTTCATCAGCAGATAGAATAGTTAGCATAGTTTTAGAAATTAAACGGTCTAGATGAAGGGGTAAGTCAAAAATAACCTACGCTTTATGTAAACTCATGTCTTAAATGAAATAGATGACCTTGTTATTTCGAGAGAACTTGCCTTTTTATTTACGTAGAAATACTTGTGAATAAGCACTATATGCCCACCTCTGAGGACGAGTACTCAGGCCACCGCGGAGCTCAGCATACCCTGTCGTCCGACAGGGTTTGGCGCCCTTAAGTTTCCCCAGGAAACTAAGCTGACCACTGCGATGGTTTACACTGTACGAATCTCAATCTTACTCTCAATATTAATGGCATTCTCAAGCACCCTAACAGAAGTAGCAGATTGCTACATATCACCATCATTTAAAATTACAGAGAAAGGAAAGGTGAATTTATATATTAATTTTATTTAAATGTGCAAATTTCAGAAATATATGGAAGATTGGAGTAGAGTTCAAGAAGATTGATTCTATTGACAAACGGGTCAATTGCTCATTGCAACATTCAGGAAAAGTAAAACAAAATATTGAGTGAAATTTGCTATGCCAAATTTCCTCAAACGTATTACAAAAGTTCAAATCAAAGGTCGGCCAAAGAGCTCCAGATACTAAATGATGCAGAGTAAATTATTACGCATCCAGTTCTACATCAAGCTAACGGGGGCTTTATTCTATCACATTATTATAAATAATGCATTTTGCATCTTCAGAAGCACAGATTTAATAAGTATCGTAATTTAAAACTTGTTGTTTTGCATTAAATTGATATCATTTACATTTCTCAACGCTTAAGCTTGTTCACAAGACAATGTAACATTACTAGACACGTATGAGGCGTACCTGAGTTATTTACTCATAAATTAAAACCAAAACTTGATAACCTCCATTGCATAGTGGTCTACGCAACAGATTTTTACGCGGTTTTCACCAATAGTTAGAGTGATTCATGAAGAAGGTTTTTAGGTATATAATTTGTCAAGGTTTTGTGTAAATTGGTTGAAATACATAATATATCTGGCCAAGTGGCGGCGGGCAGCGGGCAACGGGCAGCGTGATGTGGATTTGATTTAACAGATGGCTTTGGTTATAAAGGTTTCGTTAGCCACAGCAACGTGTGACCGGGTCTGCTAGTTTGACTATAAGTAAGAAAGTAGTGGGTTTGACTCCCGCGCAACATTTAAACATATTTTTCTAACGAGTACCTGCCATGTGTTGTAATGACACTCAAAGAAAGAAATGCATGTCCTTTCCCATGCATCCCCTTTAGAGATGGGTAAGTTCTGCATTTTTCCGGAGGCCTCTGAGACGTACTTCCTTTTAAAAGTACTTGAGTTCTTGGAGCAGGTCCCGGGAACCACTCCCGATTCGCGAATAGCCCGAGCGCGCAAAAGAATTCGAACGCGCAAACTGCTTCCGATCTGCAAATGTCTCGAACTGAGACGCTCGGGTTCCACCCTAGCCGGACCTCGGAGCCGGAGCTTGCAAAAGAAGTCGAACGCGCGACCTACTCCCGAATGACTCGAATCGAGACTATCGGGTTCCACCCTAGCCGGACCTCGGAGCCGGAGCTTGCAAAAGAAGTCGAACGCGCGACCTACTCCCGAATGACTCGAATCGAGACTCTCGGGTTCACCCTAGCCGGACCTCGGAGCCGGAGCTTGCAAAAGAACTCGAACGCGCGACCGACTCCCGAATGGCTCGAATCGAGACTCTCGGGTTCCACCCTAGCCGGACCTCGGAGCCGGAGCTTGCAAAAGAAGTCGAACGCGCGACCTACTCCCGAATGACTCGAATCGAGACTCTCGGGTTCCACCCTAGCCGGACCTCGGTGCCGGAGCTTGCAAAAGAACTCGAACGCGCGACCTACTCCCGAATGGCTCGAATCGAGACTCGGGTTCCACCCTAGCCGGACTTCAGACCCGGAGCCCGCACACAAAAGAACTCGAACGCGCCACCTACTCCCGAATCGCACATGTGGCTCGGACCGTGACGCACGGGTTTTGACGAGTGCGAAGTATTGTACTGGGTTCTTTGGGAGTAGTGGATTTGAAAAGGGAGGAGGAGCTGCTTCACGCGAAGAACCTGAGTTGAAGAGCCCACTCCAGCTGAACCTACACATCGCTAATCCTCATTGCAGCTCCATTTCCCTCCCGTTTTCCCCTTCCACATTCCCCCCTGCCTTCCATCTTCCCCACCTTCCCACCTTCCTCCTCCCGCGAACCTCCCTCTTTCGTTCTCCTCCTTCCCTCCCGGATTCCCCTCCCCCTCCCCCTTTCCTCCCTGCCGCTAAACGATAAGAAATACACTCATTTTTCAAATAATTTTCACCTATTACAAAATTTTTATACAAATTTCATGATGCCAGAGATCACCAGTGTATATAGAAACCTTTGAGAGCGTGCGCACAATAAATCACCAAAATTTTATCCCTATCGGATAAACAGTATAGGAAATAATTTCATAACTCCAGAGCTCACTATTACACATAGAAACCATCATGGGCATGCGCACATCAAATAACTAAAGTTTCATCGCAATCGGATGAATGGTTTAGGAACGCCTAAGGGACAAACAAAGAAACATTCATATTATATATATTAAGATTATAGTGTGGTACAATGTATCTTTCTATCCTCAGAAAACACAAATAACAACTGGATTCCGTTTGTCTACCTGAACCTGAACTTCCTAAAGCCTGAGTATTTTGACATCCACCTAGTCATCCCCGATAATGTTGACTTTGACTATTACAAGATAGAGGTTTGCAACTCCGACTTGCCTAAACCATGTTCTGAATTAGCCTGGAATCCAACTCGGGAACAAGAAGCCGTCCATTCAAACTATCACATGTTTGAACCTGGATTATATACATTCCGTATTACTCCGAAAGATGAAAACTGCTTGGACGAACCGTGTAAAGCTGAACCTTTCGGTCCACCCATCAAGAAGATACCACCAGAAGGTAAGAATGTTTCAAGTTATTAATATGTACAAATAACTAACTAACTAATCATCGTGTCCTTCCGCAGGGGTAGGCAAAGAGGACGGACCGCCAAACAACTCGGTCTTGACACACACGCCTCGTTCACATTCATACATGCTCTTCTGTGACATGGCCCGACTCAAGTATCTGATTCACTTGGTCGTGCCATATCTTCCTTGGGCGTCCCTGGCTTCTTCTGCCATTCACATTTGTGTCATAAATTCTCCTTACATTTCTTTCCTCGTTCATTCGCGCTACATGCCCAAACCATCTGAGCGTTTCTTTCTTAACTCATTACGCTTACATCAGCCTTGCATTCTTTGCGAACCTCCACATTTCTCACATAATCGTACATGATTTTACCACACTTTTTTTTTTCATGAGATCCACACAGGCCTTTTTCATGAGGCCCTGAGGAAAATATTTCCCTCAGGGCCTGTGTCATCTTTAAGGATGCTGTGTGGAGGTTTTTTTTTAAGAAATGAAAGAGAGGAGAGTTCTGGGAAGGAAGAGGGTTTAAGGGGTGGGTAGGAATCTGGGGTTCAGTGTGTCCTGGTTATCCACCTCCAAAAACTAGACAAACATCACCCCATGAACCCGGGCACCCCTGCTAAATCACCAAACGTAGCGAACCACTTGGGGTGATCTATGGCAGAGGTGTTGGTTATCCAATTTCGCCATAACACAGGGATATCCCTAGCATGGCGGATGAAACACCACAAAAAAACTAAGAAATGTACAATATTCTTATAAATAAATAAATAAATAAAAATAAAATAAAGGTTCCCGGGGCGGCGGTACCCATTCCCACCTCCCAAATTGAAATGTACACATACGCCCCAGGGATATCATTTCTGCAGCATTCATTCTACTTTCATCCTTCCTCTGTCAGTTCCATACCTCACTGCCATACATCAGAACTCCATTGTGGACGGCTAGCTTCGCTTCTTTGGACAGTTTTTTGTTGGCGCCAATGGCGTTCAGTCCTCCATTGATGGATTTACCTGCATTTACTCTTTCAACATCTCTATCAGACTTCCCATCATCCACCTGCTCCAAGTATTCATCATTCACTCTTATATTGCACATTATTTTTGTACTCTCTCTTTTAAATACCACGATCATTACTATACTATTAATATACTATTGTGTTACATTGACATGTCTAAATCAAACGTCCAATGGCGGTGCACAGATTATTATAATTCTTTTATTGTATTTTCAGAAAAAGATAGAATTGTCTATTCTATCCTATGGATTGGGTTAATTTTCCTCATTTTCTGGATCCCTATTGTACTTTGGATGATATATCGAGGTAAGTTTCATTTAAGGTTTTTCAAATTTTTATTATACAAGGTGTCTGGAAACTCTTAGTACAAGCGGGAAACTGGAGACTCCACATCATATTTGGAGTCGATTTTGTGGTATAACTTTTTTGATTTGAGCTTTTGTTTTCGAGTAAATCGAGTCAGAAGTTGATTTTTTTTTTTGGTCAAATTCTTGTAAATTATTATAGTCTGTCAAAAAAGAGTAGAAAATATAAAAACTGGAACTACTAAATTTGTAGGCTGGCAACACCAATTTAACTGTCAAATATTTTTTTGAAGTGCAATGACACTGAATGTATAGAACACAGTAAACCACATTTAAAAAAAACGTTTTTTCTTCATGACATAAATTTGATTAAAAGGTGATTTATAAAGCGATTTGCTTTAATTTAATTTAACATAAATTTTAATTTAACAATAGATAGAAAGGAAGAATCACTAATGGTGAGTTTAGTTATACTACTTTTAGATCTGAATGAGTTAAATATATTCAGATTTAAAATTAGAGACATGATCTAAAGCCCAGGCAACGCTAGGTACTTTAATCTAGTATTAAATAAATATGAGCAATTTCTAAACTGTGCTTTATATTTTATTACATTATAGTTATTCTTCATTATGTTAACACAAAATTGCAAAGGTATAATAATAATATACCTATAGTGTCCGACCAAACTTTCGGTTTCGGTTTCGGCCAAAAAACGAGTTTCGGTTTCGGCCGTCATTTAGCCGAAACTACGGCCGAAACCGAAACTGAATTCGGGAGGTTTCGTTTTGCGATCGGACATGTTCGGTACACTGAACTACGAGCCACAAAGTGTCATTTTGCTGCGTCCGCGCTCATAGTCGTGTCAGAACTTGATTCACTTGTTTGTTTGAACTTTGCGGTAGTTTGAAATTGGAGTTGTTTATACTTGACATTATTTCGAAATAAATAAGTTTTATTTCGCTATTGAAATGATTTAGTTCATGAAAGGCCGAGGAAAATAATTTTCCTGTGGGCCTATGTCATTTTTGGGGATGTGTGTAGAAGGTTTTTTAGGGAAAGGAAGGAGAGGAGAGTTCTGGGAAGGAAAAGGGGTGGGTAGGAATCTGGGGTTCAGCGTGTCCTGATCATCCACCTTCGCGACCTAGACAAACCTCATCCCATGAACCCGGGCACCCCTGCTAAATCACCGGCCGTAGCGAACCACTTGGTGTCACCTATGGCAGAGGTGTTGGTTATCCAATAAAGGTTCCCGGGGCGGCGCGGCGGTAGCCATTCCCACCTCCCAAATTATTTTGTTCTTAAGATGAAAGAGTATTTTTGTATCTAAACAAATTAGGTTTAAAAATATTAATTTTGTTTTCTACCTTTTATTTTATGTTATCCTAATCTTAATATATAAAACAAAGTCGGGTTAGTTACACTATTTATAACTCGAGATCGGCTGGACCGATTTTGATGATCTTTGATTTGTTGGATTTGTCTCCGCCCCGGATAATAGAATAACTATTAAAACATCGCAAAAATTCCCCAAAAAGAAAGTTATGAAGAGAATTAATTTTTTCATACATTTTGAATGGAACGAATTCTCATATTGTGATAGGTATAATATTTAACTGAGCGTGAATTTCAAACATTCAAAAACGTCAAATGTCAATGCGCTAATTGTTTTGTTTTTGTACTTAATCATATAATTCTGCCCCTCTTTCTTACACACTAAATGTCAATAGTAGAAAATGAGACAAACGGTGAACGTATGTCTCTGCACCCCTCCAAAGAAAAATACAATAATAATAAATCTCTAAAATGAAACACATTTTTTTACGTAAGCTCCACTCAGGACCTGTCATCTTAGGGGATGCTGTGTGGAGGGTCTTTTTAAGGAAGGGTAGGATAGGAAGTTCTGGGAAGGAAAAAGGCATGAGGGGTGGGTAGGAATCTGGAGGTCAGTGTATCCGGGAGTGAATCCATCCCTCCAACGGCCATTGATTTGACCGGAAATGACCTTTCCAGCTGGACTCTTTCGACCCATTGGTCGAGAGAATCCGGCTGGAAAGGTCAAAAGGCCTCCCTCAACCAGTCTATCTCGATCCGGCCCGCCACGCAGCATGTAGGCAGACGCATGTGCCGCCAAGACCGCCGGGCACCCCTACTAAATCACCAAACGTAGCGAACCATTTGGGGTGACCTATGGCAGAGGTGTTGGTTATCCAATAAATAGTTCCCGGGGCAGCGGTACCCGTACCCGCTTCCTTCCAAAAATCACAAAAAATATAAATCCGTACAGAACGCCTTATCGATTCTGATAAAAACAAAAAACGGACAGTTGGGCATCGATAATTGCTTCATTGTGTAATTTTTAACTTAATAAAAAAACTTAATTTAATTCAACAGTTATTGATTCTGAGGCGGTACGAAGTTCGTCAGGTCAGCTAGTTTGTTAATAATGTTCAAATAGGTAATACTTAATATTTTTTTAATATTATTTACGAAGCGATTTACGATTTCAAAAAGCATAAATAATTTATTTGAAATAAGGAGTGACAATTATGTTATGTTTATTTTATATATATGATTTTAAAATAAAGGCTAATTGATTAAGATTGACAATTTTTTTCCCACGAAAAAATGACCTTATATGGAAGTTTTGGTTTCGGTTTCGGCCGAACCTGAGACCGAAGCCGAAACTCAGTTTCGGTTTCGGTTTCGGCCGTAAAAACCAGTTTCGGTCGGACACTATATACCTATATGCAATTCTAATTTTGAGATCGGCGAGTATCTATACTGCAAAGAAAAAATATTTTTTCCACTATTATGCCTTTTTAATTTTTTATAAAAATGTAGGTTACACAGCTTTACTTTAACACCAAGAGTTATGTGTTTAGTATTGCCATTTGATCAACAGTGGCGCCCTCATATATTTTCTACTCTTATTTGACAAACTGTACTGACGATCATAGTACCTAACTAATAAAAACAAAGAAATCTGGATTTAAAACATTATTTTGAAATTGCCCATCATTTAATTCAGTTTAAAAATAAAATATTTGATCGTTCCACGGTTAAACTGCTGATCGTACATATTCGCAGTTTGTAGGTAGCGGCGAGGGAAGAGACGAGGGAGGGAGAAGGTAACCCGGTCAAGTTAGCCCGAAAAATAGGGGATCCCTAGCATAAATTTCCAAGAAGCTAAAAATTTACATGAACGTTAGGGTTACCATTAATAATGAAATTCTAAGTCCCAATCGACCCCATGTGTGGAAAATTTTTTATTCAAGGTCAAAGTTCGCAAAAATGGGTTTTTTTGATTTTTTAGCAAAACGGTTAGTTTTATGATAAAAATAGTTCAAACAAAAATTGTAGATCAAGCAATTTATAAAAAGCAAGCAATATATAAAAAATGTCTGCACACTTTTTCCCCTAAGATTCATTATATCTGAGAAAAAACGATTCTAAAATTTACTAAAGTTGTATTCCCCATAACATGTATGACTACGCTGTAAAAATCTAAATTTTCGTTTTTACCTTTAATTCATCAGCCTGCTAGCAACTACAATACTATTATACATGACTTTACTTTGTGCATTGGAGAATGCAAAACGTTACAGTCACGGTGTATTCATTATAACTTTTGATCAACCACTGTATGCAAAAGCCCGAGAAATTGCATCAGCTGCACCTGAAGGGTCCGAATTATCGAAGATCATAATCAAGTTAGGAGTCTGTCTTTTTTGGAGCAATTGGTTACATCATGCAAGGAAGTGGCATGAGGGAAGCACTTTCTTTGATTTATGCTCCAAAAATCATTAGAAAAGATGCTCAATGGCCATGCTTACGCAAGAGCTGTCCGAGCTCAAACATTGCTTCAACTTACCCTAGCAATCATAATATGTTCCGGAGGGGTAAAACAACAGCTTTTAAATTATTTGAAAAACAAGACTTAGTTATTAAAATTAATTTCAAAGAAGCTTCTGTAACCAGTTTTTGGGTGAATGTGGGGAAATAACAGAAGAAGCACTGAAACAATTACTGCTTTCCTCAACCACAACCACAACCACATACCTGTGTGTGGAAAGTATTCTCTGCCTTTGTATACATTTAAAACAAATACAGAAACATATTGCAAGTGTATTGTATTGCTCCGATTTGAGATTACAGCTTAGTAGTAACATCAACCTGAATATCACTAATTTAGTTGCAAAAAAGCAACACCAACCTTCACATTAATTCATGTAAACTTTGGTGATTCTGTTGTACGTTAATTATTAAAAAATGTTTTTTTTTGTATTTGTACTTCAAAGTTTGTAGTACTTACTAACAAAAATATTAGAGGTCACAGGCGGTAGGAGTGAAACCTTCAGAAAACTAAAGTAGACAAGAGTGGGGAGGCTAAGAAGCACCGCACAAAGAGGAGACCGATTATACTATCTCACTCTCTCACAGGCTAAATCCTTTTGATTTATGTGTTAATGTGTTTGTCTCTTTTTAGTGTCGCTATTTTTCATTTCATCGAGTTTCAAATCAGAACAGTGCTAAAGAATTCTTCATTTCAAAAATGGCCAGAAATTTAATGTTGTTTTAATGTCTATTTTGACCGGACTATAAAAATTCCGAAACAAAATTAGCATCTCTTTCTCCCAGGGGAAATCCACACGTGCGCGAACAGGCGAGCGAATAATGTCTTGAATATTAAAAATGGCCGCGTTTAAAGCCCGACTTCCACTGTTCGGAATCCGCTCGACTAGCAAACGTTAACTGCATACAAGTGCTTCCATCAAGAACGAGGTGAGCGAAGCGGACTAAACGAGTTAAATAGGTTCAAACGAGTCCGCTCCGCTAATGGAGGTGCTTATTGAAACCGTTTGCCAATTTTAGTGTTTATAGGATACGACTAGCAAAGAATGTCGCAATGTCATCAAAAAGGATGCGGCTTGGAAAACCATCACTGAGATGAAATTGCTGGAAATAAGAAAGTTTAAAACCAATTTGGTGTTTTTTTGTGATGTACCAATGACATGTTAATGTGTTTTTTGTGACGTGCCTAGTGTTTTTGGATTAGAAAAGGAATATTACTACATATGTAAGTTAGAACACACCTAAGCTAATAATTTCTCTCGCAAGGCTTGTTCGAATTGGTCCAGTTATATCGCCGAAAATCTTTCGTAATTTTTTTTTTTTTTACATGAATACCACACAAAAGTCCCAACTGCTCCCGTCTGGAGCCAGTGGTACTATATCATCCCCAATTGGGGTATGTTGTGAGGCTGAAGGTAGTGGGAGGGGAAGGAGATAGGGATGAGGAAGGTGGGGAGTACCTGGCTATTCAGATCTGGTCACCAAACACGGCAGAAGCCATTTCAAGTAACATTTCAATTCTGAATGGTGGTCTTATACCAGGGCGATACTGAGAGTATCTTCCACTCTGGAACGTGCCGCAAATATAATACATATTATTTTTAATGAATAAATTGTGAAATTTACACAAATTAATCAATAAAATTTATTTGCCACGCCGGGATTCGATCCCGCGACCTTCGGAGTGCGAGGCAAGAGTCTTACCACTGGACTACGCCGGCCGTCAAATACTTTTGCCGTAATACTTTCAAGTAGAGAACATTATTGCCCGCCGTCCGTTTCAAGATGACGGGTACACATCAAAGTAAATACGTTAATTTAACCATATTGTAATGCTTAGAAGAAGTGAAATTTTAGAAGAGGTGGAAGAATAAATTAGTGGGATGAAAATTAATAAACTATGAACACGAAAAGAGATTAATAGCAGCTTATAAATCTATATATCTATGACATTTCCACGTATCGGATGAAATTTTAACCCTAATATAGCCGAAATTTTTATTTATTTTTTTATTTTAAATGTAAAAATGCTTAAATTGAAAATATTTATGTTTATTTGGGTTCTCTATGTGATGTAAGTTCACCGGTTTTCCGCTTGTACTACGAGTTTCCGGACACCGTGTATAAAGTCGGAATTATTTTAAAAGTTTGTGAGTTTTGGTTATCTTTTAAATCTCTATATGTATGTTACAATTTCACTTGTCATTTTTACGCACCACTAAGAACATGAATGATTTCACATCGACATTTTAATTTTTCCGCGCTTAACGTTGCGAAATGTGTTCGATAAGTAAATTAAGTAAAACATTCTGAAACACGCATCAAAGTCAGTAATAAAAATATACATGGAGTGCGTTTGACTTATTTTTTTAAAATTATAGAGCGGAGACGGTTTACGCATAGTTCCCTTGAGCACTTAAGATATTGCACTGTCTCCTATTTTATCTCATTCGTTTAACAGTAACCTGAACTCTTGACTTATTAAAACTCGTTGCATTAATTTTAGGCCCAGACAAAAAGATTCGTCCGACTGTCTTTATCGTCCACCCTCCTGGAAATGCTTTGGACAACAGAGTTGTGGACTGTCTCAGCCAATATTTCAAGCTGGAACTCAACTGGAAGGTCTTGGGCAAGAAGAACATCAGGGAAACTGAACACAACGATCCCTACATGTTGTGTTTGCAGGCCTGCAAGAGGGCCGACATAATTCTGTACATTGTAAATCCTTTCTCCATCACCCAAACACCGGAAGTATACGTCGGTGACGATATCTACAGAAACTTCCATAAGATTTTCCTGGAAAAGGTACGGAATGACCAAATTGGCTGCCCCATCGTTAATGTGGTATTTGATAGACACAACGCCGGGGAAGTTCCCGAAGAGTTGAGCCTCATGAAGACCTTCAAACTGTTCAAAGACTGGAACAGACTCCTGCAGTTCATCATGCACTACAGCTGGTGGGACACCATCAAGCATCCTGTGCCAACGCTTGGGACCTCTCTGATTGGAAAAGAGTTGTACGCCATAATAACCGGTAGCTCTTCCATGACTTCCAAGGTCAATTTATCAGTGTGACAGAAAAGTAGAGACAGATTTCTATAATGTGTAAAAATAAATTAAAGTCTGGCAAAAAAATTGTGCCTGACGGAGTTTATATACCAGTTAGTATCCGAGGACAAATGTGTGGAGTGTTCACCCAAGTGTTGTGGGTTTCATTCCAGCGCTGGCTCTCATTTATTTATGAATTGTTAATTAATTCAAGTCGATCGAGATCAATCAAAAAACAACTAAATATACAAATAAATTCACTTGAATAATCACTACATTCATGTACATAGGAAAATGCCAATTTTTTAATGTTATGAAATATTTCAAACTGTACATTTTTTGTTTTGTTGACTGTGGTACTTTAAAGCATTTTATCGTTTTATATATAAGTTAGCATGAGTATGTCGCAACATAAGCCATGCAATAGGTTAAGTGTTATTTTGTAAAGTTTATAATACAAATATTATTATTATGTTAAGTTTACAAATACATAATTAAATATATATCGACGTTGGAAAGGAAAAATAGCTCAAGCGTCATACAGCTGAACCAATTAAAGATGAACGTACGTAATAAGCTACATGTATTGTTTGTTTCAAGTTTCTGGAAAACTTGATTTGATGAACACAAGCACAAACAGTTCATCTTTAATTAGTTCAGCTGTATAGCTGTATAGCTGTATGACCCTTTAGCCATTTTTCCTTTTCAGCGTCGAGTAAGTTCAATAAATACTTTTAACCAACCCCTAAAGCCTCTTTGATGTACTGAAAAATCTATTTCTCATATGTAAACTGTTAAAACGTAGATTTCCTGTAAATTATTTTGCGTTACGTTCGATTCCAGATAAATTTGCTATTTTTTTAACTTACTACAAAATAAAATATTGTTTTTGAAAGCAGTTTAGTATTACAAATCAAGTTACAGTTTTTAAAGTCGCATATATTATATATCATTTTATTATATAAACTGTTATTACCACTTAACACATATTTAATTGGACAAAAGTATTATAAAAGTTATTGTCGCTTCACCTTTTTTAATTTTTATAAATATTTTTATGTTATCTGTATTACATAAAAATATTTTAAAAAATTTGCATATCTTGATAAATATTTTTCGAAAGCTCAAAGTTGTTTCATAGAATTATTTCAAATTTTTGGGGAGCGTCTCTGGTAAATTTTTGAATGCCACTGAAAGTGCGGTATTCTCTCTTTCCTAACACTGTTGAAACCATGGGTCGGCAACCTTTTGTTGTAAAAGGGCCAAATATTTTATGTGGGGATTAGTGCGGGCCGCACTTGGGTCACATGTCATTACAGTATATCTGATATTTGGTGACTTAGCAGGGGTACTCGGGTTCATGGGGTATGTCAGGCCTTGGCGGCGGATGCATCTGCCCACCTGCTGCGTGGCGGTCCGGATAGAGAAGGACTGATTGAGGGAGGCCTTTTGACCTTTCCAGCAGGACTCTCTCGACTCATCGACTTGCACTGCAGTAGGAAGGATTGATTCATACGTCCTTCACTCCTAGACACATTTACCCCCAGATTCCTACTCACCCCTCATACCTTTTTCCTTCCCAGAACTTCCTATTCTTCCTTTCCTCAAAAAAGACCCTCCAGAGATGACATAGGGCCTGAGGGAAATTATTTTCCTCATAGCCTCCTGTGTGGAGCTTTTTTAAAAATAAAAAGAATCCTACAATATTTGAGTAGCTTATTGTATATTTTTGTGACATTTATTGTAGTTAATAAAATCGATGAGATTTTTGTGGTTGTATATTTGTCTTGCAAGTTTTCTTATATTAGCTTGCATTTTTGAAGTAGAGTTGCGTCGTATTGCGTCTAAATGTGAATCCGATAACCGAGAACAGTGTTTGTTTTCTCCATAATTCAGAATTGAAAAAGCTTGCTCACAAATTTATGTACTACCAAACATAGAAATTATTTGCTCATCAAACCATTTTAAGTCCTTGTAGTTTTCAGAAGGCAAACCCCCATAGTAATTCACAAAATTTATCATGTAAAAGCCATTTTAAGTGTTGTATCATGCAAACCTATCACATTGATTTGCAAATCGATCCCACTTCGCTTTCCTTGGTATGATATCGTCCGTCACATGCGTTGCGGTGAGAATCTTGTGGGCCGCAGGTTGCCGACCCATGGTTTAAACTACAGGAAATCATCAGGAAAATCTCCCACTTATGAACCCTGTTTCGGTTATGGTTTCATTGTATAATATGGAAAATTAAATTCTTTACAAAATGATTGTAAAACATTTATATTCGAATCAATCGAATTCTAATTGTGAATGAATGTTGATCGTTAGGTTAAGTAAGGGGTGCTGTTGAAAGATATTTTTGTACATAAATAGCAGCGTAAGGCAGCCCTTTATAACATATTGTTTATTATAACATTATACCCATTATTGTTTAACAAAAATATAGTATGTATGTTGTGGTATAAGAGTGAAAGTATTAATTCCGATTTATTAGCGATCATGACAACACCTTTGAATTAATATTTATGTGCAATAATAATGAATAAGTTCAATAACATTATGTATTAAGACGTTTCGAGAAATTTAGTAATTAGGTCTTTTTGTATTAAACCATGGCAGCTTTTCAGGTGACAATAATGAAAATTTTGGTCTCATGTTGTGCAAATAATTATGTTATGTACAGGGCCCGCCCTGAGCCAAACGGCACTAGTAAAAATGTCAAGGCCGCTGATGATAGGTATTAGCAATGTCTTGGCAAGTAGGCGCTCGGAGTGGACTTGTCCAATTGCGCCTTGGCAGGGCTGACCAGGATGTGTGTAGGTATATGTATATATATGTGTTTATGTTATTAACAACTCAGGTATTTTGTCTTAAACCAACTGTCAGATTTATAAAAACTTTGTGTTATTTCTGCTTGGTAAATTAAAGCTCTATAAATTAAACATTTCTGAACGTAGCCGAATACTAAAAACTGTTTTTGAAAGGAAATGAAATAAGCTTTCAAATTGAATTATTAGAAATAAATATTAACATTTGTAAATATTAAAATTTTGAATGCAAACAGTACTAAAATCACGGATTATGTAAAAAAAAAGATTTATTCTATTGTATAAATGCATAATAAACAATTTTACCTTTTCATACAATAATATTTAATAAAAAAATTAACAATATCTAACGGCACATAGGCGATTTGGTGGGTGAAAACTGTTTCTACAAAATAAGCCTTTTTTATGTACTTATATGGACTACTTTGAATAGAGATGTGAAGCTTGATTCAAAGTGGATCTTCTACTTTTTGTTTTAGGGTTGTTTCTAGAACAATAACAGAGTTATAACGATTTCTGTGGGAACACACGCGTCAGCATGAAAACATACTTGACTGCTATTGTTATATTGTCGTGTTAACACGCTTACGGGTCGGAGTGGTTAAATGACATTTGAAATATCCTTTACCATCATAATTATCTACTTTAAAACCTGGATAGAAGATGTGTCAATTTCACATTAGCACCCCCCATACGTACACTTTGGAGCACGCCACCTCTGACCGTAAAGACCGAAAGTAAGATAACCGAAAGTAAGATAAGATAATAGTAAGTAAGGTTTATGGCGCAGTTCACTGTGGACTTTTCAGCGCGGCGGCCTGACGTGGCATACTCCGAAGCTTATGTGTGGGAGGTGCTATTATGTATTTGACAACCCATTCCACGGCCTACATTTATTTTTATCAAGTCCATATTTCCATATTAAAAAAATATTTTACTTGAGCATAAATACATATTTTGTAGAACCCATACATTTCAATTTTTCTAAATAATTTATGACAATTTCTTTAGTTATAAATTAGATTTTTTTTTCTAAATTTTGGTCTTCCAAAACCCCCAAATGTTTTATGGAGGAGTTATCCATCTATCGATTCACCGATTTGTACCTATCGTGTCTTCTAAAAATGTATATAATATTATAAAGTATGTAGAAGATAGTATTATGTCTGCATGGTATATGTTTGAAATTGTGTCCAGCATTTAAATCTATGGCAGTAAAATTAGCAGAAGTCGATTGATGAACTTTACAAACAATAAGGGTATGTATTATGCATCAATTATTTCGCTCATAAGTCTAAAATATTTATTTATTCAGAATATTGATAAAATGGGGGTGGTTTAAATAATAGCATCTTTAAATATATTATTTTTTTATTTAAGTTTATTTAGGAAACATACAGTTGTAAATACATTCATTTTACATTTAATATTGAATATAGTATAAACCAGTGAAGTTCCATTTATGATTTAAAAAAAAGGAAATTTTACTGATTAGGATGCAGGTAGATAGTAATAATATTATATAGTATTAGTAAAAAGTGAGTCAAAAGAAAAAATAAACAATGAAGAAATAACAAAGAAATAATCGTTTTGGTTTAAGTACATTGTAAGGTTAATTTTGTTTTAAACGTTTTAAGAGAACAGTGGAAAATATCGATATCTCTTAGGGCATTGTAAGATTTGTAGATACGCCCGAGTAAAGAATTTTGTGCATATTTCGATTTGAAATGCTTTATAAAAAATAGGATATTCGATCTGGTATTGCGTTCAGGGCAACAAAAAGCAATCCTTTCTAATAGATCTGGTGAGTCAATAAGGCAGTTCACAATTTTGTATAGAAACAGTACGTCAGAAATGTTTCTCCGTTTGTAAAGAGCAATAGGTTTACACTGGTGATTTTCGAAACGATACGAGAGGTGTTTCAAAAATTTTGTTTGAATATTTTCAATACGCTTAATATAAGTTTGGTATTGTGGATTCCAAATGACAGATGCAAATTCAAGATGAGATCTTACATACGCCATATATAGTAGTTCAAGTGGATTTGTTGAACGGTTTAGTAATATAAAGTAATGCATTTTGATTGAACCAAATTAAAAATGATGTTGACCCACAACAATGGAATGCTTTCTTTGTACTGAACATACGCGCGAGTTTTAATTATGTAGGCATGTATGTGGTTGGCATGTGCCAGTTTGAATAAATTATTGAAAATGATACGCGTGTTGGAATACGGACTACATGAATAATATGATATTTGATTGGTACACCGGTTATTTGTGCCAAAAACCAAGGAATGGAAACCAAATGAAGAAACCAGTTTATTTATTGTTCTGTTATACGTGGTGGAATTATATTGTATTAAAATTGAAATTAAAACACTTTTTAACTTATTTATTTCACCAGTACCGGTTTCATCCTATTATGGACATCTTCAGGCTGGCAATTGAATTGTTAATTGTCAATTGTTAATTGTCAATTGTCAATTGCCAGCCTGAAGATGTCCATCATAGGATGAAACCGGTACTGGTGAAATAAATAAGTGGAAATAAGTTAAAAAGTGTTTTGATTTCAATTTTAATACTCATTTACTTCAGTTATCTGGGACACCATTCCGTTAATTGGGACAAATTCTCAGTAAACAAATTTTAGTTGAGAAATGCGTGCGTGCAGTGTGCAGTGCGTGTTCCGAGCTCATTAAGCGTTAATTTGGTAGACTTCACCTACGACTGCTGTTTGTCGTCTGTTTCGTAAAGTTGTTCAGTTTGCAGTACACTGCCGTGATACTGTTATTGAAATAAGTAATTGTTGTTCATGATTTTAAAAAAAATTATTTGTACCCTATCTTAGATTCTTTTATTTTTTCATAATAATATATATGTAGGTAATTATTTTTCCGTAATTAAATATTTTTTTAAAAAATTCTGTAAAGTCTAAAATCTGTTAGAGAGAAATCAAAAAATAAATTATTACATATAAAAAAAATTAAAAAAACTAGTGTGCTTTAGACCACACGACTGAAGAACTTCACTAACTTATATCTCCTTTTCAACTTCCATTCGCCTCGCCCGATCACACTTTTCATAACGCTCTCGTCACGCATTCACCAGCTTACTCCCCAAGTCAAGGGTGCGTAAAGGCCCGACCGTTCGCCTCGCCCGATCACACTTTTCGTAACGCTCTCGTCACGCATTCACCAGCTTACTCTCCAAGTCAAGGGTGCGTAAAGGCCCGACCGTTCGCCTCGCCCGATCACACTTTTCGTAACGCTCTCGTCACGCATTCACCAGCTTACTCCCCAAGTCCAGTGCATAAAGAAGTTTTACTTCAAAAAATTATTACATATAAAAAAAAAACAATAAATAATTTTTTCCTACCTACTTACTTGGCTTATTTGGGACAAAACGTTTGGGTCCAATGTGTCCATTAATAAAGCAGAATCGCTATTTGATTGTACCTGCTATTTCATTCCTTCTCACTAAAAACAAAAAACACCGAAGAACATATTATGTCCCATTTGGTTGGTGACCCAACGCCATGAATAGATTGTCTCAACTTACTTTAAACCAGTGTTTTTAAAAATATGTAAATGTTCTTTATGCATTTTCTAATTTATTGTAGATTTTATACAATCAATATACTATAGCACAACATAAATACGTACAATATACCTACATAATAAAAGTGAAAGAAAGATCAAAAAGTATTTTAATATTTTTATTAAAAAAATAAATATTTTATAAAATATAATTTTTAGTTTTTTTGTTTACACTTGTGAATATTGTTGTAAATCAAACAGGCATAAACTAAGGATACATTTTGTTAACAGGTATGAATGGAATAATGACCTTACAACAAATACAAGTAAATTATATTCTTCAGTCTTGTATTTTGTGGTAAGTTCTAAATAATACAATATTTACACAGTTCCATAAGAAACACTATTTTTTTGAGGTATAAAGAGTAAAGGTGCTTTGGTTTTTATGTGAAAGTAAAAACACACATACATAATTGCACTATGAATACACAAAAATAGACACAACAAATTCTATAATGTGTTTGTTAAATCGATTAATAATATGGTAAAACAATATTTTATCCTGTAGTGGTAAGGTAAGTAATTAAGAATTAATTGTGAGCATTGGTTTTTATGTGAATGTAAAACACATAACACTCTTGAGTTATGAACTCAACTTACATAAATTTAGTGTTAGCTAAAAAGGAAATATCAAATATTAGAATCTGAGTAGTTACATTGAATTTTATATGTATTGTGGAGATCGTCGTAAAAGTGGGAAAGAACTAATTTTTAAACATTCATAATATTATTTATCGCACTGGCAATTTACAACATTAGTGCCACGAGCGGCCGGTTGATGTAACCATTCTGACAGCGGAGAGCAAGCCAATTTGCTCGACACTTGCTTTTGTGATCTCCGGCCGGATTGTTCGTTCCTCCTTTCTGCTTTTATTACGATCTCGTGTAACAAAAAAAAACCCTTCTGATATTAGATTCAAGAATCACGGTAATCAAAGTCAATAAATTGGAGTGTATCTTTCAAGAAATAACGGAGTATTATTCACATCCCGTGATCCCTACGGTATGTCAATCCCAGTGAAGCTTCGACAGAGGTAATTCATTATTCACACCACAAACGCCATATGGGTGGCAAACACCATAGTATAATGTTATTGAAGAAGAAGGTATGTAAAACTAATAAATCTAAACGAAAATATGAAAAAGAATAGGATACAGAAAAATAAAAAGGTAACAGTCACAACTAGAACTCGAACCCAGATCTATAAATACATTGATGAGAATAACCTTCAAAAGCTATTTCTAAAAAAAGTCATTCTAATAAAAATTAAATATTCATTTAGAAGAAACTCAATAGGTGTCCTACATAAATAAAATCGGATATGTTTATCCTAGACACTATCTAGGTTACAAACCAGTTCTTTGAACATTTGTGATCATTTAAAAAAGGTAGCTGCTAAAAATATGGAAAAAAAATTGTCGAAGATAATATTGTTAATTCTGGATTTGAAATAGGAGATTGACAAAAATGATTTAAAAATAAGAGAGATCCTGGGTTTGAGTCCCAGTTGCCACCACTACCTTTTCTGTGCCTTATTCTTTTTCATTTTTTGGTTTAGATTTACTATAATTATCTTCTTCAATGTGTCTTGTTCTTTTTCATATATTTTTTAGATTTATTAGTATTATTTTCTTATTCAATGATGTCTTCTTACATTGGACGGGAAAAACCTTCAAAAATTATTATAAAAGAGAGTTATTCTATAAAAAAATGTATTATATTAACGGTTCCACGACAACTCAACAGAGTGGCATTTCAATACCCCTTTGAAAAGTCATTGGGTAAAGTTCGGGTTATGGGCGAAATTCCTAAAAAATAAAACTAGTTATCTTTATACTAACTTTGGGCCGGGGAATCCGAATCTAAAAGAATTAGGTTGGGGCAAGCAAATATAAACTGAATTACGCGACTTAAAAATTTTCGATACACAAACAATCTGCAATAAATTAATGACACATCTTTTTATTGGCGATACTCCGAAAGAAGAAATTTAATTATCTTTATACTAACTTTGGGCTGGGAAATCTGAATCTGAAAGAATTAGGTTACACTCGGCAATATTAACTGAGTTAAACGACTGTACAATTTTGAATTCACACACAATATAACAGGCCATTTTGGACGCTTTCTGACAATAAATATCATAGAAAAAACCAAAGATATTAAATAAATAAAAAGAAAACACTTTGTTTACGTCACTTTATTATTTCTTCCGTCTACCGGTTTCGGTACCTCCGTACCATCATCAGGACTGAATATAAAATACTGACAAATACAGGGAAATATATAAAATGTAAAAGAAAGAGACAGTAAATTAGAGCGGGACAGTGCGTCAGTTGTGGGAGGGAAGTGGGGGAGGAGCGATTGGGATAACGGGAAACATACTTATAATAGGGCTGAATGTTAAATTAAGTTGATTATTAATGATTTCAGCCTTTGTATTAACTGATTTTTTTATTTCTAAAGCTTCTAAGTTATTTAACCTTAAGCCTATCTCATTTTTGTGTAGGACTTTGATACCCGTATCCCGGTTAAAAGTATTGTCTTTATTAATTAGGTGCTCTGCGAATTCTGAAAACCTTGAACTGGTTAGGCACCTTATGTGCTCTTTTACTCTAGTTTCCACATTGCGTGACGTTTGTCCAATATTGAATGCTGGACAATCGTTGCAACTAATTTTATAAACGCCCGAGTGGCTTAGTATGTCCTCATTGTCTTTAGCATTAATTAAAAATTTTCCTAGGTTGTTATTCGTGTAAAAAGCTGGTTTAATTTCGGGTGGGAATTTAATTGTACACGAAGGGGACAGGTTATTAATATACAAAATTCTTCGCCATTCGCGGTTAAGGTTATTATTATTAAAAGATGTTGAACTAGAGTAAATGTATTTATTTATGGATATTGATCTTAATTTTTTTGCTAGGATTCTATCTATGAGTTGTGATTCATATCCATTATTGTGAGCTATTAATTTTATCGTATTTAATTCATTAGTATAATTAACATTTGACAAAGGGGTAGTGACTAATCGATGGATCATTGAGTGGAACGCGGAATGTTTATGTGAGGTTGGGTGGTTGGATGTATTATGAATTACGGTGTCTGTGAAGGTAGGTTTTCTAAATATATTAAAGTGAATTTTATTTTCAATAATCGATAAAGTCAGATCAAGAAAGTTTAGTGTCGAATTTATACCTATTTCTAGTGTGAATTGGATCTGTTTATGTAAGGAGTTGAGGAGTAATAGGAAGGAATTCAGCTGACGTACTGTACCAGACCATATACAAATAATATCGTCCACATAGCGTTTCCAAAGTAAAATATTTTTTATCAATGGTGATTTAAGTTCAAAAATATTGTTTTCAAAGTTATTCATAAAAATGTCCGCAACAAGCGAACTTGTGGGTACCCCCATCGCCAATCCATCTCGTTGTCGGTATATTATATTATTATATTTAAAACTGTTTTGGTTCAAGCAAACATCAATAAGTTGGATAATATCTGCAGCAAAATCTTTGTGTATGTTAGAACTATTGACTAAATTATTTATAATATTTTTACATTCTACTATCGGAATACTAGGAAACAAATTCACTACATCAAAAGAAATGAGTTTACAGTTGCTAGGGAGAGTTAAATCTTTTAAATGGTTAATTAGTTCATGGGAATTTTTAATAGTATGTTTTAGAAGAAAAATATTGGATTAATTACTTTTGTAAGAATAGAAGCAATTTTATAATTAGGGGCATTACAACATGTCACGACCGGCCTAATGGACCTATTAGCTTTATGTATTTTGACAAACCCATATAACCTGGGGATTTTTGGGTTCTTTGTTAAAAATTTTACCTGGTGAAAAGTATAATCTTTGAATATTGGGTTTTTACATGCGTTTAATGTATTTTTAAGGGTTTTCTGATATTTATTAATCGGGTCTACTTTCAAAGTTATCAGATTTTAGGAAGTCGTTGATTTTATGATTATATTCTACTTTATCTATAATTATAACTGTATTACCCTTATCTGCTCTAGTTAATATTAAATCTTCTTTCTTCAGTTTATCGCGGATATTCTTGGCTTGTATGTTTTCTTGATTCTGCTTCGGCTGGTATCTTGGGATAAGGTTTTGTAAGACCTCGGCACTTTTGTAAAGGTAAGGTTTCGGAGCTTTAAATAACGCTGTTTCTATGTCTACTGCAACATTTTCCACAGCACTATTGTAAGATTTACTAGTATATTTTAGGTTATGCTTTAAACCCTTGGAGAGCAGTTCCATTTCTTGTTGGGAAAACTGTGCAGAGGAGAGATTCTGTACACGTTCATAAAAATTTTTTTGGTTGAGGTGATGTTGTCGTTTGGTTATTAGTGTCTGTATTTGACGCGCACAATTTTCTGAGTTTATTTTCCAGGATTATTCTCTTTTTATAAGCCTTCACTGATGCAAAACTTCTAATTTTGTCATCAAAAAGATCCCATTCTACTGGGTGGAGTTCATAGACTAGTTCGGTGTGCAGGATTTTAATATTTAGTTTTAAGTTATTACGTTGTTTGTAAGCAGTTTTCAAGTCTGCCTTTAACCACGCCATTTTAGCTTGATGTATAGAATTTGTTAACACTCCGTTTTTATTGTTATTATTTGTTATTCGGTTAAATTTGTCATTCAAATAATTTGGGAACACTTTAAACTTTATGCACTGTTGGTAAAAATGTATATTGATACATATAACTTTGTAATTAAGATCAATATCCATAAATAAATACATTTACTCTAGTTCAACATCTTTTAATAATAATAACCTTAACCGCGAATGGCGAAGAATTTTGTATATTAATAACCTGTCCCCTTTGTGTACAATTAAATTCCCACCCGAATTAAACCAGCTTTTTACACGAATAACAACCTAGGAAAATTTTTAATTAATGCTAAAGACAATGAGGACATACTAAGCCACTCGGGCGTTTATAAAATTAGTTGCAACGATTGTCCAGCATTCTATATTGGACAAACGTCACGCAATGTGGAAACTAGAGTAAAAGAGCACATAAGGTGCCTAACCAGTTCAAGGTTTTCAGAATTCGCAGAGCACCTAATTAATAAAGACCATACTTTTAACCGGGATACGGGTATCAAAGTCCTACACAAAAATGAGATAGGCTTAAGGTTAAATAACTTAGAAGCTTTAGAAATAAAAAAATCAGTTAATACAAAGGCTGAAATCATTAATAATCAACATAATTTAACATTCAGCCCTATTATAAGTATGTTTCCCGTTATCCCAATCGCTCCTCCCCCACTTCCCTCCCACAACTGACGCACTGTCCCGCTCTAATTTACTGTCTCTTTCTTTTACATTTTATATATTTCCCTGTATTTGTCAGTATTTTATATTCAGTCCTGATGATGGTACGGAGGTACCGAAACCGGTAGACGGAAGAAATAATAAAGTGACGTAAACAAAGTGTTTTCTTTTTATTTATTTAAAATGTCAAGTCACAATGTGTTTGCTTCTTTTGAAAAATTAATACCAAAGATATTACATATTACCACATAAAATTAAGTGTTGCCATTAAGCAATAATATCAATAACGTAAAAAAACATGTTTATAATTTCAGTAATTATTTTTTATAAATTTTATTCACTTTTGTATCACAAACCTAGCTTAGCCGCTAAACTACTTGAAAACTGGGAATGTTTTCTTGCCTTGACGCGAGTAGGCGCTACGAAGGGGGCACTTTCTTTTGTATCACAAACCATTTTACACAAACCTAGCGTAGCCGCTAAACTACTTGAAATCTGGGATGTTTTCTTGCCTTGACGCGAGTAGGCGCTACGAAGGGGGCACTTTCTTTTGTATCACAAACCATGTTACACAAACCTAGCGTAGCCGCTAAACTACTTGAAAGCTGGGATGTTTTCTTGCCTTGACGCGAGTAGGTGTTACGAAGGTCACAACTTACTTTTTAAGACTACGAATTTTCACACTTTTGGTCTAAGAATACTGCCGTTGAGATAGTCATAATTCATCAGGTTAATGTGAGTTATGTGATGAATTATCATGTGAGGAAGTATCGTGTCTGAAAGTTTTACGTTATTGATATTATTGCTTATGGCATCACTTAATTTTCTGTGGTTGAATATAAAATATCTTTGGTTTTTTCTATGGCATTGTTGAGAGCGTCAAAAACGTCAAAATTACCTGTAAACTGTGCATGAATTCAAAATTTTGCAGTTGTGTAATTCAGTTTATATTTGCTTGCCCCAACCTAATTCTTTCAGATTCGGATTTCCCGGCCCAAAGTTAGTATAAAGATAACTAGTTTTATTTTTTAGGAATTTCGCCCATAATCCGAACGTTTTCCAAGTCATTAGATGTTAAAAAATAAAATTTGGCAAAAGCCCATAACCCAACCTAACGCGTAACCATTTAACAAATTTTTTTCATCACTTTTCAAAAATAAGGTCTGCAATTGTACTATACAAATTTGACTTGAGTAAAATTCAAGTTACGCAACTTGGGGTTTTACTGTAATTACATTTATACATATATAAAAATACATCATAAAGATACATGTTACACGCACAATTTTATGTGTACATTTTTAGCTACCTAAAATTTTATTTACTTAAAAATAATTGTAATTCATAATGTGAATGCGTTTCAAAAATAACGCCTTTACTGTATATAAAATGATTATTCTAAAAGATAAATTTTAAGATTCAATTGGCGTTGCGCTTATGGAGGATGCAAATATCTGCTGCAGAATCTGTGGCAGTGTTGATACTTCCATGCAGGTGAATGCCCTCCCCGCCGGTAAACACGTCAGTAATCTGGAAACATTTTAATTCCAATAATAATGTAGGTAAATATTATTAGTATTCTTTGACTATCTTTTCCCACCATTTTGTCAAAAACACTTGTAAATATTACCAATCTGTCAAAATTATAATTTCAATCAAAAGTTTCAAAATAAGTACCAAAAAGTGTTGCCATTTTAAACACTAAAAATTGTAAGTAAATAGGTACCAACAAAAAATTATTATTTCAGATTTAGACAAAAAACGTGAAATATCCTCTCTTCTATATTTTCTGAGTTAATTGCCTCCCCTCCTTTCAACACCATATCTCTTCTAAGTCTGAACTCGACTCCGATCTTCCACATAATTTTGAAATTTGCTCATTTAAGTAAACTTATAAATGGCTGCCATGGTCTAGGGGTAAGGCTCTTGATTCACAATCCGAAGGTCACAGGATCGAATCCAGGTGTGCGCAAATACATTTTATTTGATTAATTTTATTGTGTTATTTCACAAATAATTCGTTTAAAAATAATATATAGTATATTTGTGACACATTACAGAGTGGAAGATACTCTCAGTATCACCCTGGTGTAAGACCACCATTCAGAATTAAAACATTGCTTGAAATGGCTCTAGCCATTTACCAAACGGAAAAAAATATTATAATAAAAAAGCTTGAAATCAGACTGTCTGATATGGAGATCTTAACAAAATCAAATAGTTTGGAAATAGCAGGAATTCCACAACAAAACCGCGAACAACCTTTGGAAATTGTAAAAAAAGTTGCTGCCGCAGTAGGAATCCACCTTCTACACACAGATATAACTGATGTCACGAGAGTCTCAGACCGACGAAATGGAGCCCCTCCAAAACTTCTTGCGATCTTTTCCGATAAAAGAAAAAGAGATTCCCTCCTTGAAAAGAAAAAGAAATAAATTATAATGAAATAAAGGATCTGACGACATCTCCTATCTACATCGGCGAAGAATTGAGCCCGTACCACAAAGAAATATTATGGAAAACGAAACAAGTAGCCAGGTAAAAAAATTATCAATACGTTTGGTACAAACAAGGCAAAATTATGATCCG
Source organism: Limnephilus rhombicus (assembly GCA_929108145.2). Classification (NCBI taxonomy): domain Eukaryota; kingdom Metazoa; phylum Arthropoda; class Insecta; order Trichoptera; family Limnephilidae; genus Limnephilus; species Limnephilus rhombicus. The sequence continues at coordinate 570,626 of OV815282.1, forward strand.
TAAAAAACAAGATGATAAAATTATCTACATAAAGCACCTAGATGATATGGTAAAAATAATTTAAAATTATCTAATTAAATGTTTACATAAAACACCTAGACACCACCACACCACTGAGAACATGGATAATGAAACAATAACTACAAACAAACCAGATGAACTGTCAACTCTTAAAAACAATTTTAATATATTACATAAAAATATACGAAGTATCAACAAAAATTTCGATGAACTTCAAATACTAATTAGGAATCTAAAAATAAGTCTAGATATAATTATCCTCACTGAATGCTGGATAAAGGATAAATATTCACCCTTGCATATTAATAATTACACCTCATATGCAACCAATTTGAATTACACAAAAATGATGGTGTGATAGCGTACATTAAAGATGACATTAAAACTCAATGAAATAAAATTCCCAAATGCAAACTGTTTAAAGATCCAAGTGGGTGATGAAACCACGGTATTAGCTCTGTACCGATCACCAGCTACAACCCAATATTAATCAGTTTCTTGAAACGCTTTCTAATGAACTCAATCTTCTAAAAAACACAAAAAATGTCTTCCTTATCGGGGATATAAATATTGACATATTAGAAAATGCTTATCCCAATAGAACTGATTATCTACAAACACTGGCCTCCCATGGACTCCAAAGTATGATAAATAAACCTACGCGTGTAACTAATGACAAGAAATCTTGCATCGATCACATGTTCAGTAAGACTATTAAATCAACCAAATCTATCATATTCACCTCTACTATAACCAACCACTATACAACAATTTTATCTATTACAAAAAAGAAAATACAAAGATCGCAGCCCTACCCAATTATCGTGCAAAAGACAGAAACCAAATGGAACGATGTAAAACAACAGTTACTCAATACAAACTGGATAAGCCTACTGGGGAACCTTGAGGCAAATAATGCCTGGAGTAAATTCATTGAATATATAACATACACCATCGTGTCAAATACCAAATCAAAAGGAAAAAAGATTTCGCATAAAAACCAACATCTTAAGCCATGGATAACTCAAAGCGTTATAAATTGCATTAGAAAAAGACATGAATTACATAGGAAATCTAAATTAAATCCTTGTGATATTTTTATACGATACTACAAAAGGTACAGAAATATTTGCAAAAATGTTATACGAACTGTCAAAGAAAATTATTATAAGAAGAAAATAGACGAATGTAACAATGACCCGCGCAAATTATGGAAGATCATTAATGAAATTACAAATGCAAAATCATCCCATTACAAGAACGTGGAGGAATTAACAATTGAAAATACCCAAATCTCTTTCGCAAAGCATCCGGACAAAATTCTCGAATACGTAAACGAATTTTTTACTAATATAGGGTCACAATTAGCAAAGAAAATCAGACAACCAATAACTAGCATTTTACCAGAAAAAAAGGAAAATATGAACCAGATAGATAAATTAAAGTTAACTGATGTAACCAATACTGAAATCAGAAATGCAATTGTATCCCTTAATATTAATAAATCATCGGGAAATGACATAATCTCAAATAAAACAACTACAAAATGAACTGACCTTCCCATTGACATACTTGGTCAATCTGTCTATAACTACAAATGTATTCCCTTCATGCCTTAAAAAAGCTACAGTTATACCCATACATAAAAGTGGTAACAAAAAGGAAATATATAATTACCGACCCATAAGTCTCTTAAGCTCTTTTTCAAAAATCTTGGAAACTGTAATGAAGAAGCAAATTGTTCAATTTCTTGAACAAAACAAATTATTATCACCATCCCAATATGGTTTTAGAGCAAATCTGAGCACCAATGATGCCATAGAAAATCTAACAAGCATGGCCATAAAAAACATAGATGATGGGAAAAAATGTTTAGCTTTATTCATAGATCTTCAAAAAGCTTTTGACACAATAGACCATAAAATATTACTAACTAAACTAAAAAAAATAGGAATGGCCAAATCAACAATGAACTTATTGGAGTCATATATAACAGGGCGAGAACAAAAAGTACAAATTGGCAAACAAAAGAGCAAACTTCTCTCTTTAAACTATGGCGTTCCTCAAGGAAGTGTACTGGGACCGATTCTGTTCATTATCTACATCAACGATTTAACTAACCTTACCATTAAAGGAAACATAATCAGTTTTGCTGATGATACTGTTTTATTATTTCAAGAAGAAAAGTGGACTGATACATTTAATGAGGCTGAAAAGGGGCTTAGTGCACTTCAAAATTCGCTTAAAATCAACTCGCTTACCCTTAATATAAGCAAAACAAAATATATAACATTTTCAATAAACTCAAGGGGCCAACCAATAAAATCACTAGAACTAAAATTACACAAATGACATGGAAATAATATACAATCTTACTGCCTCGTCATCGAAAAAATACAAAACATAAAATATCTCGGAGTAATAATTGACGAAAATCTTAGATGGGACCTACACATCAAAGGTATTACGGAAAAACTCACAAGCCTTATACATTTCTTTAAAAATCTAAGAAACGTGTTAAATAAAAAGGATATGAAAAAGGTCTACTACGCGTTATGTCATTCTCGAATTGAAAATGGAATCATAGGATGGGGATCTGCTGCACATACGTACCTCCACAGCCTGAATACGATTCAAAAAGGAATCATAAAGACCATATTGAAAGTACCAATTAGAACGCCTTCAAATGAAATTTTCAATAACTTTGAAGTACCAAATGTACAACAAATATATGCCAAAAATATATTATTGAAGCTCTTCAAAAATGATGAATCCTCTACTAGACCGTGTATGCATAACACTAGATCGAATAAAAATGATATAAAAAATATTCCACGTTATAAAACCACATTTGGACAAAGAAACTATACATACTTTGCAACAAAACTCCATAACATCCTTCCCCAAGACATAAAACTAATAAAAAATCCAATTGAATACAAATCAAGAATAAAAATATGGCTTAACCGGTCAAATGCCGGGCCATTTCGCGGAAATTCGCAAAAAACACTAAAAAACCACCACTTTGAATTTTGAATTGAATGTTTTGTTGATAAATTTTGAGCTATTGTATATTTTATTGACTGAAACACGTTCACAACACAATAAACTATCTACTAAAACCACATTACTTGCATTTATTACGTAAATTAATAGGTTTTACGATGTTTTATTCGCGATACACGCATTTATTGCGACCGTTAAATCCGCGGCAAATTATGACAGCGCATTGTCACGGATAAAATCGTTTTAAAAATATTCCAGGGTGACAAGGTGAATGAAACTTTTAACACCACCTAGAGTAATGATGGCGCAAGCGATTTTGACACTGTTCTTCATACAAATTCTGTACATATAAGGGTCAAAATCGCAGACAAAAAGTTTTTCGTCGACAATATTATTCAAATATTTGAATTATTTTCTCGCGCATGCGCAAATGACGCCCCCAATTCCGCGTTCCCGGCCTGTCACAGGTTAAAGAGGTCAATGAGAAAACCCTAGCGAAGACGCTAAAAACGACATAGAATATAAATGAACTATATTTAAATAACTTTAGTCCGCCTCGGCACAGGACCCCCTAGTGAGGAGGACTAAGAAATACAATATTTTATACTTAATTTCACATTACATTTTGTATGTAAATTTTTTTCTATATAGTCGCTATAATAAAAAAAAAAGCCGTGTTTGGTGACCAGATCTGAATAGCCATGTACTTCTCTACTTCCCTCTTCCCCATCTCCTTCCTCTCCACACTATCTTCAGCCTCACAACATACCCCAATGTGGGGATGCCACAGTCTCACTGGCTCCAGAAGGGAGCAGCTGGGACTCTTGTGAGGTATTTGCATAAATAAAAAACCTAATATGTAAATTCACCTTCCCTCATTTTATAATTTGAAATGATTGCCTAGAACACCCTTGATTATCCAGGGTGGAAGCCAGAAAAGTGAAATATGCATTTGAACCTTTGGAACGCTCAACTCCTGTGACCTAATTAATACCTCTACAGTGTGCCGAGGGTTTTGTGGAAAAACCCAAAAGATGTCAGATTTGTGTGATTTATTTGCTTTTTCAATGTAAAACGTACATTAAATGAATACCTAAATAATCATGCATACTTGCAGGATCGTGTTTAAAACGATCTAAACTAAAATATGTAACAGTAAATATGTAAAAATCACACAAATCTGACAGGTTACCTCGTTAACGATCCCACAAAAGATATAGAATCGCTTGGCATGTCAGATTACTCATCGGTTACGTTGGTGTTCAACCAAAACCTTCTAGAGTGTGGAGATCTAGGAGGAGGTATTGGTTCAACAGAAACAAATTTTTTGTTATTTTTTAATAAATTGTATCCTGAAGAAGGTTTGTTGAAGCGAAACCGGTCGATATACAAAATAATAAATATTCGTGATTACACTAACAGCCTTACTAGTAAAAAATCACTTCCCAACCATTAAATTGTGTTTTAGTTACACATTGTACAAACACCGTACAATTTTAGATTCAATTTGGTACTAAAAAATAAAACTCCAACTCTATTATTTAAATCTGGCAACATCTAATCACGCATAAAATGGAGAAAAATAATGGTGATTATTTTTACGGAGTGCCCTGTGCGGTACTGGGTTAAAGGTATTTACGACTCGTGTAATCCCTATGTAAATCTTTTTTTTGTTCGTAAAATGGTCAATTTACAAATGTATTTGTATAATTCAACATATGTATTTACAACTTGTTTGGGTTATTTTTCGTCAGTTTTGGTCAAATAATCATACAATAATTGCATGTTGTAAATTGAACTTTCGTGTTACGAAAGAAAATGGGGTTATAGATTATAAAAATATTCAAATTGAATTTTATGGTCTTAATTTCATTAAAGCGATGGTTTTTTTATAACGTATGCCTAATACTAATATAATTACATATCTTCAAATTTAGAAAAAGACTTACTGTTCAGCCTGATCGCCCAGACTGCCTATGAACACCATGTGTGCGTGCACCTCTGGGCAACAGGTCAACGCTGTGGCCAGCCTGGAGGGTGGCACCCCATAGCGGGAAAGGTTGGCGTCCGACAGCGCCACCAGAATGCCTTCGTCCCATTGCGAGTTGGGCCCCTGCAGTGCTCTCGACAGCCCCTGGACTGCATGCTGTACAGCCTGCACGGTGGTGTCGCCAGACCAGCAGAATTGGGAGTGGGCGTGCATCGTGCGGATTACCTAAAATTATTACATTTTAATAATTGTTATTGGATTACCACATATTTCCTATGTTTACATTTGTTATTACAATATCAATCTAGGACCTAGGTACTATTTCATTATTTTAGCTACTCTGAATTATTTTAAAAGAATTTTCTGTGAAATTTGCAGGCATTTTTTCGAAATACCATCTAATGTTCTACAGGTTAAATAAAGCACTCTTTTAGGATGAATTGCCTATTTAGAAAAAAAAAACAGAGTGTGCAATTCACACGCGGTAGAAGTGAAACTTTAAAAAAAATGAGTACAAGAGTGGGAAGGCTACGAAGCACAGCACAAAGAGGAGACAGACTATACTGTCTCATTCTTTCGCAGGCTATATAATCCTATAGATAAATGTGTTTGTCTCTTTTTAGTGTCGCTATTTTTCATTGAGTTTCAAATCTTAATGGTGCCAAAGAAGTTTTCACTTCAAAAAAGGATAGGTCAACAAAATTGAGTAATAATCGGGCGGTAATGCAAAAGGGAACCAAGTCAAAGTTCATCGAACCAGTCAAAAAAAAATCATCAGGCCGTTAAAATGCCTGACGTAAGCTTGAAGTAAAAACTGCTACTTGTGTTGCAGTTAATTCAAATCTCCCAGTGGAACATGGAACTTCAAGCCAATCACCGGAACATGGAATTTTAAGCCAATCACCGCTCTACCCCCTCGAAGAGTTAACCTTGTTAAATGCATTTTTTAATCACCTCTTTCCGTTAAATTGCACCCAATTCTTTTTTTTTAAATATTCACATCTGGGTAGGTACTTGCCTTTATACTCTGCTGTGATTAGCCATAAACCTTTAAAAAAACTTGAGTTAGGTTATGTCATCGAAAATCAAAGATTGCTAAATGGCCACCAGTAAAAAATTATCATGCGTTGAGAATGGAAAGCTAATGACTATATTTATAGCAAACCCTTTACAACCGGCTTCATATGATCGTGAGTTTATCGTTGAAAAAGTCCTGACAGAAAACAAATTTGTTTTTGGAAACAGAGCCGATATCGATCAAAAGTGCGGGAGCTGCTTATGTAGGTTAACTTCACGCATGTGTGCTTCAACCAATAAGTTGCCCAGCCCTATGGGATCATAATTAAGAGGTTTACGAGTGGGCCCATCAAAATATGAAAAAAATAAATTATATTATTATTTTTAATTTATAAACCAACGTTTAAGAGAAGATTTTTATGCATAGCACTTGCAAAGGGATGAGCAGTCCTAGTAACAAAATCAATGTATGTAATAATGAAAATGTCTGATACCTGTAGTCTCTCCTTCTCATTTTGTGGCGGTTTGTCAAGGGAAACCAGTTCCAGGTTGTGCGATTCGCCCGAGTGCCCCCAGATGTCGTACTTCAGCCGAGACTCAAACCCACGCAGGGCCTCCATCACCAGCACCACAGCCTCCAAAGATCGGTCTAATCGCCCATCAAATGAGTTGAACCTAGAATAATAATTAACAAAAATGATATGAAGTTTTGGTAAATTATAAACTACAGTAAAGATGTGTACAGAAAAGCAAACTTAGCAATATTCTGGATGCATGTAATGCTTGGGGGAGGGGGAACAAACAAGGACATTATGAAAAAAATAGCCACCATAGAAAGAAACATTTTAAGCATCTTCTTGTGAGATGAGTTAAATGTTGTCAACATCAATGGTAATGTGATACACAGTTGATACCCAACTTCATAATATCAGAGAGAGGTTGTTCGTACATCACCTACGATACTTTCTTCTTACACGTCTTGTATGAAAACGAAAAAAACAGAAGATACTAGAACGATGATGTCACATACGACCTCAACATTGGAATTAAAATATCATTGGATGGCATTCTTTGAAGAAAATTCACCGGTTACAGAGTAGGTGGACTGAAACCTAAAAAAAAACTGCCGATTTTAGTTGAGTGACGGTAGTAAATCTGGAGACATCTGAGGGGTCGTTTACGTCCAAAGCACAAAGAAGTAAGCCACTAATTTAAATGGTCAGTTTTATGAAATGATAATAATGGTTGGCAATACCTATACATGCTGCCGGAAACATCTACAAGCAATCGCAGCAGTTTGGGTTTTTCTTGGGTTGATCCGGGCAAAGGGGCTCGGTCCATTCGGCGCCTATAAATAGCCTCCTCTCCAGTAAGACCTGAAAATTTTGCATTTTGATTTCACTGCGCAAAAGATTAATAATGCTTTCAGATGCATAGCTAGTGGAACTATGGTGAAATGTATAAGCATACTTGAGTTTTACATAATGTTGGAGTTTTACCTACCATTAAAACTCTTATTATGTTGTCTTGCTTATCCAGAATATATAATGTGAGATATCAGCCTTATTTCCCGCCAGCGTCGGTCATATCCATTGCTTTATCTTGAATTTCCCGCCATTCTTCTGCAACTCCCTTCAGCTGTCAATTGTCACCGTGCAGTTGGCATCTTGAGATGCCGTGTTAATTTAATTTGGACTCACCAAGCAGAGCTTAAATATATTCTGGATAAGCAAGACAAAATAATAAGAGTTTTAATGGTAGGTAAAACTCCAACATTATGTGTGTCGTTGCTTATCCAGAATATATAATGTGAGAAGTGTTTGTTATCGCTTGGTGACAATTCTAAAGCCAAAATTGTGACTATTACTGTATTGCTTGCAATAACTTGGTCAAAGACTGAGAGTGAATGGGGGGATTCAGCACCTCAACGTTGAGACCTCTGATTTGTCTATAATATTTCTTGAATGTGTTTTCTGAATTCCAGCTTCCTCTTTCCAAAATGGTGTTTATAGGACACTCTTCCAGCCAACTTCTTGAAGCTGCAGCTGATCTCAAACTCCCAGGAGAGGCATCAATCCCAGCATCCTTCAAAATTGTTTTAATCCATCCACCAATAGCAGTTCTCGAGGCTGGCTTTGCAGGCCCCAACGTGGAAATAAACAGACATTCAACACCAGCTTCATGTCTTCTGTTCTCACCCAAAGACATAAGCTTTCTCAACCAGAATATGGAATCTATATTACGATCCTCTGCTTTGTAAAGCTTCCAACCAGACTGTCTATGTGTAGAGGTGTCCTTCTTAGAACCAAAAAATTTGGCCATAGTACAATGTGATCATCATTGTCAACAAGATTATCAGAAGATGCATGTAGTAAGGTCAGATCCTGTACTTGTCTTCCTGATGCCAGAAGTAAATTAACAGAACATCTACGAGATGCTTCGAAAAGAGTCAGGTCATTTGAAGGATTCTTACAAAGCTAAGTCACCAAGTGTCCTGGATCCCAAGTAAATGCTCTATGCTTCTTATTTGCAGAATTTCCTGTACCTCTCATCACTCGCTTGACTAAGGGATGATTACTTATCCTCAAATCGCCTATGGGGTCATACAAAACCGACACTACAGACTTGTGAAGTGCTATAGTATTGGGATCCAAGCCTTTCCTCACTCTTAGGTATGCTAAAAAAACGTGCCAGCTGAGATCCCGAAGGGTCATTAGGACATGTATTATTAATGGCGCACCATTCCTTCCAGCTCTTCCACGCCATGTGATAAGTTGTAAGCTTAGGTTTGCGCCAACCCGCATTCAATAGAGCTTTTTTCTTGCTGTGACCAATCGTTCAAAGCTTCACTCCACCCCTAATCTTCCACACCTGTAGTTGGAGCTTCTGGACCTGTTGAGGATGAAATCCTGTCGATAAGTCTATCAAGTTGTCGACCAACAATGGTATTATGTGAGGTCGGTCTAGGGCTCTTCTCTTTAGGTCTGGTAACCAAAACACTTTTGCCCAATTTGGGGCTACAACCAGGTACACCCCTGATGACTTGTTCAGATGTGTCAGCACTCGTGGCATTAAGCAGAGGGGAGGAAAGATCCATGCCAAGGGGAAATTCCAACTCCTGCTGAACAAGTTGTGAAGCATTGCTCTCTTGTCGTGGGAATCTATCGAGACATACTGATCCACGAAGTGAGCCCTCGAGGGAGCGAATAGATCCACTACTGGACTGCCCCACTTGTGAAAAACAGCTCTTACCGCTGGGGGTAGAAGGTGCCATTCTGGTAATGTCATCCCTCAGGATAGATGATCCGCGAGGCCATTGTAGCGTCCCGGCAAATACTGCACTTGTAAAGAGATTCTGTGCTTGTCCAAAAGCGTAAGAATCTGAAATGTCAGATGAAGGAGACCCATCGACTTGGTGCCCCCCTTGTTCCTCAAGTAGGCTACAACTGTCCTGTTGTCCTGTTCTGAACTTCTCAAATTCCGAGTCAGAGACGTTAAGGCATTTAAGATTACTGTCATCTCCTTCATGTTGCAATATCCCCCCCTCTAACTGTCTGTCCAACAACCCAACAGAGGTACATAGTCGATCAGGGCTCCCGGCCGTGATCTGCCGCATCCGTAGTCAGAGAATGTGTTGGGCTGGGAAAATGAAGAGTTGAAACATGATCTAAGTTGATCATCCACCATTTCATTTCTGACAAGACCTCCTTCTTTATCAGAGACTTTTGCTGAGGGGTCAGCTTCAGCATTAACTGTAATTGTATCAGCCGAGTATGAAGTCGACCTCTGGGGACCACAAAGGTAGCAAAATTCAACTTTCCGAGAATACTCTGAGCTCCTTTCAGAGTCCATCTTCGTTTTGTCACGGATCTCTGAAGTGAGTTCCAAAGACCTTGGCGTCTGTATTTGTTTAAGGACTTCTGTTTCAGATGGGGGTTCTACACAATTCCAAGATATTCCACTGACTGTGCTGGCTGACGGACACACTTTTGGAAATTTACCGACCAACCTAACTAACCGCTCTAACAATTAAAGAGCTTCTCAAGTTTGACTGAGGATCTCTCTGGTCTGATGAGCCAGGAGAAAGTCGTCTAGGTACACAATGATCCTGATAGCCTGTCTACACAGGATTTCTGCAATACAATTTGTGATAGCTTTTAAATTGAAGATCGACTGTTTCGAGTCTTCGCTCGTTTGAACCAGAAAAAGTGTTGATAGGAAGGTGGCATTGTCGTCAGCTCTTTCCATGTACCATCTCTCATCATTGTCATTTCCGGTATTACTTTCGTTTTGAACCTCCTTGCGGAAGCTTGGCTTGGACTTATCAACGAGGCTCTTGGATGAATGGTATGCGGTATCCTCTTATCCAATGTAAGATGGTCTCTGGGACATCTAAGGCCTGCCATTCTCTCCAATAATCCTGTAGTGTAGTTGACCCGCCCGAAATGGTTGATAGTCACCTGTTGAAGTGGCCACGAGAGGTCTGCCCCCTCGCGCCACGCTTCTGTTCCCTCCCCTTACTCCTCATACGGGAGGAATATTGGGGGTTTCACCCGTGGTCTGCCTGCCGGGGAAACAAGGGAAATGCCATCTTTTCCTTTGATGTCTGCTTGGGGGAAAGGCAACAACCTCCTTAGATGAAGGGCGGTTGTGCGCCGAGTGGCTACCCTGAGGTAGGCGCACTGGACTAAAGCACTTTGCTACACCACCTAGTTTCTGCAACTGGGCAGAAAGTGCTTCTTCGCCAAAAGGATGAGTGGTAGAAGGAGGAATTCTGCTGAAGAGCCTCCGTTCCACTCCAATCTTACAGCTGTCCATTGTTCCTGTAAAGACCTGACAGGGAACCTTCTGAACTACTTTCCCATTTGATAAGTTTTTTGGAGAGCCTGTTGAAAGCACTGTCTGCTTCAATGAGGCATGCAATGCCAGCATCTTTTCCATGGCCGTAAATATTGGTGAGGCGGTGACAAATGCCAGCACCTCGCAGTTTACCTCCAGCTCCTTGAAGCCTGGATCAGCCAAATATTCCTTTAAAGCAGATGCACAACGGACATTGGCCCACTCGCCCGAGTTTGAAACATGCTTGAAACTGTCAAAAGCAGGACCAAACTTTTATAAATAAAGCTGAATTATAGATAGGTCTAACTATATCAAATTGCGTCAAACGATTATCAAACGAACATGAATGTCATGATTTCGTATTTGTAATTTGAATATTTTAATATGACATCGCCGATGGTCATATTTCATTAAAAAAATCGATTACCTAAATTCCAAAGGTGGAAAAATGGTTAAATGTGTCTACAATTGATCCATAAATCAGGTAATTACGTAAGACAATACATTCAGCTTAATTTATCTTTACTATGGATATAAATGGGTCGATCCCGGCGGCATTGCAATGCTGCCGGGCCAACCCGCGACAGGAGTGGAGCAAGCCCCGAACATCCTGTCACATTCCAAAAACCAGTTTAATAAACTGGTCCCGCATTGTGGGAACTATCAGATATTAAGCTGATAGGACAGATAATACACTTATCTTAGCCAACAGGCCGAGAAGCGATTGCTAATCGGCGCGGCGTCCTTCCGTTTTCGAGAACAAGCGACGCAGATTTATATAGCGTAGGTAGTAGGAATACACTAATCTGTCAAAAATGTTTACACTAATCACAAATTTTTCATAAAATTACGGAATTTGCGGGTAGCAACAGATATTATTTTCGTTAAAACAATTACGAACAAAAAATTTTACGACCGGATGTGGGCGAAATAATGCCAAAATTGAATTAACACGGCATCTCAAGATGCCAACTGCACGGCGACAATTGACAGCTGAAGGGATTTGCAGAAGAATGGCAGGAAATTCAAGATAAAGCAATGGATATGACTGACGTTGGCGGGAAATAAGGCTGATATCTCACATTATATATTCTGGATAAGCAACGACACACATAATCATATATTATTTGTACCTTCGACAATTTTAGTGTCGTCTAAATCGCCGGATGTCTGGTGACTCTCCCAGTGGCGCTCTGTCGCCCTAGCTTGCAAGGAACTGAGCACTCCTCGCAATGAACCGACCTAGAAAATGAATTTATTATTATAAAGCGTAAACTTGCGTAGGGAGGGTGGCGAGCCCATCGCTCAGAGAGTGGAAATATGACCTGCAATAGCCATCCCAAGCCAAGGTGTGAGCTACCATGCTCAGGCAGAATGTCACTGAAGTACAATGTTTTGAATGGTGCCTCCGAGAAGCAGGGTCGCATTTAGGAGTGTTTAGACCTTACCTCAGCACTCGGGGCTCTGCTGAAGTGGATCTTTTATTTCCTTAGATACTTGTGGGACCAAAAATGGACCATTCAAACAAAAAAAAACTAACATTGTTGAGGACCCTTTGGGGAACTCAGGGGGGGATAGAGATGAGATCTGAGGCCAACTCGCTGGGCTCTTATTTCTTGGAACCTTATGGGAACCAATGGGTAGTGGGTAGTGGAGAGGAGAGCTGAAACTACCTCGGTGGAAAACAACCAATTCCTAAAGAAATAGCTCTTAAATATTATATATATGTACATATATATATATGTATATTTCACTGAAACTTTAGTTTAAAAAAGGAGCTAGATTATCTGAAACAAAAACGAGCTTAGAAGCAAAACCACTTTTTTGGAGCAGACAGCATCAATTTAAAGCTAAATCTAAAAGAGCTGAATTGACAACATTATTAATGTATTTGCTTACTTGTGCAAATTTAGTTTGCGTAAATTAACATTTGTGCAAGCCGTTTCCGTGGTATACTGTTATGTCGTCTCAACGTACAAGCTTACTTGTGCAAATTAGGAGTTTGTGCAAGTAAGATTGAGCATGTAGACAAAATATAGGGTAATAACTGCTTTACTCAATATCTTTAAAATGTTTAGTTTTATGCCTTTCCTCTTTAGAGCAGTAAATAATTGAGACATTGAATTTATCAAATTGATGATCAGCACCATTTTTAATTTTTGACATTTGAACGGTCCCTGTTAAAAGCAGAGAGTAAAGTATATACAAAGATGTTATGAATGTGTATAATATAACAAACCTGTGTTCTCACTGCCCCAAGGAATTGTTCATACAACTTGGCATCATATTCGCTCATTCTGATTTCCTTGAGTCGTTCTTCAAAGGAGCGTCTGTTCATTTCACGCGCAGCCTTCTTTATGTGCTCTGGAATATCATCTTTCTCTGCGTCAGACAACTGGAATGAGATAAAACAATATCCTATTAATATCATCTTTCTCTGCGTCAGACAACTGGAATGAGATAAAACAATATCCTATTAATATCATCTTTCTCTGCGTCAGACAACTGGAATGAGATAAAACAATATCCTATTAATATCATCTTTCTCTGCGTCAGACAACTGGAATGAGATAAAACAATATCCTATTAATAAATACTTAATGAGACAAATTTAATTTCTTGTTAATTGACACATTATATTGTGAACTTGTAAATAATTCCTGGCTTAAATAAACCCAGGCAGACAAATTTCCAATATCATTCATAAGATTTATAATATTGATACGAGCATGAAGAGTGACCCAAAACCCGGTCACTAAAAAATAAACGCAAAAGGGAATCAGTCACGGCTCGAATCGAGCTACCCAGTGTAGTCTAGGTACTTTCGTACGGTGGTTACACAAATCCTTTTTTTTTTAAACGCACCAGAATTCGAATTGAATTGTTTAGTTTCATTTTTCATTTTTTGACATATAGGAGTTTTTTTTCAGAAGCGTCATGTGAGACTGTAAAAAAAAACATTAACTGATATTCTGTGAACTTGTAAAATAAACTATCGGAACGAGATACTTGTATTTTGTTTCTGAGCCCACTAAATTGATACTCGACCCGATCAATTGGCGCCCAACGTGTTTGTCAGATCAATGAGTTTTAACGAATAAATTCAAAGACAAGAGAGGCAACAAACCGAACAAAAGTGGGCTCAAAACACTGAAAATGCCACAAACACGTAGCACAACAGCGGGCAACGCTACCACAGTGGAGAATGAGGATAACAGTCCTCTAACTCAATCCTCAGTGGATGTACCAAATGGAGAAACCTTCACGACAGACACCCAGACGACACGAATCCTTGAAATGTTAGCAACAAAACTCGCTAACATAGCCGTGTGTCAAAGGGAGCCTCGCCTGGAGGCAATATTTTCTGGGAGACTGGAAGAATTTCCATGACTTTTCCTGGAACGGTGCGAAGAGTATTTCCAAATAGCTAACACCTACGAGGAAAACAAAACGAGGGTGGCAACGGCCCAGCTCCGAGACAAAGTGAAGGACTGGGCGAATACTTATAAACACCCAGAATGGTCGATTTTTAAAAGATTTTTCCTTCGGGAATACGAGGGACCAGAAGTGGAACTCCGACTTCAAAACCAGATCTACCATAAAACACAAGAGAACACGGAATCCTTGGCAGAGTTTATTGCTAATAAATAAAGAATGTTTGCACGACTCCACCTGGCAAAACAATTATCGGAGTTAGATGTATTCGTGCCTGCGTTTTGTAATAGCCAAATGTTACCCCAGTACATACACATATATGCCACCACCATGGAAGAGTGGATGAACCAGGCCATGAGGTTTGAAAATTCTAAAGGCAGATATAAGATCCTAGGCCAACGCCAAACAAGAAGCAATTTATCTCCTCGCCAGTCAGCTCAACAATATTCTCCGCGTCACTGTTCACCTCAGCGCAGTTCACCTCAGCGTCAATCACCGCCACGCCGTTCACCGAGTCGCCAATCGCCATACCGCCATCCCCCGGCCCAGCGATCCCCAGCTCAACAAAATAGAAGAGATAGAAACTCGGGAAACCGGTACCGCCCGGGAGCTCGTTACTAAAACGGCAACCCGGGCAAAGAAGGAAGAAACCGAAACAAACCGCAGAGTGCCACACGGCAATAGCAGGTTCCTTCCTTCGAAGGGTGAGAGTCACCATAGAGGGGCAAACCTATCAGGCATTGGTAGACTCTGCATCTTCACACTCTATAATAAGAATGGGCATCGCCCAAAGTACCAAATTACAACAATCCTCGATTCCATGCCTCAAGTTGGCGAACAAAAGAAACGTGATGCGAATAAAGGGTATGATATCGATAAAATTCGACATCCAGAATATAACACGGGAATGGAAGTTCCTCGTGGGAGAGAACCTAAGGGAGGAAATCATCTTAGGACGCGATTGGCTGTCCAAAGAGGAAGCTTCAATAGACTTCATGCGGAACTGTTTAAATTTCGGAAGCTCAATCAGGACATCCGCCCTTTTGTGCCCGTTCGCCAGGGACAAAATAGTAACGATGTCCACGGGCCACTATTAGATCAAGTCCCAGAACAGGAGAAAAAAGGATTCACGGATCTATTATCCGAATATAGTGAAGTATTTTCCCCCTTGACAGGCACAGCGAAAGTACCACCGCACAGAATCCACCTGAACACCGACAGACCAATCTGCGTTCCACCACATCGCCTTTCGGACGAGAAGAAAAAGGATTTATACAAACAACTGGAAGGGATGCTAGCGGATGGAGTAGTAGAATCCAGCAGATCCCCATACAGTTTCCCAGTAGTAATGGTGGCCAAAAAGGGAAAAGAAGGGCGACGATTCTGCATAGACTACAGAAGGTTGAATCAAGCAACAATAACTAAACCCTCCCCACTGCCAATCATCCACGAAACACTTAAAGACCTGAGCACAGCCAAGGTATTCACAGTACTGGACCTTAAAAGCGGGTACTGGCAAGTGCCGATGGCACCAGAAGACAGAGAAAAGACTGCCTTTACCACACCAGATGGGGGCAGTTACCAGTTCTGAGTAATGCCATTCGGGTTAAAAGGTGCACCCAAGACATTTCAAAGAACCATGAACCAGCAAGTATTAGCCGGGTTCCTTAGAAAATTTGCCATGGCCTATCTGGATGATATCGTCGTATATTCCGAAAACTTAAAAGACCACTTACGACACCTCCGTCTCATCCTAGAACGATTGGCAGAGTTTGGGTTAAAATGCTCTCCAGAAAAATGTATCATCGCCACAGATGAAATCACATACTTGGGACACACAGTCAGTGCCACGGGCAACACTCCCCAGAGGCCACACGAAGAAGCCATTAAAAATACACCATCACCTCAAACAAGAAAAGAACTTGGCAGTTTTCTAGGAGTGTGCAACTGGTTGAGGGAATACATACCAAACTTTGCCGAAATGTCAGCACCCTTAACAAATCTTACCAGAAATAAGATAAAATTCCAATGGACCGGAGAAGCCGAAGAAGCCATGCAGCAAATAAAAAATGCAATGGCGGGGCCGCTGGAACTCAAGAGACCTGATTTTAGTAGAGAGTTCGTGCTACAAACGGACGCAAGTAAATTAGGAGCTGCAGCAGTACTCTTCCATAAAAATGAAGATGGTTCACGAGATGTGATATCATACTAGAGCACCCGGTTCTCACCAGCTAAAGAAAGGTACCATGGCAATGAACAGGAAGCACTGGCAGCAATATGGGCTATTAAGAAATACCGACCTTACCTAGAAGGGAGGCACTTTAAGCTCATCACAGATAACCGAGCTCTAACATGGCTAAACGAGGCAAAGAACGAAAGAGCCAAACTCACAAGATGGGCCCTACTCCTACAAGACCACGACTTTACTGTAGAGCACTGTCCGGGGAAAGCTAATGAGCTCGCCGACGCGCTGTCTAGAAACCCAGGACCAACGCAAATGATACTCGAAAAGGTTACCGGAAACACCCGAGAAAGCTATCCGGAAGTCGGCGGAGATAACGGCATAAACCAAATAAACTCAGAAGAGGAGGAAGAGCAACAAACCCTAGCAAGTGCGGTAAAATCAGGACAACCGACAGATCGGGAAATACGGAAAAGAATAGATCGATGGAACACTCTAAACGACAGAGAAATCCTAAACAATGCCATCGATATAGATCACTACACAAGGTATAACGTCCACCAAGAAATACTTTGGAAAAGAGACGAAGGAAAGATGGACCGGCTGTTCGTCCCTCGAAGCACAATTCCAAGAGTTCTGGAAGAATACCACAACTCGGACACCGCAAATCACCCGGGAGCAGCAGAAACAACGAGAGCAATATCAGCACATTACTTCTGGCCAGGAATGAACGAAGAGATCCGCAGACTGGTACGCCAGTGCATGACATGTGCCACATCAAAACGTGGCCCAAATAGACCCGCGGCTCCTCAAGGAGGCACGAAACCAAATAGACCATTTGAAGTGGTCGCCGCCGACGTCATGGGACCGTACCCAAGAAGCCTGCATGGAAACAAATTTATTCTTGTAGTAACAGACTTATTCACAAGATGGGTAGAAGCATTTCCGATTAAGTCTAGTATAGCAAAGACCATAATCCACCAGTTAGAAACTGAAGTATTTCCAAGGTACGGCTACCCGAAACGCATTCTCACGGATAACGGGCGACAGTTCATCCACCGCCAATGGTTAGCCGCAATAGAAAGATGGCAATGTAATCATTGGACAACAGCTATATACCACCCACGCTCAAACCCCACGGAAAGGAGAAACCAGGAAATCAAAAAAGGCTTGAGAATTCTCCTCAGAGATTCACCTCACAACAAATGGGATGAGAAACTGCCGGGAGTAATAATGACGACCCGCAACAGAAAGAACGAAGCGACAGGCGTATCACCCAGTCAAGCACTACTGGGATATGATATACCGCGACCAGGAGAGTGGCAAGCTTTTCCAGAAAACGCGAACGAGGCAATCGTTTTACCCCATCAGCAAGAACCAGCAGATGAGGAAATAAGAAGGAATCAAGCAGCGTACCAAGAGAGGTACGCCCCAGCGGTGGAAGCCTTACTTAGATACCAACAAGGAGAAGAGTGTTAGTAAAGGAACACCAATTATCTGGGTCTCCAGAAGGAAATTTCGCAGGGTTTGCACCTAAATGGAGTGGACCTCACAAAATCCTCATGAAAAGTGGAAGAGGTAATATATACTGGGTAGACAAAAGAGGTAAACCCACTAAAGTCCACGCAGATGAATTAAAAAGGGTACCAATAATCCAAGAAGTCCGGGTGGAGGATCAAAATAACGAGGTTTTGACTCAAGAAGACCGGGTGGATTGATACGAGCATGAAGAGTGACCCAAAATCCCGTCACCAAAAAATAAACGCAAAAGGGAATCAGTCACGGCTCGAATCGAGCTACCCAGTGTAGTCTAGGTACTTTCGTACGGTGGTTACACAAATCCTTTTTTTTTAAACGCACCAGAATTCGAATTGAATTGTTTTGTTTCATTTTTCTTTTTTTGACATATAGGAGTTTTTTTTCAGAAGCGTCATGTGAGACTGTAAAAAAAAACATTAACTGATATTCTGTGAACTTGTAAAATAAACTATCGTACCGAGATACTTGTATTTTGTTTCTGAGCCCACTAAATTGATACTCGACCCTATCAATATATATGGTCAATTCCACTTGTTTGTACGGGTTATTGGGAGAGCCTGTTATTTGGGCCAAAACCCAAATAATATATAATATTATAATATATACGGTCAATTCCACTTGTTTATACGGTTTATTGGGAGAGCCTGTTATTTGGGCCAAAACCCAAATAATATATAATATTATAATATATACGGTCAATTCCACTTGTTTATACGGTTTATTGGGAGAGCCTGTTATTTGGGCCAAAACCCAAATAATATGTAATATTATTTATTTTTTATTTATTTATTGTTTCTTTACACTGTAGGTAAAAATGTTTACAATACAATTTGTTACCTCACTAGGACAAGCCTGTGTTGAGGTTAACAATAATTATACAAGTTAACAAAATAACACAAAATTATACAGATTTTGAAAGAACAATATTGTTGTATTTCTTACAGATTGAGATTAGATTATGGGTACCTACTGGTACCTACTAAACTGATGGCGCTAGGTACTACATTAATGTAGACTTTTATATACGGTCAATTCCACTTGTTTATACGGTTTATTGGGAGAGCCTGTTATTTGGGCCAAAACCCAAATAATATATAACAAATAAAGAAATCAATACCAATTTATTTTGGCTATCGGATAGCCAATTTATTTGGATACCGTTCCGTTTCATTGGGACTAAACTGAAGTTGAAGCAAAACATGTCTCAGTAAACTTTAGTTAAAAAGGGCGGGCGTGTGGTATGCGGCGCGGGAGATGGGAGAGTGTTATTTTTTATTGCACCCATCATTGATTTGTTGTTTTGGATTCGTATTAATATGTCGGTACCTATAGTTAGTATATAATTCTTTTTCTGTAATTTTTTTTACCTACCTACCTTAAACTTTTCTTATTTGGGACAGCCTCTTATTGGGGTGTAATGTTTGGGACCGGTGTGTCCCAATATTATATTTTTTGATAATCCGACTAACCTGGTGCACGGCATGCCCAGCGTCCAGGCGGTAGGGGCCTCCTTTACCCCCGAGCCCTGCGGTGTCTCGTCCCCCGGTACCCCCGGCCCAGGTGTTGCCCCCAACATGGGGATCCCCCTTAGGGTCCACTTTCCCATGCTTTGGACTCGACACGTCTAATCTGGAAAATAAAATAGCATTGTTAAAAACTTTATTTGTAACTCTGAATTTTTTTATCATTTTTTGTTTATGATTTATTTTACTGTCAAATAAAATTAAAAAATGTTTAAACTGCTTAAAATGATAATTGCAGCAGTCAGCTCCAGATGTTGACTTGCCAAGATGCCAAAGAATCAAGGAGAGAAGACGCATATCGTCGGCAGAAAGGCTAATTGACGTAACCAGCAAATTCTCTACTTTCGGGAAAGTCGAAAAAACAAAAACAAAAAATCAGAAAATAGGAATGGTAACCCCTATCTCGTTGATTTTTACAACGAACAACAGAATAATGTATATGTTTCTACCAATATAATTAGATCTATGTAATTATTTTAAAAAAATGATGATTTTGGTGGTTACATCCATTCTTTTTTGTGAAAATTTTACGATTGCTTGCCTGTAACCAACAATATCTAGTATGAGAAGCTTAGTGTGCGATTAATTTATGGAAAGGCAAAAGGGTGTAACCTCTTTTGTGTTATTTGTAGCTCCTAAAACCATGGTGTAAGCCTCTTCAAAGGGAATCAGACTTACAATTAGTGGATGTAACCAAATTTAAATTAAAAAATTATTTTTGTAATGGGAGGTAATAAGTTTACAGTTCGCAACTGACATTTATTCAGAAATAAATGCACATACTTTTTTTTTTGTATTTTAAGCTCTATTTAAATAGTGATAACTCGTCATTATATCATTATACATCATTACTTTTTTTATATGCATCACTTATTTTTTTTTTAAATATGGCAATCGAAGTTTTTAAAAACATAATTAAATAAAAATAATAAAAAAATATATAGGAAAAAAAAATATATTGAAAAAATTCAAAACTTTAAAAAATCATACACCAAAAACATCCAGGCTGGTGGTCAGCCGATCAAAGAACTCTTCAATGGGATGATCTAGACTACAGTAATTCGTTGGTTTCATTCATGTATTTGATGTAGTCGTTGCTAGCGGGGCACGCGAAAGCACTGTGGAACGGACGGGATTCGGAAGATTCTGCCGGTCGGCAGACCTGCTTTTTTCTCATTTACTAATCGACCTCTATCGTATGAGACCATTCACAATGACCATGAGCACAAAATTTACCCATGAATTTACGTATTCACCCTGCATCGGCCGGATGCGCACTGAACGCCGAAGCAGGATGCAATAACACGATGTTTGAGCGTGACGCATTTTCGATTAAAACAGTGTAACGTTCTTCACAAAATAAAAGTCTTCAAATCTGTGGTAGTATTCAACTTTCAATAAGTTTTTAAACTTACAAAATGATGTTACTAAAAACATTCGATGCGACACAACTTGTAGGATTAATATAACCAAATAAAACTTAAAACTTTAGTCAGCCGTTTGCCGTAAGCGAAAATGTTTCCTAAAACACGAAAAGGCTATTTGACGCAACCGTATAATTTTTCATAGTAAATAAAAACTAAAACATTGGATACGCCCGGGTTCAAGGGAGTAACCCGCATTTTATTAAAAAACGTCGGATTTTCCATCACTTACGTCAATTTTTGGTCGAACTTCCGGGAAAAACAGTAGGTATTTTATGGGGGTAAACTTTCCAATTTTCATAATATATAAACTTCGAGTCCACAGACCGATGCAGTTTTTTTTTTCAAGTAAAATGGCATCAAAAAGTGAAAATCGATAAAATGTTGGTTACATCAATTAGCTTTTCTGCCGTCGATATAATACCTAAAACCTAATACACCACCCTTGAAATTTTTACTAGCGCGCCAGGCGTCACTATTTAAGAATTATTATATGTTATTTTAAATTTTTTTATTGAAAATTTTTGATACAATACATAAAAAAAGTAAAGTATATAAAAAAAGCTTAATACAATACATGAATGAACAAAAAAATCCCACAAAGAAGGCAATGACAAATACAAGATACACTCAGATTTAAGTCATCACTAAAAACATTCCTTCTGAACAGGTCTCATTACACATTAAGTGAATACCTCACATAGGTACAAATGTTTTTATATTTATGTTTATATAATAAATTAAAACAAATTCACTTTGTATTACACCACTTTTATATTTATATTAACATGTTAGGTTAACTGGAAGAAATAGGATATAGGTACCTATAAGTTATACCTTTTGTACTAAATGAAAATTTTGTACAATAAATGATTTTGATTTTGATAATGCCTGTGCGTATGATATTGATTTTTATTTTTATTTCTATGGTTAAAGTGAAGATTTTAAGTATACCTATACATAAATGAATAAATTAAATTATATATAAATTAAGTATAATAAATACTAACTGAATAATTGCGATTTAAAACTACAACATAATAACAGTCTGCACTGTTATTATCGCATTTGTGAAAGTTTTACAAGTGCAATTAAACGACAAAAAAGCAAACATTATAATATATGTACTCTAAAAGCTGTCTAATGGTAGATATAATTAATGGTTTCTTAAAACTTATAAGAAAAAAATATCTATTTCAGTATTTTTTAGCCAAGTTTTGGTATATTTTTTATAAGACTGAAGATTTTGACATGTATTCTCTTTAAAGGTTGTACATAGTAAATTATACATTTTTGGAGCTATAAAACTAATATGCCTTTGGGACAACCTAGTTTTGCAGTGGGGTACAGCTTATTCACAGGCACCACGTCTTTGGCTGGTACAATTTGAATTTTTTAGAAAGTTGTTTGGACGCATATAAATAAATTTAAGACATTGAAAACTATAGGTCTGTCTAAGGTCCAAGATATCGGTTTCCTTAAACAATTGTTTAGACGGATAAGATTTAGTTTTCTTGTACATGATCTTAATAATTGATTTTTGGGCAATTTCTAAAGGTTTTACATGATTAATGTAAGTTCCACCCCAGCCAATTATTCCGTAGGAAAGAGATGAATGGACTAATGCATCATAAACTAGTTTTATGGTTTTTATATTTACTATGTTACACATTCTTTTAAAAATATAATTTAAGTATCTGAGTTTGTTAACAGTATTTTCTATGTGGTTGGTCCATTTAAGTTGACAATCTATGGTCACACCTAAGTACTTAATCATTTTTCCTAATTTCATCTCTTCACAGGAAGAGCATGTGGTTGGGTTACAATTTATATTATGAAACTTTAAATTAAGGTTAGTTTTGGGAGCTGACTTCTGTGTGTTATAGAAAGGAATACAAAGAGTTTTTTCGTAATTCAAAGTAAGAAGGTTTCTATCAAGCCACTCTTTGACAATAGTAATACATTTGTTAGCTTTATTAGTTGTATCTTCCCATGACTTTTCTTGGACTGTTATTGCAGTATCGTCAGCAAATGAGAAAATTTTACCAGGTATAACAATGTTGCATAAGTCATTTATATAGATCAAAAAGAGTAGCGGCCCTAATACAGTCCCTTGTGGAACTCCATGTTTTACTGTGTCAAAATTACTCAAACATGTTCCAATTTTTGTACATTGTTGCCGATTTAACATGTAATTTTGTAAAAGCATGAGACATTTATTTTTAATTCCAATGTTGGATATTTTCTTTAAGAGAGTTTTATGGTTGACTGTGTCAAATGCTTTCTTTCAATCTAAAAAAAAGGTTAGAGTTTTAATATTTGAGTCTAGGTTTGAATAAATACTGTTGGTTAAATTAAATAAAGCATCATCAGTACTGAGTTTAGTCTAGTCCTGAGTCGATCGTGAAAGACCTGATCGTCGAAACCCGCTCACGAGCCACCAAAGAGCGAGCGGGTTATTTATTCGTCAGCACCCGGGTCTCCCGGGACCCGTGAACCGCGACACACTCCCGCGACCTAACACCAGCTACGACACATTCCTGCACCCGGTGACTCACAGACCGATCGCCGGGTGCCCATGTGGCGAGTGGCGAGACGTGTCAGCTCCCGGAACTAGCGAACTGCGACACATTCATTCGGTCGCCGATTGCCGATCAACGCACACACGTGCGTAACGTAACAGTATCCTGCTTCCTGCCCGTGTGTCACGTCATCGCGGGATTGTTTAGTAGAGACGTTTTGAATTAAATAACTTTTCATTTTTCGTGTGGGTGTGAATCTAATTGTGCATTGTAATAGAAACTATAAACTGGTAAAAGTGTAAAATGTCTGACCTTAATAAAAAGAAATTATAATAAAGCATTACAGCTTACAGCTAATTTACTTATTTAAATTCTCAATAAAAGCTTCAGAACAACACGTTTTTTACAAGGTTTTTATATCCTACAAAACATGATAAAACATTGTTTTTTTACCCCTGAAGCATGTATTTTTTTTAATTTATTTCTGGGACATGACATTACTAGTTACAGGTGTGAGCTGCGAGAGAACGTTCACACAATTATAACCTGGGTTTCGTATCGCGTATGACTTGACCGGTCTGGGCGGCGGTGATGAGTAATCGGGTTTCGTATTTTGTGTCGCGAAAGGAGCGGGTCTTGGCGACCCGCTCGTGACGCCAGTGTGTCGTGAGCGACCCGGGTCGTGTAAAACGGTCGATCGACTAGTTTAGTCCTAAAGCCATATTGGTTAGCTGATAGGAGTGCGAGATTCTAGAAATTCGATGATTCGTTTTTTTATACATTTTTCTAATATCATAGACAATTGAGAAGTTAATGTGATTGGTCGGTAGTTATCTGTTTTACACTGAGGTCCTGATTTGTGTATTGGAGTGATGTTAGCAAATTTAAATTTATTGGGAAAAATACTATTACTGATGCATGTGTTAAATATATGGTGTAGTGGTCTGACTATATGTTTTTTCATAGATTTAATTGTAGCATTGCTTAAGTTGTCAGGGCCATTTGGAGACCTAACGTTTATGTTATCAATATGGTTTGAGATTTCGACTTCTGTTATTTCAATAAATTCAGATAATTCAGGGTACAATTTTTAGTCTCTAAGAAGTCTGAGGGTACATGCTGAGAGTATAAGCTGAGAGAAGGATTATTGTCTATTAGGGTAGAGGCTATGTTAGTGAAAAAGTGATTGAAATTGTTTGCGATGTCTTCAACATTTTCTAAGATTATATTGTTTTCAGTTACAATTTTTTGAGGAATTTTGTGTTCGTTTTGATTCCTGTTTGAAATCTCATTTATGATGTTCCATGTTTTTTGTGAGTCATTATGTGCTTTTTGGAGTTGCTCAGAATAGTACTGTTGTTTGCATTCTTTTATGAGAGTGTTTAGGTAATTTCTGTATATAATATAATGGTTCCGTATGTTGTAATTTTGTGTTTTATTGTTGGATATGCAATGGTTTTCGTGAGTTTTGTAAGCTTTGAACAGTTTATTTCTGTAATATTTAATTAAATGAAGACAATATAAGCGAAACTCAACTGAAAATCTGAAAACAGAAAAACCAGAAAAAGATATTGACACCTCTGGTCCCAGTGGTGTCAATATCTTTTTCTGGTTTTTCTGTTTTCAGATTTTCGGTTGAGTTTCGCTTATATTGTCTTCATTTAATTAAATATTACAATTTGAGGTTTTACTCATAAAGTTAAAATAAAAATAAGTTTATTTCTGTGTTGAATTGAGATTATTAGACCACGAGTAATCCATGGTTTTATGTGTCTATGTTTACTTTTTGGTGTTTTTCTATATGATTTTGAATTATCTCATAAAAGTTATTTAGAGATATATTTGGGTCATTATTAGAAAGCACTGAGTCCCATGTTTCGGTTGTCAGTGAGATATCTAGAGATAGGTAGTTCATTTTTGTTTTGATTTGCTGATGATTATTGGGATCTATATTGCTAGGTGATTTTGTAGTACAATGGCCGTAGAAGGTAGGATAGTGGTCTGTAATGTCAACTTTTAAGGTAGCAGATATTTGTGGGTAAATTTTGTTTGATTTTAGAAAAATGTGATCAAGACATGAATCATTAGGGTAGTTGGGCCTAGTGGTACTGTGCATGTAAGATAGGTAACCTTTATTGTACAGTAAGTTTAAATATTCATTTGCAGTTTGATTTAATATTGCGTTATGTATGTTTATATTGATATCTCCTGCAATTAAGGAAAAATCGAATTGGTTCATATTAATTTCAGTTATAAAAGATTCCATTTCGAGAACGAATTGATTAGTGGATAAAGAGGGAGATCGATATATGGCCAATATAGAATATTTTTTTCCTTTTAGGGTAAAAGTTACATGGACAGCATTTGAATAATTGAAATTTAACATATTAACGTTAATGTTGGACACAAATTGGGTATTATAAAATAAAGTGAGGCTATCATGTGAGGTATGTCTAGAAGGTCGATACGATCGATAAGGTATTAAAATTAGGTAAGCTGAAAGGGACACATTCTCGCATTTGGGTTTCAGTGAGAATTTTTATGTCTAGGTGGAAAGATAAAGAATTGAGAAGGATACATAGTTCATCAAAATGTTTTTGGATACTTCTTATGTTCATGTTCAGCATGGTGAAGTTAGTATTGTCGAAAATTGTATTTATTTCGTTACAATTTTCGCATTCACGGGTTACAGGAACAATATTATTGTTTTCGTTAGCCATTTTTTGTGTAAGTGCCAGAGTGGTTTTTCTTATATGGTTCCCGAATTATTATAGCGGGATATCATTCGCGTCCTTGACATATATTATAGGAGAGTCTTGATTTTTCCTAAGCATTACATTTCCATTTTTCGTCCAAGCAAATTTATATCCCAATGATTTTGTTGATCGCGCTAGCCAAAGAAGTTGGTTATTGGCGGGAGTAAGCTTTTCGTTAATATAAATCTTCCTTTCCGAAGATGAGTATTTCATATCTCTTTCAGAAAAAAAACCCACTTTCTTTTTTTGGGAAAGAATTTTGTCTTTAGCTTCTTTTGTGTTAAGTTTTAAAGTGATAGATTTTTTTGTCGAATAGCAGTTTACAATATTCTTGTGTATTAGTTCTTCACAATCTAATTTTTTTAGAATGAGTTCCACTGGTATGTTTGGGTTCTCGTTTTCTTTTATTTCAAGCCCGTGAATTTCTAGAGATGTCTCCAGAGCGTTTTGTTGGATTTTGTTCATCATTTGTTTAAGACTTTTATTTTTAGTTTGGACTTCTTTAATTTTTTGGAATTTTTTTTTCTTTTCTTCCTCATAGTCACCAATTTTTTTTGAGAAGAAATAAATTGTTTTACTGACATAATTCACACTTCAGTAGTTTTTCATTTCGGCGCTCAGCTTTTCTATTAATTTTTCATCATGATCTGTAGCCGTTTTTGGTGTGAAGCAGCAATCGCATATAATGACTTTCTTTATTAGAGCAATCACTTTAGCAACTTGACAGTTTAACCATAGACGAAAGAATTGAATGAAAATTATTGAAATTATGTATATATATATAGCAAAAACCTAAAATAGTTACACAAATCTGGTCGTACGACGCATGCGCATTACAATTTGTCAGAAAACTTAGATTTTTAAGTATGACCTAGGTACATACAATATACATACAACACAAAAACCAGAACAAAAACCAGAACATAACCTTTTGCAAGGTTATGTTCCTTCGAGTCCGATAGTATTTTATTCGTATTATAATATTAAAATAGTGATAATTTTTTTTATTTATTTATTTATTTCAAGATTTTTGTTTATACATTACAAATGATAATATATGCAAAGTTATAAAATGATTCATATTTTATTCTACTACTCCGTAAGTTGAGCTCTAGGAGCTCGTGTTTATGGGAGGAGTATTTACAAGCAAAAAAATCATAATAATGTTCTAATGAATTGTGTAAACAATTATCAAAGAACTTATGAAATAAATATCTTAGATAGGTACACAATTTAGACAAAAATAGTTATATAAGGACAATAACAATACATTTTTTTTTAAATATTAAATATTGCAGTTTAAGTAAGGGTAAATTAATGTAATTAATTAATTAATTACATTAAGGGTATATTACATTATACAATTCATGTAACAAATAATTTCAATATATATAGTTGTTTTTAATCGCACCCGCAAATGAATGGAATTATAACGAACCAGCGTAACCATCGATTTGGTATTAAGCCACCCCATCGACTGGGCTCTAGGTACAGATTCAGAAATTAGTGCTACTTTCCGATAGGAGGCGATTCTATTTCATATTCTAAAATAATTTATTTCTCAAGTAAGTTATTTTTTTGAATGTTTATAAGCAAGGTAACTGCATGGAAAAGCGTTTTAATGATTTTATGTTTGTATAGAATGTAGGTTTACACATTTCAAAAACAGGGCTAGCCTGGCTCAGGCGTATCCACTCCAGGCGCCAACTTGCCAACGCACCAATAAGTCAAGGTGCTGATAATATCTAACAACTAACACAGCGCCCTTGAGGTTTTTACTAGCACCAGCCACCATTTAGCCCCGATCAAAAACAGGGCTAGCCTGGCTCAGGCGTAATTAGAGTAATCCACTCCGGGCGCCAACTTGCCAACGCACCAATAAGTCAAGGTGCTGATAATATCTAACAACTAACGATCAAAAAGCCATATATTACAAGTTAAATCAAAAACATAACCTCACATCTACAAAGCACTCTCTTTATGGTGAATTGCCTATTTAAAAAAATATAAAAATAACCTCACATCTGAGTATACAAAATTTTATTTGTTTCAAGATTAGTTTTACTTGGTGTTGACATATTAAAGAAAAAAATCCATTTTATTAAATTTCTACGTTTGATTGTTAAATTGCATGTTTTGTTCTGTTACCTACCCACTTTTCCTGTTGATAGTCATCTGCAGTATCTTGCTGGCGAGGGGGTCCTTGGCCTGAAGGATCCCTGCAGCGGGCAAGCCACTTTCCTTCAGAACCCTCACGAGGGTCTCTCCCACCTCCGCGCTGTACTTGTCAAAGTCAAACACGTTGCTGATAGCACTGCCTAGATCTTCATCGGGGTATTTCTAAAACAAACATTACTTTTAAAAATATGACAGTTAAAGAGTGTTCAAAGAATCAGTAAAAGCAGTACCTACAATGAAAATCTGACACCCAGCTTGATACCCGATTACTGGAAGTTAGTTTTGTTAGATTATTGAAAACTTTTGTAAGAATTTTGCAATTTGTGTCTAAATTAGAAATTTATTAAATCGACATATTTTGTTAGATTACGTTAATTATATCTACCCTTAATTTGACATAATGCAGTTATATAATATTAGTATTTCTTAAATTGTTCAGTACAACTTCAAGTACTTAATAAAAAGTCCAATTACTTGGCAGGAAGTCATAATTACCAAGCGTGTAAAATAACTTTTCCAAAAATAACATCATTATTCAATATTAATCTCTCATCTGTCGCTTTGCTTATAAATGCGATTTTAATCCTTATGTATAAAGAAATTGTATGAGGGACAAGGTCAGAATCACTTGCGTCAAAATATCAATCTAAAAGACCATCCAACATTCGACAGGTTTATGGTGATAATTTGTCTTTTCAATCGCAAATTACATAAGTACCACTCTTACCCAAAATAATTCTACGGTACTAGCCTTTAACAAGATAAAACAGAATAGTGATAAAACAGAAATGATAAAAACAGAACATGATAAAATAATAGGTAAGGTTCATATAAGATTCAAAGAAAAACACGAGAAATGCGATGTGGACGTGTTTCGTGATCCAAAAGTCTGACCAAACTTTGCTTAAATTTCATAAGCACGCATCATCATTAGGACATTTTCATGAGAGAGACAGAACTCGTGCTAAATGGGCTAGAACCAAAAGGTACTAAGTCAATGGCGACATTGGTTTCCATTCAAATCTACTTGAAAGACATTTCTAGTGTGTATTATCTATTTAGTGCAGGGGTGTCAAAGATACGGCCCGCGGGCCGCATGCGGCCCTCGGACCCTATCAATACGGCCCGCGAGCCGTATGCAGCACTCAGGTCGGACGCGGTGCGCCGTGCACCGAGCGTAAGCGTAACCTTTTCTCTTACGCCGGCTGGTGGCGCTGGTCTGGTGCACGACTCGTACTCACGACGCCCCCTCTCCCCCGACCCCGCACCACAAGGGTCGCAGTTGCCGGTCGCCGGCGCAGTCAGATTTAAGCCTTAGCATCGAGCGGTCGCGTCAAGTGTTTATATTACTTACGTACTCATAGTTTGTTGTTCATTCAAGTTCTAATATTGGTACGTGGCATAATGTTGCAAAAACGTAAAGTTGATAGTGAGTGCAGAGTTTTTCAGACAAAATGGGAAATCGCATATTTTTTCATGGAATGGAAAGGTAAATCACTTTGTTTGATTTGCAATCAAACAATTGCTGTTTGTAAGGAGTTTAATTTAAAGAGACATTATGATTCGAATCATAAAGGAAAATTTGAAGGTTACACTGAAAAGATAAGAATGGACAAACTATTATCTTTAAAATCTAACCTTCACGGCCAACAGTCGATATTCACTAAAGCTAAAACTGAAAGCGAAGACGCCTTAAAATCCAGTTTCATTATTGCATTAGAAATCGCCAAGAGATCAAAACCTTTCACTGATGGTGATTTTATTAAAGAATGTATGTTAAAAGTGGCTGATGTTTCATTCCCATCACAAAAATCAACCATTCAAAATATTCCGCTGTCAAGAAACACTGTTGCTTCAAGAATAAGTGATTTATCTCAAAATTTGGATTCCCAGCTGAAGGAAAAAATTAAGGAATTTACACACTTTTCGCTGGCTATTGACGAGAGCACTGATATTATTGATATTGCTCAACTTGCTGTCTTTATACGAGGTATTAATAGTAACTTTGAAATATGTGAAGAACTATTGAAGTGCGTTCCATTGACAGGCACCACTACAGCAAATTTATTCTGCTATTGAGCATTTAATAGTAGAATATGAACTCGGCTGGAATACATTTTGCAGCATAACTACGGATGGCGCTCCTGCCATGGTTGGCAAACATTCGGGTGATGTGACTAAATTAAAACAGAAAATATCAGAAAATTTTGTGGGAATTCACTGCATCATTCACCAGGAATCACTCGCATCCAAATATTTAAAAACGGACCATGTCATGCAACCGGTAATTAAAATAGTAAATTTTAGAGGTCTAAATCACAGGCAGTTCAGGCAATTTTTACAAGATTTGGACGAAAAGTATTCCCATGTACCTTATTTCACGGAAGTTCGTTGGCTCAGTCGAGGGGCAGTTTTGAAAAGATTTTTTGAGTTACGTGACCCTATTCAAGCTTTCATGTTAGAAAAAGGCAAGCCAATTGATTATGACAATGACTGGTGGCTTGATTGTGCATTTTTGGTAGATATGACAAAACACATGAATGACCTCAATATAAAGTTACAGGGTAAAGACTTGATCGTCACTCAAATGTATTCGCATTTACAAGCCTTCGAAACAAAATTAAGACTGTGGGAAATTCACATAAAAAACCAAACACTCGATCATTTCCCTCACGTGAAATCATGTGGCACAGTGAACCAGACAAAATTGGATGAGTATTCTCAACTTTTGCTCACAGAATTTAAGTCGTTTTGAAGATTTTCGCAAAATGCATAAAATGGAATTCCCACTTTTCAACAATCCATTTACTTCTGATGCTGCACTGGCACCAATTCATTTGCAAACGGAATTGATAGATCTCCAATGCGACAGCATTGTAAAGGATAAATTTAAGGAAATTAATGTTACTACATTTTATACACACAAGAGTTTGAATAACTATCCAAGTATAAGAAATCATGCGGCACGTATCCTGTCTATGTTTGGTAGTACGTATTTATGCGAGCAGATGTTTTCCGTTATGAAAATAAATAAAAACAAACATCGCTCACGGCTTACGGATGAAAATCTCCAATCGATTCTAAAAGTAACTACGACGAATATGACACCCGACATCAATGAACTTGTCAAAAGCAAGAGAAGTCAGGTGTCAGGAAGTCAGGTGTCCGGCTCAAGATAATTTACCTTGTTACCCTTCTTTTTAACTTACTGAATTTATAATAAATAGGTATCTAACTAAATAAACATTTTAACAATTAAGTATGGGTTTTATTTTTTAAATATTGAGTCCGGCCCGCTTACACGCGCCAAATGTTATAAACGGCCCTTAAGAATATCCAGTTTGACACCCCTGATTTAGTGGTTAGGTTAGGTTAGGATCACTTATCACCTTTCTTCAGTGTTATATTTTATCATGGAACCATACTAATTGTAGTGATTCATGCCATTAAAACACAGTAAGATTATTCACCTGTAAATGTTTCACTATGTTGACCACCTCCCTTGTGGAGTACGGGTAGGTGACCAGACCCTGATCAGCCATGGACCTCAGGGTAGCGAAGGCTCGAACCAACTTATCAGCTGTTTCTTGAGGAACGTCAGGCCCATACTGACGCAGCAAAGATAACTCTGATTCGATAGATGGATTGTCAACGGCGTGGCAGGAGAAAAGATCACCTAAAAATTTATATAGTTGAATAAACTGGCCTCAATAAATATGAAAGCGTAAATATTCATGAAAAATGTAAAGGAAAACCCACATTTAAGGATCCCACATGTAGTTTTCACGTTTGAGGTCAAACTTAAAAGAATTCATTATCTGCTCTTCCATAGATGGCGCTCGTTTAATTATTTTAGAATTAAATTCATAATCTGCTCTTCCA
Source organism: Limnephilus rhombicus (assembly GCA_929108145.2). Lineage (NCBI taxonomy): Eukaryota > Metazoa > Arthropoda > Insecta > Trichoptera > Limnephilidae > Limnephilus > Limnephilus rhombicus. The sequence goes on from OV815282.1 coordinate 602,940, forward strand.
TAGATGGCGCTCGTTTCATTATTTTAGAATTAAACACTTTTTGCAAATATTAAGATGAATTATCTGTTTGCGCCCGTACATAGTCTACATGAAAATGAATAAATAGTTTTGTCTATAAAAAAACTCTAATCTTTCAAGAAAGGCTAACAAATATAATAGAATAATTTTACCTACCAATAAAATTTATATTTTGTTTCCATCGATGCCTGGAATCCATTATTATGAGAGAGAGCTAGCTCTTTCGCCCTTATAGTTTCAGTTTCGCGCGTGTTTATTCCCTATATTTGCCCTTTTTTTATTCGACTTGCCACATTTTCTCTCTGCTGGCAACACTAGTGACGCGCATCTCAGATCACGTGATGTTATTGTTTGTCATATGACTCGTAATGCACCAGGTAGGGATTACCTGGATTCCAGGCATCGATGGAAACAAAATATAAATTTTATTGGTAGGTAAAATTATTCTATTTTGTGTTCCGTATCGATGCCTGGAATCCATTATGAGATGTGTTTGCTCTCACCTGGTGATCTGAAAACTTAGCGTTATATGTGATGCTATTTACACTGGAGTAAAGAATGGAGCCATTGAGTGCTGAAGGTGCTCGCTTCTGGAGTGCGCTATCTCCTTCTGGTAGAACTTCCGGAAGGTGTGCTCGGACTTCCAATTCCCTCTAGCAAGAATCTCCTCTATGGGGTAGTCTTCCAACCAGTTTAAGGAGGCTACAGCCGAGCGTACACTTCCCGGGGTTGCATGGACTCCAGCTTCTCTGAGGACTGATTTGATCCATCCCCCTATTATTGTTTGCGTTGCCGGTTTTGTTTCTCCTGATGTGGTCACAAATAGGTTCTTTAGTAGTGGACCTCTTCTGGCTGTAGAGAGGGCAACGACTTTTCTCAACCATTTAAGGAGGTTGATGTTATCTTTTTGTGAGCCCGTCAGTTTCCAACCTGATTGTTTATGGTTGGCTGTGTCGGTTTTTGCCCCAAAAATTGGCCACAGGGTAATAGAGTTCCTCTTGTCGATGAAATGTTCTGGGGTGATTCTGAGCAGTGTCAAATCATGAACTCTCCTGCCTGACGCCAGGACGAGGAGTATTGCTGCCCTCCGTGACGCTTCAAACAGCGAGTCTTCTGTGGGGGAATTCTTGACCAGCCAGTCTATTACTTGTCTGGGATCCCAGATAGGGGCTTTCTCCTTGGTCCTCCTTGCCATTGAGATTGCCTTGAGAACGTGTCTTACCAAGAAATCAGAGCTGATTTTTCTCGCATTCTGAGCTGGACCGCAGAAGGTAACAATGGCTGACTTGTGGACCTGAATGGTCCCTGGGGCTAGGCCTCCTTGAACAAATAGGTGGGCTAGATACCTGGCAACCGTAGTTGGTGGGGGATTGTTGACGTCCACACCGTTTTGAGTGCCCCATTTACGCCACTTATCCCACGCAGGTTTGTAGGTCTTCAGTGTAGACTCTCTCCAGGATGACTTGAGGAGTTGGCGTTCTTCTTGACTCCATGTTGTCAGGGCTTGTTCCCACCCGCAATTCTCCAGACCTCTAGTTCCAGATCCTGAATCCTGGGAGGGGGTAGTCCTGTCGATGTGTCTATGAGGACTCCCTCTAGGTTGCGCAGGCGTATGGGAGGTTCGTCTGTTCGCTGTTTTAGGTCGCTTCTCCAGAAAGTCTTCTCCCATTTTGGGACGACTAGAAGGAACATGCCCTTTGCCTGATTTAGGTGGGTGAGCACTCTCGGAACAAGGTTTGGCGGAGGGAATACCCAAGCTAGATTGTAGTCCCAAGGTTGACTGAACGCGTTGGGAAAGCAGGCTAAGCAGTCGCTTGAGTCTTTGGAGACGTATGTTGGTACCACGTGAGCAGTGGCTGAAGCGAACAGGTCTATTTGAGGGCGACCCCATTTTTTGAATATCTCCTTCGTTGCCGGACTTAGTAGATGCCACTCTGGGACCGGTGCGCCCCGAGAGAGACGGTCCGCAATTCCGTTGTATCTTCCTGGAATGTATTGGGCTGTCAGAGATATCTCCATCTGGTCTACGAAATCCAGTAGCTCCCGCGTTGTTTCCAGAAGGGCTAACGATTTTGTACCCCCTTCCTTGTTGACATAAGCCACTACTGTCTTGTTGTCTGTCTGCAATAAGACATTCGTCCCTGCCAGGGCATGAGCTTGATCTTTGATGACCTCTAACACGGCGTATGCTTCCTTCCGGTTTGAGTGCCATAGTGCCTGTTCCCCTGTCCATTGGCCCGCAACTGTGGTGTCGTCTAGTTGTCCACCCCATCCTGTGTCCGCTGCGTCTGTTGTCAGGAAGTGATGGAAAGGGAGAGGTTGAATGGGGCTTGTCCTTCCAATGGCTGCTAGCCACCACTGTATGTCCTGCCGTGCTGCGTTGGGCAGAGCAACGTGCCGCGATGGTTTCAGGTGCTGTATGCGGCGGCTGAACCTCTGCAGTATGCGGCAATGCAAGCGACCACGAGGGATCACGAAATATGCAAAGTTGAGTCTTCCCAGTAGACCGAGAGCCTGCCTGGGAGAGCAACTGCCGACTTCCAAGGGAACCTGCAAGGCTTGGCGAAGACCAGCGCACTTGCGGTCGGAGAGAGACTTTTGATCTGCTCTCGTGTCCCATGTTATACCCAGGAACTCCAACTTCTGCGTGGGTGTCAGGACACACTTGTCCGGGTTTATGCACCAGCCTAGCTGTTGAAGTGTGTGCACTATAGCAACGGCTTGGGAGGTGAGAAGTTTTCTGGGCTGGTTTGCTACTAAGAAGTCGTCTAGGTAGACTACAATCCTGAGTCCCTTTTTCCTTAGTAGTTCCGCTACCCAGTTTGAGAGCAGCGAGAAGATCCTTGGCGCTGATGACAGGCCGAAGGGCAGACACGTCATCTGAAGGAGCTCTCCGTTGTACACGAGGCGCAGGAACTTCCGGTGTGATCTTGCGATCGGCACGTGGAAGTAAGCCTGGGAGAGGTCGACTTTTATCAGCCAGTCGTCGGGTTGGAGGAATTCCGGGACCCGAAAATGACTGAAGAGTCTGAAGGGCTTTGAGTCTATGAAGACGTTCAAGGCCTTCAGGTTGAAGATGGGCCTGAGGGTGTGGTCTGATTTGGAGGTAAGGAACATACCTGACAGGAAGCTTGGGGGGTCGTCTGCTGCCTCCAGGATTTTTGACGCTTTCATCGTTTCGATGTGTGCGGTCATGCCTGGAGACAACCTTGTCTTGAAATTCTGCTTCAGCTCGGCCGATGGGAGCGCCAGAGGAGGTTTTGATATGAAGTGTATCCTTGCTCCTTTTAGAATGTTCAGGATTAGCGGTGATGCTCCCAGCTCCCTCCACACCTCCTGATACGCCTTTAGGCGTCCTCCCCAGAATGGCTCCGGCCTCCAGTCACCTCCATCGCCTCCTACCCCGATCGCTGGCCGCCTTGCGAGAGGGCTCTGGCTTTTTGGCGGGCTGCCTGTACGTCCTGTCTTTCTCCGGCCTAGGGGCAGATCGAAAGGGCTTCCTAGGTCGGGAGGGTGGAGCCTCTATCACCGGTCTTGCTGCTTGTGAGGTAGAGGGTTGAGGTTGACGGGGGATATACGACGAGGATGCACTACCGAATATCTTGTCTCGTCCCCCGTTTGCCACGATATAGCTTGCTAGTTCCTCTTTATTAAAGAGGTGACTGGCGCTCGGAGGAATCCTGGCAAGGCCTTCCTTGATGTACGGGTCCCTTACTCCCTCTAGCAGGGCCTTTCGCCTACTTTGTAGGCATTCAGTTCGCTTTCCGCATAAAATCTGTAGGACGTCGTCCGTGGTCTTATTGTATGTTGACTCCTTGGCAAACATACCCTGAATCTTGTCAAACAGAGTCGCAGGGGTCAAGCAGGTGCCTGGTTCGGATGCCCAGTTCACCAGTGCCTGCATGTTTCCTCTGACCGACTCTGTCTGGGATAGCACTGCATTGGAGAGGGCTCCCAGAGAACGGTCCAGGGCCGCGAAGGAGTTGTTCTTATCAAACCTCCTCAGTTCTTCGTTTACCTCCAGCTCTACGAAGGCGGGCGTGGCAGTGTATACTTTCTGTGTTTCGGCATAGCGAACACGCGACCATTCCTCCGAACCAAAACGCTGAAGAGCCGAGATAACTGCGACTCTTCTTGCGTCCGCCTTCGGAATCGGCGATTCTTTCACCAATGTGCTTGGATTGCAGAACTCCAAAACGTTTTTCTGAGCGGCTAGGCTGGCGGGCATCTCTAAAAACCCCGATTCTACCTCTTGCCGCATCTCTCCCGCGGAGTCTTCTTTGTCCGAGACCGTTTTCTCCGCGAACTCTAACCGATTCCCGGATAAAACGTCCGTCATGGCCGACATCTGTTGCATCAGGATGTCTACCCGCGGATCCCGATAGTAATGCATTTCTTCCGAAGTGTCGGATCCAGAACTTTCGCGCGGCATACGGCGTTTCCGAGAAACTCGTGCTTGATCATTGTTTCCGACCGGCGAAGCGTCTTTGTTGTCGATATCACTCATTTTGTTGCACAGTTTAACACGTAAACAACCGAAAAAAACACGCTAAACAATTAGTCAATTTCTCAGAAAACTATCTATCACGGTATATTTAATGTTTAAACTGAAAGAGCAGGGAATAAACTTCGATTTTCGACTCAAAATTGGTTTTTTAAGTACAGCGAAACACGAAAACTGCTTTCGGCGCGAAAAAACGGCGTCATATGACAAACAATAACATCACGTGATCTGAGATGCGCGTCACTAGTGTTGCCAGCAGAGAGAAAATGTGGCAAGTCGAATAAAAAAAGGGCAAATATAGGGAATAAACACGCGCGAAACTGAAACTATAAGGGCGAAAGAGCTAGCTCTCTCTCATAATAATGGATTCCAGGCATCGATACGGAACACAAAATATTGGATTTAGTCACTGAAATAATATTGTATGTGTTAGCCATTCTTGAAAGGTTTCAATTCGTTTATGAACACAATTATTCATATTCATATTACATATGTACAGGCGAAAACAATGAATTAATTTTAATACTTTAAAGCATAACTTGTTAAAAGTGTTTTTCCATAAAATAATTAAACTCGTGCCATCTACGAAAGAGTAGATTATGCACTGTTTTAAGTATCACCTTAACCTTTTAAAGACTATGGCGTTAAAGAATTTGCGATACCCGTGGACTGGTATTTCAAATTCTCATACATTTGCGTCATGTATAGATGACGCTCATCTTTTAGGCACGTGATCGATTGGCATGTATACATGACGATCTTCTAAAAAGAGTTAAGAAGTTGGGTTCTCTTAACCCCTCCGAATTTTCGAGAATATTAGCTTTTGGTGTCTTAAACGAAATGACATTTTACGAAAACTTTTAGTTATAACCGCTTCACAATTAAAGCTCTATAAATGAAACATTTCTGAACGTAGCCGAATAGTAAAAACTGTTATAGACAGGTTACAAAATAAGCTTTCGAATTATTATATTACAAATAAATATTAATATTTGTAAATATTAAAATTTAGAATGCAAACATTAAAAAAATGTGAAAATGACTCACGTGATGTTTTTATGTGAAAACGGTACTAAAATCACAGATTATGTAAACAACAATACTTATTCTATTGTATAAATGTGTAATAAACACTTTTGTCACCTCACTTTTTTATCATTTCATATAAAAATATTTAATAGAAATTAACGATGTCGGGCGCCCGTCGGAAATTTGGCGGGATAAATTATGTGTCAGACTGCGCGTCTGACAGAATGTTCTTTTTATGTATTTCTATGGACAACTTGAATAGAGATGTGCAGCATGATTCACTATCGACCTTTCACTTTTTATTTTACGGATGTAACTAAAACAATAACGGAGTTATAACGGTTTCTATGGAGACACACGCGCTGACGTGTAAACACGCTTATTGTACTTGACTGCTGTCGTATTTTTAACGCATATATCTGCTTACGTTGCGGAGGGGTTAAAACTGCATTCAAGAAATGGCATAGTTCGGATCCGAAAACAGATTTTCAAACTTAAAAAGCAGAGTGAAAACTTCTTATGTGAGATCCTTATGTATGGATTTTATTATATTCAATGGTATTTTTGTTTTAATGTGTGTTGTATTAAGAAAAATATGTATTGTATATTTCCAACTAACCTAAAGCTGCAAAGAAATCATTTCCCAAGAATGGGAAGCCGGGCCTATTCGCCAACACAATCATTCTAAAGTCTTCGTGCATCGGAATCAGTACATTATCTTCATAAGAAGAAGACTCCACCAAATGCTTGGGCACTATCCTTCGTCCATCACTGAGAATCATTTCTCCGCTTTCTACGAGGGTCTTCAAAATACAGGTCACATGAGTAGGGGCCTTATCAGCCTCGTCCACCACCAAAACATGGCCGAACTTTACTGCATTTACTAACGGAGAATCGTCGTAAACTACGAGCCCATCTTTCACGGTCGGTTGAACTGTCAAAGATTGGACGGTTGTATCTCTGTGCAGTTGTATGTATTCCCTAGGCCTGTTGAGTAACTGCAGTAATCTATCAGCTATCTTATTCTTTCCGACGCCTTGATTACCGACCAGCAATAAATGGTTTCCTAAACCGAAATCTTGGAGCAGCCATTCCAGCAACTCTATGTGTTGTGGCACGTTGTAGAATAAAATATCTGGTACCTTTGTGATTGCGTTAGTTTTGTAAATTGGTACGCTAGTTTTACCGATGGTTAAGATACCATTATTAACCTTACAAGTCATATCGACTTTGTGAGATGTGGTGCCAAAAATTGATCGTTTCTCTTCCGCAGGGACGATGGATAGCTTCTTGCAAACTTCTTCTAGTGCATTCCTGGCCAAGTTTGGCAAGAATTTGGCCAGGAAGGTTCTTTGTACCGTATCATAAGCTGATGCAGAAGTGTATTTGGCCATACGATTGGCGATACGTAAGAGTTGCCTCGTGGATAAGGACGCTGAGAGGTTGTTGAGAGTAGAGTCTTGCGATGTTCGGAGGACGTGAGCCAGATCGATGATTGATGCGAGGGGTTGAGATATTTCTCCGTGCTGTAAAAATATAAAGTATGACATAATGACCAACACTTTTCTGCTAGTTTGGGTCTGTTTCTATCAGAAACACAAGATAATATTATATGCACATTTTATGAAAGAATAGTCAATTACCAGAGATTTAATTAAGTAAGATTCCTCTGTCTTGGTAAAGTTCCGCATACTATGGAATGCGAAGACACTGAGCAGTTCTGGAGTAAGCCAGCCGGGGCCATGGCCAGTGGAAGGAGGTTCTGCTAGGGCTATTATTCTGAAAAATAAAAGTTATAAGTATATAAGTTCTTGAGAAAATTCACACATGACTTACACGATTAGCGAAAAAATGGTTAAATGGGCATTTCACATGGTTTTCAATGAAAAAATTAAAGTATGTAGGCCTGTAGGTGTTAGGTAAAGCTGTTTGAATTTGACATGCAACTGATGGACCAAAATTTGAGCCATTTTTTAATAAATTTATTTATTCTATTTGATGTAGGTAGGTACCTAAAGGCCGGGTGTATCTTCAACACTCCACTGTCAGTCAGCTGCTTCTCGGTGAGGCCAGATTTAAGCAGATCCTCGTATCGGTCATGGCGGAGGAGTCTCGTGCCATCGTATAGTTGAACTTCACGGTCGTGCACCAATCTAGAAACAAAAACAAAAAAATATTAATTTTAACTTATAAAGAATCACATAAACTAAAAAAGGGACATATTTCTAGATTTAACAGATAAAACAGTAACGTATTCTAACTTCAATTAATAAAATAGTAATACATATATTCTAATTTCAATTAATAAAACAATAACATATTCTAACTTCAATTAATAAAACATTGACATAATTCAGCTTCAATAAATAAAATAGTGACTTATTCTAGTTTTTTGTTCATACGAAGCGGATACTTTGTGATGTGACATTATTAATTTTAAATAAAACAATATCTTTGTAAACACCACTTTTATTTTTATACTTTATGCCGACCGGGTTTCACTACAACCATAGCTTCATCAGGGCAGTATAATACTCTACTAACATTAGGTTACGTGTGTGTTATAATATATAATTTATCAAAAATGGGCTGGACTCGTCAAGTGAAGGAGGAAGAAGACGTAGATGGAGAATTGGGAAGGGAACGGGCGTGTTCTTTATCAATAGGGAACAATCTTAGTATGGGACTTTTATTTAAATTTAGTTTTATGCCGGAAACCACAATTTTTGTGTTTATTATTTGTGAAGTTATGCAGTTTTTTCACTCTTCTGTAAAATTTGTATTTTGTGGTGTCACATAAATAATTATGTGACTAATGCAGTTCTTGCTTAGGTGGTTATTTTGTCTATGGTGTTTTTTTTGGACACTGGTAATTTTTGGAAAAGAGAGAGTTCCTTTTTGTTTATGGGCACTTCCTTCCGATCAACTTGGGCAGTTGGGTCGGAAATTGGTCACTCACCATCCTGGTGTTTAAATTTACGTTTAATCATGAGAATCTAAGTCGATTTTAAACCTAAAAGAACGCGGGGTGTTTTTTACGTAACACGCGAGGTTCGTGTACGAGTTATTTATAGTGGATGACGTGAAAGTCCCACTTTTTTCCGATGTGGCTGGTTGGCCGTTTTGTGGAATTATTTCTGGAAAAGGAATCGTGAAGTGAATTGCTCCTGGTGTTGGCTACTATAATATGCCTTCACGACCCCGCGTCGCAAAGTCACGGTCTGCTAACCGTAATACGCCAGACTTGGATACTGTTGGGGGCCACGTGCCTTTTGATTGGAGTTCGTCGAGATGGCCCGTGGCTGAATGCGCTCCTTGGAGGTATAGCGGCCTCCTGCCCAATTAGAAGGACGACCTTGGTGCTCTGGATTCCGCGCCGTTCCCATATGGGAAGACTGGAGTTCCCGTCCCGTCTCGTGTTTTCTCACTACGAAGCAAGATCGCGTTCGTCTACCGGGGTTATTTCCGTATAGTTAGTTTAGCGTGTCCATTAGGAGTCCATCTGGTATGTGTATTTTTTATATTTCCTTTTTTTACCTTGGTACGAAGTTTGTACACTTCCTTGTTGCTTTTTGGTTTGGATTCAATACATTTTTATAAAGTTCCTCTTCTTTTATTTGACTGAAAACCCTACCTACATGACAGATAACTACTTGGCCCACTATCCTGAGCCCTGGTCTCTGCTCTGCCGCAAGGTTACATTTTATACGAACATGATACGTTTCAGTGGCTTAGGGGGCGTTCAAGTATTACATAATGCAATTTTTGAAGATTTTTGACCCCATGTAACGCACCGTAACATTTTTCCATACCCTCCCCCCCCCTCCCCTAAACGTTATGTAACGCCCAAGTGACAATTTTTACCTGAAAGTCACAATTAAGTTGTGCAAAGTACTGGAAAGTCACTTAAATACCTTTTTCTTGTTTTAATCTTGTAATAAATAAAAGAGATTTCGAGAACGAAAAGGGTTGCCAATGGAAGATTTTAATTCCCTAGTTTATTTAATCTAAATAAAGAAAAACATGTTATGTAACGCATTGTTCGAACCCCCCCTCGTAACGCACGGTAACGTTTCACAAGACCCCTCTCCCCCCCAAGTGCATTACGTAATACTTGAACGGCCCCTTACGACTTATTAACAGTTGAAAGATATACAAGTGTGACATATTTCAGTTTCAACAAAACAAAATAGCATCATCCTCACCTATGCAGTACGGCCCCAGCTGAGGGATGCAGTCTGTGCAGTCCGTCGAGCAGGAGCAGTCTGCCGGCCTGTGCCGCCTTCACCAGGGGCGCAGCCAGCCACACCGTGTCGCCGCCAGGCAGCGTGGCGCGGCGCTGCAGCAGCTCGCGGGCCGGCATGTCTCGGTAGAGCGCCAGCGACTCGGCGCGATAGCCCAGAGCGTGCGCTAGAGAGGAGGCGACACGGCTCTTGCCGCAGCCCTTGGGACCTACACATAATCAATTAACTACTATTATTACACTAATTAATAGGAGTTGAAACCATTAAATAAAGAAGAGTATCTACCAGCCGAATATAAAATATTCATAAGTGCCGTCAGGCTGGGGTGAAGTGGTACCATTTTTTAAGATTTTTTTAAATGCCACAAGTTTATTTTATAACAAAAAATAATGTATGGTTACGCCCATATACATATCTACACATACACATACCTACATAGCACGCATACATACTGTCACTGCTTGGGATTGGTATTAATTATTGTTGCAAGTTCCTTTTTCCTACCTATCCCAATTGCCTACACGTCAATCTTACCCACAGTCAGTCTGTAATAAACGCCCGCCGCAACATAGCCATTGTGCTTCCGCTATCGGTCAATCGCCATTCAAATAACTCCGCTGTGTACTATCAAAACGAAATTCACGCCTATTGCTGTCTTGTGCCTGTTGGATGGGAGAGAAAGCAGATGAGGGCATTGCCAGCTTACAAGTTCTTGCATCCTTTCGGTGAGTTCTTTCCTTTCTATGCCACATGTATTTTTATCATTTCAGGCAGTGATAGTAACACAAAATCAAGGTCCTTCGCCAGTCATTCTTTTACACAAACATATCAATCCACTCTACATAATCATAATATCATTCAATGTAGATGGTTTAAGCCTTTATTAAACTGATTTAAAAATAGATATATAGTTTTAGAAAACCCTTTTTTTCGTAGTTATTCATTTAAAAAAAAAACTGCACCACATGAAAAAAAACCAAAATGAGTTTGAATCGTGATTTTTTTTATTTTTAGATTTATTAATAAAACAAAGGTAAGCAAATTAAATTAAAAAAAGTTATAATGCAGGGATCATAAATTTTTCAATATTTTCGGCCTCCCAGTTGTTTCTTGTACGTGACATGGACTCAGGAATTCCAAAAAATCTCCCTAAAAGACCCTCCACACAATATCCCCAAAGATGGCGCAGGCTCTGAGGGAATTTTTCCCCCAGGGCCTGCTATGTGGAGCTAATGTAATTTTTTTTTTTGGTACAATGTGAAAAATGTAAAAAAAGATAAAATTAAACTCTTGAAGATTAACAAATAAAATAAAAAATCTGAAATAGGATTTGTAAATACGCAATTGGTTGGGATTTAAATATTTATATTGTCAGGAAAATGTGTAAAAAGGTCGCCTTTGTGTTTGCTTGGCAGAATAACAATATAATTACCAATAATGCAAACATCCGAAACCGCGTGAGAATGCATCAGCTCCGCAAGGACCCTCGTCTGATAGTCATTCTCCACAAAAGCCTCTTGATAATGGTTCTTGATATTCCCGCAAGGAACCTGTACGCTGCTGTTCATCCCGTTGGTGGTAAAGGTCACAGTGGCCGTAGAGGTGGCCTCCGAGGGGACGACGCTTCGGATGGCGAGGGTGCAGTTCTCAGAGCCGGTTGGACTCACGTCGAAGGTCTCCAGAATGGGGATGATGTTCTTGATGATCTCTTTGGAGAGGAAGGCGGTGTAGGGGTACAGCATGAAGAGGATTGTGTGGAGAGGAAGGTGGGGGTTGTTTTCCTGGAAAAAAGAAAGTTCTGTTTTATTTTTGAACATGAATCCATTTTTAGGGGGTCAGTAAAAGGTAGTACCATTGACAAAGAGATTCCGTTATTAGAGGTGAAAAATATTACCATGATAACATTTTGAAAATCCAATTCCAGATGGACAAAGTCTTTTTCGGTTGTAGAAAACAGATTTTTGAAGTAAGGAGTTTTACTTCAAAAACGCACGCTTGATTTGGGGAGTAAGCTGGTGAATGCGTGACGAGAGCGTTACGAAAAGTGTGATCGGGCGAGGCGACCGGTCGGGCCTTTACGCACGCTTGATTTGGGGAGTAAGCTGGTGAATGCGTGACGAGAGCGTTACGAAAAGTGTGATCGGGCGAGGCGACCGGTCGGGCCTTTACGCACGCTTGATTTGGGGAGTAAGCTGGTGAATGCGTGACGAGAGCGTTACGAAAAGTGTGATCGGGCGAGGCGACCGGTCGGGCCTTTACGCACGCTTGATTTGGGGAGTAAGCTGGTGAATGCGTGACGAGAGCGTTACGAAAAGTGTGATCGGGCGAGGCGACCGGTCGGGCCTTTACGCACGCTTGACTTGGGGAGTAAGCTGGTGAATGCGTGACGAGAGCGTTACGAAAAGTGTGATCGGGCGAGGCGACCGGTCGGGCCTTTACGCACGCTTGATTTGGGGAGTAAGCTGGTGAATGCGTGACGAGAGCGTTACGAAAAGTGTGATCGGGCGAGGCGACCGGTCGGGCCTTTACGCACGCTTGATTTGGGGAGTAAGCTGGTGAATGCGTGACGAGAGCGTTACGAAAAGTGTGATCGGGCGAGGCGACCGGTCGGGCCTTTACGCACGCTTGATTTGGGGAGTAAGCTCGTGAATGCGTGACGAGAGCGTTACGAAAAGTGTGATCGGGCGAGGCGACCGGTCGGGCCTTTACGCACGCTTGACTTGGGGAGTAAGCTGGTGAATGCGTGACGAGAGCGTTACGAAAAGTGTGATCGGGCGAGGCGACCGGTCGGGCCTTTACGCACGCTTGATTTGGGGAGTAAGCTGGTGAATGCGTGACGAGAGCGTTACGAAAAGTGTGATCGGGCGAGGCGACCGGTCGGGCCTTTACGCACGCTTGATTTGGGGAGTAAGCTCGTGAATGCGTGACGAGAGCGTTACGAAAAGTGTGATCGGGCGAGGCGACCGGTCGGGCCTTTACGCACGCTTGACTTGGGGAGTAAGCTGGTGAATGCGTGACGAGAGCGTTACGAAAAGTGTGATCGGGCGAGGCGACCGGTCGGGCCTTTACGCACGCTTGATTTGGGAAGTAAGCTGGTGAATGCGTGACGAGAGCGTTACGAAAAGTGTGATCGGGCGAGGCGACCGGTCGGGCCTTTACGCACGCTTGATTTGGGGAGTAAGCTGGTGAATGCGTGACGAGAGCGTTACGAAAAGTGTGATCGGGCGAGGCGACCGGTCGGGCCTTTACGCACGCTTGATTTGGGGAGTAAGCTCGTGAATGCGTGACGAGAGCGTTACGAAAAGTGTGATCGGGCGAGGCGACCGGTCGGGCCTTTACGCACGCTTGATTTGGGAAGTAAGCTGGTGAATGCGTGACGAGAGCGTTACGAAAAGTGTGATCGGGCGAGGCGACCGGTCGGGCCTTTACGCACGCTTGATTTGGGGAGTAAGCTGGTGAATGCGTGACGAGAGCGTTACGAAAAGTGTGATCGGGCGAGGCGACCGGTCGGGCCTTTACGCACGCTTGATTTGGGGAGTAAGCTGGTGAATGCGTGACGAGAGCGTTACGAAAAGTGTGATCGGGCGAGGCGACCGGTCGGGCCTTTACGCACGCTTGATTTGGGGAGTAAGCTGGTGAATGCGTGACGAGAGCGTTACGAAAAGTGTGATCGGGCGAGGCGACCGGTCGGGCCTTTACGCACGCTTGATTTGGGGAGTAAGCTCGTGAATGCGTGACGAGAGCGTTACGAAAAGTGTGATCGGGCGAGGCGACCGGTCGGGCCTTTACGCACGCTTGATTTGGGGAGTAAGCTGGTGAATGCGTGACGAGAGCGTTACGAAAAGTGTGATCGGGCGAGGCGACCGGTCGGGCCTTTACGCACGCTTGATTTGGGGAGTAAGCTGGTGAATGCGTGACGAGAGCGTTACGAAAAGTGTGATCGGGCGAGGCGACCGGTCGGGCCTTTACGCACGCTTGATTTGGGGAGTAAGCTGGTGAATGCGTGACGAGAGCGTTACGAAAAGTGTGATCGGGCGAGGCGACCGGTCGGGCCTTTACGCACGCTTGATTTGGGGAGTAAGCTGGTGAATGCGTGTCGAGAGCGTTACGAAAAGTGTGATCGGGCGAGGCGACCGGTCGGGCCTTTACGCACGCTTGATTTGGGGAGTAAGCTGGTGAATGCGTGACGAGAGCGTTACGAAAAGTGTGATCGGGCGAGGCGACCGGTCGGGCCTTTACGCACGCTTGATTTGGGGAGTAAGCTGGTGAATGCGTGACGAGAGCGATACGAAAAGTGTGATCGGGCGAGGCGACCGGTCGGGCCTTTACGCACGCTTGACTTGGGGAGTAAGCTGGTGAATGCGTGACGAGAGCGTTACGAAAAGTGTGATCGAGCGAGGCGACCGGTCGGGCCTTTACGCACGCTTGATTTGGGGAGTAAGCTGGTGAATGCGTGACGAGAGCGTTACGAAAAGTGTGATCGGGCGAGGCGACCGGTCGGGCCTTTACGCACGCTTGATTTGGGGAGTAAGCTGGTGAATGCGTGACGAGAGCGTTACGAAAAGTGTGATCGGGCGAGGCGACCGGTCGGGCCTTTACGCACGCTTGATTTGGGGAGTAAGCTGGTGAATGCGTGACGAGAGCGTTACGAAAAGTGTGATCGGGCGAGGCGACCGGTCGGGCCTTTACGCACGCTTGATTTGGGGAGTAAGCTGGTGAATGCGTGACGAGAGCGTTACGAAAAGTGTGATCGGGCGAGGCGACCGGTCGGGCCTTTACGCACGCTTGATTTGGGGAGTAAGCTGGTGAATGCGTGACGAGAGCGTTACGAAAAGTGTGATCGGGCGAGGCGACCGGTCGGGCCTTTACGCACGCTTGATTTGGGGAGTAAGCTGGTGAATGCGTGACGAGAGCGTTACGAAAAGTGTGATCGGGCGAGGCGACCGGTCGGGCCTTTACGCACGCTTGATTTGGGGAGTAAGCTGGTGAATGCGTGACGAGAGCGTTACGAAAAGTGTGATCGGGCGAGGCGACCGGTCGGGCCTTTACGCACGCTTGATTTGGGGAGTAAGCTGGTGAATGCGTGACGAGAGCGTTACGAAAAGTGTGATCGGGCGAGGCGACCGGTCGGGCCTTTACGCACGCTTGACTTGGGGAGTAAGCTGGTGAATGCGTGACGAGAGCGTTACGAAAAGTGTGATCGGGCGAGGCGAACGGTCGGGCCTTTACGCACGCTTGACTTGGGGAGTAAGCTGGTGAATGCGTGACGAGAGCGTTATGAAAAGTGGGATCGGGCGAGGCGACCGGTCGGGCCTTTACGCACGCTTGATTTGGGGAGTAAGCTGGTGAATGCGTGACGAGAGCGTTACGAAAAGTGTGATCGGGCGAGGCGACCGGTCGGGCCTTTACGCACGCTTGATTTGGGGAGTAAGCTGGTGAATGCGTGACGAGAGCGTTACGAAAAGTGTGATCGGGCGAGGCGACCGGTCGGGCCTTTACGCACGCTTGATTTGGGGAGTAAGCTGGTGAATGCGTGACGAGAGCGTTACGAAAAGTGTGATCGGGCGTGGCGACCGGTCGGGCCTTTACGCACGCTTGACTTGGGGAGTAAGCTGGTGAATGCGTGACGAGAGCGTTACGAAAAGTGTGATCGGGCGAGGCGAACGGTCGGGCCTTTACGCACGCTTGACTTGGGGAGTAAGCTGGTGAATGCGTGACGAGAGCGTTATGAAAAGTGGGATCGGGCGAGGCGAACGGAAGTTGAGAGGGAGATATAAGTGAGTGAAGTTTTACTTCAGTCGTGTGGTCTAAAGCACACTAGTTTTTTTAAATTTCGTAATTCAAAAGATTTCCAAGGAGTCCAGGATTCCAGCCTAAGAGTATGGATACTACATAGTTCCATGATTCCAGCCTAAGAGTATGGATACTACATAGTTCCATGATTCCAGCCGATTTTGGGCGGACCCTCCTTTTGCGGCCGCTATTTCTATATATATGGATATTCAAATCAAACTTTCAATACGTGTTTTTTCTAGTCAAAATGTACCTTTACAAGTAACAAAAGTTTGGTAAACGAAAATAAATTCTATCCTTGAAAAAAAAAAAACGTTATGAAAACAAAAAATCGGCTGGAGAGACTCCCTCTTTAAAGTTTGACGTGACTATACCTTCTTCGGTTCCATGACAACTGATCCGCCGACAATTCGCTCCCGACAATGTGCAGTCGGTTTAGGGAAAATACGGCATGCCTAATTACATAAATATAACTAATTGACCCGACGGGATGTGCAGAGAGGATGTACCGCCGAACAACTAATGCATCAAGGAAAAATCTACTTGTCGATATATACCAGTGCATAAGTACAAACAAATGGTTTGATATTCACACAACTTACCTAAAGGGTATTTTTGAATTCGATTTTACGTTTGAAAATGGTAAATAATGCATTTCGGGGAGTCAATTTTTGGCGGAGCAACTGTCGTCGGGTCCATAAATAAACCAATCATGGTCGGGTCACTACCTACTTCTAATGGCGCGTTTAGAACCATAAATATACTAATCCCTTTAGAACTAAGTCGCAAATCACAAAGTTGTCATTGAAATGTCAAAAAGAAAGAAGTTAGCTACCAACTCTGCTACTTTTAAGAACTTTTGTTTTCTAATAAATGAATAACGTCAAATTGCGTGTCTTTGTATCTTCTTTCGGACCATGACAAACTAAATTTACGATTATCCGAAACGAGAAACAATATCATTTGTTTCCAAACCCATTATTTTCATACTTTGTTTGAAACTAAGTACAGAATAATTAATAAATCAACAATTTATAATTTATTGCGTGTCTCGTTTAGACGTAACAACAGATTTGAGAAATTACCAAAGAAGGTACCTAGTTCCTAAAAACATCCAAAATAAAAGAAATTATTTCACGAACTTGACAAATAATCTGCAAAGTTTAAATAATTGTTATTATTTCGGGCGAGCGTGAAAGTTTGTCGGCAAAAACACGATCGTTCAATGAACAATGAACATAATAATTTTGGCCAAGTCAAAAAACGCCGCCGGTAAAAAGAATTTGCCGTAAAACGGGAAACTTTTTTCAATCTTCGACAATGGCACGCGATGACGCCGTGCTCGGATGCAAGAGGAAGGTGGATACCTTATTTGTTTATACATATGTTTGGCTAGGGAAATCTTTTGACCTCTCCAGCAGGACTCTCTCGGAACATTGCCTTGAACGTCCGTCCGTCATTCCTACCCACCCCTCATACCATTTTCTTTCCCAGAACTTCCTTTCCCTAAAAGACCCTCCACACAGCATCCTCAAAGATAACATAGACCATTAAGGGCAATATTTTCCTCAGGCCCTCATGAGTCGCTAATGTAAAAAAAGTGGTCGAAATGTTCCTAAAGAATCTCGGATATGATATTTTGGGTGTTCGGACAACTCAGAATGAAACGAACTCAGTAGCACCTCAGATAGGTCATTAAGAGTGATGATAAATGGTCACTGGTTGAGTGGGCATCGCGTTTGGGTCCCACCCGGGCGTCGCGTGTTCGATTCCTCGGCTGGCTAAGTCCTCCATCACAACACAAGCAACATTTTCGGCTTTCTGTGGTGGTAGTAGGAGATTTTCAAACATTGTTGGGTTATTTGTAACCCGGGAAAAATAATATATTTTTTTAAAATGGTTAAATAGGTTACGTTAGGTTAAGGCTATTTTAAAATTATTTTTTCACAGCTTTTAATGACCTTTCTGAGGTGTTTCTGAGTTTGTTTCATTCGGAGTTGGCATGGAACCGGTTGTTCTTGTGCCCTGTCCGTTCAAAGGACGTTGGCTACGCGGACTTTGTTTACTGCGGCCCGGAACAGCTCTACGGTAGACTGGCCAAACCACCCCCCCCCCCCCGTCTTCCGGCAATCTTTCCCTGCATTATGAGATGCAAGATCTCGTACTTCTCTGGATGTCTCATCATATTTCCAAGATATTGAAGTTTTCCAATTTTTATAGTTTTAATAACTTCTTTTTCTTTATTCATCCAAACCATAACATCTTCATTCGTAACAATGTCCATCCAGCCTAGTATTCTTCTGTAGATCCACATCTCGAATGCCTCAAGTCGCCTAATTATTTCTTCAGTAAGCGTACGTGCTTCCATTCCATAAAATAATATCGAAAACACGTAGCATCTGACCTTTCGCATTCGTAATCCAAGGTTGAGATCATGACTGCAGAACATCTTTTTAGAAGAACGAAGAACGAAAAATTCTTATATTAAAATATTTAAGCAGTCAAACCACCATTTTATTATAAGTCCAAGTCACTACGACATTCCAAGAAGCTTCTTCCAATCCTTTGCAGAAACCAAATAGAATACAGAACCCAAGGTATTTCTTACCGAACTAAAGTTTACGCAATCCTTGGATTATTTCTATGGCGCTGATTTCGTGGGAAAACCGCCTCAAGGGCACTTTAAACGTAATTTATTAAACGCGTAACTTATCACTTAAAACTTAGACTAAGATTATAACTAGTGACTTACATCTAACATATTTAGCCAGCAACTAATTAATTACCAGTGATTTACATCTAAGATTTATAACTAGTCACTCAGTATCAAGTAGGTCTTAAAATACTGATATAATGACTTACAACCATGGTTTATAACTAGAGACTTACAACTATAGTTTATAACTAGAGACTTACAACTATGGGTAATAACTAGAGACTTACAAGTAAGGTTTGTAACCATGGTTTATAACTGGAGACTTACAAGTAAGGTTTGTAACCATGGTTTATAACTGGAGACTTACAAGTAAGGTTTGTAACCATGGTTTATAACTGGAGACTTACGACTAATATAATATTTACAGTTGTAAAAAGTTCCAACAAAGAGTTAGGGTGAAAGTTTTAATTTTAATATTGATCAATTAATTGATTTTTAAATGGACATCTTCCAGGAGGCTCTTGGATTCTCTCTCTAGGGACTATGTCGGCTTTCGGGGGTCTTTTTAAGGAGATAAAGGATTAAAGAGAAGAGACTGATAATGTAGGAGGGAACACAGAAACCGGATAAAATGAGGTATTTTGCGGAATTAAATTCTTAACAGAGAACTACAGGGTATCCGGAGGCAGAATTAGGTTTTAAATTTCGAATTTCTATGTAACGGCTAAGCGGACGAGCGGGAAGGGGGCCGCGTTAGCTTTGTCGTTCGTGCGGATTATTTAGTCACGTTTAGTCACGATGTCGCAGTGGACTGGAGATCAGTGTGCAGGAGTGCAATTGCGCGTCGAAGATTTAGTACGCGTTACAGTATTCGACGTTTACGTGATGCCCCAAGTGAAGATTTGATTCGGTCATGTGTCCGGAGGTTCCGGGCAACATGTTCGGCGGCAAACGACTCACGGCCGGGGCCCAGGAGGACGTCGAGAACAAATGAAAACATCGAACTCGTCACGAACAGTTTGCGCGATAATCTGCGTCAGTCCGTGCGCAAGAGAGCGGCTATCCTAGGGCTTCCAAAAACTATTGTGCACGAAATATTGAAGAAGGACCTTAAATTTCATTATTTTAAGATTCAAATTGTGCAAGCGCTTAAACATAATAATTACAATTTACGTAAAATTTCCTGCGAGACAATGTTAGAGCGACTTCGTACGGTAAACACTATCTTTTGGACTGATGAAGCCCATTTTCATTTAAATGGAAGTGTAAATAAGCAGAATTGTCGTTATTGGTCATCTAAAGGACAGAATCCACATTTAAAACATCAACAGCCACTTCACTGTTCTAAAGTGACGGTTTGGTGTGCATTGTCTAGCAGTGGAATAATCGGACCTTATTTTTTTGATAATCGTCGAAGGCAAGCCATTAATGTCAACGGGGTTTCTTATCGGGGCATGCTTAACGATTATTTTTTGCCAAAAATGAGAGAACATCCTGCCCCCAATTCACACACATGGTTCCAGCAAGATGGCGCCACGCCTCACACTGCTAGAGAGACGATGGTGCTACTTCATGATTTGTTCCCTAAAAAAGTGATTAGCCGTTTCGGTGACATCCCCTGGCCAAGAGGGTCACCAGATCTCACTCCTTTGAACTTTTTTCTGTGGAGGTACCTCAAAAGTAAAGTGCATGAAACCGACCCCGCGACCATCTCTGCACTGAAAGAAAATATCATTCGCGAAGTTAATGGTATCCCGATGTCGATTCTCCAGCGAGTGGAACGAAATACTGAGGCCAGATTCCAAGAGTGTGTCCGACGTGATGGTCTACATTTAGACGAAATAATTTTTAAGAAATAAAATCCGCACTTCTCCTCATTGTGACAGTTATTGAAATAAATGTACATCCTAAGCAGTTTATTTTTTATTCAAGTTTTAAATCCTAATTCTGCCACCGGACACCCTGTATTTTAAGTTTCAACAATTTCAAATCGTCATAAGTTTAATTATTAATTATTATTTTTAATTGCTAAACTAACGTTTTTTAAGACAAGATTTTAATGCATAGCACAAAAGGTAACAATTATTATAAGCAATAATTATCAGCCTGAAACACTCATCCACATTGAAAAAATCTTCCGAGAAAAAATACACAAAAAAGGGCACGGGTTCATGTCCCGTTGGCGTCATGTATTTTTTCTAGGAAGATTTTTTCAATGTGGATGAGTGTTTCAGGCTGATAATTATTGCTTATAATAATCGTCATAAGTTTCATAATGGGGTATTTCCACGTTTTTTATTGCTTAAAAAAATTAGGAAAAAAATTACGATTAATACAGCATTTTCATTTTATTTTTATGTTGACGAATAAATTTTCTACAGCGAGTTAAAGTTTCCCATTTTGGAATTACCGCAAAACGATATTTTGGGGCGGGGCTATTTGTGACGTCATGAGTTGTTCCGCTGAGCGACACTTGTGACGTCACAAACCCATTTGCCAACCATGGGCCGTTTTGATTTGGTCAGTTTTAGATCGTTTTTAAAATCAATAATATTGAATGAAAACATAAAAATTAAACATTTTTAGTAGGATTATAAATCAGAAAAATAATCTTTAAATATTCCGTACATTTTCAATCCCTCGTTTGTGTTGCATACCCCATTGTGTCGCATACCCCATTGTGTCGCATACCCCATTGTGTCGCATACCCCATTGTGTCGCATACCCCATTGTGTTGCATACCCCATTGTGTCGCATACCCCATTGTGTCGCATACCCCATTGTGTCGCATACCCCATTGTGTCGCATACCCCATTGTGTTGCATACCCCATTGTGTCGCATACCCCATTGTGTCGCATACCCCATTGTGTCGCATACCCCATTGTGTCGCATACCCCATTGTGTCGCATACCCCATTGTGTCGCATACCCCATTGTGTTATATGCATCTCCACTTAACATTTGTTTGTTCATTCCCCACCCAATCTTTTGTCCTATCCCTGTCTGACAGTCTGGAGCCAATGTAACTATGGCGTCCCCAATTGGGGTATATTGTGAGGCTGAAGGTAGTGGGGGTGGGAAGGAGATAGGGAAGAGGAAGGTGGGGAAGTACCTGGCTATTCAGATCTGGTCACCAAACACGGCTAATGCCATTTCAAGCAACGTTTCAATTCTGGATGGTGGTCTTACACCAGGGCGATACTGAGAGTATCTTCCACTCTGGAACGTGCCGCAAATATACTATATATTATTTTAAATGAGTAAATTGTGAATAACACAAATTAATCAAATAAAATTTATTTGCCACGCCGGGATTCGATCCCGCGACCTTCGGATTGCGGTTCAAGAACCTTACCGCTGGATTACACCGGCTGTCATCGGCTGTTTACCATGCTATTCCCGAATTTGTGTCACTTTTTTATTACAGTCTACCTTATGTATGAAAAATATAAATTAATTCGCAGACAAATATCGCAACTACACTTTTAAGACCTTACTAATAAAAGTTTTAAATATTTTGCACAACTTAGTAATAAATAAAGCGCTTGTATGGACAAAAATGGATGTGTGTCAGTTTTGTCAAATTTAAAACAAGTTTATTAGCGAGGGAGTTGAACGGCTTATCAATATCAATTTATTATATTATAAAAGAAAGTCCAAAAAAACGTGCGGAACGCAAAAACTCAGAAACGAGTGCCGGTACGATCAAGAGAGTTGTATGGTATGGTAGATCTCTATCCCCCCTAGGGAATAAGGGTATTAGTTTTTACCTAAAGGGCTTGCTTTTGAAGATGTAAGGGCTGAAAGTTCTAAGAAGACTCTAGAAACTTCAAGAAGAGTCTGGAAGATTCCGGAAACTTCTAGAAAATTCGGTAAGACTCTGGAATGTTCTGGAAGAAATGAAGGAGTATGTCAGCGAGTCTACAAGTTTCGGAAAGTTCAAGAAGGTTCGATAAAGCTGTAAAAAGTTCTAAAAGGAGTGGAGGAGTGTGTCGCTGTGTCTAGAAGGTTCCAGAAAATTCTAGAGGGTTCCATAAAGCTGTTGGGAGTCCTAGGAGGTTCGATAGGGCTGTACAAAGTTCTGGAAGGAGTGGCGGAGTATGTCGGTAAGTCTAGCCATCTACCATCTAGGTTCCGGAAAGTTCTAGAAGGTTCGATAAAGCTGTAGAAAGTTCTGGAAGGTGTGGCGGAGTATGTCGGTGAGTCTAGATTGTCTAGAAGGTTCTGATGGTTCACGAATGCGTTAGAAAATTGTGGGAGGAGAAAGTTCTAGAAGCTTTCAGAAATAATAGGCGGTGAGTCTAGAAGATTCCGGAAGTTCTAGAAGGTTCGATAAATCGGTACAAATTTCTGAAAAGAGTGGCGGAATATGTCGGTGGATCTAGAAGGTTCCGGATAGTTCTAGAAGGTTCGATAAAGCTGAAGAAAGTTCTAGAAGGTTCCATAAGGCCATAGAAAGTTCTGTGGAGTGGAGAAGTGTGTCGGTGTGTCTAGAAGGTTCCGGAAAATTCTAGAAGATTCCACAAAGCTGTAAGAAGTTCTAGAAGGTTCGACAAAGCTGTGCAAAGTTCTGAAAGGAATGGTGGAATATGTCGGTGGGTTTGGAAGTTTTCGGAATGTTCTAGAAGATTCGATAAAACTGTAGAAGTTCTAGAAGGTTCCGTGAAGCTGTAGAAAGTTCTGATAGGAGTGGAGGAATGTCTAGAAGGTGTGTCTAGAAGGTCCCGAAAATTTCTAGAAGGTTCCATAAAGCTGTGGAAGTCCTAGAAGGTTCGATAGGGCTGTACAAAGTTGTGAAAGGAGTGGCGGAGTATGTCGGTGAATATGGAATGTTCCGAAAAGATCTAAAAGGATCGATAAAGCTATAAAAAAATTTGGTAGGAGTGGGGGAGTATGTCGGTGTGTCTAGAAGGTTTCGAAAAGTTTTACAAGATTCGATAAAGCTGTAGAATGTTCTAGAAGGAGTGGCGGAGTATGTCGGTGAGTCCAGAAGTTTCCGAAAAGTTCTAGAAGACTCGATAAAGCTCTAGAAAGTTCTGAAAGGAGCGATGGAGTGTGCTGGTGAGTCTAGAAGGTTCTAGATAGTTCTGGAAGCCTCCCTAATGCTCTAGGATGTTATGGAAGGAGAAAGTTCTAGAAGCTTTCAGAAGTGAGTGGCGGAGAGTTTCGTCGAGTCTAGAAGGTTCGGGAAAGTTCTAGAAGTTTCGATAATCTTTACTTCAATATAAATTATTAAAAAAGTGTTCAATGTGCATGCCGCTAAAACTCAAAGACGAATCCCGGTTCCCAGTATGATAACGGGAGTTATATTGTGTAATAGCCCTCTATCCCATATCCATGAAGGAAGTTATCGGTTTTACCTGAAGGGCGTGATTTTAAAGATATAAGGGCTGGAAGTCTCGCCCTCTTGAAATTTCTAACAATTCAAAACATTCCAGAGTATTCTTGAGCATTCCAACACACTCCGGAACATGCTGGAATATATTTATGAATATACCGGAATATCCCGGAACACTCCTGAATGTTGTGGAATGATCTGGAACATTATTCTGGAACATTTGAAGTTTTCTTATGTGGCTACCCATATGTAGTATATAAAGCAAGATCCGTCGTGGATTCGAAGGTCAATTCAATCTCACATCAACTCCCTGAACGAAACCGGACACCCAGTCAGAGTATTTGAGAGCATTCCACAACGTTCTAGAACATCCCGAAACATTCTGGAAAATTGTGGAAAGTTCGGAAATAGGGAATCGGGAACATCAATGTGAAACATTTCAGAACCCTCTCGAATCCGGGTAACCCAGCTTGTATGAAAATATCTAAAAACATAATATCTGAAATCATAATAAATAAAAGTATCTGAAAACATCAACAACGTAATATTGAATGGATGACGATTTAGTTCCGAGCGAGAGCGAATGCAATCAGATTAATTGGTCATTCAGAAAAGGGGCGAGTTTTCATAAGGGAATCATTTTTCAGGAAATTTTGCTATATACTTTATGCTAATCGGAAAAGTTTGGAAGTTAACAAAAATGAATTGCGGCCTTCAAACTATACAAAAGGGAACCCCAGGAACTCCAGGGAGAGACCGAGGGAAATTACGAGTAATATATCAGAGTTAAAAAAGAATGGATAAAAAGTAAGTATACTTTTAAACGTTCTCCGTAGGAGGGAACTTAAGACTGTTAACTATTTATACCGAGGTCGCAACCTTGATGCTTTTGAAGAGGAAAATATAAAACTAATACACAGGCTTTAGCAAAGAACATTTATTTTATTTTATCAGGGGGGAAATTAAAACCTTTATTAAGACTTCAGGCCTCGACTATATTCTGTCAGTAGATCAATATATTTCCGCTTTGCATTCAAATTCAAATAAATGGAATATTTGTGAACGTATCCGAAAACAAAAACTGTTTTAGAAGAAATACGCTTTCAAATTTTATTATTAGTTTTCATGGTTATTCCATGTAATTTTTTAAATATATTTTTAATATAAAGTTATAAAAATTTGCTCACCTTTTTCGAATGATTATCACCATCATTTCATGTTAAAGTAATTTTTTAAAATTTAACAAAGTTTCTTTCATTTTTTCAAATTGAGCTCGGAAACTTTGGTTTCATAAAGGTCCTACATTATAATTCTTTAATGGCTAACAATTGAGCTCGGAAACTTTGGTTTCATAAAGGTCCTACATTATAATTCTTTAATGGCTAACAATTGAGCTCGGAAACTTTGGTTTCATAAAGGTCCTACATTATAATTCTTTAATGGCTAACAATTGAGCTCGGAAACTTTGGTTTCATAAAGGTCCTACATTATAATTCTTTAATGGCTAACAATTGAGCTCGGAAACTTTGGTTTCATAAAGGTCCTACATTATAATTCTTTAATGGCTAACAATTGAGCTCGGAAACTTTGGTTTCATAAAGGTCCTACATTATAATTCTTTAATGGCTAACAATTGAGCTCGGAAACTTTGGTTTCATAAAGGTCCTACATTATAATTCTTTAATGGCTAACAATTGAGCTCGGAAACTTTGGTTTCATAAAGGTCCTACATTATAATTCTTTAATGGCTAACAATTGAGCTCGGAAACTTTGGTTTCATAAAGGTCCTACATTATAATTCTTTAATGGCTAACAATTGAGCTCGGAAACTTTGGTTTCATAAAGGTCCTACATTATAATTCTTTAATGGCTAACAATTGAGCTCGGAAACTTTGGTTTCATAAAGGTCCTACATTATAATTCTTTAATGGCTAACAATTGAGCTCGGAAACTTTGGTTTCATAAAGGTCCTACATTATAATTCTTTAATGGCTAACAATTGAGCTCGGAAACTTTGGTTTCATAAAGGTCCTACATTATAATTCTTTAATGGCTAACAATTGAGCTCGGAAACTTTGGTTTCATAAAGGTCCTACATTATAATTCTTTAATGGCTAACAATTGAGCTCGGAAACTTTGGTTTCATAAAGGTCCTACATTATAATTCTTTAATGGCTAACAATTGAGCTCGGAAACTTTGGTTTCATAAAGGTCCTACATTATAATTCTTTAATGGCTAACAATTGAGCTCGGAAACTTTGGTTTCATAAAGGTCCTACATTATAATTCTTTAATGGCTAACAATTGAGCTCGGAAACTTTGGTTTCATACATTATAATTCTTTAATGGCTAACTTTTAGATTTGAATAATAAGATTGGTGTTTTCTCTTTCCAAAACCGTTTAGATCATATTTCTCACAATGACACAGTAAAGGAGAGAGAATACAGAGACCTGTATGAGTTGTTCCGAAAGCGAATAAGTTAGCCTGAGAAGATAATTTCGATTATTTTTAAATGCCTCGCACCACACAAAACTCAAATGTATTTATTTTTTATTGACTGAGCTTAGCAAAGTCCTGTTTTAACTCAGCCATTTGACATTTTCTCCGTCTGTAAATTTGATTATGACGTTTTAGTTCCGGTATCAAGATGGTGGCCGTTTTAATGGACCAGTAGAGATTCTGTTTAGAAATGTGAAATCTTAATATATAAAAAATGAATGTTTCTTTGTTTATCCCTCATGCGGTCCCTAAACCTTTCATCCTATTGCGATGAAACTTTGGCGAGTTGTTGTGCGCACGTCCGCTATGGTTTCTATATAAAGTGGCTCTGGTGTTATGAAATATTTCGTATACTATTCATCCGATTGCGACGAATCTTTGGTGAGTAGTTGTGCGAACGCCCGCGAAGGTTTCTATATATACTGGTGAGTTTTGGCATTACGAAATTTGTATTAAAAAAAATGCAGTACATGGCACGCGAGCTGTTTGAAAACTGAATGTACCGGGACTGAATGCAACGAACGCTTGAGGGGAAGGGAACGCGGGAGAGGGGAGAGAGAAGGCGGGGAAGGTGGAGGGGGAACGCATTAGGAGAAGGGGACATGGGATATCGGAGAGAGGGAGAGGTGGAAGGCGAACAGGACGAATGGGAAAGGACACGCAGGGAGTAACAATTTCTTTATTAAGTGGCATTTTAAAACATGCCGGAAACTCGCAAGTATATTAAAATAAATTTGTTAATTTAATTTCAGAAGTAATATATATTTTTTAATGTACCTAATATAAAATAATATTGCAACCCCTGGATCAGATGACAGCTATAGTTTAAACAATTTTCCCTACAAATAGAACTGTCTAAAACACACGTTTTAGAAAGAAGTTTGGGTAAATACAATTTGGTATCACCATTTGAGATTGCCTAATCGACAATCGACAAACCAATTTCAGAAAAATACACCGCAACCGTGGCGCTATTTCCAGTAGACAATTTCCTCTAACCTTTCTTTCTCTCTTACAACTTTGCCCGTGAGAAATACATTCATCATCGTGTACATTCAGCGATGCCAATAATAGACTACTATTTGATTGCTATCTCCTTTTTCTATTTTCCGAACACGATTCAATAAAAATATATGCACGCGTTTTCTGGCAGATTTGATCGAAAAAGTTTCAATGCAATTTGATTCCTCTATTATAATTTATTTTACAAGGGGTTCAGATTTCATGTTCAGGTTTAATTAATCTAGCTAACCAACCATCACGCCGTTTCTCCGCAGGGGTAGGCAGAGAGGACGGACCGCCAAACAACTCGATCTTGGTACACACTCCTTGCCTCTTTCACATTCATACATCTTCTCATACATTTTCTTCTATTATTCTGACTTCACTTCAACATTGCCTGACTTAAATATCTGATTCACTTGGTCGTTTTGTTTTTTCGTCTTCCACGGGCGTCTTCGACTTCTTCTATCATTCACATTTGCTCTCGTCTGTTCGCTCTACATGCATAAACCATCTTAGGGAACGTACCCATACTACGTGACCCGTTCAGGGGGGGGGGGGGATCTTCAAAATACCACGCAGGGGTAGGCAGAGAGGACGGACCGCCAAACAATTTGATCTTGGCACACACTCCTTGCCTCGTTCACATTCGTACATCGTCTCATACATGATCTTCTATAATTCCGACTCTTCACATGGCCCGACTCAAGTATCTGATTTACTTGGTCGTGCCATGTCTTCCTCGGGCGTCCCCGACTTCTTCTACCATTCACATTTGCGTCATATATTCTCCTTACACTCCTTTCCTCGTCCATTCGCTCTACATGCCCAAACCATCTGAGCGTCCCTTTCTTAATCTTACTCATTACACTTACATCAACCTAGCATTCTTTGGATCTCCACGTTTCTCACACGATCATGCATGGTTTTACCACACATACGTTTCCTCTGCCAGTTCCATGCCTCACTGGGTAGGAACCAGCACTCCATTATGGACTGCTAGCTTCGGACAATTGGACAATTTTTTGTTTGGCTTACACGGCGTTCAGTCCTACATTAACGGAGTTAAATGTATTTACCCTTCTTTCAATATCTCAACCACCTGCACCAAGTATTCATCATTCACAACTATGTTGCACATTGTTTTTGTACTCTCTCTTTCAACCACGACTTTAGACTTACTTCCATTCACCATTAACTCATTCTTCATACGAGTAAATAGTTCGTTCATCCTAGACACGAGAGATTTTAAGTTGGTACATATTGTGTTCTCAAGTCAAGGACATTCCGAATCCATAACATGATTTTTTTAAATAGGGAGCTCAGGGTGTTGAAAATTTCACATTCTTTTCTATCTAGAATATAGCTAACTACGCAACTACTGTCAGCTCGCAAAGTCTGATATTATACTATACACACTTAAGCGACTTGGTACTTGACTAACTTTAACCACCGTTTCCCGACATTATTTGGAGTAAAAAATGTGTCAACACTGGTCACTTAGCCGAGTAACCGCCCAACCCCTCACCTTGGTCCTAACTAACCAGTATGTACTAATTTTTATTGTTTTTAGTTGAAAAAAAAACATTTTAATTAAATGAAGACAATATTAGCGAAACTCAATCGAAAATATGAAAACAGAAAAAGATACGGTCACATCTGGGACTCGAACCCAGGACCAGGACCTATGCTTTGCCGTGGCGGAGCTCTTTAAACAATCACTAATTTCCAATATTCTACTCGGAAACCAATAAGGGCAAAGGTAATAAAAATAAAAGTACCTATCTAGAAATAATTTATATGCATCGTGTGTTAGTGGGCTAATCATAGCTTGATAATGCCTTCAGAAGGCGAAACAGCTGTCACGCGTAATAATAATTACATGGCAGTACTTGTTTATACATAAATTGTTTTAATAAATTAAATAATAATATTATTGAATTAATTAAAAATAATTAATTAATAATATTAATTACATTATAAAAAAAAAACTTACATTGTTTAAAGTGACTCACCATAATTTGTGCCGCCCTGGGCAGCGAGTCCAGCGGGAAGTCGGGCAACCTCAGGCTCCCTGCCTGCGCCACCAGCTCGGGGCTGGACAGCGAGTAGGCGGCCGACAGCAGGGCCTTCAGGCGCTCCGGGGGCGCAGAGGTCGTCGCGGTCAGAAGGGAGAGTTGCTCCTGATGGTATCAAACAAACACACATATTATACACGGACCTGTAGGCAGAGTACCTGCAGAAATCTGGCCAAGTTTTGTCAAGTTGTTAAATAAATAAAATTAACAGTTGGTTATAAACAAAAGTCCAGAAGTCAAAATAATAAAGAAACATGCTTTCAGAAATTTCTCCTGAAATGAGCTCCTGGCGAGTAGGCAATTTACATTATACGAGGAAGTTGAAAAATTAAAAATTTTCTATTTCTAATTTTTTTTTTAAATTTCATTATTTTAATATTACATTTAATTACAGTAATGGCGTTTTGCCCATCTCAGTAGATGTGAAACGCCTGGTTGCGATGGCAACCTATACTCTTTACAGAGTGGTTTATTTATTTTTTATTTAATACAAGATTATATATTTATATACATCATTTTTGTAATGTTTTGACTGCCCAACTAGGAGGATTCCCGTTTTAGGACAGTCATGAACATATACGGAACATGATTTGTAAAAAAAAGAAGGAAAATAGAGGAACTAAAAAGAAGAGAAAGAATACAAAATATAATAAAAAAGTTTATATAAAACATAGTAACTGTTATTTTTTGTTCAGCATAGTTATTAAAATAATATTAATTTAAAAAAGAAAAGGTACTTCGTAACATAACATATAACTTAAGAGGAATTAAGAGCAACTTCTTTATGCATTGCACAGTATAGTACATGTGTTGCAGAAAACAAGAGAAGAGAAAGAATAAAATAAAAATGTTTGTTAACGGTTGTTAGCTAGGTTTTTGTTTACATAATGTAACAGACGTAATGCCTTTACAAGAACTGTAAAAAAGGGACCGGTCTCGTGCACGCCTTCCAGAGGTACAGGCCGATGATGATGATAGTTCGGGGCTGGCCTGCCTACATCCAGTGGGTAGTGGTCCTGGATGCGCCTAGTTTCTGCCTGAGCGGTGCCTTGGCAGTGCCCAGAATTAGGGCCGACTGCAGCGGTAGGCACCAGGTACTCGTTCAGGCAGAACTTTAGCAGGAGGCAGCAGGTGGAAGACTTCCAGAGGTAGGTGCTTGTAGAAGAGACTTCCGAATAAATAAACAAGACGAGTTTGTTGTTGAGATGAGAACAGATGAGACTGATTTATTATTGAAAATGGTGCCCCTTATATACCCAAAATGCCACGTAATTCGTGTCACGTGGTACAAAATGGGGTGGGAGGTGTGACCTTGCCCAGAACTATATAAGGGCCGGTCGCCTGCTGGCCACCTATTTTGTCGACCGTTCATTCGAAACTGGTCGCTTAAAATTAATAACAAAAAATACAAGTACATTTAATAAAACTCTTCAAAAAAACAAAACAAAAAATAATTATACAGGGTACATTTGGTATACAAAGATGAATTACTTAATTCTAGCACATTTTTGAAGCTAAGTTTTATCCGAGGATTTTTAGTTTGACGAATTTGTCACAAGTTTAATATATTTTTGTACTTTGTCAGAAGTATTTGCCATTTGGCTAGTTATGTTAAGTTTAAATGAGAATCTAGTATTTTTCCCAGGTTCCCCGTAAGACTAGCTAATGAAACCTGTTTGTTTCATCGTCTTACGAGGTCCCTGGATTTTTAAAATGGGAAAAAACGTATTCTTGCAAAAATATTTCTAAGTCTTTTTTATGGGAAAAAACGCCCTAGTTTTGTTAATTTAAGGGTTAGAGACTCAAACTCTATTTCCCCGGATGTCCTGCAGGTTTCTGGAATGAAATGTATTTGTTGCATTGTCCTACAGGGTGTCTAAGTTAAAACAATTGACAAAATGTACATTTAAGGTTTGCCTCCTGGCGGAGCAAAGTAGTCTCCTTGCCCAGTGGCAAAGGAGTAGTTTGAGGAGTAGAGACTCCGGTTTTCTTTCCCTGGATGCCTTGTAGGATTCTGGAATGGGACTATAAATGTCACTACCCTACAAGGC
Organism: Limnephilus rhombicus; assembly: GCA_929108145.2. NCBI lineage: Eukaryota > Metazoa > Arthropoda > Insecta > Trichoptera > Limnephilidae > Limnephilus > Limnephilus rhombicus. The sequence continues at coordinate 634,154 of OV815282.1, forward strand.
TCGCAGGATTTAAAAAATAGCAAATATAAAATTTTACAAATAATGAGTCTGCCTCCTGACAGGCAAAGGAGTCTGCCTCCTGGCGGCGGAGTAGTCTCCTTGCCCAGTGGCAAAGGGGTAGCTTGAGGAGTAGCGACTCCGGTTTGCTTTCCCTGGATGCCTTGTAGGGCTTAGGAATGGACTATACATGTCACTACCCTACAAGGCTCGCAGGATTTAAAACATAGCAAAAGGTTACAAAATAGCAAATATAAATTTGTTATGAAAAATTATAAAATGTCCCCGGTGGCAACCTGCGGCGGGTAGAGTATTTGAGGCCTTTGACCGGGTTTGGCACCGAGGACTTGTCAACAAACTGCATTCTTACGGACTTCCCGCATCCTTGTGTACGTGGATTGCCGACTTCTTGAGGGAGAGGTCGATTCAGACGGTAGTCAATGGTTTCACCTCTTCCTCACACTCGATAAATGCTGGCGTCCCGCAGGGATCGGTTCTGTCTCCAAATCTGTTTTTGTTGCACATCAACGACCTTTTGTCATGTGCACCAATTCACTGTTACGCGGATGACAGTACAGTTCATGATAGCTTTTTGTTTGACAAGCCCCCAAAGGGCTCACAAACTCCAACAGCTCGTAAGGCTTTGAAGCAAAGAATGGACGGTTACCTCGAGAGTGTTTTCTCTTGGGGTAAAAATAATCTCGTTGAATTTAATGTTTCAAAGACCCAATCTTGTCTGATTACGTCTAAAAGGGATCGAAATGAAAATCTAGTCTCTTTCAACGGAAGCAATCTTCCGAACAGGGCATACTGTACAGGGCCCGCAGATACTTTAATAGTACACAACTGCTAACCCTGTACAAATCGCAAGTGCGCCCCACCGTTGAATTTGGCAGCCACCTCTGGTCTGGAGCTCCAAAATACCTGAAAAATACCCTCGACTCCGTGCAGAAACGGGCGGTCCGTTTGATAGATTCTCCCATCTTAACAGACGGATTGCAATCTTTAGAGCACAGGTGTCGGGTGGGAATGCTATCCTTGTTCTACCGGTATTACAATGGAAGATGCTCCGAGGAACTAGCATCATTGATCCCTTCGGCACCGGTGCATAGTCGGGAAACACGCCAAACGCGTGCCCAACATTTGTACACAGTTGACATTTGTCACATGAGAACGGGTAGTTTCTTCGACTCGTTCTTGTGTTCAACAGCTCGACTGTGGAATGATTTGCCGGCCTCTGTGTTTCCTCCTTCCTACAACATGGGTCTCTTCAAGACCAATGTTCATTCCTTCCTCTCCTCAAAAAGACCCTCCACACAGCATCCCAGATGACATAGGCCCTGAGGGAAATTATTTTCCTCAGGGCCTCCTGTGTGGAGTTAATGTAAAAAAATTGTAGCACCGGGAACATGCACATTGTTAGGAAAACATTTAATTATATTTTATAATCAAGAATTTGGTAATAATTTAAACCTAAAGAAAACAAATATCTTTTCACCAAAATTAGTAGCTGGCGGCACGATACATTTGCATTTCTAGGCCAGAAATTTCAGTAAAATTTCCAAGAAATGACCTAAAAAATGAAGAGGATGCCACCAGCGATGAACTTTGATGAAAGATGTTTTGAGGGTGCGAACACGTCCGTTACACATAATATTATGAAAACGACAGTTAAAAATAACATCAGTATTTTTATTAAATTACTAGCTGGTTCCCGGCATGCGTTGCAAAGTCATTTTCAAAGAAATAAATTGTTTATCCCTGCATGTCCTTTCCCATGCGACCCCGTTACCCTCCCGCATCCCCTTCCCCTCGCGCGTTCCCCTTCCACCTTCCCCGCCCACCCTCTCCTCTCTCCTGCTCCCCCGTTCCGCAAACAACAGTCCCAGTACATTCAGTTTTCAAACAGCTGGCGTGCCACCTATAACAATTTTTTTTATTCAAAATTTCATTTTTCGTATATTACAAATATTCATTTTTGTATATTATAAGAACGATCAATCAAATTTGGTCTTTAACATAGGTACCAATTTAAAATATCTGTAATTTAAAAAATCCGTAGACAATTCTTTTAAAACAAAAACAAAAAACAGCTGCCTGCTAAATTCAATTTGATCAAACGCGCGAACTGTCAAACGTGCGAAGTTAAAATAGTCGTTACGTTTTCTGAAATTATACAATTTTTTGTGTAATTTTCGTAATTTTTCTTTCCGTAAGAACCTTCTACAAAGTATTAGAAAACTTTCAAAAAAAGATTAAAGAAATAGGTAAAGTCGTTCTGCTTTCCGACATCTAAACAAGCTGAAACTCGGCAGATACACCAGTTGTCGATGATAATGCACACACACGCAAACATAATAATTTCTTTAAAATTGGCTACAAGCTGGATTTCAGAATATTATGAACATTGAAATTAGATGTATTACAGTAAAAAATACTTTGGTTTAACGGGTTGATTTTTTATTTCAAATCATATAAAATTTATTTATTTGATATAATATCTAACAATTCAGCAATGTTGGCCTCACTGGGTAGTTCACCTGTGCTGAGGCCTCCATTTTACAAAACAAAAATTTATACATAATACATTAAAAATAATGCTGCATAAAAAAAAGTATGCTAAAATTAAACTAAAAATAAAAATTTATAATTATGGTAAAACGAATTATTTTATGTTGTGTTTTATATTGGTTTTGTGTGTTACGTGTATGTGTTTCATTCTTATTATGTTATGAGATTTTGGTAATATTGTCTTTTTTGTTCTTTAATCCATTTTTTAATTTTGAATATGAATTTATTTTTGTTTTCTTCCATTTTATTTTCAAGGGTAAGACTGTTGAATGCTTTTATAGTATGATATTTATAGTGCCTTTGTCCAAAGCTTGTATTCACTGTGGGAGTTTTTATGTTATTTTTGTACGATTGTCTTACTGGTCTGTTAGTGATATTTTGAGATTGATATATTTTGATATATATTTATATATATACCTATATATTTTTTGTTAGTGATATTTTTTTATTAAAACAATAATTTATGATTCTTAACAGTCCGTCGGTATAATAAGTCGATCGTCCAGTTGATTAGTCAGACATTTCCAAATACTAAGTTTGAGATAATTAAATAAACCAACTATTGTTACAACTATTCCAAAAAACGACACAACCAAAACAAATTGAAGTGCTATTATCAAAATGTCAGAGGCATGAAAACTAAACTTAAGGACTTCAAAATACATGCCCCGACACTGCAACATGATATTCTCATTCTAACGGAAACCTGGCTGGAACCATCAATTAACTCTGCTGAGCTTGGTCTACCCCACCATCGTATTTACCGGTCTGACAGAAGTCAACATACCAGCTCTAAATCTAGAGGCGGTGGTGTCATGATAGCTGTCAACAAGGCACATCCTTCAAAACTTCTGAAAACCAAAAATTGTAATGTGGAGCAAGTTTACATCTTACTAAACGGTAAAAATCAAAAAAATATCATAGGCAGTGTTTATATTCCACCGTCATCGGATATAAGTGTATACAAGAGTCATTTTGAAGATATTGAACAACTGTCATACAAATTTCCAAACAGTAAAATCACTATCATCGGCGACTACAATTTACCAAAAATTAATTGGGGCACCCGTGACAGTTCTACAGTTCTACAGTTCTACAGTTCTACAGTATCACAAAACTCTAGCTAATCTGAAACAGAAAAAGAAATAGTTGAATTTTGCGATTTCCTTAACCTAGTTCAATTAAACAAAGTAAAAAATGACAATAACAGATTACTAGATCTTGTTCTTTGTACCGGCATGGCAACTGCGGTTGATAAGTCACTAGACTCAGTTCTTACCCCTGATTCTCAACACCCACCTTTAGACATTACTATATTATGTAACCCTATAAAATGCCAAATTAAAAACCAGACGCAATTTCTCAATTTTAATAAAGCCAATTGTGTTGCAATACACGATTATCTACATAACACTGACTGGTCTATATTAGAAGGAGGAAACCTTGATGAAAATATTAAAGCCTTTTATGATTATCTATATAAAGCCATAGAAAAATTTGTTCCGATTAGTTATAAATTATCTTCAAATTTCCCTAGCTGGTTTAGCAAGGACCTCATTAACATAGTAATTGAGAAGAAAAAAGCCCATAAAATATACAAAGAAACAAAAAGTCTTTCTGATTTTACAATGTTCAGCAAGCTTCGAAAAGATTGTAATAAATTATCAAACATTTGTTATAATAATTATATTAAGAACTAGCTGGTCCCGGCATGCGTCGCTATGCCACTTAATAAAGAAATTGTTTCTCCCTGAGTGTCCTTTCCCATCATCCCGTTCCCCTTCCGCCTCCCCTTCTTCTCCTGCGTCCTCTTCCCCTCTCGCGTTCCCACCCCGTCACCTCCACCTTCCCTCTCCCTACTCTACTCCCCCCCCCCCTTCACCGTCCCGCGAACCCCCCTCCCGAGTTCCCCCCCCCCCTCCCAGGTCCCCCTTCCCGCGTTCCCCTTCCACCTTCCCCGCCTTCCCTCTTCCCTTTACCGCTCCCTCGTCCCGCCAACCCTCCTCCCGCATTCCATATATTCAATCCCATACATTCAGTTCTTAAACAGCCCGCGTGCCACCTTTTACAATTTTTATTCAAATTTCCATTTTTCATGTATATTAAATTTGGTACCTAACATAGGTACCTATTTAAAATATCTAAAATTCTTAATTCGATTCAAAATATTAGGGGAGTACTTACTTTAAATAAATTTTTCAACTTTTCAAAAACAGAATCCTGATTGCACAATCATTCATTGTTTTGCAAAATGTCATTCTCTAACACGCGAACTGTCAAACGTGCGATGTTTTCTGTTATTATCTAATTTTCTGCGCAATTTTCTTAATTTTTCTCTCCGTAAGAACCATCCTCGAACTTCAAGGAATATTCTAAAAAAAGAATTAGCGAAATCGGTTCAGCCGCTCTCGAGATTTGCGCTTACCAACAAATTTAGCGATTCATTTTTATATTATAGATGTTGAATTTTCGATTGTTAACAATGTAAAACATTTTTTTTAACTATTGTAAATCCCAAAATAAAAATAACCTTGGCATACCTGAAACTATGCACTACAAACTGAAAACTTCCTGTAAAATCAATGAAATTGTCAATTTGTTTGCAGACTTTTTTAAGGATGTGTATGAAACCGATATCCCTGATGAAGACATTCCAAACTTCGAGTCAGATATAAATTTACAACTATCTCAGATACATATTGAGATTAAAGAAATTGCAGTATGTATCAAACTACTGGAACCTAAATCTTGCTCAGGGCCAGATAAAATTCCCCCCGTATTTCTTAAAAACTGTGGGGCTAGTGTCTCTTACCCACTGTACCTACTATTTAATCAATCACTTTTATCAGGCAAGTTCCCGCAAATATAGAAAAACAGCTTTCTCACTCCAATATTTAAAAGCGGAGACAAGTCTTTAGTTGAAAATTACAGACCAATATGCATACAATCGTCGATACCAAAAATTTTTGAAAAGTCAATTCTTCAAAAAATATGTTCTTGCATAAAATTTAATATCTCATCATTTCAACATGGTTTTATCTCTGGACGATATCTTCTTTAACTAACCTTACACTGTACGAAAATTTTATCTCAGGTGCTCTTGCTAATAGAGAACAAGTTGACTCAATTTATACGGATTTTAGTAAAGCCTTTGATAAGGTTTGCATTAAAATTCTTATAAATAAATTGTCTAAACTAGGAATAAGAGGTAAATTATTATGCTGGATTAGGAATTATTTATCAAAACGTGTACTAACTGCCTCTATTAAAGAACACTTGTCTTACGAATTTGAAGCAACTAGTTGTGTGCCTCAGGGTTCGCACCTTGGTCCAATATTGTTTATACTATTTATAAACGATGTCACTTCCATATTCTCTGATGTTAACATATTATTATTTGCTGATGACATGAAAATTTATAAAATCATTAAAAATATATACGACTGCTTGTCCCTTCAATCCAATTTTGTAAAATTCGCAGAATGGTGTACCATTAACAAACTTACACTTAACATTAAAAAATGTCAAATCATGAGTATCTTTAGAATAAAAAACCCCATCAAATACAGTTATTCACTTAACAATCACAGTTTAATGTCAGTACCTGTAATAAGGGACCTCGGAATAACCTTCGACACTAAACTATTATTTATTAACCATATTGATATCATTACTAATAAAGCTATGAAAATGCTGGGCTTCATTCTAAGACTATGTAAAGATTTCAAAAACATTCATACATTTAAATTACTATATACAACTCTGGTTAGGAGTCATTTGGAATATAATTCCCCCATATGGAACCCTTTCTACAAAAGCCACGCAAACACCATTGAAAAAATCCAACGCAAATTTCTCAGATCAATTAATTTCAAATTAGGAATTCCCGCGGATGACATAAACTATGATTCTCTATTACAAAAAATGCGACTCTTATTGTTAAAAGACAGAAGAATACTCAATGATCTAATTTTTTTATTTAACCCGTCTGCTTGTTTAGGAATAAATACATCCCAAAACACGTAATTGCGTTATACTTTCATAAGACCAAAAACGTCCCGAGCGACCTTACATTTTAAAAGCTATGTATCTCTATTCCTCTCATCCAAACATATGTATTTTTTCTTTTAACTAGAAAGAAAACAAAATAATGCTTCTTATTGTCTTTGAAATGTGAAAGCTATCTTGCATAGATATTTTACAATCTCGATCTAAAGTAACGGTTTCAGAATTTTCGCGCAAAACTGAGGCTTCCGGATTGTGAGGTGCGAATATATTGAACCAAGCAGACGGGTTAAAATAAACAATAACTGGTTTGACTCCCCTGAATTGGTTTCGTTAATAAATTATCATGTACTTAGTAGAACAACTCGACTCAAAACACCATATTATTGCAACAACACTCTCAGTAATGCAGAACAAAATTCAATAATAAATCGTTTACAGACTTTAGGTAATGAATTTGCTCATATCGATCATGCCGGAAGTCTGTCATCATACAAAAGATGTATTAGACAAAATTTATCTGCTAGTACTACCACGTAATCATAATAAATATAATCATGTAACCATAATATTATGTCCTACCACCTACCAGTATGCACTCTAATATTATGTCCTACCACCTACCAGTGTGTACTGTAATATCTATGGATTAAAAACATATCATAGGTCTACTTTTCATATCGCTTTGTATACTCCGTAATACCTTCCTTTTATTTATTATAAATATTTTTTAAATTTTTGGTTATCTTCAATATTTGGCTCCTAAGAGCATTTCTTACTGTTTACTTGTCATATTTATAACTTTTGTACTTTATATTATTTACGAAGGTAACTTATAGTCTATATTATTTCCTGCCTTTCAACTTTTTATCTTAACTTTTTACTTTTACGTTATACTTTATATTTTATAGTTTACACTTTTACTTTATACTTTCATTTTACACATCATAATTCTATTACTACTCATTACCTTAACTCCCTTTTTTACCTTTTGTTTTTATATTTAACTTTACATTTATATGTCACTTTCTTGTGTTATTGTATTATAATATATATAAACATAATTATGTCAATGGCACATGTTGGCCGTATGTTTTGAAATAAATACATAAATAATGAGGAAAGTAATATTCGAATGATCAACAAATATTATTTTCTATTTACATGTTCGTGTTTTACATGTTCGTGTATGTTATTTATATTTTACGGTTATTTGATGGCAGATCTAATGCTAGTGCTAATGGAGGTATAACGGTCCGGTACATTAGTACGACATTTTGAAATATCCTACTAGTGACCCAGAAAACACATTTTGTTTAATTCACTCTAAAATTTTCAGCATTATAATTGATTTGGTGGTGTTTATCAGTAATCTGAGTATTGTAACAGATAGAGGGTACACTTTGACGGCCGGCGTAGTGCAGACTGCAGCGGTAAGGCGCTTGACTAGCATGCCGGCAATTTATTCATTTAAAATAATATATAGTATATAATTGATTTGGTGGTGTTTATCAGTAATCTGAGTATTGTAACAGATAGAGGGTACACTTTGACGGCCGGCGTAGTGCAGACTGCAGCGGTAAGGCGCTTGACTAGCATGCCGGCAATTTATTCATTTAAAATAATATATAGTATATAATTGATTTGGTGGTGTTTATCAGTAATCTGAGTATTGTAACAGATAGAGGGTACACTTTGACGGCCGGCGTAGTGCAGACTGCAGCGGTAAGGCGCTTGACTAGCATGCCGGCAATTTATTCATTTAAAATAATATATAGTATATAATTGATTTGGTGGTGTTTATCAGTAATCTGAGTATTGTAACAGATAGAGGGTACACTTTGACGGCCGGCGTAGTGCAGAGTGCAGCGGTAAGGCGCTTGACTAGCATGCCGGCAATTTATTCATTTAAAATAATATATAGTATATAATTGATTTGGTGGTGTTTATCAGTAATCTGAGTATTGTAACAGATAGAGGGTACACTTTGACGGCCGGCGTAGTGCAGACTGCAGCGGTAAGGCGCTTGACTAGCATGCCGGCAATTTATTCATTTAAAATAATATATAGTATATAATTGATTTGGTGGTGTTTATCAGTAATCTGAGTATTGTAACAGATAGAGGGTACACTTTGACGGCCGGCGTAGTGCAGACTGCAGCGGTAAGGCGCTTGACTAGCATGCCGGCAATTTATTCATTTAAAATAATATATAGTATATAATTGATTTGGTGGTGTTTATCAGTAATCTGAGTATTGTAACAGATAGAGGGTACACTTTGACGGCCGGCGTAGTGCAGACTGCAGCGGTAAGGCGCTTGACTAGCATGCCGGCAATTTATTCATTTAAAATAATATATAGTATATAATTGATTTGGTGGTGTTTATCAGTAATCTGAGTATTGTAACAGATAGAGGGTACACTTTGACGGCCGGCGTAGTGCAGAGTGCAGCGGTAAGGCGCTTGACTAGCATGCCGGCAATTTATTCATTTAAAATAATATATAGTATATAATTGATTTGGTGGTGTTTATCAGTAATCTGAGTATTGTAACAGATAGAGGGTACACTTTGACGGCCGGCGTAGTGCAGACTGCAGCGGTAAGGCGCTTGACTAGCATGCCGGCAATTTATTCATTTAAAATAATATATAGTATATAATTGATTTGGTGGTGTTTATCAGTAATCTGAGTATTGTAACAGATAGAGGGTACACTTTGACGGCCGGCGTAGTGCAGACTGCAGCGGTAAGGCGCTTGACTAGCATGCCGGCAATTTATTCATTTAAAATAATATATAGTATATAATTGATTTGGTGGTGTTTATCAGTAATCTGAGTATTGTAACAGATAGAGGGTACACTTTGACGGCCGGCGTAGTGCAGACTGCAGCGGTAAGGCGCTTGACTAGCATGCCGGCAATTTATTCATTTAAAATAATATATAGTATATAATTGATTTGGTGGTGTTTATCAGTAATCTGAGTATTGTAACAGATAGAGGGTACACTTTGACGGCCGGCGTAGTGCAGACTGCAGCGGTAAGGCGCTTGACTAGCATGCCGGCAATTTATTCATTTAAAATAATATATAGTATATAATTGATTTGGTGGTGTTTATCAGTAATCTGAGTATTGTAACAGATAGAGGGTACACTTTGACGGCCGGCGTAGTGCAGACTGCAGCGGTAAGGCGCTTGACTAGCATGCCGGCAATTTATTCATTTAAAATAATATATAGTATATAATTGATTTGGTGGTGTTTATCAGTAATCTGAGTATTGTAACAGATAGAGGGTACACTTTGACGGCCGGCGTAGTGCAGACTGCAGCGGTAAGGCGCTTGACTAGCATGCCGGCAATTTATTCATTTAAAATAATATATAGTATATAATTGATTTGGTGGTGTTTATCAGTAATCTGAGTATTGTAACAGATAGAGGGTACACTTTGACGGCCGGCGTAGTGCAGACTGCAGCGGTAAGGCGCTTGACTAGCATGCCGGCAATTTATTCATTTAAAATAATATATAGTATATAATTGATTTGGTGGTGTTTATCAGTAATCTGAGTATTGTAACAGATAGAGGGTACACTTTGACGGCCGGCGTAGTGCAGACTGCAGCGGTAAGGCGCTTGACTAGCATGCCGGCAATTTATTCATTTAAAATAATATATAGTATATAATTGATTTGGTGGTGTTTATCAGTAATCTGAGTATTGTAACAGATAGAGGGTACACTTTGACGGCCGGCGTAGTGCAGACTGCAGCGGTAAGGCGCTTGACTAGCATGCCGGCAATTTATTCATTTAAAATAATATATAGTATATAATTGATTTGGTGGTGTTTATCAGTAATCTGAGTATTGTAACAGATAGAGGGTACACTTTGACGGCCGGCGTAGTGCAGAGTGCAGCGGTAAGGCGCTTGACTAGCATGCCGGCAATTTATTCATTTAAAATAATATATAGTATATAATTGATTTGGTGGTGTTTATCAGTAATCTGAGTATTGTAACAGATAGAGGGTACACTTTGACGGCCGGCGTAGTGCAGACTGCAGCGGTAAGGCGCTTGACTAGCATGCCGGCAATTTATTCATTTAAAATAATATATAGTATATAATTGATTTGGTGGTGTTTATCAGTAATCTGAGTATTGTAACAGATAGAGGGTACACTTTGACGGCCGGCGTAGTGCAGACTGCAGCGGTAAGGCGCTTGACTAGCATGCCGGCAATTTATTCATTTAAAATAATATATAGTATATAATTGATTTGGTGGTGTTTATCAGTAATCTGAGTATTGTAACAGATAGAGGGTACACTTTGACGGCCGGCGTAGTGCAGACTGCAGCGGTAAGGCGCTTGACTAGCATGCCGGCAATTTATTCATTTAAAATAATATATAGTATATAATTGATTTGGTGGTGTTTATCAGTAATCTGAGTATTGTAACAGATAGAGGGTACACTTTGACGGCCGGCGTAGTGCAGACTGCAGCGGTAAGGCGCTTGACTAGCATGCCGGCAATTTATTCATTTAAAATAATATATAGTATATAATTGATTTGGTGGTGTTTATCAGTAATCTGAGTATTGTAACAGATAGAGGGTACACTTTGACGGCCGGCGTAGTGCAGACTGCAGCGGTAAGGCGCTTGACTAGCATGCCGGCAATTTATTCATTTAAAATAATATATAGTATATAATTGATTTGGTGGTGTTTATCAGTAATCTGAGTATTGTAACAGATAGAGGGTACACTTTGACGGCCGGCGTAGTGCAGACTGCAGCGGTAAGGCGCTTGACTAGCATGCCGGCAATTTATTCATTTAAAATAATATATAGTATATAATTGATTTGGTGGTGTTTATCAGTAATCTGAGTATTGTAACAGATAGAGGGTACACTTTGACGGCCGGCGTAGTGCAGACTGCAGCGGTAAGGCGCTTGACTAGCATGCCGGCAATTTATTCATTTAAAATAATATATAGTATATAATTGATTTGGTGGTGTTTATCAGTAATCTGAGTATTGTAACAGATAGAGGGTACACTTTGACGGCCGGCGTAGTGCAGACTGCAGCGGTAAGGCGCTTGACTAGCATGCCGGCAATTTATTCATTTAAAATAATATATAGTATATAATTGATTTGGTGGTGTTTATCAGTAATCTGAGTATTGTAACAGATAGAGGGTACACTTTGACGGCCGGCGTAGTGCAGACTGCAGCGGTAAGGCGCTTGACTAGCATGCCGGCAATTTATTCATTTAAAATAATATATAGTATATAATTGATTTGGTGGTGTTTATCAGTAATCTGAGTATTGTAACAGATAGAGGGTACACTTTGACGGCCGGCGTAGTGCAGACTGCAGCGGTAAGGCGCTTGACTAGCATGCCGGCAATTTATTCATTTAAAATAATATATAGTATATTTGCGGCACGTTCCAGAGTGGAAGATACTCTCAGTATCGCCCTGGTGTAAGACCACCATTCGGAATTGAAACGTGGCTTGAAATGGCTTTAGCCGTGTTTGGTGACCAGATCTGAATAGCCAGGTACTTCCCACCTTCCTCTTCCCTATCTCCTTCCCCTCCCCACTACCTTCAGCCTCACAACATACCCCAATTGGGGATGCAATAGTCCCACTGGCTCCAGACGGGAGCAGTTGGGACTCTTGTGCGGTATTCATGTAAAAAAAAATTTAAAAAAACACTTTTACATATAACTGCATACTCAAATCAAATTTCGAATTTTCGGAGATGTCTGACTAATTAACTGGACGATTGATGTATTTAGTACAAACGTTATTATCACCCTACGTTTTTGTCGTTTCATAAACGTGCACATTTAATTTTTTATATGGTTAAATTCTAGATTTGGAGTATAAAGCTTGGAGTTTTCTCTTTCAAACACCAGTTAGATTTAAGATCATATTTATCACACTTTTAGACGCATACTCAAGTGAAATTTGGATTATTCGGAGATGTCTGACTGATCGACTGGATCATCGATTTCTCTATTTTATAAATAAGTTTAATTTCTGGAATTCCAAAACAAATGATTGTAGATTAGGTCTGCCTTGAACCAAAACAGCTCACATACTCCGTGATGGATACTGGTGCCATTAACAAAGCTGCTGCTAGGTTATCGCATGCAATCATTCAATTTGCCAAAAAAAACATGCAAACTGAAGATGGCGTCCTCGAAAAAACACACCTCGAACGAGTTTCGAAACGTATTCATGTCCCGGTAGTAGTTTATATCATAATGTTAAGGTAATTTATCATTCACAGTTAAATACGACATTTATCGTAATGCAGAGGTAATTAATACTTTTGTTACAAAATCGTTATTTCTAAATGAATAAAAAATAATGTTTCTTTGTTTGCCTCTTGTATTCCTAAACCATTCATCCGATTGCGATGAAACTTTGTTTATATATTTCAACTAATTTACACAAAACCTTGACAAATTATATACCTAAAAACCTTCCTCATGAATCACTCTATCTATTGGTGAAAACCGCATGAAAATCCGTTGCGTAGTTTAAAAGGGCAGACAGCGGGAGCGACTTCATTTTATACTATGTAAATATGATCTGGCGTGGCGTTATGAAATTATTTCCTATACCAATCATCCAATTGCGATGAAACTTTTGTGAGTTGTTGAGCGCACGCCCGCAAAAGTTTCTATATATACTAGCGAGCTCTGACGATAAGAAATTTGCATAAATTTTTTACAATAGGTGGCGCGTTGATACACGCTTGAAATTGCATGTATTTCATATAGTTTAGCGGCAGGGAGGGAAGGAAAGGGGAGGGAAACTAAGGAAGAAGGGAGGAGGGAAGGCAGGAGGGCAAAAGGAGGCGGAAGAGAAACGAGGACGAATGTGGAAGGATGCGCAGGGAGAAATAATTTCTTTATTAAGATGAAGCCATACTAATCATACAAAATTATATATTTTTGCTTTGAAAATTTGATCGCTTAGATCAGTGGTGGGGGACCTTTTTAGCGTCGCGGGCCATTTGGATGTTCATACTTTAACCCGCGGGCCGCACTCGGGGGGGGGGGGGGGGGCTTTGGAGCCACATTCGAATCAAAGAACTGGTTTTCACAAAACTAACGAATAAAATAGTTACGTAACTGCCAACACTCTTTAATTATAGCTATACTCAGAACATGCAAATGGTTGGTCTGCAACCAGAGTTTTCTAACTGCACTTTGAACCCGAGAATGGTTTCCGTCAAAACACAACTGAAATTTTTCCTTGCATTCTGAACGCGGAGCTGGTTTTAATTTAGATTAAATTTGCATGCGGGGAATTAAAACTACACTCAGAACGTGTAAACTGCTTTCCTTCAATTCTGGCAGCATAAACTGCGAAACTAGAATTTTATAAATTCACTTCCAACATAAGAAATGCGTCAGCAAATGAAATCACACCTGATGCGTTTTCGTTACATTCTTAATACAGAACTGGTTTTAATTACAGGTTGTATCTGTACGCGGGGAATTAAAACTATACTCAGAAGTTGAAATTGCTTTCCTCCAATACTGGCAGCACATATGCAACTAAAATTTATAACTGCACTTCACAAACAAGAATGGTTTCTTACGAAACGCGTTAGCGAGATAAAACCCCAACTGGAATTTTTTGGTTGCATTCTTAACACAGAACAGGTTTTAATCATGATGTAAATGAATTCAGAACATGAAAATGGCTTTCCTCCAATTCTGGCAGCACAAAGTACGCAACTAGAATTTTATAAATGCACTTCTAACACGAGGAATGCGTCAAAAAATGAAACCCAACCAGGAATTTTTTCGTTCCATTCCAACACAGAACTGGTTTCAGTTATAGGGTGAATCTGTACGCGGAGACTTAAAACTATTTTACTGAGTACATGAAAATGGCTTTTCTCTAATGCTGGCAGCACAAAGCAACTAGAATTTTATAAATGCACTTCAAAAACGAGAACGGGTTTCTACGAAAAGCGTTAGCAGACGAAACCACACATGGAATTTTTTCATTGCATTTTGAACACAAAACTGGTTTTTCCGTTAGAGCGAATTGGATAGTGAGTCCCCAGCATTAATTTATACTGCACCTAGAACACCAAAACGGTTTTACCTTCGAAATGCGTTAGGGTTAGCAGATGAATCCGCAACAGGAATTTGCATTGTGAACACAAGATTGGTTTCACCTTTAGAATGAATCTGCATAGGAGTCAACTTAACAGTTAGCTTAAATTAAATTGGAGTTGATTATGTGAATGGTTTTTCAACATTATGTAGCAAACTTAATAATTTTACATTTATTTAACTAATTAAAATAAATTACAGTTAATTAACAAAAATTTAACTAATTAAATATGCTATATACAGGAAACCTAACAATAATATAAATGATTTTCTAATATATCTTGAATCTATTTTACAAAAAAGTAGCCTAGATACACTCATCTTCGGGGATTTAAACATTAATGTTCTTAAAAAAATTGATACAACAAAAAAATATATCAACACTTTATTTTCATACAACTATTTCATATGTAATAATACACATCCCACGAGAGTCACTGAAACCAGCAGTTCTCTATTAGACCATATTATATCAAATAGAGAAAACATATCTTCAACGACCTCCAATATTGATAACCAGATAAGTGATCATAGTATAATGATGTTAGACTACCAAAACTCTTTGAAACACCACTCTAACAACAGAATACCACCAAACATAAACATCAGCATCAATAAGAGGACTTTGAGAACATATCTTGAAACCCAACCGTTTTCTCATGACACCACCAATATAATCGAAAATTTTAATCAATTCTTTAAATATATCGAAACAGCAATTAACACTTGCAAATTTAAGCCAAGGATACGAATAGGAAACCCTAAGCAGGGTAATACACCATGGTTTGACAAAAAACTGGATCTCCTTATTAGAGAACGAAATACTAAATACAAACAATGGAAGAAAGATCCACAAAACAGTCTTCTTATATCACAAAAAAATAAGTCAAGAAATTTGGTTACTAATTACAGACGTTTCGCCAAAAAAAAATATTACACAGATATTTTTAAAGAAAACATACATAATCCAAGACAAACCTGGAAAACAATAAATTCAATCATAACTAACAGTCCAAAGAACTCTACAAATAAAATTGAAACTCTTACCATCAATAATATAGACATAAATGACCCGAAGCAGATATGTACAGCGTTTAATGACTTTTTTACATCGGTTGGTGAAAATTTAGCTGCGAGTATCCCATCTTATGCAGACGACGTAAATACAATAAACATGGAACCAAAGCCATTACAGTCCCTCTACATGGCCAATACAAACAAACTAGAAGTTTTAAAAATTATCTCAAAACTAAAAACTAATGCATCTCCAGGAGTCGATGGTATGACAACCAACTTACTCAGATTCTGTAAAGAAAAATTAGCGGATCATCTTGTTATTCTCATCAATCAGTCATTAGTGAGTGGACTATTTCCGGATCAACTAAAGCTTGCAAAAATCGTTCCAATTCACAAAGAAGACTGCAAAAAAAATCCATCTAATTATCGTCCAATATCAATACTCTCAGTCTTCTCCAAAGTATTTGAACATGTAATCAAAAATAGACTAACAAAATATCTCACAACTAATAATATTTTCACGCCTCAACAATATGGGTTCAGAAAATTCTCCAATACGAAATGTGCTGCCTTTGATTTTATACTAACTCTTCAAAAACACTTAGATCAAGGAAAATATGCAGCGGGCATTTTCATTGACCTCAAAAAGGCGTTCGATACGGTTGATCATAAGATTCTGTTAAAAAAGCTTGAATATCTGGGCATCGTGGGCAACAATCTAAAACTTTTATCTAGTTACCTTACGGGTAGGTGCTGTTCGGTTGTTATTGGAAAAGATTCAAGTGATCATAGAAATATAACATGTGGTGTACCACAGGGCTCGATTCTCGGGCCATTATTATTTTTAATTTATATAAATGATATTGCAAAATGGGGAGTGAAAGGTACACTTCAACTTTATGCTGATGACACAATATTATTCTATCATAATACTAATTTAAACGAAATGGAAAAGGACATGGAAAGAGATTTGGCTCATCTAGCCGAGTGGTTGAGAATTAATAAACTTAGTCTTAATATTAAAAAGACTCACTATGTGCTATTCGGGAATAAGAGAGAACAACGCCTAAACATTTCCCTTGGACTAAACAAATTGGAACAAACAGATGTCGCAAAGTATCTAGGACTTTTAATTGACTCACGGCTTTCATGGAAAAATCATTTTGACCATGTTAAATCAAAGATTGCTCCGGTGACCGGTGTAATGTACAGGCTACGTAGATTGCTTCCCACAGCCATACTGCGATCATTGTACTATGCTATGTTTCACTCCCACTTGGCATACCTTTCGGGTATCTGGGGTTTTGCTACCAAAAAATTGATATCGGAGGTACAAATAATCCAAAATAGAGCCCTACGTAACATTTTTGGCTTGCCTTGGGATACACATGTTAAAGATATTTACCGTCACGCACTTGTATTACCATTTAAGATTGTTCCTAGCTTTGAGATAACAAACACCATCTTAAATATTATTCAGTGCAACACCCACACAAATATAAAACTGAACTATAACAACGACGTTCACCAATATGATACACGACAACACAACAAACTACATTTATCAAAAATACACTCAACAAAGTTCGGACTGAAATCATTAGAATACATTGCGTACACTAACTATAACAAATTGCCTGAAGAATTAAGACAGGCCTCTAACAAATCTCGAAACGATATATTGAAATCCTATTTTTTCAAATGTTATTTGGAAAACGAGTCATAAGTAGGTACAAACTCTGTTCTGATAGCTATCCTGATTAACTCCAAGTACCAAACTTTGTACATCCAGATATGATGGGCGCAGTTTATATCTTTTTAAAATCTTATCATGTATTTTTTATGTAAACATCTTGTATTAGGTCTGTGTATTTTTGAGCATGTACCTTTTATTGTATTTTTCCTGATTTGTTTTTTATGCATTTCTATAGTCCATCATGGAGGATACTTGATTTTAACTTTGTGACACCAACAGTACATAAATCAAATGAGTGGTTATACTATTATTCATAAAATCTTATAAGACATGTTTCTGTGAAATATTTGTAAAGTGATTCTTCATATGTTTGTGTCTGTATGTTGCTTCTGTAAAATGTTTTGTAAATTTTTTCTTTATTTATTGTGTCTGCATATTGGGTTGGGTTGGGTTTATCTTTTCAAATGTACCAATTGGCGATTCCTTAATGAGTTTTGATAACTCATGGGAATGCAACTTCGTTGTATGTTTTATTTAAAAAAAAAAAATAAAAAAAATAAAAAAAAAAAAAAAAAACAAAGTGTTGCAATTTTTATGGCATTAATGTTTGTATTATATATAAAATATTAAGGGACGTGCTTGACTTAATATAACCAGTGATTCCTGACTTTATTTGGGGAGATTTTTATATCTAGCTTTTAGTTCATCATCGCTTTGTAATTGAATAATTTCGTGCTGCAGATTATCAGACACTTTCGATGGTTCGACGTTGAACGGAGTAGCAAATATGTTCAAATCCGTTTGCTGTCTTTTCGCGCCCGTTAATCGTTCATTAAATTCCTCACTTAATTTCGCGCACTCACCAGCGTACCTATTCGAACGATGTAGAAGGCTTTTGTCCTTGCGGTGTTGGAAAATGCGTGTTGTTATTTATTCATTTCGTGTTGCTCTTTCCACAGCCTTAATTTAGTTTCAAATGATTTCACGTTTCACTCAGCTTCAACTTTTCTTTTCTTCGTAGTTGCCGTTAATAGGATTTTATTGATTTACTATCCACTTTACTTCCGCAACGATGACTAGAAAATAATGTTTATGACAGACTGCCTAAGATTCGCCTCCGAATAGAGTCGCCATCAATCCTGAAATATCGGGACTGTCCCGTGCAAGAAAATTAAAAGTTCCGATGGAATTTCACTATCGTTTCACAATAACAATTTAAAATAAAAATAAAATGGGAGGTTTTATCAGGTTTTTATTTGTATCTAAACTACTTGCTAGTAACGATTTTGTAATAAAGTCTTAAAAATGCATCTGAAAGACCGTGCAAAAACTTGACCAGATTGTCATCTGAAATATATTATCTTTAATATACAAAACAAAGTCGGGTTAGTTACAATATTTATAGCTCGAGAACGGCTGGACCGATTTTGATGATCTTTGATTTGTTGGATTTGTCTCCGCCCCGGATAACAAAATAACCATTAAAACATCGCAAAAATTCACGAAAAATAAAGTTATGAAGAAAGTTCATTTCCCCATACATTTCGTATGGAACCAATTCTCATATTTTGAAAGAGCTGCAGGAATTTTATGATAAGTACCTATAAATATTGAGTAGTGACTTCCAATAATTCAAAAACGTCAAATGTCAATTGCTTTTATTCTTAAACATATAATGCTGCCTCTCTTTCCTACACACTTAATGTCAATAGTCGATAATGAGACAAACGGTGAACGTATGTCTCCACCCATCCAAAGGAAAGATACACTCATTAAAATAAAAAACCCTCACACGTAAGAAAATTAAATGCAAAGATTTTTTTGCATCAGTTTCACAACACATGAGGCCCCGAAGAAAATTATTTTCCTCAGGGCCTGTGTCGTCTTAGGGGATGTTGTGTGGGGGGTCTTTTTAAGGAAGGGAAGGATAGGAAGTTCTGGGAAGAAAAAAGGTATGAGGGGAGGGTAGGAATCTGGGATCAGTGTGTCCGGTAGTGACGGACGTATGAAACCATCCCTCCAACTGCGGTGCAAGGCGTTGGGTCGAGAGAGTCCAGCTGGAAAGGTCAAAAGGCCTCCCTCAACCGGTCTCTCTAGATCCGGTCCGCCACGCAGCAGGTGGGCAGACGCATCCGCCGTCAAGACCCGGACAAACGTCACCCCGTAGCGAACCACTTAAGGTGCGATTCCTAAGGGTGACCTATGGGTGACGTATGACAGAGGTGTTGGTTATCCAATAAATGGTTCCCGGTTCACAAATTATCGTAATTAAGTGGAAAAATAAGAAAATCACAAAAAATACAAATCCATACACAATGCCATCTACGATACTGACAAAATCAAAACACGGACAGTTGTGCATTGATGATTGCTTCATTGTGTAATTTTTGACTTAATAAAAAAACTGAATTTAATTCAACAGTTATTGATTCTGAGGCGGTACGAAGTTCGTCGGGTCAGCTATTTAGTTATAAAACGTAAACTGAAAACATTACCGTGTTACTTTATAAATAAATAAGCATGCACGAAACATTCATATTAGGAAACACGTATACTGAAAAGCCACAACAGTAACAGTACCAAATGCATTTAGCGGCGGAGCACTTCAATTACAGTTCCTTGGCAAGCTTTTAAAGCGGGCACAGCGAAAATAAAGCCAAAAAATGAATCCCCCGCTTTATATCAAAAATACATGAAATATAATAAATGAAAAAAAACGACACTAAAAAGAGACAAACACATACATCTATAGGATTTAACCTGCGAGAGAATGAGATAGAATAACGGTCTCCTCTTTTTGCGCCTCGTAGCCTCCCCCCTCTTGTCTACTTTAGTTTTCGGCACTTCTACTACATGTGAACTGTAAATTTGTAATTTATTTTTTAAGTGAAAACTTCTTTAGCACTATTCAATACATACATCAATAGGATTTAGCCTGCAAGAGAATGAGATAGTATAATCGGTCTTCTCTTTGTGTGGTGCTTCGTAGCCTTACCATTCTTGTTTACTTTAGTATTCTGAAGGTTTCACTTCTACCGCGTGTGAATTGAACACTCTGTTTTTTTTTATTTTTATTTTCACTTAAAGAATAAAACATCAAATTATAATATTTAATCAATGAAGACAATATTAGCGACTCTATCGAAAATTTGAAACAGAAAAATCAGAAAAAAGAGACGGTCACATCAATTCTGTTTCAAATGTTCGATTGAGAGTCGCTAATATTATCCTCAGTGATTAAATATTACTACCTATTCGAAGTTTCACTCATCAAGTTAAAGTTAAAAAAATGATCCTAGACTTGCGGAAAATTCAAAATGGATAAATTTACCCAAGAAACTATCTAGGTAGCATTTGGTTCGAAATGAATCTTGCAATCATAGATAAAGATAGCAGCCAACAAAAAAATATGCAAATTAAGATAAGAAAATAAAGATAACGTTGGTGGTTCATAGTCGATGAAGGGGAAAGGGTCCCATTAGGCCAAATACCTATAATATTTTAACAGAAATTTATTTTAATTGCTATTTTCAATTTGCAAAATTTATCAAGCTAACCCGTGATTATTCATGGGTTTGCGCTCGTGACTAAGTAATACATAATTTAAACTATTCCTTTCAGCTTATTTATCCGACCAAAAGCTCTAAATGTAATGGGAAAGGTTATAATAATTATGTGTATTCATTTTTCTTAGCCGGTTCCCTTCGAAGGACTGCTGGTTGCCCAAATTGACCCAATGGCCGCCCAGCCACTGGGTCTCAATCGTGACGTGTATTTAAAAAAACGACTTTTTGGCGTGTGACGTAATTGGGCAAAAACTAAAATGAAAGAAATTGAAATCCTTTGTAGTAAATTGCAAACAAAACATTGAAAAGGTGAGAACAAAGGGGAAATTTACGCAGTTTCTGTCTAACATTTCTTTAGTACCATTTTCCACGCAACAACAAAAATGAAATATTTTAAAACGCTGAATTTGCCGAAAAATATTCCTACATAGAAATTTATCTGTATGCTATTTTAAGAGTCCTGTTTTACGAAAATGATCCTTTATAATATTTGAAGTTTAAAAGATTATACAGGATGTCCGGGGGTAAAATGCATTAACTTCGGGGGGTGATTCTACATGATAGTACAAGTAAAAAAAGATACATAACTTTTTCCAAATTCCAACTTTTAGGGATACTTTTGAGATAAAAAGATAAAATTAGTCCGGCGTGTACGGCCAAATTTATTATTTTCCGCTGTTAGGCTGCGTTTCCATAGAAGCGGAGCTCAGCTAAGCGGGGCTGTGTAAAGAGGTCAGTGTTTCCAATGAAGCTGCGCAAAGATGAGTGGTGCAGAGCCAAGCTGTGTAGCTGGTTGAAGATGAGCCGAGCGGGGCTGAGCTAAGCTGTATTATAGCTAGCTCAAGTTAAGTCGAGCGTTGAAAACTGCAACGAACTCCTCAAGGAGCGTGACGCCACGTAACCCTGCACCGCCCCGCAAAGCCCCGCAATATATACTGTTTCCACTGAAGCGGAGCGGAGATGAGATGTGTGATTTGAGCAATATCATTGGTCAATTTTTGTAAGTCTCAGCTCAGCTCCTAGTAGGTACGTCTTTTCGTATGGGAAAAAAAATGTTGGAATTTCGGAAAAAGTTGTTAATCTTTTTTACTCCTACCATCATGTAGTATCACCTACAATGGTATACAATATTTGGGGACGATGTACATTAATTACTCCACTAACGGATTATGGGAATTACATTTCATTCCAACAATTACTTCAAGAAACAACTATTTATCGTGTTCAATATAGGTTGGTTATTAGGTTCTTAATTTGGGCAAACAATAATAAGTAATTCAAGCGTATTTAGATTGAAACTTCGCAAATATCTAATCCATGGTATACAACTTTAAACGTACATTAAATGAATAAATAAGCATGCATACTTGCAGCATTTCGTGTTACTAGTTGAAATACGATAGCTGACACCATTAATAAACCAATCCGCTGACATATCAGTCCGTAGAAAAGTAATTGCAAGTCATAGACAATTACACATATTTGACAGGAGATTAATCAATTCCGTATCCACAAAAGATACAGAATCGCATGGCAGTCTGAAAATGCCTTCAGCAGGGTGAAACCAGACTGGCAATAATATTACACGAAGTAGAACATTATGCATTGTTTTCGGGTACATTTGTTTCAGTGCCGCGAAGAGAGGATGGACGGGAAAGGCATTGTCAGGAGAATAATATAAAACTAAGTACAATTTGGGAGGCGAGTATTACTGTACTGCCCGTTTGCCCCGGGAACCATTTATTAGATAACAAACACCCCTGCCATAAGTCAATCCAAGTGGTTCGCTACGTTTGGTGATTTAGCAGGGTATCTGGGTATCGCAGAACTTCCTTTCCCAAAAAATACCCTTAACACAGCACCCCCAAAGATGACATAGATCCTGAGGGGAATTATTTTCCTCAAGGCCTCCTGTGTGGACCTTATGTAAAACAAAGAGTCGAATTTATTATAAATTAAAATGTCTAGTAGATCTACCAAAACACATTTTGCCCAAATTATGATGTGTACCTTTTGTTAGAAGTTTGTGTAAAGTTTACATGAATATGAATGAAGCAAGAAATCCAGTTCCAGGCGTATCCCTGATGGAAAATGGCGTGATGATCAAGTAAAACCATTCTAATAAGGGTTGAATGCATATAATTATACGAGTAGTTAAAAGATTTACATAATTCCCAGATACGGCGAAAACAATTTGAATTTGCGTAGATCCGAGCCAACAAACTTGATCAAAGGAATTTGAAATCGCTGTAGGCTTTTGTCGTAGAACCTTGTACACAATATTATGTATATCATAATGTGAATTTAATTTGTCTGGCAGCGACGAGGATGTCGCGGCGAAAACGTGAATATCAAGATATTCCAGATTACATATCTTTATAAATAAAAATGAATGTTGCTTTGATTGTCCCGTATGCTTTCCTAATCCATTCATCCTAATGCAATAAAATTTTGGTGACTTATTGTGTGCACGCCCGCGAAGATTTCTTTATATAATAGCGAGTTTTGGCGTTATGAAATTTGTATTAATAATTTACAATAGGAGCTAGCTGACCATGGAGTGCTGGTACCTACCCTGATACCTGATGCAGGGCAGTGTGGCGCCATGGACCCGGTAAAGGAAGGACGTGTGAGAAACGTGGAGATCCGCAAATAATGCATGGCTGATGTAAGCGTAATGACACTAAGTTGGTTTGGGCATGTAGATCGAATAAATGAGGGAAGGAGTGTAAGGAGAATATATGACGCAAATATCAAAGTGATGATAATATCTAATTCGCTATTTTACCACATTCTGATGGAATTTTACCACATTCTGCCTGAAGCCCGGAACTGCCCGGGCTTCAGGCAGAATTTTTGAAATCATATGTAGACATCATCAAAATTTCATCAATAAGTATCAAAATTCTGCGTAAGGGTGAGGAAATGTGATGGAGGTGGTTTATAGAAACGTTGCTTGAAATGGCTTTAGCCGTGTTTGGTGAGCAGATCTGAATAGCCAGGTACTTCCCAACCTTCCTTCAGATCTCCTTCCCCTCCCTACTACCTTCAGCATCACAAAATACCCCAATTAGGGATGCCAGATGCCCCCCAGACGGGAGAAGCCGGGATTATTTTGAGGCATTCAAATAAAAAAAAACTATTGGAAAAAATAAACAGAGGGCACAACAAAACCTAACAAAATTACGAATAATTCCGGCGCTGCTGGCTTAACTCCTCGGTTTGTTCCTGGTTATATTACGAGTACCGTCACCCAAAGTTCCCCGGTGCATGCCGCTCAACATTTCTACAACTTCCGATTGTCTGCGAGTTGTTGCCGTGTTGCCGTGTTGCCGTGTTGCCGTGTCCTGTTCCGCACAGGAAGTCGGCGATAGTTATTCAGCGGGAAATGCTGCGACGACAGGTTCCTGCTTCTGAAAGTGGCTTCGATGGGAGATATCGAATCGAGGAAATATGTACACTGTTTCCTGTCACCTGTCACCAAGGCTTGCGAACTAACCACAAACATTCCCAAGGAAATGTACATAAATTGTTTTACGCACGTGCTTGCCCCAAAAATATTTTCAAAGTTATGCTGTATATATTTTTCTAATCTATTTTTAGCGCTATGAAAATCACGGGACATCACAAGTGTAGGATTTATGAAGGTGAAAGTACGAGTATTAGTAAAAAAAATATATGCCTCAAAATCATTTTTTGTTGTGAAAACTTCTTTAGCACCGTTGTGATTTGAAACTCGATGAAACGGAAATGAGCGACACTAAAAAGAGACAAACACATACATTTATAGGATTTAGCCTGCGAGAGAATGGGATAGTATAATCGATCTCCTCTTTGTGTGGTGCTTCGTTGAATAAAATGTAAAATAATTTTTAAACTTGGTAACAATATAATAATAAAAAAACTCTACAATTATCCCACTCCTGATACTCTACATTCGTCTCATTCACCGGAGTTTAGTTTTCTGAAGGTTTCACTTCTACCGCAAGTAAATTGCACACATGATAATTTTTTCTACATTTTAGGCCCTGAGGAAAAAATCCCCAAGCATATGTCATCTTTGGGGATGCATATGTCATCTTTGGGGATGCTGGATGTGGAGAGTCTTTTAAAGGAAAGTAAGGAGAGGAAGTTCTGAGAAGGAAAAAGGTTCGAGGGGTGGATAAAAATCTGGTCAATGTGGCCAGGAGGAGACGGACGTATGAATCTATCCCTCCCACTGCGGTGCAAGGCAACCAGTCTCTCCCGATCCGGCCCGCCACGCAGTAGGAGAGCAAACTCATTCGCCGCCATGATCTTCTAGGTATCCCACATAGCAGAACGGACGTACTGGCTCGGCATAGCACGATACGAGGTACGGCGCTGTTAACCCTAGATTCATAACCATTCGTCCCACAGACCGCGCAAAACGTAAATTTGTTTCTAGTGTCTCGAGTGAAAGAGATAGAATGATGACCTCTCAAGTACCTTCCTAGATCGCTTGTTCATTAGTAACGCGGGTGCGCTTGCCTCGCAGTGACGCAGGGGCGTATATCTCTTTACTAACCTTGTAACTCCAAAAAACATCGGGATGCATAGATGAACTGAATTGTAGATAGTAAACGGAAATGACAAAAATACGCCATTGAACCAGTATATCCGGTTCGTGGGTTTATGATTATTGTTTGCAACTGTCAGTAAATTGTCGCGTTATACCAGGTACGGCGCTGTTAACCCTAGATTCATAACCATTCGTCCCACAGACCGCGCAAAACGTAAATTTGTTTCTAGTGTCTCGAGTGAAAGAGATAGAATGATGACATTGATGACCTCTCAAGTACCTTCCTAGATCGCTTGTTCATTAGTAACGCGGGTGCGCTTGCCTCGCAGTGACGCAGGGGCGTATATCTCTTTACTAACCTTGTAACTCCAAAAAACATCGGGATGCATAGATGAACTGAATTGTAGATAGTAAACGGAAATGACAAAAATACGCCATTGAACCAGTATATCCGGTTCGTGGGTTTATGATTATTGTTTGCAACTGTCAGTAAATTGTCGCGTTATACCAATACGTAAATATTTTGAATTTAAAATGTTTCTTGCCAAAGCGCTTCGAGGAAATTTGAAAAAGCCGTGCTGCGTTAAAGGCTGTGCTGACAGATATTCTATTCGACATAGATATCCCAACTACATAATTAAAGAAAGTCAGTTTCGTGAGTGGTCCTGGAGAATAGAATCGATTTTATTACAAATCCGATGCTAGCAAAAGGAACTTCAGTTTGTGGGTCTCATTTTACAATACGTAATAAACACACGGTAAACGGCGCAATAGAAAAGTGTGCCTTGCCAACACTACATCTTCCCGGCATTAGAAAATTCACAGATTTACCCAAGCCAACTGAAAAAAGGAAAAGGACAGTCAAGTGGAAGTTATGGCGACAAAAATGCAGGTGATAATCTTTCATCCGTTCAACGTTGTTTTTATGTTACATTTTGTCGTTGTTTGCCTAAAACTGAATTTATTTCTCAATGTAGACTCCAACTCGACAAAATCGCACAGCATTAAGTATTATGATGCCAAGGGACCACGATTGCGTCAAACATCAAAAAGGTATGTAATCTCAAATTGCAACATTATTTATTTTTATATTTATTCAGATTTAATCGGCTTACTCCATGTAGTTTGCTCAGGACAAAGCTGTGAAAATTAGTTATATTTCTTGAAAGGGAAAAATCAAGTAGTTTTTGTTCCCAAATTTTAGTTAACACATTAAATATATTTATTTCAGATTAAAACGTCAACGCAGGTACCAGCAGTGAGATTGTTCCTGCCGAAGGGGTCCCAGGAGTTAACGAAGGTATGTACATTTAGTAAACTTAGGCACACTGAATTATAGGACGGTATGAGTAAATGAGCTTGCACCATTTCCAATGCCTTTAGGCGTCTACAGTACCTACCTGACCCGGGTTTTTGCTGCTAGGTAAGGAACAAACATACCTGAACGAAGAAAGTAGTGTAAAAAGAATATATGACGCAAATGTGAATGGTAGAAGTTGGGGATGCCCGAGGAAGACATGGCACGATCAAGTGAATCAGATACTTGAGGCGGGCCATGTCAAAAGTAAGAATAATAGAAGAGTATGTATGAGACGAAGTATGAATGTGAGTGAGGCAAAGAGTGTGTGCTGAGACCGAGTTGTTTGGCGGTCCGTCCTCTCTGCCTACCCCTGCGGAGAAAAGGCGTGATGGTTAGTTAGTTACATATGGCGTGCCCCAGACGTTCGCTATTTGGATAATATTTTGTTTTAAGAATCCAAAAAGTTTATTACAAAGCTCCTGAATATTTTTTGAAAGGGAAAAGTATTCTACTTTTTATTTCCAAACTTTGGTTAATGTGTTAAATATATTTATTTCAGATCAAAATGTCAACGCAGGCACCAGCAGTGAGATTGTTCCTGCCAAAGGGGTCCCAGGAGTTAACGAAGGTATGTACATTTAGTAAACAAGTTGTTTAGGAGTATACATCAGTTGTTCACGAGTATAATAATAAGCGTTTAGTATATGTATAACGTAATAAACTGAACATTAACATTTATCATTACTCATTATTTTATTTTCTTATAGTATGTATCTGTATGAAATTAGCTTTAGTTAATATAATAAGCCCTGATGAAGCTTGAGCTAAGCGAAATTAAATATTAATAATAAAATGTGGTGTAAGGGTAATACAAGAGAGAGTAGTATAGTTTCACATCTATTATATATGGATGATATTAAATTATTTTCAAATTCTGAATCAAATTTAGAAAAAATGATTAAGGTAGTTAAAATTTTTTCAGATGATATTAAAATGACTTTTGGTTTAGATAAATGTAAAACGATCCATATAGAGAAAAGCAAAATTGTAGATGGAGACGAGGGTATATTTAGAAATTTCAAAATTAAAAGTATGAAAGGGGATGAGGTTTATAAATATTTAGGATACCCGCAATCGAATAGATTAGATCACACTAGTATTAAAAATGATATTAGGATTAAATTTCAAACTAGGATCAGAAAAATTTTAAAATGCAATCTATCTGCTAAAAATTTAGTAAAAGCAATAAATACTTGGGCAATACCTTTATTAACGTACTCATTTGGCATAATTAAATGGTCCAATACAGATTTAGATAGTTTAGAACGATTAATTAGAACTACGTTAACAAAGTTTAATTGCCATCATCCAAATTCAGCTATAGAACGAATTAATTTACCTAGAAATTTAGGAGGTAGAGGTATAGTCAAAATAACATCTTTGAAACACAATCAGGTAGAAATGCTTAGATTAAATTTTTCCATAGGAAAGCTAATAGCTCAGAAATGCACAAAATAATTTGTAAGGCAGATAGAAACATTACACCTTTAAATTTATATGACGAGAATGCCAACATTCTTATAAATACTAACCAGGAATTATTAGATTCCTGGTCAAATAAAATTATTCATGCAAAACACTTCAATTATCTCAACCAAACGTATGTTGACAAACTTTCGTCAAACAAATGGTTGAGTATTGGAGAGTTGAGCGCAGAAATAGAAGGATTTATGCTTGCCATTCAAGATAGAGTCATTAATACTAAAAATTATAGGAAGCATATAATCAAAGATATAAATCAAATTGATGATTTATGTAGAAAATGTTTGGCTTTTCCGGAAACTATAGAACATATTATATCGGGATGTTCTATATTAGCGCCGTCCGAGTATACATTTAGGCACAATCAGGTTTTAAAAATAATCCACCAAAGTTTGGTAATTAAACATAACTTGATTGACTGCCGTAATATAGTACCATATTATGAATATGAACCAAATTCATTTTTAGAAAATGAATTTTATAAAATATATTATGATAAAACTATACTAACAGACAGAACAATTAGTCATAATAGACCTGATATAGTTTTACATGACAAAATTAAAAAAATAACTTATATCATTGATGTAGCTATTCCAAATTCCTGTAATATTCAAAAAACTGTTTCTGAAAAAATTAGAAAATACACAGATTTAGGAAATGAGATTAAAAGAATTTGGCATTCTCGGAATATAAAAATATTACCATTTGTTATTTCGGCTACTGGCATTATACCTAGGTCTCTGATTCAAAATTTAGGCGTATTAGATTTGTCAAAGAATTTATACATAAAAATGCAAAAATCGGTAATTTTAAATACATGTAGGATTACAAAAGATTTTTTAAATATTTATATTGAGGGATCAGTAGGATTTATAGGTTCAATTAGGAATTCCACAGAGCCGAACCCTCTGATATGAAAATATCTGGAGTCGGTGAATTATTTTCCCATCTGGTCTCTGGTAGGTTGACATGTTGTTCTTGTATTGTTTTGTAATTATAATACATATAGTGCAATTGCATAACGTGGATTGACCAGATGATCATTTGGGAAGTGTGTGAAAGGGTTTAGTTTTTCCTGTGGGGAAAATTAAACCCGGACATTTAAATCTGGTGCGTGTATAAAAATTACAGAGTGTATTTTATAATTTAATATATTTTATTTTCGTTGAAAGGGAATAGTAATTCTACATTATGTTCATCTGATTTTTTCTACCATTCCTTCAAGAACTAAGATACATATTATTTTTTCAGATATAAGCACTCCTGTGAGACCCGGCAGTAGTCATGCAGTCGCAACTCGCAACGCAACACACCAAAATGAACATTTTAAGCGTAAGCATATTTTTAGCTTTTTGTTTGTAGATCATGATTTGGTATATTTTGTTATGAAAAATGTAATCATTTTTTTTCAAATATTGTCTTTCCAGGTAATAAGAAGAGCATCTTAACTTATGTGGGACAGATCGCAGCCCAGACTCCGAAGAAGAAAAAGGGCAGTATGGAAATTTTGAAGACCAGGCGTCGGCTGAAATACGTCCAGCGTATGTATGCCTGGACATTGGAGGTCCAGAGTCATTTTAATAAAAAGTAGATTCTTTATAAACAAAAATTACAGTCTTGACGTGTACGGTGAAGGAGGAAACTATCTGTTTCCTTAGAACGCTATGGGAAAGTGGTGGGCTTTTTGTGTTTACATATTTTGACCGTGTATCAACTGAGGAGATGACTCCGAAGGCAGCCACTGCATAACCCTCCCGCACCTCCCCCGTTGCCATGACCAGGCCTGAAGATTAACCGTAGCGGACCAGTGTCCTTACACCCTGCCTCTGGTGACCCGATGCACACTTTTTTCCCTAGAGTCTTCAGGTTTCTTTCCCCCTTCATCCCAACATTCTCTTCGAGGTCCTACCGGGAAGCCGGCTTAGGGGTGCTGATGCCGAGTCTTGCTTGCGACTGGACTGATAGCTCCGCTCATCCTCGGCGGGACTGCCTGAACTCTTCTTCCTTTATATTAATAAACTTTTATTTCAGATACATCAAGTGGCGGAGATGAGACGTGATACAGTGAAATAAATAATTAACAACATGTACGCACTCGCATACTGCCTGCTAACAATGTATGTCTGGTCATTGGAGGTCTGAAGTCATTTTATTAAAAATTAGATTCTTTATAAACAAAAATTAGAGTCTTGACGTGTACGGTGAAGGAGGAACCCATCTGTTTCCTTTGAACGCTGTGGGAAAGTGGTGGGCAAACTCCAACGTTTACATATTTTTGTATAAAGCTTTTTGGTTTTTAATTTTTTGTGTACTGTTTTTATGCTTGTAATTTGTGCTATTATTTTGTGTGTATTCGCATTAATTGTACATTTTATATAAAAGTTTATAGAGTTATCGTATTAAGCCAAATAATGTATTAATGGATATTCCATTGGATATATGAACAATTATATAATACTTGTCGTGTTAATATTGTTAATTATATTAACAAAAATAATATGACAAGTCGTCGAGGTAGGTA
Organism: Limnephilus rhombicus; assembly: GCA_929108145.2. Lineage (NCBI taxonomy): Eukaryota > Metazoa > Arthropoda > Insecta > Trichoptera > Limnephilidae > Limnephilus > Limnephilus rhombicus. The sequence goes on from OV815282.1 coordinate 665,055, forward strand.
CATTGTTCTTGTCATATTATTACTGTTAATTATATGACGAGTACAATGTACCTCGAGGATAAGCTGTAATACAGGCGTGAATACGTTATGGCCCGATCAACATTAGTTTCTGACTCACGCTCAATCTATCGGTGGAACCGACTCTGCATTTTTATCTCTGTGTTGTTTATCCTGTCTTTTTGAAAATAAAAAAAATATTTAAAACATGCACCTGTGAGTTTTTCATTTTTCTAATTTTTCATCTCCTCGGGATAACAGGTTTCCATCTGACAAAGCTCCCTCCTGAGAAAATGAGCTGTAAAAACCTATGTAAATCTCATTTCCTCGGAACCATCTTTGTCACATGGAACCTTGTTGTCCTGGGGAAAAGTTTTTTCATTTTTCTGCTTTTCAATTTTTTTTTTAATAATTTATTGGGCTAATAAAGTAGGGCGAGTATATTGTCTATGGTAGGCCTTGTACCATTGTCTATGACAAATGGCCTTAAACTCCCTTCTACCAAGATCGGGATTGTTTTTCCGTGGTGAAGTTGGTGTCGACATTTGTCCCATAGAAAAGGCCCGAAGATATCGATCTAGGGATTGGTATATTTATGCAGTGACGTCTTATGCACAAGTTATAGACCTTTGAACGTCTGAGAGACGAATGTTTATGAATAGTGTAACTTTTGACGAGACTGCAAGTTATTTTGAAAACATTGTTTTTGATGAGTTCCGGTTATACACAGTAAAAGTAAGTATATGATATCATTCTATATGAGTTGTTATTTATAGTTACATCTTATTTTATCGTTCAAAATATTATATTATTGTGTGTATTTTACATCAAATCTTTTTATTTTATTTTAGAATGGATGATCGGCAAATTGAGGACTATTTGAATCGTTTATCTGATTCTGGTGATGATGATTTTACCAGTCAGCAAAAGGATGTAGAAATGAGTGATGTCGAAGATCATGTTTCGAAGATCAACAAGCAGACGATGTTTCGTGAAGGATGTTTCGGAGAAGTTGACCGAACCGTGGTTAAAGGGGAAAATCGCCGAAGTTTTATGTAAAACGCCTACCATTGCCACACCGGGTCCAAGTAGTACTCAAAAAAAGGTTTGTGGTTATTGTGATTATGAAAAACGGCGTATGACAAGGTTCCAATGCAAGCAATGCAAAAAGTATATGTGCATGGACCATCGCGGCCTCATGTGAAAGTGCCGATGAAATTTAATTTGAAATCATTTATTATTTTTTTTGTTACCTAATTAAACATATCAAAGAGTGCCATGCTTAATTTATTTATTTTATTTACAAGTACCCCAAAACTCGTCACTTAAATTTAGCCGTCTGTGAGATGAATGTTTATGAATAATGTTCCTCTTAGATAAGGTTATGAATCTAGGTTAAATAACGCTTCCAAAACAGTCGACATCTTTAACAGTAGCCTTGAAGAATTCAAGAGGCATTTAAATACCACACATTATAGAATATTAAATAATAAAATCGACAGTACCGAACTTCTCTACCTAGTTAATTTTAACATACCCTTAAGACGTACACGCCATACAGAATTTTTATTATTGTATAAAAGTTACATATAAGGGGAATTTATACCCGCTAAGCTACTGCAAGTAGCTTGTCAGCAGGAGATTAGTTCCACAGATTAGTTCAAACAATACTCCTAAACGCCTCAGCGTGGCAACAACATACACATATAACAGCATATTAACCATAAACATATTTATATATATATATATACACTGTGATAAACATTGTGATAATGTGATATGCAATGTTGATAATTATTATTCAGAGACCGTATTTTATGGTGAAAAAATGTGATTAAGAATTTTTTTTTAAATATCGATAGATAGTTGAGTATATAATACACTAGTCATTAATAACACAATTGCAAATTAGAACATGGTGAGAGTGAGCAGAATATAAACTTAATACATAAGATTACTCCCTAATAGCCATGATTTTAACATCAGTGAGAATTTCATTATAGAGCAATTTTATTTAAATTCATGTGGCAATTTGTTAAATATTAATGGTATAATATATTCAAGTGTTCTTTGACCATATTTGTTTTGAAACACAGGTACTTCCATTCCTTTATTTTGTATGAGACGAGTATTGTGTGCATGATCCGCCATTGTTTTATATGGAATAATTCCACATGCTTAATTACAAAACAAATGCATCAACTTATTCGCCAATTAACCGCGCTGTTCACACGTTCAATATTATTTGCCTAAACTCGAACACTTTCTCCGATTCACTGCCCAAATTTAAAAAGATAATCATGTCAATAATATAAACCGTTCAATGTCGCATACATATCCCCTCACAGAACACCACCTCTCACACCTACAAACATACTCACTAATCACATCACCCGGCTATTACTAAATATACATACCATAAATAAGACACTACAAAGAAACATATCATATGTACCCACCATGAAAAAATAAAATTGTCTTATCACTGTAACCAATGTACTGTTTGTTTCTACATAAATAAATAAATAAATTACCAGCTATACTATGTATCTTATGTTTATATTTACCTTTTATTTAAAAAAATCGTAAATGAGTAGCATGTGTTACAAATGTACTGTAAATATGTAGCATGTGTTACATATGTACTGTAAATGGACACAGTCCGTAATACACAAAAACACCGTACCCCCTCACAATTATTTTCTCAATAAATCGGTATAGCCGGTAATAAATTAAAAATTAAATTTAGAATCACGTAAAAAAAGTCGTACACAGTCCATATAACAAAAGTTTGAAAATGACGTTGTAAGCCAAAACAGCTGTCGCCATAATAAAAAAACTAAAACACTTGCAGAACTTAATAACATTGTTAAATTTATTAAAAAAAAAAACAATAATTATAAATGGGGTTACACAAAAAAATTAACACGTTTTTTGAAACATTCGATAATACCGGTGTCCTCTTTAAAATAGTTTACCCGTACGTTAGGAGGTTTTAATATATATATATATATATATATATATATTTTTTTTTTTTTTTTATGGTAATGAAATACGCCCCCTGATTGGGCAGATAATATGCACTGTTTACTAACAATAATTATTTGTTCCATTTTATTGAAGGCATTATATTAATATTTTAGCCACCAATAAAAGCAGATCCTGCTGCGCATTTATAACACGATGTTTGCTATAAAAAACGTTAGGAAAGTTATAGGGAGGTAACGTAAGAATTTATGAGCGAAGAAAACTGTTTTGCATTATCCTTTTACCTGAGTATCGAAATACAGCAATCTCTCGGTTGAAGGGTTTGTGGCAAGCAAATACAAGGAAGAGAGCTCGTCATTGACGACGAGCGTCAGACTCAGCAAAGTGGGAAGCTAATACATGGTAAAGACTGTGGCAAGGAAATACAAGAGGAAAACCAGAGCTCGTCATTGACGACGTGCGTCAGACTCAGGAAAGTGGCAAGCAAATAGGTGGTAAAGACTGTGGCAAGGAAATACAAGAGGAAAACCAGAGCTCGTCATTGACGACGTGCGTCAGACTCAGGAAAGTGGCAAGCAAATAGGTGGTAAAGACTGTAGCAAGGAAATACAAGAGAAAAACCAGAGCTCGTCATTGACGACGTGCGTCAGACTCAGGAAAGTGGCAAGCAAATAGGTGGTAAAGACTGTAGCAAGGAAATACAAGAGAAAAACCAGAGCTCGTCATTGACGACGTGCGTCAGACTCAGGAAAGTGGCAAGCAAATAGGTGGTAAAGACTGTAGCAAGGAAATACAAGAGAAAAACAAGAGCTCGTCATTGGCGACGTGCGTCACACTCAGCAAGATGGCAAGCAAAACGTGACAATGTGGCAAGCAAATACAAGGAAGAGAGCTCGTCATTGACGACGAGCGTCAGACTCAGCAAAGTGGGAAGCTAATACATGGTAAAGACTGTGGCAAGGAAATACAAGAGGAAAACCAGAGCTCGTCATTGACGACGTGCGTCAGACTCAGGAAAGTGGCAAGCAAATAGGTGGTAAAGACTGTGGCAAGGAAATACAAGAGGAAAACCAGAGCTCGTCATTGACGACGTGCGTCAGACTCAGGAAAGTGGCAAGCAAATAGGTGGTAAAGACTGTAGCAAGGAAATACAAGAGAAAAACCAGAGCTCGTCATTGACGACGTGCGTCAGACTCAGGAAAGTGGCAAGCAAATAGGTGGTAAAGACTGTAGCAAGGAAATACAAGAGAAAAACCAGAGCTCGTCATTGACGACGTGCGTCAGACTCAGGAAAGTGGCAAGCAAATAGGTGGTAAAGACTGTAGCAAGGAAATACAAGAGAAAAACAAGAGCTCGTCATTGGCGACGTGCGTCACACTCAGCAAGATGGCAAGCAAAACGTGACAATGTGGCAAGCAAATACAAGGAAGAGAGCTCGTCATTGACGACGAGCGTCAGACTCAGCAAAGTGGGAAGCTAATACATGGTAAAGACTGTGGCAAGGAAATACAAGAGGGCTCGTCATTGACGACGTGCGTCAGACTCAGGAAAGTGGCAAGCAAATAGGTGGTAAAGACTGTAGCAAGGAAATACAAGAGAAAAACCAGAGCTCGTCATTGACGACGTGCGTCAGACTCAGGAAAGTGGCAAGCAAATAGGTGGTAAAGACTGTAGCAAGGAAATACAAGAGAAAAACAAGAGCTCGTCATTGGCGACGAGCGTCAGACTCGGGAAAGTGGCAAGCAAATAGGTGGTAAAGACTGTAGCAAGGAAATACAAGAGAAAAACAAGAGCTCGTCATTGGCGACGTGCGTCACACTCAGCAAGATGGCAAGCAAAACGTGACAATGTGGCAAGCAAATACGAGAGAAAAACAAGAGCTTGTTACTCGCGACGCGCATTATCATTATCACATGAGACTCACATATAGAAAAGGAGTATGGAGAGTTTCGAGGATTCTCAGAGGACCAGGACTGATTTTGATAGTGGTCAATACGGAAGATTCTAAAATGTAGAATCTACATGGTTTAGAAAAAAAAATGATGTAATTTTTGACACGCCGTTCATTGGCTGAGTTGAGTTGACTTGACCGCTAAATTATAAATATTCTAAGCGTTTCTATTGATCGGAGGTTTCTAATAGTTGGTTGCGCTGGGGACAATCCGGTTCTAATGCCCGAGTTAAACTCTTTCAGCCTTACTAAAAAAACCCAGTGAAAATTTTATTCAATTGACAAACGGTCGCGGATGTGAAAACATTACTAATTAAAAAAATTGTTCATGGAAAAAAATACACTTGGTTTACACGGCCTGAGAGGGTAGTTTATCTCTGTTTTAGTAATGATATCTGAACGAAATTTGAAATTTTTCCAAAGTGTTTTGAATGTTCTATATATTTCTTATTTTTGAAGGTGTCGTAAAAACAAATACCATTTATGAAAAATAGATAAAATTACCTTTTAGATTTGTGTAATTGAAATACACTTTAGTTTTTAAAAACTGCCATATATTAAGATTCAAACGCGAAAGAAATGGATTTTTTTTTTACCAAAACATATTTGATGAAAGTGTACAGAAATTTATAAAAAAAAACAAAATTTTAAAAATACGGACCTTTTATATAATGAATTTGGAACGAAACTGTCACCTCACTTTTTCCTCGTGCATACAATAAAAAATGATAAAAAATTTCTAAGTTTTTTTATTGCTCTTAACTAACCTAAAAAAATAATACCGACTTTTATAACAGATTTCTTGCAACTCTAAAGACGTTAATTTCATTGATACATTTAGGAACACATGTTTTAGATATTAATATTAAACAAAACACCACTTTTATGAAATTCACATAAAATAAAATACTTTAAATGTAAATTTGAATTTTCATGTTTTACATAAAATACTTATTGACATTTCAATTTTCAAAGTATGTTTATGGTTATTATAACTTCACTAAAACTTATTAAAAACCACAAAAAACACGGTAAATATATCAATTATGCGAATGTAATAGTGAATTGGATAAGTTTTAAGATTTTCACGGCCAAAAGCATTTTCGTTATTTGTTTTTGGGGTGTTATGCCGTGTTGCGCTACCTCCTTCTTTAGCCAACGTTTCGGACATCGTTGCAGTGTCCATCATCAGGGCAGATCCGGCAGATCCGGTAGATGTGACATCTACCGGATCTGCCGGATCTGCCCTGATGATGGACACTGCAACGATGTCCGAAACGTTGGCTAAAGAAGGAGGTAGCGCAACACGGCATAACACCCCAAAAACAAATAACGAAAAAGTAATAGTGAATTAGTCATATTAATAGATATTACGATCAGATTTGTGTGATATTTCACACACACACCCGCGAAGTGAGTTTTTTTTTGGCGGTTTCAACGCGAATGACGAATGCGAAGGCGCTGCCATCTAGCGATTCTGTAGGAAAACAAACAATTAAATTATGTACAGTATGAAAAATTGCATTGTTGCCAGACTTAAAATACATTTTAAGATCAAATCTTATTAGTAATGTTATCGTGTTTTAGTGTATTTTGGTTATATTCATGTTGCTGCTGCAACACAGGTTATCGGCCGTGCTGTGGTTTTTTTTTAGTAAGGCTGTTTGTGTGGCGGTCCGTTCTATCTGCCTACCGCTGCGAAGAAAAGGCATGACGGTTAGTTAGATAGTTGATAATTAACTTGGATCTTTTATTTTATTTTTAAATTTATTTCTATTCTCAAACATACACTTAACAGATTATTACACTGGTTTAATTACATAAATAATAAGTTTCAGTAATAAAAAATAAGAAAAATGTTATCGATCCGTAACTGTACGTAAATTAGTTATAAGTAGCGTTTTGTGAACACCTCACTAGGCGAACCTGTGCTGAGGTGTTTCCATTTTTTCTGTCGGCAAGAGTCGAAGCACAGTATCCTCCTTGATTTTGTCAAGAAGGGCACCGTGGGAAGACCCATGGCGGCAGTATCGTATACATAAATTAAATATTAGTAAGGATCTGTATACAGGTTATTTTAGTTTTTTTTTTTTTAAGTTTCTTTATAAGTTTATCTAGAATATGTATAAGATAAGATACTTTTTAAGTTTATCTAGAATATGTATAAGATAAAGAAATTTCTTGATATACAAACGAATAATTTTTCTACGGACCACCCGCCACTAGTATAAATAATATTGTGGTACTTTTTTCTGTCCCGAGACAATTTAATTTTGTATTTTTTAAAAGTTTGGGTTGGGTCTTAGGTGTTGTAATCTTTTGAGTAAAGAGAATACCTTGTTGTTTGATCCAGTCTGTGATTAGTTTTTTGTGATGAATTGGTGATGTATTTGAAGTTAATAGTTGCTTCAGTGTAGTGGGCATGCAGTTATAAAGTTTGGTTGCGTAGTACTTAAAGTTTCGCTGCCCGGGAAATTCGTTTATTCGGCAAAATTTTACACCATCCCGAAAAATGGAAAGGTTACTGTATTATCTTTATAGCTTATAGCCCCGTATGGAAATGTGAATAATGTGCAGAGCCGGTCACGCGAGCACGGACAAAAGTCGTTTCGAGCTAAAAACCGTGACATCTTCACTTTGGCGCGGTCGTAACTCCCGGAATAGTGTCTTGGTTGCAAAATCGACCCGGCATTAAATAAGGTTATAGCAAATAAACAACAGACTACATTTTAACTCGTTTAAGTTCACAGCTTTTACTTAACAATTTAATGTTCAATTTAAAATATATCCATTTACAGACTAATCATTTTAAACAGGACAAAAAACCTAATTTTTTTAAAAAGAATATTTACAGCAAAAAAATATCTCGATGTAATCTTCATCGACTACCTACATCTTAAAGGTTTAGGTTGGGCTGTTTAAACCTCCATTGCATTGTATGAATAGCTGACTCTCGGCCCAAGGTCAAGGAAAAATGATTTATTTAATGGTTCAGAAGAAATTTCTGAGATTTCTTTACCTGAGGAAGTATGGCTACTATCCGTGGCTCTATCCTACCCACTTTCTCTTGGGCATGCTTGGTGTGAACCTTCTACGGGTCAGAAGGGATGCGCTCATTGTAACACGTTTCTTCAGACTCGTGGAAGGTTCGAAAACTCGGCTATCATGGAGAGCATTGGTTTCTATGTTCCCGATGGTTATCTCTGTCATCGACAGCATAGACTGTTTTATCTCCCGGCTTGCAGAACTAACTTGCCAATGGTTATGCCAGTCGGGAGAGCAATCTTGCTGTTGAACAGAATTAATTGGGATATCGACATATTTAGCGGCAGTGAAGCTGCTTTTAAAAGGCAAGCTCAATAAATGCTTATATAGTTTTTTTTTGCCCACCATTTATATTTATGTTTAATGTAATACTGTTACAAATATATTTTAAAAACGAATTAAAATTTAAATTTTGTAATGTTTTTGAAAGAATAAATAAATTGAATTGAATTGAAATTTAAAAGAGATAGAGTCTTGGATAATAAGAGTCGAGCCACCTTTACCATCCAGTCTATCGTGTCTAAGACAATGATATCCAGGAATCTTACATTTATACTCGGGTTTAACCGTGGAAATGGCGGCAACTGAAATGTCATGTTTATCCAGTAATAAGGAACTCCAGTGAAAAATATTATCGCTTTAAAAAAATATGTTCATATAGAATATAGACCAATAAACGCTGATTATGAATATTTTTTATTTTTTTTTTTTATTGTTTTTATTTCTTGCTAGAGCAATCCCGATGAGTTACAGAACTCATTTTGGGACAGGAGGAACATACAAATCAGGGGTGGGAGGAAATAGTTAAAATTTTACATAAGAATTTGGATGTTAAAATATAAGATTCACATACAATATAGAAGAAAAATAAAATACAGGTTGAGCAGAATAAACAGCATTGGAAAACAGTTAAAGAAAAAGGGAACAAGGTTATACAGATATGGGTGATTACAACTTAATGGAAAAGAAAAGAGAAAAGAAACAAGACAATTGAACATGACAAGAAAATTACAAAGTTTCATCCTTATACATACTTAAAAAATATTCTTTTAAAGCATTACTCTGATTTTTTTTATTTTGCTGGATTCCCTTGTACATATCTGGTAGCGAATTATATAGTGTATAGGCAACATAGTTCAGAGATTTTATCCCATATTTTGTAGTGTGTGTTTGAGGTATGCGGATTTTATTACTATTTCGAGTATTGTGAGTGTGGATGTCTTGATTGTAAAGTGGCTTGATGATAGTGTGAGTTGATTGTTGGGTAATTTGTAGGATGGTGCTTGTGATTTCAAGTTTAGGAAGGACTGTGATTGGAAGAATACCGGAAACTAAATAGATGTCTCTGACATGGGTGTCCCATGGAAGTCCAAAAACATTTCTGAGAGCTCGGTTTTGAACCACCTGCAGATCAGCTATCAATTTCTTTGAGGCAAATCCCCAGATACAGCAGAGATAAGAAAGGTGTGAGTGTACCATGGCGTAGTACACTGATGTTAATAAAGTTACGGGTAGTAATCCTGGGAGTCTATAAAGTACACCAGTTATGGGTGTAATTTTCTCCTTTACATGATTTATATGGAGATCCCACGAAAGTTGGGAATCTACGATCAGGCCCAAATATTTTGTGCTCATTTTCTTTTCGAGGCAGTTATCACCAACTTTGATATTGAGGCTGATATTTTTCTTGTTGCCAAAAAGTATATAATGAGTTTTTTTTACGTTAAGAGTTAGTTTGTTTATTCTTAACCAGCTTGTGAGTTTAGAAATATCAGCATTCATTTCCGTTTCAAGCTCCGCTAGGTTCAGTCTGTTGTAAAAAATTACTGTATCGTCCGCATAGAGTTGTAGAGTTCCTTTAATACCCCACTTTGTTATGTCATTCACATAGATAAGAAATAGCAACGGTCCAAGAATTGATCCCTGTGGCACTCCACATGTTATTTTACCCATCTCACTCGTTTCTCCTCCCAGTTCTACTGCCGAAAAGCGATTTGATAGGTAAGATCGGAAAAGTTCCATAGGAGTACCAACAATACCCAAATGTTTCAGTTTTTCGATCAATACGTTATGATCCACCGTGTCAAACGCCTTCTTTAGATCAATAAATATTGCCGCCGTAAAATCCCCATGATCAATATGTTTCTGTATATTTGATATAAAATCAAAAGCTGCACATTTAGTGTTAGATCGTCGTCTGAAACCGTATTGTTTTGACGTGAGAATTTTGTTGTTTTCGAGATATTTCAATAGTCTTTCTTTAATGATACATTCAAAAATTTTAGAGATAGCTGGAAGTATAGAGATTGGACGATAATTTTGGACATTTTTTTTGCATTCGTCTTTATGAATAGGAATTATTTTCACAATTTTTAGTTTGTCTGGAAAGATACCTTTTGATAGAGAGAGATTTATTAAGAATACAAGGTCATCCGCCAGTTCCTCCTTGCAATTTTTGAGAAGGAGAGAGGTTATCCCATCGGAACCAGCTGCCGCTTTGGACTTAAGGTTAGATATGACACGTAGGATTTCATTTTTATTTGTCCTGATCATGTTAAAAGATTGTTTTGCTTGAGGTTCCGTGTAGATCGTGTTCACATCAGTTTTTGAAGTTTTTATTACTGATGCTAGACTTTCCCCAACTGAGAGAAAAAATGCGTTAAAAGCAGTTGCAATCTCCTTTGGTCCCTTTACTTCTTCGTCATTTATGACTAGAGATTTACAAGTTATTTTTGGGTTTCGCGAGCTATTTGAGAGAATGGAGTTGATTGTTTTCCAGGTTCGTTGTGGCTTATTCATGTTTTCATTAAGCAATTTTGTATAATACATAGTTTTAATATATCTTCTGTAATTTGTCACAGTATTACGAGCTTTATTTTTTTTTATTGTCAAAGAAATACTTCCTTGATTTTGTTTCCAAAGTTTAAATATGCTATTTCGTTCTTTAATAAGTGAATCAAGTTGAGCATCAAACCATGGAGTATTGTTCAGTTTTTTGTCTCCTATATTAGTTTTTACTTTTGTTTTGCATGAATTTACAGCATTTTGAAGATAGTCAGCGAAATTATTATAATTTTGGTTTACGTCGTCAGGCGAACGGGTAAATTTACAAGTTTTAAGTGACGTATTTAATTTTTGATAATTTATTTTGTAAGCGTTTGAGAGGTTTTTTGGGGATCTGTTATTGGGGAGGTTTTTCAGAGAGTTTTCATAATCCAATATCAGCACATTATGGTCACTAAGGGGATCATCAATATTTGAAATTATCCCAGAAACATTTGTTCTATTTGTGATAATATGATCTATCAACGAGCTGGTGTTATTTATTACCCTTGTGGGAAACATCGTATTACACACATAAAAGTTGTACGATTTTAAGGTGTGAACATATTTCCGTGCAATATCAGTTTCTTTTGAAATATCGATATTAAAATCTCCAAAAAGTAATGTGTCTTGTTTGTTTTTATTTAATATTATTTCTAAAGAGTCAAAAAAATCTGTTATGTTTGAGTTGGGCTTACGGTAAAAAACATACAAATTGAGAGGTTTAATATTTTTTGCCGTGATCGTAATTCCAAGAAAACTATTTTCACTGCAACATTTTTCTATTTTCTTATTACTTAGTGTGTTATGCATGTAGATGGCGACTCCTCCTCCTCGGTCGAGCTCACGGGAAGCAAAAATTCCAGCGTAGTCAGTAATATTGAAAAAAGTTTCTTCTCCTTTTCGCAGCCAGGTTTCCGTTATCACGAGAATATGTACCTTTTCTGTAATGTTTTTTAGGGTTTCTTCTATTTCGTCAATTTTGTTTCTGATGCTTCTAGCGTTCATATACATAATACGCATACAGGAATTTTTGGTGGTGTATTCTTGAATATTAAAACATTTTCTTTCCTTGAAGTTGCCTTTAGCAGTGGCCCATGTAGTCTACCCTTTCTCTGAAACGCTCATCCATAAGCTTCCAGAGAGGGCAATCTGGATTTGTTGCCCGATGGTTTCTAGTACCTCCATTGCAGTTTGAACACGTTGGCTCTTTGGCCTTGTTGGGACACGTATCATATTTATGGCATTCACCACAGTGAACACAACTAAGCTTCTCCGTGCAAAAACGTTGGGAGTGACCAAAACCTAGGCATTGGTAGCACTGCATCAATGGTGATTGATCTTCGACCATAAGACGTTGATACCCTACGTTAATTCGTCCAGCGTTAATTAAAGATCTCCAATTTTTTGGAGACGCCTCAAGGACAATGTTGCATAGAAGTTTGTTCCTGTGGTTTTTTTTATATTTAATTTTTAAATTCTGTGTGAAATCTAAACCGCAATCTTTGTTTTGATTTTTGAGTGACTTAAGTAGGTCATCGTCAGAAGCACCTTTTATCATCCCTTTTATGATTAAGAGCGGATTGAGTTGCTTACCGTCAGTGACTGTGATTTGTCCCTGAAGTTCTTTGCTCAATTCCGCCTTGAAATTGTTTTTATCTTGCAATGAGGCCATCTTAAAAACGAGTTTTTGGTTATTAGTTTTTCGCATGTCCGTTACACCAATGCCAAGGGATCGAACATCAACATGCTTCTTTATAAGCTGGTCCAAGTCATCAGATTTCTTCCCCGGGTCATCTGAGCTGATCACTACCGCGTGAGTCTGTTGCGTTGTTCTCGGCCTGGCTGTAATATTTGCGTATGTGATATTATGGTCTAGTTTGGCTTTGATTTCGTTAATGTTGGTTGAGAGCGATTTGATGGATTCGAAAACCATATCCAATGGTTTGGGTGAAGAGGTATATTCTTTCGCCATAGCCTCCAATATATAAGTTTTATTTCATAATATTAAACGTAAAGTTCTTAAAAAATTATTAAAAAGTGCATTTTTTAACGTCTCGTTAAAATACACTGTAAAGTTGGTACGATTGAATGGTTAGCGCTGACCTCACGCTTCACCAGTCATTGTATCACATTGTGACATTGTATTGAAATCAATTGAAATGTAGGTATGGCACAAGCCATCAGTATTAACAACATTTCATGTTATTCTTTATATCATGCTGTTTATAGAGATTTAGTTGTTGTGTTAATTGAAACAATATTTAAGCCTTAATAATTCAGTATCAAAAATAGAGGTGCCTCTATTAGTTTATCTCAATTATTTAAAATATTCAAAAACTACTACACAAAAAAAATAGTAATGCTTCTTCTAGGGAGAATACTTCGAACAACGGAATTTCAAAATGGCGGTAGTTGATCAGCTGATTTCCCGATCCTATACTAATTTTTCAGGAGTGATGACGTCACACGATTTACCTTATTTCCGGTGGTTTTCGGGGGGGTCTTGAAAAATTAAAACTTTGACAATTATTTTAACTATTAAAACTAACTCTAAAAATAAAAATAAAAATGCAGTTATTTAAGTTAGAAGGTCATTATTTATAAAAAAATAGAGTTCTCTATTGTACACGTTCACATTTGCTAGCGAACAGACTTCTGCTATTCCACTGGAGTATTCTGTTCAGTTTCAGTTTCGGAGACATTGGGAAGACAGAAGAGTAAAGATTTAACATAATCGGCAGCGTTGGACGGTACATTATTGTTGTTAGAAAGAATACAAATTAAGAGGGTAATTAAAGTCTGGGTGATCAAAGTCAGATCAATTAAAGTAAAGGGTAATCAAATTAAGCAAAACGCTAACTTTGTCGCGCTTAATGGCTGATTGATGACAATTTGATCTGAGAATTGGAGGTTAACGAAGACCGTTCAAAAGGCAACAATTTAAAATGGCGCTAGTCTTCGATTTGGTTGTTAATTAAATGTAATACGGGTTGAAACATTTCAACCATAGAGGAAGAAAGTATTCAAAGTGAAAATTCAAGTAAATTAAATAAACAACTAACATTAAATAGCTATTGGGGGGTTGTAATTTTCAGCCATAAAACCAACAAAACAAAACAAAGAAAATTCAAAGTGAGTGCACGTGAAGGAATTAAGGCAGGCGTAAAGGTATATAAGTCACTCGGTATGATGCATCGCGCTCCCCGGGCCCGATGCCAATATCCCCCGAGCGGCGCGGGCGCGGACGCGGGCGCGGGCGCGGGCGGTGCGTGCTTCTTCCCCCAACTTTCCCGCTATAATTAAACTGATAATTGGAGAGGCCGCGACGCTGCGGTTCAATTCCCATTCTCCCCTTTTTCCCCTAATTCTTTGATTCTAATTCCCCACGAAGGCGGCCGCCTACATTTTCCTACCTGAATTCAAAATTTCTATTTTATGACGTATTTAAATAAATTAACTCGGAAATTTAATTAAGGATTTATGTTGTTTTTTAATTGTTTGTTTCTTTAATTAAATACATTTGTAAAACTGGTTGATGGACGCTTGAGTGAAATGCTTTCTTTATCAATTTCAGTTATGTGTCTGAATGTAACTCTGGTTCAATGAACTCTACATTCTTCTGACCTGATTTCAAATGAAATTCTATTTTATGATGTATTTAAATAAATCAACTAAGTAAATAGATTTGCAAAATTTAGTTGATGGACGCTTGGATGAAATGCTTTCTTTATCAAAAATACTAAAATGGTTTTGGTAACTATTATTCAATAAACTTTATCTCGCATTGGCTTTAAATTTAAGTAATTTTCATAATTTGAATTCCATTATTTTTCTCGTATCTACGACATTTTATTTATTAATAGCTTACAATTTACTTACAAATTCTTTACTTATGAAATATTTTATTTTTATTAAAAATCGAAAATACATAACATATTTTGTCTTGTCTGTTAAAAATTTTTTATATCAAAATCAATACATTATACATGTTCTAGATACTAAAAAAAATCATTATAACAAAAAATATGATATGGACAACGGGCGCACTCTTTTTAAACTGTTATAGGTAAAGAATATTGATTATAACCGCTAACAGCAGGTGTAAAATTTAATATACATTTTAGTAATAGGTTCATGTTTTATAACTTTACTTTAGTAATTACGAACGATATCTATTAAAATAAAATAAAAAACTGGAAGATGCCACGATAAGTCTAGAAGAAAACTTCAGCCAAAATATTAATTCAGCATGAATTTGATAAGTTTTTACCTAAAATAAACCATGATATTAAAAAAAACTAGCACAAAACTATATAAGTTTCAGTAACTTAAATTTGGTAATTATGTAAGAAAAAAGAACAAACTAAAATATGACACGAAGTTCAGCAAAACAACCCGGCGATATTTTGAGCGACTCCACAACAAAAACTTGATAAGTTCATTGACAAGTTTTTACCTAAATATAAAAAAAGCGACGAACAAAAACTTGGTTCAACAAAATCATTTAAGTCAGTTTAAATAAAGTATATCGAATTGGCAAACAGAAATACTTACAAACATTTGCCAAAGGAATTATACAGGGCCGCCTCAAGAAATAGCCAAGGTATCAATAAAACAATATTTAGTCCTACACCCGTGTCATACCATACACCCGTGAGAGAAACAATAACAATCACTTTATCTAAACTAATTAATTGATACCTTCCTTTTTATATTTTTTTTTTATTTGAAATTTAAAAGAATGTAATACGTTTATGTGCATATCCGTACATGTGCGTATATATACTATTTTTCCACTTTACGTCTGGTGTTTTTTTATTTTTTTTGTTGTTGTTTTATAAATATATATATATATTTTTTTTTTTAAATAGCCATAAAACTGGCACACTATATTTTACTATTTTTGTGAGTACTATCACTTTACTTTCATCTTACTTTTACTTGTTTTTTTTTATTAATGTATATATTATTTCTCGACCCTACATCTGGTGTTTTTCAGTTTTCATCATTATTATTATTATATATTTATTTTTTCTACTTTCATTGTCTTTTTTATCTTATCTTATTTGTATATTTTATTTATCACACAATATTAGACATTATATAATAGACTATGTTTAGATTGTTTATCTAGTTCCTATCTCTGTAATAAATTATAATAATTAGGTTACAACCCAATAACAAATGTTCACATCATGCCCAAATAATAAATAAAAAATCAATACTTATTAACCTTTTTTTGCCTAATAAATAATAAATATATTAGGCAAAAAAAAGGTTAATAAGTATTGATTTTTTATTTATTATTTGGGCATGATGTGAACATTAGTTATTGGTTTGTAACCTAATTATTATAATTTATTGTTTTCTTTAATGCATGTAATGTTATTAACCTATAAATGTTCCTAATAAAATTGTGATGTGGTCAACGCCCATGCTACACGGATTGAAGATCAAGAATATAATTACATATAATTAAATAATATAGTTGAAATATTTAAATATTTGGATTGTATAACTTTGTGAAGAAAAATATATGTAATTAGGATTGGGGGTGTGGTGTATGTGTGTGAGTGTGACGGCATGAGAGCGAGACAGCGAGTATGGAGATGTATAAAAGGGATGTACGATGTATGTAAGTTTATCCTAAAAATTCCCATAAAGTATATATCACATAAAAACAGACACCCACACCCATCACCACAAAATGCAGGATTTCATCTACTGAAATCACTGAAGGCCGCACAGTTTCATGTTGACTGTCGGCCGACTCCTCCCGGATAAGGTTTTTCATGGTTTCCTTATTCCCAAAGGCAAATGCGGAGGAGCTCCAAATAAAAGGACATGACCGACTCCCTCCCACTCCCAACATAACACAAACACACACGTATGTATATATTTCCCCATGCTTGATGCCAGTTGCTTTGTTGAGCTATGCAAAACATGCAATTTTAGTAGGGTTTTTACATAACAATTTTTCCCTACCGACAAAATACATGACCTCTAAGTCTATAATAGCCAGGTACTATTTTTAAATACCCACATGAGGTAAAAATTGCCAGGCGCATATGACGCCGTTCTATTTGTATAAAGAACATTAACTTTAAATTCAGTAAATTTAAATGATTCATCTCTTCAAGAAATATAAGAATCTAGTAAATGAAAAAAAAAAAAAAAAAAAATTGTGCGCTCTCTCCAGTTTAATCTCTTCAACAATAAACATTATAACATTATCGTATGTTATTTACTACCCGCACTACAAGATATCACAGTTTCCCAATTCGTAGGAAACAAAATCTTTTAAATACACTTCGTAAGGAATTGCATTAATCTCTGCACCGGTGTCAACAATCGCCCGCAAAACAGTGTTACCAATCAACAGATCTACGAATATCGGCTCCGGCCCCGCGCCGTCATGTACCATGAAAACCGAATTCAACCGTTTATTTTTATTACCTACATTAATTTTACTGCTTTTACATAAATTACTAGGATGACCCAATTTATTGCATCGATTACAAAAAATATTCTTCCAGCAATCCTTTTGCAAATGATTCGTTTTTCCGCACAAAAAACATTTTTTTAATGTAACATTTACTGGCGTCTTACTACGCACTGCACTTTTAAATCTGATCGGACTATCCGACCTGGATTTACGGACATAATTACTATCCTTATGCACAACATTCAAATTCGTATCAACTTTCTTAAAACTAACAACATGTTCCCATGATGCTGCTAAATGTATACATTCAGAAAAAGAAGTATTGATACCCTCAACGAACAACTTATGTTTCAATTTTTCATTGAAAATTCCAATAATGAATGTCCTTTAAACATGGTTCCAATCTCAGTTCAAAATTGCACGATAAACTAAGACCTCTCAACCTAGCTGCGTAATCTTTAATAGATTCTTTTTCTTCTTCAAATTTAGCAATTTCAATTTATTTTATTTCTTTAATAGATTCGTTAGCTTACTGATTACATTTGTAAAACAACTCACGCGACTCGAAAATATTTTGAATTGGTTTGCAATGTGAATCAAATAATTTACATAAATCATCAAAAGAACAAACAGAAACCTTTTTAGGAAAACATAAATCACATAATAAAGAGAAAGTTTCTTCGGTGAGGCTATTCAGCAAAAATGCTTTATTGCGCTCTTGTGACACAAGTTTGTCATCATGTAAAATGAGGGCCTGATCCAGTCGTTCCTTGAACAATGACCAATCTCCCGTTCTGTAACAGAACATCCCCAAATTCTTACAAACACCCTCCATTGGGAGAAGAGCTGAAACAAAATAATCCAGACTACTTATCTCAGCACTTCTAGAAGGCTGCACTCCAGGGTCCACGTTCCACGTTCCAAGTTCACGCCGCTCAGGGCCGTGAATCAGCGTCCCCGTCTGGCTCCGTCTCCCAACAGCTGCGGATCCAATCCCTCTCCTCCGAGGTCTTCCTTCCCAGACTGCAGCGACAGAAACCAGGTCCCGGTTTCCGGCTAATCCACACGATGATGATCCGATCCTTGATCCTTGATACGATATTGTGTAACCCGTATACACGGTGTACCCACCGACAATAATTTTGCAAACTTGTCGATCCCACACACGCGAATAATTGCGTGTGGCTGCTCCAGTTTCTTCCTTAATCTTGCGATCTTCACGCTTAATAGCGCCAGATTCTCTGCGATCCGCAATATTCTTGATTACAATCTTCCGATAATTTACAAATTACCGGCGTAAAATACGAACTACCGACGTAAAGTTCGAACTACAGCTGCGCCAACTGTGGTATCTTGTAGTGCGGGTAGTAAATAACATACGATAATGTTATAATGTTTATTGTTGAAGAGATTAAACTGGAGAGAGCGCACAACAGCCCGTACATCCCTTTTATACATCTCCATACTTGCTGTCTCGCTCTCATGCCGTCACACTCACACACATACATCACAAAAATAAAATAAAAATTATGGAACAAAATTTGCATTGTGGAAAAATGCACTGCGAACGAAGTATTCTTCAAACCATCTTGGCATTCCATTGTTCAGTATTTTCATAACTCGTTTGAAGTATTAGCAGATTTTTAATATTTCTATTTTTGATACTGATCATTCGTGGTTTTTGATACTGAGAATTAAATTGTAAGAATATATTAAAGCAGTGTTTAACTTTTTTCCGGTTAATCCCCAGATTAATAGCAAATTGTTCAATACAACCAAGGTAATTATGCCCACTGGGAATAACCAGATAGTTCTAAATTCAGTCACGAAATACGATATAGAAAAGAAACCTCCCCCCGCCCTCCCCCAAATGTTGTGTGTACAAACCATAGTTAAAAGAATCATTGTACTCCCGTATAAGAGAAAAAATAAAAAAGACGGAAAGATATGTAATTACGAATGTTGGAGAGAGTGCGCTAATATTTAAAACGGTAAAATTGAAGCGAAAATTGTGAAAATGTTTAATAAAACACGACTCGTTTAAAATAGAGCAAAAATCTCAAGGGGGGTGTCTAAAACAGCATTTAAAGAAACACTGCGAATTTTTTCATACATATAACTTGTAAAATAACTGAAACAGACGTGAAAATAATAATTTTCCGAGCATACTTTGCGATTTTTTTATATCGAAAGAATTTCATATAATTAACGTTTTGGCGGGGGGAATGTACCTATAGATATTATCTTCAAAAATAAAATATATTTTTTAAGAGCTTAAAAACATCAAATGTTTAAGGGGGATATGTAAGAAATCAGTAGAAATTCGGGTAGCGGCGGCTTAACGGTCCAAAATAAAACAGGTGGAAAAAGTTTTAAACTGTTTAAATATATAATTTCGCTAAGAAATATTGTAAATGCTTTAAATCAATAATGCGAGTAGAACACATTTCTTGATCTTGGAAATGAGAGAGTATTTTTTTGAAAAGTCTTTTTATAAGACTAGAACAATTGGCCTCTAAAAAATGCTTTAAAGTGCAAAATTTTCTATTTATGAACTATTAGTTTTATCAGTTCTTCAGAATTTTCTATTTATGAACTATTAGTTTTATCAGTTCTTCAGAATTTTCTGATCGTTTGATCGGAATTTTTTTAAATATTTGTACCTGAATGTCACAAAATAAAATAAAATATGCATTTTCCCGATGAATCAAGAAGGACGGCGTTCGACAAATGTGAAGTGAACTTTACGCCATCTGCGTAAGGATCATATGCGTTTCCTTTCAGTCAAAATTCATAATTAGGTCACCCCTTGCTTCGGCCGCCCGTGTTCACAGCATTTGATGCAAACATAAATAGGTCACCCCTTGGTTCGGCCGCCCGTGTTCACAGCATTTGATGCAAACATAAATAGGTCACCCCTTGCTTCGGCCGCCCGTGTTCACAGCATTTGATGCAAACATAAATAGGTCACCCCTTGCTTCGGCCGCCCGTGTTCACAGCATTTGATGCAAACATAAATAGGTCACCCCTTGCTTCGGCCGCCCGTGTTCACAGCATTTGATGCAAACATAAATAGGTCACCCCTTGCTTCGGCCGCCCGTGTTCACAGCATTTGATGCAAACATAAATAGGTCACCCCTTGCTTCGGCCGCCCGTGTTCACAGCATTTGATGCAAACATAAATAGGTCACCCCTTGCTTCGGCCGCCCGTGTTCACAGCATTTGATGCAAACATAAATAGGTCACCCCTTGGTTCGGCCGCCCGTGTTCACAGCATTTGATGCAAACATAAATAGGTCACCCCTTGGTTCGGCCGCCCGTGTTCACAGCATTTGATGCAAACATAAATAGGTCACCCCTTGCTTCGGCCGCCCGTGTTCACAGCATTTGATGCAAACATAAATAGGTCACCCCTTGGTTCGGCCGCCCGTGTTCACAGCATTTGATGCAAACATAAATAGGTCACCCCTTGCTTCGGCCGCCCGTGTTCACAGCATTTGATGCAAACATAAATAGGTCACCCCTTGGTTCGGCCGCCCGTGTTCACAGCATTTGATGCAAACATAAATAGGTCACCCCTTGCTTCGGCCGCCCGTGTTCACAGCATTTGATGCAAACATAAATAGGTCACCCCTTGCTTCGGCCGCCCGTGTTCACAGCATTTGATGCAAACATAAATAGGTCACCCCTTGGTTCGGCCGCCCGTGTTCACAGCATTTGATGCAAACATAAATAGGTCACCCCTTGCTTCGGCCGCCCGTGTTCACAGCATTTGAGGCAAACATAAATAGGTCACCCCTTGGTTCGGCCGCCCGTGTTCACAGCATTTGATGCAAACATAAATAGGTCACCCCTTGCTTCGGCCGCCCGTGTTCACAGCATTTGATGCAAACATAAATAGGTCACCCCTTGGTTCGGCCGCCCGTGTTCACAGCATTTGATGCAAACATAAATAGGTCACCCCTTGCTTCGGCCGCCCGTGTTCACAGCATTTGATGCAAACATAAATAGGTCACCCCTTGGTTCGGCCGCCCGTGTTCACAGCATTTGATGCAAACATAAATAGGTCACCCCTTGCTTCGGCCGCCCGTGTTCACAGCATTTGATGCAAACATAAATAGGTCACCCCTTGGTTCGGCCGCCCGTGTTCACAGCATTTGATGCAAACAAGAATGCAGCGCTCCTGATTTTATTCAAGATTCAAAGAACTTCAGAAACGAATTTGAGTAGCTTAGTTTCAAAACACGCAAAACATCTTTCAATGATAAACATGAAATGTTTGAACAAAGTCCATTTCCTGGTTCCCCTTTATTGCGTGACTGAAATTAATACATGACTGAGCTCACACGGCACTGGATTGATTTATTAATCATTCTGAGTTAGTACAATAATACCGCATAAGTTGGTATCAACTCTCAAGTGTTTTGTCAACTCCAGGCTTTAGTTAAGTCACGCGTGAAACTAATCATTAAGAGGGAAAACCAGAAATATGTCATTTTCAAATCAGATTTTAGACGTATTGACTCTTTTCCACAAAAGATTGTTCTTTTATCTAGCATTCGCATGTAATAAATTTTGAGAAATTTTTTTAAATTTTAGTATAATAAAGTTATTCCATAGGTCGTTGGCAGATTTGTTAAATTTTCAAAAAAGATTTTGTATTATACCACACCCATTTCAAATAATATAATCATGCAGTAAAATAAATCAATACATTATCTAGCAAACGCATGTTTTAGAATTTTAATTTTAGTTCAATAAAATCATTAAAAAATATGTACGTACATGTGTTTCTTGACGAAAATTGGTCCATTTGTGTATTTATTTGCGCACTTACAAACTAATATATTTCAGATTTTTTTTACATTCTTATTAAATTTAGACATTATTGAAAAATGATAAATACTTAAATCAAAAAATAATTACAAAAGTATTTTCGTTATTTGTTATTGGGGTGTTATGCCGTGTTGCGCTACCTCCTTCTTTAGCCAACGTTTCGGACATCGTTGCAGTGTCCATCATCAGGGCAGATCCGGCAGATCCGGTAGATGTGTCACATCAATGTGTGATGGACACTGCAACGATGTCCGAAACGTTGGCTAAAGAAGGAGGTAGCGCAACACGGCATAACACCCCAATAACAAATAACGAAAATGCTTTTGGCCGTGAAAATCTTAAAACTTACAAAAGTACATTATTTTAATAGTTTTATCATCACCCCTTTCAGCATTTTTGGATGAAGGTATAAATTAAAGCTAATTTGGATTGAAATAAATTCGAAATTGAGTTATAATTTAAAAAAGCTGGTACGGAGAATAATTAATCTTTCTCATTGTAACTGCCCTGAACGATCGTAAGAACAATTTTCGACGAAATGTGGATTTTCGTCCGCTGGCTGGTTAAACGCTCTTAAAGACAAGGTAGGAATGGTGTAAGTCACTGTAAGTAGTGCATTCATCAAAACGTGTGTAGAAAACGGGAACCAAAAGCCACAGTATAAAACTTATATCATTTTCTGTCGTGAATATTTTTAACTATAAAGCTGAAATTTGTTCTGTTTAGTATTTGTGTACCAACTCAACTATTTGCAGAAAACTGCTAGCTAACCATGAGCTTGAGGAGCTTTCAGATATTTTAACAATTTAAGGAAATAAGCCATATTTTAATAAGTCGGGTACGCCTCATAATATACCTAAGGTTTTAAAAAAGAAACAAATAATTGCCTTTCCTCACCATAAAGAGATAATGCTCTTGTGTTTGGTGAGGGAATTCTTTAAAAGATCGTGTGAGTTAGTAATAACGGCTATTGTAAATAATAAGTATGGTTAAAAAATCATGTATAAATTTAAAAATAAATATCATGATAAGTTTAAAAAATCATAATATACCTAAATTAAAAAAATATTATAAATTAATGAATCATGTAAGTTAGTAACAAAAATTATTGTAGTTGAAAGTATGTCTGGTAATGTTAAATGTCATATTATTATGGATCGGAGTGGTTAAACTATGCTACACACGTCGATATTATGCTTGATGGCTAATAAAAAATAATAATTTTGGCTAATTTATTTAGCTCCATTTTTGTGAAAAATTACCCCTCAGGGCGCAGTACAAAGAATATACTAGGATAGGCTGAAAAGTAATGCACACATACATGCTTGTGGAACACGAAATAAAATAGCAAGATCAAGCAAAAAGTACAATAAAGTACGATTCTTAAGCTTCAAAAGAATATATTTATTTTTCAACATAGTCCGCGTTAAGATTATTTCACATTTCTCCCAAGTTGTAACAAAGTTTTTTCATTATGTAACTGAAAAATTCTTCCGAAATTTCTCGAATCTAGGACTTGGACAGGCTGCCAATGACAGCTGCCTTCACCTCATCGTCCGAGGTGTAATGATTACCCTTGAGGTGTCTCTTGAGTAGAGGAAAAAATAAAAATCGCAAGGCGAAAGATCGGGGAAGTGAGAAGGGTGTGGAATCGGTTCAAGCTTCAGGTTTTGCAGATGCTCTAATCGAAGCTGTTTGTTCTCGCCTGTGAAACGGCGTGGTACCCGTCGTCACAGATTTTACGGTATCCTAATTCTTGAAGAATGAAGCCGACGCATTGCTTGGATATTCCAAAATGGTTTGTGATCCGCTTTTGAGTGATTTGCTGGACATTTTGAATAAAATCGTGGACGAATTTGGATCGTTTATCGTCTGTATCAACGATCGGGGGTCTGCTGCGTGTTTCATCAACAATGATTGCTTTTCCAGGCTCACAATCATGAAATTTTATTACCCTTCGATTTACGACCTATCAACAGCATCGTCACCATTAACACCCTTTAAACGACGATTAATCTCAGTAGGAGTCACTTTTTCAGCAATTAAATATTTAGAATTTTTATGCGATAACAGCACGATGTTTACCTTGCGTTGACATAACACTAAAACACGTCTCCATACTTCAGCTTCTCAAAATACACTGGATAAATTCAACGATCTTGCGCGTACGTAAAGAGGAGGAATGTCACTTCCATATTTCACCTGGCGAATGGTATGACACCATCAAGTTTATTTATAATTAGTTTTAGTAAACTTCAGTAAATAAACTTGATGGTGTCAATGGTATGACAATATCAAGTTTATTTATAATTAGTTTTAGTAAACTTCAGTAAATAAACTTGATGGTGTCAATGGTATGACAATATCAAGTTTATTTATAATTAGTTTTAGTAAACTTCAGTAAATAAACTTGATGGTGTCAATGGTATGACACCATCAAGTTTATTTATAATTAGTTTTAGTAAACTTCAGTAAATAAACTTGATGGTGTCAATGGTATGACACCATCAAGTTTATTTATAATTAGTTTTAGTAAACTTCAGTAAATAAACTTGATGGTGTCAATGGTATGACACCATCAAGTTTATTTATAATTAGTTTTAGTAAACTTCAGTAAATAAACTTGATGGTGTCAATGGTATGACAATATCAAGTTTATTTATAATTAGTTTTAGTAAACTTCAGTAAATAAACTTGATGGTGTCAATGGTATGACAATATCAAGTTTATTTATAATTAGTTTTAGTAAACTTCAGTAAATAAACTTGATGGTGTCAATGGTATGACAATATCAAGTTTATTTATAATTAGTTTTTAGTAAATCCCGAGGAAGATAATATCGCTCTCGAAACATGTCGGTTTTATAGACATTAAAAAGTGGTTAAAGCAAAAAAAAACTTTAATTTTGAATTAAATGGTGCCACAAAATAAATTTGCTGTATTTGAAGAAAATTAAATTTATTTAGGAAAATGTTTATTTTTCCCACTCAGCGCACAGTTATAAACCTTTTGGTGTTCCTAACTCTTATTGAGGGAGCGGTAAAAATAGCGTAAGTAATAATAATTAAAATTTAAAAAGGCGCCTACACTCAAGGCGCAATTTGGTTGCCTACAAATCTCTAACTCAACTATTCCCCTACTAGATAATGTTTTACCTCCAATGGTAATTCGTAGTTCATCGATTTTTTTTTTCTAAAAATTAATTAAGAACTACCTACTCTAAGTATTTAAAAATATTGGCAACCACGATAATTGGGATGTGTTGTGAGGCTGAAGAAGGTGGGAAGGGTAAGGAGTTGGGAAAAGGAAAGGAGGGGAAGTATCTGGCTATTCGGATCTGGTCAACAAACACGACTAAAGCCATTCAAAAGGATTTCACCAGAGTGATACTGAAAGCCTTTGCCACTCTAGAATGTATGCTAGGTAATTAGTACTTAACAAAACATTTGTGAATATCATATATATACATATTAAATAATAATGGGCCTAAAGAACCTTGAGGTACAAACGGAGTGTACAGAAAAGAAGTTGGGCTTTGTTTCCTCAACTGAGACACTTTGAAGTCTACTCCGAAGGTATGAAGTGAACCACCGGAGTAAGTCACCATGGATGCCTAATTCTTTTAATTTTTGAATTAGGATGAAATGGTTTACCTTATCGAAAGCCTTAGATTTCTTAAAAATATTTTAAATTAATAAAATTTGAAATAACACAAATTAATAAAAAAAAAACTATTTGTCCACTCCGGGATTTGAAACCGCGACTTCCGGATTCGTAGCCAATGATCGTAACCACTCAACCACGGGGCCGTGTGTTACATGAAAAAACAATCATATAAATAAGTTACGAAACAATTTCAAGACGTAAATTTAAGTCGATCGACCGTGAAAATATCAAAATAAATTATCATGTTCGCAGCAAACATTGTTATACAGAATACCTCGAGTAAAATGCGAATAATTTATTCGCCCTTAGCGAAATTAGATTTTACGCTTGAAAGCATAATAATTCCTTCAGTTTTCCTACATTAATCGTTTCCTTGGGGTAACAAGGTTCTATCTGAATGATTTTAACATTACCACGTTTACGGAGCGGCGACGGTACAAAAAGGCAATAAGTATACATAATTAAATGAAAACAATATTACCGAAACTCAATCGAAATTCTGGAGACAGAAAAATCAGAAAAAGATATTGGCACCTCTGGGACTCCACGAACCCGGGACCTTTTGCTTTCCGGGCAGCTCTGATCACTGAGAAGAAAAAAACAATAAACATACGCTACTTATCACAATAAGGCTGCAGGTATTTCTTTCAGATTAAATAATGGTGAGACAAAAGATGAGACACACCATTTACGTATTTCTGTTTTTTTTTTTTTATGAATACCACACAACAGTCCTAACTGCTCCCATCTGAAGCCAGGGTGACTATGGCATCCCCAATTGGGGTATGTTGTGAGGCTGAAGGTAGTGGGGAGGGGAAGGCGATAGGGAAGAGGAAGGTGTGGGGAAGTAGCTGGCTATTCAGATCTGGTCACTAAACACGGCTAATGCCATTTCAAGCAACGTTTCAATTCTGAATGGTGGTCTTACACCAGGGCGATACTGAGAGTATTTTCCACTCTGGAACGTGCCGCAAATATAGTATATATTATTTTAAATTAATAAATTGTGAAATAACACAAATTAATCAAATAAAATTTATTTGCCACGCCGGAATTCGATCCCGCGACCTTCCTTTGAGGAATCAGACATACGTACATTGTGTGTCTCATATTTTCTTACATCATTACTTTATGAGTAAGAAAGAGCAGTATTGTGAAAAGGAAAGTGTGTTTATTGCCTTTTTGTATCGTCGCCGTTCCAGAAACGTGGAAACACTAAAGGCGCCTATTTTGGTCAAAATAGACCTTTCGCACCAAGTTTCTTACAATTTGTATTAGTTTAATTTCATCTAAAATATTATGTCCAACGTCAAAGTAAGTTCGCATACATAATTAGTTAATTATACAACAAAGTTTTATTTAAAACAGTGTAATTTATTTTTTAGAACAATAAGGTTGTGTTAATTTTTGTACGGGCAACTTAGTTAACAAGCAATATGCATTGCATTGTTCGAGTTCATTCGCTTGGGACAACAAGGTTCCATCTGCCAATTGCGGGAAACTGATTAAAAATATATTTAAAAAAATATATATAAAAAATAATATTTATGAAAAAAGTTAATACGCAAAACTTTTTGTATTTTTTAAAAATTATATTCTATGTTTAAGAAAATTCTATGCAATGGCACTTAGAAAAAAAAAGCTAATAAAAATAATCCTTTTTTTTCATGAACTCAAAACAGGTGGCCCGGGCGAAAATAACTTTCCTCAGGACCTATGTCATCTTTGGGAATGCTGTGTGGAGGGTCTTTTTGTGGTCTTTTTGTCTTTTTTGATCCTGTCGAAAAGGCACAGAAAACAATTATGAAAATTATTCTCAAACTTCCTCTAACTGCAGACAGTGACCTTATATTCAAAATAATGAGAGTATTTGATGTTCGACAGATCTATGTAAAAACTATCCTCATGCATCTCTTTAAAAACAAACATGTGCTTTATGAAAAAAAATAAACTTAAGATTTACACGTAACTCCAACAAAGACATATTGCAAGTTCCAGCACTCTCTTCCACCTTTGGTCAACGTAGCTTTAGATACTTTGCCACAAAAATATTCAACATTCTCCCAGAAAACATCAAACTGAGTCAAACACAGAGAGAGTTTAAAAAATATGTTAAAATATGGATACATTCTAATGATCGAGCCTATACTGGTGCCCTCACCCAAACGCCCAGTCATTGACAGTTGTTATTGTAGTAATAACCTTGCAGTTTATGAATTGTGTAGGTATATGCAAACAATAATGTTAACTAAAATAAAGTTTTTGCTGTATGGAAACCTACTTTACACATTTATAAAAAAACCATAGATAAAATTGCGAGAAACAATTAACAAAATTTCTGCCTCAATACAGGTTCACCTAGTGAGGCAGGCAATGCACAACTAAAAATACTGTATAACTATACTACTCCTGTGTAACCTTTCTTACATTACTTTCTGTTTGTTAATTTTTCTGTACTGATTGATGTAATCTATTTGTAAACTACATTGAGTATGTAATTTTTTTATTTTTTTTAGTTATATTGTTGTTATTTCATTGAATAAAGATTATTATTATTATTATTATTATTAAAGGAAGACGAGAACCTGGGTCTTGAAGAGATCCATGTTGTAGGAGGGTGGAAACGCGGAGGCCGACAAATCGTTCCACTCAGGAATCGTTGAACTCAGGAACGAGTCATAGAAATGACCTGTCTTTAATGTGATAAATGTCAACGGTGCATAAATGTTTATATTAATAAATGAACCGATCCTTGAAACCATCAGAAACCGCCTGAATCGACCTCCCTCTCGAAAAGTCGGCAATCCACATATACAAGGTTGCGGGAAATCCGTAAGAAGGCAGTTTGTTGACAAGTCCTAGGTGCAAGACCCGTTCAAAGGTCTTAGAAATTTCCAGTCTGAAATTTAAGCAACAAGGTTCCATCTGTTCTTTTTGCAGATGTTTGGCTAAATGACGTGTGTTTTTCGCTCAGAATGTTCTTGTACATGAAGATAATTAATTTACAATATGTTCTGCGTACTAACTCTTTCATAGGTTAATTCAAGCATTGTACCTCAACATCTCAGTTTCACACCAATGGCAGATGGACCCCTGTTGTTGCAAGAGAACGAAATGTCGAATACGCTATTTAGCCGCGGAAACCGACGCATGTCATTATAGAATTATCTACAAGTTTAGCGAATGCAAACTGCCTCGGCTTGCCGGAAGGCCTAATGGTGGCTCGGCGCAGCGTTTAACTATTCGAATTCTGTAAAGTTAAATTAAGCTCGGGAATTGAAATGAAGCATTTAAGATGGCCAGATGATAACGGCCGCATTTAGCCCATTACGTTGGATGTAACTTCTTTCGTGTTAATTATTTTCCTAGAGGATAATGTGGCGTAGACACGGCATCATTTGGCGTAGCGCGCAGTAATGAGAAAATATGTGAAATTAACAATTTACCCAACATTTTTGACTGTTGTATGAATTTCACAAGTAATTTGGCATTATAACGGCTTAATTTTGTATTCGAGTCTATTGTTACAAAACAAAGTTTTTGAATTGTTTTCAAACAGGAAAATATATTTATTTTTATTTTTAACTTTATGAGTAAAACCATAAAATTATAATATTTAATTAAATGAAGACAATTTTAGCGAAACTCAATCGAAAATCTGGAGACAGAAAAAATCAGAAAAATATATTGGCCCCGCTGGGACTCGAACCCAGGACCTTCTGCTTACATGGCAAGAGCTCTAGTGCCAATATCTTTTTCTGATTTTTCTGTCTCCAGATTTTCGATTGAATTTTGCTAATATTTTCTTCATTTAATTAAACGAAAATATATTTTTAAAAGAATTTTCATGAATCTACAGATAATGCCCGAAATTCTCAAAAAAAAAATTGTTATTAAAAAAAGCTGCATAGCTTGACAAACTTTTAAAATCTATAGAATTTTTGTCTCAACACCGTCTACCACTACAAAGTTTAGAATTTATGATATTTAATGATATTTATTTCTTCGCGCCTTGGAGGCTTTTACTTGAGTACGTTATTATACAGGATGTCCGGGGGTAAAGTGCATTAACTTCGGGAGGTGATTCTACATGATAGTACAAGTAAAAAAGATAAATAATTTTTTTCGAAATTCCAACTTTTAGGGGTAGTTTTGAGGTAAAAAGGTAAAATTAGTCCGGCGTGAGCGGCCAGATTTATTATTTTCCGCTGTTACGATACGGGCCAATCACAATCGAGTCGGGCGCCCGGCAGCGTATTTACAATCCCTACCGCGTTTCAGTCGCTTTAAACTTTCAATATCAAAATTTAAATATTTAGAAATAAAATTATTAATTTCTAATATACACATTGGAAAGATTATTTTATCTAGATTTTAGAACAATTTTTGTTTTTGCAATGTGATAAAAAAATAACCAATATAGAGGTATATTTAAAGTGTGAATTGTCGTTACCGCGACTGAATCGGTATAGGTTTTGTAAATACGCCGCCCGGCAGGCTCTCAGCAAGTAAGATCGTACCTCACACTAAGGATTTATACATAACATCACATAGATAGGATACTTGTCTTAATGTATGACAGATGTGCAGATGTCCTAATGATGGACACTAGGTATAACGCTGTCCGAAACGTTGGCTAAAGAAGGAGGTAGCGCAATACGGTACAACACCCCAAAAATAAATAACGAAAATTTCTATAATTTGTTTGTTACGTTCCGGCTACGATTCAAAATGGTGGCCATATTGGATATTACATTTTCATCCCGCCAGAGTTATGATCGTGGTTCCTACGGAGGCGTCTACTAATATCTACAGGAATGCCAAAAACTGAACAAATCGGACTAATATCTATGAGAACCAAAGTGAGGACGAATGACGAATATCTACAGCTCAAACTGCTGACTAATTTCTATGAGAACCAGGAGTTAATGAATATTATCGTACCAACCTGTCTGCAGAAAGTTTGAAAAGTAATTGTCATTGAGATGGTGGACATTCTTCTTAACAAATCATATAAGTCCTTAAATGAAATTTTTATTTACGGTTAATAATTAAATACGTAGGTTTTTAAGTACTACCTACTTAGAAATCTTATGATTTCAGAGGAAATTTAGATTATTTTTTGGACGCAAGATCTACTGTTCACAGAACTACTAGTTTGGACGCAAGATCTACTGTTCACAGAACTACTAGTTTGGACGCAAGATCTACTGTTCACAGAACTACTAGTTTGGACGCAAGATCTACTGTTCACAGAACTACTAGTTTGGACGCAAGATCTACTGTTCACAGAACTACTAGTTAGGACGCAAGATCTACTGTTCACAGAACTACTAGTTTGGACGCAAGATCTACTGTTCACAGAACTACTAGTTTGGACGCAAGATCTACTGTTCACAGAACTACTAGTTAGGACGCAAGATCTACTGTTCACAGAACTACTAGTTTGGACGCAAGATCTACTGTTCACAGAACTACTAGTTTGGACGCAAGATCTACTGTTCACAGAACTACTAGTTAGGACGCAAGATCTACTGTTCACAGAACTACTAGTTTGGACGCAAGATCTACTGTTCACAGAACTACTAGTTAGGACGCAAGATCTACTGTTCACAGAACTACTAGTTTGGAAGCAAGATCTACTGTTCACAGAACTACTAGTTTGGACGCAAGATCTACTGTTCACAGAACTACTAGTTTATTAGTAATTTAATTAAAACCTAATCAATTTACGATAAATATTTAAAGAAATAAAACAAATTTGTTCAAAATTTCATTTGAAAAACTTTAAAAATGTCAAACGAAACTATTTTAAAAAAGTACTTATATTGAATGTGGTCGTATTTTAAAAGCAAATAAAACTTCTTTCATGTTTACAAACAATAATTGAAGACGACTGAAATATTTTATTTGTTGTATGTACTCGTTTTTTTTAAAGATATATTATCACGATGAAAACAGAACAGCTTTGGGGGAATTTGTTTCAAAACCTCCGTTAAAACTATTCCACCAGTTCCACGCCAAAATGTTATGTTTTAGTTTTTTGTTTGTTAATAAAATTGTTTTTTTCTGATCTGATAACCTTTATTTTACGAGTTATTACATGGTACTACACTGTAATTCTTAATTCTAATATTTATAATTCCTCGATGAGCCTCCGATTCCCTGTTGTTATTGTTTCCAAATGAAATTTCCAATATATTTACATAAACCTTCTTTTTCTGATTTTTCTGTCTCCAGATTTTTGATTGAGTTTCGCTAAAATTGTCTTCATTTAATTAAAGTATTTTTAATAATAATAATGTTTGGATGATTTCTATAGCGCCATTTTCGTGAGAAAATCACCCAAGCTCATAAATATATGTACATAATGTGTTATAGAGCTTTGAAATGTCCATTTGACAATAAATCAAAACACTATATTGTTTCTTCTGTATTTTTCTAACGAAGAGATTTCTAAAAATACAAAGCAGCATCAGATATTATAATTAAACTTTGTTACAAGCTTTGTTTTATACTTGCGCTCATTGTCGTCAAATATTACGTGGTATTTTGCAAAAAGGATATTACAATAATTCCCTACATCAATTTTATTACTTTATGAGAATTGGCTCCATAATTTAAATATTTTATCTTCAAAATGACTTTAATTACGTCTTTATCGCAAAATTACCCATAAACAATAATTCAACTCATAGATTTACAGACGAGGTTTACACGTAATGAAAAATATTGTACAATAAACAATAAAATCCGCCGCAAAATTTAATTGGTTAATAAATTTGTGCTGTTTCTATGTCGCGAAATTAGGCACCACTCAGAATATCCGGCCATTTAAGAGGAAACCCGCTTGCCAAGAAATTTTAACAATAGGTATTTTATCAAATTGTTCCTGTCACTGTCTCTCTTACTCCAGAATAGTGAGCGAAAGCCACAACTGCACCTCGAGCCGATAATTCCCAAATAAAATCGTTAAAATCGAGGTTTTGTATTCCCCATTACATTTTAAAGATTTCTTTTACTAAGTGCATTAGAAGAAAATCTTCTATGTCTATAAGTTCTGCTTTAAAAAAAAATACATTGTCTAGTTTGTATACTGAACGTTTGTTGATGGCGTTGAAACCAGGCGATTTTAACGACATTTTGGAGGGTATACGCGATAACAAAACGACTCAGATGATACAGAGCAGGAACCCTTCACACAGAAGAAGTAGGGCACAATTTAAAGACAACTACTCATACGAAGTGGGCGATCAATTCACCTGCAGGCTACTGGGCTCCAGTCTGACAGAGAACAATGAGGATCCAGCAGAAATCAGAACGAGAATCACAGAACCACAGAAAAACCAAAATAACCATAATTCTAAGACCATTGTTAGAACTGTATTGGCGTATGGATGTGAGGCGCTGGCACCGACGGTAAAGATGGCTGAAATGCTGGACACTTTTGAAAGAAAAGTGCTGAGAAGAATATGTGGACCCGTGAAAGACGGTGAACAGTGGCGCATCCGGCACAATACAGAATTGTATGATATATATATATATATATATATATATATATATATATATATATATATATATATATATATATATATATATATATATATATATATATATATATATATATATATATATATATATATATATATATATATATATATAAAACTTAGGGGCCTTATATATATATATATATATAAGGCCCCTAGCATCTCAGCACATATGAGACTCCTCAGGCTGAGATGGGCTGGGCATGTACAGAGAATGCCGGATACACGCGTCCCAAAAAAAATTTTGACTGGACACCCAGGTGGAAAGAGAAAAGTGGTAAGACCCAGACTGAGGTGGGAAGACGAAGTAAGAGGGGATGCAGCACAGCTTCTCCAGGTACCAAATTGGAAGTCAGCCGCTGAGGACAGGAAGAGTTGGAGGCGACTGTTGCAGGAGGCCAAAGCTCGATATGGGCTGTAGCGCCATCGAAGAAGAAGAAGAATACGTGGTAGAAGTGAAACCTTCAGAAAACTTAAGTAGACAAGAGAGGGGAGGCTACAAAGCACCGGATAAAGAGGAGACCGATTCTTAGTACATTTACATTACAAAGGTATAATATATTGTCCTCCACACTAGGAGTTCACCTGTGTTGTAGAGGACATATTTCAGTTGTAAATTATAAATTATAAATTGTGAATAGTAAAACAAAAGAGTGTTAATAGCTAATATAAAAAGAGAAACAATAAAAATCAAAATATAAAATCGACTTCGATTCGACAAAATTTATAAATTAAAAGTTAAAAAGATTGTAGCCAGTTTCTTATGTTTTTTTGTATTTAATAATATTAGTTGTTTTATATTGTGTAGGAAGAGAATTGTATAGTTTTATAGCCTGGTATCTGTAGTGTTTTTGTCAAAAAGATGTGTCGACATGTTGGTGAGCATGTCTTGTTCTAGTATTGCGAGAATTTTGTGAAGTGTTAAATGTGGATAAGTTCTTGTAAAGGAAAGTAAGTATTTGTTTTGAATATAATTTTTGAATTTTCAGCACTGGGAATTTTTCGAATATGATTGAAGTGGGTGTTAGTATTGGTAACTTAAGTATTACTTTTATTAGGGTTTTCTGAGCTTTAAACAGTGTATTAATGTATTTTTTACTGGCACAGCCCCAGGCAATAATGCCGTATTCCATTATGGATTGTGCAAGTGCGAGGTATATATTTTTTATATCACATATGTTTAAAATATTTCTCAAATTTTTAAAAAAGTAAATCAACTTGTTTAGTTTTCCTATTACCGAATCTATATGTTTATCCCATTTTATATAACGGTCAAAGTATATACCAAGATATTTAATATTTTCCGTTTGTGTAATTGGGGGGCAATCGCATGGGGTTTGTGTTAATATATCGATGGTTGATTGACAGGAATGTATTTTAAGGTGGATGTTATTGGAGGGTTGGCCTCTCGAATTTATGCTGAAAGTTATGAATTTTGTTTTATCTATATTTAAAGTTAATAAGTTAGAGTCGAGCCATTTTTTAGTAATATTTAAGCCAAGTTCTTATTCTACCTCATTCCCTCGCAGGCTAAATCCTATAGATCAGGGATGGCCAACCGGTCGATCGCGGCCATTATTAGTCCAGGCAATCGCAGGCACGGGTCCGGCCAAGAACTCGAACCCAATAGAACCCGAACCCGCACAACAACTCGGACGCGTAGCCGGACAAGAACCCAAGAATTTGTGTGATTTTCAAATGCTGATCCATCATGTTATTGGACGAAATAACAAATTTTCTTGAAGAGAGGGGGGACGGTTATCATAAGCAACTGTGTGATTTATACTGGCAATGTGATTTTGCCTTTTTAGGTTAGGTTTGAGCTGATTTAGATTTTACCGGTGAACTGAGCACATTAAATCTGGAATTACAAGGCAAGAATAAATCATTAACAGAAATTAAGAATACTGTTGAAGCGTTTCAAAGACAAACGGCGTCTATGAGAGTCGAAAAATAAAAATTTCACAATTTGTAAAAAAATATTTAATAAAATATTATCTACAATTTCATTCCTGACAAGTACACAGCAGATATTAAGGCAGTGATATCAGACTTCGAAAATCGCTTTAGTTCTTTCGATAAAATTGATAAGTTGGTGGAATTCACCAGTTATCCGTTTAATAATTCCATCGATCATAGTGATATTTATACCCCTGCTATAGATGTATTTTTTTTATTTTTGTCTCTTTTTACTGTCCGTTTTTCGTTTCATCGAGTTTCAAATCACAATGGTGCTAAAAGAAAAAGAAACTAGTTTTCAATTAAAAATTATTCGCAGTAGTGACAAAATCCAGCGAGTAAATTGGGGAATACGTTTGTATGGATAAAACGTTGCCCGATTTCTCGTTAATACGAACAATCGAGCCTCGATGTAAAAATAAACTGTCTTGAAATATATTTAGAATTGGCAGTGTGCGTGTCCTTAGAGTTTATTATTATACTATCGGGAACGGGAATGGGCGGCATTATGCCTTCGGATTCGAGGTAGTTTTTTGCAGCCATGCTGTAGCCATCAGAATTAGGTATATAAGGGAGGAAAAGCGGGAACTGCCTTCAGTCATCCGCGACAACGTGACCGGACGGATGTCGCCAAATCGGATACAGAAATCCATAGACAATAGACAATTTTATCATGGTGGTTGTAAATTGTAAACAATAACGTGAAATTTCTCTCAAAAGAAAGTACGCTAATTGTGTTTGTTACAAAGAAAAATTGAATTCATTGATGCAGTTTTGTCAGGTCGATTTGGAAGATTTGAATTATGTAAATTTTATGGGAGTTTCGGGCGCACGGGGCATGTAGGGGCGATGGAAATTCGGGTTTGTGCTGAATCTCTTTTACGTGACATTTTTCGAGATCAATAAATTTATAGAAACCGTCGCAAAGGAGCGATTTGAATGATTATTTTTGCATAATTCAACAAATTATTGTAGGTTTTTAATACTAATTAGTGTTTTAGGATGTGGTTTTTATGATCGTTTATTGTATCACCAAAAAAATATTACTCATCTTGCTTTTTAAACTTAATTATTTTATAATTAACTTTTTTAAATATAAATTCGAGGTGATTTTGTCCTGAGTAAATTAGAATCATGTTAAAGTAATTTACGTTGAAGTATTTTGTTGGTGTTTGCTAAAGGCTGCTAAATTGCAGCGTCATGATTTAATTGCTTGAATATAAACCTGTTGATTGAATTATCACGCGTATTTGCACAATGTGTGGATATTTTATTTCTACGATCAAGAAAGTTGAGCTTTTTTGTCAAAGCTTAGATGTTGGTCTTTAGAAAATTTAATTTTGTTTGTAAATGATACGATTTTATTAATAACCAACAGAGGCCCGTGAAAAATCACTGATATTCTGAATTCTTGACAAATAAGTTTCAATTTTGAAAATAGCAATTAAAACAATTTCCCGTTAAAGATACTATTTTATTTTTTACTAGCTGACCCGGTGAACTTCGTACCGCCTCAGAATCAATAAAGGTTGTGTTAACTTATTAGCTGAATTAAATTCAGTTTTTTTATTAACTTAAAAATTACACAATGAAGCAATTATCGATGCGCAACTGCCCGTGTTTTGTTTTTGTCACTATTAGGGATAGGGGTTGTTTACGGATTTTCTTATTTTTCCACTTACTTACGGGAATTGCGTTTCATTTTCTGTATACATGTGAGGGAGATTTATTATAATAATTGTAGTTTTCCTTTGGAGGGGTGCAGACATATGTTCACCGTTTGTCTCATTTTCGACTATTGACATTTAATGTGTAAGAAAGAGGTGCAGCATTATATGTTTAAGAACAAAAGCAAAACAATCAGCGCATTGACATTTGACGTTTTCGAATTTTTGGAATTCACTCAATTCAATATTATATTTACACAACATTCCTGCAGCTCTTTCAAAAGATGAGAATTCGTTCCTTACAAAATGTATGAGGAAAACAATTTTCTTCATATATTTTTTCGGGAATCTTTCCGATGTTTTAAATAGCTATTCTGCTATTCGGGGCGCAGACAAATTCAACAAATCAAAGATCATAAAAATCGGTCCAGCCATTCTTGAGTTATAAATGGTGTATCCGGAGGTCGCGGGTTCGAACCCGGCATGCGCAAATAAATTTTATTTGAAATTTAATTTGTGTTATTTCACAATTAATTCATTTAAAATAATATATATTGTATATTTGCGGCATGTTCCAGAGTGGAAGATACTATCAGTATCGCCCTGGTGTAAGACCACCATTCAGAATTGAAAAGTTGCTTGAAAATGGCTTTAGCCAATTTCATTTTACAATTGCGTATTTTCAAATATTATAAAATAATATGGCCTCCTTGGGGTACTTCTGTCCCGTGTAGTATGTCCGTGCTGAGCCCCCCATTTTAAAATTTACTAAAATTCAATAAAAATATAACATGAAATAAAACAAAATAAACTCGGGTGAAATACAATAAATGGGCAAATATCATTAGGTAGGGGGGCATACATTCATTACGTGAGCAGTTTTCTTCCAACTTGGGAGGCGGGAACGGGTACCGCCGCACCGGGAACCTTTATTGGATAACCAACACCTCTGCCATAGGTCACCCCAAGTGGTTCGCTACGTTTGGTGATTTAGCAGGGGTGCCCGGTGCCCGGGTTCATGGGGTGAGGTTTGTCTAGGTCTTGGAGGCGGATAACCAGGACATACTGAACCCCAGATTCCTACCCATCCCTTAAACCCTTTTCCTTCGCAGAATTCTCCTCTCCTTCCTTTCCCTAAAAAAAACCCTCCACACAGCATCCCCAAAGATGACATAGGCCCCGAGGGAAATTATTTTCCTCAGGGCCTCCTGTGTGGAGCTCATGTAAAAAAAAGACCCCTCCCCCCCTTGGTAAGATTAATTTGGGCCACTTCGTATATTCTTTTCAAGTAACGTGAGATTTTGCTGGACCCCCCCCCCCCCCCTTTGAACTCACGTAATTTATGCCCCCCTAAGGTTGTATATAATGAAGTGTGTCGGTATTGTGTATTACTTTTTTATTTTAATTTTTTTGTAATATTGCGTTGTTTGTTTTTTTTTTTGTAATATTGTCATCTTTTAATTTTGTATCTGAAATGTTTTCCTTTATGGTATAAAACATGTTTATTAGTAAGGGAGTATGGACCTTAGTCATTCATTAAATAACAACAAAAATTCTGTTGTTTTGTTCACCTCGCAATGTAACCCAACTTTGATCGAAAGGAAAGCATATTTGTAATTGGAAGGGGGACAGGCAGAGAGGGAACGTCGCGCCGCGTCGGAGAATTTCGGATTTGAGAATTATGCGGAGTCGGAATACTCGCATACCTGACAGAATGCAATCAGAATAATCCATCGTGCCAGGTTGTCAGGTTGTCAGGCCACGTGTAGTGTGTAGTGTGTAGTGTGTAGTGTGTAGTGTGTAGTGTGTAGTGTGTAGTGTGTAGTGTGCAGTGTGTGCACGTTGCGCGGCCGGCGAACTTAAAGCGACAGACACAAAAAAGATCACATTTCCCTGAGACAAAAGGTGTCTATACTAAAGCGGAGTCTACTCCGACCGATGACGCAAACAATACTTAAAACATTACCACAAACATTAGTTAAAACATTATTTGTTTTCGTCCGTACCGTTTGTTAAAAAATTGGGGCGCGATGGGTGTGGCCACACACATTT
Source organism: Limnephilus rhombicus (assembly GCA_929108145.2). Taxonomy (NCBI): domain Eukaryota; kingdom Metazoa; phylum Arthropoda; class Insecta; order Trichoptera; family Limnephilidae; genus Limnephilus; species Limnephilus rhombicus. Next base: position 704,034 of record OV815282.1, read on the forward strand.
TGTTTAAGGGGGTATTCTAGTCTAGAAGTAAGAAATGTAGGTATTTTTTCAGGTGCAATAAAAAAAACAATAATATTTTTTACAGCCACTATTTTACCAAATATTAATTAAACATAAAATAATACATTAAAAAAAAATCAAACGAAAAATTACAGGGTGTTGAAGTGGAGAGTCTCAAAAAAATTGCGCGCCCTGGTTGACACGATTGCAACCCTACTAGTAGTTTGAAAAAAAGAAACCAAATTAATTATTTTAAACCAAAGTAGTTTTAAAAAAAAGAAACCAAATTAATTCTTAATCCAAACGAATGCTGCTATGGACCGAACTAAGGAAAAGTAAAAAGTATTTTTTTCGCAAAATGGCACTTTTTTAACACTTTTTTGTCTTTTCCGAATTTCTTAAAAATAGTAAAAATTGGAATTTTGTGATAGTTTTAGATAGCGCGATAAAGTAATGCAAAGAGAAAGCTCACACCAAATTTCACGTAAATTGTTTCAGTCGAACTTGAGATATCGTGTCAACCGTCTCGAAAAAAGTAGTTTGGAGAAACACGTGTTTAAAGTTTTGCTCTATTTAAATTTAACAGTAAAGATTTCTAGCTAATATCGATTAGTACACGACTTAAATGTACCAAGAATTTAAATTATGCCAAAAGTATTTTCGTTATTTATTTTTGGGGTGTTATGGCGTGTTGCGCTACCTTCTTCTTTAGCCAACGTTTCGGATAGCGTTACAGTGTCCATCATCAGGGCAGATGTGTGTAAACGTTGGCTAAAGAAGGAGGTAGCGCAACGCGGCATAACACCCCAAAAATAAAAAAGGAAATTTTCAATTACTATCATAAATTGTTGAAAAGGTTTAATGGTTTGGTACAATAAATAAATATACTTAAAGGAGTTCATGATAGAAACAGTCATCCATTACGACATTATTTATTAAATTCATAAATACGCTCAGTGCACACAATCTCAAAAACTCGTGCGATTTATTCTCCACGACTGACCGCATCGCGCGGCTGTAGTCAAAAAATTAAATAATACCCTCTCCTGCCTTCTCCGTTTCACCCGGGAGAAGAATGTTGCCACGCCATTTCGAATATTGGGACCAATTTTTGTGGTATTGTTTGATGTATTGTCTGTATTTTCGATCGCAAGAGACCCGGCTTAGTAGTGAAAATTCGATTAACTGTACCAGGGATGGTAAACCTACATTTGTCGGTTTATTATTTTTTTAAATGCGTAGTATTTCTATTAAATATTTTTATATGAAATAACAATTTCCGTACGCAATTTCGTAATAGTATTCTTTTTTAATTTAAGCTGGTACCTGGGCTTAGGAAAGAAGTTCAAATAAAAATAAAAAAAAAACAAAAAAACTGTGCAATTAAAACAAATATAAAAAAGGTAAATAAAAATGATCAACTAAGGATAAATAATACAAACATTAATATCAACAATATAAAAGTATGTAAATAATTATTAGATATTATTTCATGATCTTTAAAAAATATCTTAACCATTTGAGCGCTAGCTACCTACCCAAATATCTTAGCCACTTGAGCAATAGCTACCCATTCAAACATCTTAATCACTTGAGCGATAGCTACCTACCTAAATATCTTAACCACTCATCAACCCTTTCGTAATACTTTCGTACAGTGACACAGAGAGCACATTCAATTTTGCGCTCAATACTAATTAACAGTCTACAGTTGTTTTAAACAGTGAAACAGATAATATAACGAGCCAGTGACTTATTGCAAGTTTAAAGAAGTTGTAGTGCAAACCTGCTGGATTCTAAAATCATAACTGAGTGAGCATTTCAATATTAATAAAAGTCAAAACAATAAGTATTATTGTCACCCAAGCTACTACCGCCCGACCCGGCCCATACTTTCAAGTAGTTCAAGTAACTCCACCTTAAATCCAGGCTTAACCATCGTCCATTTTTCAAAAAAAAAAAAAATAATTTTAACAAAATGGACTCCCAGGAATTTATCAGTCAGGCGAGAAACGCGGTTGAGGCTCTAACCGATCTAATAATAGACCCCAGTAGCAAACTGAACAAAGATCAAATTGCGAAAATGATTCCAAAAACTAATGCTATTCTTGGAACCATAGCGCAAATGGCTACAAAAATGGCAGCACTCGAGGGCGAGCTAATAGCTTTCAAAGCATTAACCAACAAACCTAACCCATTAGAATCTACATGTGAAGCGGCCGATGAGCTTGAAGAGAGGAAAAACAGAGCAAATAATCTCATAATTATAAACGTTCCCGAAAGCACACAACTGAACCAAATTGAAAAAATCAAGGATGATAATTTACAAATTACAACCATTCTGAAGAAAATAGACAACAATATAGAACCAAATTCCATCAACACATTCCGTCTTGGAGCAGTGAGGCCTGATAAATCGAGGCCCATCAAAGTGATCTTAAGAAACTCAACTGAAGTAATGAATATTCTCAGAAAAAAAAACTTTTATCTTAACAACTCCCCTGTCAAAATTTTTTCCGACCAAACTCCGAACCAAAGAAAATATTTATCAGACCTACGTCAATCAATGGAAAGTAGGATACAGGGAGGTGAAGTTGGACTAACAATCAAATATATCAACAGCAAGCCGACAATAGTTAAGAAAAATCCAAAAAACTCAAACACATCAATGGATACGGCCAAAACATCCGCGGCTGCCGAACCAAACTCTTAGAGTTGCAAACTTCTATTCCTTTACTTCAAAACGTCGATGTATTTCTCCTTACTGAAACCTGGCTTGATCCTGATATTCACACCGAGGAACTTGGATTCTCATCTTATAACACCTACCGCCTTGACAGGAATCCAGCCACCAGCAATAAAACCAGAGGAGGAGGAGTTCTCATATCCGTCAAAAAATCACTGCCATCCACTCGATTAATTTGCAAACATCTAGACGTAGAACAGGTATTTGTATTACTAAAAACTAAATCAAGTAAAATTTTACTGGGATGTGTCTACATTCCTCCTGGATCCAACATCACAGTCTACCGAAACCACATTGATGACCTCGAAACCTTTAAAAATAAATACCCTGATGCCAGAACAATTTTATTTGGTGACTATAATACCCCTAGCATTGATTGGATGAATAAAACCTCTTATAACAACTTAAGCCTACCAGAAAATGCTCGTGAAATAATAGATATGACGAACTTACTCGCTCTACATCAAGTAAATCAAGTCTACAATACCAATAACCGGCTGCTGGATTTAGTGTTCTGTAGTGATCTCTCAATTCACATTGTTAAATCAGTTGACGAGCTCCTCCCCCTAGACTGCCACCACCCCGCTTTAAGCATAACTATCTTGTTGAATAACTCACCAGACGACACAACTATTCTTCCTAACTTTACTTATAATTTTTCCAAAGCTGACTATCCTAATATGAACCAATATCTTAAAAATGAAGACTGGTCATTTCTTCACCCCAACAATAATATTAACTACAATCTTGAAATTTTTTACACAATTATCAACAGGGCCATTGAAAACTATGTACCACTTTCACATTTCAAAGAAGCGAAGTTCCCGAAATGGTTCAACAGCGAGTTAATCAACCTGATTATTTGCAAAAAAACTGCACACAAAAACTTTAAAGAATCTAAATCCCTTAACGACTATAAGTTATTTCACAATTACAGAACTCAATGTAAAAAACTGTCAAAAAAATCATATTATAATTATATAAATGGAATCGAAAAATCTATACCCTCTAATATACAAAACTTTTTCACACATGTAAACTCTCTTAGAAAAAACAAACAAGGTTTACCCATTTCAATGCACTTCAAAGATAAGAGTAGCACTGATATGAAAGTTAAGGTTAACTATTTTGCTGATTACTTCAAAAGTGTATATGACGAAGATATCCCAGAAAATTACATACCACCACCTTCCCTTATTGAGAGCATGCATATTCCTGCTGTACACATCAATATAAACGACGTTAAATCTAAAATTAAATCTCTAGACAAAAACAAAAAGGCCGGACCTGATAACGTGCACCCCAATATTCTCATAAATTGCATTGCTTCACTGGCTGAGCCGATTTGTCTATTGTTTAATCAATCGCTTGATACAGGTTGCTTCCCGGACATTTGGAAACGTTGTTATCTAACACCTATACTAAAAAAGGGTAATAAAAGTGATGTCACTAACTATAGACCTATATGTAAGCTATCTATAATTCCGAAACTTTTTGAAAAATTACTTCTTGATAAAATTTCCCCATATATTAACCATCTCATTGTTCCAAATCAACATGGATTTTTGTCTGGCAGGTCAACTCTGACAAATCTCTCATTATATGAAAACTTTATATCAAATGCATTAGCTAACAAAACTCAAGTCGATTCCATATACACAGATTTTATCAAGGCCTTTGACAAAGTGTGCCATAAAATTCTACTGGTTAAACTACGTAAGCTCGGTATTGACGGAAAACTTTTAGACTGGTTTGCAAGCTATCTATCTGATAGAGTTCTACTTGTAAAAATTAATTTGTTCTATTCCAATCAATTTATAGCTACCAGTGGTGTACCTCAAGGGTCCCATTTAGGCCCAATTTTGTTTTTATTGTTCATAAATGATATTGTTGACATATTTGATAAAGATGTAGATGTATTGCTTTTTGCAGATGATTTAAAAATATTTAAAATCATAAAAACCGCTGAAGATTGTGCCTGTCTACAAAATAATTTAAACAAATTAATTAGTTGGTGCTCTATTAACAAACTTTATCTGAACATAAATAAGTGTTATTCAATAAGTTTTTACAGAATAAGTCAACCAATTATTCATCCTTATGAACTTAACAACTCTACCCTTACCTCTGTCGAAGAAATTAGTGACTTGGGCATAACTTTCGACTCTAAATTAAACTTCATATCCCATATAAACTCAATCTATAATAAAGGTATCAAAATGCTTGGCTTCGTTCTTAGAAATTCCAGAGGTTTCAAGAATATTTCAACTTTAAAAATTTTGTATACATCCTTAGTACGTAGTCAAGTCGAATATAACTCCTCGATCTGGTCCCCCCATTTTAAAATACATTCAGATTCAATCGAAAAAATTCAACACAAATTCTTAAGATATATTAATTTTAACCTCGGTATTCCCATTGAAAACATAAATTATAATTACTTGATGAAAGAATTAAATTTACTAAGACTGTCAGATCGAAGAATTATATCAGACTTAATATTAATGTTCAAAATTGTAAATGGTAGAATAGACAGTCCTGATCTAACTAAGCTCATTGAATTTCATATTCCCACGAGAACCACTCGTTCTAAAACCCTTTTTAAATGTAACAATAATCGCACTGAGTATACGAAACACTCACTTTTACCTAGGTTGCATGAAGTTACTAATAGATATGCAGATGTGATAGATCTATTTAACTGCACGGAACAGAGGTACAAGACGGCTATGCTATCATATTTTTTTAGTCACTATTAATTTTATTTCTATTATAGATTTTTGCATGTAAATGTATCTCTGGTGTCACTTCCCAATGTATCGTCACAATTAACTGTTATACATACACTGTTTTACCATTACTAATATTTTGAATATGAATTTGTGACATGTAATTAATGTTTATGGCATACTTATGCCGTTTGTATTAAATAAATAAAGAAATAAATGAATAAATAAACCCACCCAATACATATCAATAGGAGCCTTTAAAAGTGACATAATAATCAAAGCGGTCGATGAGCGCAGTTGATGCATCGCAGGTGCAGTAATCGTCATTTCCGTTTTATCCGAAATCCAAATTATAGCGACGCTATAGAAGTTTCACTTGGAAAACTTACAAATCATATTGTGTTAAAAATATAAAGATTTGAATATTAGTAAGTCGTCTGTAGACATTCATACTGGTAGAAATTTTAATAAAATAAATAAAAATCATGAAACATTATTGTACAAATTCCACAAATTTCAGCATTCCCATTTATTCACTATTGATTTCAAAAATTTATCTACCAATTAAACACACTAATTTAAAGTTTTTTTTCAAATTCGCCAACTTCAGCTCTCCTAAAATAATATTGTTTGCTAACTACGCAGATTGCTTCCTACGAAAACACAATTAATACATAAAGTTTGTAATTTTTCTTCCAGAACCACTACCAGGGACATCATAACCACTAAAAATAAAATGGTTGTGCATTGGGAAACATCTTTAAAACCACTTTACGTAAAAACCGTGTGGATCGACGGAAGACGACACGCCATTCTATCTAAAGAAGATCCTATATTTCCAAAGGCCACAAGTTCAACAAGCTCAATACATAACCGAACCTCCAAACACACTAGTCCAGCATCTTCTCCTATTGAATCTCCAAAATTAGTCCTTAACGCCAACCCATTAAATTTAAGAAATTGGGAAAAACAGAAAATGAATTCAGGATACCAAGATGGCTACAGAATAGAAAGAAACTGTTTTACTGCCGGGAAAACTGAAGATATAATCGTCGATCGAAACCCATTATCAGAACGGGTATTGCAGTGGTTAGATCTTGCAGGAAGAGACCATATATACCTTGGAATAGACGATGCAAGACTTTACACAACTCATCATGTGTCAGAGGAAGAAACAAACAATTATAAATACATTCAGCAAACTTCTAAAAGTAACGAACGAAGGGTTCAAAACCGGTCTAGCAGAAAGCTAATGAGAACTCACAAAACCTTTAGAACTGATAGCGAAGAAGACGGAAAACATAGCGAGGATTCTCAGTCACAAGTCTACCCGGCGTCATACGTATCGGATAACCTACAAAACTACGCAAAACATTCGGTTAATAACGAAAACATAGATTCACACTACCCTGCAAGGATGTCACTATCGGCAAACATCATTTCATTCCACGACGATTCTAATAATTCAACGGAAAGTTACGAAAAAACTAGTAAAACCAAAAAAAATTCTAGAAGAATTTCGACAACTTCATCGTTGAGTCTCGCTCTCAGGCACAAATTTAATACCGAAGATGAACTTAACGAGGTAAATAATAATAACTTGAAACCCGAAAAGCAGTCTACAATTGTGAAAGGTTCCCTCGAGTCGCAATATATCGATATGATAAGAAAGAAGATGAGTGAAGCTAACTACAATATAAAGACAACTAAAAGACAGCTGCATATATTTATACCTTCGCTACCTAAAGCTGCCTGTGATAGTAAAGAAAGTAGTATTCTAACAATCGATGATGCTTGACATTTAATAACAATATTTCTCAATAATATCATCAATTAACCTACATCAATATGTAATTAATTCATTCATCGCCATGTTTTAAATAGAAAACATACATTTTCACCTTTCAGAGAAAATTTTGTGGTTTTATTCATTGTGTAATTTTATTATTTACGAGTATAAATAATCTAGATTTTTCTACACGCTCTTAGACTCATGTTAAGTGAGTGCGGATATATTGAAAAATCATTGAAATTATACCCCTTAGGCCTCGACATATTTTGTCAAAGGGGCCAAAGATGCTCCGAGGAACTAGCGTCATTGATCCCCTCGGCACCGGTGCATAGTCGGGAAACACGCCAAACACGCGCCCAACATTTGTACACGGTTGACATTAGTCACATGAGAACGGGTCGTTTCTATGACTCGTTCTTGAGTTCAACGGCTCGGCTGTGGAACGATTTCCCGGACTCTGTGTTTCCTCCCTCCTACAACATGGGTCTCTTCAAGACCCATGTTCACTCCTTCCTTTCCTCAAAAAGACCCTCCACACAGCATCCTCAAAGATGACATAGGCCGTGAGGGAAATTATTTCCTCAGGGCCTCCTGTGTGGAGATGTAAAAAAAATAAATATATATATACATATATATTTCTGCTAGACGTTTAGACGTATTATAAACGTTATCGTAACCTCACTTTTTATAGTTCCTTGTAAAAATAATTCATTAAAAATTCCCAAATGTTCATAATTTTTTCCAATTTAGAATCCAAAATTTTGTCTCATAAAGTTGTATATTTTACTTCTTTTGTGGTTAACTTTCAGATTGATTATAAAGCGTGGTGTTTTCTCCTTCTAACATCCTTTAGATCATTTTTCTCACTGAAGACACATGAGACATGAGACCTATGAGAATTGTTCGATAATAGAGGGTAATTCCTACATAATTTTTTGGGGAGAAATTACAGTTCCTTCATTGTCAGCGTGTTGTTTAGTATGTTGCTTGGTGTATTGTAAGTGAAATTTCTTAGGACCTTATTCTTAGGATTAAACTCCATCCTCCTTTTATTTGATATTGTCACATCAGTCATCATTGGCGTGGATTAATATCAAACACAGACACCGACGAGAATGGAGATAACAATGTGATTTATAATAAAATTATTGTTAAAATTGGTTGTGGTTGCGATGAACTTCTGGGCCAGAAAAAATATTAGGATAGTTGTCAATTTCAACAAATTAGTACCCACTTACGTCAAAAAAATGTTGGTCATATTAAGGGTGTACGAGGGTAATAAAGTGCATTAACATCGGGAGGTGATTCTACATGACAGTATAAGTAAAAAAGAAACATAACTTTTTGCGAAATTCCAACTTTTAAGGGTACTTTTTTGGTAAACAGATAAAATTAGTCTGGCGAGTTCGGCCAGCATTATTATTTTCCGCTGCTACAATACGGGCCAATCACAACCATGCAGCATTGCCACAATCGCGCCCGGTAAGCTCAAAGGAAATTTATCGGGTAAGTTTGTACCTCACACAAAGAATTTTTAATAGGTATTTTTTTGTATAGGAAAAAAAGTTGGAATTTCCAAAAAATTTGTTAATCTTTTTTACTCCTACAATCAAATAGAATCACCTCCCGAATTTTACCCCCGGACACTCTATATATGTCAAAACTATGTTGAAACGTTCAATGTTCCAATCAAACTAAAAATAAACAATGTTCTTTTTCACTGCATATAAATTTTATTGACAATCTTTTAATTTTTTTATTTTTATTTTAACTTTATGAGTAAAACCTCAAATTGTAATATTTAATTAAATGAAGACAATATAAGCGAAACTCAATCGAAAATCTGAAAACAGAAAAATCAGAAAAAGATATTGACACATCTGGGACTCGATGCGTATATGCGTTATGCGTTAAGAAAAATGAAGATAGTGTGGGTGGTTCTTAGTCGAAGTATGATACAGTTAAAAGTGACCGAATTGGATATCGACACGGTGGCGCAGTGGTTAGCGCGTTCGCCCGGTAAGCGAGAGGTCCTGGGTTCGAGTCCCAGATGTGTCAATATCTTTTTCTGATTTTTCTGTTTTCAGATTTTCGATTGAGTTTCGCTTATATTGTCTTCATTTAATTAAATCTTTTAATTTGTAAACCATCACACCACTGCAGAGAAGCATTACGATCAAAGTTAATCAAATAAAAGAAGAATGGAGGAAAGAGCCAGCTAAATTGCCGAGCAGTTCGCCATGTACCGGAAGACACTATTTTCGTAATAACTTACTAGTTTTTGCAAAATGATGTTTTTTTTGTAATTTGTTCTGTCTTACCAGATAATGTGTTTACATATTAAAAAAACTTGTATTTATCCTGTGTAGTCTTCCCAGGATAGCTATTTATATTCAGAGAAATGTATTTTTTTCTCTCTAATATTCTTGAGTTCCATAATATTTTGATCATCACAATAAAAATAAGTCAAAAGAGACTTTTCTGTAAATAAAAATAGTAAGTAAGTAAACCTAGCAAATCTGCTGCGGATTCGTTGGCATTGGCATTCTAAGGGTTGATAGTAAATAATGAAAGATATAAACTGTCTAACCTGGTAAGTCAGCGAAGGAATATGTCTGGCCTGGAAGCGTGACCTGAGAGGAGGGTCGAGGGAGCTGCCGGCGTAGTGGGGAACAGGCAGACCTAGCGCCACCACCCGGAATCCCTCCCCAACGCGCTCCAGACGCCACTTCTTCACCTCTGCCTCACCGTGGAGCTGACGAGAGATACATATTATTTTAAATGGGAAATTAATATCACCAAAAAGTTATTTGAAATATTTTAATTTGTATTACGAAGCGTGTTCAGAAAGTAAGGGTACTGATTTTTTTTTTTTAAAAGTGTATTTGAAAAAAAAATTTACAGGATATTGTTGATACACTTATTGACTATTTTTCGAAATAATCGCCATCCTGTTCAATGCATGTGGTGAGCCGTGGCACAAGTTCCTTTATGCCCTCCTTGAAGAATTCTCCCGCCATCTCCTTCCCCCACTTAAGAACCACTTTCTGCACCTGCTTGTCGGTTGAAAATTTAATTTCATCCATATATGTCTTAAGAGAGGTGAAAAGATGATAATCTGAAGGCGCCAAGTCAGGGGAATATGGGGGTGGTTCAAAACATCCCAAATGAATGAGTCCAAGAGCGCCTTGGTGGCTAAGGCTGCGTGAGAACAGGCGTTATCGTGCAACAAGCATACTCCTCTCATCAGCATTCCCCTCCTTTTGTTTTGAATGCTGCTTTTGAGTTTTTTAAGGTATCACAATATCGTTGTGCATTGATGGTCTCCTCCTGAGGCACAAATTTCACCAAAATGATGCCTTTTCGGTCCCAAAACACTGAGGCCATGATTTTTTTGCCCGATATTGTGGTTTTAAACTTTTTCGCAAATGGGGAATTGGTGTGACGTCACTTTGACAAATGTTGTATTCTCAGGCGTGTAATGAGTCACCCACTATCATCTCCAGTCACAATAGAGCTCAGAAATCCTTTTTCTTGTAGGTGTTATTCCTTCCTTGAGTAAAAAGCGGATCACAGCACTTGGCGAGATTTTTTGCAGACTTCTTTCACACAACTGGAAACTACAAAGTGAATTTAGTACTAGCATGTTCCTGCGGTGCTCGTTCCGGTCAGGAGACCTCCCTCTACCACTCAGTGCCGCCAATCTCTAACAAACAAAAAACCACAGCCCGTTATGGTCACAGCACACTTACTTTCTGAACATCCCTAGTGCATTAACTCTACACAGGACGCCCTGAGGAAAATAATTTCCCTAAGGACCTATGTTGTATTTGGGGACGCTGTGTCAGGGGTATTTTAACCCTTTGATTAGTGAGTTATTTTTTTGTCATCTACATCGTGGGAGTGAGTTATTTTTCAAGTTTTTCTTAATTTCTTAATCGATTTAATTAATTATCTTCTTACCTTGTTTTACTACACAAGTTAACTTTTTTATTACTATATATAACCTTTTCTTATTGCATTGTAAATTTAGTTGGACAAATTCAGTGGATCTCAACATTTTACAAAAAGTGTTTCGAAAAAAAAAAATACATATATATATATATATATATATATATATATATATATATATATATATATATATATATATATATATATATATATATATATAAAAAAAAGAGATGTGCATAAAACATAATACTAAAAATATAAATAAAGTATAAATTCAGTGGTTCTCAACAATTTACAAATAAAAAGTATTCAAATTTAACATTTTTTTTATTTACTTATATAAAAAGAAATATACAATGTAATAAAGGAATAATACTAAAAATAAAAAAGTGGACCTATTCAGTGGTTCTCAACATTTTACAAATAGTTTTTTCAAAAAAAATGTATAAAAACAGAAATGTACAGTAATAAAAAAATAGTACTAAAAATAAAAATAACGGATCAATTCAGTGATTCTCAACATGTGAATAATGTTAGATTTAAATTACTAGCTAAAATATTATTTTCATGTGGTATTCCTCAAAATACGGATACATACATACGTATATATATACATATATACAAACATTCTTCTACTAAAATGCAATGTTCTGTAAAATTTTTGAGTAAATCCATCGATTATTTTCCGAGGTTTGCGGGCACAAACATACGGAACCTAAATTTTTTATATATATACAGTAAAATGTTGAGAGCCATCAAATTTGTCCAATTTATTATAATTTCCTATTTAAATAATTTTTTTTCTATTTTAGTATTATCTCTTTATTATTGTAGGTACATTTCTTTTTTGTAAATAAAAAAATAATTTTTGAAAACACTATTTGTAAAATGTTGAGAGCCACTGAATTAGACCACTTTTTTTTATTTTTAGTATTATCCCTTCATTATTGTAGGTACATTTTTTTTTATATAAATAAAAAAATTAAAATTTTTGAAAACTTTTCATTTGTAAAATGTTGAGAACCACTAAATTAGTTCACTTTTTTTTAGTATTATCCATTTATTATTGTACATTTATTTTTATATGAATAAAATAAAAAAATTAAAAATTTTGAAAACTTTTTATTTGTAAAATGTTGAGAATCACTGGATTAGTCCACTTTTATTTTTAGTATTATCCCTTTATTTATTGTACATTTCTTTTTATATAAATAAAAAATAAAATTTTTGAAAACTCTATTTGTAAAATGTTGAGAGCCACTGGATTAGCCCACTTTTTTTATTTTTAGTATTATCCCTTCATTATTGTACATTTCTTTTTATATAAATAAAAAAATAAAATTTTTGAAAACTTTTCATTTGTAAAATGTTGAGAACCACTGAATTAGTTCACTTTTTTTTGTATTATCCATTTATTATTGTACATTTATTTTTATATAAATAAAAAAATTAAAAAAATTTGAAAACTTTTAATTTGTGAAATGTTGAGAGCCACTGAATTACGTAATACGTAACGTGAAATGCGTAATAATTTTGGTAAGAACATGTAAAAATGTTTGACAAATATATTTGTATTGTCTATAAACCATAATTTAATCGAAATTACAAACACAGCATAGAAAAAACTAAATAAAGTCATACTGCCGCACATATGCGACAATACTCTATCTGGATCGTCCGAGTGCCGCCGCATACATGCGGTAATACTCCTCAAAGGGTTAAGGAGAGGAAGTTCTGGGAAGGAAAAAGATAGAAGGGGTGGGTAGATATTTGGGGTCAGTTGCAAATTTTTCACAAAATGGTCAATCTAAAAATAACAGAAATGCTCAAATTGTATGAAGATTTTCTTTATTACCTGAAGTAATTTGTCATATCTGTCAGCAGGTATGAGGAAGCGTCCATCTTCTAAGTGCATCTCCCTATTTTCCAAAAGGTTGTTCAGCACTGGCAGGACATTTCTTTCAGCTTTTTCTATTCCTTCTAGGACCAAGACCCTTCCTTCTATGGCAGCTCGAACAGCACTCTATGGAAAAAAAGAAAAATAAATAATTTTTTTATAATTTCCACATGTTAGTTTCAAGTGAGGCCCCTAGCATGGCTAACAGATTGGAATTCCAAAATCATTCCAATGACATTTGATGGCATTTGAGGACATTTGATGACATAATGTTTTTCTTTCCCAGCCATGTATTATTATATGGCTGGGAAAGAAAAACATAGATGAAATAGGCTGTTAACCTAAAGGTAATTAATGACATGCTTAGCTGAGAAAGAAAAATATAGATGAAAACGGCTGATAACCTAAAGGTAACTAATGTCATACTTGTTTGGGAAAGAAAACCGTAGATGAAAGAGGCTGACGACCTAAGGGTAATTGCTTGCTTTGGATGGGTGAAAGTCGTAAGAGTCGTAAGGTCAATGTTCAAAGATGGAGAAGTTTTAGAATTGGGATTTTTTTCATATCTATAGATATGTAATATTAAGAGAGTGAAGCAATTTTACCTGGTCAAAGTATTTTGCAGTTCCGTGAGTAATTTCTCTCCTTTGTTTGAGGTCAGCTTCAGTGGTGTCACGTGACAGAGCTACGTATTCTACTTCCCTCTGGGTCAACTCCAAAAATTGCATTGCCACTTGGCGTCTGAAACAATAGCAAAACTTTATTTTAGTGAACTTTTATCATTATTTAATATTTTAAATCTTCAAAGATCACGGTGGAAATGTGGATGTGAGTTGAAAATAATTATGTTGACCTAGAAATTTCAGAAAAAAAAGCTGTGCATATTTCTGAATACCATAACTCACCATTCAAGGTTCTTGCTACTTCAGATCAGGCACACAAACATGTTTTCTACTTTACATTTAAGATTAGCTGAAGTCTCCGGTGAAGCCCGGGCTTTAGAAATCAGATGCATACAATGTCCTTCCTCTTGATTTGAAAGTCATATGTGCAAAATTTCATCAACCTCGGAATAAAACTGTAGATTTGTATACAAATCAAATTCACACCGCCCGCCTGACAGACTCATCCACCACAAACAGACACTCTCCTTTATACATTAGACTAGCTGACCCGGCCATGCGTTGCTGTGGCTAACGTAACACAATGCCACCTACTGGATGGTTACCCAACCTTTTAACTCACACTGCCATCTGCTAATTTGCATACAAATCAAATCCACACTGCCCATTTGCCAGCCTGCTCATCCACCGCATACATTCTCCTTTAATTATATATTTCAACCAATTTACACAAAACCTTGACAAATTATATACCTAAACCTTCCTCATGAATCAATCTATCTATTGCTGAAAACCGCATGAAAATCCATTCAATAGTTTTAATTTTTGAGTTTATCGCGAACAGACAGACAGACGCAGCAGAGTACTTTAATTTATCATATGTAGAGATAAATAAATATAAACAAATTAGGAATAAACTCAAACAATGCTCTTTGGAATTTGATTCACTTTTATGTAAATAAATATATATAATTTTGGAGTGTAATTTTATTGTAATTCAAAGGACCTTTGCACAAGGAGGAAATACGTCACAAGGAAAGGAAAGAAATAGGACTTAATGCCTTGTAGAATTCTCCTTTCTGGCTGCTTTACACTGCGTTTATGGCGGAATATTTGTATAATATTATAGCGGTATGATGTACTTTTGTAGCGGCGGCGGACTTAAACCGGCGGAGAGCGTAATGCGGAATATTGAGGTGGAAATGTTTATTCGGTGGGAATCTACTTATGACTGACAATGCGGTCTTGACAGGTAGGAGCACACAGGAACGGAGGTAGGAAGGATTTAGAAATATGCAACAATATCAACTCCTCAATACAGCAGTTCATGTATGTAGGTGTGTACATAAATGTACGTATGTAGTACTTAAAGTAGGTGAGAGGTGTATTGTGTAAAGTAGCCCAAACAAATTGTTTCAAAATAACGTTACCTCATGGGTCCAGGAGGTCCGAGAAGAAACATATCCTGACCGAGAAAATCCTTTTGTAGCATCCATCGCAAGTGACGTAGCCTGCTCTGGGGGAGTTCATCTGTATTATCCTCATTTAAGTTCACTGAAAGAAAAATACAACACTTAAAAAAACAGTATAATATTAATTAAAACGTTTTAAAATATACTTGAGGCACTAATGTCAACAGTGTTTTTGTTGACCTTGAAAGTTCCAGAGTGATAATAAAACAACATGTTAAGTACTTAAAATCATGACTATGCCAATAGATTATAAGAAAAAGTATTCTCAAAATCCTACAAAAGCAGTTATTATACTTTTGGTAAATATTGCACGGGAAAAGTTTTAGATTTAGTTGTCACATGGTTAGTTGACTTATTTTAGTGCTTGTTAACCCTACAGTGGTCACGCTCTTAAATGTATCGTCAGTGGTCACGTGGATTACATAGGTAGGCCATTTTTAAACAACAACAAAATAGATATGATTTTAGATTTTCACGGCCAAAAGTATTTTTGTTTTAGTTTTTGGGGTGTTATGCCGTGTTGCGCTACCTCCTTCTTTAGCCAATGTTTCGGACAGCGCCGCAGTGTCCATCATAATACTCCAAAAACTAAAAACAACAACATAAGTGAAATCATTTAGAATTATTGTGTATTTATTTCCTAATCTTAAGGCGGGTACAGATTGCTGTAACGTAACATGAAAGGAACATTTCATAAGTGTGGACGCAGCGCGCGCACCAACCGAGCATGTACCTACTCGCAGCAGTTCCCGGCATGCGCGCAGTGAACATAGCTCAGTCTGCCGAGAACAAGTCCTCCATTGTTCGCGCGCTTTCTGACGTACAGACACAAACAACCCGTCCACACTAACGCTCCGCGCACACTGCGCGCCCCTTTGTATTCGGCGAAAAAACCGAAGCTTTGTGGATTGCGGCGCGCACGAGTTGAAATGGTCATTTCGCGTGCGGAGTGTGCGCGGTTCGTGCGCGCAAGGCGTCCACACTATAGGAATTCTGTTACATTGCATGATACATTGCGGCAATATGGACGGCAAATTCTTTCATTGCGTGTTACGTTACAGCAATCTGTACGCGGCTTAGTAATCTAAGTCTTGTTTATTATAAATAAGCAACATATATTAAACATTCACGAGCAAACTTAAAACCACGATGTGACGAAACCGGTGGCAAAAAAATTTAAAATTAAAACAAATGTAAATTGAAAATTAATACTCTTCAAAACAAAAATGTCTAGAAATTGTTATATAAGAAATACAAAAAATTATAAATGACCTCTTTTTTTAAACTAAAAATTACATCTTTCAGTTTTATTAATTTAATCTTCTTCTTTGTGTGCCGTATCAGGTCCCCCCGACGTTGGCGATCACTCTTGAGAATGTCTCTCTGTCTTGCGCTGCCTGGAATAGCTCCTCCACACTTCTAATGCCGGTCCACTTTCGTATATTACGTAGCCAAGACATTTGTCTCCTACCAGGCCCTCGGCGACCCTCTATCTTGCCTTTCAATATCGGAGCAAGTGATACTTCTCCCCTCGAAGTATATGACCCAGATATGAAATTTTCCTGATTTTTATTAATGTAAGCAGTTCTCTATCTGTTCTAGCCCATGGACCGACATGATCATCAACACAGAAATTCCCGCCTGAGAATTTCTGTGTTGATGATCATGTCGGTCCATGGGACCTGGAGCATTCTCCGGTGAAGCCACATTTCAAAAGCCTCTAACCTGTTCATGGTATTTACTTTCAAGGTCCATGTTTCACATCCATAGAGCAAGACCGACCACACATAACATTTTAGCATTCTCTGCCTTAGTTTTAAGCTGATATTGTCATTGCAGAAGAGGGATTTCATTTTAATGAACGCAGTTCTTGCTGCTTCAATTCTGCATCTAACCTCCACATCTGGGTCAAGAGTCTCCGTGAGAATACTGCCGAGGTATCTAAATCTTTCCACCTTTTCGACATTGCAACCATTTAACTGTATCACTGATTCAGAGTGATCTAGTCGTCCAAATGTCATCCATTTAGTTTTATTGACGTTGATTGTTAGACCCAGTTGCTCACCAGCATTATTAACAAGATTTAATAGGTCTTGGAGGTCATCGATACAATCAGCTAGTAATACAGTATCATCTGCGTATCTTATGTTATTAATGACAACTCCGTTGATCTTCAGACCCTTCTCAGCATTACTTAGGGCTCTTTTAAAGACATAGTTGGAGTAGAGATTAAACAATAGTGGCGACAGGATACAGCCTTGTCGTACTCCACGCTGAATGGCAATTGCATTAGATCTCTCATTCCCATGTCTTATTTCTGCTGCTTGGAACCAATTCTGGTCTTTGGTGTCAACATTACAATCCGCAAGCATTTTCATTAGGTCAGCATGTTTTACCCTGTCAAATGCCTTTTCGTAGTCAATAAAACAGGCAAAGACTTCCTTTCTTTGGTCACAACACTTTTGCAATAGTACGTCGATAGACAATAATGCTTCACGCGTCCCGAACGCATTTCTGAAGCCAAACAGAGTGTCATCCAAGTCCTGCTCGCACTTATTGCGTATCCGGGCATGCATTATTTTAAGGAATAATTTAAGGGCATGACTCTTCAGGCTTATTAATCGATAGTCACTGCACTTCTTAGGGTATTGTTTTTTAGGCAATGTCACGAAGGTGGCACCTCAACACCTCAACTGGAATATCGTCTGGTCCGCACGCTTTTCTATTGTCTGAAGTCTTTATCGCATAAGAATTAATTTAATAAGCAAAAAAAATAAGCACATACTAATTTAATTGCTAGGATAAACATAAAATTATAGAATGATCAGGACAAATGCATTATTTGCATGCGTTACACACTTTTCGAGTGCTTCTATTACGGTCGCACGGATTACAGGTATAGGTCGTGGACTTTGCGGAGCTCTTGTAACCCAACCAAGCATGCCCGATACCAGCGCTGAACTGAACGCGTCCATGAGTTATCCAACTAGTACACGGAAGATAAAATGATTTTTAAGGAATTTTTAATTTTAAACTTACGATATTTTCTCGGGACATATTGCACATTCGTTGGCTCTTCAATATCCTTGGATATTTCACCGATTGTAACCGTTTTTCCATTGGAGTAAGCTCGTAACAAATTAGGAGCAATGTTTATGTTTTTCCTGCCCAGCACTCTTATTAACATGTCTAATCTCCTTACGGAACTTCGGTTGAATTGCATCTTGGAGTCGAGAAAGGGATTAAAACTATATTTAAAAATCAAACTGAACAACCCTCATGTTTTCTGTTTTTGCAAAAAATAGCAAATACCACTATCTTCTCGAGTTCAAAGTCTGAACTGTCAAATCACGACTTTCAAAATCATCACGTTACATTGACGTTTGTGTGTTCATAAATACACTGAATTTAAATTCGGTGTTGCCAGCTCGATTTTTATAGTAATGCCAGACGCCACCCAAAATTAAAAAATTATTGTACTAAATGGTTCCATGCCAACTCGGAACCACCCCAGAAAGGTTATTTTTTACAGCTATGAAAAAATAATTTTAAAATAGCCGGTAATCCTAACCTAACTTTTTTAGCCATTTTTTTACATTTTTTATCATCACTCTTAGTGATCTTTCTGAGGTATTTCTGAGTTGGTTTCATTCTGAGTTGGCCGGTCACCGTACAAAATACAGAAAGTACAAAGGGTATCTTATTATGGGTACATCCCATTTCTTAGAGCTAATCCAATTAACAATTTACATCATCATTTTACAGTGTGTAAATATACTCGCGGTTCAGATAGCCTAAGCCCAAAGCTCCAAAGGGTGGAGTGGACTCTCTGCAATCCAGCGTGGAGATAAGGTGTTTCCTGGTTGGAAGTCTCGCGGTCACTCCAAAGTGACCGGTGTGGAACTTCCTGGTCGGAAGTCTCGCGGAAACGTCTCGGAGGGCCTCGGCGGCCACTCCAAAGGGTGGAGAGGGACAGCTTCCTCGGCGGAAGGCAAGCGACAACTGGTGTGGATTCAGGGTTCTTGCTCCGTGAATCGCCCTCTCTACTTGGACCCCTGTCGTGTGGCTATCTTAATTCTCGAGTCTATATAATTTATACTTATTCATATCCGAAACATTTCCCATGGATTGCCATGGCCGGAACATTTTATTACCCTTTGTGCACTGCCGACTGTAAATCCCAACATTCTAAATTTTATTATGTTTATATAATATTATATTCTATGTAATCAACATTGAGGCAACAATAAATTTATGCTTTATTTTTCAATTATTTCTGGCTTTCACCCTTCAAGGGTGTTCTAGGCCATCATTTATAATTACAGAGAAAGGAAAGGTGAATTTATATATTAATTTTATTTAAATGTGCAAATTTCAGAATTTTATGGAAGATTGGAGTAGAGTTCAGACTTAGAAGAGATGAGATGTTGAATGGAGGAGAGGCAATTTTTGATAACGCTTGATAGAAGAGAGGATATTTATTTAGAGAGGGACAATCAAAAAATATGTGATCTAAAGTTCCCACATCTAGACCACAGAACGTACAATCTGGGGAGTCAAGCACATGAATTTTATAAAGGTGAGAAGGAACGGAACAATGTCCGATTCTCATACGAATAAGTAAGGAAATTTCTTTTTTGGAAAAATGGGGGAATTTTTGAAACCACGGTTTTGATGGGATAGTCCTTTGTATTGAGGCGTAGCGGGCACCCTTGGATTGACTAGCAATGTTCCAATACTCTGTCCAAACATTGCGGGATCTATCTTTGATGATGGAAAAAATATCAGACAGGGGAATATGGTTTACAAGGGTAACGGTAGGGTTAGACGCTCCTTGTTTTGCTAAGGAATCAGCAATATCATTACCCACTATGCCAACATGTCCAGGAATCCAAATCAGAGTGACAGTTTTTCCAGAGCTTTGAATGGAGGTTATCAATACTCGAATAAGACATACAAAGTGATCATCAGGATGAAGAAGAGGACTTGTTTTAAGTTTTTGGAGGGAACTGAGAGAGTCAGAGAGAACAAGAGAATGTTCAAAATTATTTTTTATTATATATTTGAGAGATTCAATAATCGCAATGCACTCGGCAGAAAATATTGAAAATTGGTTTGAAATTGAATAAAATATTCTTTCATTAGAATTATTGTGGTAAACGTTAATACCAATACCACAGTTAGGAGAGTCCGGAGATTTGGAGCCATCAGTAAATAAAAGAGAAGAGTTGGGCCATTTAGAAGAAATAATGTCATTGAACATATTATTGACAGAACGGGCTGGGAGATTGGAATGACTTTTAAGGATGCCGATCCCCTCTAAAATCGTTGGGGATAGGGTGACGTGACTATATTTTAATTTGTACAAAGGAAGAATATCATTTTTGATAATTTGAAGCTCTGAGAGAGAGCGAAAATTTTTACAAATGGCAGGGAGAGGTTTAGTTCGAGCTCTGATTGTAGATGAATGTGTTGAGTCGTTGAACAACGAGACTCTGGGAATAATCTGATGACTTTTAGAATTTAAACATTTAAGAACAAATTTGTCAGCAAATAATTGACGCCTTAAATAAAGAGGAGGATCAGAACATTCTACTTGAAGGGAATTGATGGGCGACGATTGCATCGCGCCAGTTATTATTCGCAATGACTTAGATTGAATTTTGTCTAATTTACTGAGTGCATTTTTGGATGCAGTACTAAAAAGTGGGCAGGCATAGTCGAGATGACTTCGAATAAGTGCATTGTAGAGCAACTTAATGCAGATAGGATGAGCACCCCACCAAACGCCAGTCAATGATCTGATAATATTTAAATTTTTTTCACATTTAGTAACTATATTATTAATGTGGGAAGACCATTTAAGTTTCCTATCAAATGATACTCCCAAAAATTTTACTTCGGAAGCATTGGGGATTGGAGAGTTTTTAAATAAAATTTGAACAGGGGGATTATTATGACGATTTGAGAAGGTAACACACTGACTCTTTTGTACTGAAAGTTCAAGACCATTTAAAGTAAGCCATGTGCAAAGGGCATCCATGGCTTCATTAAGATATTTGACGGCGGATGGAATGATTTTGGATGATAAGAAGAAAGCTATGTCATCTGCGAACTCAACGACTTTTACTTGAGGGGGAATGGTGACATGCATATCGTGTGTGTATATATTATACAGTAAGGGGGATAATACATCGCCTTGGGGTAAACCCTTCCAAATTGACCTACTCTGAGGAGTAACATCTGGTAGCTCAATGAAAATTTTCCTATCGAGAAAAAGATTAATAATAGATTGGACAAACATGAGGGGTAAGCCAAGGCCTAAAAGTTTTTTTTTAAGAATTGGGATGGAAACATTGTCAAAGGCGCCTTCTATGTCTATAAAGACTGCAAGACATACTTCTTTGTTAGAAATGGATAAATTAATATCAGTGCTGATGATGGCAAGGTTATCTTGTGTAGATTTCTTTTTCCTAAATCCAAATTGGGATGGAGAGAGAAGATGATTACTCTCGACGAAAAATTCTAACCGGTTTTTAATTAATTTTTCATAAATTTTACTAAGGGTGGATGAAAGAGCAATTGGCCTATAGTTGGATCCAGAATTGGGTGATTTGTTTAATTTTAGAATTGGGATGATTATTTGAGAACTCCAGTCATCAGGTATTATGCCAGTCTGGAAGATTTTATTTAAGATGCTTAAAAAGTGATTTAGAACATTATCATTACTATTTTTGATAATGCTATAAGGTATACCATCTCTGCCTGGAGATGAGTCCTTGACTGTTGATAAACAATTTTTTAATTCAATTAAAGTGAATGGAGAGTCAAGCCAATGATCAGACATAGGAGTGTTGTGGATTGGAGTTATTTCATCTAAGTTAGGTACAGAAGGGGGGGCAATTTTGTCCAAGAACTCGTCCATCCATTTAGAATGAGAAGCTCGAGGAGATGTTGGACTGAAGGAGGATCGAAATCTTCGAATCATAGACCAAACTTCCGAAATTGGAGTGTTCGGAGATACTGAACTGCAGAAGTTGTACCACCCGGATTTTTTTTTTGACCTCAATACCCTTTTGGCATTCGCTTCGGCATTTTTGTATATGAGATAGTTCTCCATAGTCATATTGTGACGATAGGAAAGAGATTTAGCTTTCCGAATTCTCACTACTTTGGAACATTCCTCATCCCACCAGGGAGTTGGAGGGAGTTTTTTGAGAGATTTGGTTTTAGGGGGAGGATTTGATTTATTGATTGCAGTTACGAGCATTGATTTGAAGTTATCGTAGTCATCTTTGACAGATAATGTATCGGTATAGGATAAATTTTGTATAAACTTATCCATATGTGAGTTAAATTCGTCCCATTTGGTGTGTTTTGTTTTAATCTTTGTCGAAATATGGGACTTGTCTGAATGGAAAGAAGTTTGATAAGTGATGGTGATCGGGAAATGATCACTGGAGCAAGGGTCGGGGGACACCACCCACGAGGAGAGAGGTGCCAGATTAATAGAGCATATGGAGAGATCCACTGCACTGGGGTTTGTGTTGGGGCGAGAGATTCTAGTAGGAGATCCGTCATTCAAAAGAAAAAGGTTGGATTCATCTAGGAAATCCATCACACTTCGACCGTCTCGATCACAGAAAGCAGAACCCCAGACGGGAGAATGGGCATTAAAATCACCCAATAAAAAGAAAGGAGGGCTTAGTTGACGGACAATTTGCAACCACGCTTGTTTATTGAAGTGCGATGTTGGGGGAAGATAGATAGAAACAAAGGAAGTGTCCTTTATTTTAGCTGCAACCATTTGAAAGTCAGCATTGGGGGGTTTGATATTATTTATTGGGAAAAACGGAAGGGATTTTTTAATAAAAAGGGCAGCACCTCCGCCCGTACCTTCCGGGCGATCATCGCGGAGACAGGAGTACCCTCCCACATTAAAGTGGGTGGATGGAGTAAACCATGTCTCCGAGACAGCAGCCACAGAAACAAGGTTTGAATTTAATAGGTTAAGAAGGTTTGATTTGTTAGAAATAGCACTGCGGCTATTCCACTGAAGAATTCTGACATCTTGAAGAGCCATTTTGAATAAATGATTTTAATGTGGAAATAATAGAAGCAGCGTTGGACGGTAGATTAGTTTGAGAAGAAATTAGGTCAATTAGAAGCATAATAAGAGTTTGAATAAATGAAGAATTATCTTGGGAGAGTTGTTCAGAAAGCTTTTGATAGTTTGTTGAGGATGAATTATAATTGTTTGCGCACCCATTTGTGGCGTGTGAAAGAGGAGAACCATTGGGATTTAAGAGAAGTGAGTTGTGTTGTTGCTGATCGTATCCACGAGCCTGTTTAGAGATAGGGTTTTTGTATGTGAATTTTGTTGAACGGGAAGATGTTGAGGAGGAGGCGAGAGGGTTGGATGAAGAGTTACTGGATAAAACCTCGGAAAATGATTTTTTGACAGGCGGGAATAATTTAGAAGCCTGCAGAAAAGACAAGTTCTCAGAGGCCATAGAAATTTTTATATTTTTTTGGCGAGATTGTTCGGGGCAAGAAGAGTTAATGGCGGAATGAGCGCCTAAGCAGTTAAAACATTTAGGTGAAGAGAGAGAAGAACATTGGTCAGCCGAGTGGTTTTCTCCACATTTGAAACATCTGGGAGGGGATCTGCATGCAGCTTTGGTATGACCAAAACGGCAGCAGTTGTAACATTGAGTGGTGGGATAAGTGTACATTTCAACTGGTAAGGAGTTGAAAAATAAATAAATATGGGAGGGAAGAGATTGTCCTTCGAATGTGATGACGACAGATTGGGAGGGCTTCCAGGAAACGATGCCCTCAGAGGTGTCCTTATAATTTAGCCTCCTGGCTTTTATGGGATTGCCGATATGTTGGGGGGTTGAAAGTGAGGACAGGATTTCTGGAATGGACAGATCGGTCGAGATACCCCTGACTAGGCCCATTCGAGTGACATTGAAAGTTGGGATGTACGCCTTGAATTTAGAATTTGATGAAATAAATATATTTTTGATAAAGTTGTTGGCGGCTAAACCTGACAGGAATTCAACAGAGATTCGGAAGCGACCCTCGGCTTTAACACCTCCAGGTTTAATCGAAAGGTTCTTGTTATTTGAAAGAAATTTACCAAATTCAAGAGGATGGATGGTTTTACCTTGTTCAGTTTTTTGCGCATATACAATGTAGGGGCCACGGGAATGAGTAGAGTAAAAGATTGTTGGAGGAGGTTGAGGAAGAGCTGGAGGGGACTGAGAAGACAAAGGCGAATCATGTTTTTTTGGGGAAAGGGGACTAAATTTTCTTTTTTTAATTGAGGTTAGGATGACAGATTCATTGTCTGAAATGTTTGAATGTTCTGAAAAGTCTATTTTATCTGAAATGTCTCCATCTGGAGGGTCAGGAGGGGGATCTGGGGGCTTTGTTAGGGGTACAGGAGGGAAATCCTCCTCCATTGTTCAAAAAATTACAGCTAATATAAAAAGTGACAGAAGTAAAAAAATTATATAAATATCTGAAAATGAGCAGCAAGAAGTGACTCCTGGAAGATCAGGGGGGAGAAGATTCCAACACACTAAACTTTTTACAGCCAAAACACAATAAAAAGATTGGTTTAAGAATATTTTTTGAAAGAGCAAAACAAAAGAACTGATGACAGCCAAATGTTATTGTTGCGAGTCAATTTATGCTTTAATTTTCTGTAAAAATCATCAAATTATTGATTTGGGGACGGTATCTCAGCATACCATTGTTAGCAATAATAAAGCGCTAAGTAAATACTTAGAATGAAAAATATTGTCTCCACGGTAAATGACAATAATAACATCCAGTAATCGGCATTATGTTGCGCCATTCAAATTCCCAGACGTTGGCTGTTGGTGCTTTGGGCCAGTCCTACCAACCAGCAACAGTGTCAGTAGTTCCAGTCAATCCCTTCTTTACCGACCGCAGTAGCTGGAGTAGTTTCTCTGTTGGCCGCCAGAGGCGCAAGCAACACCTCTGTCGGCGGGTGAGCGAACCAAACGTATGAGGCGGCAATATTTAAATATGCTGCTAATACTAGGAATACTTATTAACCTTCGGCTTATCTTGTCAGGGTTCCTACCAGAAAACAACTTGACCAATACAAATATATTTCAAAGTGAGCTTAAAAAGCAACTGAAATACCGGTCCCTAGTAAGTAAGTCCATCGTAGAAGCATTGAAGAACATCTTAAAAGGGGAAGGATTAAATCAATAAGAATACTTTAACCTTAGACAATTTATTTCAAAAGAATTCAAATAAATTACTTGTTATTTTTTTCTTTAAGATTCTGGTTTTTATATGTATATTATATTTGTAACTATTTTTATTAAACAAATTATAAAATATTCCATTATTATTAATATGTCGGCTTTATTTCTTTTATCACTTTTAATAGATCACAAATCATAATAAAACTATTGAAAATATAACATAAAGATGGCAGAGATAAATAATTACAACGGCACCCAACCTTTATTTTTTTTCATCTAAACAATAGTAATTAGTACTTACCTAATATCTAAATATATTTATTATTATGTATATTATATCCATCACAGTTCATAAAAATAGAAATCAATAATATGTGACCTTGAAAAAAATATTAAATTTGCTATTCGTACATTACCCTCCACACAGCATCCCAGACGACATAGGCCCTGAGGGAAATCATTTTCCTCAGGGCCTCCTGTGAGTTAATTTAAAAAAAAAAATTACAGGGGTAAAAATAAGACCAAGCAAAAGACATTTCTATAATTAATTTGGCAATGGCACAGCACAGCACAGCATGGCGTGACAGCATAACAGAGAAGCAAAATGTATGGATTTACACGAAGACGCTTTTAATTTACAAATTCCTTTGTACTTACTTTGTAAATTCACCTCCCAACTGTCGCGGGCCAAATTTTTTTTTTTTTTTAAATGCGATTTTAACCCTTATCTATAAAGAAACTGTATGAAAGACAAGGTCACAATCGCTTGCACCAACATCTTTCTTGACGTAACAGTTGATTTGATTAATCTAGCTTCTCGGAATGATTTTAAATGAATTTGCAGGTCACTTTTAGCAACTGTCAGTGGTAAAAATAACAATATTTTACGTTTTCAAGAGAGTATCAATGTCATTATTTGAGTCGTTCAATTTATATATCCGCTATATCAATCGTTTTTTTGCCGAAAGGGAGAATTTTTTTGTTAAAGTTTGCTATTCTAGGAAAACTTCTAACGATATTGTAACCATTGATAAAATTGCGAGAAACAATTTACAAAAAATTCTGCCTCGATACAGGTTCACCTAGTGAGGCAGGCTATGCACAACTAAAAATATTGTATAATTATGCTACTTCTGTGTAACCGTTCTTACATTACATTCTATTTGTTAATTTTTTTGTACTGATGTAATCTATTTGTAAACTACATTGAACATGTACTTTTTTAGTTATAATGTTGCCAATTTCATTAAATAAAGATATTATTATTATTATTGTTATGTAATATGTATGAATAATAAGATATATTATCTGGTAAATAGAAAACAATCGCAAATAATACAATTGCTTTTTTTTTTATATAAATCAATATTTGACCAGAACTCATCAAGGTAATTTTTGCGCGGTTTTTCGAAATACCATCAACTTTCAACAGGTTAAAAGCGTCTTCATATATTTTGTTTCTCTGTTACGCCATCGCGCAGTGCCTTGCCATTGCTGTAGTATATATAAAAGCATCCAATCGAGAAACCACAAACCGCACATCCCGTGGAAAAGAGTCGTAAGTCAAAAAAGTTAATTTTACAGGAGAGCGAAAACAAATGATGATTGATGAAACAAGCGGTCACTTTGAAAAGAGAAACTAGCAACATCTTTCGGAGATAGAGTGAAATAACTTAAATACGGTTTTCGTGGTGCATAGATAATTAATCAGTTTACCATTCAGAGATAAAAATAAAATTTTATAAAACAGAAAATTTGAACTTATGACCATTTTCTACGGGATGTGCAATATATATATATATATATATATATATATATATATATATAATATTGACTGTGCAAGAATTTCTATGCCAAATAAACCCAAGTGCGAAAAATATGCATAATTCACCATGGTTAATCAGTACATTAAATAACTTCTACACAACCATAACAACAATTCGTATATATGCAGAACACAAGAGTTCCATCTGATCATAACCATCTGGAGCCAGTGAGACTATGGCATCCCCAATTGGGGTATATTGTGAGGCTCTTGGTAGTAAAGAGAGGAAGTAGATGGGAAAGAAGAAAGTGGGCTATTCAGATCTGGTCACCAAACACGGCTAAAGCCATTTCAAGCAACGTTTCAATTCTGAATGGTGGTTTTTCACCAAAGCGATATTGGGAGTATCTTCCACTTCGTAACGTGCTGCAAATCTACTATTTGTTATTTTAAATGAATTAATTGTGAAATAAGACAAAAGCTGGGATTTTTACCCCCGACCTCCGGATTCGTAGTCAATGAACGTAATCACTCAGCCACGGCCTCTACGTCAAGCGCATAATGTGAAATAACACAAAACCGCAATAAAAAAATAATAATTTGTATTTACAGAAATTTTTTGATTTTGTAAACTTTGGGATAGAAATTTTGATCGAAATTTTTGGGAGAGAACATTTGAATATATTTTTCCAATCAAGCTTCCTGGGGTATTAAAAAGTATGTAAATTACATTCTAATCACATATATCGTATCGATCGTCGAGTTGATTAGTCAGACATCTATTAAAAATAGAAATTTGAGTTGAATATGCATTCATATGTAGGCGCGTACCCTCTATCTGGTACAATACACAGATTACTCATAAACACTACCAAATCAATTAAAATGCAGAAAAACTTGGAGTGAATTGAACAAAATGTTGACATTTTTTGGGTCGCTAGTAGGATTTTTCAAAATGCCATTTACAGGACCTTTACATCTTCCAGTGTTATTTTATAGCGTATTTAATATTTAAAACACAGACAAGTGTAAATAATATTTGATTTATGGTGAGTAATCGAATATCACTTTCCTCATTATCTCAAAACTTAGTATTTGGAGATGTCTGACTAATCAACTGGACGATCGATATGTACCGTCTTAAAATAAATAAATAATAGAGTAGGTAGGTACTGTACTGGCAATATTGGTTAATCCTTAACGCCTTCATGAGATTTTTAAGACTAGGAAAAATAAACACAAAAATGTCTACATATTTTCAACTGTAACTGAACTAGTATTTGCAAAACCCATTTTTGAATAACTGTAAAGAAAATAAATTATGAAAAATTGGTAACGAAAATTAGGTAACTATCATAGCAAGTCTACATGCAACACCCTTTATAGAATTAAATTTATAAAAGAAAGTACAATTTATTTAAAAAAGGCAATAGATATCAAATCATTTTCCGTATCTGAAATTTCGCAATAAAATCGGATCATTTGTTCATTTTTGTGATGAATAAAAAAAATATAATTATAACACTACATATTTAAAAAAGCAAGATAAAGTAATTTGTAAACAGTACTGTCATAAATGACTATTTGTTTGTCGAATCATTTTGATGTTTGCATGCGATGACATTCAATTCACAAATTTTTCTGCGACTGACAGATTTTTCTCTAGAAGATTTCGCAGCAAACGCGCCGTCATCTCTGGCATTAGGGTAACTATTTTAAAGAATTGGTGTCTTAATACAAGCGTAATATTTGGCTCGCGTTAGCGCAATATGGAATACCGCATTTAAAAATCTGTCAAAATGTATTATTTACGGCCGATTGAACACGCGTTACGCTCTCGCAAAAGATACAAAATCAACTTTCACATTAGGCTATTTTTTTTCTCTGGTGTTGAAATGCCACTTTGTTCAGATGTGGCGAAACCCTAGCCCATATTAAATATTCTGCTCTAAAAACTTTTTAGCAGATGATTCTGAAGAAAATACATGGTATATAACTATTTCCGATATTTTGAAATTATAGAAATATGATATCGTTGTACAGTATTGGATAAGAAAAATCTGTTTTAGAACAGTGAAAAAACTATTAATTAACAATTAACATCCATTTCACAGCAGACCACTCCAAAATAATAAAATTACACATGTACATATATGAGGGTAGGCTGAAAAGTAATGCACATATGCTTGTACAGCGTGAACAAAATGACTTTCAAAAGCGCTCCAGGTGGAATATGGAAGTGACATTCCCTCTCTACATACATGCGCAGGTTTGAGGTTGTAGATTTCATCCAGTGTATTTTGAGAAGCGGAAGTATGGAGACGTGTTTTTGCTATGTAAGTTAAA
This sequence comes from Limnephilus rhombicus, assembly GCA_929108145.2. Classification (NCBI taxonomy): domain Eukaryota; kingdom Metazoa; phylum Arthropoda; class Insecta; order Trichoptera; family Limnephilidae; genus Limnephilus; species Limnephilus rhombicus. The sequence goes on from OV815282.1 coordinate 733,605, forward strand.
CAGCGAGATGTTATTGAATTTTTAACTTCCAAAAAAGTGACTCCTACTGAGATTCATCGTCGTTCACAGGATGTTTATGGTAATGATGCTGTTTATAGGTCAAATATAAATCTACGGGAGATTCATCGTCGTTCACAGGATGTTAATGGTAATGATGCTGTTTATAGGTCAACTATAAATCTACGGGAGATTCACCGTCGTTCACAGGATGTTTATGGTAATGATGCTGTTTATAGGTCAACTATAAATCTACAGGAGATTCATCGTCATTCACAGGATGTTTATGGTAATGATGCTGTTTATAGGTCAACTATAAATCTACGGGTAATAAAATTTCGTGATTGCGAGCCAGGAAAAGACATAATTGTTGTTGAAACAAGCAGCAGACGTCCGATCACTGCCACAGACGAAGAACATTGCAAACTCGCTGACGATTTGTTACAAAATGACTGGCAATTTACTCAAAAGCGTATAACAAACCAAATTGGAATATCCTAGGAAGGAAAAAAGGTCCAAGGAAGTCTGTCAAAACCTGGATTCGGAGAAAAATTGGAAGAATTTTTCAATGATGTATTACAAAAACGTGTCACACGTTGGGAGACATGTGTTAGCCTTAAAAACGGTGGTTATGGTGAAAAATAAATGTATGGTTTTGAAGCCGAAGAATTTTACTTTATTGCACTTTTTGCCCCATCTTGCTACTTATTGTTGTTTGTGTTCCACAAGCGTGTGTGCATTACTTTTCAGCCTACCCTCATATATATAGTACAATAAAATGTAATCAAATATTTTTATGTTTAACAAAAAAAAGATCCAACTACTAAAGAATAATAATGTCCATGACTCGACTTAGTGCAAAAGAGGTTTTTTTATACACACTCTTGGTAACTTTTTTATACAGCCACAAATATATTTAATTTCCTTTAACATATTGGCTAAAAATATACTGGCAAAAAGACAAACCTAACCCTAACCCTATAGGTACTTATCTAAATGAACATTCATAAATCTTACATTTAAATCTCTTTTTTTTTGCTACTTACAATAATTCAAATAGAAAATATAACTTTTTACGAACTATGAAAAATTTATCTATATATATTTTTTTAATATTCATACCTACATCAATACAATTCATTTACTAAAATAAATGTAAAATATATTAAATTCTTTTTATATTTCATGTGTACAAAATGTGTTTACTTTAGAAAACCAAAAACATTGAAATTCTGAATCAAACAGGGTGTATGGTTCCTGAGAATATTTGTAGTAAAAAATGTAGATGTCAATTTTTCCATCACGTGTCACAACTGTATAGCGGGTCAAGTCGGCCGGCACTCCTTCTTGTTCCAACAGCACGGCAACACACGAAACAGTACGCATATAGCAAGATCCCATTGTTGGAGTGGAATCAGTGGTGACGTGTGATCGGAAAATATTTTGTTTTTAATTAAAAAAAATAACATCGGTCAGCAAAATGATGTCTACTTTTTTAACTACAAATATAGGAATCGCCGGTTAAAATCCTTCGCATATGTGCCGTTACACCCTGTATAAATATTCTACTTGTACATGGCTTATGTTAAAACGTGGAATGCACACTTAATTTTTTTATAACATTTACTGCCAATAACTTATGTGTATTAATTTTTTTGCACATACATATATACATTAATTATCCATACACATTTTGCATACTTCCATATACCGCACATTCCATAGTATTATTTGGTTTATTGGCTATTATTTGACAAAACGACTTTAGTAAGTAATAAAGGCAACGTTTGGTTTGGTGCGTAGGTACAACATATTATTAACGATTATTAAAAAACGAAATTAGTAAATTCCTACTTCGAATAATGGTGTTGTATAAAAGTTTAGTTGTATGTATTTTTTGAACCTAGTTAAAAATTGTTTTTATAACTTTCTGCTGGAATTATCAATTAGGAGACGATTAATTAGTTAACTTTTGTATTAGGCATAAATCGTATTAATGTATAATAGGCAATCTTGGTAGCAAAATTGTGTACGAACTAAAGAGAAAGGTTTTATTTACAATATTTTTTTAATATAATATATTATGTTGTATTTTAAACGCTAAGGTTAACTTCTATTTCATAAAGGTACATTTATTTATTTTTTCTATAAAATGAGGTTGTCCCCTAATTTTTTATATATTTTTTAATGAAAATGTACTATATTTAAAGAGTCAATAATGATAGTGAAATTAATTTTCCCATATCTTAAAAAATGACATAGTTATGAACTTACATTGGTCTGCCGATCGTTAGATTCGTCCATGAATATAGGTAAATGATATTATCGTTAATTTTTACAAGTATTTCGGTGCCCAAAAATGCTATTATTGTGAAACTGCGACCTTCAATGTTAGAATGCATAAACTGACTATACATGCGCCTATGTGCACTTTGCACTCACCCTCCACTTATTAAAATTAGGTCAGTTGCATTCGATCTTCCGAGAAACGTGAAGAAAAAATATACTGGTTAAAAAAACCCCATCGAGAGTCCTAGGTCTAATAACAAGAAAGTTCTAATTTCACAAAATATAATATAAATGTGGTAAATTTATGCGAATATTTTTTTTATTTTTTTGTATAAATACCAAAATCCAAAACATAGAAAGCGAAAACTTCATTTTGGGTTGCAAAAAATCTTCTATTGAGCCGCAGGTTGGGCATGTCTGGTACAGCGTCTCGTGACGTCACATGCAGTACAATCATAATGCAGTACCGTGTCGTCACGCGCTTTTCGGTCAGCCACAAATATCGACGGATATATCTTCGGCATATATTAGAAGATATTTTTCAAAAATTCTGTCCATGCTGTATGACATATTTGTAAATAGCATGAAATTTCGTTGTAGGAGACTTCACTTATAATTGACCCAACTAATAAACATTGTAAATAAGATTGTAATAGTAATAACGAAATAAAATATGCAAATCAACAATAATAAAATAATGAATTCATTTTTCAAAATTAATAATAATAATATGTAATTGCACAACACTGCGATCATAAGCAAAGACAGCTATTAGATTTTGAGATAAGTCATGTTTTGAGACCTTAGAGAAAGAATGATCATGATGGTTCTCATTGTTTGTAAGAAAACGCTGTGTAATGTATATGCTCAGCCTATCCTAAGTTGACCCACAGTAATCTGTCAGCACCCCCAATAATCTGACATGCCTAAAACACTATGTACATACAATGCATGTTTGTTATGGCAAATCATTGTGACTTGTTCGCGGCACCGTGACTTTTGCCCAACATATTGTCTCAGTTTGATTATGAATGTGATCACAGGCGTTCATATATTGCTGTCACATCGTATAACGCATATCTACACTTGTCGCAATGACTTCGTTCGGTGGCAGTACTCTATAGTCAGACAAATTTGATCATCCGACACTGCCCTGCAAAACGTTTGTCGGATTACCAAGGGTCAACTGTACATATATTTTGTATCAGGGTACGGTCACACGCAGCGTTAAAAACGCGATCACATATCTGTTGTACCGACACACAACGCTATAAAATATTTCTTCCTATGGTAGGAGAGGGAGTCAGTTGAATTAGAGAGCTGCCGCAAAATGTCATTTCTTTGTGCTGGATCTGTCAACTCAATTATCAATTGTCAACAACTTATCTGTCAACTTGACAGCTGTCATCAGCACGTTTATGCAGCTCCGTAATTAAAATGACCCCCTCTCCTGTTTACGGCAGAGAAAGGGTTGCATAAATTTTCTAATATGTATCGCGTTAACAGCGGTTACTGCGTATAGCTTTGAGCTTCGAGCGCATCATCTGCTTAGGTGAGACAGGTCTGTATGGGATTGTATAGCGAGCGATATTGTGCGTGCGATGATCTTTTATAGTTGTGTGTGACCCTACATAGTAGTACTTTCAGAAATATTCTAACAAAAAGACTTTAAAGCATACTTGAGTTGAAATATCACAAAACAATTTTATCATTCTGTACCATAAAGGATAAAGCACGTAAGTTCATAGCTAAGTCTGTAGCTATGTGTGGTTTATCCTGGTACAGCATTACTAAATAGGTACTCACGCGATGAATTCAAAAGTGTTCAGAGAACATTCCTTCAAACTAAGTTAAATTTGTGATATTTGTTGAATGGCTGCCTTTTGGCTGATGAGGGCAGAATAATAATAATGTACGACATAAAAACTACTTAATCATAATCTACTGGCTCACTTTTGATTTCCACAAGCGGAAACAATGGCATCTCGTCATCACAATCCTCTTCCGACCCGTTCTCCTGACTCTGTTGCACGTGTAAACTTTTCGCTTTAAATTTCCTCTTAAATTTTATTTTACCTTTCTTCTTTATCAATTTGCCGAATGGTACATCATCATCGGCAGAGTCAAAGTCATATTTGACATTTCTGGACGTCTCTCGCTTGACTCTTGATTTTAGAGATGCGAGATCGAGTCCAGAAATAGGAATGTCCGCTTCGTCGGTGCTGTGATCCAAGTTTTCAATTTTAATCTTTTGCGTGGGTCTATAATCGCCGTCGGAATCCTCGTTATTGGATGGTGTGTACGGCTGTGAGGTTTTAATTTTGATCTTGAGGGTGCCAAGGCTCGTGACTTGGAAGGGTAAGGGTTTGACATTTTTTTCGGGGCCGAAGATTCTCAGTAAAGTGTCTTCGTCCAGTCCGAGGCTGCATTGGCGCGGATCCAGCTGGTGGAAGCTGGAGCTGTATGCGTCGTCGGTCAGCTGTATGCCGTGTCGCTTTTGCAGATGTCTGTTTACGCTCTTCTTTCCATTGTAGCGCTTTCCACAAACGCAACACTGAAAACAAATCCAACGTAAGAATTATATTATTTCAGAAATACGAGAGCTGCCTGTAAAAAAAGGTCTCCAATGATATTACGCGCGATCCGGCAACACTGGCGTGTAGCCTGGTTCCCCCGCGCCAAATCCCCATTACGCTACACTCTCTGCGACATTTAGTCTTAGCTTGGCAGCCGTTCGCAGTGGAGCTTCTTCTCAGTGCACCCGCCAGGTGTGAATTACGCCTGTAAATCGTTTTTGGTATGCAAAGAACAAAACCCCGGTAGACATTCACTCTCAGCTACGTGAATTGAACGGAAAACAGTGTATGAGCGCAAAAAACGTGCGCAAATGGTGTAGAGAATTTAAAAACAGACATATTTCTCATCTTCAGTCACTGGTGGGTTTGACGTGGCGCAACCAGGGTATACGCCAGTGTTACCGGATTGTGTGTAAAATCATTCGTCTCTGCAACTGCAGCACCTTATTTTACCATAGACTCAAAATAATAGAGAGATATGTACAAATTTAATGCTTTATTTAATGCTACATTATGACGGAGAAAGAAAGATTGAATCCACAAAGTCTAAATGCAAACTTTGTTTAGAATTATTTATTAACTATAGGATCCGCAATTTGGGAGGAGAGTACGGGTACTGCGGCCCGGGAACCAAACCTAACAATTAATATTGGTTAACCAAACATTGGTTACTTAACATTGGTTAACCAAAATCTCTGCCATAGGCCACCCAAAGTGGTTTGCTACGTTTGGTGACTTAGCAGGGGCGCCCGAGTTCATGGGATGAGGTTGTCTGGGTCTTGGCGGTGGATGCGTCTGCTCCCGAACTGCGTGGCAGGCCAGATCGGGAGAGACTGGTTGAGGGAGACCTTTTGACTGCTCTAGCAGGGCTCTCTCTGGTGCAAAGATGACATAGGCCCTGAGGGGAATTATGCCTGCTGTGTGGACCTGTTGCAATAATTTGTCGAATGTGATAACTTATTTATGAATGAATAATAGTATGCACATACCTGAATATGTTTGATAGGGGAATGTGTGAGCAGGTGGTTCCTGAGGGCAGTGAGGCGAGGGCAGGACCTGCCGCAGAGAGGGCAGGTGTGCACCTCGGCCGTGTCGCTGTGGTTGTCCCTCAGGTGTCGTTCCATGTAGCGTTTTGAAGTGAACATTTTACCTAACCAATTAAATGGAACCATTATTTCTTTTACAAAGATTACTTTATTTAAGGTGTCTCACATGCTCGCAAAATAATGTGGCAAGTAAGCAACACTCTTTTGTTTTCAGCGGTTTTCAGTCATTTCTTAATTCAAAAGTTATTCATATATTCAAAAGTTATGCTACTTTCACACTGAAGACAAACTTCCAACTCGAACTTCCAACGCATGAACTACCCTTCTACGCAATCGTCCCAAAGTTTGAAGTAGGAAGTTGACTTCAGTGTGACCGTACCATAAGACAATTAAAGAATGTGTTTTTTCTCTAATGACGTACAAAATTGTCGGAACATGAAAATTAATTGTATTGCTTATAATAATCGATAATAATAAGTAATTTGTGTGTACATATAAATTAAATGTTATTTCTTCGCTTTTACTAATGTTTGCCGTGTAATGGAAACATTTTCTCATCATACAGGAGGTCATTTTGGCGCTTTTTAAATGCAATTTTCCTACTGGTAAGACATGACCTTACTTGACGAGTGACAGTTTAGTACTTAAGTACTAGAAATCGAGACCAGTGATTTGGCTTCCCACTTTGAGATTTCTACCCCGCGTCTAAAGTATGTAACGTCTTTGGTTATAACCATTAAAGATTGAAAATGTCGATCGTCCAGTTGATTAGTCAGACATTTCCAAATACTAAGTTTTGAGATAATGAGGAAAACCAATATTCGAATGGTCACTTTAATCTAATATTATTTATACTTGTCTGTGTTTTACATATTAAACAGACTTTAAAATGATACTGGGAAGCTTAATAATTCAGTACATTAGTAGGAAATTTCAAAATTTCCTACTAATAAACCAGAGAACTTCAATTTTTTTGTTTCACTCTTAGTTTATCTACATCATAATTGATTCGGTGGTGTTTATGAGTAATCTGAGTAGTGCACCAGACAGCAGATAGCAGATAGAGGGAGAGGGAGAGGGAGAGGGTACACTAACCATTTCCACTTTTCTGATATATTTGAGAGTAATCAAGTGGACGATGGATGTATGCAAATACAAACAACAAGTATGACTTACCGCACTGGGGACAGCCAGTGGGAGAGGAATCGTCGTGAGTTTTCATGTGTTCTCGCAAATTGGTAAGATTTGTAAACTTCTTTGCACAAATCACACAAGTCTCCAGATCTAAAAATACATTAAATGTAATAACATTAAAAGCTCCATAGAAAAGCAAATAACTTTGGAAGATGAATTTTAATTAAAAATGCATAAAAATAATTTTGTTTGAAATTACAACGCTTAACCATTGGAACGACCACGCAAATTAGATAAATTTGCGTCAATTGCTCGAGATTTCCCAGAAGTTAAGTTTTTTAATTTTTCACCAACATTAAAAAATCATACCTTCGAATTTTAGCATGGAGACACAAAAACTTATTGCAGTGCTGTATGGCCAATGAATTAAACTTATTTTACCGTTTATCTCATATTTGTAGGATTAATAAAAAATATATAAAAAAATTGTAAAGTTTATAACCGCGCGAATCCTGCGTGCTTTTTTTACTTTGAAACTGCCATGAGGGGTACTTATTCGAGTCAACATTGAATATTTTCAATTACTGTCTGTGGTATACTTGATAATGAAAGGTACATATCTATTACAGCCCCCTTGAGGTGATTTTTCACAAAAACGGCGCTATATAAATCATCCAAATATTATTACGGAAAAAGGACTTAATTAACCGTAAATAGCTGATCAAAAATTCAGAGTGAAAAAATATTTTAAAAATTTATTTTTAACATTGTTCTAAAATAGTCTATGAAGTTCAGATTTGCAACATCTATGGTCATAATTGACAAAGCATTTCAATAGCTTCGTTTTAAAATAAATGGCTGGCCAAGGAAATGTTTTAAATAATTACAATAAATGATTTACGAATGGTAGGAAAATGTGGTCCAATTTTGGACCGCTATCAATCACAGAAAAATAGAAGTGGTCCATTTTTCGATCGCTCCAGGGGTTAAGAGATCTTTCAGGAATATGATTAATTGGACAATGTTTAAACGTCAAAACTCTCGTTTGTTTATTGTTTGTGTGCAGTTTACACGGATTTAGATTAAACAGAGATGTGACAGATGGTAAGTAAAAGCAGTTGGGGGCAGTAGCGTAGCGAGAGGGCGGCGGGGTGGGGGGGGGACCACCCCGGGTGCCACTACACCCAACGGGAGGTGACACCCGACCGTTAAAAAATTACAAAGGAATACGGTGTTATTTATATTTTCGTAGCTCTCTGGCTCCCCGTGGAATGTAACGAAACGGGGAGAATTTTGTGGACGGTGGGCAAAAAAAGGTTGAGAATCTATGAGTTAGATAACAATAAGAAATAAATACTATAATTTTCGGAAATGAAAAATAATGCTTATTAATAATTATTTTATTTGATTTAATAAATGTGAAAAATCATTGCTCGGGATCTGTGCTATGCAATTCGCCAATAGGCACTGCCAACTAAAAAAATACTGAAGCATTCATATAACCAGTGACTAGAATTTTACATGTAAATAAATATGTATATATTTCTTTTAATTATGTACATATTTTTTAATTTTATTGCTATACACAATGAAAAACCATCAATTTCGAAAAAAGTTTAATAAATTTCAAATTTATATATATATATAAATAAATCCCTGTTTCCCTTGGTCACGCCATGACTTCAGAACGACTGTACCTATTCCATTAATCTTTTTTATTTAAGGCGAGACACAACCTCGTTCACCGAGGTTTTGCCCGAAGCTCACATTTTAATTTATTTCGGCCAAATTGTAATTGAATTAACCGGTTGTTTGCCGTTTGTCACCCGGAGGCCGCGGCACTTTGAAATGCAATTTTGACCCTTATGTATAAAGAAAGTGTATGAAGAACAAAGTCAGAAACGCTTGCTCTATTATCGTCCTTTACCATAGCGAAACCCGCAATGCGTCTAGTCACTCGGAATAATTTATATTTAATTTTTCCGTAGTGCGGGATGTGAACAGTTTCTGCGCATGCGCGGGAAAAAAAATACGTTTTTTCTACTTTTTTGACCCTTCTATGTACAAAATTTGTAAAGGAAGTGTCAGAATCGCTTGCGCCAACATTCCCTATGGGATGGGTAAAGATTTCATTCACCTTGTAACCACAGATTATTTTAAAATAATTTTTATCTGTGGGCATCTCGAAATGTCATTTTGGCTGCGTCACATTTATGAGTTCCTCGACTAAAACATCGCAAAACCTATCAATTTACGTAATTAACGCAAGTAATGTTATTTTGGTAGATAGTTTATTGTTCTAGGAATGTGTTTCAGTCAATAAAATATACGATAGGTAAAAATTAATCCACAAAACATTCGATTCAAATTGAAGGTCGTGAAATTTCCGTGTTGTTCCTCCGTGCTCCAAGAGGTTAAAAAAAAAATTCTCATGCCACACGAGGAATGTGAGTTTTTTATATTTTAGATGAATAAAAACAGTATGTCACCCGGTGGCGGCCCTTCCATAGGGGTCATTAGGTCAATGACCTCCTAATTATTTGGATCGAAAAAACTAGGCAATACTCTATTTTAATGCGCCCTAAAGTTTGTTCAGACATTGGAAAAACAATACTTCATTTGTGTATTATACTGCCATCTCGTATCCAAATCAGAAGCTATTTTATTTTATATAAAAAATAAAATCATAGCGTACCTACTAGGACTAGCGCCATCTTGCATCCAAATGAGAAACAATTGTGCGAATTCATCGTAGGGTCAGTTCGAAATTTGACCCAGGACGATCTACTATCTCTTTCTTTGGTATACAGACAAAAGAGGTAAAACGATCATGTATAACGTATGCCTAGAATAATACCAAATATTTTTTCAAAGAAGCTTGGGTCATGTCCCGGGCGAGACAGAAGTTAGTTTGTTAAGGATGTTAGAGTGAGACGTCAAAAAATGTCAGCCGATATGTGATTTATTACATATTTTGTTTGACTTGTGTCACTTGACAAGGGCAAGGCCATCTTGGATTCATTAGTCAGCAGAAAGCACGTTTCATTGTTGACGCGATTAGCATTGAATAAATTAGAATGTCGAATTCCGTAGATAATATTTTGAAAGAAATATCGGATAATTCATTGAACCATGAATAATAAATAATAAAAAATTTGGACAACTTATATAGCGCTGTTTTTGCGAAAAATCGCCTCAAGAGCGCTGTAAAAAACGTATTCAAATTAACCAAAGATAAAAATAAAGATATTAAACGTTACTTTAATTTCAAAAGTTATAATTTCTGTGAATGGATTTGCGGCTGTAACAAAAGAAACCTTTACTTTTGTTTTAACTATTTGTTATTTGATTCAAGTGATACGCAATGGACACGGATAGGTGTCAGTGATTTGAAACATTTGAAAGAAAAAATAAAAAAGCATTCTAATTCTACAATGCACATTAATAATTCAATGAGTTTTGTTTTGTTAGGAACCATTGATATTCGGATTCAATTAGATACCTAGTAACCTAGTGCATATCGTAACGCTTTCATCTCAGTACATAGATTTTTGTAATTTATTCAATTATAGGGGAATTCCATAGTGTTAGTAATAAGAGCTCAAACGATGTTAAAAACATTAATTAATAACATGTACGTACACTAAAGTTTAAAGTTAATTGAGTTAATAATTTTGAATAAAATAAATAACTTTAAATAAAACCATATTGTGCTACCGGCTTCGGAATAGGTGAGTACTGGCGTTTTTATAATATTCCCTACGCATTGACAATAACTCTGATAAAAAAATTTCGATTGACCTTCCACTTCTAGACTCCTAGAGCCGCCTCTGATGTCCCATCAGTTTTTTTAACGTGCAACGCCTTTAAAAAATTGTAATACCTTTGTACAACTACAACTTTTGCGTTAAGATCAATTTTATTTTTCTATGCGATGAATTCATGTCTTCCCTAGTGTTTAATCTCAATACATCTTAGATTTTATTAATATGTTCATCAGAATTAATTAAAATCCACCACTTGGAAAAATCAAATTTTGGGCCTGATAAGAGTTAACTGTAGTTACTTCAAAATGCGGCAGTGCCCGCCATTATGTTTCTATGCAGGGAGAGAAGCACTTAAGCCATTGTTATTCAGTTACCGATAGGGTATCGGTAAGTAAGGACGTATTCTTTCTGGCCGGTCTGTACAGTGATTTTTTTACGTATTTTTTTATTCAACTAGATGAATAATTTTTAATCTATTAGAGAAATCTCTCGTTTTTTTTATACATTTACATCTTCTACAAGTAAATAATGTTTTTTTTTTTACGTCTCCCCAATTTAAAAGAATATGTACTTTTTTTGTTTAAATTTGTGTTTTCAATATGCACGGTGGTGAAGTTTCAGAGTAATATGGACATTGATATAAAATCAATGTTTTTTTTTCTATACGTTCTAAAGTTTAGAACTCTTTTTTTAATTCTTAATCTATGCGATATGGTGTCTTCATACAAATAATTATACAGTAGAACCTTTTCATATAAAACGTATTTAGAATGAGTAGAAGTAAGAAGTACCTACGTAAATTATTGACTTCCAACACGAAACAAACACCACAAAGCCAACCAAATTACTCTGAAATGCTACACGTCAAAGTAGAACATTTGTAATAATTATTTATTATTTGTATGGCAGAACTTATAATAAAATCTTTTAAAATAAAAAAATATTTTATCTATTAAGAATACTATGTTTTTATATTTTTTTGGTTCCTACTGGTTTAAAAAAAAAAATTCTCCATATAGGAGACCCTGAGTTATTTTCTAATTATTTTCCCCTGTGTCATCTTTGGAGAGCGAACCACTAATAGGAATACTTTCGTCAATTAAATATTTAAACATTTTTAACTCATTTCTAACTACACGTCGTACATTTCGGAAATGTAATGAATTTTGTCAAAATTTAACTCGGTTTGGAGGTGAAAATAACATTAAGGCGGCATTCCCTTCGACTTCACAACTTATCTTAAACCATCTCATAATGTAGGTACATGGTATCAGGAAACTCATTGTACAAGCGGGAAACTAATGAACCTCCATCATATTTCGAGTCGATTTTGTGGTATATTTTTTTTGATTTGGCGTTGCGTTTTCTATGTAGAGAAAAAGAAACATTTTTTTCGATCTGAGCCCTTCGATTTTTTTAATGCAATAATACTTTTGTAGTCGGTTCTATGCTCAACGCACTTAAAATAACAGCTGATGGTAACGTAACCCCGTCGCGACCGATTTTTTCAAATTTGACCGAAACATTCTTAATCGAAATCGATTAACTAGAAAACAAAAGTTCATATCAAAAAAGTTATCCTACAAAATCCACTCGAAATGTGATGTAGATTCACCAGAATCCTATATATACCACGATTTTCAGGACACCATGTACAAACATACAAATAAAATGTTATTTATATAAAGCTGTGCGCCGCTTCCGAACACCAACGTATTGGGGTATGAACAGTTACTTGAGGCGATTCTTCATTAGGTTTCATGGAGGAACAGTAGGTACTAGTTGGAGGAGTTTTTACTAATAGTAGATTTACCAACATAACATTCAGAAGTATCTCTAAAATGGCAGGAAAGTTCTATTGATTGCATATTTGTTAATTAAAGAAATCCCCAAATTCCTACACATCCCTCATACCTTTTTCTTTCCCAGAATTTCCTCTCCTTCATTCTCCTAAAAAGATCCTCCACACAGCATCCCCAAAGATGAAATAGGCCTTGAAGAATTATTTTTCTTAGGGCCTCCTGTGTGGAGCTATTGCAAAAAAATGTATAATGATAATGCTTGTTGAATTAAGTTTTACACCAAACACACAAGCAATAATCTCTTTAAAATGGTTCACCTGTACTTACCAGTCTAAAAGTGACCGTAACGTGATCGGTCTACAAACTAAAGTGGAAAGATGTTAAAAATCATTGTATTTTATTCCACCACGAAAAACCAGTTTGATAAATAGGTAACCAAATATTTGCCGTAAATAAAAAATAAATAATTAATTAGTTGTGAAAACGCTTTTTTTCTTAGGATTTTATTGGACATTATCTGAAATGTATACTAAACAAATATAAATAAACCCATAAAGATTTAATAATTTGTTAGGATCTCTTATGTGCTACAGACGCAGGTACCACGATTTTCTGAACAATGTGTAAAGTACAGTTTATTACTATTACTAAAAATAATTATTATTATCACAAGCGTAGTAAAATATATAATTCTAAAATTTATGTAAATTTATTTAAATTAAATAAAGACATGGTGCACTGTGCAGTATTATAAACCGGGGCGCTAAAACGGGGCCGGGCCCGAGAGATAATGCTGTCCGTAACTCCACCCATTCCCTCTTCGGAAACGCTCGAAACCGATATTTTTTTAGGCTCCTGTGGCGACTTAAGTTTTCTAATACTTTAAAAAAGGTTCTTACAGAAAGAAAAATTAAAAAAAAATGCGCCAAAAATTGAATAATTTCAGAAAACTTAACGATTATTTTAACTTCGCGCATTTGACAGTTCGAGCATTTGATCAAATTGAATTTAGCAGGCAGCTGTTTTTTTTTTTATTAAGAATTGTCTATAGATTTTTAAAATTACATATATATTAAATAGGTACCTATGTTAGGTACCCAATTTGATTCATTGTTCTTATAATATACAAAAGTTAATATTTGTAATACACGAAAAATGAAAATTTGAATAAAAAAATTGTAATAGGTGGCACGCGAGCTGTTTGAAAACTGAATGTATTAGGACTGAATGTATGGAACGCGGGAGGGGGGTTTGCGGGACGGTGGAGCGGGAGAGGGGAGAGGGTGGACGGGGAAGGTGGAAGGGGAACGCCGGAGGGTGGGGAATGCGGGAGGGGAACGGGGACGCAGGGAGAAACCTTTTATTTCTTTGAATATGGCATTGCAACGCATGCCGGGAACCAGCTAGTACTAAATATAAATCGCCAACATAAAAATTGAATGACAGGAAGTGAGAAAGTCTTCATTCTGCAATGAATTGACCAATGAGGCAATGTTGGGGGCATAGTTGAAAGCACAGTTGATGTACGGATTGTAATTCATACCTTGTCCGGTGTGTTTCCTCATGTGATACTTAAGTTTCTGCTTTTGCAGGAACTCTTGTCCGCAGTAAACGCAAGCGTTTATATCTTGCCGGGTATGTGTCCTAAAAAACAATTAAACATTAAATTCTGAATAGAGAACTCCAGTCCAATTTTTTAATTTTTTTTAATGAATAAAGACCTTCAAACTTAAATAACTGCATTTTTATTTTTATAGTTAGTTTTAATAGTTAAAATAATTGTCAAAGTTTTAATTTTTCAAGACCCTCTGAAAACCACCGTATCTATGGTGGATTGTGTGACTCATCACCCACCGATAGTTTTATTTACTTTGAAGTTGTCATTTTGAATTTGAATGGAAGAAAAATGGTGGAATGACTTTAGGATGACTTTAGGCGTGAGAAGTCGAGGCGTTTTTTATTCAAGATTAACTACTTTTAATATAGAAAAACATTGGTAAAATGTCCACATCTCACCGCTACTGTTATTGTATTTTACCAAAGTGCAATATAAAAACAATAAATCATCTTTTTCATTGCAAATACGAATGACATCGTAAGCCATCGAATTTTGTGTTCAGGCGTGACTTTGTACATTGTATTATGTATAACACATACAGAAACACTGGTATTTATAATACACTGATCATGACGATTGTGTAATAACTTGTATAAAAAGCCCTTGATACTAAAAACAATTCGAAAATACGATCCATGTATCGTAAACCAAATGTCAAATAAATGATCCATGTATCGTAAACCAAACCTCAAAAATAGCCCTTTTCCGTCATCATGTTAATTGTTGAGGGTCTAAATAATGTTTCCAATAAACGCAACAACTATTATTTATCTGTATCTCTTTAACAGTATGAAAATAACCAAAAAAACACGAAATGTTGAATGTCTTACGTGGCGTAAGATTTCAAATGTCAATACATAAATATACTAAACCACCCACTGTCAACACAACTTCCAACACGCTATCACCAGGGTGAATAGTTAGCAGTGATATCACATCGAATAGTATTAGTTGATTGATTTTTCTAGTGTCTTATGGAACAAACCTTATGTGAGCATTACACGCCCCTTTATCGCTGAAGGTCTTATCACAGTGGATGCAGGAGTAGGGCTTCTCCCCCGTGTGAAGGCGGATGTGGCGCAGCATGTTAGAGCGCTGGACAAACACGCGCGAGCAGTGCGGGCATGCGTGCCGGGGACCCACGTGGATCAGCAGATGTTCCTTGTAAGAGTCGCGCTTCTGCACAGAGGATCATAAAATGCTTTTTTTTTAGAAATCAAAGTTGAATCTTACAAGAGGAAGTTTTGAGAAGGAAAAGGGCATTAGGGGTGGGTAGGAATCTGGGGGTCAGTGTATCCAGGAGTGACAGACGTATGAATCCATCTCTCCCACTGCGGTGCAAGGCGATGCTCCGAGAGACTACAGCTGGAAAAGTCAAAGGGACTACCTTAACCATTCTCTCCCGATCCGGCCTGCCTTGAGCTGGTGGGTAGACGCATCCACAAACAGAACAAGTAGAACAAACCTCACCCCATGAACCCGGGCACGCCTGCTAAGTTACCAAACGTAGCGAACCACTTGGGATGACCTATGGCAGAGGTGTTGGTTATTCAATGAATGGCGGTACCCATACCTGCCCCGAATACGCTCTCCACATCTATATACGTCCTTACCAAAGATCACAGTCACAGCACAGCACAGCACAGCACAGCACAGCACCGCACAGCAATAGCCTTATTGTTGTTAGCATTATTGCTATTGCTATTAGGAAGGTTATTTTAGTTTATTTAGGAAACAAACAGTTATACATATTTTAATAAGAAAGTAACATATTACATGATTGCATGAACCAGCGAAGTTTCCGCTACAATTTATAATATATAAACATGGATTAAAACATTAAAGAAAACATTAAGTGGTAGAAAAAAAAGAAAAAAAAATATATATACAATAGAAATGAAAGAAAAAAACACACACACAAATTAAAGCATATGGGATATATAAATCATCCAAATATTATTATTATAATAAAAAGAAGGAAAACCAACATAATGAGAATGAAAAAAATAACTTGCAGCAGGGGTGGAGAGTTCGTAATTAACAATTTGTTTTAATTTTTTCTATTATGGATTTAATAAATTGGCCTGAGGACAAATGGAAAATATCAGCGTCGTAAAAGATATCATTGTATTTTGTGCACGTCCTTCGGAGAAATGAATGTTGTGTGTAATTTGTTTTTGAGTGTGGGATGTGGAATAGTTGTTTTGACCTTGTGTTTCTCATTGGACAGTGGAAATTAATGTGTTCTAGAAGATAGTTGTTGTCAACAACGTTGTTAATGATTTTGAATAAAAATTTTTGGTCGGATATATTTCTTCTATCTTCTAAAGTTGATAAATTATGGAATGTTAATGAGTTTTTTAGGTTTTCTGAAGTTCGAAAGGATTTAAAGTCTAGGTGTTTCAATATCTTTTTTTGAATTCTTTCTAACCTTTCAATATTTACTTTACACAATCATCCAATTTAAATATTCAAAGTTTTTTTTAAACCCCTCAGGCCTCGGCCATATTTTGTCAGAGGGTCAAAATATTTCCGCTTTGCAATAAAATCCAAATAAATGGAATATTTCTGAACGCACCTCAAAACTAAAAACTGTTTTTGAAAGGTGATAAAATACGCTTTCAAATTTCGACCCTTTGCAATAACAAGGTTCCATCTGTCGCGGTAACGTCCCATTACCGCATGACATTACGGCGACAGATGGAACCTTGTTGTTCCAAAGGGTCGATTTCATAAATCGAAATAAACATAATTTTTTAGATATAAAAATTTTGCTTGCTCCTTAAAAAGTTTTCAAAATGGCTCATCTTAGGTTTTTTTTAACTGCAATTACTGGTAACAAGCAAAAATAAAAACCATAACCAACTTCACAACAGAGAGTGTACGCGAGCGCAATGTACACTGCAGGTAGCGACACCGCAACGCTACGAACGCTGATCTAGATGGTGTATGGACAGTTCAGACAACAGCATGGGCGTAGCCAGCCGAGCGATTCTGTATCTTTTGTGGGGTTGTTATTACACAACGGACGTAATCTCCTGTCAGATTTGTATGATTTTTATGGCTGTTATTTGCTTTATCTATGTACAACATACATTAAATGAATAAGTAATCATGCATTCTTGCAGGAATTTGTGTTTAAATTGATCTAAACTAAAATATGTGACAGTAAATGTGTAAAAAGCACACCAATCTGATAGGAGATAACGTCTGTTATCTAATAACGATCCCACAAAAAATATGGAATCGCTCGGCAGGTTTTGATTTAGGGTAGGGCAAAAAATAAAAATCTAGAGTAGGTACCGAAAAAAGTATGCTTCTACAACATATTCATGCTTTAGGCTCTATGAATACAAAGAGTATGAACGGAAGAAAGAAAAACCATCTATGAAGTACTGTAAATTTGAAAACACGACTCGGTCGACAATCCCAGAGGTCATGCATCGGCCAGCCAGGTTGGGGCAAGCGCCCATGCACAATAGTGTATACATTTCTAGCGCAAGTGTCAAGTGAATAGTGTCGTAGTGTATGTGAACCATTATACTCTGTGAAGAGTCATGGACATCGTCATTCGGGATACCAGTGAATTTTTTGCTTTTAAATTTAACGTATTGGGGGTATTTTGTCAGAAGGTCTAAATATTTCCGTTTTGCAATAAAATCCAAATAAATGGAACATTTCTGAACGTATCTGAAAACTAAAAACTGTTTTTAAAAGGTGATGAGATACGTTTACAAATGTTATTATTAGAAATAAAAAATAATTTTGGAAATATTAAAAATTTTAGTACAAACGTAAAAAAGTTTTAAAAATGGCTCACTCACTGATAATGAAATAAAAAGAAAAACCCACAAATTAATATTTTATTAGGCAAACGTTATTATTATTATTATAAAAGTGAAAATCAACTCACATTTTTGTTGTTTTATAAAAAAAAAATGAATAAAAAATTCTCCAAATTTTATACATTTTTTTAAATTGATATCGGAAACTTCGGTTTCTTACAGGTGCACATTTAAATTTTTCTATGGTTAAATTCAAGATTTGAATACAAAGCATAGAGTTTTTTCTTTCTAAAACCGTTTAGATCATATTTGTCACCATTAAGGTTAACTCAGACAATAAGAGAGATATAACGATTTATATGTGAGCTGGGACAAATTTGGTCTATTGTGATTAAACGGGTTAAAACTCACGTTAAAGATCTTCTTGCAGAAGTTGCAGGTGTAGGTGATGACGTTGACGGAGTGACTCTGCGTGCGGTGCGTGTAGAGGGCGGACTTGTTGTTGTAGCCCTTCCCGCACACGGAGCAGCTGAAGGGTGGCACGCCCGGGTGCACCACCAGGTAGTGCAGTTTCCTGGAATATTTAATTACGCTCAAATTGATGCCGCATTCACATAATGCTTGCTGACTAGATAGTTTATAAACTAGTTTATGATTTATGTCTAAGTCATTACTAGTTTGTAATTATAAACTAGTTTATAATTTATGTGTAAGTCATTACACATAAATTATATGTGCACCACTGATATATACATAAATATATTATTTATGTGAATACCTTACGAGAGTCCCAGCTGCTCCCGATTGGAGCCAGTGAGACTATTGCATCCCTGAATGGGGTATGTTGTGAGGCTGAAGGTAGTGGGGATGGGAAGGAGATGAGGAAGAAAAAGGTGGCGAAGTACCTGGCTATTCAGATCTGGTCACTAAATACGGCTACAGCCAATTCAAGCAATGTTTCAATTCTGAATGGTGGTTTTACACTAGGGCGATACTGAAATTTATTTGCGCACGCCGAGATTAGATTCCGCAACCTTCTTGATTGGATTGCGAGTCAAGAGCCTTACCCCTAGACTATGTAGGCCGTCGATAGCTCCGATGCAACATCTTTCTCATTCAAATGTAAACATGCTTCGAATATGAGAAAGAGAAAGGTTACAATGGAGCTCTCAGTCTTTATTATTCGTCCTGTGGAGGAATTGGTTGAGGTCAAAGTGGGATGCGGAGGTTATCCAACCAGTCAACGGCATCGGAAGTCACTTGGTTCATGATGAAGGGGCATTCTTCTACAATGTTTTTCGTTGTTTGAACATGTCCACATTCACACAACACGTCAGGCACGAGCAAAGTCTACCGAATTAATGCTGAATGAACTCGGAACTCCAGTTTCGTGGCGCATCCTCTCCCCTCACCCGCGCCGCATACCACACGCACGCCCTTTTCATTTACCGAGACATTTTAGATGAGAATTTGTCCCATATTAAACAGAATGGTCCTAGAAAGCCGAAGTAAATTAGTGTTAGTTTCTTTATCTGTTTTATGTTTCTTGGGTTTTTGCACAAATAACCGGCTGTCCCGATAAACCGGTCAACCAATTAAGCGAAATTGTTAATTTAATTAATTTAAAAATAGCCTACCTGTCCTGTATGGATGGCAGCCCATGACCGCATATCCTGCACTTGAATCTGGACGTGGATTTGTCACCGTGCGCGACGGTGCGATGGGTGGCCGCCGCGCGTGCGGTCCTCATCTGTTTCCCGCACTCCACGCAGCGGAGCCCCTCCAGACCGGGGATCTCAGTGCTGCGCTCTGAATTGTGCACCACCTGGAAATTCACAATTGTTTCTTTAATTCGATTTCTTGTTAACCCCTCTGCAACGTAAGCAGATATATGCGTTAAAAATACGACAGCAGTCAAGTACAATAAGCGTGTTTACACGTCAGCGCGTGTGTCTCCATAGAAACCGTTATAATTCCGTTATTGTTTTAGTTACATCCGTAAAATAAAAAGTAAAATGTCGATAGTGAATCATGCTGCACATCTCTATTCAAGTTGTCCATAGAAATACATAAAAAGAACATTCTGTCAGACGCGCAGTCTGACACATAATTTATCCCGCCAAATTTCCTAAGGGCGCCCGACATTGTTAATTTCTATTAAATATTTTTATATGAAATGATAAAAAAGTGAGGTGACAAAAGTGTTTATTACACATTTATATAATAGAATAAGTATTGTTGTTTAGATAATCTGTGATTTTAGTACCGTTTTTACCTAAAAACATCACGTGAGTCATTTTCACATTTTTTTAATGTTTACATTCTAAATTTTAATATTTACAAATGTTAATATTTATTTGTAATATAATAATTCGAAAGCTTATTATGTAACCTGTCTAAAACAATTTTTACTATTCGGCTACGTTCAGAAATGTTTCATTTATAGAGCTTTAATTGTGAAACGGTAATAATACAAAATTTTCGTAAAATGTCATTTCGTTTAAGACACCAAAAGCTAATATTCTCGAAAATTCGGAGGGGTTAAGTTCATTTTAAGTTTGCTAATGAATGGCACGGATTTGTCGAATCCGGTAGCAGATAAATTAAAATTTAAGTAACAAATTTACATGGAACGTAAAACTCTTCAAAACAAAATTTCTTTAATTCATATTGTGACGAATAAGACCGTCCTGCCCTTACACTCACAATGTTGCTTGAAAGTAAGTCTGTACTGTCAGCAAACTTTCTTCACAGAGTTGCGTGATGGTAAACCACGAGTCTGCTCTATCAGTAAACTTAACTCACAATACAAGGATCCATCAATAAGTACCCATGTTTGAAGACAGGTGGCGTTGATGGGGAAGTTGACAGTACCATTGTGTACTGCCATCTGTCAAACGATACCAAACTAAATTGCAGACTAATTCATAGTTTAGTTTCTATTTGGCAGCCAGTTGCATCACATGCGTGTGTTTCTCGATAAAATGGAAAAAGAACAACGTCGATTCGTAATACGCTTTTTAGTTTTGGATGGAAAAATATGCAAAGAAAGAAAAGCAAAGTTGTATGCTGTCTCTGGGGACCCTTCCCCATCTATATCTAGACAACCATGAGATATTGATTCAATTTAAAACCGACCACGTTTAAATTCGAATTTAAACGTGGTCGTACATCTGTTTTTAATGAGGAGCGGCCAGCCCACTCAGGCAGACATGGTTGCCGAGGAAATCGACAGGAATTCACGACATGCTTGCTGATCGCCAAACTCAAGTATGCGAAATAGCAGAGGCTGTAGGCCGTGGAAAACAGCAATCAATACTTCACATAAGTTAAGTGTGAGAAAGGTATCGGCCAGACGGGTGCCGCGATTGCTTACGGTGGACGACAAGCGGATAACGCATCAGCACATTCAACCGGAATTGCCGTGGCCAAATTGCATGAATTGCGCTGCAAATTAATTGCTGTCGCATCCACTGTACTCGCCCGACCTGGTTCCCTGCCACTTCTTTCTGTTCCCCAACATAACAACACGGCTCGGGGGAAAAAAAATTCAGCTCAAACGAGGAGGTTATCACAGAAGCAAAAGTGCATTTTGACAAATCGTGTTTGGAGGGGTTAAAGAAATGGCAGAAACGTATATCGACCTAAAAGAAGATAACTTTGAAAAAAAAATTTTTTGTGAAAACTTTGCATCTTTATTCCTAATACGCGTAATTATTGATCGACCCTCGTATTGCTTGAAGGTAAACAACATGTCTGCTCTCTCAGCTAACTTACCTCACAGTGTTGCTTCAGGTATCTGGGCATCCTGAACGGGCGAGACACGCAGCCTGCCACGGCGCAGTACAGTCGCCGCGCCGTCGGATGCAGGTCCAGAAAATGTTCCCTCAAGGCGACCAAATCGCTGTACATGCGACAGCAGAGTACACACTTGAAGGCGAACCACATGTCCACTTTTTCCACCGAACTCGTGCGACTGTGCTCGTCTTTTTCATGGGAAGCCCACCAAATCTGTAATTTTAAACACGTTTACTTCCTGATGTTTTTTATAGTAATCAAGGATGGGAAGGACGGAGGGTTGGAGGTGAATGGTGAGGGACCGCAGCATGTGGAGGAGGCCAATCTATATAGTAAAGATGAAACCAGCAGTGTTTTGATAATTCTAAATTTTGGTAAGATTGACGTAGACAGCAAATTCTAGTAGGCATTCTGCTCTTTTTGACATTGTAGATAAAATTACATTTAGTGCTACTAGTTAAAAAATTTTATAGCAGTTTACTCTGACATATGCAACTACCTTCCCCGATTCCATACTACGCTATGAAAAATAGTGTTCAGCTTCTGAACATCTCTAGTGTACGGTGGCGTTACACCACATTTCCTTAATTTATTCTTGTAAATTCAATAAATACTTCATATTATTACAGTATGAGTTTCATTTACTATTGATTGACGTTTATTTGCATGCTCTGGTTTTTATTTGACACTTTACATTCATTACACACAAACTAATTAATGTATATCAATTTGAATTGTAAAATCGAATTACTATTATTGTCGAGCATATTATGTATAATTCAAATCTGTTAACCTCACCTGCCGTAACACAGGGACATCCCTAACATGGCGGGTGAAATAATACTAAAAATTGTACCTCTTTTCCCAAAATAAATAACAAAAAAATATATATATATAACCTCTTTTAATTGCTACATTTAGTGCCCATCGTGGTACTAATTAACAACCTCTATTTTAATTTTTAAAACTTGTGTCTGTATCTAAAACTGAAAGTTGTGTCTGTATCGTGCTTGTACGCAATTCAGCGAGGACTCAAACCTAGAAATGAATGAAGACAGCTCCCACGTGAGAGGAAAGCCCGAAGAAATGACTTTAGATGCTTCCCGCCGCCTGAGGGTTAAGAGACAAATTTGCTAACTAATTTATCATACCACAGCAAGACAGTTCTATTTTGTTTCACAAATTGGCCTCCGAATTGTTAAGCCAAAACATTTTCCTACACAACCGAATTAATTTTTAACCAAAAAGTCTCAAACGCCCACAGGGGGGCAGTAGAAGACCAAGAGAAAATTAGAGGGTGTTGAGATGGCACAGTGAGGGCGTGGGCAGGTAAAAAAAATATGTTCTAAAAAAGACAAGAAAAAACACGCCAATCACATGCTAATAAAGCAAAGTAAACTTTAATATTGGTAAATTTATGTTATTGCATGTTCTGTAGACATTTTTATCATGTATGCGAAAATTCACATATTTCGGTAGTTCGGGGGAAGTGGATGAAAATTGAACTGAAAGATTCCATTACATTCAGATCTACATTAAATTGGATATGAAAATTGAACTGAAAGATTCCATTACATTCAGATCTACATTAAATTGGATATGAAAATTGAACTGAAAGATTCCATTACATTCAGATCTACATTAAATTGGATATGAAAATTGAACTGAAAGATTCCATTACATTCAGATCTACATTAAATTGGATATGAAAATTGAACTGAAAGATTCCATTACATTCAGATCTACATTAAATTGGATATGAAAATTTTTATTTTTTGATTTGAATTAAAAAATTTAAAAACTTCCGATTTCACGTGAAATGTCTCGTATATAAATACAGGTGAAGTTAATAAAACCCCGAGTTACTGAAAAAAGACTACCTAAAAAATGGTTACTTTATCGTCAGATTCAGTCAACAAGCTTTCGAGTCCAGAACCACTCGCCATTTTGATACAATGACGCCGTCCGCTAACAAAAATTCATTCGTGAACATCAGGAAAAAACTTTACGAAAGCATTATTGCCAATACTACGAAACGAATACTACAATTTCTGCAAAGCATTTGGCATTTAAGATACTAATATTTAGCAAATACTCGGCACATTTTTTTATTGACGATGCAGTTTCTTTTCATTGAAATAACTTTTAGAATTGTTTTAAAATTTGCAACAGTTAATTCGCGGTAGAATTCCATTGCTGTATATGCACTTTTTATTATTTCTAATTTTGCAAGTGTAATTTTTTTTATAAAAATCTAATTAAGACTGTCATACCAGCAAATCATAATTTCGGTTCCGACTATAGCGCTCACACATCAGCGGTCGTGAGCGGACGTTTTTGGAACTAGATTTCGTTCCGCAGCAAGCTTGGTTTCGCGTATCTACTAGGACTATCTATCCATACTCTTAGATCTCACGCGGAGCTAGGGCTGGCTACAGTATGGGTCGGGTGAAGATGTTGAATTCTCGTTTCCAGAATTTTAATTAGTAGTAGGCAGTTATTTGTAATTTGTACATCGAAGTACATAAACACAAATATATACAAATGAAATGCGTAAACACAGTAGGTATAAAGTAGATGATATAATATAGACATGAATAAAAAATTTGTTATAATTTTTAAATATTTTGGTTTTTAATTGTACTTTAACCAAATTAACCGAGTAATATTCAGTTGGATTGTAAAAAATGTCTCATTTTGAAATATTTATTCGTGTGCACAATGGCATTATTAATAGATTAAAACGGAAAATAATATGAAATATATTGATAATAGACTAATATAATAGTGACTTAGTCATTAGAACAGAAATTATTAACAAAAACACAATTTGAAATACACAATCACAAATTAAAACTGTCATTTTGACGGGAATTTCAAGCGCATGGTGTCTGGCCTCTCTTTCGCAGTCCGTTAATGACATTTTTTATTAGTAATAGTTCAAAACAGAAATTTTACAGTATTTATTGTGTGTAACTATTTTTTGATAATTTTTTACAACGTGCTTACACCATATACCTACTATAATTGTTTAATAGGCCAATTGCATCACATTTTTTTAAATTTTTTTCCGGTTTAGGCAAATATTCTAAGACATTCTGTTTTTTTTTTAATCGTATTTTTGAAACCCTGGGGATTTTTTGAAAATTTCAATCCGAAAAATCAGACCATTTTTTATAAACCGGAAAGACGGGACATAATTTTATGGGTGCGAAAAAATGATAATTACATGGTCGAAAAACATTTCAAAAAAATTACGTTTTCCACAAGAAAGGGCACAGGAGAATAACGAGGCATACCAAAAATATTACATCTCATAAATATTTTTTTCCTTGATCCATCTTATTGATCATAAATCAATTATAATGTTCAACGTCTATATTACTAAATACAATGTAATATACTTGTACTTGTAAATTATAATAATAATAAGAAAATTATAAAATTTGATTTTATTAAAATCAGCACCACTACCATTATACCTCTAAAACACGTACAGACAGCGTAAAATGTACAGGGTTCTCTTCATAACATCTGTCAAATCAAATGATAAGTTCGCAGAGAGGATATTCCATGGCCCCCTCGCTCCCCCGATTTGACCCCGAGTGACTTTTTTCTGTAAGGATACGTCAAAGCTGAGGTAAACAAACTTCGATCATGAACCATTGAGCTCTGAACGAGGCGATTGAGGGCGTCATCGCTGGAATTCCGCAAGATATGCTGGGAAGAGTGGCCGAAAACTTCTCAGGTCTGTATTGCTCGCCAAGGCCGCCACGTCAAACGATATCATTTAAAAAATATCATGAAAAAAAACGGCATCATTTCCCCGACGTAACGGCACCCGCCCCGCTCCTCTGCTCAGTCTGGGGAGCCTTCAGTGATTTTTTGAAATCAGTAACTCCTCTCTGCCCCACCCTGTATTATCATTTTTTTTTTAAATATTATTTTTTTTGACAAATTAGAGAGGAGTCAGTAATTTACATTTCGAATAAACGCCGTTAGTAAGCTCGAAAATCATCTGTCAAAAATTTAAATAAAGCAAGTACACATTTCTAATATATAATTATTACTGAAACAAGTGTGCTAAATTAATCTTAGGGTAAAAAATAAGTCAACAATCTAGAAAGGTAGAAAATGACAAATGAATGCTTGCTAAAAGCAAATAAAGATCTTATAAAAATAAAATGTGAATGGATGTGGGTTAACTTTCGAAATCACTGGACACGCATAGGAATATTTTTGTAAAAGACAACCTTTTTTGTTCGGGACGAAGGAAAATACTCCAATCAAAATTTCAATCACGTAAAATGAAAATTTGTTTTCGCCGTACGAGATCGCGACTTTTGACTGGATCATCAGTCTTAGTTGGATGTGTAGGCGTAGGCGTTTACTTCAATATGCAATACAATACAATCACCCAGCGAATAGTTTTCTTTTGCAGCCAGACGTTTTCTTAAGTAAAGACCCTTTTTCCATTTCATCTACTATATATTTGGGATCTCTAATTTGCATATTCCTTAAATGCCTTGGATCCACTATTTCTGGCAAAACGCAATCTGTATAAAAGCACTTCAATTGTTGTAACATTTTATCACGCCAAAACACATCGTCTTTTTCTATTAAAACTGTATGCAACGGTTTCTCGGGACCTGTCCATACTGCAAATAAACAGGTACATTTTTCTGCAATGTGTAACTGCCCTTGATTCTGAGAGAAAAAATTCTAAATTCTAAATTCTAAAAAAATTCTGAGAGAAATGAGAGCGTGCGCAAAACAAATCAACAAAGTTTCACGGTAATCGGGTGAATGAATATATGTATATATAATTTCATAACGCCGTAACCACTTTCTCCAGATCCGACCTGCCATGCAGCTGGTGGGCAGACGCATCCGCCGCCAAGACCTAAACAAACCTCACCCAATAAACCCAGGCACCCCTGCTAGTCACCAAACCTTGCGAACCACTTGGGATGACCTATGGCAGACGTGTTGGTTATCTAATAAATGGTTCCCGGGGCGGTGGTACCCATACTCGATTCTCGTGTTTGTTATTTTTGTAATACGAAAAATGGATATAAAAAGGGTCTACCCGCCCACCTCCTCTCAACCCCCCCCCCCCCTCATACCCTCCTTCCAATCCCCGCCTCCTTTACCCCCCCCCCCTCAGCCACCCCCTCTACCTCATCCCAACTCTTCTTCAACCTCCCTCCCTTGGGAGCTGTTGGACTCTTGTGCGATATAAACATAAAAATTATTTACAATAAAAAAAAATCCCATCCCCATCCCCATCCCCATCCCCATCCCCATCCCCATCCCCATCCCCATCCCCATCCCCATCCCCATCCCCATCCCCATCCCCATCCCCATCCCCAGCCTTGCAACGCATGCCGGGTACCCGCTGTATATAATTTCTTTTATTTATTTACGGACAAATAGTCCATTAACAATATAACAATAACACGAATAACAAGCGAGCCTAAAGGCCCGACCCGCCTAGCAATTGATCACTGTTCGCATCGATTACCGTTCGCATGTCATTTTTTGTAACCAGCACCACTTTTCGTAACAATCACCACTTTTCGTAACGATTCACCAGTTAACCCCATGTGTCGAGCATGCGTAAAGAAGTTTTACTTAAAAAAAATGGGGCATTTGGGACTCTTGAGTAGTCGGGACTCTTGTCTCTTGTATCGTGTAATGAGGGACAAATAAAAACATTTCTTTTTAAATATAAAACTATTTGCATAAAAATATTCAATGAAAATGAAATTCGGTCAACCCTGTGTATTTTACGAACGTGAAACAAGGAATTCGTATGTATTTACAGTTTCGTTCCCAAAATATTATTTCAAACTGTTGTGATTCAGAGCGACGTGGACACGTCCTCGTCGGGCCACTTTTCGGGTCGTAATGAAGTGTGAAATTTGTGTTACGGCGCTATGATAAAAATCGTGAAATGCGAAGCTGTAAATTAATTAATATTAAATACTTCCTAAAATTATTTTTCGCTCAAACTTATTTATGATTTGTCAATAATGTCTTAGCACAATAAGTATGTAAAAAAATCTGAAATATATTAGTTTATTAGTTCGCAAATAAATACACAAACTGACTAAGTTTCGTCAAGAAACACATGTACGTATATATTTTTTAATGATTTTATTGAAACTAAAATTAAAATTCTAAAACATGCGTTTGCTAGATAATGGATTGATTTATTTTAATGCATGATTATATTATTTGAAATGGGTGTGGTATAATACAAAAACTTTTTTGAAAATTTAACAAATCTGCCAACGACCTATGGTATAACCTTATTATACTAAAAATTAAAAAAAAATCTCAAAATTTATTACATACGAATGCTAGAAAAAAGAACAATCTTTCGAAATCCATTTATAATTTTTTGTTGAAAAGAGTCAATACGTCTAAAATCTGATTTGAAAATGACATATTTCTGGTTTTCTCTGGTAATGCCCTCTTAATGTTTAGAATGTTTGACAAGAAAATATGTATTTAAAAAAGTCAACATTAACCTCGGACCCATAAGCTTGTTTACACGACAATGTAACATTACTAGACATACATACTTATGACGTATGAGGCGTACCTGAGTTATTAACCTAATATGTTTTAATCTTTTTCAGAACAGAGAGATGCAATCTCTATTATATTTCAAAGAATGTTTCTTTTTTTGTCCTTTAAGTGTTCCTAAACCATTCATCTGACTGAGATGACTCTTTGGGAATTTGATGTGCGCATGCCTGTGATGGTTTCTATATATAATAATAGTGCGCTCTGGCATTAGGAAATTATCTTGTATATTATTCAAAAAATTGCGATGAAACTTTGAAAAGTTGTTGTGCGCACGCCTGCGAAGGTTTCTATGTACTGGTGAGCACTGGCATTATGAAATTTGTATTTAAAAAAAGGAAGGGGAATGCAGGGGGAAGAGGGGACATGGAAGGGAAACGGGGACGGGAACAGGGACACATGAGAAAGGACAAGCAGGGAGAAACAATTTCTTTCTTTATGTGGCATTGCATCGCATGCCGGGTACTCGCAAGTTTCAAATAAAAGCTCAGCTTTTTTTGCACTGTGAGTGTTTTCCTTCACCTCAAAAATCATTTCTTTTATCAATATAATTATTATGCATGCATATAGGAAAAACAAGCCGTAATTTTTAAAGATAATTTTGAAATATTTACCCGTGTCAACAATAATTTAGGTTGGATATTGTGAAATGTGGGGGGACTTTGCCGTCCTTGACATTATACCTCTTATTTTTTATTATTATTTATTTAAATATGTACCTTATCACTGAAGATCATGTGGCAAGAACTGCATCTGAAGAAATGATCTTTATTTGATGCATAATGCTCCTCACAGTGATGGCGTTCTCGGTCTGTCTCGTGCCAAAACAACAGAGAACAATATCTGCACTTCAGTCCCACTTGAGGACTGGTGCATTCCGCCACTTTGTTATTTTTATTATTATTGATTTAAATATGTACCTTATCACTGAAGATCATGTGGCAAGAACTGCATCTGAAGAAATGATCTTTATTTGATGCATAATGCTCCTCACAGTGATGGCGTTCTCGGTCTGTCTCGTGCCAAAACAACAGAGAACAATATCTGCACTTCAGTCCCACTTGAGGACTGGTGCATTCCGCCACTTTGTTATTTTTATTATTATTGATTTAAATATGTACCTTATCACTGAAGATCATGTGGCAAGAACTGCATCTGAAGAAATGATCTTTATTTGATGCATAATGCTCCTCACAGTGATGGCGTTCTCGGTCTGTCTCGTGCCAAAACAACAGAGAACAATATCTGCACTTCAGTCCCACTTGAGGACTGGTGCATTCCGCCACTTTGTTATTTTTATTATTATTGATTTAAATATGTACCTTATCACTGAAGATCATGTGGCAAGAACTGCATCTGAAGAAATGATCTTTATTTGATGCATAATGCTCCTCACAGTGATGGCGTTCTCGGTCTGTCTCGTGCCAAAACAACAGAGAACAATATCTGCACTTCAGTCCCACTTGAGGACTGGTGCATTCCGCCACTTTGTTATTTTTATTATTATTGATTTAAATATGTACCTTATCACTGAAGATCATGTGGCAAGAACTGCATCTGAAGAAATGATCTTTATTTGATGCATAATGCTCCTCACAGTGATGGCGTTCTCGGTCTGTCTCGTGCCAAAACAACAGAGAACAATATCTGCACTTCAGTCCCACTTGAGGACTGGTGCATTCCGCCACTTTGTTATTTTTATTATTATTGATTTAAATATGTACCTTATCACTGAAGATCATGTGGCAAGAACTGCATCTGAAGAAATGATCTTTATTTGATGCATAATGCTCCTCACAGTGATGGCGTTCTCGGTCTGTCTCGTGCCAAAACAACAGAGAACAATATCTGCACTTCAGTCCCACTTGAGGACTGGTGCATTCCGCCACTTTGTTATTTTTATTATTATTGATTTAAATATGTACCTTATCACTGAAGATCATGTGGCAAGAACTGCATCTGAAGAAATGATCTTTATTTGATGCATAATGCTCCTCACAGTGATGGCGTTCTCGGTCTGTCTCGTGCCAAAACAACAGAGAACAATATCTGCACTTCAGTCCCACTTGAGGACTGGTGCATTCCGCCACTTTGTTATTTTTATTATTATTGATTTAAATATGTACCTTATCACTGAAGATCATGTGGCAAGAACTGCATCTGAAGAAATGATCTTTATTTGATGCATAATGCTCCTCACAGTGATGGCGTTCTCGGTCTGTCTCGTGCCAAAACAACAGAGAACAATATCTGCACTTCAGTCCCACTTGAGGACTGGTGCATTCCGCCACTTTGTTATTTTTATTATTATTGATTTAAATATGTACCTTATCACTGAAGATCATGTGGCAAGAACTGCATCTGAAGAAATGATCTTTATTTGATGCATAATGCTCCTCACAGTGATGGCGTTCTCGGTCTGTCTCGTGCCAAAACAACAGAGAACAATATCTGCACTTCAGTCCCACTTGAGGACTGGTGCATTCCGCCACTTTGTTATTTTTATTATTATTGATTTAAATATGTACCTTATCACTGAAGATCATGTGGCAAGAACTGCATCTGAAGAAATGATCTTTATTTGATGCATAATGCTCCTCACAGTGATGGCGTTCTCGGTCTGTCTCGTGCCAAAACAACAGAGAACAATATCTGCACTTCAGTCCCACTTGAGGACTGGTGCATTCCGCCACTTTGTTATTTTTATTATTATTGATTTAAATATGTACCTTATCACTGAAGATCATGTGGCAAGAACTGCATCTGAAGAAATGATCTTTATTTGATGCATAATGCTCCTCACAGTGATGGCGTTCTCGGTCTGTCTCGTGCCAAAACAACAGAGAACAATATCTGCACTTCAGTCCCACTTGAGGACTGGTGCATTCCGCCACTTTGTTATTTTTATTATTATTGATTTAAATATGTACCTTATCACTGAAGATCATGTGGCAAGAACTGCATCTGAAGAAATGATCTTTATTTGATGCATAATGCTCCTCACAGTGATGGCGTTCTCGGTCTGTCTCGTGCCAAAACAACAGAGAACAATATCTGCACTTCAGTCCCACTTGAGGACTGGTGCATTCCGCCACTTTGTTATTTTTATTATTATTGATTTAAATATGTACCTTATCACTGAAGATCATGTGGCAAGAACTGCATCTGAAGAAATGATCTTTATTTGATGCATAATGCTCCTCACAGTGATGGCGTTCTCGGTCTGTCTCGTGCCAAAACAACAGAGAACAATATCTGCACTTCAGTCCCACTTGAGGACTGGTGCATTCCGCCACTTTGTTATTTTTATTATTATTGATTTAAATATGTACCTTATCACTGAAGATCATGTGGCAAGAACTGCATCTGAAGAAATGATCTTTATTTGATGCATAATGCTCCTCACAGTGATGGCGTTCTCGGTCTGTCTCGTGCCAAAACAACAGAGAACAATATCTGCACTTCAGTCCCACTTGAGGACTGGTGCATTCCGCCACTTTGTTATTTTTATTATTATTGATTTAAATATGTACCTTATCACTGAAGATCATGTGGCAAGAACTGCATCTGAAGAAATGATCTTTATTTGATGCATAATGCTCCTCACAGTGATGGCGTTCTCGGTCTGTCTCGTGCCAAAACAACAGAGAACAATATCTGCACTTCAGTCCCACTTGAGGACTGGTGCATTCCGCCACTTTGTTATTTTTATTATTATTGATTTAAATATGTACCTTATCACTGAAGATCATGTGGCAAGAACTGCATCTGAAGAAATGATCTTTATTTGATGCATAATGCTCCTCACAGTGATGGCGTTCTCGGTCTGTCTCGTGCCAAAACAACAGAGAACAATATCTGCACTTCAGTCCCACTTGAGGACTGGTGCATTCCGCCACTTTGTTATTTTTATTATTATTGATTTAAATATGTACCTTATCACTGAAGATCATGTGGCAAGAACTGCATCTGAAGAAATGATCTTTATTTGATGCATAATGCTCCTCACAGTGATGGCGTTCTCGGTCTGTCTCGTGCCAAAACAACAGAGAACAATATCTGCACTTCAGTCCCACTTGAGGACTGGTGCATTCCGCCACTTTGTTATTTTTATTATTATTGATTTAAATATGTACCTTATCACTGAAGATCATGTGGCAAGAACTGCATCTGAAGAAATGATCTTTATTTGATGCATAATGCTCCTCACAGTGATGGCGTTCTCGGTCTGTCTCGTGCCAAAACAACAGAGAACAATATCTGCACTTCAGTCCCACTTGAGGACTGGTGCATTCCGCCACTTTGTTATTTTTATTATTATTGATTTAAATATGTACCTTATCACTGAAGATCATGTGGCAAGAACTGCATCTGAAGAAATGATCTTTATTTGATGCATAATGCTCCTCACAGTGATGGCGTTCTCGGTCTGTCTCGTGCCAAAACAACAGAGAACAATATCTGCACTTCAGTCCCACTTGAGGACTGGTGCATTCCGCCACTTTGTTATTTTTATTATTATTGATTTAAATATGTACCTTATCACTGAAGATCATGTGGCAAGAACTGCATCTGAAGAAATGATCTTTATTTGATGCATAATGCTCCTCACAGTGATGGCGTTCTCGGTCTGTCTCGTGCCAAAACAACAGAGAACAATATCTGCACTTCAGTCCCACTTGAGGACTGGTGCATTCCGCCACTTTGTTATTTTTATTATTATTGATTTAAATATGTACCTTATCACTGAAGATCATGTGGCAAGAACTGCATCTGAAGAAATGATCTTTATTTGATGCATAATGCTCCTCACAGTGATGGCGTTCTCGGTCTGTCTCGTGCCAAAACAACAGAGAACAATATCTGCACTTCAGTCCCACTTGAGGACTGGTGCATTCCGCCACTTTGTTATTTTTATTATTATTGATTTAAATATGTACCTTATCACTGAAGATCATGTGGCAAGAACTGCATCTGAAGAAATGATCTTTATTTGATGCATAATGCTCCTCACAGTGATGGCGTTCTCGGTCTGTCTCGTGCCAAAACAACAGAGAACAATATCTGCACTTCAGTCCCACTTGAGGACTGGTGCATTCCGCCACTTTGTTATTTTTATTATTATTGATTTAAATATGTACCTTATCACTGAAGATCATGTGGCAAGAACTGCATCTGAAGAAATGATCTTTATTTGATGCATAATGCTCCTCACAGTGATGGCGTTCTCGGTCTGTCTCGTGCCAAAACAACAGAGAACAATATCTGCACTTCAGTCCCACTTGAGGACTGGTGCATTCCGCCACTTTGTTATTTTTATTATTATTGATTTAAATATGTACCTTATCACTGAAGATCATGTGGCAAGAACTGCATCTGAAGAAATGATCTTTATTTGATGCATAATGCTCCTCACAGTGATGGCGTTCTCGGTCTGTCTCGTGCCAAAACAACAGAGAACAATATCTGCACTTCAGTCCCACTTGAGGACTGGTGCATTCCGCCACTTTGTTATTTTTATTATTATTGATTTAAATATGTACCTTATCACTGAAGATCATGTGGCAAGAACTGCATCTGAAGAAATGATCTTTATTTGATGCATAATGCTCCTCACAGTGATGGCGTTCTCGGTCTGTCTCGTGCCAAAACAACAGAGAACAATATCTGCACTTCAGTCCCACTTGAGGACTGGTGCATTCCGCCACTTTGAGTTCGTCCCAGTGGACTGTCAGGTGGCCTCGCGCCTCTTCTCTCGATGCAAACTCTTCATCACAAAACTGGCAAATGTACATCTTAGTAAAAAGGTTCGCCTCAAAACTGGCGTGCTTCTGCATATCAGTATGGGTTTGAGAATGAATCGAACATAACCGACACGTGTAGCTGGGAGTTGATCTCAAAGCGTGATGCTTCGTGACATGCTCTACCAACTCAAAGAACGACGGCATGGATTTTAAAGGATAGCAAATGGGGCAAGTCAGTTTTCCCGGATCATACTTCTTATCATTCTCGTAATTTAAAAAGCTATTGGAAGTCACCACTCCGGAATTTACATCTGTAAAGTTTTGGGTGATATAATCGGTTTCGCTCTTTCTGATGGGAATAAACTGCACAAAGGTAACGTCAAGATCTTCTCTCCCCGACCACTTGACGAGGAAATCCTCTGTGGCGAGCGACAGATCATTTCCAGGATCGAGGGTCTCCAGTTCCTGCTTGCTCTTGATATCACTGAGAAACTCTTCATCTTTTGAGTTTTCATCATCGCTCACAATCTCTTGTTTGATTTCTGGAATCAAGGCTTCCATAAACGGATAACTCTCATCGTCGTGATTGTTAGACTCTTTTCCCGAATTGGTGTAATTATTTCTACTCTCCGCATCGTAATTGGTCTTCTGATCAGTTTCCGCCGACTGAGTAAACGTGTTGACGTTCGCCCCGAGAACGGAGAAACCTAAATTCTTACCGTTTACTAGCGTGGTCAAGCATTTTAAAGAGAATTTATGATGGTAGAGGAAATGACGAAGAAAATCGAAGTTTTGGAGGTTGTCTTTGTCGCAGAGGAGACAGGCGAATATCCAGGATTGGGGGTATACAATAGTCCAAACTTCGTCGTGTTCCTCGTCCTGGTTAATGGAGACTGCGTGCTTGTTGTACAAGTGAGTGTTGAAGAGGTCCCCGGCAGGCAACATGAGGTTGCACATGCGACAGTGTGCGAGGCGATGGATGGCGCTGTAGTGCAGCCGCAGACTGGGCTCGTCCAGGAACTCGTCAGTGCAGTGCGAGCAGCGCAGTGGCAGGTGGCAGCGCCAGTGGACGTCCCAGGCTTGCTTGTCCCCTAGCAGATATCTACAACCAACCAACCACGTTACTTCTAACTCGGTAAGAAGCTAGTTCAATGCCCATAATAGACAACTATTGATTTTTCAGATTGTTACAATTGCCTAGCATTCACATAAGGTAGTTATTTTATACAAGTGAATAAGTAATGTACTTGAAATATTCTTACTCTTGGCCAAGGAAAATAACTTTTATGGAAAGCCTTCAGCACAGCGTTTTCATAACTAATGTGGGCTTTAAAGAAACAGTGTTGTGTATAACTAATTAATATAAAGCAATAATAAAATCATATTGGAGTTACCTGCAAGTGCCGCAGAAGGGTTTGTTATGATTAAGTACATAGTGCATTATTAATTTGTTTTTATTAATAAAACACTCGAAGCATATAACACAGGACATAGGCCCGGTCTGATTTATTGTTTTGACATCCAACCAAACATCTGACAACTGCTCATCTAACTTCAAAGGTGGTAAAACATAAGAAATAAACATGTTTGTATATCCCACATCTTCCCTATCAGGAATATGTGCATTTGTGATAATGGGAAGCGGACGGTTGTTGTCGATTGTTTCAGGAACAGTTTCAGATTTACGCCAAAATTTCTTCTTCTCATATATTTTGGTAATAAGGGGGCGAGTTTTTAATTCTAGTAAATTATCCTCGGCACAATCGTTTATTGAAATCTTCGTATTCTTGTCTTCTGCCAGTGAAGACAGAGGCTCATTGTCGGAGTCTTCCGACTCAGCCAAAGAAGGTGGATCCATTATTGAGATGGCAAATTATCAACTTTTAAATGTAAATCATTTTAGAGCAAACCCATTTTGACTATGACAACGTTAATAATTTGCTTGTTTGTCCTCTGCATCTTGAATTATTCCGAGGATCCTCCATTTGTGTAATAATTTATTCACACTATTATTATTTATCTCTAATATTGTATTATCACAAAATGATAATTGGACAAATAAACATCATCTGTCAAATGTTGTACATAGACAACCGTCGAAAATATAAAAACACTAATCGATAATAAAAATTCTGAAAGTGCTGTAGGTACTATCAAATGGCTAATTTTGTGAGGGTAATAAAAAGTATTTTTGTGAACCTTATCAACGTGTGAAAAAAATAAAAGCATCCGAAACCATTAAAATATTCCAAACATCATTTTTTTTTAAATAAAAAATCTAAACTCCATACGAAATTTTTATTTATTTGTTTTTGAGGTGTTATGCCGTGTTGCGCTAGGTACCTCCTACTTTAGCCAACGTTTCGGACAGCGTTACAGTATCCATCATCAGGGCAGATCTGTAAATGTTAGTTTTTTTCTTCATTTACTAGATTCTTATATTTCTTGAAGAGATGAATCATTTAAATTTACTGAATTTAAAGTTAATGTTCCTTATACAAATAGAACTGCGTCACATGCGCCTTGCAATTTTTAACCGCATGTGGGTATTTAAAATAGTACCTGGCTGTTATAGGCATGTGTGCTTAAATACTCCGAAGCGATACCGTGTTGCTAGCTCCACTCCACTGCGAGCTAGCATGACAGTATACCTCAATATGGATTTCTTCCGCATTTCCAAAGTAATGGCCGGTTTCAATTAAATGCTCGACGATTAACGATTTGTCAGGGTGGCCAAGTTTACACGCTCGAAAGTGTTGCGATATCGTTTTGGAGATCGTCCGCTCTGTCTGGCCCACATAGTCCTTATCACATCCCGAACAGCTGAGTTTATATACTCCATTTGTTTCCAGAGGTAAGGTAAATAATATCCGTATTACTTACATCAATATTACATTCCGGTTTTCTATCCAAGAATTATTTTTTTTACAATTACTCCACACAAGGAAAATAATTTTCTACAGGGTCTATGTCATTTTTGGGGATACTCTGTGGAGAGTCTTTTTGGGGAGAGGAAGGAGTGAGTGTGGGTCTTGAAGAGACCCGTGTTGTAGGAGGGAGGAATCATTCCACTATTGAACTCAAAAATAATATAAGCGAAGCATGGAAATTTGATTTACGAATCTAATCAATTTGTTGAATTTTAAAAATATTGGCTTATTTTAAAAAGCGAGTAGGTTAATTGTTTGAGACAATGATAAAAATCATACCCTTCCAATATTTTGAGCTGAATGAAAACGTTAATTTTTCTATTAAAATTAGTCGGCATCTTTTCCTAAATTGGTACAATGCTTACAATAGTATGTTGTCTATGTTTATAAAATAGAAAATTGTCTATGATCTTGTAACTCAATCAAGCTAAACAAAAGGCTGTCGGAGTCCATTTCGTCTAGTTTATATTGGATTGCACAAAACATATCCGATGTTTTATTTACTTTGCGTTTCGGCTTCATTTTAATTGTGATCCAAGTTCCGTGTTGTGTTTTAATATAGTTTTAAACAATGAATGAATCATTAAGTCGCGGTGTAGGGGTGGCCATTAGTAAATCTGTAGTTTGGCATTTACATTTTATCTTAGTGATTAAAGATGATGGGATTTTGGTAAATCGGTGACTTTCGCTAGTTTTATTACCAATGAGCAAACATTATATACATTTGAAGTGATAAAGTGAACGATTTCGCTGGCTCTTCTCTTCACATGTAGTGCCGGAAGCCGCAATGGCCCAAAATCAAGGTGAGGTCCGCGTTAGCGGACCCAATCAACCGCCTAAAGATATATATGCCCGCCTTCCAGACATGAGGGGGCCAGGCGTGGACGAGGCCAGCCCCGGTGGTGAGGAGCTGCGCTGGATGCCCGCCCAGGCCAGCGACCGCGACCTCGTCATGTACCTGCGAGCGGCGCGCTCCATGGCAGCCTTCGCGGGCATGTGTGACGGTGGCTCCCCGGACGACGGCTGTGTCGCGGCCAGCAGGGACGACACCACCATCAATGCCCTGGACATCTTGCACGACTCGGGCTACGACCCTAGCCGGGCCTTGCAGGCGCTCGTCAAGTGCCCAGTACCCAAGGGCATCGACAAGAAGTGGTCAGAAGAGGAAACCAAACGCTTTGTCAAAGGCATCCGTCAGTTTGGAAAGAACTTCTTTAGAATAAGAAAAGATCTGCTCCCGCATAAAGAAACTTCTGAACTCGTAGAGTTTTATTACCTTTGGAAGAAAACTCCAGGCGCTAGTAATAATAGACCGCACAGAAGAAGAAGGCAGGGAGGTGGCTCTCTGCGGAGAATTAGGAACACCAGGGCCGCTCGAGGCGGAGCGCGAGAGCCCCCTGAAGCTCCCCCACAAGATGCACGGCCCTCCCCCACCCCGCAGAAAGAACTCGGAGAGACTAGTTCGGTTACGGAAGATGACAACTCTGAGGAAGATAGTGATTCCCGTGAAGCCGGCGATTTGAACAAAT
This sequence comes from Limnephilus rhombicus, assembly GCA_929108145.2. Classification (NCBI taxonomy): domain Eukaryota; kingdom Metazoa; phylum Arthropoda; class Insecta; order Trichoptera; family Limnephilidae; genus Limnephilus; species Limnephilus rhombicus. The sequence continues at coordinate 772,214 of OV815282.1, forward strand.
CTGAAGTGGGCGTTCCACCCGAGAGTCCGGATGGATCTCCCGCCAGAATGAGAACGAGAAATAAAGCCAAGGAACAGACGACTCCCAATTCAAAGCGCACACGTGAAGGAAGTGATCAGGATGAGATAGTAACTAAAGCTAAAGTTAAGACCCCCAAAACCCCCGCTAATGCTGACAAATCATCTAGTGCCACCTCCACTGAGAAAGACAAGAAGAAAGGTTCAACTAATGGTAAAGTAGATGTCAGCAAAGTGAAGAAGCGTATACCAGATGATACAGAAATGAACGTCCTTGTTGATAATGACTTAGGAATTTTCAAGAAGAAAACTACCGATCGTTCGGAAAGTCCGACTGAAAGCTTAACAAATGATAGTGGTTCGCTAGTGGACGATACTGAAAACAATGAAATCGAAGTGGACATCCCTGAGTTTGGTTTAGTGAAGAGTACAGTTCCTGAGAGTGTAGAACTTGTGAAAGTGGATAGTAGTGACAAAAGTGAAAGTTTGGATGTAGCCAGCATTCCTAAACTGGATGATAATAAATTAGAGTTCTTGAACCATACAGATGTAGATAGTGCTTCCAGACACGATTTCCTTTTCGAAAAAGAAGTCAAATCACCAATGGAAGATGTTAAAGCCGATCCTTTATCAGATGAATTATTAGATATACAAGAAATAAGTGCCGAAACCAAGAAACTGACTATTGACCACAAAGTGGAATTGATCATTCCTAAAATAACACCGTTGAGTACAGAACCACTAGAAAAAATCAAAATCAAGGAAGAAATAGATGAATCAATTTGCACAATTCCTAAAGAAGAATTTATTCACGATCCCCTTGCACAAATTTATCATCCCCAATCTATGAATGATAAACCTAACTTGCCAGAGATGCCTCCGGGCTACCACCCTGATATGGGACTCTTTAATCCTAAGGCTAATATTAAGATTGAAAACACCTTAAGTAGTCAGCATTATGGAAAAGAAAACATTCTAAAACCGGGAAAAGATTATTCCGGAGGACTGAATCCTTACGCTTATGGTCCTACTGGCATGCTTCTAAATAGCGATCAGAACAAGCAAATGCTGCCACACACTATGAGCACAGTCATCAAACTAGAGCCCAGGGATGACACTCCTGATGCCAAAGGGCCCACCCCCTCCGAGACTGTGTATACCGCTACCATCAGCAGCGGTATGGCCGAGCCTGGTAATGCCAGGATCCCCAGTCCCAACCTGCAGTTGAGAACTCCTCCTCCCGTGCAAGGACCCATAGCTAGCCATCCCGGCATCAGAAGCTGTAACCCTGAGCCATCCTCTCCTAGTCTGTGTCAGGATTCTGATCCTAATACCGTCAAAGATTTAGATTCGATGGATACAAAGCCTCCAGATATGAGCCAAGTTAAAAAGCTTGAAATGGTGGGCAGCAGTCCACGAGGAGCACCCCCACCTCTTCCCCCTCGAGGAGAAGGATCACAACACAGACATCCGCTGGCTATGGATGGTTCTCCGTCAGGCGCTGGTCTGGCCCAACATATGCCACCCATGTCGATGGCCCAATCGTCCCTCTCAGGTTTAATGCAGCAGGGCCCTTTGGCAGCCATGGGTGCTCCGCCTTATGGGTATATTCCTGGTCACATGTACGGACACCATGGACCTCCGCCACCAGGTCATATAATGGATAAACATCCTGGCTCCCTATCTCAACCTATGGGACCATCGCACTCTAACATCCCCCCACTGAGGTCTTCCCCAGGCTTGGCTCGAGCTAACTCAGCAGACACTATGATTCCGCAAGATTTGAAAATCAAACTTGAGGTTACAGACCCTGTGGGTGCGCAGATTTCTCCCGAGACTAACCAAAACTTGTCAGATCCTCTGCAGTCTTTGAAGGAAGTGAAAGTGCCGGGGTATTCCGGAGGACCAAATGCATTTTCTCTTAATCCTCAAAATTCAGATAATCCCTCTGCCAGTGAGTCCGGCAGCAATAGACCTCCTAGCAGGCCCCATAGCAATAATGGAGGAACCTTCTTAGGGCCGAGAATAGATAATATCAAGAAGGAGCCTGATTACGTTCACCAAATGTCGAATCAAAATATGCCTAACCAGGGTAACATGGATGCTCCCATCGCCCCCGCTCCCATCAAAAGTCCCCACACTCCCACTCCAATCAAAATGCAACCTGGTCTGCACATGAACTCCAATCCATTATCCACAACTCCTCCATTCTCCAGACACCTAACTAGTCCGTCCCAATCCCGTCAAATTTCACCTTCTCCCTTACAACAACCTCCCGTGTCACATTCTGCTTTGAACTTGATGAATCCTACTCCCATGTCTTTGCCTACAACAATACCCGGACCCGTAATGCACTCCTCTCAACATGGTCCTCACCCCCACTCTTTCTCCTCCCCACTGCACCACCCCCACCACCCCCTGCTGCAGCACTCCCTATTTGCTGCGGCTGCGGCGGCCCATGCCATGCATCCCTACTACCCACACCCCCATGCTGGTTATGGCATCCCATATCCGTATGCCTATGGGCCCATGCCTCAGCCTCACCCCATTCCTCCCATGCACAACCCTCATAATCCCCCAGTGAGCACCCCGGGCAGACACGAATCTCCGATGGCACTCAGCAAGCCGTCTGCCTTGGAATCAGCCACTATGATGCACTCTCACCACAGTTCCAGTTCATCAGTTACCTCCAGATCCTTAAGGGAAATATCTGAAAGTACGGAAGATCTACGAAATCCCAGTAATTCCATAGAAAGACATCAAATGCACGAAACTACCATGACCCAACACCATTCGACTAGTCACCATAGTTCGGTTCATGCTAGTTCGGAGAAGCTACCGAATCAAGCTGGGGCCAATCATTCTCTTACAATATCACACTCAACTTCAAGTAGTTCTTCTCAATCCATCCAGCATAAGATACAGCAATCTACCCAGCAAAAGCCAAACATCCATACCAGTTCCCCTCACGGCCACTTATCTGCCAGTCTATCCCAAACGACCAGCACTTCCTCCAGCATCAACCTGGCCAACCAACATGCCCATCACCATTCCCACCTGCATTCTCATCATCATGAACGATTATCACCTGCAGATCAAATGTTGGTTCGACACCATCCCAAGCTCTTGCCTGGAAACCCGGCCAATTCACACCACCTTATGATTCAACCACCCACCTTGGGGCATCATATGGCTTTGGGAATGCCCCCAAGTGGGGGCTCTAGCTCCTTGGAAAACTTGAGGATGCACGCCCAAGCTGCGGCTGGTCTCCAGCAACATCCAAAGCCGGGCTCCCCACATTCCTTGCCCATGGGACACTCTCTACACCGCCAGAGTCGTCCCATGCAGGAAGACAGCATGGATGGTCCAATACTTAAGCTGGAAACTCCTAGTCAACCTCCCGAAGAGGAAGAGATACCCAGCCCCGCACATATTCCCCACGGCCCGTCTCCCGAACCTAAAGTGGAAGATACCGAGTGCCATCGATCACAATCCGCTATATTCTTACGCCACTGGAACCGGGGAGATTACAATTCATGTACACGAACAGACTTAATATTTAAACCCGTACCTGATTCGAAATTAGCTCGAAAAAGAGAAGAAAGGTTAAGAAAACAAGCCGAAAGAGATCGAGAAGAAAGGGAAAAGATTGCCCAGCAAGCGCATGCTAGAAAAATATCTACCCCTGAAAAACCTGACACCAAACCTCCTTCAAGAGGTCCCTTAGAAAATGTTCCATCTCCTTACGGGTTCGCGAGACAGGGATATCCGGATACACCTGCTCTTAGACAGTTATCCGAGTATGCCCGGCCGCATGCGGGCTTCAGTCCCGGCAACATTCCCAGGCATTGCATGGACCCTATGCTTCAGTATCAACTGACCTCCATGTATGGTCCTGGAGGGGCGCGCGAGAGGATGGAACTAGAGCATTTGGAGAGAGAGAAAAGAGACAGAGAAATCAGAGAACTGAGAGAGAGGGAACTCAACGACAGGCTCAAAGAGGAATTGATGAAGAACACCAATGTTGGGGCCCGTATGGACCCACACTGGCTTGAGATGCACCGCAGGTACGGGGTCCCCCCTCCGCAGGGAGGCATCCCCCTGCACCAGTTCGGGCTGTACGGAGCGGGCCCCGGGCAGGCCGCGCTGTCCCAGCTGGAGCGGGAGCGTCTGGAGCGCCTCGGCATCCCTCCCCCGCAGCAGGGGCCGGGAGGGGGCCCTCCGCACCCTCACCAGCACCCGCACCACCCGCACCACCAGCTGGAGGCGGCGGAGCGCCTCGCGCTGGCTACCGACCCCATGGTGCGCCTGCAGATGGCGGGCATCAGTCCCGAGTACCACGCGCACACGCACGCCCACACGCATGCGCACTCGCACACACACCTGCACCTGCACCCGGGACAGCAGGCGGCCGCGGCGCAGGCGCAGCAAGAGAGCTGGGAGCGGCGCCTGGCGCACCCGGAACTGCTGGCGCGGCCATACGCGGAGCAGCTGGCGCACCAGGCCGCCGCGCACGACCAGCTGCAGCGCCACCTTCTGCTGGAGCGCCACCACGGGGCGCACCACCCGCACCACCCGCCCCCGCCCGAGGACTACCTGCGCCACCAGCAGCGGGAGCGGGAGTTGAAGGTGCGTGCGCTCGAGGAGGCGGCCCGAGCAGCCCGCCCCTAGTTATCTAAATAACACTTATGGCTCATTACTTTACATTAGTATGAATAGAATCGTGAATAATAATTGTATAAGATTTGTGTATTTATTTTTATTTGCTTTTTTTTTACAGAACATTTTTACGTATACAAAAATAATTGTGAATTTGAAAACCCTTTGTGTACGAACTCGACAGTTATATATTATGTATTTGAAATAAACTATGAAGATTTGTGGTCATTAAACCTTTGAAATGATATTATCGTAATATTACTGTGCAGGTCAAACAGGTTGTTTGCGAGCCTTCCCGAGAAAAGTTACCCAATTTCGGCATTCTTGCGCTCGGGAGTGCCAGATTTAAATACGGGAGTAAGATAAAATGGTACTATACCAAAGGTGTTCAATAACAACTAAGTAATTACATACAATACTAACAGTTTATGGTTTACGTATTTTTCTCATAGCTCAAAGTGTTTTCACAAAGTTAGTGATATGAATTGAGTAGATCATTATTGTTATCAGTGATTCCTCGATCTGTCAACGGGAAACAATCTATCTGATAATGTTGAAATCTCAATGCCTGCCTTTTTGTAATATCTGAATAAGGATTCTTCTGTTCCAATAATGCATAGACAAAACATTTTGACTATTTACGGTAGGTACCTACCTATTTTAGAATTTTTATTTGAAATAATTCTGTCAAAAGTCCATTTCATTTAAACAATTCTGTTTTGTCGATAAACCTCGGTGAAGTCGACTAGATTAAAATTTTTGATTCTATTTTTTTAAGTATGCTCTGTTTATTCCTGTAGAAATGCGTTTTAAGTATTTTAACGATTAAATGAAAATTCACCCGAATATGGCAATAATGTATTCAAGTAGAAGAGAATTAAGTATTCAAAATAAGAACACAAAAGCAATTTTGGTAATATTGTAAAAAAATGGTATTCTTTGGGAGATACAGAAAAAATTATGCAATAATTTTTGTTTTGAGATACAACAAAATTTTCAAAGTTACAACAAACGAATCTAATAGAAATGTGAACTCTTTATTGATGCACATGTATATTTCGCGCATAATCCGCTGTGATCTCATCGATACAAATACATAATGCAATAATATTTTAAGGAAAGTTCTGTATTGTTCAATATTTGATTGTATTTATAAACTCCCGCTTCTTTTTAAATTTTTTATCTAAGCTATTTAGTCTTCATTTGTTTTCCAATCTGGCAAATTGATTTTATTTTGCAGTGCTACATGTATAAGTTGGCAAAAAAGGAGGGCGCTTTTGTCTACAACAACGATGGTAGGTGCGGTTGTCAGATTAAAATGTAAAGATATGGCGTTAGTTCATTTTTTCGCCACTGTCAACTTACACATATCACTGTATCTGCAGCTGTGAAATAATTTAAAATTTTATTTGGCCCACTGAGGTTACTTCAAATCTAAAATCATATTGGACATCAGAGTTGATTGTAGAAACAGTGGCAAGTCTTGAATGATATCTCAGAATTTTCATCTAAATCTGCATTGCAGATAATTGCTGGTTGCCCAAATGCTTATTTTTTAAACTCTACACATCATTGTAGCTAAAAACCATTATTTTGCATTACATTTTGTATTAATTTTGTAATATTTGAAATCACTACTTATCATAACACACATAGGTACACACATAATACTATATTAATTGGATTATTTTAAATAATAATAATTGTGTTTAGATTGCATTGTTTCTGTACAAAACCAGAAGTCTACATTGATAGAATAAAAAAATTATTTTTGACATTTCAGCTTTCATCTTTGAAGTCACATTCAACTTTTTAATCATTACCAAATGTGTTTTTACTACTTTTTGTCATTTTTGAGATGGACCCTTTTAATAATTCAGTCTTGCAATAGTTTGTCCTATTTTATATTTACGATCATTCATTTTATCTGTTGTTTGTCATATTTTGTGGTGTTAATTACTTTGTATCTTATTTATTAAAGCTATCTAAATTATTATTTACTAAACATAAAATGAAATTCATTAAATCATTACATAATTTCATAACACAACAGGTGGACAACAGCACAACGTTCATTATTGACTCTAAAATATTTTGTTGCCATTTTATTATATAGCTGACTGAATTTCCATATTCTCATACATTTAAAAAATCTTATATTTTGCTGCAAGTCGACCATTGTGAGTTATTTTTATAAATCGGTTGCTCTGAATTGAATTGCACTAATTGTTTAAGATCTGAATAGCCACATACTTCCCCGCCTTTCTCTCTCCCACCGCTTTCCCCCACCCCCACTACACTCAGCCTCACAACATACCCATCCCTTTCCCCTCCCCACTACCTTCAGCCTTGCAACATACCCCAATGAGTCTCACTGGCTCCAGGCGGGAGCAGCTGGGACTCTTGTGAGGTATTCACATAAAAAAGCATTGTTCAATTCAAAGTGGTTGAAATCTATTAGGACCATTTTCTTGAATGTTGGGTGATGAAAACCAAGTGTTCTTTATTTAAAAAGTAAGGATTAAATCACACAAATGTGACAGGCAATTCCGTATGGAATCGATTCCATATCCACGAAAGATACAGAATCGCATGGCTGATTCTGTCAGTGAAAAGCTCCCGTTGGAGTGTACTTACTTTATTTGGATCTTTAGATGCACATTCAACAGTTCATTTGCTTTGGTTATATTTCAGTTGGTTGAATGTTAGGTGTATATGTATTCTAGTGCGTTCACCCTAAACATGGTATGTATTAATATTTTATTTTGTGATACCTGCAAGATTCTGCTACTTTTATAGGCAATGCAAGGTCCCACATCTTATTCGTGTACAATATGGTCACAATAAACATAACCACAGAATAATAATTGTACATTTTGTTTATAGTTAAATATATTAAAGACAAGGGCTAGAAGTAAGGATGATTTTGTAAAGAAACAGCCGTAATATAAAAAGGCATTTGTGGTATTATAGAAGTCGTATGACACGGACTTCTTCAAAATCAATGATTTGTATTTTACGATTTTATTTTGTAAGAATCATATTTTATGAAATAAATTAGGTTTTAAAATATTTTTCTTGAATTTCAAGTACAGAGGAAGGGTACAGGGGAAAAACGCGTATTGTCACAAAAAGGGTACAGGGGTAAAACGCGTATTGTCACAAAAAATCAATTTTCAAAATTTCCCCTAACTATTTTAACATTATCAGTCTTACTAATAAACGTCGTGAAAATTTTATACAATTGATAAACAACTGTGTATGTTAGGATCTTCTAATTAAAACTGACTTATTATAATACATTATTTATCCAGCATTGAGGGTTGTTTATCTGTTGTATAAACTTGAAATATCTCATTGAATTTCAGAATATTTCGAAGGTATATTAAATGTGCTGTATATAAGATGTCGTAAAAACAAATACCATTTTTAAAACTAGATAAAATTGCCTTTTAATTTTTTGTTTTTGAAATATACTTTAATATTTATAAATTGGAATATTTTATTTTCAAACATGAAAAAATTTACTTATATTACTCCAAACGTTGAAAAGTTGTAGAAAATACGATACTTAGAAAACACATTCCTTTTATTTAGAAAATCTGCTACAACTTCACTTTTTAATTCGTTTATACAATGAAAAATTATAATAATAATTCCCAAACCAAAAAAATGAGATATTTTGAATTTATTGTTTGCGTAATATAAACATTTATTTCTAGGATTTATATTTACTTACACACGCATAAAACAATATTCAAGGACTGGACAAAAAATTAAGAAAACCTTTTATTATGTGGGATTACATTTCATTTTATTTATTTGCGTTGTAAACATTTCATGATGTCATTATGTCGGAATCTTACCAGCCATGTTTTATTTATAGAGATACATCTTTTGAGAGAAGGTACTTAGGGGGCATTCATTTATTACGTAAGATGAATTTTGCTAGTTTTCTGTCTTAGTCGGCCAATTCTTATTTTTTTATAACAAAAAATAAGAATAAGCCGACCCCCTCCCCCCCCAGTTTAATATTTATTATGTAAGAATCTAAAGAAAAAATGAATACACATTTGGTTTGTTTTAATGTTTATTTTTTAAAGTAACAATTTTTAGAAATGTTTATTTGTTCTTACAAAGGTACTAATAATTTTAACTTTGCACATTTTTGTGATCTTACGTAAGAACTATTGAGACTCCCTCCCACCCCCTTGTAAGAAAAAATAAGACATGGTCGACCCCCCTCCCCCCGTAAATCGACTTACGTAATAAATGAATGGCCCCTTATAGAAGTGTGGTACAACTCCAATTCAATTTAACCCCTCAGGCTAATTGTTCAGTTTTCGGAACAACTCGTAATAGATCTTATAGAAATCGTTGTGTCTCCCTTACTATCATGGTTAGAAATATGATCTAAACCGTGCTTTATATTAAAATCTAAAAGTTAACTGCAAAATAATTAAAATGTACACCTTTATTATTCCAAAGTTTCCGACCACAATTGAAAAAGAATTATAAAACTTTGGGAATTTTTTATTAATTATTTTTACAGGAAGCAACAAAAAAAGAGAATTGACTATAAAGGTTTAAACATGGTACATTTGCCTAAAAAACTGTTTTTTATTTTTTTTCATTTTCGGTAATTTTAGTTGAAAAAATGTAAAGTGAGCCATTTTTAATACTTTTTTTATGTTTGCATTCCAAATTTGTATATTTAAAAAAATTATATGTTTATTTCGAATCATAAAATTTGAAAGCATATTTCATCACCTTTCAAAAACATTTTTTTAGTTTTCCGATATGTTTTGAAATAGTCCATTTATTTGAACTTTATTGCAAAGCGGAAATATTTTGACTGAGGGTTTAATCATATGATAAAATAAGATTTTCCTCTGTACCTTTCATATTTTACGAATATACTGGAATGAATCACATGTTTAGTTCTATCTCGGTTGTATTTAAACGAATAACGAAGTAAATATTTAGTTTACCTCTGTAATAATTTAATTTGTGGATCTGACCAGCCTTGGAACGTAATTCTGGGAGAGGCAGTTCCCGCGTTAAGCGGAGCCGTCATGGACAAGTGATTAGGTCCACCGATTAGCTTACCGGCCTGTAAATCACTAGTGAGACAAAGTTACACCAAGTGAGACAAAGGTACACTGAGATAAAGTGAGACAAAGGTACACTAAGTGAGACAAAGGTTCACTAAGTGAGACAAAGGTACACTAAGTGAGACAAAGGTACACTAAGTGAGACAACGGTTCACTAAGTGAGACAATGGACGGGAATGGATAGGTAATATTATTGTGTGCTAGATTTATGCGATGTAATTTATTTTTTGAATGAGTATATATGTTGGGAATTAGTCAGATAATAGGTCCCATCAAATTTCGATTATGTTTAAAATCAAAGTAACATTTATATTATATCAAAATCATTTTATAGACACTTTCGTGTATTGATAAAGATTATTTAGACAATAAGGTTTATTTGATGTCTTAGTGCTTTTGTGTAAAGGTTCTTACTAATATATGTGACATTAAAACTAGGGTCTTGTTTTATTTTAATGTAACCCTTTTTTTAGAATGTGCAAATAATTGGATTCTTGAAAGATTGACGTATAAAACGGTACGCCAGTGGAACTAGTGCGTACTATTTAAGATAATATATAGTATATTTGCGGCACGTTCCAGAATGGAAGATACTCTCAGTATTGCCCTGGTGTAAGACCACCATTCAGAATTGAAACGTTGCTTGAAATGGCTTTTAGCCGTGTTTGGTGACCAGATCTGAATAGCCAGGTACTTCCCCACCTTCCTCTTCCCTATTTCCTTCCCTCCCCACTACCTTCAGCCTCACAACATACCCCAATTGGGGATGCCATAGTCTCACTGGCTCCAGACGGGAGCAGTTGGAACTCATGTGCGGTATTCATGTAAAAAAAAAAAAATTGGTCACTAAATTTTGCTGTAACCATTTCGAGCTGTTTATTTTCTGAAAATTGGTTTCACCAGTGAGAGCATCTTTCACTCTGGAATGAGAGTCACAGATACTATGATTTATTTAATTTGATCTCCATATGCGGTGTCTGGAAATTTGTAGTACATTTTGGAAGGCAGAATTGGTTACCGCCGCCCCGGTAACCATTTATTGGATAACCAACACCTCTGCCACGAACCACTTGGTCACCCCAAATAGTTTACTATGTCGGTGATTTAGCAGGGTGCCCGGATTCATGGGGTGAGGTTGGCCTAGGTTTCAGCAGCGGATGCATCAGCCCGCTTGCGTGGCAGGCCGGATCGAGAGAGACTGGTTGAGGGAGGCCTTTTGACCTCTCCAGCCGGACTCTCTCGACTCATCGCCTTGCACTGCAGTTGAAGGGATGGATTCGTAGATTCGTCACTCCTGGACACATTGCCGCGCAGATTCCTACCTTGCTACTGTGCTCTGCTTTAATTTTTCCGCACAATTAATTACCTGAGCTCAAAATGGAGGGAGGGGTCCAGTAAAATCTCATTTAAACTGAGGGGGGTCAATAAAAATCTCATGTCATCTTTAAAGGAATGTATATTTTTATAGAAGCAATAAATTTTTTAATTAAATTGTTTTACTTCTTTCAGTGTCCCATTTTACCTGTTGAAAAAATCTAACGCTGGAAGGTGGTGCTGTTGTCTGTTTATACTTTTAATTTTATTAAATTTAAATAAAATTTTTTTACATCAGCTCCGTCAGTAGTTCTTAACCTGGGTTCAATCGAACCCCAGGGATTCGGTGACACAGTCTCGGGGGTTCGGTGGAAGGCAAGACACACCCCGAAAAAAATTTACGAAGAATATTGTCACTATCCCATCCCGCCCCATCCTGTCCCATTGCGCCCCATCTGTTGTGATAATCACGACCCCCATCCTATCCCATTATGCCCCCCTTGTGATAATCCGCTGCCACTGATGTCACGCCCCGCTTTCTAATTAGAAGGGTTCATTGGAGGGGACCCACCACTTTCCCACGGCTGTGTGAGGAAACTGATTGTTTAACCTCCTTAGCCGCACACGTCAGGACTCTAATTTTTTGTAAAAAGGAAGCTACATTTATTTTTGAAACGAATCTAGACCCTCCAATGTCCCTGCATGCATGATTGTTAGTAAAAAAGAAAAATGTATGCATACTTACATTTGCAGTAATTAACAAGATAAAGACACATCATAGATGTGTTCGCCTGTTGGTTCAGCATCTAGTTGAGTGAAATAATAAATAAAAAGACAAATATTTACAGGCGTAAGTATGATTAAAACAAAAGAAAATATATAAAGATATCGGGGGCAGTTTGTCTCACTATCACGGGCAGTCCCGGCGAGAATGAGCGGGCGAGCGGCCTGGCCGCAACGTGCCCAAACGCCCGCGTCCCTTAGCCGGTTTCCCAAAAGTACCCTTGAAGAAGTGTTTGTGGAGGGGAGGGGGGGAGATACTCCCAAAGACCCTGGGGAATGAAGTGAGCCTCGGATCACCGGAGGCAGGACGGAAGGGAACCGGACTCGCGCAAACATTCCTCAAGCTCGCTCATGACGCCGGGGGAGGCACGGGCGTTAGTGGGACGGCCCTACCAGAATTCTGCCACCTGACTGGATGCAGGGACCGGGTCTATCCGCCCCAATGGTGGGGAGTTGGACAATACAGTATAATGGAGTTCAGTACAGCAACCTAGTCACAATTCAAGATGTTAGTAACATAATAAAACCAAATGAGACAGGTAAAAAGGCGTTTTGTAGTTATAAATCTTCATTTTTTTTTTGTTCATTATTATTATTATTATTTTTATATTATTATTATTATTATAATTGACGCAACAAAATAGAGAAAAAAGAAAAAAATAATATTAAGATTACGCAGCAGTAAAGAGCAAAAAATAATAATGTATAACAGTAGTTATAAATAAAAACAGAATAATAAATACAGTGTAGTCATACCACCAAATAAGAAAAGTAAAAACAAGAGTATAACAGAAATATAAAGCAATCGAGCATAGGCAATAATAAAATTGAGATGAAGGAGTTACCATGGAGAGACAAGAGCAATACGTTTGGCACCTGAAACAAAGATGATTTTAATCTATGTCAGCAACTCTAAGCACAGGCCATCTCTCCACCCACGACTTTACAAACTTTTTAAAGCATTCAAAATTATCTCCGTGCCGGTCTTGTAATCCCTCTCAAACCATCCAACATTTCCTCTCTGGCATCCTTCATCAACTCGCAGTGCCACAGAATGTGCTCCGCTGTCTGGTTAGTGTCACCACATGCGCAGTTCGGATGAGGAGACAGTGCCAGACTATGTAGTCGTCCCCTGAACTCTCCATGACCGGACACCAATTGCGTCATGTAGTGATCCAGTTTTATGTGCGCCCCTTCCATTCTGCTTTTAACTGAGGGGAAGAAAGAGAAAGTCAATCTACCCTTCGTCGACCTATCCCATCGCTCTTGCCATACACTCAGCGTTTTATCTCGCATAGCTTTCAATAAGCCAGGGAGGGATACCGCTCCGCCTGGTGCCAGTTCGACTCCCAGGTGGACAGCAACCCTACCTCTCGTCAATGCCTTTTTTGTCAAAACTTCCCTAATTTCCAAGTCAATCGGCAGTGTACCGGCCAGAACCGGCAATGCATCGTTAGCCACAGTCCTATATGCGCCCGAGAGCGCCAACAGAGGAGTCCATTGGCCCCGCTTGAGGGCCAAGTGGATCAATGCATTATCTAGCCGGTGCTCCCATACAGAGGCGGCATACGAGACTTGCCCCACGTACACACACTTATATAGGAGGCGAAGTGCCGGAGTCCGCAATCCCCACTCAGCTGTTGAGAGCCTTCTCAATTTCAAGAAAAGAGCCTGGGCCCGGCTAGAAACGCTCTTTACGTGCGCTAGGAATGAAGAAGATCTATCTAAGATGACGCCTAAATACCTGGTGTTTTCAACAAAATGAATAGTGGAGCCTCCCATTCTGATGGAAGGGTTTCTGGTACGACTGAGCACACCCTTCATCAAGAGTCCCACAGACTTATGGGGAGCGAAGTTCAGCCTGTTTCTCTTACCCCATTCAAGAATTTCACGCAGACATTCTTCTGCTTTGCTCTCCACTTCCTTTCTGCTGTCCCCTGAGACCAAAACAAACTTATCATCAGCGTAGTCATACGATATGCATCCTTCAGGCAAGGGTAACCTAGAGGAGTCGTCAAAAAGGATGTTCCATAGGTCCGGTCCGAGGACCGACCCTTGTGCACAGCTCATGTCAACATCACGCACGATGAAAACATCGCCGTACATCATAATTACCTTTCTGTTGCGTAAATAATCACTAACAATTTTGAACAGTAGAGGCGGGCAATTACGACTTTTCAATTTAGTTAAAATCATCGGCCACCACGCATGATCGAAGGCACCCGAGATGTCCAAAAAGATTCCTATTACATACTTCTTGGTGCAAACCCTCACCCATTCAAGCGCATACTTAACCTCTTGTTTGCCGGAGTAGGCCAGCAAAAAGCTCCACCAATTACGACGCGGCATCCGGTGGCAGAAATGACACTCGTGTCCAGAGATTCTGACACTGTCCTTTACAAATTCGTAGATTCAAAGGGTCAAACTCGTAGATAAACATATTTTTCCCGCGCATGCGCAAGAACTGCGCACGCTCCCGCGCTCCGGTAAATTATTAATATAAATTATTTGGAGTGACTAGGCGCATTGCAGGTTTCGCTATCGTAAAGGGCGATAATAGAGCAAGCGATTCTGACCGTGTTCTTCATACACTTTCTTTATACATAAGGGTCAAAATCGCGTGTAAAATCTCATGACACACCAGTGCACGAGCGGCAAACGAGGTGTTAATGGCGTGCTCTGTGGACTTACCGAGGACGAAGCCAAATTGGCGGTCGCAGGGCGTTGACAGGGTGAGGCGGAGCCTATGTCTGATGATTCTTTCCAGTATTTTACCTAAAATTGGAAGTAGAGTGATGGGCCTGTAGGCTCCGATGTCTGTTCTCGGCTTACCATTCCCCTTTGGTATAATCCGGAGCACGCCTTTCTTCCACTCTGTAGGGAATACCCCCCTTCGCAAGCACGTTTCCAACACTTGATAAAACTCCTCTTTAGCGTGGATCCAAACATGCTTCGCTATTATGCCATTCAATCTGTCAAATCCCGGTGCCTTTTTCGGACCCAAACCCTTAATTATGATTTCAACCTCTGCTCGACTTAACGGTGGTACGCCGTCCCCCTGGGCGAGGTCTCTAGGTGGAAGCCGTGACAGGTTTCTAACCTGTTGATGGTGAACACTTTCCCCAGTAACTGAGTCTAGCGGAACTAACTTGCCCAGAAGTGCCTCAAGAGTGGAGACTATGTCAACACTCTCTACGTTCCCTTCGCTACTACCGAGCATGACGCTCGATAAGTATCGTTCTGATCCTTTTCCCGAGTTGTCAACAGCGCTGTGGATTTCCCACGGGTTGGCATTACCCACTTCATTTACCCAACTATGCCATGCAGCTCGTTTTGCTGAGAGGACACACGACCGATAGGCACCACGGGAAGCCCTAAAACGGGTCTGAAGGGCAGCTGCTTCTTCAGGTGAGCATTCACCCCGCCTGACGACCACCAGGCTCCTATAGGCCTTTTTGTAAGCCCCCTTCAGCAAAGTCAGCTCTTGTGTCCACCACGGCGTCCTAATGACCTTCTTTGATTCCCCAAATCTCACCAAGGGGGGGGGAGGAGGAGTCTAAATTGAAAAAAAAACAGTTCACGTAATGAATGTTTGCCCCCTAACCTTGAAAATTATTAAAAAATGCATAGTTTTTGAAATGGTTTAGCATTCGCTATTTTTAACCCCCGATGCAAGGAGTGGTGTTATAAGTTTGACTTTCTGTGTGTCTGTCTGTGTTATCGTAGCTCCTAAATGAATGGACTGATTATGTTGCGTTTTTTTTTTGTTTGAAAGCTGACGTGATCGAGATGGTTCTTGGCTACAATTCATGAAAATCTGTTCAGGCGTTTCAAGGTCATCAGCTCTTTTTTGTGTCGGAGGTTGCTAAAATTTTTTACTTTAGAAAAAAAAGATATTGTTGTTTTGCTGCAAAAAGAGCTCATTGTGAAATTATTCCAATATTCGGGAATTCTAATAAAAACACCCGCTAAATTAAAGTGACAGGTTTTTATTTAGAACTAAACAAAATAAGTAAAAATCAAAGGTGGTCTCCCATATGTTTCTGCTATGCTTTGGCAAATTTGAGCTCTTTTAGAAGTAAAGTAGCAAATTTTTTTTCTAAATTAAAACGTAGCATATATTATACCATTTCAAAAACTACACAATCAGTTTTTTTAATAACCTTCCAGGTTAGTGCGCTAATTTTTTTAATAGTGTGAGGAGTCAAAGTCATCTAATTAAAAAAAAATCCTTATGAATCGGACAAAAATGTTTTTATTTTTCAAAGCTGTAGGCACTGTTAGTTTTATTTTGAATTGTGATCAATAACAGGGATTCAGAATTGCGTAATAAAAATTAGAATATGGAATTTTGTGTACTAAATTTTATTTGTTTACGTCAAGTACTTACTATAATAAATTTTCAATTTGGGAGGCATTATGGGTACCATCGCCCCGGGAACCATTCATTGGATAATCCACACCCCTTCCATAGGTCACCCCACATATTTTGCTACTTTTGGTGACTTAGCAGGGGTGCCTGGATTCACAGGGTGAGGTTTGTCTAGGTCTTGGCGGCAAATTCTTCTGCCCAATTGCATGGCGAATGTTTGAGGGAGACCTAACCTAAGTGGGAGGGATGGATTCATATGTCTTTCACTCCTGGACACATTGACCCCCAGATTCCTATCCACCCCTCATACCTTTTTCTTCATCAGAACTTCCTCTCCTTCCTTTCCCTAAAAGACCCTCCACAGATCATCCCCAAAGATGACGTAGGCCCTGAAGGATTTATTATTCTCAGTGTGGAACTATTGTAAAAAAATAACTACGACACTCAAAAAACTAATCTATGGTGTCGATTTTAACGAAATTCGTAAAAGTGCCAATGTCTCGAAAATATTTTACTAAGTCATTTTTTGACATTCTGTTCTACCGACCCTCCAAGGGATGACGTTGATTTTAGGACACCCTGTATGTACAATAGGCAGAAGCGTGTATTTCTTATAGGCACATAAGCACATCCTACCCTACCTTACTCGCATAAACATTAAAATTTATAAATTTATTGTTGGAAATCACTCAATACTTAATAGCCAAGCAGTAATCTGTAATACGGCCTTTACCATTGAATCTTGTCAAGTCGGTTCCTTGCTGAGGACTGTGACCAGTACTCCAATTTCCATTCCTCGCTGTTCTGCGCTACGTGGAGAGCTACGACACCGACGTACCGGATGCTAAGTGACACTTGGTCACTCCAGCGCTGCGGTGACCTTCCTCAGCTTCTTCTGCCAAACGCTGCGGCCAGTGACGTACGAGTTTCTCCAAGTTGCAGTCCTCACTTTGTTAGGATATGCTGTAGGCAGATAGTTAAAAGCCTGCTGTGGACACATTTGTAAATCTGACTGTCCTTGGAACGCTGAGCATTTTTCTCAAGTACCACATTTCAAGGGCACCTATCCGCATTCTTTAGCTGGCTCTAAGGGTTCTTACACTCCTTTCTTCGTTCATTCGCTCTAACTGCCTAAACCACCTGAGCTTCCCTTTCTTAGGGCTTTCACTTACGGAGAAACCGAAAACTTGTTGGCAACAAACATTCATGATGCATCTCAACTTTACGATTTCAGTCATTATATCAGCTTGTTTAATAAAAATATAATTCACTAATAAATTTATCAATTTTATCAACTTTAATATATAATAGTAATTTATCAACCTCCGGAACAAAATCGATATTTTCCTGCTCTGACATTTCGCAAATTAGTCTGAGGGAGTGGACTGCGGATCGGCAGAGAAGGGTAGTGAAATGAAAGGCATCAGGTCGATGTAGTGAGTCAAAGCCTTTATTTGTTGCTACGTAGCGGATGGTGATAATAGTCAGATGGTGTAGATACGAGTAGTAGTGAGTGCAAGCAGAAGTGATGCACGGAGGTGATGTTGATGATGAAGGTCGATGATGCTGTAGTGGAGCAGACCACGTGTAGTCACCAGCATGTAGCTCAGCACCGTGGTGGTGGAGAAGACCTAGTCGTCCAGGATGTCGCTCGACGCTTTGAGTCCTTGAGATGGACAGCGGTGAACCTTGTGAGACGAAGTGTATCTCTGAGCTGTAGGTCCGCCGCAAACCATGTGAGCTGCAAGATAATAGGTCCTCGAAGGTTGTTGGCGCACCGGCACAGGTTCCGGCTCTGAGCCGCCAGGGGGCTGGCCGGTTGGTGGTTACCGCACTGGAACGTATTCACTGATGCACTGTATTACTGTATGTGTGACTGAGGAGGCAACTTAACGACTGAAGTATGAGGCCTGCTGCCGACTTTTATACTATTGCCGGCTGAGCAAGTAGTTTTGAGAAGGGAAAGTGATATTAACACTCCCGTCGCTGTGCTGATAGATTATTGTTTAGACTTTCCAGTAGGTTGCCGCACTAATTGTTACCAGGCGATAGAAGTACTTATCGGCCGTAGGTAGATGCCAATGGCGGCTTGCACCTAGTTTCTCGTGTGTCCCTTAATCAGTGGCACTGCGATGGATTTTACAATAGGGTGACCGTTGCGGCAGTTATGTACGTGGTGAAGATTTGTTCTGGTCGCCACAACTCGAAAACTTGGCAGGTTGTGAGGCATAACCATGGTAATCTGTCAATCTGGCAACTGAAACGCGCCGGCCGCAGCGACCAGCAATGTTAGTTGCAGCATTGGCCTTGACAACTGGTCTTTAACAGTTGCCTGTGTGTGGACCGCCAATGAAATTCGCACGTTGTTTTCCTGTGGATTTTCCAGTTGCCAACTGGTTTTTTTCAGTTTCTGCATGAGTGGAGGCCCTAAGTGTCCATGATTCCACACCATACAGAAATATGGGGAAAATAAACACTCGGACAAATCTTATCTTGGTGTCACTCCATATCTTGTGCATTTTGCTCAGGGCTTATTTTGTCACACAAATTCTTCTTTTCACTTCTGTTTCACAACCTCCTTCGTCACTTATAGACGAGCCTAGGTATGTGAAGTCATTCACCGTTTCCAAGTCTGTGTGAGAGCATTATTAATTCTTATGAAGGTGTCTGCCCCGTCGATCACCATTAGATTTGTTTTGGCCTTGTTGATCAGTAAACCTAGATTACGTTTATTATTGTAATTTTTCACTAATGATATTACGATTACTCAGTTTACGAGGTGGTATTTTGTGTTTTTACATTACTAAACTATAATAAATATAAAATTGGTAAATGTTAGGCAGGAAACACAATATTCGAAATGGATTTATGTTTGTTCAGCACCCTTGAGGTGATTTTTCACAAAAATGGCACTACATAATAGCATCTCCCACACGCACACTTCGGAACGACCGAGTCCCGCGCCACTTCAGGCCGCACAGAAAAGTCTCTCAGTGAACTGCGCTGTAAACTTTGACATGCTTGATGTAACTCTGACCAACCAGCTCGGGTACAGGGGCTCCATCAAAGCTTGTGGGCATTTTCCAAGTTAAGTTGGTCTCTCAAGAAGCTGGACTCACTATACAGGGCCCGCAGATACTGCAGATAGTTCACAACTGCTCACTCTGCATGAATCACAAGTGCACCCCATTGTTGAATTTGGCAGCCATCTCTGGTCAGGAGCCCCAAAATACTCAACTCTGCAGTGGTCCGTTTGATAGATTTTCCGATCTACAAACGGATTGCAGTATTTAGAGCACAGGCGTCAGGTGGTAATGCTGCCCTTGTTCTACCATTATTTCAACGGAAGATACTCCAAGGACCTAGCGTCATTGATTCCTTTAGCACCGGTGCACAGTTGGGAAACACACCAAACGCGCATTTGTCACACGAGAATGGGTAGTTTCTACAACTCGTTCTTGAGTTCAACTGCTCGGCTGTGGAATGATTTGCCGGCCTCTGTGGTCTCCGGTGTGCCTCCTCACAACATGGTCTCTTCAAGACCCAGGTTCACTTCTTCCTTTCCACAAAAAAATTCTCCACACAGCACATCCAAAGATGACAGGCCGTGAGGGATATTATTTTCCTCAAGGCCTCCTAGTTAATGTAAAAGAAAAGTCCACATCAAATAAATTAAGAACACTTTCCGCATTCATATATGTAGCTACTTACAAGCTCGAGTCGCTTGCTAATGCTAATTGCACTGTGTACGAATATGCGCATGAAGCTCATAATATGTTGCTTGTAAGTTACATGTACGAATGCGCTTAATCCCTGTGAACTGTTTGTTGTCGATCTGCAGTCATATTTGGGAACAATGACAAGTTACCACTACCATAAAATTCAGCATTGATCGACCATGCTCGATACCATGGATCAATAAAAACTTAATTCAATAATTAAAAACACTTTGTTTTTACCACAATAAACTTTATTAAAAAGTCGACATGTTTCAAGAACGATGTTGAAGAACAAGAAAGACAGGCTTGGGTAGAAATGGAAGTAGTGGGGGAGGAGAGGTGGAAAGGGGAGGTGCTTAGAAGATCAACAAGGGGGAGGGGGGGGGAGAGGTGGAAAGGGGGGTGTTTAGAAGAACAAAGACAAAAATTACAATGGAAATATGTTTAAGATAGGGTTATTCACAAAATTAATTTGATTGTTAATAATATTTAATTATTAATATTTAATAGTTAATTAATATTTAATAGTTTATTATTAACAATCAAATTAATTTTGTCAATAACCCTATGTTCAAAAGGTGAAGGTTATTGCCACCTAGCGGTATATTTTGTAACTTGACTGTTTGAATTACAGATTACAAGTTACGGCCATAGGGTCGCACTGTTTTTAAGGATAGTGGATAAAGCAGATTTCTGGAATCTGTATATTATTTAGATTTAACAATGGTGGTTGTTTGTGCGGCCATAGGGTCGCACTGTTTTTAAGGATAGAGGATAAAGCAGATTTCTGGAATCTGTATATTATTTAGATTTAACAATGGTGGTTGTTTGTTTTAGTATGTGAAAGTCCAGTTATAAATACGACAATTTCAGTTAAAAACATGCTCTCTTAATAACGTGGATCTCCTGTAAACAGCTAGCATTATCTAGCTAGTGGTCAAAGTGGCCAATTTAAGTGTTTTTGTTCGGGTCGGGAACAAAGTTGTTGTAAAATGTGCCGTGAAATAAACTAGAAGATTTCCTACGTGAATCCATGTTTTTATTGAAGTCCTTCTGCTCAATTACCCATTTATAACATTGTTGTTTTTTCTCATTCCCCGTCGGGCAGTATGTTCAAAAAGTGAAGGTTATTGCCACCTAGCGGTATATTTTGTAACTTGACTGTTTGAATTACAGATTACAAGTTACGGCCATAGGGTCGCACTGTTTTTAAGGATAGAGGATAAAGCAGATTTCTGGAATCTGTATATTATTTAGATTTAACAATGGTGGTTGTTTGTTTTAGTATGTGAAAGTCCAGTTATAAATACGACAATTTCAGTTAAAAACATGCTCTCTTAATAACGTGGATCTCCTGTAAACAGCTAGCATTATCTAGCTAGTGGTCAAAGTGGTCAATTTAAGTGTTTTTGTTCGGGTCGGGAACAAATTTATTGTGAAATGTGCCATGAAAATAAACTAGAAGATTTCCTACGTGAATCCATGTTTTTATTGAAGTCCTTCTGCTCAATTACCCATTTATAACACCCTATCTTAAACATATTTCCATTGTAATTTTTGTCTTTGTTCTTCTAAGCACCCCCCTTTCCACCTCTCCCCCCCCCCTCACCCTTGTTGATCTTCTTAGCATCCCCCCTTTCCACCTCTCCTCCCCCACTACTTCCATTTCTACCCACGCCTGTCTTTCTATGTTCGATCATTTTTTTTAGTACATTATATGTCCTGATGAAGAGAACATCGTTCTTGAAACATGTCGACTTTTTAATAAAGTTTATTGTGGTAAAAACAAAGTGTTTTTAATTATTGAATTAATAAAATGGTGCCACAAAGTGAATTTGCAAAATTTGAAGAAGCAATAAAAACTTGTTTATTTTTTCTCATAGAATTTATTTTGGGGTCATAAAAAATAAAAATCCATAGATTAGAACACATCAATTTATTCTTATATTTATAAAATGTTGTAAAACAGAATGAGATAAAAATAGACAATAGACACCAATGTATTTATTTTGTTCAGATAGGGATGACCAGCTAACAGACCATTTACAATTTCATTTCAGACAGCGAAGGAATAAGGAAAAATTTCAGTAAAATTTTTGTTTTATGATGCTGAACATGACAGACATGTATGCAAAACACTGCTTTAATTGCATTGCTTTTATATATACAACGGAAACAAACATCTTTTAATCATACTCTCCCATCATCATCATCATCATCACTATTGGCTCTACAACCCCTGGTGGGTCTTGGCTCTCCCATCACTGTGATGTAAATACATTATTTCTTCATAAAGATGCTCAAAAGACTGGCTCTGAACCAAAGCAGTGTAGAAATTTGAGTTTGGAGATTTTGATATTCTATTCCAATGCAACCTATAACAGTGAAAGTTCCCACAAAAGATTTCAAACTTAAGAAGTTTGGCTTTTACAGCCTTTTGAAGATTGAATTTGAGAAATGACCCAATTTATTCCACATGTTAGATTTTCGTTTTCCCACATATGAAG
This sequence comes from Limnephilus rhombicus, assembly GCA_929108145.2. Lineage (NCBI taxonomy): Eukaryota > Metazoa > Arthropoda > Insecta > Trichoptera > Limnephilidae > Limnephilus > Limnephilus rhombicus. The sequence continues at coordinate 794,699 of OV815282.1, forward strand.
TTTTTTCCGGTCCCTTGGGAAAACCTTGTAAGAAAGTTTCACTGCATTGACACACTTCAGGCGGGTGAAAACAAGGAACCCGTTGGAGAAAATCTTTTAAATTGATAAATCTTCGAAAATAATATGTGCCTTTGAATGAATTTTTTATAGTACTCGCCACACCCCAAGTATTGTCCAAAATTATTACCTACTTTGTAATAGGACTCCCTAAACAGAAGTTAAAGTCAGTGTTGGGCCATTAGTGACATTTTATGTGGAAAAACTGTATTTATTTTATTACTTTACAAAAAAAATTTCAGATTGGTAACATAACAAAAAAAGAACAATTTGTGCATCTCCAGTGCCAAAGTGTAAGTTTCCTTTTGTTAAATATTAATTCACACCAAAGACAAGAAGATTTCCCCATCTGTATCACATACACATATATATATTTATTTTATTTACATATACGTATAGTTGGGACTCTTACAAAAAGATTGGTGTATAATATTCATATAAAAAATATTAGATAGCAATGCCTTTCCAAGCATTCAAGCAGGACCGGTGTAAAAGGTAGAACTCCCTTTCCAACCTAAAGTGTGTTAACGCACTTCTGGTGGGTAAGATAATGATTTTTGCCAAAATGAAAACCAATTTTTTTGTTATGTGATAAAGTGCGTTCATTTTTTACACACAACCGTATTAAAAAGTAGGCATTCATTTCACACAATTCTTTTAAGTTGGGGTGCGGTGAGTATCACGTAAAAAATAATTAAAATATAATATGTATGATTTTAAAAGAAGTAGCTATTTTAATAAAAATCCATTTTTTGAACGGGACCTTTGCATTGACGCGGGCATTTTTTAAGTTTAAAAATACCATAAAATCGAGGTAAGTGCGGTGAGCCATTAGCAAATCCACGGTGGATTTGCCGGCACACGGCGGGTAAAACCTCAAAAATCCACGGCGGATTTCTTGGCACACTAGAGGTCAAACCCATTGTTTTCTTGAAAAAAGGGAGTAAGTCAGATATGTGGGGAGGCGGCTTTGGGTTCATTGTTAAGTTAGAAAATTACTATAAACTAAATAAAATTTCTGCCCTGGTGGGAACGAGGCTCAGATACCTGGGGAGACCCACTGTAGAACCGGAAAACTTAGGCCCGCCGCAAATTACACCCAGCCCACGCACCCAGCCTATCAACCTTTTCTTTAAATTAAAGGGTAGCGAAGTTTTGCTTTTTTAAAAATGTTACCCTCTCAACTTCTCTGCCGAAAATTGATAAAGGTTTTTTCATGAAAAATATTTTGTTTAAAATAAATAACATGTCTGTTGCACATTAGCCGGTCATCCCGGGGTTTCTTTGGACGACTCTTTGAATTAATTCACAAAATAACGTGTCTGTTGCACATTAGCCGGTCATCCCCGGGGTTTCTTTGGACGACTCTTTGAATTAATTCACAAAATAACATGTCTGTTGCACATTAGCCGGTCATCCCCGGGGTTTCTTTGGACGACTCTTTGAATTAATTCTCAAAATAATAAGACAACAATAAGATTACGATTTTTATAATTATTATATCACATTTAGCACACACATACAAGTAACAAGCTTGATGCTTAGTGCACCATACAACTATTATTGTTTACTATCTAAATCATGAATAGGATACAGTGCGATTCTCATGACAGAAAGTGCCGGTAGAGTACTTTCTTTGAGCGTATCACCAAATAAAATGTGTTTCATTGAATTTGTCACCAAAATAACTTGCATTTAATTATTGCCTGCCACAGAATAGGGGGCGTTCAAGTATTACGTAACGCAATTTTTGAAGATTTTTGACCCCCCCTCCCCCCCATGTAACGCGCCGTAACGTTTTTCCGTATCACACCCCCCCCCCCCTAAACGTTACGTAACGCCCAAGTGACAATTTTTACCTGAAAGTCACAATTAAGTTGCGCAAAGTACTGGAAAGTCGCTTAAATACCTTTTTTCTTGTTTTAATCGCGTTTGCGGTAATAAATAAAACAAGTGATTTCGAGAGCGAAAAGGACTGCCAACTTGGAAGATTTTAATTCCCTAGTTTTTTTTTATCTAAATAAAGAAAAACATGTTACGTAACGCGTTGTTCGAACACCCCCTCCCCCCCCGTAACGCACAGCAACGTTTCACAAGACCCCCCCTCCCCCCCCCCAAATCCGTTACGTAATACTTGAACGGCCCCATAGATCTTTGGTGACTGTTTATGTACAGTTTACAGTCCCTCTTTTTAAAAAAGTTTTGTGGCTTAAGAAGTTTGGTTTTTCAGTCCCTCGTCCCAAAATTGGCCCAACTTACCCACATATAAGGTTTTCCTGCTTAAGAAGTTTGTTTTTTCCGGTCCCTAGGAAAAAGCGGGTTTCTCTGTATCTACTAGACCAGGGGTCGGAAAACTTTTTAGCCAAAGAGTCAAATATGTACATTACAACAATTAAAAAATAATTTGGCAGCCAAATCTATTTATTGATTTAGCAAGAACAATTATTATAATTTTAATACTTCATTACGGGTACGCTGAATAGAACTTGATTTTATATTTAATAAAGATTTTAGGCATTGATAAAAAATAATATGTATTTAAGGAATCCATAAATTTAATTATGGCAATGACTGTATCTTTTTGAAAAGCTTGAGTAAGTTAGGTTTGTGTGATTATCCAGGTTATCATCAATAAGTCGACTTCTCAGTTTACTCTTGATAAAGTTCATGCTTGAAAAAGATTAATCGCATATGTAAAACCGAAAAGGGAAAGAACAGCAAACGCGGCTGATCATAAGAGACAGGAATACTATTCCAGGCGTTGAAGATGATTATGTCTTCCTTCTCTGGGTCTTTCAAAGCAGACCACTTGTGTTGTGAACTGAGCTCACATTTGTTCTTCTCCAATATTTCCAAATGAAAGCAACGAGGTTGAAATTTAAAACTCCATGTTTGCTTTTTTTTTTAAATCCAGCAATTGTATTTCAAAGTTACCAGTGTTAACGCCAAAGCAAGAAAACTTCAAATCTGTTATGGAAGCATTAGGAGGGTGTTGGACGAATGCTAAGGTCGCTCTGCTGTTTTTAAATTACTAAATTCTGCTGAGAAATACATCCCTCATATTTAAAATGGTTGTTTTGAAATAGTGTTTGTCAATGAAGGAATTACTTTCTTGGGAATGTTTCCCTAGAAAAAACCAGAGCAAAAAGGGATAATTTGTTTTCGAATCAAATGACTTCTTCTAACATCGAAAGACTTGATGAACGTGAATGAACGCGCGAGTCTTCCGGACCACGAAGGTCCTGCGACCTGCAGTCGTAGATACCATCGGCGCGTCTTGCACGCCTGTCCGTGGACATTTGTGCCAGAGCCGCACTTAACAGGCCAAAGAGCCGCATGCGGCTCCGGAGCCGCACTTTGCCGACCTCTGTACTAGACTATCTATCGATTCGATTTAGACTGGGATCCCGGTGCTGGCACCGAGAATTTAAATGTTTAACCCCCCAGGCCTCGACGATATTCTATCATTAAGTCAGAATATTTCCACTTTGCATTAAAATCCAAATAAATGGAATATTTGTGAATGTATCCGAAAACTAAAAACTGTTTTTGAAAGGAGATAAAATATGTTTTCATATTTTATTATGAGAAAATAACTACGCTATTTTGTAAAATATGTATATATTTTTAATGCAAACTTTAAAAATGGCTCACCTTACGTTTTTATAAACTAAAATTACAAAATAACAATTTAAAAATAAAGATTTTCGCATATTTTATTAGATAAATGTCTCATCATATCATCACTTCACACCTTTATGACCACATTTTGTCGTTTCATGTAATAATAATGAATAAAAAATTCACAAAGTTTCTTAACTTTTTTAACAAATTGTAGTTGGATACTTTGATAAAGAAGTTCATAAAGAAGCACATTTGAATTCTTTTGTAATTAGCTTTAAGATATTAATATGTAATGTGGTGTTTTCTCTTCCCAATACTGTTTAGATTTTAGATCATATTTCTAACTATGACAGTACGAGGTGAGTGAGACACAACGATTTTTATGAGACCTATATGAGTTGTTCCAAAAAGCAAACAAATATGCCTGAGGGGTAAATTATTATAAAAATAGGAGTTCTAGCAAATGTTCTACTTTCATTTTTCAAGTTTTACATATAGATTATTATTAACAGAATTTCAATAATATAAAAGTTTCCGCACAAAAGAAAAAGGTAGTTGTTGTACAATTCATTAATTCATTCAATATTTTGAAACCACGCAACCTCAATAAGATCAAAAGTGTCAAAGGTTTCATCACTTATTGCTTTTGGTTTTGTCACTTTTTTTGCCACATCCCGAAAAAAATCGTTTGGATTCCACACGGTAGGTGGTTATTGATTTTAAATCGTGATCCTGAGATTGAAAGCTCTATATTAGACTCTCTAGTAATTATTTACTAACTCCTCTCAGGGCCAGTTGTTTCACAGAAATGGTATAATAACAGAACTTACGTGCTAGGACTTTCGAATTTTAACTCAGTAATTTAATGTTTTTTTTTAATTTTTTTTGATTGCATTGTTAATTTCATAATTTGAGGATTTTTTGCCTACCATGCTAGGCACATGCCCGTGTTGTTCAAATTCTGTGAAACAACCTGTCTTTATTAACTTTTATTATAGACATGATGAAAAAACATCAATTTTTCACACTTTATTCAATAAAAACCAAAGTACCCCCTGACATCCCTGACAGCACCTTTATTGATGCAAAAAATACACACTGTATACACAATATTATAAGGAAATTAATCTATGCCTAAGACATTTTTGGCTAGTTTCCAGGAGAATTAAAAATTTTGTGGTGAATTCACTTTTCATTAGCAATTTGCAGTTCTACTACATTTTGTCGTAGTGGGACTATTCCCCAATAGCGGGATCAGATGGTTCAATTTTAGTTGATCAACTCGCCAAAACATATTGACACGTGTGTCAATATGTTTTCAAGTGCTTCCAACAACCTTCTTTCAACAAAGTTGAACAAGTTTTTTCAAACAATTTTTGACATTCAATCAAAGTTGATGGACTAAAATTAGTAATCTGAACCCGCTATTAGCTAACTGAACCAGTTCAGCACAGATTCCGCTGAGTCTGAACTAGCCCTTACTAATTTTACTTAGAAGCATTGACGCTGTCTGTCAACAGCAACAATGAGTTCTGTAACTGATCGGGATTGCTCTAGCAAGAAATAAAAACAATAAAAAAAAACTCCATGGTAAAGAACATGTGGGGGTGAATTTAAAACATTATGAACCTATCACATTTTTGCACAACGTAGGTTTAATTGACAGTGGACATATATTACACACGTATTTACAAAATAGAGGTCGGTCAGGAAAATTTATATTCAAAATATGCCCAAACTCAAGCATTCGGGTGAAAAGGAAGAGTGCATTATTTCTAAATAATAATTCACACACTGAAGTAATTGTACCTTAACAACATTTTTCTTAACCACTGGAGCGATTTTTGCCATATATTAGCGCTATTTTAAATGTCTCCGATTGCTTTTTCGAATAAAAAAGGGAATTATCTCCTTGATTCGAAATTTTTTTTTTTAATATTTGTAGCTTCCACGTTTCTTATGGACTTAAAACGAAGCTATTGAAATGTTTTCTCTATTATGACTATAGATGTCGCAAATCCGAACTTCGTAGACTATTTTATAAGGATGTTAAAAATAATTTTTTTAAATATTTTTTTCACCCAGAATTTCTGATCAGCGGTTTACGGTTAAAATTAAGTCCCTTTTCCACAGATATGCACCTTTCATTATCAAGTATACCACAGAAAATATACAGAAATCGAAAATATTCTATTTTGACTCAAATAAGTACCTCTCACGGCAGTTTCAAAGTAACAACCACGCAGAATTCGCGCGGTTATAAACTTTACGATTTTTTAATATTTTTTTTACAAATCCTACAAATATGATACAAACGGTAAAATACAGGTTAATTCATTGGATATAATAAGTTTTTATGTCTCCATGTTAAAATTTGAAGGGATGATTTTTTTCATGTTGGCAAAAATTTAAAAACTGATCTTCTGAAAATGTCTAAAAAAGTTTTAAAATGCGCTGTCGCTCCAGTGGTTAAACAACTTTTTAACCCTTAGGGGTCAGAGTCCTGCTTTTGCAGTATTGAAGTATCGTACATACACGATACGAAGCACTGCAATTGCAGGGTTGACCTTATTTATTCATTTTGCCCGTGGATATTATTATTATTATCTACTGATGGGTTAGTTCAAGATAAAAATGTTACTTTATCAAGTATGGTATTGTCAACATGTTGGCTTTAACAAAAAAAAAATGTATACATTTAAATTTCTTTGCCGAGTATGTATATTTTTTTAGCATTTAACAATGAAAATAAAAGCATTATTTACAAGTACAAACGAGTATTATATAAATTTACAGCCAGTTACATTAGGGGCCATCCATAAATTACACCACACCTTAAGGGGGGGGGGGGGGGGGGAGTAGAGAAAAGTATGACATTGGGGGTCATCAGCTCTGGGACATTATTAATAAAACGCAAAAATCAAAATTATGTGAAATTACAAAATATGTGACGTCACACTAGGGGGGAGGGGTCTCACAAATGTGTGACAGGGACAGGGGGGGGGGAATTCATGGATGGCCCTTTACAGGTAAAAGTACTAAATCACATTAAAGAGATTGTTGCTTGTGTAGTGATGTAATGTATTGTAGGACTATTTGCGGGGTAAGAGAGGACGGTATCGATGTGCACAAACACATTCAAAGGTGCGCTCTTTAAAGTTATTTTCCTGTACGTACACACGACAGTATTGACATTGAATTTAATTTCTATATAACATATATCTCATATTATGTCACCGAAAACATATTTCGAATAAATAATTATTACACTTAAGTACTGGCCGTTAGAGGATTAATTATAAACACACACTACACCACAATATGTAAACATGGTGTCCTGTGGTGATGATGACACTAAACTAGATGGAAATGTTGGATAAAGAGGGAGGAAGCACCACACGGGATAATAACCTAAAAATGAATAGGGATAATAATAATCAACAGTAGGAGTTATGAATTAAGAAAAATGAAAAACTTGAAAAGCACCAAAATAACCCTGATTTCCGTTGAGAACGATAATATATTACAGATATTTCTTTTCCCAGTTTTACATACAGAAAAGAGTGGCCGCTGCCCTGAGAATGTAGTGGTTCACTGACAATATTACTTATGACAAAAAAAATTATTAATTACTTAGGAATTTTTAATAATTAATTTATTTCCAAACAAACTGTTATTTCCTCTTATATATTCAACACTGGTTGCACTCATTTATGTAATAAAATTAAATATTAATAAATTAGGTTATTGGTATTTAATATAATCAATACAAAAACAAAACAATGACAATTATCACGCCACGGGTCAAGCGCGCGCCGCTAGACTGCGCTAGACGCAAACTGATCTATGTATGATCTTCGCTGAAATTCAATTGTATTTGTGTCACCTCGGGACCCTCGGGTCATGGTTCATGATGGGTGGCACACCGATTGAACGAACGCGCTTACAATGTTTTAAATATCCCATACAAAAATGTGATTTTGTTTGTTTGCAAACCGAATGCACACCAATGCGGCCGATACGAGAAAACGAAAGCTCAAATCAAAAAAGTTATATCACACATCGACTCCGAATGTGATGTAGATTTACCAGTTTCCCGCTTGTACTACGAGTTTCCGGACACCGTGTATATTATTTATTAATATATTGGTTGTGTATTCTCCTAAAACTGTAAAACTGTAAAAAGATACACAAATAATGTAAATACGTACAACATAAATCACCCCATTAATCTGTCTCCGTAATGATTAATATTTTACGTAAAATTTGTACAAAAATATTAATAACATCAATTTTTCTACACATAATATCTTTGGATATATTTAGTCAATACCATTAATTAATTATCTACAGAATTTAATAAAAACCAAAAATAAATAAATTATAACAGCTAAGTGTAATAATATTAATTTATCATATTTGAAACATTTTCATCTACAGGTACAACAATTGGGAGTGCCATAGTCCCACTGGCTCCGAACATTGGGACTCTTCTTGGGAAACTATTTTTATATCACATTACTTTGTACAGAACATTTAGTTTTTTTAAAAATACTAATTAATTTTATTTTACATTAGAGTAAATCAACGTCAAGATTAATTCAGAAATTAATAAGTACGAGGGGGATCCGAAAGTAACGGGACATTCTTTACAACTTTTTTATTTTTCAATATTTTTACACCAAAATTTGGTCACTTTCAAATTGTTCAGCACTTGTCCAACATTTTTTTCCACTATTCAAAACAATTTTGAAACCCAATGATTGGAATGTCCTTTATGACCCCAGCGATTTTTGTTAAACTTCAAAAAAATAATATCAAAAAAAGGCTACCCACAAGGCAGCTTGTCTGCAGGTTCTACCATTTTTTAGTTTAATAAACATATCACAATTATTTTTTTGGTAAATTTACTTAACCAGACACAGCCGGAAAAATGTCATTTTAAAATGAAATTCTAGACGTATCGAGTCTTTTCCACAAAAATGTATAAATTGATTTGGTAAGATTGTTATTTTAGCTAGTAAAGATACATTTTAAATTTTGAGAAAATATTATTACTTTTAGTAGAATAAGGTTATGCCGTAGGTCTTTGGCAGATTTTTAAAATTTTAAAACTAAATTTTGTATTATACAACAAACATTTCAAATCATATACTCGTAATCATGCAGAAAAATAAATCTACGAAAGCTACATTTCAAAATTTTAATTTTAGTTCAAATAAAATCATTAAAAAAAATCCGTGTACGTGTTTTGTGACGGAAATACTTCCGTTTGTCTATTTATTTACGGTCTTATAGACTAACATATTTCAGTTTTTTTTTACGTTCTTATTTTGTTTAGACATTATTGAAAAATTATAAATACTTATGATAAAAAAAATAATTACAAATAGTACATAATTTTAATATCATCACGCGTTTGAGCATTTTTGAATGTAGGTATATATCTAAGCACATTTTGAATAAAATACAAAATCCGAAATACGATATTTAAAAATGTCGGTACGGAGAATAATTCATCTTTCTCATTGGAACCGCCCTGTACAGTTGCAAGGGTACGATCGCAAGATCATCTTTTGACGAAATTTGAATTCTCGGCCACTGTTAATGGCCCTTAAATTGAATTTAAAGACAATGTCTGTCTGCAAGGCACGGCGCACCGGTCTTTTCTTCTGATTACTACTTCAAGTATCGTAATTTTATTTAATTGAACAAACATTCCAAAAAAATTGTATTTTTAATTAGAATTAATTTTGAATCAACAAATTTAGTTTCAATGTATATGTTTAGATTTAAATCCAGGACTCAAACCAATTATGAAGTTGAGTTACCATCAAAGGTTGGATTGCTATCCAAGAGTTGTCTGATTTGTTCGCTAGATGTCGATAGAATCATTTCATTCTTTGTCCTTTTCTCACACAACAAACAAGGGTAAATATAGATGCGAAACCGTTATAAAAAGGCTTGCATCAGTAAAATTAATTTACTTCTTTACGAAAACTTGCACTAAGAATTTAAAATACTACTGAACCCTTGTCCGTTGGATGGGGAAAGTTATTGTCGTCAGTTTGTAAATATTCACATCATAACAATAAAAAATCAAGAAATTAAAGTGAAAACCAAAAAGTGCTTCATTTATAAAAAACCAGTCTACCCAAAGAAATTCTCCTGAGTGAAGACCTACATTTTTTACATTTGATCCTTCGAGCCGTATGATCCCACGAGCGGATACGATTTTTTCGGCTGAATACGATCCTGGGAACCAGATCAAAAAATCAATGAAAGCCAGACATGAACCAGCAATAAACCAGGAGAATTCTGATGAAGCGGATCCACAACAAGGGCAAGTGACCATCCTAATTATCCATTTTGATCCCATAGAAAAAACAAATTCGGTTAGACCACTTCGGTATTTTATTGTTGTTGATATAAAAAATCGCAGCGGGCTAGTTGTTACAATTGATATTGGCGAGATTTTTTGTGGCTGGCTATGATTATAGTGTCGCAAAAAACATAAAGATCGGAGTTTTTTGTGTTTTCATTGATTTGTTTTTTTGGTGTTGATGTTGTCGATACTGTCGGTAAAGCAGGCGACGAGTACGAAGTACTGTCGTTATTTATTTACAACTGAAACTAACAAGGTTTTTTTGTGGCTAGTCATATGATTATGCTACCGCAAAAAACAGAAGGATAATTATTATAATGCATGAAATGTATTAATTGATTATTCAAATAATCTGAAAGCGAACGTTGGACGTTATTTTGACTACCGAACCGAAGTATTGTTCCAGTCGGTAAGGCAGGGCGGTAGGCACGAAGTGATTCCGCCATCTGTAAAAAGTCAAATTCCGACGCGAGCTCTCATAACAAAATAATAACAATAGATTTTCTTTGTTGTTGAATACATGCATCTAGTGTTCTAGTGTTTTGTTAAAACAAAAGGAACTATCTCGAGTAAAAGACAGTGCAAGTTTTTAGTGTTTAACCGTGGTTAGGATTGGGCCACACCAGAACGATCAGTGAGTATTGTTAAATTGATTGTTATTTACAAAAATCATGGATTTAAAAGTGTTAATTGCCCAGCGCGGCATATGTAAAGCTAAATTAACCAGATTCAAAGATTACTTAGAGAATAAGGAGTTATTAATTTCTGAAGTCGAAATACGCATTCAAAAATTCGAACCATTACTAGACATTTTCGAAGCGTTGCAAGAAAAAATTGAAACATTATCGCAGGATGAATTAGAAAAAGGGAACGAACGAGAAATGTTTGAAAACTCATATTATAGTGTATTGGCAAAAGCCAAAGATAGATTAAACGAAACAGATAAAATCGTCCGTTCCAAAAGCGTCAAGCTTCCAATTTTAGAGCTAACAAGGTTCGGCGGAAATTACGAAGATTGGTTACATTTCAGGGATGCATTCATTTCATTAATTGACAGCAACGACGAATTAGATGTTATTCAGAAATTCTATTATTTGAAATCTTGTTTGTATGATGATGCGGCAAGACTGATTGCGTCCTTACCTACAACTCGTGATAATTATTTCATTGCGTGGGAAATGATCACGGATAGGTTTCAGAATGACAGGGTAATAATAAATAAACATGTAAATGCATTGTTTAAATTGCAAGAAATAAAATCAGAAAATCACGTGGCATTACGAAAATTATTAGATGAGGCCCAATTGCACTTAAAGGCATTAAATAATTTAAATCTACCCACTGAAAGTTGGGATATATTATTAATTCATATTTTGTCAAATAAATTGGATAGCGAAACCAGAATGCGCTGGGAACAATATCCAATAAAAAATAAAATCCCCACTTATGAAGAATTTATGAGATGTCTATACGAACGAGTACAAGTTTTAGAATTCTCAGCACCAAACGACAAGCGACAGAATCATGCCAAGGGATTTTCTTCTAATTTTAAAAAAGAAACTTATGTTTCGTTATCATCGCAAAATTTAAAATGTATTAATTGTAATCAAAATCATAGAATTTATAATTGTCAAAAGTTTTTAAATCTAGGAATAAAGGATAGAATGACAACAATACGTCGTTTGAAGGCTTGTCTGAAATGTTTGGCGGTAGGACATAAAATTCAAGATTGTAAAAGTAAATATGATTGTCGCAAGTGTGGTGCGAACTCACACAACACTTTGTTACATTTACAAAATGAAGATAAAATGCAAAGTCATCAGGGAAGCGATACTTCTTCAAAAGAACCTCTTGTTAACAATCATGCAACGAAAACATCCAACAATTTCATTTTATTATCAACGGCAGTGATTAACGTGAGAAATAATAAAGGAAATCAAATTAAAGCTAGAATTTTGTTGGACTCCGGAGCACAGTCTAATTTCATTAGCCAGGAATTCGCTTCTAAATTGCAATTAAAAATTAGAAAAACTGATATCCCTATTACCGGAATTCATAATAAAATACAGCATATTAAAAACATTGTGGATTTGGAAATATCTTCCAATTATTCACCATATTCAAAGAGGATTGAATGCCTAGTATTGTCGGAGGTGACCAGTAATCTGCCGCAAATCTCATTTCAGAAAAAAGGCACCGGCATTCCCCAAGGATTGCAATTGGCAGATCCAAACTTTAATGAAACCGGCCCGATAGACATGTTGATCGGGGCTGACACCTTCTGGGAAACTCTGCACTCTGACCGGATGAAGATTCAAGATTCCGGACCAATATTGCAACGAACCGAATTTGGATGGCTGGTTTCGGGACACATCTTCACTTCAGAAAAGAGGCCAGTAAAAATTTGTAATCTTTCACTCAACTTAATACATAAGCAAATTGAAAATTTTTGGAAATTAGAGGAGCTAAGTCCTATTAAACATAGGAATCACGAGGAGCGAGCATGTGAAGAAAGCTTCACAGCTACTCATGAAAGAGATGGCAGAGGCCGTTTCATGGTAAGTTTACCACAACGCCCCTGTGCGAAACAGCTAGGCGAAACTCTCCCTATGGCGGAGAAGAGATTGTATAATTTGGAGAAAAAATTAGCCTCAAACCCAGAATTAATGAAAGATTACAAGAATTTTATGCAGGAGTACAAGGACTTAGGTCATATGACGCAATGTGAACCACCGTCACCAAATCAAATACACTACTATCTGCCTCACCATGCGGTGATCAAAGAATCTAGTACAACTACTAAGACCAGAGTCGTATTCGATGGATCGGCTAAATCCTCAACTGGAATTACCCTAAATGATGCCCTCATGATTGGGCCGATATTGCAAAAGGATTTATGTGCACATCTATTGAATTTCAGAAAACATCAGTACGCGTTAACGGCCGACATAGAAAAAATGTACCGGCAGATATTAGTGCAGCCGGAGGATAGAAACTTACAACGTATCCTTTGGAGAGATTCACCCAGCGAGGAGATTCAACATTATCAGCTGAATACAGTCACCTACGGTTTGGGACCATCATCATTCTTAGCCACCAGATGTTTGGAGCAGCTAGGAAATGAAAATCAAAACACAAATCCCAAGGTCAGTCAAATTCTTAAAGAAAATTTTTACATGGATGACTTAATAGCTGGCGACATTGGTGAAGAAGATTGCTTATTAATCAAGAAGCAACTATCTGCTATTCTAACATCCGCTGGCATGAACCTAAGAAAGTGGCGGTCAAATTTGTCGTCGCTATGCTCAAATCAGGAGGAGGTTAGCGATATGATTATAAAGGATAACGCAAAGGAAGGAAAGATATTAGGTCTTTCTTGGAATAATCAGCAGGATTATTGGAAATATACTGTAGAGCCCATAACAAAACCAATTAGAAGCAAACGTCAGATGTTATCCTGCATAGCATCCATTTTTGATCCCCTGGGTCTGATAGGACCTGTAACGGTAGTAGCGAAGCTATTAATGCAACGTTTGTGGCAGAGCAAAACTCAGTGGGATGATGATATACCCCCTGAAATTTTGAAAGTTTGGAGAACTTATATAGAAGAATTGCCGCAGATAAATAATTTAAAGGTACCTAGGAAAATCATTTGTCAAAATCATGTGAATTTGCATTTGCATGGATTTTGTGACGCATCACAGAAAGCCTACGGGGCCTGCGTGTATATGGTTTCCACCGATGACTCGGGTGGAATCCACTCCAATCTAATAATTTCTAAATCAAGGGTGGCACCTAAGAGTATGGATTCTAGAGAGACGGCATGTAAAGTGTGCCCCACTGCCCAAAGCATGCCTTTTCAAAAATTTTACCGAACGGTTTTTAGATAGCTGACATTGGCTTTTACACCTCGGTCGCGCATAGAGCTCCCAGAAAAACGTTCATAAAACATAGAAAAATGGTCCACTGTGCCGTAAAATTGTGTAAAAGTAGTTCTATGAAGACCTTTAAGAAAAAAGACGGTCTTACCTTTCACATGTAAATGTTTAAACATAGCTTAAATATACATTTTGTAATTTTCGGCGTGTTCATTTCAACCGCCATCGCCATGAGCCCGATGTTATCACGTGAACTCCGACTGCCAATGGGCCGAATCAGTCAACTTAAATTATAATAATTAAAAATTACCAAAAAACTTTTATGTTTTTATTAATCATGTCATAGGTATATGTTTTTTATCATTTAGCTTATTCATTTTTAAAAAATTTTACTTTGTCTTTTTTGCACTGTTATATTTAGATTTTCTTCCTACTAATTTACCACTCCTTTTACATATGTTTAAAACGTTAATTCAAAGTTTATAATCACTGTATTGTTATGTAAAAGTCACATTGACATGCCCTCGTGGCTGAGGGGTAAAGCTCTTGACTAGCAATCCGGAGGTCGCGGGTTCAAATCCCGAAATAAATTTTATTCGATTGATCTGTGTTTTCAACATTTTATAATTAAAAACATTATAAAATATATTCCCGGCACGGTCCAGGTGGAAGACATTCTCAGTATCGCTCTGGCGTAGGTAAGACCACCATTCAGAATTGAAATGTTGCTTGAAATTGATTTAGCCGTGTTTGTCGACTAGATCTGAATAGCCGGGTACTTCTCCAGCTTTCTCTCCACCATTTATTTCCCCTCGCCATTTACCTTCAGCCTCACAACGTACATGCTACAGACGGAAGCAGTTGGGATTCTTGTGATATATTATATGGTATATCTCTACATATTATAAAACAAAGTTATTCGCCGCGTCTGTCTGTCTATCTATTCGCGATAAACTCAAAAACTACCCAAACGGATTTTCATGCGGTTTTCACCAATAGATAGAGTGATTCATGAGAAAGGTTTAGATATATAATTTGTCAAGGTTTTGTGTAAATTTATTGAAACATATAATATATCTGGTTAAGCGGTAGCGGGCAGCGGGCAATGGGCTGGAAAATGGGCGGTGTGGATTTAATTTAACAGATGGCGTTGGTTATAAAGGTTGGGTAATGGCGTGGAATTTTTTTACGTTAGCCACAGCAACGTGTGGCCGGATCTGCTAGTATAATATAATATGTACATTATTTTTAAATAAATTAATTATGAAATAACACAATTTAATCAAATAAAATTTATTTTTCCACGCAAATAAGTCAAGCAGTGTTTGTTCCTATCACTTATTTTTTTTGTTATCATTGTAAAACTGTAAATACAGTTCTTTTATAAGATTAATATCGAGCACTCCTTTCTTAAAACTCAAGCACCAGTATACATCAGAAAAGAACGCACAAAAATTTTCACTGCAAGTCTGTTGATTTTTTAAAATACGTATAAAAAACCATACTTACTATTTATATGATAAATTAAAATCTATTTCAAACTGATGAGTTAAGCAATGATAGCACCAAGGAATGGCGCCTTGAGTTACAGCGAGTTCATAACACTAGTTATTTTACCCACTTGCAATTGTCAAGTAAAAGGTGAGGCCGATGTATTTCGACAAGCGCTTCACAAATCTTGATTTCGCAAAAAATGAGTTAAGTACGTCCTAGTAGATAAAGGTAACTTAAAATAACTTGTATAGGGAACAATAAAAATTAAACAACACATAAGTCTCCAGTCTCCTTGTTACTACCCTTTCCTCATTTCATTACTTATTTTTCAATTAAGCTATTATATTTTATGTCCAAAATTTAAAAAAAAATTAACGAAAGTTTAAAAAATATAAAAATAATAATGATTCCCATTCACAGTTCGGCCCTTATCTCCAGAGCGCCGCCTTCCCCCCGCAAGCTAGCCACATTCCCCGTTTCTATCCCCCCCCACTAGACGACTACAAGTTTGCGAGCTACATAGGTTTTTCGCTTATCCCCGTAATATTCCGAAAGTATTGCCGCTTCCCTTCAATCTTAGTTCCATGGGTGGCACCCTTAAAAAGCACATCTCTACCTAAACTAGAATTGTGTGGAGCTATATTGTTAGTAAGATTAATTAATTATGTGAAGGGAGCTATTGGTATGCCAAATGTATCTACTACTTACTGGTGTGATTCTCAGATAGTCTTGTGTTGGATAAGGGACCAACCAGCTAGGTGGAACACCTTTGTTGCTAACAGAGTGAGCGAAATTCAAGAATCAAGTCGACCAGCACAATGGAAGCATGTGAAATCAGAGGACAATGCAGCAGATGTACTATCCAGAGGTAGTAGGACTTCTCAATTATTGACATCCACCATATGGTGGCACGGACCCGATTGGCTAACCCTTACAGAATCCGGTTGGCCATGCGGAGAATCTACGTGCATAGATCCACCTGAGGTGAAAACAAAAACTGTAGTGTTGGCATCAGTAGCGCAAGATTGGGACATTTTTAGGAAATACTCATCTCTAACCAAATTGCAAAGAGTAACAGGTTATTTACTTAGGTTTTTATTTAATTGTAGGAACCCATCGCTCAGGCGTTATGGTCAATTAAAAGTAAGTGAATTAAATGACTCTTTGAATGTTTTAATATCCAGAGCGCAAGCTTATTCCTTCAGGGAGGAGATACGAGCCTTGCAGTCGGGCAAGGATGTCCTAAAAAGTAGTAATTTGCACTCACTAAATCCTTATTTGCATAATGATTTACTTCGCGTAGGCGGCAGGCTTTCCAAAGGAAAATTGCTGTCAATAAACCAACAACATCCAATTTTGCTGCCACCACATCATAGTTTAACCGAATTAATTGTAAAAAACTACCATCATTTACATTTGCATGCAGGTACTCAAACCTTATTGGCAATAATCAGATTGAAGTTCTGGCCAATAATGGGAAAAAATTTAGTGAAAAAGATTATAAGAAAATGTATAATATGTTATAGATCAAATCCAAAGACGATGCAGCAAATAATGGCAGACCTTCCAGCCGAAAGGATAACGGAATCTAAACCTTTTACGATAAGCGGGATCGATTATTGTGGACCTTTTTTTGATTAAGTCGGGTACCCACAGAAGAACTAGTAACGTAAAAGCTTATATATGTTTATTTGTATGTATGGTGTCAAAAGCCATACACTTAGAACTTGTACTGTCTTTGAATACAGAAAGTTTTTTAAATGCGTTGAAACGCTTTATCGCGCGCCGTGGAAGGCCGAGTAAATTATTTTCAGATAATGCTACTAATTTTAAAGGCGCGAACAATCAGCTACGGGATATTTATGATTTTTTGTCAAGCTCTAGCGATGAAATCGAGAGATCATTATCAAAGCTATCAATTCAATGGGGGTACATTCCGCCAAGGGCGCCGCACTTTGGAGGCCTTTGGGAAGCCGGGATAAAATCTGTGAAATATCATTTGAAACGAGTAGCAAGTAACTCCTTATTAACATATGAGGAATTTAATACCGTTTTGTGTCAGATTGAATCTTGTTTAAATTCTAGACCTCTTACCCCATTGTCAAATGATCCAAATGACCTAAACTCCCTCAGTCCCGGTCACTTTCTTGTTGGTGAAAGCTTGGCGGCGATTCCAGAACAAGATCTACAAAATATTTCAGTCAACAGGCTGAATAACTATCAAAAGTTATCCTTACTAATACAATGTTTTTGGTCGAGGTGGCGATTGGAATACCTGGCTCAGCTCCAAGGCAGAACGAAGTGGACCAGCGGACCTAATGCGCAGCTAAAACCAGGCGATATGGTGGTCTTGAAGGAAGACAACCTACCACCATGTGTGTGGAAACTCGGACGTGTGATTGCAGTACATCCAGGAGCTGACGGGAGAGTGCGTGTGGCAACTCTCAAAACATCGCATGGAACTACTCAGAGGGCGATTTCAAAGCTGTGTCTATTGCCAATAGACGATAACGAGGAGCTGAAGATGTCAACATTCCCAATGAGTGCATAAAACAATGAGTGCATAAAAACGGACAAAAATAATAAATAATAGTAAATAGTAAAAAAAAATATAAAAATTTGTACGTTGAAAGTAAAAAAGTGCAATAACAATTTTACGTTGAACAGTATTAAAAACCACAGTGTTAAAAGGTGAATACCAATAAAAACTTGAGTGTGGTAGGGAGTGATATATAAAATAATAAAAACAAAAAAGGATTGTAGATCCATATATTTAAAAAAAAAGGGTGAAAACACTTAAAAAGGAACGCTTATAAATCAGGATAGCCTGCTGGCTATAATTGCAAACTGCATAGATATATCTGGAGAGACATTGTAATAACTCAAATGTGACAATGAACTATGGAAGGAGAGATGATTTATCTGTATTTAATTTTTTCCCGAGGAAGGAAGGATGACCAGGAAACCTGCTGCGACATGTTTGTGCTGTCTATATTATATGTTTATATGTAATTATTGTTATGGTTTCTGTTTGTTTTTGAAAAAATGTAGTTTGTTTTTCGGAATTGTCTTAGTATGTTATTGAATAACTTAATTAATTTGAATTTGATTTTGAGCAAAGTCAATATTTAACTTAGGCTCATAATTGGTTTGCATAATGTTATTTGTTTAGTTTGCAGAAAAATGGATTCGATATTTCAAAATAAATATCTGCCCATTTTGGGGGGGAATATGTTTAGATTTAAATCCAGGACTCAAACCAATTATGAAGTTGAGTTACCATCAAAGGTTGGATTGCTATCCAAGAGTTGTCTGATTTGTTCGCTAGATGTCGATAGAATCATTTCATTCTTTGTCCTTTTCTCACACAACAAACAAGGGTAAATATAGATGCGAAACCGTTATAAAAAGGCTTGCATCAGTAAAATTAATTTACTTCTTTACGAAAACTTGCACTAAGAATTTAAAATACTACTGAACCCTTGTCCGTTGGATGGGGAAAGTTATTGTCGTCAGTTTGTAAATATTCACATCATAACAATAAAAAATCAAGAAATTAAAGTGAAAACCAAAAAGTGCTTCATTTATAAAAAACCAGTCTACCCAAAGAAATTCTCCTGAGTGAAGACCTACATTTTTTACAGTATAATTTTTGTATGTAGGTAATATTATTTTTATCAAACTATAAAATTTAAGTTCTTAGGCCAATAAAGTAGGATAAATATTCCAAGAAAATAAATTGTACTTTTTAATTTAAATTGACAAATTTAGTTCCGATGTAGGTACTAGATATTATTTTTATTACTTTACAATTTAAGTTCTTGTGCCATTAAAGAAAATAAATTGTACTTTTTAACTTAAATTGAAAAATTTAGTTCCGATGAAGGTACTAGATATCATTTTTATTACTTTACAATTTAAGTTCTTGTACCATTAAAGAAAATAAATTGTACTTTTTAACTTAAATTGACAAATTTAGTTCCGATGTAGAAACTAGATATAATTTTTATTACTTTACAATTTAAGTTCTTGTGCCATTAAAGAAAATAAATTGTACTTTTTAACTTAAATTGACAAATTTAGTTACGATGTAGAAACTAGATATTATTTTTATTACTTTACAATTTAAGTTCTTGTGCCATTAAAGAAAATAAATTGTACTTTTTAACTTAAATTGACAAATTTAGTTCCGATGTAGGTACTAGATATCATTTTTATTACTTTACAATTTAAGTTCTTGTACCATTAAAGAAAATAAATTGTACTTTTTAACTTAAATTGACAAATTTAGTTCCGATGTAGAAACTAGATATTATTTTTATTACTTTACAATTTAAGTTCTTGTGCCATTAAAGAAAATAAATTGTACTTTTTAACTTAAATTGACAAATTTAGTTCCGATGTAGGTACTAGATATCATTTTTATTACTTTACAATTTAAGTTCTTGTACCATTAAAGAAAATAAATTATACTTTTTAACTTAAATTGACAAATTTAGTTCTGATGTAGAAACTAGATATTATTTTTATTACATTAAAATTTAAGTTCTGGTGCCATTAAAGAAAATAAATTGTACTTTTTAAATTAAATTGACAAATTTAGTTCCGATGTAGGTACTAGATATAATTTTTATTACTTTACAATTTAAGTTCTTGTGCCATTAAAGAAAATAAATTGTACTTTTTAACTTAAATTGACAAATTTAGTTCCGATGTAGAAACTAGATATTATTTTTATTACTTTACAATTTAAGTTCTTGTGCCATTAAAGAAAATAAATTGTACTTTTTAACTTAAATTGACAAATTTAGTTCCGATGTAGGTACTAGATATAATTTTTATTACTTTACAATTTAAGTTCTTGTGCCATTAAAGAAAATAAATTGTACTTTTTAGCTTAAATTGACAAATTTAGTTCCGATGTAGAAACTAGATATTATTTTTATTACTTGACAATTTAAGTTCTTGTGCCATTAAAGAAAATAAATTGTATTTTTTTAAATTCAAAAAATTATAAACTCCATACAGCAGGCCCTGATGTTTCCATTCGTCATCTTTGGGGATTCTGTTCGGAAGGTCTTTTTCTTGTCTTCACACTTATAGCTCCATAAATAGTTTTCCTCAGCATGACACATTAAATTGCATTAGTCTAGCGCCGGGGTCTCACAAGCCGTAAGCAGCTCTTTTCCTAGGCATTTGTGGCTCTTCTAACCAGCTTCATCTCACTGTCATGCATACGGTGATACACTGTCACCAAACCAACTCAAATGGCACAATCGCATGCTTATTTCTTTGTTTTTTAAATGGAAATAATAGCTATTTACGAAAATTTTCAATGACAGCGTTGGATTTATTTGATTTGAGCTGAAGTCCTCGGCATTTACGCAGAGTTTTTCGAAATCAGGTGAAGACAGTAATAATTTTCCTCTTGTTTTATGTTGTTTTTACATGTGCTCAAAATATTATTGAGAAGTTTCAAAAATCTGCTTGGGAACGGAATGGAGTGGTTTTTTAAAATCTCATATAGACAATTGTTTCCTCCCATTTTGAAGGTCAAGTATGTATTTCATCAATCTCAGAATAAAATTGTAGATTATATAAAAAAAGAAAGCCACCCACAGTCACTCTTGAAATCTCTATCGATCGTTCGTCGAATATCCGTTTTCCCGCATTTGTCGTTAATTTCTTTCATTCCCAAATTAATTTCATACAAAACTTGCAAAAATAGATTGCATCGATCGTTCCTCTATGTTTTGTTTTACTGCATTAATTGTTTAAAGCACGCAGTTTTAGTACTACATGTATAGATTGATAGAAGTTATCAGCACGAATATTATTCAACATAATGCAACACTGTCAAATGTGATATATTATTACGTATCGTTTTAGCAGTCTTCAGTCTTAGAGCCACAGTAAAAATGTGTGTTTGGGCTTTATGAAATTGTTGGGATTCTATTTACTTAATATTTGGCTCTCCTCATTAGAAAGTCTGCAGATCTCTAGTTTCGTGAGTAAGCATCAGTAACAACCCTGTGCCCTGTAGTACAGCAGTCCTTTGGGATCTCAGAATGCTCCCCCATTGGTCTTCTCACTGTCGATTGTTAATCTTGAATTTGCAGTTTTCTGAATACATATTCTGACGATTCAGGGAATCCGGAACATTCATTGTTAGCACCAGATTTCAAACACATCCATTTTCTGATGTTCCTTGGCTCTCAAAACCACACAAATAACAAATATTTTATTATACAATATACACAAAAATAATATTGAAAATAAATTATCTTGGACGAGCTTCTCTTATATTTCACTGTCTCTTCAAATCATGGTTAGACTCTTCGCGGAATTGTCTTTTTGTTTCAGTCTTAAAGCTCAGATCTCAATACTGTATGGGTACATTTTGGAGTCCATAAGTACATTAATTATTTAATTAGGTAAAACAGTAGCTTGGTCTGTGTATAACCATTTATTGCGAGGAGACTACAATTTAGACTGTCTTATCAAGTAGCTCCAAAATATAATAACGAATTCCAAAGATGTCCCTTCAGAGCTTCTGTGATCTTATTTAGCAATATCTCTGGATCTCTGTTTTCATGATTACTTCTTCATCACATGGTTGGAGAGTGATGGTGTCTAAAAGGAAGGTTGTGGGTTGTTCATCTATTAAATAGCATCTGGCATTGCCTCTTTCTGCATCATTGTGCCCCAGGAGAACTGGTTAACTGGACACTTTTCTATCATGATGTGTATGGTTGGAACAACTTCAAATTCACACAATGCAGATTATCAGCTATGACTGCAACAGATGCGGTTTAACATTGTCTATGCTTTCTAGGAGAAAAAGAAAGAATACTTTCAGCATAATCGGATACAACTTTATGATATGGAAGTGCTGTGGATTTAAGAGATTACAAGAAGTACAGCAGGTCTCCCATTCCAGGGTTCGGAGCAATCTTGAGATGCTGGCTAGCTAGGAAGGCCAGTTTGTGGGCGTATTGGCACGGGGCGGGCACTCGTACTTGACCAGAGAAATTGAAGTACAAATGACACAATTTGTACGACAATCGTTGAATCTGATCAGGGCTCAAGCCCAGAGTATCATAAATAATATTGTATGAGATAGGTGCCACGGTGCCATGTCGCACGGCTTGAGAAACTAGGAAGAAGTCATAACTGTAAACAAATAAACACATAACAATGGAAAATGTTTTAACAAATGTAATAATCATATACAGCCTTACTAAAAAAAACCATAGCGCGACCAATTAACTGTGTTATTGCAATAACATAATTAAACCCCGTATACACTAAATCACGTTTTATTACCAATAACGTTTCTTGCGTGGTCACGCTGTTAAAATGCATTAAGATCTGACAACATTGTAAATGGTTTTAATTTCCTAGGAAACAATGTTGTTTTAATTCTTCTCCGCTAGGGGCATTATTGGTGCGCCTGTGCATATCGGCCCGCGATGACAAAACAGTTCGGTGTGTTTATGGCGGGATATGGAAAATTTTGTTAGTGCCTAAATGTTGTGATTTTACTAAATAATTTCTATTGTAGTGACGAATTTACTCTTCTGTTCACATAATTGATATATTTACCATATTATTTGTGTGGTTTACATCAGTTTAATCAAGTTATTGTACAAACGCCGTACTTTCAAAGTTGAACTGTCAGAATATTGTTTTATAGGTTACTATATGTGTATGGCAATAAAAAAAACTTTGAAATTTTTTATTATGTGTGTCGTTGCTTATCCAGAATATATAATGTGAGATATCAGCCCTATTTCCCGCCAGCGTCGGTCTTATCCATTGCTTTATCTTGAATTTCCCGCCATTCCTCTGCAACTCCCTTCAGCTGTCAATTGTCGCCGTGCAGTTGGCATCTTGAGATGCCGTGTTAATTTAATTTTATTTTGGCGTTGTTTCGCCCACGTCCGGTCGAAAATTTTTTCGTTCGTAATTGTTTTAACGAAAATAATATCTGTTGCTACCCGCAAATTCCGTAATTTTATGAAAAATTAGTGCAAGTGATTAGTGCAAACATTTTTGACAGATTAGCGTATTCCTACTACCTACGCTATATAAATCTGCGTCGCTCGTTCTCGAAAACGGAAGGACGCCGCGCCGATTAGCAATCGCTTCTCGGCCTGTTGGCTAAGATAAGTGTATTATCAGCTTAATATCTGATAGTTCCCGCAATACGGGACCAGTTTATTAAACTGGTTTTTTGAATGTGACGGGATGTTCGGGGCTTGCTCCACTCCTGTCACGGGTTGGCCCGGCCGGCATTGCCGCTGGGAGCAACCCATTTATATCCATACTAAAGATAAATTAAGCTGAATGTATTGTCTTACGTAATTACCTGATTTATGGATCAATTGTAGACACATTTAACCATTTTTCCACCTTTGGAATTTAAGTAATCGATTTTTTTTTTAATGAAATATGACCATCGGCGATGTCATATTAAAATACTCAAATTACAAATACGAAATCATGACATTCATGTTCGTTTGATAATCGTTTGACGCAATTTGATGTAGTTAGACTTATCTATAATTCAGCTTTATTTATAAAAGTTTGGTCCTGCTTTTGACAGTTTCAAGCATGTTACAAACTCGGGCGAGTGGGCCAATGTCCACTATGCATCTGCTTTAAAGGAATATTTGGCTGATCCAGGCTTCAAGGAGCTGGAAGTAAACTGCGAGGTGCTGGCATTTGTCACCGCCTCACCAATATTTACGGCCATGGAAAAGATGCTGGCATTGCATGCCTCATTGAAGCAGAGAGTGCTTTCAACAGGCTCTCCAAAAAACTTATCAAATGGGAAAGTAGTTCAGAAGGTTCCCTGTCAGGTCTTTACAGGAACAATGGACAGCTGTAAGATTGGAGTGGAACGGAGGCTCTTCAGCAGAATTCCTCCTTCTACCACTCATCCTTTTGGGGAAGAAGCACTTTCTGCCCAGTTGCAGAAACTAGGTGGTGTAGCAAAGTGCTTTAGTCCAGTGCGTCTACCTCAGGGTAGCCACTCGGCGCACAACCGCCCTTCATCTAAGGAGGTTGTTGCCTTTCCCCCAAGCAGACATCAAAGGAAAAGATGGCATTTCCCTTGTTTCCCCGGCGGGCAGACCACGGGTGAAACCCCCCATATTCCTCCCGTATGAGGGGTAAGGGGAGGGAACAGAAGCGTGGCGCGAGGGGGCAGACCTCTCGTGGCCGCTTCAACAGGTGTCGCGCACAACCGCCCTTCAACATCTAAGGAGGTTGTTGCCTTCCCCCCAAGCAAACATCAAAGGAAAATATGGCATTTCCCTCGTTTCCCCGGCGGGCAGACCACGGGTGAAACCCCCAATATTCCTCCTGTACGAGGGGTAAGGGGAGGGAACAGAAGCATGGCGCGAGGGGGCAGACCTCTCGTGGCCGCTTCAACAGGTGACTATCAACCATTTCGGGCGGGTCAACTACACTACAGGATTATTGGAGAGAATGGCAGGCCTTAGATGTCCCAGAGACCATCTTACATATGATAAGAGGATACCGCATACCATTCATCCAAGAGCCCTCGTTGATAAGTCCAAGCCAAGCTTCCGCAAGGAGGTTCAAAACTAAAGTAATCCCGGAAATGACAATGATTAGAGATGGTACATGGAAAGAGCTGACGACAATGCCACCTTCCTATCAACACTTTTTCTGGTTCAAACGAGCGAAGGCTCGAAACAGTCGATCTTCAATTTAAAAGCTATCACAAATTGGATTGCAGAAATCCTGCATAGATAGGCTATCAGGATCATTGTGTACCTAGACGACTTTCTCCTGGCTCATCAGACCAGAGAGATCCTCAGTCAAGCTTGAGAAGCTCTTTAATTGTTAGAGCGGTTGGGTTGGTCGGTAAATTTCCAAAAGTGTGTCCGTCAGCCAGCACAGTCAGTGGAATATCTTGGAATTGTGTGGAACCCCCATCTGAAACAGAAGTCCTTAAACAAATACAGACGCCAAGGTCTTTGGAACTCACTTCAGAGATCCGTGACAAAAGGAAGATGGACTCTGAAAGGAGCTCAGAGTATTCTCGGAAAGTTGAATTTTGCTACCTTTCTGGTCCCCAGAGGTCAAATTCATACTCGGCTGATACAATTACAGTTAATGCTAAAGCTGACCCCTCAGCAAAAGTCTCTGATAAAGAAGGAGGTCTTGTCAGAAATGAAATGGTGGATGATCAACTTAGATCATGTTTCAACTCTCATTTTCCCAGCCCAACACATTCTCTGACTACGGATGCGGCAGATCACGGCCGGGAGCCCTGATCGACTATGTACCTCTGTTGGGTTGTTGGACAGACAGAGGGGGGGATATTGCAACATGAAGGAGATGACAGCAATCTTAAATGCCTTAACGTCTCTGACTCAGAATTTGAGAAGTTCAGAACAGGACAGTCGTAGCCTACTTGAGGAACAAGGGGTGCACTAAGTCGATGGGTCTCCTTCATCTGACATTTCAGATTCTTGCGCTTTTGGACAAGCACAGAATCTCTTTACAAGTGCAGTATTTGCCGGGACGCTACAATGGCCTCACGGATCATCTATCCTGAGGGATGACATTACCAGAATGGCACCTTCTACCCCCAGCGGTAAGAGCTGTTTTTCACAAGTTAGGGGCAGTCCAGTAGTGGATCTATTCGCTCCCTCGAGGGCTCACTTCGTGGATCAGTATGTCTCGATAGATTCCCACGACAAGAGAGCAATGCTTCACAGCGTGTTCAGCAGGAGTTGGAATTTCCCCTTGGCATGGATCTTTCCTCCCCCCTGCTTAATGCCACGAGTGCTGGCACATCTGAACAAGTCATCAGGGGTGTACCTGGTTGTAGCCCCAAATTGGCCAAACTGTTTTGGTTACCAGACCTAAAGAGAAGAGCCCTAGACCGACCTCACATAATACCCATGTTGGTCGACAACTTGATAGACTTATCGACAGGACTTCATCTTGAACAGGTCCAGAAGCTCCAACTACAGGTGTGGAAGATTAGGGGTGGAGTGAAGCTTTGAACGATTGGTCACAGCAAGAAAAAGCTCTATTGAATGCGGGTTGGCGCAAACCTAAGCTTACAACTTATCACATGGTATGGAAGAGCTGGAAGGAATGGTGCGCCATTAATAATACATGTCCTAATAACCCTTCGGGATCTCAGCTGGCACGGTTTTTTAGTATACTTAAGAGTGAGGAAAGGCTTGGATCCCAATACTATAGCACTTCACAAGTCTGTAGTGTCGGTTTTGTATGACCCCATAGGCGATTTGAGGATAAGTAATCATCCCTTGGTCAAGCAAGTGATGAGAGGTATAGGAAATTCTGCAAATAAGAAGCTTAGAGCATTTACTTGGGATCCAGGACACTTGGTGTCTTAGCTTTGTAAGAATCCTTCAAATGACCTGACTCTTTTCGAAGCATCTCGTAGATGTTCTGTTAATTTACTTCTGGCATCAGGAAGACAAGTACAGGATCTGACCTTACTACATGCATCTTCCGATAATCTTGTTGACAATGATGATCACATTGTATTATTGCCAAATTTTTTGGTTCTAAGAAGGACACCTCTACACATAGACAGTCTGGTTGGAAGCTTTACAAAGCAGAGGATCGTAATATAGATTCCATATTCTGGTTGAGAAAGCTTATGTCTTTGGGTGAGAACAGAAGACATGAAGCTGGTGTTGAATGTCTGTTTATTTCCACGTTGGGGCCTGCAAGGCCAGCCTCGAGAACTGCTATTGGTGGATGGATTAAAACAATTTTGAAGGATGCTGGGATTGATGCCTCTCCTGGGAGTTTGAGATCAGCTGCAGCTTCAAGAAGTTGGCTGGAAGAGTGTCCTATAGACACCATTTTGGAAAGAGGAAGCTGGAGTTCAGAAAACACATTCAAGAAATATAGACAAATCAGAGGTCTCAATGTTGAGGTGCTGAATCCCCCCATTCACTCTCAGTCTTTGACCAAGTTATTGCAAGCAATACAGTAATAGTCACAATTTTGGCTTTAGAATTGTCACCAAGCGATAACAAACACTTCTCACATTATATATTCTGGATAAGCAACGACACACATAATGTTGGAGTTTTACCTACCATTAAAACTCTTATTATGTTGTCTTGCTTATCCAGAATATATTTAAGCTCTGCTTGGTGAGTCCAAATTGAATTAACACGGCATTTCAAGATGCCAACTGCACGGCGACAATTGACAGCTGAAGGGAGTTGCAGAGGAATGGCGGGAAATTCAAGATAAAGCAATGGATAAGACCGACGCTGGCGGGAAATAGGGCTGATATCTCACATTATATATTCTGGATAAGCAAGACAACATAATAAGAGTTTTAATGGTAGGTAAAACTCCAACATTATTTTTTTATTGTGTGCACGACGAAAAAGTGAGGTGATAATTTCTCTACATTTTGGTCAAAAATGTTTTGGGAGGAAATTTTTTTTCATTTTTTTCCGAGTTTGAATCTTAAAATATGGCAGTTTTTGAAAACTAAAGTGTATTTCAAATACACAAATCTAAAAGATAATTTTATCTAGTTTTCATAAATGGTATTTGTTTTTCCGACACTTTCAAAAATAAGAAATATATAGAACATTCAAAATACTTAGGAAAAATTCCAAATTTTGTCGAACATCAATCGTTAAAACAGAGATAAACTACCCTCTCAGGCCGTGGAAACCATGTGTATTTTTTTCCATGAACAATTTTTTAATTAGTAATGTTTTCACATCCGCGGCCGTTTGTCAATTGAATAAAATTTTCACTGGGTTTTTTAGTAAGGCTGATAATGTTTTAGAGAAACACACGAGAAAAGTGGTTATTGCCGTGGCCGGGATATGAACTCTGCATTTTCTGCTATATAATTTGAGCTGTCGAGACACTCTTCAGACCTCGTTACTCCAATAAATATGATGTTTCAAAATTATTCATTATTTAAAATTTCAGTAAAATGGTTGCTATTGCAGAGCCTGATTGCTCATGGTGAAAACTATATTGGGAGCTGAAAATAGTTACATTTACTTAGAAATTTTAAACACAAAAGCATTGAAAATTTCATGACGCCTGAGCCCCAATTCTTTAATGGGAGAAAGTTGAGTGGGGTGCACAAACATTGCTTTTCTGCTAAATTCAAAAAGATTAGATTAATACCTCGTAGCTAACACTATTTCAATAGGTCACCTAGTCAAGTAAGTTAGGTGAACACCGTACTAACGAAATTCATAGTGTTCTGGACTACCGCTTTTTATTTGCACCTACACTTATTTAATTATTTTATTGAACCTGGCTATTAATATACAGGGTGTTAAGGGATGTACTTGACTTACTTACCAGTGATTCCCGATAGCAATGGGTAAAATCTGCATTTTGCCAGAGGCCTCCGAGGCATGCTTCCTTTTAAAAGTACTCGAGTTCTAGGAGCATGGTGCGGACTGGGTACTGGGTGCTGTTGCGGCTACCGCGATATACGGGTTCGGCCGGAGTCAGACCTCAGAGCCGGAACCCGCTCAAGACTGGAATCCGGACAAGAACCCGAGTATCGCAAGTGGCTCGGACATTCGGAGGCATTTGGGTTCCAGTTCCGAGTTTAACTCTGAGTTCTGGGTTTGGGTCCGAGCCCTGGACCGGGTTTTCTGGGAGTAGTCTATTTGTAAAAGGAGTAGGAGTAGGATCCGCTTCTTGCGAAGAACCCGAGTTCAAGAGCCCATTCCAGCTGAACCGACACACATCGCTAATTCTTGACATTATTTGGTGGGAGTAAAAATGTGATCAAAATTTTGGTCTCCGGTGACTTTTTTGATGTTTTTTTTACAAAATGAAACAAGAAAAAATCCTGGTCACTCAGCCGAGTAGCTGCCCAATCCCTCACCCCAATTCTAACGATCTAATACTTACTGATTTTTTAATGCTTATGTCAACGGAGACCAAAATATCATGCTCCAAATAATATCAGGAATCACTGGTTAATGTAAGTCAAGTACGTCTCCACTCTGTATACAGAGTGAAACATGCAAAGCAATTTGAAAAAAAAAAATCTTTTGAACTTCTACCATCATGTTTAATCATCACCTTTTTAAATTAGCTTCACACTGGAAATCCTGCGGAAAATAATTCCCCTCAGGGCCTATGTCATCTTTGGGGATGCTGTGTGGAGTCTTTAGGAATGGAAGGAGAGGAAGTTCTGGGAAGGAAAAGGGTATTAGGGGTGGGCAGAATAGAAGGTTATGAATTCATCCCTCCCACTACGGTGCAAGGCGATTTTCCCTGGTCAAATGGTCTATCAACCATTCTCTCCCGATCCGGTCTGCCATGCAGCAGGTGGGCAGACGCATCAGCCGCCAAGACCTGGACGAACCTCACCCCATGAACCCGAGCACCCCTGCTAAGTCACCAAACGTAGCGAACCACTTGGGGTGATCTATGGCAGAGGTGTTGGTTATCCAATAAATGGTTCCCGGGGCTGCAGTACCCATACCCGCCTCCCAAAGGCTCATACAGCAAATGAATTGAAAAGCAAGAAGTTTAGTATGTATTTGTGAATAATTACCGTTCAGGACTCGTCACAACATCATCGATGATAGTTCCCGGCTGCGGGTTGCAATGCGTATCTGCTAAGATGAAACGTGTGTTAAGTCGTTTGGAAACTATAATGAAACCCATTTTTATTCTGGCTCCCTTGTAAATTTGATCCAGGGAATTCTTTATCACCTCCACCTGTGGACAAAAAATACTATTAACCCTCAAGCCTCACACATACTTTGTCAGAGGGTCAAAATATTTCCGCTTTGCAATAAAATCCAAATAATGAAATATTTCTGAACACATGTGAAAACTAAAAACTTTTTGAAAGGTCAAAATGCTGTCAAATTTTAGATTTCGAAATAAACATATAATTTTTGAAACATAAAAAAGTTTTTTTAAAATGGCTCACCTTAAATTTTTTGTAACTAAAACTACTGATAAAGAAAAAAT
Organism: Limnephilus rhombicus; assembly: GCA_929108145.2. Classification (NCBI taxonomy): domain Eukaryota; kingdom Metazoa; phylum Arthropoda; class Insecta; order Trichoptera; family Limnephilidae; genus Limnephilus; species Limnephilus rhombicus. The sequence continues at coordinate 825,149 of OV815282.1, forward strand.
TAAAACACACACATATTTTATTAAACAAATGTATTAGATATAAATGTAATTGCCATCTCATTTTTTTGTCATTCCATGTAAAAATTTATCCATCTACCTCACAACGCGAGATAGATGGATAAATTTATATACGATACGCACAACTTCCGAACGACTGCACCAAATTGGATAATTCTTTTTTTTTGTGTTTGTTATTGTCAGGACAAGATTTTTATAAAAGAAGCGGTGAGTTCTGGCATAATGAAATTTGTATAAAAAAATTGCAATAGGTGGCACGCGAGCTGTTTGAAAACTGAATGTATGGAATGCTGGAGGGGTGAGAGGAACTCGGGAGGGGGAAGGGGAACTCGAGAAGGGGGTTCGCGGGGCAAGGGAAGGCGGAGTGGAAATGGTTGAGGGAAAGGGGGTTCGGGAGAGGAAGGGGAGGCGGAAGCGGAACGGGACACGGGAATGGGAAAGGATACGCAGGGAGAAATAATTTCTTTATTAAGTGGCATAGCAACGCACGCCGGGAACTCGCTAGTAATTAATAAAAAAATCCCAAAGTAGAATTTTTTTTTTTCAAATTGTTTAATAATAAAATGTTTCACCCATTCCTAAAATGACTTCAGTCAATTTACATGTTCAATGGTATGCTATTTACAGACCGTGATTTACGTGTCCTAAATAACTTAACTTAACTTAATGAGCGCTTCTAAAATTACCGTGACGGCATAAAAAAGGCAATGAACGTACGTTCCTTATGACAATAATGCTGCAGCTCTTTCAAAAGATGAGACACACAATGTACATAGGTCTGTTTCCCCCAAAGGAAAAAAGTCATCATTTCAAATGTCAATGCTCTGATGGTTTTGCTTTTGTTGTTAAACATATAGTGCTGCATCTTTTTCTTACACACTAAATAACAACAATTGAAAATGAGACAAATTGTGAACGTATGTCGGCACCCCTCCAAAGGAAACATAGGACCATTATCATATATCTCCCTCAAACTTGTAAAGAAAATGAAATGAAAAAATTCCCGTCGCCGTGGTAGAGCCGTAATAAGATATATCTGTTTCCTCCGAAGGAAAAAAGTAGTACTTTAGCCACTGGAACGCTATAGCCAAAATTTCTCGGATTGGCTAGCTGCTAGTTTTAGGCAAATTTTCCCTAGATACATCAAACAGGCCTGCGGTTCCATGTTGACGTTTATTAGAAGGTAAAAGATACTACTTATATTCATATTCAACAGATGGCAGTGTACTCTAGTTTTTTCCGAATTATTTCACTTTTCAAAATCGTAATAGTAATAAGTAAATTTATTTAAAACAATCAACTGTCAAAATGCCTCAGTGTAAAATGTGGCTTTTTATCGTGTTTTAGTGGATTTTTCTTTCTATACCAGTGTAATAATGATTGAATTAGTAATACATTCAACGTGTTTCAAACTTTAACCTGTCATTTGCCAGAGACGCGGAATTGCGGGCGGATCAAATTTCAAAAAAGAATATTGATTCAAATAATTTGGATGCGATTTTAAATTTTTTGTATAAAGAAACTGTACCAAGGAAGAGGTCAGAATAGCTTCCTCCATTCTTGTTCTTAAGGTAATTTCCGATTTTTCCAAAAAACGCTGACCCTTGAGGGGTTAAAATTCAGTGAATATTTGAAAAACAAAATTTTTGTGATTATGTTTGCGTATTTTTTTGCCGATTGGACTGTGATTTACAATGTAGCATTTTCAATAAATAAACCAATAAACTAGTGTCCGACAGAAACTAGTTTTTACGGAAACCGAAACTGAGTTTCGGCTTCGGTCTCAGGTTCGGCCGAAACCGAAACTTCCATATAAGGTCATGTTTTCGTGGAAAAAAAATAGTCAATCCTAAAATCAGCCTTTATTTTTAAATCATAAATTAATCATACAGTCTCTGATATTTGAAATAAAAATAAACGTAACATAATTATCACTCCAATTTGGGAGGCGGGAATGGGTACCGCCGCCCCGGGAACCTTTATTAGATAACCAATACCTCTGCCATAGGTCGGACCAAGTGGTTCGCTACGTTTGGTGACTAAGCAGGGGTGCCTGGGTTCATGGGATGAGGTGTGTTTAGGTCTGATGACCAGGACACACTGAACCCTAGATTCCTACCCACCCCTTAAACCCTTTTCCTTCCCAGAACCATCCTCTCCTTCCTTTCCCTAAAAAACTCTCCACACAGCATCCCCAAAGATGACATAGGCCCTCAGGGAAATTATTTTCCTCAGGGCCTCCTGTGCAGAGCTCATGTTAAAAAAAAAAAACTCCTTATTTCAAATAAATTATTTATGCTTTTTGAAACCATAATCGTAAATCGCTTAGTAAATAATATTTAAAACATTACTAGCTGACCCGACAAACGTTGTTCTATCATATAAATTATTTCTAGTGAATATTTTGGTTGTTAAATAAAAAATAATGAATGTATTGTAAGTGTGTGGGGATGGGATCTATGACAGAAATAGGAATGGAGCGCTGTAGACGATGACCGCCGATAAAAACAAAAAAACAACAACTAAAGTAGGAAAATGAAATAAAGAAAATCAATATGAATTTCGAAGAGCAATTAAATGTAGGATATTTTTGTCAGTCCGTCTTTAGCCAACACAAATAAGCTCAATGGTTTGCCCACGCGAGAACATGACGCCGAATGATATATCAAAATGACGCGACGCTTCTCGTGAATGTCTTACGCATGGATGGATGAAATTTCGATGAGGCGAACGTAGCGCCATCTGTCATTCACCAACATAAATAATTTCGTTCTGTTTAAAATACGAAAGACGGTTAGTTTGTTCATACAAAAATAGTAAAATCGAGATTAAAAATGGGAGGGTGGGAAATTTAGGGTTGTGGGTATTTTTGATGTCAAATAATAAAAAATACAAATAAATAAAAAATGTCAAAAAAATTGAAATATTTTTTCTGGATAGGGACACCCTAATCACCTAGCGGTATCAAATATAATTAAAAACGTATTCTCGTACCTACCAAATATATATAAAAAAAATTCATTAAAATCGGTCAAGCCGTTTCGGAGGAGTGCGACCACAAACACCGTGACACGAGATTTTTTATACGTAAGATTAACAAATAACATAAAATAAAAGGTATGGCGGGGTATTAATATAAGAGATAGTCGACATTCACAATGGCAATTTATTTCACTTATACAGGGTTCATAACTTATAATTTTAGTAAAGAGTAGGTACAGAACAGTTTAGCACACAATATAATCACATTCAGCCTTACTAAAAAAAAAACACACCGCGACCGATTAACTGTGTTATTACAATAACATAAATAAAGCTCGTATACACTAAAACACGTTTTATTACCAATAACGTTTCTTACGTGGTCACGCTGTTAAAACGCATTGAAGATGTGACAACGTTGTATATCGTTTTAATTTACTAGGAAACAATGTTGTTTTAATTTTTCTCCGCAAGGGGCATTATTGTCGCGCCTATGCATTAGTTCTTCTGCCCGCGACAGCCCGCGATGACAAAACAGCTCGGTGTGTTTTATGGCGGGATATCGAAAATTTTGTGAGTTTACTTAATAATTTCTATTGTAGTGACGAATTTACTCTTCTGTTCACATAATTGATATATTTACCATGTTATTTGTGTGGTTTACATCAGTTTAATCAAGTTATTGTACAAACGCCGTACTTTCAAAGTTGAACTGTCAGAATATTGTTTTTTATAGGTTACTTAAAAGATAAAATTTTCATTTTAAGATCTCTATTTTAAGAGAATTTCTTAACCTTCCCCATACTAAGCATCCAAAAATTCCGTGTGCACCGAACCGGGGGATCGCAAGCCCCCGCTCGTATTTGTACAAATCGCAAAATATTATGTGTTCTAAGTGACGTCATGTCAACCATCTGGCTTGATGCGGAATGTGACCGGAGCTGTAATAGCCACTGAAGCCCTAGCTAGCCAGCGCTTTCTAAACAGTGGGATATATTATTAAATAAAAATAATTTGTAAACATTGCAGTTTTGACTGTTCTTTATATTTTTATTTAAACTTAAGTATTTCGATAAATTTAAAAAGAAAGTATTGTTAATAAAATTAATATACATAACAACGATAATTTCTTTACATAGATAGGTAACTTTTGCAAATATTCTTTAATTCACATTCAGAGATTTCAGCTTGCCTGTATACTTGTGAACTTGTCACATAAAAATGTATAAATATATTTATGAGACTTAGAAATTACATTCCTAGACCAGAAACATTGTAATATAATTGTAAACATTGAATAATAATATGCACATTGTTATGTTCAATAAAAAAAAAACACGCAAAAGTCTATTATACTATCTCCATTCTTTTTTTTTTTACATGAGCTCCACACAGGAGGTCCAGAGGAAAATAATTTCCCTCAGGGCCTATGTCATCTTTGGGGATGCTGTGTGGAGGTTTTTTTTAAAGGAAAGGAAGGATAGGAGTGTTCTGGGAAGGAAAAGGGTTTAAGGGGTGGGTAGGAATATGGGGTTCAGTGTGTTCAGGTCATCCACCTCCAAGACCTAGACAAACCTCACCCATGGACCCGGGCACCCCTGCTAAATCACCAAACGTAGCGAACCACTTAGGGTGACCTGTGGCAGAGGTGTTGGTTATCCAATAAAGGTTCCCGGGGCGGCGGTATCCATTCCCGCCTCCCAAATTCTGAAGGAAGCCGAAATCGACACACAACTATTTGGAGCGGTAAAGTGCTCCCATGAAAAAATGACCAATAAAAAAGTAGATTAAAATGTATTAAAATTAAAACAAAATAATAATGATGTAAATATGTGAAGCGTAATTTTCAATTCATGTTATCTTTAAAAAGCTTGTCCCCTTTTAATATGCAATGTTGTACTCGGGTAGTAAAAGGAATATACTTTTAAAGGATTGTTAAGACTAATATAATTTGAACTAAATTATGTCAGGGCGTCATTGGTTCTCTGCAATATTGAATATTTATGGTTTATTTAGTTTTATTGTCGGCGTTGCGGCTTTGTTACATTTTTTCATCATTCCTTCGATTCTTTCCTTCTGGGGGATGGTAAGCATTGCATTTGGTTTACTGAATACTATGGGTTTTGTTACATTTTTATATAATACTATTGTTTTCATACTTATTTTTAGCAGTTGATTAGTAAGGTTTTTCCTAATACCCTCCGGATTATTTTCAAAGTGTATATTATAGGTGTTTTGTCTTTTACAGTGCACTAACATTGTTTTTTTGTTAAAATATTTTATTATTACAACTATAAAAGGTACATAAGACCTAAACAAACCTCACCCCATGAACCCGGCACCCCTGCTAAGCCACCAAACGTAGAGAACCTTACTACTTGGGGTGACCTACGGCAGGGGTGTTGGTTATCCAATAAATGGTTCCCGGGCTGCGGTACCCATACCCGCCTGCCAAATTTTTTACCCATCCCAAATTTTAAGTAATACGACTAAGAAAGCTTTAAAGGAGCGTACCTACAGATAATATTTTTATGTACAAAAAAACATTATCATAAATAATAGTATCAGAAACGTAAAAAACGTTTAACATCCTCTGCATAAATATACCAAACCACCCACATCCTCAGAAACTAAAAAAAGGTCGAAACTGACCGGGACTGTTGAAAGATAATTGCAGCGCAGGTATAACTGGCAGAATGTACAAACAGTATAACTGTCTCGCTCCTTCACATATGTACTACGGGCTGTCCCGGGTGGCCATCCGGGTAAGTTAGACTGAGAAAAAAAACATGACTCGAGAACGTAAAGTAAGGACAAAAATAATGGTATGGAAATGCTAGCGGGCACCGCGATTTGCCCTAATATTTATCAAAAACATTTTTTTCTATCTTATGTGCTTTGAATATTGATAAACAAAAAATGGCAAAAAAAAATGTTGGTATTTTCTCAAGGATTACAAAAAATATGAATGAAATTGTATAATTAATTAACGAGATATCGCAAAAAAGGTGGATCTTGGGGATCTTGTAGTCCCCGGTCCGGGCTGGCTGGGTTAAAAGTGATAATTTTTTATAATATTAAAATCTAATACATGTGTTCGTAAACGTATCAAAAAAATTAACCTCTTTAGAGATGCAAGAAATCTGTTTTAAATTTCGGTATTATTTCTAAGTTATTTTTTTGGCAATAAAAAAAACTTTGAGATTTTTTATTATTTTTTTATTGTATACACGATGAAAAAGTGAGGTGATAGTTTCCTTCCAAATTTATTACATAAAAGGACTGTGTTTTTAAAATTTTGATTTTATTTAAATTTCTCTACATTTTGGTCAAAAATGTTGTGGGAGGAATTTTTTTTCCGAGTTTGAATCTTAAAATATGGCAGTTTTTGAAAGCTAAAGTGTATTTCAAATATTCAAATCTAAAAGGTAATTTTATCTAGTTTTCATAAATGGTATTTGTTTTTACGACACCTTCAAAAATAAGAAATATATAGAACATTCAAAATACTATGGAAAAATTACAAATATCGTTCGGACATCAATGGTTAAAACAGAGATAAACTACCCCCTCAGGCCGTGGAAACCATGTGTATTTCTTTCAAAGAACAAATTTTTAATTAGTAATGTTTTCACATCCGCGGCCGTTTGTCAATTGAATAAAATTTTCACTGGGTTTTTTAGTAAGGCTGTGAGAGTTTAAGGAAAGGTTACGATTGTCCTCACTCAGCACTTAGCGTATTTAGGTACACACTCCAACATAGGACCCGCGGTCTCTTAGTTGGGCAAACGGTGCCCGGTAAGTAATGTCCACTAGGGCACTGTTACTGTGATTCCCAAGGAGGACCCAGCGGGATCTCTCGACTTGGTACCGGTTGGTTAACTTAGCACTGACCACTAGGATGCTGTTGCTTGGTTTACCCGGAGTCCGGCTACACTGACTTGAGATCGGTCAGTACGCCCTTATATACCTCTTAGTGCCGGGGCTGCAGCGTCCGGCTGGCGGGGGGATGGGGGTGGCTACGGCCGATGGGGTGTCCTTTCGGTTAGGTAGCTCGGCGAAAGTTGCAAAGCGAAACAGCGCTATGCGTGTGAGGGAAAAAGTATTCGGATCCGTGCGTCGGACAAAATACTGGGCGCTACATCGGTAGAAAACAAAATTACTTTTTTAAACCGAATTTCTTTAGGTCCACTAAACAAAAAATACTCTTTAATCTTAAGAATGACCAGGACATATTGAACCCCAGATTCCTACCCACCCCTTAAACCCTTTTCCTTCCCAGAACTCTCCTCGCCTTCCTTTCCTTAAAAAAACCCTCCACACAGCATCCCCAAAGATGACATAGGCCATAGTGTGGTGCTCATGTAAAAAAAAAAAAATAATTTCAGAGGCGGGAATAGGTACCGCCGCCCCGGGAACCTTTATTGGATAACCAACACCTCTGCCACAGGTCACCCAAGTGGTTCGCTACGTTTGGTGATTTTTCAGGGGTGCTCGGGTTGAGGTTTTTTTTGTTATGGGATGAGGTTTGTCTAGGTCTTGAAGGGGATGACCAGGACACACTGAACCCCAGATTCCTACCCACCCCCTTTCCTTCCCAGAACTCTTCTCTCCTTCCTTTCCCTAAAAAAACCCTCCACACAGCATCCCCAAAGACGTCAAGGCCCTCAGGGAAATTATTTTCCTCAGGGCCTATCATGAACTAAATCATTTCAATAGCGAAATAAAACTTACATTTTTTAAAATAATGTTATGTAGGTATAAACATCTCCAATTTCACAACAAATAAACCAAACTACCGCAAAGTTCGCGGAGCGAACACAAACAAGTGAATCAAGTCCTGACACGACTATGAGTGCGGACGCAGCAAAATGACACTTCGTGGCTCGCAGTTCAGTGCACCCAACATGTCCGATCGCAGAACGAAACCTCCCGAATTCAGTTTCGGTTTCGGCCGTAGTTTCGGCTGGATTGCGGCCGAAACCGAAACTAAGCCGAAACTCGTTTTTTGGCCGAAACTAGGCCGAAACCGAAAGTTCGGTCGGACACTACAATAAACGAGTTAATTGGTATTGTGGATTTAAGAAAATTAATGCATCTGTTTGAGGTGCTGCAGTTATTTTTGGTAAAGAACCTTATAAATTCCATTTTAGTCCATTTTAAAGTGTAGCCATTTGTTGACCACAATTTGTGTCAAAAGTTTGTTCAAAGGGAACATTGAACACTTCACAACTTATATATTTATTTGTAGATTGTGATTATCAATTAGACCATTTAAAAGAAACTTCATAGAAAATATTTAATGTGAACGCAAAATAGAATTTCCTACGAGAGTTTGTTGGTAGAAAATCCTGAGAATATTTCTGTTTCAAATGTTTACAATTTCATAATATTTTTTTTATAAATCCTATGAATATGTGATAATCGACAAAAGATAGGTTGGCTATATAGAACTATAATCAGTTTGTATATCTCAATATTAAAATTTGGAGGTATGATTTTTTAAGGTGGGCGGAAAATATTCAAAACGGTCACCAAAAAATTTCCAGCAATCCGAGAAAAAAGTTTAAATTTCGGCTGTCACTCCAGTGGTTAAGAAACAGTCACACATATTTAAATTTCGGCTGTCACTCCAGTGGTTAAGAAACAGTCACACATATTTAAATTTCGGCTGTCACTCCAGTGGTTAAGAAACAGTCACACATATTTTGCGTATCTCATCTTTTGTCTCACCATTAGTAAGAAAGAGTTGCAGCATTATAACAAATAGGAATGTATGTAATTTATTGTCATTCTTTGCCATCGTGGTGCCGTAACCGTGAATCATCACCGTAATTATAAAAGCGTCTAATTAATTTCTTAAATGCCAGCATATCCATATTCTAGGGAAAATATATAACATAGTAAATTTTTTATAAATGTATCTGGTAAGACGGTTCTATTTATAAAAACATGATTTTGCAAAAAACAAGTGAGTTATGATTATGATGAAAATAGAATCAGATGACACAAGAAGAGCTAAGAAACCTATTCATAAGCTTTACATCAAGAAACTAGTGACGAACATTTAATGCAAAATGGAAGATAAATAAGTAGACCTACCTCATGATTATAAACGTGAGGAATTTGTCCTTCTCCTACACCATCCCTATAAATGATAATGTGCTCCGGGAGGGTCCCATTTACTTCCTTGTATCTTCGCAGTGCTTTTTTCATATTCAAGCCAAATTCATTTGACAGTTCTTCGCCGTTTACGTGCGGAGAAACGGTACTAAAGAATCGCGTGATGCCCCTGTCTAGAGAAGCTACCATAGAACCGAAACTTTTGGTTTTATTGCTTCCGTCGTGACAAACATCATATCCCACCACCATGAGATTGGAGAGCGGCATGGGCAGACTCCAGGGGGCACCGCCGACTTTACAATTTATTTGAACAGCGATCTTCGTGGCTATAGATTCGGCGTTCTTGTGGGTTAGAGATCGGGCCGTTACCACTTGAGTAGAAACTGCACGGTCGACGTAACACTTCTTCTTTATTGCGGCATATCTGTCAGCTCTGTCGCCGGTCACGGCGCAAATTATAATAGCAGGGTTAATCTGAGCAATGACCTCTTCCAGTTTGGTAATATAGGTAGGTATTTGATCATTGGGTATTTGTGCAACGAAGGGCTGCGGCAGCTTGAAACCCATGCGAGACCCATTTTGCGAAATGACTGCCGTAAATGCATCCATTTCTTTCCGCATCCGCTGGGGAACTACAACCGCCCACCGAATCACCTTTGCACAGCTTAGCATGTTGCGAATCCTTAACTCCTTGGTCCATCCTTCGGTGCTACTTCCGGCGGAGTATTTGCAAGACCCGTTGGGGCCCTGAAGAATTGTTTCCACCGGTAGCTCTCTTCCCGTTATTGTCACCAGATTTTTGCCGATCCCCATATCCCACTCTTTTAGATCCTGAAAATAGTCCGACATAATTGAAGACTTATCCAAAATATAAGTAAAATATGCAGCCATGGGAAGTGGAACCGAGAATAGACAAGTGGAAGGAAGAAAGGAAACTGTTCTGAAAAGTAATTATGAGGAAAAACTTGCAGTACAGTTCAGCCTTATTATATAATTGAGTTAAAAATTAATATCAACAATCGGCCACTTGCATGGATTTTATAATGACTTGGAAAAATTCGTGTGGATAGATTTTTCTACTAAGATTACGAATATCTTACTAATTTAAAATTCACTAGCTTTATTGTTATTACTTGCAAACTTATGTTTGTTTTGACAGATGTTATATAGTAAACATCGTACAGATGCTTTCGGCAATGGTTGTCTTAGGAGCGTATGGTAATGGTGCTGATTTTAACAAAACCAAATTTTAAAATATATTATTATAATTATAATTCACAAGAACAAACAAGTTTATCACTTTGGATTTAGTCATATATTGACGTTGAACATTATAGTGATTAATGATCAATAAGATGGATCAAGGTAAAAAACATTTATGAGATGTAATATTTTTGGTATGCCTCGTTATTCTCCTGCGCCATTCGTATGGAAAACTTAATTTTTTTAAAAATGATTTTCGGCTATGTAATTATTGTTTTTTCACATCCATAAAATTATGTCCCATCTTTCCGGTTCATAAAAAATCGTCCGATTTTTCGGATTGAAAGTTTAAAAAATCGCCAGGGTTTCAAAAATACGATTAAAAAAAAAATGGAATGTCTTAGAATATTTGCCAAAACTGGTTTTTTTTTTTAAATGTGATGCAAGTGGCCTATTATGGTAAAAGAACCCCCTCCAACAAGAAGTTGTCTGTCGGGGAACCGGATAAAACTGACAAATCAGAATGTGATAAAATAATTAGTTATTTGTATCTATATATATTTCGTGTTATCATATACATCAAATTGCCAGTTTAGTGAAGAGCAAAAAAAATACAGAAAAAGAGAAATGGTACAAATATATATATATATATATATACATAACACCGTCTATTTGGCGACCAGCATGGGCAAATATGCATCTAAAGTGGCGACCACCGACATTTGGCGACCGGTATACGGTCGCCACTTTAATTTTCGAAATTTTTACACAGTTCATAATACATGTCGTCACAAGCATTTTGGCAAAAATTGTCCTGGCCGCCAAATTGGGCTTGAAGTGGATGGTTTCGAATATTAAAGTTCTGCCGTCTGTCGCTACGCAGCTAGGCGCTAGGTGATATACACGGCCATGTATTCTGCCTTTCAATCCTACCCTTTAGGCAACCGGGTGTGACATAATGTGCCGCCTTTCATTCCTAGCATTTAGCGGCGACCGATGGCGTTGGCAAACTTGTTGGGAAATAACGTTGCCGGTTCATTTCAACTCCCGTACAAGAGTTGAGGTGCACGTGGCGGTGGCGTGATTTGCGACGTTGCCGCCACGCTTATTTAGCCGGTTGCCTCGAATGTTTTGCCTTTTAAAATTTTGTTGTGATCAATCGTATTCTCGTATAACGAGCATTGATGTACATGTGATTTGGATTGTCTTAATTACAATACAGTATTGATTACGGTTGACGCAATGAAACGGAACAAAATAATTGAAAGAATAACAGAAATGCAATATCAAGATGATTCTTCGGAGTCATACCTATGACATAGAATTCAGATAATCTGAGGTACTTGCCTTCAATTAATAATTCTTCTTTTCGGTCATTTATACGGTCAAATTTACTTCTTTAAAATTCCCTATTCTTATTTTACAGGAGTTCACTTACTCTGACGGTGATGGTGGGATACGACCCAAATCCCAAATTCATGCAGATTTCAAAGGTTTCTGATAGCGGATGTGTGAAACAAAAGGCGAGCTCACCAATTAATTTTAATTGAAAAAATAAAAATATTGCATGGATGATTCATCTGATCAAAACGACCCTCGTACATTGTTTCCACAAAACTTCAAAGTGTTGACCAAATCCAAGAAGAAAATTGATATAGAAATAACGAAAAATAAATACAGTGCGCAGTTCATATGCCGTAGAAATCAAAACTTTAGAAAACTAAAGTAGGCAAGAGTGGGTAGGCTACGAAGCACCGCACAAAGAGGAGACCGATTATTCTATCTTAGGGGCATACATTAATTGAGCTCCAAATCTTGAACAGTTTTTCAGCATATTGTCGCGATCATATTTACCACAATGGGGGGGGGCGTAACGGGATAGCATGGGGCGGGATGGGATAGGGTGGGACCCCAGATACACAACTGATGTCTCGTGAGGGGAGAGGGGGGGGGTTAAATTGGAAAATTAACTGCTCACGTTATTAATGTATGCCCCCTTATTCTCTCGCAGTCTAAATCCTATAGATGTATGTGTTTGCCTCTTTTTAGTGTCGCTAATTTTCGTTTCATCGAGTGTCAAATCACAACGGTGTTAAAGATGTTTTTACTTCAAAAGAGTTCGACTGCCAGATTTTTGTTTTTATTTCGAAAAGGACTTAGGACAGGTTGTTTTAAAAATTTGACAGAGTCATCAAAAATTAAAAATTTTAAGTTAATTTTCACGTTCTGTGTAAGTTCTATTCAAGTTCTGTTGTTATAACATTAAAGACCATTTGCGTTATAAATCTGAAATAATCACAGAACTTGAATACAACTTACACAGATTGTGAAAATTAACTTCAAATATTTGAAGAATCTGTCATTCTTTTTTAACAACCCGTTAATTATAATTTTAATTGTTTGAGGCGTGTTTTCAGAAATATTGTATTCGAGGAAACAACTGTGAAAACATTGAAAACAATGCTACTAAATTTAATATAAATGTGTTTTTGTTTTTTTACTTTAGTTTCACACAGGAGGCCCTGAAGAAAATAATTACCTCAGGACCTATGTCATCTTTGTGAACGCTGCGTATAGGAAAGGAAGGGGAGGAAGCTATGGGAAGGAAAAGGGTTTTAGGAGTGGGTAGGAATCTAGGGTTCAGTTTGTCAAGGAGTGACGGACGTATGAATCCATCCCTCCCACTGCGGTGCAGGGCAATGTTCCGAGAGAGTGCGGCTGGAGAAGTTAAAGGGACTTCCTCAACCACTCTCTCCCGATCCGACCTGTCATGCTGCTGGTCGGCAGACGCATTCGCCACCAAAACCCGGACAAACCTCACCCCATGAATCATTAGATGACTAAGTCGTAGGTGAAAATATTGAAATGAACCAGAACCCACCACATCAAATGCATCACAACCATATAAAAGTTTGTTAACCCTTAAATGCATATTGTTGCAAAACGGCAACATACCGTTCAAATCACCTTTAACTCTTTGGGGTATACTTAATGCATGCTGTTGTAGAATTATCACATTCACGGTAATATATTTTATCGCGTGGCAACACCATTTTTTTTCTTTGGCGAATGTCAAATGTCACTTTTTCTTTGACAAAGTGAAGATTCTTGAAAATTCTTTGAAAAGGTTAGAATTGCAATTTTGTTTTGCTGTTATTATTCTGATTTTCTGAGGTAAGTAGATACAAAAATATAATACCTATTTGTAATAACTCTTCTTTTCCGGTACACTCATTAGTTTTGAGAAATTGTTTTAGGTTTTGTTGGAAATATCGTTTTTTTGTATGTTGTAAATCTGCAACTGTATGCATTTACTAGAGAACATGCTTTCTTAGGTTTTGATCGCGCCTTTCATTGTTTTTCAGATGTCATCCTTGAATCAAAGGCAAATAGAAGAATATTTAGCACAAATCAATGACGGAGAGAGGTCTGAAGATGATCTCGAAGAGTCTGAGGAAGAAGACCCTGATAATTTTCACCTTGAGAAACCCTTAGAGGAGGAAAATGACGAGTCTGATATAGTGATAAACGAAACCTCTGCACATGATGAAGTGCCTCAGGTTCCCTTTCCTTCAACAACGCAAGCCAGTCGTCGAGCAACTATGAAGGGACTTGTTTGGAAGACCAAAGGGTTTGTTATGAGTCCTGACCAGACTGCTTTTCGTGGAAATAATACATACCCACCTGACTAAGGGATCCAGAAGCTACTCTAGAAGGAACTCCAAGTAGGTTTTTTTCACATTTTGTTACAACAGAAATAGTTCAGAGGATCGTTGAAGAGTCTAATTTCTATGCAGTTCAAAAAAATGTGACAATACCATTGTTACTGACTGAAAATGAACTAAGACAGTTCATGTCAATATTGTTATACATGTCTGTCATAAGATATCCCAACATTCGTTTATACTGGTCTAATACTGTAGGTTTTGAACCAATCAAGAAAATAATGACACTCAACAGATTTTAGACTATTCGCAGATATCTCCATTTCAACGACAACGATAAACATTTACCCAAAGATCATCCAGAACATGATAGGCTCCATAAGATAAGGCCTATAATTAGCCATCTAAATGAAAAATTTGCATCAGTTCCCATGGAACAAAGGTTGTCTATCGATGAACAGATGTGTGCTACCAAGGTGGCAGACTTTATGAAACAGTATTTACCAAAGAAACCTCATAAATGGGGGTTCAAAGTATATGTCATGTGCAGTGTAAAAGGCTTTGCTCACAAATTTGAAATATTCACTGGTCAAGAGAGTGAGCGGTTTCAAGATGAACCAGATTTTGGACCAGTGGGAAATGTTGTGATCCGACTAGCTAGAGGTGTCCCGAGGCATGTAAACCATATCATCTACTTTGACAATTTTTATACGTCTGTACCATTAGTTACCCATCTTGCCAAACAAGGGATATTTAGCCTGGGATATTTAGTTCAACCTAACAGACTTGTAAACTGTAAACTGCCTGACAAAAAAATACTAATGAAGAAATCTGTCCCCCGTGGAACTTACGAAGAACAGATGACTACCTATGACGGCATTGATTTGACATCTGTTAGTTGGAAGGACAATAAAGCTGTCACTTTTCTATCCTCATATGTCGGAGCAGAACCTATCTCTCAAGTAGAAAGGTTTGACAAAAAAAATAAGACTAGGATCAAGATTTCTTGTCCACACATAATAAAAGAATATAATGCCCATATGGGCGGAGTAGACCTCATGGACAGCTTCATTGGGAGGTATCGTATTGCAATGAGAAGTCGAAAGTGATACCTGCGTATATTTTACCATCTAATGGACATGACAGTAATAAATTCGTGGCTTATTTATAAAGATCTGAAAGAGACTGAAGCCAATTCATCGATTCTGAATTTGTGTCAATATAGACTGGAACTAGCAGAGGTACTAAGCAAAGTTGGTAATGCATCTGAACTCTGTAAAAAGCGAGGAAGACCCAGCACCAGTGACAGTGTTGAGATGAAAATCCAAGCCGAGAAAAGGCAAGGACCAGTTCAGCATATTCCACCTAAGGACATAAGGACAGATAATGTTGGTCACTGGCCTGATAATTGTGTTCGAGGCAGGTGCAAAATGCCTGGGTGTAAGGGATACACACAAACAAGGTGTGAGTAATGTGGAGTAGCCCTTTGCCTTACTAAAGCTAAGAATTGTTTCAGAAGTTTTCACATGTAAATTTTTAATATTAATTCCTAGTAAATGCATGGTGTTGTAAATCTGCAACATATGTTTTTTTTTAAATAAAATACCATTAAAACAATACTTTTTTTTTCTTCTTTATTTTTCCTTGCATATGCATGTACATGTCTACCAAATATATTTTTTTCAAGAAAAATAAATAAATCATACATTTAAGGGTTAAATCCTAATCAGACAGCCGCGAGTAAACATACTACAATAAAAAAAACAATTTCAGAGTGTGCAATTCACACGCGGTAGAAGTGAAACCTCCAGAAAAACTAAAGTAGACAAGAGCGGGAAGGCTACGAAGAAGTGCACAAAGAGGAGACCGATTATACTATCTCATTCTCTTGCAGGCTAAATTCTATAGGTGTATGTATTTGTCTCCTTTTATTGTTATTTTTCGTTTCATCGAGTTTCTAAAAGAAGTTTTCACTTCAAAATACAAGTGTGCAGTTCAGATGCAGTAGAAGTGAAACCTCAGAAAACACTAGACAAGGGTGGGGAGACAACGAAGCACCGCGCGAAGAGGAGACTGAATAGCTACGAAGCACCATACAAAGAAGAGACCGATTAGTCTATCGCATTATCTCGCAGGCTTAATCCTATGGATGTATGTCTTTATCTCTTTTTAATGTCGCTATTTTTCGTTTTATCGAATTTCAATCGTACCTACATCATCTCTAAATATTTAAATTTTTAAAATTAGTAAGATATTCATAATAAAAAAATGCTCGTACATCTATAGAATTTAGCCAACGAGAGAATAAGAGTATAATCGGTCTCCTCTTTGTGCGGTACTTCGAAGCCACTCCTCCCACTGTATTCTACTTGAGTTTTCTGAAGGTTTCACTTTTAATTGCGTACTCGGATTTTTTAAAATTGTTTCGGATACCTATTTAGCTACCTATTCGCTTAACCTTCGCATCTTCAGGGTATGAAATTAAACTGATCAACATCTACTTTGTCCCGCTCGAACTAAGCTCACGCACACTAACGAAATTCAAAACAATAAGCGCACACAAACTTAGCTGCTGCCGGCCGGAAACCCCTTCCCCCCGCTTGACCAACATTCCTTACACCTCACCCGCACAGCTGTGATGCATTGTAGGTGTAGCGTCTAGCTGTCTATCACGCATCTTGTATTCGGAACTCGGAAGTGCGTGCCGTAAGCCGTGCATATAGGTACCTACCTACCCAAGCAATAGGCCACTTGCATGGATTTCATAACGACTTGGAAAAAATCGTGTGGATAGATTTTTTTACCAAATTATGAAAATGGTAGTAAAAATTTTTAGAAATGAACTGTTTTTTTTATTTTTAAATAAATAAATCCATTATCTAGGCCCGTGACGTCACTACATGAAAATCTCCCGTCGCCAAAAATGTTCCTATTAATTTTGTAAAATTCCACACTGATTTATTTTTTTTATATGGCAGCACTTTGATTTCAGGCGAATTTCTGAATTTGACATTTAAAGTTCACTAGATTTATTGTTTGTTCTCTCAAACTTATCATTTGGTTTCTATTTGACAGATGTTATGAAGAGAACCACATACATTTTACGATGTCTGCACGTGTTTTGGAGGTATAATGGTAATGGTGCTGATTTTAACAAAATCAAATTTTACAATATTCTTCTTATTATTATAATTTACAAGTACAAGTATATTTCATTGGATTTAGTAATATAGACGTTGAACATTATAATGATTTATGATCAATAAGATGGATCAAGGAAAAAAAATATTTATGAGATGTAATATTTTTGGAATGCCTCGTTATTCTCCTGTACCCTTCCTTGTGGAACACGTTCTTTTATTAAAATGATTTTCGGCTATGTAATTATCGTTTTTTCGCACCCATAAAATTATGTCCCGTCTTTCCGGTTTATAAAATATGAAATTTTCAAATAATCGCCAGGGTTTCAAAAATATGATTAAAAAAAAAAAAAGGAATGTCTTAGAATATTTACCTAAACCGGAATTTTTTTTTTTTTAAATGTGATGCAAGTGGCCTATCCGCAAAATAATTATTTGTTCTTTGTAGCATTTTGATCTCGCCTGACTTAGTGATTCCTCAATGAATATATTGAGAGGGTATCGGCTCCTATAATCAATTAGTGAACGTTCGGCAATAACTAGGTAAGTGATAATAGACTGTGAGACGAGATAGGTAAACCCTACGTCATTGAGTACACGGATGAAACTACTTTGTAGTGATAATAACCTTAATAAAGCTGGTCTGCCGGTGTGCCTCTTGGCAGTAGCCGTGCAGTCATGGAAATAGTCAGCAAATTTTTTAGAAAAAATTACGTCATCGAGTACACGAACGGGAATGGTCTCAGATGATAAAGGTCTATTAGAAAATGAGAAAAAAGTAGGTCTGCCAACCGGCAGCCTGGCACGTTCGCAGGCAGCCGGCGTCAAAGTGGGGTAAAAAATAGTAAATTTTACGCCATCGAGTACACGAATGAAACCAAAGAATAACTATAGTCCAGATCATTCCATTTAAGAATTTCTTGGTCTGCCGACCAGCAGCCTGGCAGCTTTTTGTGTACGACATTTTAAAGTTTTTTTTCTTCTTAATTTTTCTAAACTTTGAATGCCACATTTTAAAAAAATAAGCGAAAAATATAAAAAAAAATAATTTGAGAGTTCCGAGTGTACCCATCCGTCAGGCGAGCCTTTCTACGCCAAACCACTTACGAAACCTGCCGCGGTGCCCCTCACTGCTGTCGCGTGTTAATATTTTTGTACAAATTTATAATAATAATAGTCCTTTTAAAATTGCCTAATAGTCCATAGTAGTTGAAAGTTCAAACAACCAACCCACCGTCGCCGTAAGAGCTGCGTTCGTCCGAAAAACGACGGAAATTTCCGAACCCCGTCCGTTTCATATCGGTTTCGCTTGCCCTGCTGCGTCGATTACATCGAATACAAGATCGAAACTAACGAAACCCTGTAGTCTAGATCATCTCATTTATGACTTCTTTGGTCTGCCGACCAGCAGCCTGGCAGTTTTTTGTGTACGATCTTTTAAAGTTTTAATTTTTTTTTAATTAAAAAAAATATATTTTCAATATCTTTATTGAAATTATCTTAATATTGAGCATTAATCCACTCGTCTCGTGAAGTAACGTCGGGGCTTCTTCGGTATGACCTCTCTAGTTTCCGCATTAGCCTCTTCTGACTCCGACACTCTTCATCGAACCAGCCATCAGATTTTCGGACTTTCCGCGTTTTCGAGGTGGTTGGAGCATATTTAATTAGCAAACTTGAAAGAATTTTGTTATACTCCTCGATGAGTTTTGTCGGCGTCTTAGTTTCCCAGTTGCTTTCTATGCACAAGGAAGACTTTTTAAGTTCTTCAAGGAAACTATCGAAATCAAATTTACGCCATTCCCTCGATACTATTGTTCTATATGGCACTTTAGGTGGGTTAAATTCAATTTCCGTGCGAATAAGACGATGGTCTGACAAACCTATGTCAAAAACATTTGCTATCAATGATGGGCCATTACACCTGGATACAAAAATGTCTAAGATTCCACCAGCATCATGAGTTGGCACATCGACCCATTGACGGAGTCCAAAGCTATCCAATAAGTCAATGAATTTAACAGCATTGGGTGACGCCTCGCGCTCAAGATGAATATTTATGTCACCTGTAATGATGAGAGTTTCAGAAAGTCCCAGTACCCATTCCAAAAAACTAGAAAGCTCTCTAAAAAAGTCTATACAAATCGGTTTCGAACCGGGTCGGTACAGCGTTAGCAATATAAATGACGATCCAGCAGAAGAAACACGGCATCCGATATACTCAAACGTACTGAATGTACCGTTTGCCACCTTGGTAAGCCGCAGTCCTGGTCGGGCTATTATCACAACACCCCCGTGATTCACGTGCGATATGTTATGAGCATGTTCCGTAGCTCGGGGTCGAGCCTCCTCCAGAACAGCATATCCTAGAGCTTGAAGTCTCTTGATTGAATAAGACTCGCCATTTTCATGCCAGCTTTCTGTGACGGTTAGGAGATTTTGTTCTCTGAAAATATCATCCACCTCCTCTATCTTGTTGTTTAGGGATCTTGCATTCCAGGAACCTACTGCGAGTCGTCTACTTCTGAAATTGGCATGTCGTTCTAATTGTATAACATTCACGTTATGGCATTTTTCAGGAACACGAAGGTCTTCAGAAACTAGACTGCTCCGTTCGTCGGTTGGTATGACCGCTTGAATACTCTGTTCTGCCAGAGAGATACTTTTATTACAATCAGTATTATTTTGAAAGTCTTTTTCCTGTCTGCGTAGATATTTTTTCTTGTGTTGACCACCCCGGCAACCACGATACCTAGTTTTAATGTTCGGGTCACGCACAAGGTTATACAAATTTATTTTTTCGACAACTAACGGGTCCAACAAAACAGATTCATTTTTAAAACTTAACAGTATTGTCCGATTGTAGACAATAGTAGTATTTACACTATGCATTGCATCACAGAAAAAAACATCGTAAATCACCGCACTAGAACTGAACACTTCAATGTAAGAATTTGAAAATAAAATATGCGTTATTTTATTAAAACTTAAATTAAGCTGCAAACTGCCGCACTAAAATTATTTTCAATTTGTACACTTAACTTAAAAACGGTAACTGTTATTTTAAGATATATTACAACGAAAAGAAATTAGGACTTCCCAATATTTTCAATAAAAGCTAAGAGCGAAGAAAAAAGCAACCGGCAAGCTTCGAGAGCGCCTTGCTTGATAACCCAAAAACTTAACGCAAATAAAAACTCAAATAAGAGAGAGTTGTCAGAAGAGTTCTGTGAAACTGGCATCTCATCTGCTGAACCGTCAAGACAACAGCACTAATCAATTTCTTGAGCACGCAGGTAAAATGTTCAATCCTGCTATTGTAGGTCAGAATGTCCAGCGATCAGACGCTATTCTTTTGGCAAGTAAAAGTAGGCTTGCTCCAACGTTTAAATCTGTTGATGACAGTAAATTCCTGGAAGGTAACAGGTATTTTCAAAGACAGCTTATAGAGCAAGTGAGAGATGGTGTCACTGTAGACATAATTCAGCTACTCTTAGCTGTAAAAATTGTTCACAGATAATTTGCTGAGGCAGCTCTGATGACTGTGTGGGCCCCTGTGAATAGTGTTGACGCAGAAAGATTTTTTAGTTTTTTTTTTTTTACATGAGCTCCACACAGGAGGCCCTGAGGAAAATAATTTCCCTCAGGGCCTATGTCATCTTTGAGAATGCTGTGTGGAGGGTTTTTTTAGGGAAAGGAAGGAGAGGAGAGTTCTGGGAAGGAAAAGGGTTTAAGGGGTGGGTAGGAATCTGGGGTTCAGTATGTCCTGGACATCCGCCTCCAAGACCTAGACAAACCTCACCCCATGAACCCGGGCACCCCTGCTAAATCACCAAACGTAGCGAACCACTTGGGGTGACCTATGGCAGAGGTGTTGGTTATCCAATAAAGGTTCCCGGGGCGGCGGTAACCATTCCCGCCTCCCAAATTGAAGATAGTTGCTATAATCTTGTATTGACAGATCGTAGAACGAACATGACACACTCTACTGTAGAAACATGTGCCATGTTGAGTTTCAACCAATAATAAAATAAACATGTTTCAAGTGATTTTGCCAATTTAATTGTTTTTCCCCTCTTGCCGACTCCCATTCCTTGACGTTATCCTATTTAGCTATAAACGCTATGAAAATGCAAAATTAAAGCTATAAAAGCTATTTTTTCAATAATTAATGCTACATTTCTTAAAAATTAAAGCTATGAATCAGTGTCTCTAGGTATAGGTATTGTGGATTTTTGTAATATGGTTCAATTCAAATTCAATTTGTCGTTATTTTATTGGTCTATGACATACATATTATTATCACTGTCATTTATGAATTTTGTACAGACTGTTTATAACGCTAATAAATAAAATAAAATAAGTGATAGCACAGTATCCCCCTTGAGACTCTCAAGGAGGACTCGTAGTACCACCCATGGTGGCAGTATTGTACATATAGTAGGTGTGGGTAGCTGTGTTGAGATAGTCATTGTAACCGACGTGTTACATACCCTCGTTTGTTTTTTCGGCAAAAGTCATCGCTGGCGGCATCCTCTACATTTAGTGGTCATTTCTTGGAAATTTCCTCCGAAATTTCTGGCCACTAAGCTCGTTAGTACCATGCCGCCAGCGACGATCTTTTCGCCGGAAATATTTATGTATAATTTATCATTATTACCCTTTTTTATTATGTACAATGCCCCGGTGCAACAAATAAATGCTTACGTGCTAAGGTTGCCACCGGGAGACATTTTAAAGTCTTATTATTTACATACTTGCTATTTTCCTGTGCTCGGTGGTGGTGGCCCCTGCAGGAAGCCAACCAAAATGGCACGCACCTTTCCCACTGGGCAGGGTGATGGCCCTGCAGGAGGCCAACCAGCAAAATATGTTTTTTCACTTAATCAAACTCTCACAACCCGCAGGACGATGAAATTAACACATTTCATTCCAGAGTCCTGCCGGGCATTCAGGGAAAGAGAATTTAAACCTCTAACCCTTAAACTCGCAATGCTAGGGCATTTTTAGCTCAGAAAAAAGACTTAGAAAAATTCCTTACAAAAATCCGTTTTTTCCCATTTCAAAAATCCAGGGACCTCGCAAGACGATGAAACAAACAGGTTTCAGTAGCTAGTCTTGCGAGGGACCTGGGAAAAATAGTAGATTCCTTATACAACCTCCCACAATTAGCCAAACATTTAAAAACCTAGCATAAATTGTAAAATTTCCACAAACTCATCAAACTAAAAATCTAGGGATAAATAATACCCACACAAATATGTTAGCATTAAGACATGTACATATATATTCCAAATGCAACCTGTATAATTATTTATAAATCGCAATTTTAAGCGACCACTTTCACGGGCGGCACCGGCAAAATAAGGTGTGACGGAAACGCCGCCCTATTTATATGTACGGGCAAGGTCAAACCTCCCACCACAAATTTGTACCACGTGGGCACCTTTTTCCCCAAATTTGGGTATAAAAGGACCCACCTTTTGCATAATAAATCAGTTCACATCTCTACTTGATAACTCGTGTTTTATTCTTCGGAAGTTTTTATCAACCAGCTGCCTCCCACCGACTTCTGCCTGTCTTCAGTCCTGGTGCCTACCTCCTCCAGACCAGCCGGCCCTACTTTGGCAACCGCCAGGCGCCAGGCTCAGGCAGAAGCATCGGCACATCCAGTGTCCTTTACGCATCAGGCACTGGGTGCTAGGGAGGTCAGCCCTTTATTATTTTTTCATCACCCCATCATTCTGACGTGCACTAAGACCGCCCCCTTTTTTACAGTTCTTGTGAAGACGCTGATACGTCTGTTACAGTCATCATAATATTATAAGACACAATGTAGTAAGTTGAGCATCATAATATACTAAAGTCGCAATGGATAATACATTATAGTAAAATGAAAAAAAATAAAGAATATACAAGAAATGAACTTAGAGAGCAGTTGAGACGAAAAGAGAATAAAAGAAACAAACAAAAGTAGATGATATTAGTTCCAATATTTTAAAAATAGTTATGCAATATTAATCTATTTTGTAGATCTAGTGGTATTATTTAAATACCAAGTAAATTTTTATGTTTGGTTTGGAGTAAATAGGTTATTATTATGCTATATATCTACCTACTACTCAAAAACAGGATATTTCTCCCCTTTAAGAGAACCTCTCTCCTTTAACCACGAACATTAAGACATTATAACACTATAATAATGAAATTGACATTTTTAATGACCTATTTAAACACTTCAAAAAATATATTTTACCATCAATCATACAAAGCTGATATTGTAATGAAGCCCTTTATTTTGTTTGTCTCACCATTATTTATTGTGTAAGAAAGAGCTGCAGCATTATTGCGATAAGGAATGTATGTTTATTGCCTTTTTTTTACCGTTACCATACCGTTACCGTGAATCGTCACGGTTAATATAGAAGCCTTTAATGGGACAGCTTTACTGTTATTTTGTGACAGGCGTCAAAAAGTAGTCAATTAAACTGTGTTGTCAGGTTTTTCAAAAAATAGTCAATTAAACTGTCTGTTATATCAGGTTTTTCAAAAAATAGTTGATTAAACCGTCTGTTATTTTAGGTTTATCAAAAACTAGTCGATTAAATTGTCTGTTATGTTAGGTTTTTCAAAAAATAGTCGATTAAATTGTCTGTTATATCAGGTTTTTCAGACAGTAGTTGATTAATCATCTCAACAACAACAACAGTCAATGACAGATGTCAAGTAAAATTTTGCTCCGTATAAAATAGTGAAATAAAGTGCAAAAAGTATATTTTTATAAATACACACTAGTTTAACAGTGGCCTAACAGTGCTGCGGGAATTCTGGAGCGAATATTATGTACGTACTGAACCGTATTTTATAAGAAAAACTCATTTTAAAAAGTTAAACAACTGCGATTTTTAACAATTCTGAATGCTCTACCTACATGTGGTATATTTATGCTACTTCTCCATAGGGGGCAGTAAATACCTAAGTGCAATAATTAATTATTAATTAATGGTTTCGCTATTGAACAACAGATGGCAATGCGTGCATAAATTGTGAAAGAAAATTTAATTTGAGTACAACTATTGCTCAATAGATAATAATAGTTTTTATAAATTACAAAACATATTTTTCTTTTATAAATAAATGTAAATAATATAAAATGACTTCTTTAACACCAGAAGAGAGGCTTAAAAATGCAAAAGTTCTTGTGAAAAATTTTAACAAAACATTGACTTTGAATATTTTGTCAAAGGATCAAAAGACCTCCCTAACGGAAGCAATGTGCGAAATGATGAGTCATATTGAGGCCATGGTGCAAGAATGCAAGGCACCAATAAACAATGAGAATGAGGGACTCAACAGATTGTTTCAATCGTTATCTAATATAAATAAGAACATTGAAAATCTTAAATCAAGTATTGTTTCTAAATCGTATGCTGAAGTAACGAAAAATGGTAAAATTAAGAGCTTAGCAGAGCTACGACTGTTTTCAAATTCGATGATTTTAGTTTCGGACATTGATGTAACGTCGCCCGTGTCGTTTCTTGAATTCGGCAACGAAAAATCCTCGACGAATTTGTAAATAATTTCATAACGCCTCTTCTAATCTAATTCTGCGGCATTTGTTGTAAGGCGTCGACTTTACCGTGAAACTCGTGTGTAATTATGTTCACAGAAGAAGCACCGTTCTCAGGGGTATAAAATCAGTTTTATTTGAGTTTTGGCAGAAAGGAATATTTTTCAAAGGAAATTATGCCTTTTTCATCTCAAATTATGTATTTTGCGGTTAGTAAATATTACTTTGATGAATCGAAAATTATTTTTGTTATTAATTATCACAAAGAAAAAAAATATTTTTGTCTTTGATTTTCTTTCACAACTGGACATATTTATTGTGAATAATATAACGGTTGAATAGATGATTATGTAGATACTTTTATTAATCCTTTTTTTTAATCTTTTTTATTTAATATTTGTAAAAAATTTGAACAATTCATCAAATATTTTAAAATAATATTCACGTTTTGTGTGAGTTCTACTCAAGTTCTGTTATTATATCATTATAAGCCAGTTGCATCATAAAAATTAAATATCACAGAACTTGAATAGAACTTTCACAGAACTCGAAAATTTACTTCAAATATTTGATGATTTAAAACCCATTATAAATTTTTAAGGATAATTTTTTTTTCAATCGGTTGCTTGTGCGTTGCTGGCAGACCATCTATTTTCTCGATTCATTACCTTTCACCGCGGAATGGATTCATATTTCCATCACTCCTGGACACACTGACCCCTGATTTCTAATCACCTCTCATACCCTTTTCCTTCCTAAAACTTTCTCTCCTTTGTTTACATAAAAACCCTCCACTTCAAACGTATAATCGACTTCAAAAATACCCATAACAATAAGTTGATATGAATATCAAACGAATTTATATATAGTGAAGATTTTTTGTACATATGCGCTGGTGTAAGTAAGAGTATATATAAAGTCAAGTATGTTTGCTCATCGCAATGGCTGAACCCTGCCGAACCAGCCAAACCATGCCCCAAGCGAAAATTGACTCCAAAAAAGTTACTTGTGAGCGTTTGGTCGACTAGTGCTGGTGTCGTTCACTACAGCTTTCTTAAATCTGGCCAGACGATTACGGCAGATGTCTATTGTCAGCAACTGCAAACCATGATGGAAAAGCTAGCTGCTAAACAACCGAGGCTGGTTAATCGCTCTAGTCCACTGCTGCTTCATAACAACGCTAGACCACACACTGCACAACAGACGGCTACCAAATTAGAGGAGCTTCAATTGGAATGTCTAAGACATCCACCGTACTCTCCGGACTTTGCCCCAACAGATTACCATTTTTTCGAAATTTGGATAACTTCTTGCAAGGGAAAAAATTCAACTCCGATGGGGCAGTCCAAACCGCCTTCATAGCCCAGTCAACCTGTGTTTTTAGATGGAAAAAAATATTATAAAGTTAATTTTTTCCCTATCGATTACTATCATTTAGACAAGTGTTTAGCCAAAAATCCTCGCCCCCGCCCCCCTTGCTCTCCCCCTATGCCCCCCCAAACATGAAAAGTGTAAGGGTTTCATAAATCACGTCTATCTCAATTACTAAACAACATATCGGATTGCAATTTATTTTATTCTCTCTGCTGTAACATTGTCTACAATTAATGTCCAGTTAACTTTCGTCGTAACTTTTACTGTTTGTTTGTAATTCGTATGTAAACATTCCTCGAATAGCAATAACATAAAAGCTGCCTGGGTCATCATGTGAGCTCTATAAGACTTAGCGTAAGCATGTCCTGACATAAGGTGAGGAATCGTTGATTTTCCATAAACAGAGGTCCACATTTCTTCGAATCCACTACCTTCCATAAACTTTCTTAAGCAACCAAGGAAACTCATTTGAAGATGGAATCCGCCTAGTCTGACGATTACTCCAGATATTTCACTTTCTGTAGAAGAACTTACAACAATGTCAACTGCTTTCAGGAAAAGTGGTTGATCAAATGTGACAATACACGGCTGGTCAGCTACCTTACTTTCTTTAGAAGCGTAACTAAGGGCAGAATAAATAGCAGTCAGATTTCCTGGATCTATGTTTATGAAAGGCAAAGCTAGTACATAAGATGGTTCAAAGTTTTGTTTACCATCCAAACAGTTTCGCATGTATCCAGACCATCCAGGTAGTGAAACTGGCACAAAAGCAAAACAAATAACACAAGACACGTCCTCCATTTTGGTTCACAAAAACAAACACAAACCGTAAAACACAATCACTGCGAAACACGGACATTTGCGACGCGACCCTCTCTCTGGACTCTGACCTTGGCATGATTCACTCTGCATGCAACAACTCTGGCATTTTTAATTGCTGAAATTTTGAACTGATACCAGTAAGCATTATTTCACTTCTTCAGTAAAACCAAATTTTAAAGCAATTGACAAAAAATACAATAAATAAGTATAAACAAACATGAGTAGTGCGGCAATGAATCGGCTGCCGCGGAGCGCCGCAGAGATGGTGCGCACCAAGCATTCACGGTTGATATCTGGTGTTTTCTTGCCATAAAGTACACATTAAAATATATTATTTCATAGCTCATAGAAAGGGCTATAACCTTTGTAGGAAACATTTTTTCATAAAATGTCGGCCTGAAAAGTTCTGTGACAAAAAGTAAAATTTCGTTCCAAAAAATATACAAATTTTTACCTTTTCATATGAATTACAAATAAACGGTAAAAGTTACGATGAAAATTTACTGGACATTAATTGTAAAAAATATTATAAAAAATAAAATAAAAAAGTTTCAATCCGATATGTTGTTTAGTAATTGAGATAGACGCGATTTACAAAACCCTTACACTTTTCATGTTTGGGGGGCACAGGGGGTGGAGCAAGGGTGGTAGGGGCGGGGACTTTTGACAAAACACTTGTCTAAATAGTAGCAGTCGATGGGGAAAAAATTAGCTTTATACTATTTATTTCCTTCAACTGGTTCTACGACACAGGTTGACTGGACTATCAAAGATTTTATTGATTCCCGTCCGAATGGTTTTTGTAGTAAAGGGATCGATGAATAGGACATAATATTTTAAAATTAGTAAATTGTGGAATAATATAAAAAAATCAAATAAAATTTAACGAAATTACATTAAGATTTTTTTTTAATATGTATTTATTTAACACTGAATTATGCATATCATATTATAGTTTCTTATGTAATTATCAGAAAGATTTATGTAATTATTTTCAATTGTTTTTTTATTATCATAAATATTAAATGTTTGCGTTGAATATCCCTGAGGCCAACGCTGACTGAATTCGCCCGCGCAAATATTGTGGATGGTAAATTAAAGAACATTGTAAAAAGGTCAGTTTAATAATTCTCACAATGTATTCAGGTCTAGTAAATGATTGATCTTTTTGGTGATTCTGTTTTTACTTAAATCACGCGGGACAGCGTCGGGGGCGAACGTTCTCGGCGAGGCCTGTTCGCACAATGGAATTGATTGATCAAAGTGATATTTATATATACTTACCAATATCGAAGTAAACCAAGTAAATCATTGGAATTTAATAAATATTTTTTTTAATTGACTTACTTAAAAAAATGTTTAATTGGATGATATTTTTATTTTATTAACTAACCTGTTTTTGGTACATTAAAATGATTTTAAAGTTGACTGATTTATGCAGTTTTTTTAATAGTATCACATCATAATTTAGGTAAAAAGGCTCTTTAATTAAAAAATGTAAAAATGAGCAGGCATAGATTGAGATGTTTTCTATCTAAACATATTTTTTTTCTTTTTTTTCCTTCTTGTATATGACCACATAAGAAAAATATTTGCAGGTCGATTGAGATTTGTTGAAAACAGCTATTTTTAAAACAGTTGTAAAGTAAGAAAAATATTTTTTGACAATGTATAATTATATTTTGTGGGATAGAACGTAAATGTAACTATCATTCTTTTGATTTAACTTTTTTTTTGTTCGTACAGTTAAGGACGTAGGCGACTTCGAAAACGCACAAAAACCATTAAATATTGAAAAATCTCTCGTACCATCTTAATGAGGAACCAACAAAATGTAAAAAACATGAACCTATCGTAATCATAAAGCCAAAAGATAAGGATAAAAAAAATACAGTTACAAAAGATGAAATAAAACAAAATATAGATCCTGTAAATTTTGGTGTGACCGGAATTAGAAATTTCAAATAAGGGGCGGTTATAGTAGAATGCAAAAATGTAGCTTCAACGAAAAAAATGGAAGAACAAATAATTTCAAAGATGGGAAAAAAATATGATGTGAATACCCCAAAATCTAAGTATCCCAAACTAAAAATTATTGGTTTATCTGTTAAATATACTCCAGAAGAAATTGTTTCAAAAATTAAGACGCAAAATGATTACCTAGAAACACTTGAATCTAAAATTGAGGTAAAATTTATAAAACAAATGAAAACCAAACGAGGCGACGTTAATTATACCATTTTCACGGAAGTTGATGGAAAAACATATGAGAGAATGTTATAAAGGTCAAGTCAATATTGGATGGGATAGATGTAGGGTTTTCGACAACATCTCTCTTCTAAAATGTTAGAAGTGCAATGGCTACATGCACAAAGCACAAGACTGCAGAAGTGAAAAAGCGTGCACTCGATGTTCCGAAGCACATGACAATGAAAACTGTAAAAATGACATTCAGTGCATTAACTGCAAAAAAATTAATGAAAAACTAAAATTAAAATTGCCAACTGACCATTATGCTTGGAGTGATGAATGTTCAGTACATTTGAGAAAAATTGAAGCAGAAAAAAAGAAAATTAATTTTTTATGCCATTAAAAAATTTCACTAATGAACATTCACACTACCCTACTTTCTCACACAACGTCATCAAATCAGAAAAACAAATTGAAAATGTACTACCAGAATGTCAGAGGCCTTAAAACAAAATTAAATTTTCTTCTGTCTACAATACCAATGTTAGAGCATGACTTTATACTACTCTCTGAAACGTGGTTAGAGCCAAATATTTATTCTAGTGAATTAGGCTTCATAAAACATAATGTTTAAAGATTAGACAGAAATACATTAACAAGTGCTAAAAGCAGAGGTGGTGGTGTTTTAATCGCTATCAGCAAGAAATATAAAGCCAACTTAATTACAACAAACATAAACAACTTGAGCAAATCTTCCTGTAAGTGAATGTTGCCAGGAATAAAAAGATTATTGTGGGCTGTATTTATATCCCACCAAATTCAAGCAATGAAGTATACAGGTGCCATAGTGAGGAAGTGGAAACTATATTAAAAAGGAATCCTAGTGCAACATTTTTGCTTGTGGGTGATTATAACCTACCAAATGTAAACTGGGTGAACAGTGACAATAATATCAGTGTTAGTGAGTCTGAACGCATAATTCTAGACATGGCGTTATTCCTAGGTCTGAATCAGGCCAATACTATACCAAATGAAAATAATCGTACTCTAGACTTATGTTTTTCGAACTAAGAGTCACTAGTAATTGAAAAATATAGTGAACCGCTTGTGCCCATTGATGCGTATCATCCTCCACTGGAAGTTATTATTTCTAATGTTAATACTTGTAAACCGTCTTTCAGTTATTGTTATAAATTGGTATTTGGCAGAAGGACTTCAAATGAAACCATGTTCCTTCAATGATGGAATTCTTCTCGTTTATTCACAGCACATGTTACAATACTTTTTTGTTCCCGACCCGACAAAACACTGACTTTGGTCACTCGACCACTTGCTAGATAATGCTAGCTGTTTACAGGAGATCCACGAATTAAGAGAGCATTTTTAACTAAAAATTGTCCTATTTATAACCACACATTTTCACACTAACAGAAAACGCCAAAGTGTCAGTCATTGTAAATACGAGGCAGAAATCAAGAAATCTGCTTTATCGTCTAGTATTTAATTCAGTGTCGCCCTACGTTGCTACTCTGTAATCTGTAATCAAAACAGGAAGCTACAAAAATACGCCGCTAGATGGCCTTCACTTTTTAAACAGTTAACAAAATTTTTTCAAAACTGATTACGAGAAAATTTGTAATTATCTTCTGTCTTTTGATTGGTCATCTGTGCAATGTGATGATGTTTTGGAAAAGGCTATTAGCATATATATTCCAACAATGAAATGTTAGCTAAATAACTATCCAAAATGGTACTCCAAAGAACTTTTAAATCTACTTGTCATTAAAAAACTTAAACATTAACAGCCTTACTAAAAAAAAACACAGCACGCCAGATAAGCCGTGTTGTTGCAGCAACATGAATAAAACAAAAATACACTAAAACAGGAAATATTACTAATAAGGTTTGATCTTAAAATGTATTTTAAATCCGGCAACAATGCATATTTAAGTACTAAATTGCTTGTTTTCCTCCATAACCGCTATATGGCGGCGCGCGGCGCCTGCGCATGCGATGCTGGAAGTGCGAAATGATTTCTGTGTGTGCGAAATGATTTTTGTGTGTACAATATTACTTATGTGATGGTTAATTTCTATTAATATGAATAATTTACTCTTATATTTATATCATTGATATATTTACCATGTTTTTTGTGGTTTTTCATAAGTTTTAGTCAAGTTATAAAACAATAATCGTACTTTGAAAATTGAAGTGTCAAAAACTATTTTATATGATACATGAGAATTCAAATATACATTTTTAAGAGATTTTATTTTACGATAATTTTATGTAAGTGGTGTTTTTTAAAATAATAATATCTAATACATGTGTTCCTAAATGCATCAAAGAAATTAATGTCTTTAGAGATGCAAGAAATCTGATATAAAAGACGGTATAATTTTTAGGTTAGTTTTTTAGCAATAAAAAAAACTTATTTTTTTATTGTATGCACGAGGAAAAAGTGAGGTGATAGTTTCCTTCCAAATTTATTACATAAAAGGACTGTGTTTTTGAAATTTTGTTTTTTTTTTTAATTTCTCTACATTTTAGTCAAAAAATTTTTGGTAAGAAATTTTTTTCCATTTATTTCCGAGTTTGAATCTAAAAATATGTCAGTTTTTGAAAACTAAACTGTATTTCAAATATAAAAATCTCAAAGGTAATTTTATCTAGTTTTCATAAATGGTATTAGTTTTTACGACACCTTCAGAAATAAGAAATATATAGAACATTCAAAATACTTTGGAAAAATTTCAAATTTCGTTCGTACATCAATCGTTAAAACGGAGATAAACTACACTCTCAGGCCGTGTAAACCACGTGTATTTCTTTCAATGAACAAATTTTTAATTAGTAATGTTTTCACATCCCCGGCCGTTTGTCAATTGAATAAAATTTTCAGTGGGTTTTTTAGTAAGGCTGAAAGAATATAAATTATTTCAAAAACATTCTGATTACATTGAATTTAAAAATTTAAGAACATCATGTAAAAAAATGTCTATGACCTGCTACCGTAACTATATAAATGAAATTCAAAATTCCATAATAAATTATGTTAGTTATTTTTGGAAATACTCGAAATCTCTTAAAGAAGATGAATCTGATTTCCTGAGCATTATGCACCTAAATGGCAGCCATAGCAATAATACTGATGGTATTGTTAACTTGTTTGCAAAAATTTTTAAAAGTGTTTATTCAACTGACCCAAATAATGCTCCTTATCCAACAACAACTCTAGATGAAACGCTTGATATTTCACATTGTACCATAAGTATCTCTGATGTAATTACTAATGTTAAATCCTTAGATATCCACAAATCTGCGGGACCGGATAATATTCCTACAATATTTATCAAAGAATGTATCAAAGTAATTGCTCTTCCATTAACCAAACTTTTTAACCATTATCCATTATATTCATTATCCAGTGGAATTTTTCCCGATAGATGGAAAATTAGTTATTTGACTCCAATTTTCAAAAAGGGTGATAAAAGTGATGTCTGTAATTACAGACCAATATGCATTCAATCCACTATACCGAAACTCTTTTAAAGTCTAATACTTGACAAACTTTTTTCACAAATAAAACCTGTAATATCACCTCACCAGTTTGGATTTATGCCAGGTAGAAGTACGCTTTCTAATTTAATTATTTATGAAAATTTTATAACCAATGCTTTTAAAGAAAAGAAACAAGTAGACGCTGTTTATACTGATTTTAGTAAGGCCTTTGATACAGTTTCTCATAAAATTCTAATTTGGAAATTAGAAAAGCTTGGTATACGTGGCAATTTATTAACCTGGTTTGAAAGTTATTAACAAAAGTTTGGTTATTAATAAAACTAATAATGGCCTTATAAAAGTAAAGCATTGGCTTGACACTAACATCGACAAAACACAATATATGACTTTTTCCATATGTCAACATAATATACCTAACAACTGCCCTAAACCAATCATTCACTCATGTTCACTCAATTTACACACTCCCGAAATCACACCTAATATTAATTGCACATGTTCTGTTCTTAAATCATCAAAGGTACTTAAATATCTGGGGATAATCATAGACAACCAACTGCGTTGGGAAGCCCATATAAGTGACACAGTAAAAAAACTCTGTAAACTCTGCCATATATTCTGCTCCCTTAGGTCCATCTTAGATTTACAGACCCTAAGAACCGTATACTTTGCCCTTTTCCAATCCATAGCAACATATGGTATTGTGGGATGGGGTGGTTGTGCTGAATCCATTATCAATCCAATTATTACAGTTCAAAAACTAATTTTGAGAATTATATTTAAATGCCAACCTACCCATTCCTCAAATGAACTCTTTGCTAAAATCAAGGTCTTAGATATTCGACAGTTATTTACTAAGATAAGCGTATGTTATATATGCCAAAATAATCTACTGGTGGCTCCACAACATCAAGCACACACACGTTTTTCATCAAACCTGGGCTGCGTGGTCCCTAAAACTAAAACCTCATTTGCTCAACGACAATTCTGGTTTATCGCTCCCAAAATGTATAATGCTCTGAGTGCCGATATATAGTCACAGAATAATTCTAAATCTCTCTTTAAAGCCCGTATCAAACATTGGATATTTGAAAAGGGAAGAGATTTCTTCAAACAACACATGAGAGCTTAATATTACAATAAAAAACAATTAATATTAATTTTAAAAATATATTATTATTACTAATTTAATTAATTTAACTTAATATTACACTAAAAAAAAACAACAAACAAAAAATTTACTTTCTCTAACACTCTTTCCAATTTCTTTCATAGAAAGAATATCAAAAGTGACTACAAACATGTACTCTTGTGCAGAAGAATACCTCCTTACCAAATTTTTATCTCCAGAAGGATAATACTTAACAAATTTTATTTCTATTTTTATCTCAAGAAGAATAATACTTACCAATGTTTATTTCAATCTTCTTTAAATTACCTTTTTATTCTTTAATTTACGCACCAGATTTAAATGTCCGG
This sequence comes from Limnephilus rhombicus, assembly GCA_929108145.2. Taxonomy (NCBI): domain Eukaryota; kingdom Metazoa; phylum Arthropoda; class Insecta; order Trichoptera; family Limnephilidae; genus Limnephilus; species Limnephilus rhombicus. The sequence goes on from OV815282.1 coordinate 859,237, forward strand.
GTTTAATTTTCCCCACAGGAAAAACTAAACCCTTTCACACACTTCCCAAATGATCATCTGGTCAATCCACGTTATGCAATTGCACTATATGTATTATAATTACAAAACAATACAAGAACAACATGTCAACCTACCAGAGACCAGATGGGAAAATAATTCACCGACTCCAGATATTTTCATATCAGAGGGTTCGGCTCTGTGGAATTCCTAATTGAACCTATAAATCCTACTGATCCCTCAATATAAATATTTAAAAAATCTTTTGTAATCCTACATGTATTTAAAATTACCGATTTTTGCATTTTTATATATAAATTCTTTGACAAATCTAATACGCCTTAATTTTGAATCAGAGACCTAGGTATAATGCCAGTATTTTAATTTCTTAGCTTACTTTTAATTCTTATATTTTTATTTTTATCTGTTTTTACTTTTATTTATCCCTTACTATGTTATTTTTTTTCTTTCCTCTTCTAATATTTTATTATCTGTTTATATAAAATAATATTTCATGTATGACTACCATAACACGGGCAATAGCTTAGTAAGGTAGTTAAAAAATGGCAAAAATGTATCATGTAAACATTTATGAAATAATAAAAAAAAAAAATTTAAAAAAAGCTATCTTACTGGAAGACAACAAATTGTTAGAATAAAATCCTCCCTGTCGGAAAAAAATTATGCAACAAGTGGAGTTCCACAGGGTTCACACCTTGGCCCAATATTATTTATCTTGTGATGAGAAATGATCTTACAAAAATATTTCATGATGTATTTATCTTACTTTTTGCCGATGACCTCAAAATTTATAGAATTATTCAAAACATTTACCATTGGAACATTCTTCAAGATAATGTCAACAAATTGTTAATTTGGTGTAATGAAAATAGACTTTACTTAAATATCTCAAAATGTAAAATAGTTAGATTTTCTCGAATAAAAAATCCAGTGATCTTTAATTACAACATTGATAACAATACTCTCGAGACACTAACACAAATTAAAGACTTGGGCATCACTTTTCAATCAAATCTTTCATTTGTTAACCATATAACAGAAATCTCTAATAAGGGCTTAAAAATGTTGGGATTTATAACTAGGCTAACTAGAAATTTTACCAATATAAAGTGTATTAAACTGTTATACTTTGCCTATCTTAGAAGTCAACTTGAGTACAATTCTCCCGTCTTGAATCCACATTATAGTATACATGTACAAGCTGTTGAAAGAAGACAAACAAATTCTTACGTTTTCTAAATTTTAAAATGGGTATTCCAGCAATTATCTTGAACACAACACTATTTTAAATGATATGAATATGCTCAAATTGTCAGACAGAAGAATTTTCACTGACTTGGTATTTCTATATAAAATTCTAAATGATTTAGTTAATAGTCCGGTATTGTTAGAATTGATAAGCTTCCGGAGTCCACTACGTAATACTAGAAGTCAGGATTTATTTCAGTGCAGAAATTCTGGGACTAACTACCATATGTATTCCTCTTTTCCAAGAATACTAATGGAGGGAAACAATTATACCAAGTCAGTGGACATCTTCAATCTATGTTTACCATAATACGGGCATTTGTCTAGCTTGGTAGTCGAAATACCATGTAAAACAATCCTGTAATAAACAAAATGAATAAAGAAAATTTAAAAAAAAAAAAAAATGTTTAAACAAATATAAAATATTGTTACTGAGAAAGTTCAGTTATGTACAATGAATGCTGTATATTTCTTATTAGTCATATGTAATGTTTGTAAAAGCCCCGAAAAAGGGCGTTAATAAATAAATAAATAAACTGTCTGTTATGTTAGGTTTTTCAAAAAATAGTCGATTAAACTGTCTGTTATATCAGGTTTTTAAAAAAAAAGTCGATTAAACTGTCTGTTATATTAGGTTTTACAAAAAAAAGTAGTTTAAACTATCTGTTATATTAGGTTTTACAAAAAAAGTAGATTAAATTGTCTGTTATGTTAGGTTTTAAAAAAAATAGTCGATTAAATTGTCTGTTATTGTCAGGTTTTTCAAAAAGTAACCGATTAAACTGTCTGTTATGTTAGGTTTTTCAAAAAATAGTCGATTAAATTGTCTGTTATGTTAGGTTTTTCAAAAAATAGTTGATTAAATTGTCTGTTATACCAGGTTTTTCAAAAAGTAGTCGATTAAACTGTCTATTATGTTAGGTTTTTCAAAAAATAGTCGGTTAAATTGTCTTGTTACTAGTTTTTGGGGTATTATGCCGTGTTGCGCTACCTCCTTCTTTAGCCAACGTTTCGGACAGCGTTGCAGTGTCCATCATCAGGGCAGATGTGTCAGATGTATCACATCTGCCCTGATGATGGACACTGCAACGATGTCCGAAACGTTGGCTAAAGAAGGAGGTAGCGCAACATGGCATAATACCCCAAAAACTAATAACAAAATAATTTTTGGCCGTGAAAATCTAAAATCGTATCTGGTTAAATTGTCTGTTATATCAGGTTTTTCAAAAAGAAACCGATTAAACTGTCTGTTATGTTAGGTTTTTCAGACAGTAGTTGATTAAACTGTCTGTTATGTTAGGTTTTTCAAAAAATAGTCGATTAAACTGTCTGTTATATCAGGTTTTACAAAAAACAGTCGATTAAACTGTCTGTTATATTAGGTTTTACAAAAAAAGTAGATTAAACAATCTGTTATAATACACACAACAATACTACTCAAAGTGACAAGTCTGTTTTTGTTTGCTCCCGCAAAATTTAATAAAAAAATATATATTTAAAGAGACAGAAATCATCAAAAAAGTGCACAAATTGCTTCTAGTATTTTAGTTCTGTGTCTTAAGTATCTTATGTGCAGTCAAAACCATACGGTTTTACACCAGTTATACAAAATCAAAACCAACCAAGCCTTTAAAAAAAGTGATCTATTTACGACATTTTTAAATACAGCATAAAGTTTATTCACTCCTCTTTTCAAAGTGTAAATATAACTTTAAACATAAAATTGATGGTATTCCATAATTAACAGTGACTTACTAAGTTGTACAAGTTTTATTCAACTTATAAAGTGGAGGTGACAGTTCGCAGAAAATCCGTAAAAGTTTTTTTAGTGCACATTGGATCATTTATTTAGCCCTATGTCCAAACCAACTAAAATCATGGAAACAAGGGCTAACAAAAATACCAAAGATGATCCAATATTCGAATTCATCAACTCAAAATTCGACGAAATGAAATCAGTTATGTTTAAAAAAATAGAAACCGAGCTTCAGGAAATAAAAACGTTTAACAACTTTATTAACGATAAATATAACGATATCATAAACAAATTGTCACAAATCATGGATTCACCAAAACATATAAACAAACTTAAGGAAGAAATGGCAGAAAAGGAGAAAAGATTGGCTATGGTGGAGGTTCACCTGGAAGATATTGAGCAATCAGCCCTGTTAAACAGTATTGAAATAAGCGGCCTTAAATTACAGGAAAACATACCCCCAGCACATACTGTAAGCCAGATCGCTGAGCTCGCAGGCGTTACCATATCACCAGAGGACACCTTTAAAATTACAACTTCCAAACCAAACAACCAAAAAAAAATCACAATTAACTTTGTAGACAAAAAGTACACATCATGTTAGCTGCTAAGAATAGTGACCCTATAAAAAAATTCAACGGTGAAGGAGCCCATCTAAATGCGGCATTAACCCAGTACTACAAAAACTTACATTGGAACATCAAACAAAGAGCCCTAGAAAAAGAATATAAATATGATTGGGTAAAGTTAGGAAAAATTCTTGTAAGAAAAACTAAAGAATCCAAGGTTATCGAAATAAGACATCTCAACGATATACCTATTAAGATGATTTAAAAAAAAGAACCCGATACACACTCCATCTACTCTATATCTTTAAAATGGCCTCTTTCACAACAGAAACACTTGAAAAACTGATACCTGAACCAATAATCACCACAAATACCTGCATGTTAAACCGTATACTCCAGGACAAGTTACCGATCCTGAACATAATTCATCAAAACATTCGAAGCATTAACAAAAACTTCGACGATTTCACTGTGCTGATAAATGAATTAAATTTAGAACCTGACTTATTAATCCTTACAGAGTGTTGGATAAATTCCTCAACATATGTGCATAAAAATATCAACAACTACAAAGTCTTCAATACTAAACTTCACAAACATCAAAACGACGGAGTAATTGTATATTGTAAAAATAAGATGGAATGCAAAATAGAAGAAATCGAACTACAAGACGCAAACTGTTTGAAAATAAAACTCGATCAAGATATATGCATCTTCGCTATCTACAGATCGCCTTCATCTACAAATTTATCACCATTTCTTGGATCACTAGACTCCATACTACTTCAAGAACGAAACATCAGGAACCTGTTCATTATTGGGGACATCAACATTAATATACTGGATACTGGACGGCAACATCCACAAACACAGGAGTACCAATTACTCCTCCTCTCCCACGGGATGTCTGCCGCAATAAGGGAACCAACAAGAGTTGATCACAAAATGAATAAATCAATCCCCTCACAAACCTGCATTGACCACATAATGACAAAAACAAATAAAAAATACTCCACAATCATACATCAATCCACCATCACTGATCACTACACTTTAATTCTTAACATTCATGCAAAGAAAAATCGACCATCGACTCAAAATTTAACGTGGAATAGACATGTTATAGACTACATAAAACTAAAAAAATCACTACAAACTGAAACCTGGGAGTCAATATATAAAGCTAAAGATCTAGAAGTTGCTTGGAAAATATTTGTTGAACACTTGCAATTAAAAATACAAAACCACACTTCAATAAAAACTTACACGTTTTCACACAATAAAATTATCAAAAAAGCTTGGATCACACCTGGCCTACTTAAATGTATAAGGAAAAGAGACAAGCTCCATCAGCAAGTAAAAAACAATCCTTACGACCTTTCCCTAAAACTATTTTACAAAAACTATAGAAACATCTGCTCCAATCTTACTAAATCGGCTAAACAAAATTACTACAGATCTAAAATAGATCAATCCAATAATAATCCAAAACTTATCTGGCAAATAATTAAAGAAATCACCTACACAGATCAAAACAAAACAAACCCATTGGAAGAAATCAACACAGATAACGGTACACTCTCGCTCAACAAAAACGTACATAAACTAATTAACTACACTAACAACTTTTTTGCAAACATAGGCTCGAATTTAGCCAACAAAATAACCAAACCTCAACACTTTAACCCGAACATAAACAAACACGTAAATCCACAAAGGATTAAATTTGCTCTAAAACAAATCACTAAACAAGACCTATCACTAATGTTATCTAAATTCAAACCAACATCTTCATCTGGTAGTGATGAAATCACAATGAAAACAATAAAATTCTTACAAGACGAAATTACCGAACCGATACTCTTTCTAATAAACAAATCTATCACGGAAAGCAGATTTCCATCTCAATTCAAAATAGGGACTATTACACCAATCTTTAAATCAGGAAATCGTAAAGATATCAATAACTACAGACCAATCACAATTCTAAACACATTATCTAAAATCTTAGAAATAACAGTTAAAACTCAACTCGTCGACTACCTAGAATCAAATAAACTATTATCACCAAAACAATTTGGTTTCAGAAAAAATCTAGGAACATCAAACGCCAAAGCCTTAGTAATTGAATATATTAAAAATTCTCTAGACTCACATAAAAAATGCATTGGCATATTTCTCGACCTTTCTAAAGCCTTCGACACAATAAATCACACACATCTTTTTGAAAAACTAGAGAACATAGGGATTACTGATAAAGAACTGATATTTTTTAAAAGTTACATGGGAAATAGAAAGCAAACTGTGAAACTTAACAATATAACCAGTGAGTGTATTGATGTCAAATTCGGGGTGCCCCAAGGAAGTATTCTGGGTCCGATTCTGTTCCTTATTTACATTAATGACCTATGCCACATAGAATGTGAAGGAGAAATCATCAGTTTTGCGGATGATACTGTTCTCCTAATAAATGGGAATAATTGGACAGAAACATTTAAGAAAGCAGAAGACACACTTAATAGGATTAAAAAATGGCTAGACTACCATTCACTTACACTTAATGCTAATAAAACCAAATTCATTACTTTCAAAATAAAAAATAAGAAAAACTCTGAAGAAAACCTGAACTTGAAAATTCATAGCCCGCATCACTTAAATGAGAATTGTAATTGTCCCTCATTAGAAAACGTTGACCATATAACGTATCTGGGTCTAAAAATTGACCGAAACTTAAAATGGACCGAACACATTACCTATTTAAATAATAAAATTAAAAAACTAAGTTATTTTTAAAATCTATCAGGAATGTCCTCATTAAAAAAAGACTTAATCAAGATTTACATGGCCCTCTGCCAATCACTGTTAGAATACGGTATTATCGGATGGGGCAGTGCAAATAAAAACATACTAAATCCACTAATTAAAACTCAAAAAGCCATAATGAAAATTATACTGAAAGTTCCTGTAAGAACTAGCACTGACGAAATCTTCAACAATCTTAACATAATGTCAATTAAACAACTATATTCTAAAACTATACTCATTTACATTCATAAGTACAAAACCCAAGAAATAACAACTGACACGTACATTAGAAACACTAGATCTCATGGTCAAAAACATATCCAACAAGTAACTGTTAACACAACATTTGGGCAAAAAAGCTTCTTATATTATGGCATTAAACTCTACAATAAAATACCACTCTCACTCAAAAACCTCAACATTATAACATTTAAATTTCAAATAAAAAGCTGGATACTAAATATAGGGAGATCAGAAATAGAAAATATACTGAAATCAAATACAGACTAAAACCGAATCCAATGAACTGAATTATAAAAAAACACTATCTTATTTACTTTATAATTATTAAAAAAAAAATACTACATGATATATGTTATGTCGAATTCATATTATTCTTATAATTAAATTATAAAATGTAAATGAAATCCTCAGCACGGGAGATCCCAGTGAGGATATCATTATCTCTATTTGTTATTAAGAAATGAAGACAATAAATCATTATTATTATTATTATTATGTTATGTTAGGTTTTTTTTCTTATGTTTTCCTAACCTTTTTCTATATTCTGTTTTGACTTCGAATTATAAGAGAATACTTACGCTTATGGCTTGTTTTGTATTATTCAAACGCGCGTTGAATGCGAGTAGTTTTTCAATTCGCTGCTCGGGGCCGACTTGGGTGTGTCTAGCCAGCTCGCGCATGAGGCCGTGATTACTCCGCATGGCCGAATTCAGGCCCGTCATGCGACAGAGCTCCGGCACCAGGTAGATGAAGGCCGCCATTCCGGCACGGATGTCTCGAGCCTTGGCCTTCACCACCAGCAATGGTTGGTTCATGTCGAAGATTCTTATGTTATATTTCTGCCAAAAAAACAATTATTTTTAAAATGCTGTTATATATATTAAGTTGGGTCACAACTGTATGGGAAAAAAAAATCTTGTTTTGATTTGTCTAATAGTGATAAAAGGGTGTTAAATGAAGATATAAAATCAAGTATTTTTTTTAATAATATTTGGATATCATCTTCTTCCTCCGGATTGACTTTGAAATTTCACATGATGGAGAAAAACCCACCCTTGTTAAATCTTAAAAAAATGTTATATAAACCATTAAAACTGAACTATTTTTCAATAAAACACAAAATAGAGGGAATATTTTGATTTATTTATTTAAAAAATGTATGAATATAATTTAAATTATCTCAAGGCAGTGTATTCAAATACCAGCAAAAACCTTCTTCCTCTCAAATTTCGGCATTATTTTGTGAAACTCAATCTTGGGACTTTTTGTAAATTAGTTACGTAACTGCCAACATTTTTTAATAACTCCGCACATAGTCTGCAACCAGAATTTTATAACTGCACTTTGAACACGATAATGTTTTCCGTCAAAATTCATCAGCAGATGAAACCACAACTGAAATTTTTCGTTGCATTCTGAACACGGAACTAGTTTCAATTTAGATTAAATTTGCATGCGGGGAACTAAAACTACACTCGGAACATGAAAATGGCTTTCCTCTAGTTCTGGCAGCATAAACAACGAAACTAGAATTTTATAAATGCAGTTCCAACATAAGAAATGCGTCAGCAAATGAAATCACACCTGATGCATTTTCATTGCATTCTTAACACAGAACTGGTTTTAATTACAGGTTGAATCTGTACGAGGGGAATTAAAACTATACTCAGAATGTGAAATTGCTTTCCTCCAATACTGGCAGCACATATGCATATTATGCAACTACAAATTTATAACTGCACTTCACACACGAGAATGGTTTCTTACGAAACGCGTTAGTGAAATAAAACCCCACCTGGAATTTTTTTGTTGCATTCTTAACACAGAACTGGTTTTAATTATAAAGTGAGTTTGTACGCGGGGAATTAAAACTCCACTTAGAACATAAAAATGGCTTTTCACCAATTCTGGCAGCACAAAGTATGCAACTAGAAATTTATAAATGCACTTCTAACACGAGGAATGCGTCAAAAAATTAAACCCCACCTGGAATTTTTTCATTGCATTCTAAACACAGAACTGGTTTCAGTTACAGGGTGAATCTGTACGCGGAGACTTAAAAATACAGAGTGTATCCATTTTACTGAGTACATGAAAATGGCTTTTCCCTAATACTGGCAGCACAAAAGCAGCTAGAATTTTATAAATGCACTTCAAAAATGAGAATGGGTTTCTACGAAATACGTAAGCAGACGAAACCACATAGGGGTCGTCCATTAATCGCGTGAGGCTCGAAAGGGGGGGGGGGGTTCAAATTACAGCATTTGCGGGTAGCAACAGATATTCTTTTCGTTAAAACAATTATGAATGAAAAATTTTACGACCGATGTGGGCGAAATAAATGCCAAAATTAAATTAACACGGCGTCTTAAGATGCCAACTGCACGGTGACAATTGACAGCTGAAGGGAGTTACAAAAGAAAGGTGGGAAATTCAAGATAAAGCAGTAGATATGACAGACGCTGGCGGGAAATAAGGATAATATCTCACATTATATATTCTGGATAAGCAACGACACACATAATACATATATTATTAAATTTTTTTTATAGAACCTAAAAATATGGAGTAAACAGTGAAATCTAGGTGGATTCATTAGCTTTAAACCGAATTAATTAGTTCATATGTTTCCATTTTAATATTTGGATGTATGATATTAATTAAATACATACATTAAAAACAATTGCAGAACGGTCCAAGAGACAAATCGAAAAGTTGGTATTGCAGGCGTATAATAATTAACCCATGTTACGGGTAATTTTTATATGATTTAGGGAATATTTTACAATTTGTATTTTCTCACGGCGCGCCCCTTCAGAGTTGGCATTTTGTGCATTTTTATGTATGGCAGATCCGGGGCTGTATCCATTTTACCATTCAAGAACGATGATTGTCACTCATTCTACCATAAATCTTCCTCTTCATGTTGTCGATCATTATGTCTACGTATATCCAAATTGATTCTGTTCAACAAGAAGATTTGCTCTCCCGCTGGCATGGTCATTGGCAAGTTAGTCCTGCAGGCTGGGAGATGGAACAGTCTATGCTGTCGGTGACGGAGATAACCATAGGGAATGTAGAAATTAATGCTCTCTACGATAGCCGAGTTTTCAAATCATTCGCGAATCAGTCTGTGAAGCAATGTGTGACCCTTAACCCTTCTGACCTGCAGATGGTTCATTCCGAGCAAACTCAAAAGAAAGTCGGTAGGAAAGAGCCACGGGTAATAAATAGCCATACTCCCTCATGAAGAGAAATTTCTTTTGGACTCCAAATTACTGTCATGTCTACTCCTCACTAAAGAATAGAGAACTCCAGTCCAATTTTTTTATTTTTTTTAATGAATAAAGACCTTCAAACTTAAATAACTGCATTTTTATTTTTATTTTTATAGTTAGTTTTAATAGTTAAAATAATTGTCAAAGTTTTAATTTTTAAAGACTCCCAGAAACGCACCGTATCTATGGTGGTCTTCACCCACCGTTAGTTTTTTACTTTTTAAGTTGTCATTATTGAATCAGTGATTTCATGTCGAGGAAAATTTCCCTAGATCTAGGGGAGAAAAATATTTTTTAGGGATAAGGGAAATCAGGACAAAATCTAGGGAAATTTCGAACTCTGGCAAAAATTTTATTACATATGACAATATTACTGGTATTATTTATATATATATATATATATATACGTATATATATTTTTTGGAATTCCTATGAATCTTAATTATTGTTCATGTAGTTACATGCAATGTTATTTTTAACACTGACAACTCAAAATGATATTATGGAACGTACCCATACTACGTGACACGTTCGGGGGGGGGGGGGGGGGGGGGTCTTCAAAATACCACGCTTGGTACAAATGAGCGGCGGGTTGCTTATGATTTTTATTTTGCAAAGTGTTTTTTTTTATTTGGAATTCAGTTTCTAATTCAGTGGTGAGTGTATTCGTACTTTTAAATTATTACTTCACGTAGCAAAAAGTGTTTTATTTGGAAAATCACGGTATTATTAGTATATTTACCAAGTTCCGATATCTTTCCAATTAATTTTCATATTAATTAACATATAACAGGATTAGTGTTACACAATCGGGTGGCTACGTAGGTAATTGCGTAAATGTGAAATTCTAGGGAAATTTCACTTCGAAATCTAGGGAAATAATTTTTTTGGGCAGAACATCCCTGTTTGAATGAAGAATCATGGCCAGCATTGCCAGAAGGTTACTTTTGTAACCTTTTAGGTGATTTTTTACTCTAAAAGGTTTCTTTTAGGTTACACTACTCAAAAGGTTACTTTTAGGTGATTTTTCAGAACCAACGTCAAACGGAATGCTCTTTTGTTTTTTTTTCGTGTTGGCTAACGGCTTGCTAAATCATGGACTATACACTTATTGCAAAACTTTACTTCTTTCTCTTTCACACTATTGTGAAAGAGGAACACGTTTCGCTCAATATTAGAATTCGGATCAGTCATATGGAATCCCCAATACAAAGTAAATATTGAAAGGTTAGAAAGAATTCAAAAAAAGATATTGAAACACTTACAGCCTTACTAAAAAACCCAGTGAAAAATTTATTCAATTGACAAACGGCCGCGGATGTGAAAACATTACTAATTAAAAATTTGTTCATTGAAAGAAATACACATGGTTTCCACGGCCTGAGAGGGTAGTTTATCTCTGTTTTAACCATTGATGTCCGAACGATATTTGTAATTTTTCCATAGTATTTTGAATGTTCTATATATTTCTTATTTTTGAAGGTGTCGTAAAAACAAATACCATTTATGAAAACTAGATGAAGTTACCTTTTAGATGTGTATATTTGAAATACAGTTTAGTTTTCAAAAACTGACATATTTTAAGATTCAAACTCGGAAATAAATGGAAAAAAATTTCTTACCAAAATTTTTTTGACTAAAATCTAGAGAAATTAAAAAAAAAACAAAATTTCAAAAACACAGTCCTTTTATGTAATAAATTTGGAAGGAAACTATCACCTCACTTTTTCCTCGTGCATACAATAAAAAAATAATAAAAAGTTTTTTTTATTGCTAAAAAACTAACCTAAAAATTATACCGTCTATTATATCAGATTTCTTGCATCGCTAAAGACGTTAATTTCTTTGATGCATTTAGGCACACATGTATTAGATATTATTATTTAAAAAAACACCACTTTCATAAAATTATCGTAAAATAAAACCTTTAAATGTTAATTTCAATTCTCATGTATCATATAAAATAGTTTTTGTCACTTCAATTTTCAAAGTACGATTGTTGTTTTATAACTTGACTAAAACTTATGAAAAACCACAAAAAACACGGTAAATATATCAATGATATAAATATAAGAGTAAATTATTCATATTAATAAAAATTAACCATCACATAAGTAATATGGCACACACAAAAATCATTTCGCGCTTCCAGCGTCTTTTTCAAGCGCGAACAACGAATGCGCAGGCGCCGCGCCGCCGCGCCACCTAGCGGTTATGAAGGAAAACAAACAATTTAGTACTTAAATATGCATTGTTGCCAGATCTACAATACGTTTTAAGACCAAATCTTATTAGTAATGTTATCGTGTTTTAGTGTATTTTTGTTTTATTCATGTTGCTGCAATAACACGGGTTATCTGGCGTGCTGTGGTTTTTTTTTAGTAAGGCTGCTAGACATTAAATCCTTTCGAACATCAGAAAACCTAAAAGACTCATTAACATTCCATAATTTATCAACTTTAGAAGATAGAAGAAATATATCCGACCAAAAATTTTTATTCAAAATCATTAACAACGTTGTTGACAACAACTGTCTTCTAGAAAACATTAATTTCCACTGTCCAATAAGAAACACAAGATCAAACCAACTATTCCACATCCCACACTCAAAAACAAATTACACACAACATTCATTTCTCCGAAGGACGTGCACAAAATTCAATGATATCTTTTACGACTCTGATATTTTTCATTTGTCCTCAGGCCAATTTATTAAATCAGTAATAGAAAAAATTTAAACAAATTGTTAATTACGAACTCTTCACCCCTGCTGCATGTTATTATTATTTTTTTTTCATTCTCATTATGTTTGTTTTCCTTCTTTTTATTATAATAATAATATTTGGATTATTTATATATCCTATAATATGCTTTATAATTTGTATTTTTTTTTCATTTCTGTTGTATATGTATATATATTTTTTTTTTCTACCACTTTATGTTTTCTTTAATGTTTTAATCTATGTTTTTATATATATATTATAAATTTTACCGGAAACTTCGCTGGTTAATGCAACCATGTAATATGTTACTTTATTATTAAAATATGTATTACTGTTTGTTACCTCAATAAACTAAAAAAAAAAAAAAAAATGTGTAAATTACAAATTAACCATAGCTTCTCGCTCACTCGACAAATCTGATTGATCGCTCAATCTGACTTTTTGCATTTTGAGTACCCGCTATTTACGCCGGCAAGGTTATGCAGGTAGAAAAAATATCAGATTTTTCATACCGGTATATACAAAACAAAAAACTCGCTCTACTCAAAAATAATCCAAATGGCTTATGTCCCACTTTAATACTGAGCTCCTCATGATGATTGGTTTATTTATATCCTCATGTATTCTATCAACTTTTTACCATTCCACTGGAAAAAATACGAAAGGTTATTTTTCACACAAAAAGGCTACTTTTTTATATATTTTAGGTGACTTTTTACAAGACACGGCTGGCAACACTGATCATGGCGGTCATGGCAGAATGCTTTGTAATGACTTTTAGGTGTGAGGTGTGTTTTTTATTCAAGATTAACTGCTTTTAATATAGAAAAACATTGGTAAAATGTCCACATTCCACCGCTACTGTTATTGTATTTATTCAAAATGCAATATAAAAACAATAAATCATCTCTTTCATTGCAAATACATGTGACATCGTGTTTTGTGTCAGGTGTTACTTTGTAGGTACATTGTTTTATGTATAATACATACAGAAACACTGGTATTTATAATACACTGATCATGACGAGTGTGTAACAACTTGTATAAAAAGCCCTATACTAAAAACAATTTGAAAATACATAAGCAAATGTCAAAGTATGACACGACTTTAACCTCAAATAGACTAAATTTATTGCAGATTGTCCGCAAATATAGCCCTTTTCGTAAATTGTTGAGGGCCTAAATTATGTTTCAATAAACACAATAACTATTATTTATCTAAATCTCTATAAACAGTATGAAAATAAACCAAAAACACGAAATGTTGAATTGCATACGTGTCAATTTTCAAATGTCAATACAACATTCAACACGGACGCTATTACCAGGTGACAGCGGTGACAGGTTAACTGTGACGTCATCGTTAACCATTTCAGTAATGCCAACTTGACGCTGTATTTTGAGGAGAGATTTAAAAATGCACTTTTTAATAATTTTTTAAAAACGGGGTAATTTACCAAAACCGAAATAATATTTCGGGGTGGGGAAGTATGAAGTATGCTCGAACGGGGAACCGCTGCGCGCTACCGACGAAGTCAGAGCAGCGAAGAATCTAGACTAGATGGTACACTTGAGTAAGATTTGAACATGAAACGTTAAATATTGGGCATCTTTCAAATTATGTTTATTAAATTGAATGCGCATGTTTTAGGTAAATTTAGATAGAAACATTACCTATTGGAGGAGGAGCTCATGATTTTATGACTCTTTATCAGATTTTGATCAAACTTGTTTGATAAATTATTCGATACAACCAACTACACTGCTGGACGGTAGGCATTAGTTCTTCATTGACAGATGTCAAAACAATACGGTATTCAATTTCGCATTATTTTCGTAATATGTGATCATAATTATATCTGAATATATTGGAAAGATAAATAAAATATCGGTCATTTTCAATATTTATTATTATTGTTTACAAAAAGTTATATATATAAAAATTATATATTTATATAAAAGTTATATTTTGATAGTGTCCCGCACTCGTGGCTAATCAAAATATATAAAGTTAAACCAATTATAATTAGATTTTTGAAAAATATTATGTCCTTTTGGAATACAGATTTACTAGTAAATTTAAAAGGTAAGAAAATAGTAGTACCGGGCATTTCAATAAAAAGAGGGATTTTTCAAGGAGACTCATTGAGTCCTCTTTGATTTTGCTTAGCATTGAATCCTCTGTCTAAAATGTTAATTAAAAGCAAGTTTGGAATAAAAATTAACGGTAATACAAGAGAGATTAGTATAGTTTCACATCTATTATATATGGATGATATAAAATTATTTTCAAATTCTGAATCAAATTTAGAGAAAATGATTAAGGTAGTTAAAATTTTTCAGATGATATTAAAATGACTTTTGGTTTAGATAAATGTAAAACGATCCATATAGAGAAAGGCAAAATTGTAGATGGAGACGAGGGTATATTTAGAAATTTCAAAATTAAAAGTATGAAAGGGGGTGATGTTTATAAATATTTAGGATACCCGCAATCGAATAGATTAGATCACACTAGTATTAAAAATG
Source organism: Limnephilus rhombicus (assembly GCA_929108145.2). Taxonomy (NCBI): domain Eukaryota; kingdom Metazoa; phylum Arthropoda; class Insecta; order Trichoptera; family Limnephilidae; genus Limnephilus; species Limnephilus rhombicus. The sequence continues at coordinate 874,406 of OV815282.1, forward strand.
ATATTAGGATTAAATTTCAAACTAGGATCAGAAAATTTTTAAAATACAATCTATCTGCTAAAAATTTTGTAAAAGCAATAAATAATTGGGCAATACCTCTACTAACGTACTCATTTAGCATAATTAAATGGTCCAATAAGATTTAGATAGTTTAGAACGATTAATTAGAACAACGTTAACAAATTTTAATTGCCATCATCCAAATTCAGCTATAGAACGAATTAATTTACCTAGAAATTTAGGAGGTAGAGGTGTAATCAAAATAACATCTTTGAAACACAATCAGGTAGAAATGCTTAGAAATTTTTTCCATAGGAAAGCCAATAGCTCAGAAATGCACAAAATAATTTTGCAAGGCAGAAACATTACACATTACACCTTTAAACATAATACACCTAAACATTACACCTTTATATTACACCTTTAAATTTATATGACGAGAATGCCAAAATTCTTATAAATACTAACCAGGAATTATTAGATTCCTGGTCAAATAAAATTATTCATGCAAAACACTTCAATTATCTCAACCAAACGTATGTTGACAAACTTTCGTCAAACAAATGGTTGAGTATTGGAGAGTTGAGCGCAGAAATAGAAGGATTTATGCTTGCCATTCAAGATAGAGTCATTAATACAAAAATTATAGGAAGCATATAATCAAAGATATAAATCAAATTGATGATTTATGTAGAAAATGTTTGGCTTTTCCAGAAACTATAGAACATATTATATCGGGATGTTCTATATCAGCGTCGTCCGAGTATACATTTAGGCACAATCAGGTTTTGAAAATAATCCACCAAAGTTTGGTAATTAAACATAACTTGATTGACTTCCGTAATACTTGACCGTACGATTGACTACCATTTTATGAATATGAACCAAATTCATTTTAGAAAATGAATTTTATAAAATATATTATGATAAAACTATACTAACAGACAGAACAATTAGTCATAATAGACCTGATATAGTTTTACATGACAAAATTAAAAAAAATAACTTATATCATTGATGTAGCTATTCCAAATTCCTGTAATATTAAAAAAAAACAGTTTCTGAAAAATTAGAAAATACATAGATTTAGGAAATGAGATTAAAAGAATTTGGCACTCTCAGACTATAAAAATATTACCATTTGTTATTTCGGCTACTGGCATTATACCTAGGTCTCTGAAAATATTCATATTATATTCCATAGTTCTCATTAAAAACTTGCGGCAGGAATGTGAACTAACATTTTTCAATATGAAATAGCACAATTTGTTGGTTATTCACATTTGGTAGTTTTAATTGTTCTTAAAACGATTACAGAGAAAGAAGTTTCTTTAGTAATAAACTCGCTCAAAAACTCTTCATCAACCGGCATTGATGAAATATCTAACAATGTTCTTAAAAAAATTGCCCCTGGTATACTTCAACCATTAACGCATCTACTTAATATTAGCATCCGCCAAGGGCTATTTCCCACCATTCTAAAACAAGGTCTCATTATCTATTTTTAAAACTGGCTCCAAACTTGATATTAGTAATTATCGTCCTATTACGTTACTAAATTCCCTCTCAAAAGTATTCGAAAAGATCGTCAATAATAGTCTCATGGAATATCTGGAAACCAATAACTTAATATCGCCGCGGCAATTTGGATTCAGAAAACATAAAAGCACCAATGATGCTATAGCCACGGTCACCGACCATATTTCTGGCCACCTGGATAAGGGCTTGAAATGTCTATCGGTATTTCTCGACCTATGTAAAGCATTTGATACAATCTCACACAGCAAACTAAAATGCAAAATGTTTAATATAGGTATTAGGAACAAAGAATTAGGCCTCCTCTCCAGCTTTTTATCTGACAGATCCCAATGCGTTAAACTCAATACCACAAAGAGCCAGAATTTGCCCATTAGTTACGGGGTCCCTCAAGGCAGTGTTATAGGTCCAACACTCTTCCTAATATATATTAACGAGTTATGCAACCTAGATATCGATGCCACTATTGTCAGTTTCGCCGATGACACTGTCCTACTCTTCCAAGCAAAAGATTGGCTTACCGCATATTCCAAAGCGGAGGAAGGAATTCAACAGGTAAAATATTGACTTGACTCGAACATATTAACTCTAAATGTACAGAAAACCAAATATATACTGTCTAGTCTCACCAATATCCCAAAGTCAAACCCAACCCCGCCATTAAAAATACACAAATGTAAAAATTCATCTCTAAACCGAAACTGTGACTGCCCATGCCTAGAGCAAGTAAACATTATCAAATATTTAGGAGTAACCTTCGATACACACCTGAATGGGAAGCAACATATACATAATACTACAAACAAAATCCGAAAATCTATATACTTTTTCAAACAAACACGCAATTTCCTTAACCTAAAACTTTTAAAAACAGTATATTACTCATTGTGCCAATCTCACATCGAATACGGAATTCTAGCCTGGGGTAATGCATATTCCAATGCCCTTGATCCCATCATGAAAGCACAAAAACTAATCATAAAAATAATTCTTAAAATGTCACTTACTACCAGCACTGATACTATCTTCAATTCCTTCAACGTTATGGACATAAAACAGCTCTACTCAAGATCCATATTACTTAATTTATACAAAAACAACAAAACACCATACAAAGCTACACAAACAATACACAATACCCGAGCCAAAAACAACGAACTTCTCCAAACTCCTTTTTTCAAAACCACCTTCGGGCAAAGACACTCTAAATACATAGCTTGCAAACTATACAATACACTACCAACTACGATCAGACAAAGTGACTCCTTTACAAAATTCAAACAAGATATTAAAAAATGGATTATAAGTATTGGACGCCACACTATCACACATATCTGTAAAATAAATCACACATAGACAGAAATAACTATTCACATACAACCTAACCCATATAAAACAAACGAAAATAATGGAATCCTGTCAAATTTAACCTATAAATAGACTAGGCAGAATTTATTTCATTACTCCATCTCCAACATTTATAAAATAACTCTCTTTAAAAGATTTACCACCCTTCCAATCACCCTTCTGTTCTAATTCTATTCATAATATGTATTTTACCTGAAATATCCTTGTAACTACTACATTCATTTATGTACGCCTGTCTCGACACAGGTGTACCCTAGTGAGACAGGCATACAAATAAAACCATTGTAAATATATTTTATTATAGATAAATAAATAAAAAAATTAAAAAAATTATTGCTAAAAGGTTTGTTAGATTCGTACTGGGAGATATATGTATATGGTGAGGATCGTTTCGTGTTATTATGAAACTTTTTCCCTACTATTCTCAATTATTATCTTTTGTTCACTAAAAAATACTAATAATATGTCTGCAAAGTGAACAATACTATATATATCTTTATCTTTACCTAATTTATGTAAAAGCACAGTAGGACGTAAATAAATAAAACTAGGAATACGAAAATACGGGTAAAGGGGCACTCTAAACCATTCTATGCCGCTGGTTGCAAACAGGCGGCCGCGAAATGAAAGTTCTAGTAAAAAAGTCAACTTGGTTCTGAAATAAAACACAATAACATAACGACTAACCTTTAGTGTGACCCCTTTTCTTATGTGCCTACACATTTACGTATTTATTTTTTGTAAAATTTGACGTGCTTTCACTCTGAAATCATCTCGCATAATGACTGGAAATAACTCGTGTCTTGGTTTATATAATGGCGTGAGACAAAATAACAATATCGTGATATTGAAAAACTGTTTTTATTTTTTTTAAATAATTTTATTATTCAGTCGTTTAGACAACATTGATGTGGTGATAATGTATATTTTTTATAATTCTCCTGTATTTAGAATTAAAAGATATAATCGAACTTTAAGCTATTTTTAGACGTTTTGTAAATATTTTTTCACGCAATTGTTTTAAACATTTTAACACGTTTTTTTAACGCACCATTTAGAAGAATAGTTTATTTTTTCAAAACATAATATTTTTTCTAATAAACAATATAGAAATGTTCTTAAAACTGCATCAAAAATCACTAAATATGCTGCGCTTGCGGTAATATACCCTTAATATTATGAAATAAAACTTATATATTCAGAATCAGCGTTTCTTGGTCTATATGAACATATTTTTTTAAAGCCATAATATTTTTCACTGGAGTTCCTTATTATGAGAAATAGGGGCTACCAGGGTAATTAAAATGTTTGTAAAGGAATACCTACCTAGGAATGCATAGGGATTCCTTCGTATTCGAATAATGAATTACTAACTTTTCAAATGTCATTCTTTGATGTGTTGTCATGGTGACATACAAGACATTATTATGTATCCCATAAATAAACCAATCCCTAGATCGATATCTTCGGGCCTTCTCCATACTAGAAATTTCGTCGTCACTGTCACCAACTTAACCAAAAATAAAATGGTCCACCAAAGACAATAACATAGAGGAAGCTCAAGGCCATTTGCCACCATAGACAATATAATCGCATTGGACCTACTTTATTAATTCATTAGCCAAATAAATTATTTAAAAATAAAAATGCTTGAAAGCAGAAAAATGTTTTAGTTTCCCCAAGAAAACAACGTTCCATCTGACAAAGCCTGAGGGAATGAGCGTTACATAATTTTTAAAGCTCATTTTCTCAGCATGGAGCTTTGTCAGATGGAAACCTGTTATCCTGAGGAAATCAAAAATTCAAGCGTTAGTAAAAAAACCTAAAATACTTGAAATATGAACTCCTTATGAAAGGAAACCATTTTCAAATAATGATTATGGTTTTCTACGACGAATTTACATTTTTCTGCTTGAAAAATGATAACTCGGGGGTACATGTTTAAATTCTTTTTATTTTCAGAAAGACAATCGATAATAGCACATAAAAACACTGGTTCGGTGAATTCTATGAATTGAAAAATGGTTTGAAAAAGAATATCGACAAAGGAATGGAAAGGAAACATGGCTAAAGCGTCATACAACTGTGACATTAAAGATTAACGTAAACAATAGCTGTATTGTTTGTTTATATACATTCATCTTCAATGTCACAACGATATAGCGTTTTAGCCATTTTTCCTTTCCAGCAGTCACCGTACAGTTCTTGTAGAATGAAATAAAAAATCTACATATTCTAAATTTCCTTTCAACCGACATTAAACAGAGTACCTATACCTTCATCGGGGACCCATTTCAGCCATCTCACAGTAAAAACCGCATCATGTGTTCTGAAAAAATATATCACATTAAACAAAGTTTGTGAACCGAATATACAGTATTTTTCCCTTGTGATGACATACTTTGTTTATCACAAGGGAAAAGTATTCTCACTTCTGTTCATATGAACATATAAATAAGTAGCATTATTAATTTTACCTGCCATTAACAGTGTTATGGTCTGCCAAACAATGTTATAAGGTGTTCCTAACGTAAAGCTCCAAAATCATTCAAAGTCTGGAACATTTTCTGAAACAATATTTGTGAAACATTAACCACTCGGACCCATAAGCTTGTTTTAACGATAATATAACATTAACAGACATATGTATGACGTACGAGGCGTACGTATTACAATTATACTTATTAAAGTAAAATTGAAAGAAAATTTTATCAATACAAATGTCATTTAACCTCAAATAGATTTACAGATAAATTAAGCTGAATGTTAATGTCTCATGTAATTACCTGATTTCTGGATCAATTGCGGACACATTTGAAACATTTTTCCACCTCTGGAATTCCTGTAAACGATTTTTAAAAGAAATATGCCCATGGCGATGTCAACAACACAAATTCATGTTCGTTTGATAATCGCATGACGCAATTTGACGTTTAAAGTTAGACCTATCTATAATAAAATTCAGCTTTATCTATAAGAATTTGGTTCACTCCTGTCAGTTTCAAGGTTAAAGCCAAGATTTACGCCCCTGATGTATCCTGAACCGTCATTTAAAACCTATATTGAGAGAAGCATTCTCAAATCCCCTTTCGCGTGGCCTTCCCCGATCTTTTTTAGTACCTTGTGGCTGTCAAGTGGTAACCAGATGTTAAACAAAAGTATCTACATACCTACATCTAACTTTTGTTTATAGCTTTAGCGTATTAAATTCCGTCGCTGGCATTTTCGTTTTGTAGTAGCTCCGAATTAATAACGATTTTTCCCCAAAAAAGCAAAAATTATTTCAAAATCATACTTTATGTTATAACAGCGAGGCTGTTCGAAGTATTTTAAAATTAAAAACAGAGTTTAAGACCGATAAATGACAATATATGTGGTGAACACAACAAAAAAGATTGTCTGCATTTTGGTTCCTTTGTTTGTTTTCTTTGTTTGTATCTTGTGTTGAGATTGAGGTTGTGATTGACATGTGTTGTGTTTGAACAATGAGCGGGTCCGAAATTTCCTCATCCGATTCGGTAGAGATGACAGTAGAGGAAATAAATAAAGGGATTCGCCCAAAAGAATCGAAGCGAAAGTTGCCGAAATTGGCGAAAAAAGATTGCATCGATCATCTTTCGGCTCAAGTGGAGCATATAAGCTCATTTTTAGCTCAACTTTATGGCTTCAAAAATGAGCTTGGTAAAGTATGGACAAGCCGCCGCATGCCGCTACACTTTAAATAGGCATAAAATTTGAAAAGTAAACTACTTTTAAACTTAATGTATTCTAACTGAATGTCAATTGTCTTTTACATCGCAGAACGGTTGCGTTCACTACCACTGCTTTTGCAGTACTTGCATATCACCACATGCCCTCCTGATGTCGTCATCACTGTACAAATTCACTTAACCAGCCCGGAGGCCTTCGCGCCCTAGTGGGTCATCCTTCTGTACTGGTCTCTCCTTCTTCTTCACTGTCCTCTTCAAACACATCGAAAAGATTTACGGTTGGACTTGCGGCCAATTCCTCGCATCTCTCTTCAGACTCAGTTCGTTCTCTGTCAGGCATCTTCCGCAGGTCAAGCACATGTCTTGGTACACCATCAACGATATTGTTGACTGAATTAAGTCCTGTCTCCCTTCCTTGCCTCCAGCGTGATGTGCATCTTTTGTCTACTGGTTTGACCGCAACGACATCGCCTACTTCAAACTCAGTCGATACTTCCTCTTCTATATTCACTTGCGCAGAAGGGTGCCTCCATGAATAAGTGTGAACCGAGCTAGAAGGCGCAACACCCTCATCCTTGTGACTCTTCGCAGCCAAATTATACCAAAATACTGCCTGCAGAGGATCGCTTCTACCTGCAGTTCTCTTTATTGTTCGATGATGTCGTTCAACTATACCATTTCCTGCTGGACGGTATGCCGCGCGAAATCTTTGACGTACATTCCATCTCTTACACATATCTGCAACACTATAGGAACGAAACGTAGTACTATTGTCCATGAGAACTTCACTGGGCGTGCCTCTTTCCCGAAACACTTCTTCCAGATTTTTGACAATCGAAACTGCGTTCTCTGATTCGATTTCCCGCCACACGGCAAATCTACTTGGCCCACAATCGATGAGTGTGAAGAAACATTTCCTACCGAAATGAGTGACATCAACTGCCAAGCGACTCCAATTTGTTGCAACATTGAGGTTACCCGCTTCATGGGTTGACGGAGGTGGGTCAATTGTCCTGCATTGTATGCAGTTACGTACGCATTTATCGACGTCCTCTCTTCTCACCTCGGGATCAACCAGCCGGGCAAGATGAAGCGTTCGCTCTACTCCAAAATGATGCTGAGCATGTAAAGCTTCTACGCTTAAAGCACATGTTTGCTCTCCAGTTTCTTTTTCAAGTATCTCCAATCTCTCTTCATACTCTGAAGATTGGAAGTCTCTTCCTTCTTCATGATGTTTCCTGTCATGGCTACTCTTTACCCAGGCCTTGCAGACCCTAGTAAGTACATCGGCTTTATTTTTACAAGACTCTACAAGGGTGATCGACAATGTGAGATCAAATTCTTCTACAATCTCCTTCACCAATCCCAGACGCCGCTTGACGAGCATCTCTGACATGCCAGAAACTTTTACACGACTACTCCCGGTAAGTGTGGATCTCACCCAGCACAAAACCGTTGCCGAATCTGTAATTATTTCCACAACTTGAAGATTCCACTTGAGAGCTAGGTTTAATCCCTTCAGGACAGCATCTAGCTCCGCTACTACCAAGGGCCAGATTACTTGCATCACAATAAACTCTGGCATCACCTAATGATTCAGGCACTAGCCACTCCCCTTTTACAGGATCGTCTATTCTCACTCTCACCAGAAGCTCTTCAGCCATTTGTTGGGCCCTGTCGCCAACGTAATCATCCCATGCCTGGCCTTGATACTCTCTCTTCATGAAACTGCAGGCTGTCCTTAACCATCCACACACAGGATAGTGCCCAGTCAGCTTGCCACAGATCGAAAATAATTCCCTTCTACTCAGGTGCGATCCTTCTTGCATTATGGGAATGTCATTGCCTCTTCTGAACATAAGACGTCCGACCTTATCACGTTCAATACGCAATCCGAGCACTCTTGGGCCCTCCAGCTTCTCGGGAGGCTTAGTTACGAGACCGTAAGTATGCAAGTGTGCCGCAACCTCTTCAGCTGATATTATGTTTTCATTCACTATAATGTCATCGATGTAGCTATCTGTGCCCCGTCGCACCCTTTCGTCAAGCGAGAGCACCTCGTTTACAATCTATGTCATGATTTTGGGACCACACTTTAACCCAAAACCTAATCTTGTCAAGCAGTATGTTTTACCTTTATACTTGATGAGTTGGTACTTCCAAAGTTTTTCCTCAATGTGCACTTGTAAATATGCTGATTGGAGATCAAGCAACTTTAGAGGTTCACGTAGCTTCCTCCACTTCCGAAGTGTCTCATCACACACTGCTACATCCTCACCAGTATGGCACTGAACACTCTCGTTGAGTTCACGATAGTCCAAGACAGGACGTACTTTTCCCTTGTTCTTTTGGATCACAGCCATTAAAGGAAGGATACCACCGGAGCTTCCCTTCCATGGCCTGAGCCAGCCCTCGGAGATCCACTTTTGAATCTCTTCTTTAAAAGCTGCCTCCGCTTCTGGTAACTTAGTGCTTCTATAGCACTCTACAGTGTGTTCTAATTCAGCAGGAGAACCTCTCCACACCCAACTCACGCACCAGTTTCATTAATTTTTGGGGATCGCTGTCAACGGTTAATACGCACTTTTTTTTGAAAAAATCTTTTGATTCACCTTAATTACATTAAAAGACAACTATTTGCATTGGGGGAAGTGGAAAATATTTCATTCTAAATTTCGATTACGTAAAATTAAAATTAGCTTTCGTCTTGTGAGATTGTACGCCATTAGTAATTAGATCATTCGCTGTCGCTGTCACTTTGGTGTTGGTATTCCTGATACACTAGAATGTATAACGAACGGCTAGAAGATTTTGAAGGTACCACGAAATCTGGAAAGGTAAGTACTAAATTATCGGAGTTTTGGGAATAAAATGACGGAAAAAACATGTTTTTAATTTCGGTAATAATTTTTTATAAATAATACATTCACTTTTATATCAAAAACCGTGTTACACAAACCTAGCGTAGCCGCTAAACTACTTGAAAACTGGGATGTTTTTCTTGCCTTGACGCGAGTAGGCGTTACAAAGGGGCACTTTCTTTTGAATCACAAACCATGTTACACAAACCTAGCGTAGCCGCTAAACTACTTGAAAACTGGGATGTTTTTCTTGCCTTGACGCGAGTAGGCGTTATAAAGGGGCACTTTCTTTTGAATCACAAACCATGTTACACAAACCTAGCGTAGCCGCTAAACTACTTGAAAACTGGGATGTTTTTCTTGCCTTGACGCGAGCAGGCGGTATAAAGGGGGCACTTTCTTTTGTATCATAAACCATATCACATAAACTTAGCGTACGTAGCCGCTCAACATCGCAGAAATAGTTGACTTATAAAAATAAAATTTTAATGTCAAAAAAAATTCAAGCTAATAAATTTTAATCAACGCACGCAATACATGTGTATTAGGTAAGTACCTACTAATTAGGCGGAATTTTAGTTTTATAACATTAAAAAAAAATGCCCGCGCGATTTTGTCTCTAGCCGTTGGTTTCCGTTTGCAATTAACGAAAATTTTCATTATCAAATTTAGTTCAAAATATTTTTCCCTCCGAAAAGACTTTGAAATCTAAAAAATGTCGTGCCAATCGTGTTTACTAACTGTGGTCGGGTTTTTGGATATCGTTAGAGAGGAAGAAGTATTATTAGAATGGTTACGGAATCACGGTGCCCTACTGAGGGAGAAAATTTGCGAAAAATGTGGAAATGAATGTAATTTTAACAATATGATGTTTAGATGTCGGAAAGTTACGAATGTGTGTGTGGGCCACAAACGCATCAAATCGCAGTGTACTTTCTCAGTTTCGGCACGAAAAAACACATTTTTCGCATTCTCCAATTTGTCGATTAAAAATATATGCACGTTTGTGTTATTTTGGGCAGTGATGCGTCCTCCTAGGACCGCGTTTCTAATGGAAGAACTGGACATGGGGAGTGACACCGTTACAAATTGGTCGTCATTTTGCAGGGAAGTTTGTATTTTATGGTGCCATAAAATGAAGCAGCAGATTGGAGGTGTTGGGGTAACTGTGGAAATTGACGAAGCCAAAATAGGGAAAAGGAAATACAATCGAGGAAGAAAAGTCACTGGACAGTGGGTCTTTGGCGGATTCGAAAGAGATTCAAAGAAGTTGTTCGTTTGTGCCGTGGAAAACCGTTCGCAGGAAACTCTTTTGAATGTTATAAAGGAATACATTTTGCCAGGCACTACAATAATTTCCGACTGTTGGAAAGCATACGACTGCCTGCAAAATGAAGGCTTCCTTCATTTAAATGTTAACCACAGTGTTAATTTTGTGGACCACGAAACCGGAGCCCATACCCAAAATATCGAACGTTGCTGGAGAGACGTGAGAGGTAATGTCCCAAGATTTGGAAGAAGCGTTGCACATTATGAGGGATACCTTTGTGAGTTCCTCTGGAAGAGATCACTTCCAAAAAATAAAGACAGAATCCACGCTTTTTTTAAAATGGCCAGTGAAGTGTACAACCCAAATTCTAGTGATTAAAATTAGATATTTTGTTTTTTTTTTGTATTTATCTTTGTGTGTGTGTGTTTTTTTTTTTAAATATTCATCGCTTCCATTATAATGACGACGAAATTCAACATGATTTTAGTGCCTCAGCTCGATTTTTTTTTTCTACAACTTCAATTATAATTAAATCCAACAACGTTCCTACTCTGAAGTGATTCTATCAAATTATATCGCTTCAATTATAATGATGACCAAATCCAACATGATTACAGTGCCTCGGCTTTATTCTGAAGTGATGGATTCTGATTAGAGGTTTGTTTTCATTATATTGTTAATTATTGTGTTTTTAAATTACGCGCCGAATTCCCATGAAGTCTGCTATGCTTTGCTCTAGCATCTTTTCTTATAGTAACAAGAATACCAACATAACAAAAAATGACATTTGAAAATAATGTTTCAAAATGGACGGTCTCGTTTCACACAATGAAAGCTAATTTTAATTTTACATAATCGAAATTTAGAATGAAATATTTTCCACTTCCCCCAATGCAAATAGTTGTCTTTTAATGTAATTAAGGTGAATCAAAAGATTTTTTCAAAAAAAAGTGCGTATTAACCGTTGACAGCGATCCCCAAAATTTACCCCAGTTTCTTCCGTTGAATGTAGCTTTAAAGTCCTTGTTCTCAACAGATATTCTGTCTGCCGAGGTTTCACCAGACTCGACACAATTCACACTGTACTTGTCTAGTCTGCTTCTTATGAACTCTACCCTATCGCGCATTATCGTAACACCACCCAGTTCTTCCATGACGTCCATGCCCAGTATAACATTGACTGCACTTAATAGTTTTTTCAGCACCACACAGTCTACCAGTAGCGACACACCATGCACTACTATCTTGGCGACACCTCACCCCTCACAAAATACACGACTGCCATCAACAGCAATCACATCACAACCAGGACCTTGTACACTACACAGCCCACTCATCACTACTGTACGAGAACACCCTGAGTCAACGAGTGCACGCACCTGCTTTCCATTTACTGCAACTTGGATTATTGGTAGCGCCTTTAGTCCTGATTCAGAAGAGCTGCCGGCGCACCAGTTCTCCTGCTTCCGTTTCCCTTCTCACAGTGCCTGGCCAAGTGACCATCTTTTCCACAGTTCCAACAGACACTTTTCAGCTGCTCACAACAGAATTTGACCTGTGGCCCACCACATTTAAAACAACGCCGTCTTGCATTTGGAGATGTTGCGACAAATTTCTGTCGGCCCTGAGCCACCGCCACGACAGGCTGATCCACGAGCTCTGCCATCAGAGCTCTAGCACGCTCCATGATTGTTGACAGCGGCATTGTCTCTACTTTTGGCTGCGCGCGCAATTCACGTGATACCACTGAAGGCAGACCCAGTATGAAAGCTTTCATGAGGAGAGCATCCGACGTCACACCCGCTAGCCTTGCCAGCCTCCTCAGATCCGTCATATAGACGTCGACCGGCTCATCACGCCATGTGCGCCTCACGAACTCCTCATAGGTCAGAAACGGGTTTGTTGCGAAGGCACAAATCAACGCATTTTTGATGGCGTCACCATTGCCCTTATCCTCTGCACTCAGCTCATTGTAGACAGCAAATGCAGGTCCCTCCAGAAACATCGGGATGATCGCGCACACATCCTTTACTTCTTTAATTTTTAAAACCAACTCGACTTTTGTTATCCACTGAATAACTTCGCCCTCGCCATTAAAACACCTTAATAAATCTCCGAGTTTAATATTTGACATCTTGCCGAAATAGCTTGTATTCTAACTGAATGTCAATTGTCTTTTACATCGCAGAACGGTTGCGTTCACTACCACTGCTTTTGCAGTACTTGCATATCACCACACTTAATTACCACAAGAACCATCGCTTTCAGTCGGGATAGATGAAAAAATATACATCAAAATTCGATTTTCAATCTTGTAGGTATGGATTTGACATTTGCGAAGTTTCGTTTCAAACTAAAAACGTATGAATTACTTCATTTACCTAAACTAAGAACCTAATAACCTATTTTATGTTCGTAAATAGTTGTTTCTTGTAATAATTGTTGAAATGAAGTATAATTTCCGTAATCTGTGCCTAAAAATGCGGCGGCTTATCCATAAATTAATACGAGCTTGACTCGGAAGATCGGAAGATGCACGGGAAGAGTGGTGCATCAACTTCTCTAGGGATTGGTCTCGTTAATCCTAGATAAATTCTGTGGGGCATTGAGCCATGCCCTCTTTCTGCAGAATGGGTGCCTCAGAAAATCTCTGCAGGAACTGTGAACTGGAGAATAGAGGAAGGACTCCGGATACAGAGTAGCAGGCAGTGATTACAGATGTTCTGTAGATGGTCTGCGTAAGGAGAGCAAACGCGATCCAGCATCACAGGGACGCAATCCTCAATGAAGTAAAGAGTCAGTATGTACGGGAAGCAGTTAAAAATATTCCTCTAGTAGCGGGTTATCTTTTTGACTCAAGCAAATTGGAATCTCAGATTCAGCGAATGGGAGGGCTGGATAAATGCCTCCCACATTCGAGCTTAGCCCCTCAACCATCAACCAGCACGCAGTTGCCCAAGTATAAAGGGCCAGTGAGGAAGCCTTTTCGCGAGAGCAGGCCCTTTCGGGAAGGCAGAACGTTTCGCGATAGCAAAGCCTACCGTGGTGGGCGAACCAACCAACAGGAGTCCAGAGGTGCTGAAAAGAGAGGACCAAGCAGCCCAATTTTGGCAACAAGGATAGTCTGACGATCCAGAGAGAATTTCAGGGGGAGCAGTTAGGACAGTTCCTAAGCAATTGGGATGATTTAGGAGCCCCACCGACGCTGTTAACGATGTTGCGAGGGTACAAGCTACCCTTCCGTCAGAAATCCATGCTAAGTATACTGGCAGACACGGTAAGTTCCACTTATAAAACTAATATCACAAAAGAAATGACGCGATGAAGAGACAAAATGAAAAAGGAAAAGATATTGGCATCGCCTTCAATATCTCCTTCATTTCTGTCACGGATGTTTCTCATACCGAAGCAAGACGGATCATTTAGACCGGTTTTCAACCTTCGTCGCTTGTACAATTTTTTAACTATAGGCAAATTTAGGGAGTGTGCCAGTTGCAAGCTACCTGCATTTAATAAGATTGCACCATTTATTCAACCGGGGGACTGGGTGGTTAAAGTGGAACCATCGCCGTTTCTTGAGACTCATTTTTAAGGAGAATACTTCAAATGAGATGTTTGCCTTTACTTTTGGACTATTATCTGCTCCAAAGGTTTTTACTTATCTTACCAATTGGATAGCGCAAAAATTAGAGATAAAGGTCTCAGAATAATTGTCTACTTAGAGGATTTTTTGAAAGTATATTAATATATTGAAAATTCATAAATTTGAAACTATTTCAATGTTACAAACTCTGGGGCAGATAAAACAATTCATTAAATCCACTCCAAGTCCAGTTCAGAAAATTGAAAATCTGGGAATTATGTGGAATTCAAGGGCTGAATTAAAAGATCTCCCGCAAGATAAAAGAGTGAAAATAACAAAGTTACTGAAACAATATATTAATCTAGGTAGATGGTCACTTGAGCAGGCCCAGAGCCTCTTGGGTACCCACAATTATGCTAGTTTCGCCATTCGTAGAGGCAGACTTAACCTTCGCATGTTACAGTGTGTCAGTCGCAAGCTACCTGCATTCAAACCCAGACGACTTCATCCCATACCTCGAGCAGCGATAGAGGAGCTGAGGTGATGGAGCAGGTCCCTGCAGACGTGGTCACTAATGCATCAAGCAACAATTCGCCACACCCTCACGACCGATGCATCGGACTGGGGATGGGACGCGCAGCTAGACGACCGCAGGTTGAATGGAGCTTGGTCCCAAACACAACAACCACTCCACAGCAATGTCAAGGAAATGCTCGCCGTGCTGGCAGCACTTACTCCTCACGGGCCAGAGCTGTCAGACTCGGGTCTTCTTACCCAGTCAGACAACAAATCGGTGGTCGCATACCTTCGCAACGAAGGCGACACACGATCCAAGACATTGCTCGAAGCGACTCGTAAAGTCCTTCAAATGGCAGACACGTATCACATTTCACTGTCTGCCCACTACTTACCGGGAAGGTTCAACGAGGTAGCAGATCAACTCTCCGGAAAACGTGAACCTCCAAAATGGCATCTTTTACCGGCTGCAACAAAATTAGTTTTTGCATAATGGGGGACGCCAACTATAGACCTGTATGCATCAGAGACAACCCACGTCGTAGAAGATTATGTGTCCCTCAATGCATTCGACAGAGACAAAATTTGTCAATGCTTGGACTCAAGAGTGGGATTTTCCTCTAGCTTGGGTGTTCCCCCGCCGTGCCTTATGCCGAGAGTTCTAGCACACCTGAACCGGGCCAAGGACCTATATTTGATTATAGCCCCGAGATGGAAGAAGGTATTCTGGATACCAGACTTAAAAAAATCGAGCAGCGAGTCCTCCGTTCACCATATTGAAACTGATAGAAGTGCTGATAGACACCAGAACCTTGAAACCCCCACCGCAAGTAGAGGATTTTATTTTGGAGGTGTGGAAGTGCCAGGGTGGAGTCAGTCATTAACAGATTGGTCGGACAAACAGAAAGATTTTTAAAGTCAGGTTGGAGAGAGTCCACCCTTAAAACATACAAATCATGGCTTAGGTGACAAAGGGGGCATTAAATCATGGGTTAAACCCGAATGTCCCTACAGGAAGCAACCTAGCACGATTTTTAACAGATCTTAGTCTAGAAGATAGTCTCTCTCCCAGAACAGTTCGACTTCATAAATCGGTAGTAACAACTTTCAATAGCCCTGAAGAAGGAAACCTAAGTTCACATCCTATAGTCAGACAAGTACTCAAAGCCGCAGCATTAAGACATCCTAAATTGGCTAAACTTCCTATCTGGGATCCTCAAGTGGTGTTGACCTGGTTAGAAGCTAACCCACCCAAAAAGTTGAATCTTTTTGAAATATCAAGAAGGGCAGCGACTTTACTTTTATTAGCTTCGGGACGAAGAGTGCGTGACCTGACCTTGTTACGGAGTTCACCAGACAAATTATCCATAGATGAGGAAGTGGTCTCGTTATGGCCAGTCTTCGGTCCCAAAACAGACTCCGCTACGTACCAACAGTCAGGTTGGAGGCTGATAAAACGGCAATCAACCAAATATAGACCAAACATACTGGATTAAGAAACTGGTTGAAATCTCCAAAGAACGGACAGAAACAAAGCAGAATTTAACAGAACTCTTCATCACTACATCAGGAGCAGTTAAGGCAGCTTCAAGAACAGCCATCGCCCGTTGGGCGCTGCAACTGTTTAGCTGCACCGGGAAGCGTACGGGCAGCAGTAGCATCACTTAACTGGCTGGAAATTTTAGACTGGATGACATCCTGGCTCGAGGGAACTGGAGGAGCCGGGACACCTTTGCCAAATTCTACAGAAGAGAAGTTAACACTTCTCTAGAGGTAAATAGGACATTGTCCGTGACTTCTCTATTCCACCCACTGCAACACGTGAGTAGGTATTCCAGTGTTAAACGTATTTTAATATCATCACATTAGCGTTAGTGGTCACCAGTCGATAACAAACAGATCTCAATATAGGTTTTAAATGACGGTTCAGGATACATAATAAAATAGTTTTACCTACCAATAAAACTTATATTGTGTACCTAACCTCATTTAAAACCTAGGCAATCACTGCCTGGTGAAAACTAATGAGAAAAAAATGCTATAAACAAAAGTTAGATGTATGTAGATACTTTTGTTTAACATCTGGTGACCACTTGACAGCCACAAGGTACTAAAAAAGATCGGGGAAGGCCACGCGAAAGGGGATTTGAGAATGCTTCTCTCAATATAGGTTTTAAATGAGGTTAGGTACATAATATAAGTCTTATTGGTAGGTAAAACTATTTTATTATTGTTTTCGATGAGCTATGTAGCAGAGATTCAAGTAATCAAGATATCAGAAAAATAAGTGTTAAAGTGTTATAATGTTTTTAAGATCGACAAATAAACTTCAAATGTAGTTTCTTTGTTAACAGAGCAACACATGATTTGTTTTGTCATTACCAATAAAGAAGTAAAACCAATAGACAAATTGTCTTATAAAACTACATTTTTAGTGAAGAGAAACAATGACGTTAGAAATGGAAAAGTTACAATTCACATTTACAGTGTCAGCAGCATCGGATGGTAAAACCAATATAATTTGCATAACCTCAATCGAGACACCCGATGGACGCATATTGGATATTCCCGATGATTTCAAACATGCAAGCAAACACACCGCCATAACGACCACGGATGTTTATGCCAAAATAAAGAATTGTCTAAAGAAAAGATACCAAACACGTAAAATATGGATTCCCTTAACCCAAGATTTGAGGAAAATTTATTTAGATGAAGGTGAGAATTTACAATTTGGTGACCAATACCTGGAAGAAATTACATATGAAACGAAACTTTCTGACAATAATATCAGTAACAGTGCCTAGATTGGTACACTAGTATGTTAATAAAATGTACAGTAAGCGCAGGATGGGCAATATGGAAAACAAATTTTTGTGAAACATACGGAAACAAAGGTTGGTCACAAGTTAAATATACATTTGCATTTATATTTCAAGGAGGTTCATTACGGGAATATGCCACAAAAAAAGAAAGATTGTTATTAGAGATAAATAAAAATATTGACTCTCAGACATTAATTCATCTTATTGTTATGGGTCTACTAGATTGCATAATGTACAAAATGGATAAGGAATCAATAAAATCGACTGCAAATCTATTCAATGAAATTGGTAAACATGAACAAACAGTCAATAAAAATAATTGTAATAAATTCAAGAGAAATACATTTGGTAATAAAGTAAGAATTGATAAAATTGCCTTGCAAAAATTGTGAAAAATTAAATAAAGGTAGCCGTTTTCACTCTGAAGAAAAATGCTGGTTTAAACAAACTGATGACTATGAGAAACAGAATAAGAATGTAAACAATACTGTATTAGATGTTGAATTGAGTGATAATGAGTCAAAGAACGAATAAATACACCATTAATTAAAGTAAAACTAACATTAGAAAGAAAATTAGACATATTTCGTATATATGATTCCGGATCTAATGTTTCCTTAATAAATTCTAAATTATTAAGAATAAAGGATGAAGGAAAAAATATACATATAATGGTGTAAAAAAGACAAAAGGCTTAACAACAATAAAAATTAAGATATTTAATATAGAGAAGAAAATTGATGTTATTGTAGATGGAAGAGATTTCAAATAAAATTTTCTAATTGGACTTGATACTATAAAAGAGTTTAATTTGATTCAGAATGAAAATTTGGAAATTGATCAGAAATCTGAAGAAAGCTTGAAAAAAGAGGAAATACATTTTAAAAACAATCCTAATGAAAATGAAGATAAAAAATAACTTGATCTTTATAAACTTTAAGGAACATACAAAAGAAAAAGAATTTACAGTGGATCTGAGTCATTTAAATAGTCAACAAAAATCTGAAATAAATAAACTTATTGATAAATATAAATCAAGCTTTGCAAAGGATAAATATGATATTGGAACAGTAAAGGATTATGAAGCACGCATTGATCTACTTGTGGACAAATACTGCAGTAAAATACCCTACAGATGTTCAATAGAGGATAAGTTAGAGATAGAAGAACAAATAAGAAAATTGCTTGAAAGAAATCTTATAGAGGAATCATACAGCCCTTTTGCAGCACTAGTAACCTTAGCTTTCAAAAAAGAAGACAATAGAAAAACAAGATTGTGTATCGATTTTAGAGAAATAAATAAAATGGTGGTACCTCAGGCTCAACCATTTCCTTTGATTGAGGACTTAGTAACAAAAACAAGAAACTGTAAGTACTTTTCAACATTGGATATAAATTCTGCGTTCTGGTCTATTCCCCTGCGAATTGAAGATAGAAAGAAAACTGCTTTTGTAACCCAGGAAGGCCACTACCAATGGACATGTTTACCCTTCGGTTTAAAAACTTCTCCAGCCATATTTCAAAGAATACTAAGCAACATACTGAGAAAGTACAAGTTAACAGATTTTGCTGTAAATTTCATTGACAACATTTTAATATTTTCAGAAACCTATACTGAGCACATAAATAATTTATCACAGCTTTTAAAGGCGATAAAAAAAGAAGGTTTTCAACTTAAACTCACAAAATGTCGATTTGCAACAAATTCGGTAAAATACCTCGGACATATAATACAAGATAATACAGTAAGACCAGTGAGAGATAACTTAATTTCAATAAGAGATTTCCCTACACCAAAGAATCAGAAAAATATTAGACAACTTCTAGGAAAAATCAATTTCTATTACGAGTACATTCCTAACAGTTCAATAATTTTAGAACCACTACATAATTTACTAAGAAAGCACCAAAAATTCATATGGTCAATAGACTGCGAAGAAGCTTCGAGAAGATTAAACAACTATTGTGTTCACAACCAGTGGCGGCCGCTGCCCTGAAAACGTGGTGGTTCACTGATAATCCGTAACTATGAGATAACGTTTACTTAGCAATATTAGGTAAAAATGTTCCCACTAATCTTATTTGGAGAGAAGATCTATTTTAAGCTGTTTTCGAATTGCGAAAACTTCTACATATCGCTTTTTAATTAAAATTTTTATTTTTCAGTACTAAGAAAATAAAAACAAAATACTATTTTTTCGTAATACTATCTTAAATTTCAACCCAAAAAACTCTTTTTTTTTACAATGTTTAATTTATTTTATTTTATATTTCATAAAATAAAATAAATTTGAAAGTAGTGTAAGAAGAATATACAACGCAAATGTGAATGGTAGAAGAAGTCGGGGGCGCCCGAGGAAGACATGGCACGAGCAAGTGAATCAGATACTTGAGTCGGGCCATGTCGAAAGTCGGAATAATAGAAGAGAATGTATGAGACAATGTATGAATGTGAGTGAGGCAAAGAGTGTGTGCCAAGACCGAGTTATTTGGCGGTCCGTCCTCTCTGCCTATCCCTGTGGGGAAACGGCGTGATGGTTGGTTAGTTAGTTTTATATTTCATTTTAAGCGGGATACAAACAGTATTTATAAACCTAAAATCTTTAACCTTATCCCTGAAAACTTAAAAACGTTGAGTCAACCCCATTCCTTTAAAAAACAAATTACGAAATGGATCCTTACACATGGGATACATTACAATTTTAACACCCATTCACTCTACACTCTATCGATTTAATCACTTTTCAGACAAAACATAATATATCTCTATTTTCTAAATTAGCGGCATGTATGTACAAGATTATTTAGTATGATCTATATCTAACAACTCCTCAAATTTCTCATTTTATAATAATTCTCTAACTTCTCCATCTTCTTCTTGTAACCCAATCTAACTATAAGTATATCATTTTCTTATATCATTTTCTTACTATAGAGCAGGCAAAACATAAAATATCTTTATTTACTATCTAAGCAGCATTATATGTATAAGACTGATTACTGTGAACTATATATATATATCAATAATTCCTTAATTTACTAAAAATTTCAATCTATACTAACGAATGTATATCCACTAACTGTAAACTTCACCCGCCATAACACAGGGTCATCCCTCATGGAGGGTGAAATATCACAAAAAACTATATGTACTGTTGATAATTCATGTATTAAATAAATAAATAAATAAATAAACAATGTATAAACAGCACGAGGGCAAAATTGTCAAAATTACCTATGAAAAAATTGTATTCCTTAATGATCTGCGTTTTATAATTTAAAACACCAATCAATAAAAAAGCAAATGTATGTAAAATTTAGGTATTTGCTGTACCTTTTGATTAAAAAAGAATTATTCAGTTTGGTTAAGTATTTTGGCCGTAAATTCAAATTTAAGTTTGTATGATAAAGGCCGCCGGGTGGCACACCAATATAGCTTAATTTTTCATACATATGGCCGACGTTGCGCGCTGGCGATGTTTGGGATATTCGATACAAAAACATAATTCGTTCCGCTTGCAATTGGCCTGCACACCGGACAGGGTAAATTCGCGCGGAACTTAGGAGAATTAGCTCTCCCTGGTTCATATTATATTATGCATTATATTGGTAGGTGATATTTTTAATGAAATTCATAGATTTTATATATTTCGGTAAGATATTATAAAGTAATTTTAGACGATATAATTTACCAGTGCTGCACACAAACACACTGTTCAACCAGCCGCCCTTGTTCACAACCAATCTTGGAAATTTTTGATAAAGACTTATCAATAAACATATATACAGATGCATCATAAGGTATCGGAGCAGTGCTAAAGCAAACTCAACCAGACGGAAAGGAAAAACCTGTAGCATATTTCTCTAAAAAATTAAATGAAGCCCAAAAGAAAAAAAGGCTATATATTAAGAATGCTTAGCTATTAAAGAGGCCATAAGATACTGGCAGTAGTGGCTAATAGGCAAACCTTTTACAGTATATTCCGACCACAAACCATTGGAAAATTTAAACATTAACAGCCTTTTTTTTTGTTGTTGTTTGTTTTTGGGGTGTTATGCCGTGTTACGCTACCTCCTCCTTCTTTAGCCAACGTTTTGGACAGCGTTAGAGTGTCCATCATCAGGGCAGATGTGTAAATGTTAGTGGTAAAATGTGTGCTTAAGTACTTCGAAGCAATACCGTGTTGCCAGCTCCACTCCACTGCGAGCTGGAATTACAGTAAACTTGAAGATGGTTTTCTGCATTTAGCTTTGGTGTAGCCGTCAATTACCGACCACGGTAACCACGGTTACCACGGTAATTGACGGCTACACCACGACCACGGTACCCACGGTTACCACGGTAATTGACGGCTAAAAATACACATGGTTTACACAGGCTGAGAGGGTAGTTTATTTCTGTTTTATTAATGATGTCTGAACGAAATTTGGAATTTTTTCAAAGTATTTTGAATGTTCTATATATTTCTTGTATTTGAAGGTGTCGTAAAAACAAATACCATTTATGAAAACTAGATAAAATTACCTTTTAGATTTGTGTATTTAAAATACACTTTAGTTTTCAAAAACTTCCATATTTTAAGATCCAAACTCGGAAAAAAATGAAAAAAAAATTCTTACCCAAACATTTTTGACCAAAATGTAGAGAAATGAAAAAAAATCTAAATTTCAAAAACACAGTCCTTTTATGTAATAAATTTGGAAGGAAACTATCACTTCACTTTTTCCTCGTGCATACAATAAAAAAATAATAAAAAATTTCAAAGTTTTTTTTTATTGCCAAAAAATAACTTAGAAATAATAACGACATTTCAAACAGATTTCTTGCATCTCTAAAGACGTTACTTTCTTTGATAGGTTTACGAACACATGTATTAGATATTAATATCATAAAAAATATCACTTTTAAGAAATTCTCTTAAAATAAAGATCTTAAAATGTAAATTTTATCTTTTAAGTAACCTATAAAACAATATTCTGACAGTTCAACTTTGAAAGTACGGCGTTTGTACAATAACTTGATTAAACTGTTGTAAACCACACAAATAACATGGTAAATATATCAATTATGTGAATAGAAGAGTAAATTAATCACTACAATATAAATTATTACGTAAAATCACAAAATTTAGGTACTAATAAAATTTTTTAACATCCCGCCATAAACACACCGGGCTGTCTTTTCATCGCGGGCCGTTGAGAATTAATGCACAAGCGCGCCAATAATGCCCCTGGCGGAGAAGAATTAAAACAACATTCTTTCCTAGAAAATTAAAACCATATACAACATTGTCAGATCTTCAATGAATTTTAACAGCGTGACCACATAAGAAAGCTTATTGGTAATAAAACGTGTTTTAGTGTACACGGGGTTTATTTATGTTATTGCAATAACACAGGTTATCGGCCGTCAAAAGTTTTTTTTTAGTAAGGCTGTAAATCTAGAACGGACGAAGAGTTAGGAGATTTATCCTATTATCTATCACAATATGATTTCAAAATAAAATATACACCAGGAAAGAATAATTTAGAAGCAGATTGCTTGAGCAGAAACCCAGTATTAGAAGCTAATAAAGATGTACATGAACAATTAAAAATAATAAACTTAGTAACATTGAATGATATATTAACAGATCAAGAGAAAAATGAGGATATAAAAAAAATACAAGAACAAGTTATATAAACACAATAAATATTATAAGAGGGTAAGAAAGCAAGAAAAAATACTACTGTCAGAGGAACTCAGTATAAAATTTATAAAACTAATACATTAAAATATGTGTCATATAGGTATAAAACAAATGCAAATGAAAATAGGAAAACTTTATGCAGCAAAGAACTTAACTAGAAATATCATCGATTTATGCAAACAATGTGAAATATGTATAAAAAATAAGACAAGAGGACAGGCTAAATATGGTTTAATGTCGCACTTAGGCACTGCCACAAAACCACTTGAAATTGTCTCAATAGACACAATTGGGGGATTTGGTGGCTCTCGATCAACCAAAAAATATTTGCACCTTTTAGTCATGGTTCTCACCGACCAATATCCTGGAATTAACTTTTTTTTTTTTTTTTTTACATTAACTCCACACAGGAGGCCCTGAGGAAAATAATTTCCCTCAGGGCCTATGTCATCTGGGATGCTGTGTGGAGGGTCTAAAAAGAGTTTAAAACTTTTTTAAATGAAAGATCAATCACACTAATTTTCACTGCAGTAAATTCACCGTTTTCTAATAGACTGAACGAAAGGCTAAACCAAACACTCGTTAATAAAATAAGGTGCAAGATAAATGAAAATCTAAAAACTAAAGCATGGACGACTATTGCTCATAATTGTGTTGATAGATATAATAACACAGAACACTCAATAACAGGCTTTGCACCGAGATACCTATTGGATGGTACTGGTGTTTCATTCGTACCAAATGAACTTAAATTTTAAAAAGAAACAGATGACTGGATTAGAGACAGAAAATTTGCATTAGAAAGAACAATTAAGTCACATGAATATAATAAAATGTTGATTGATAAAAAAAGAACAATACATAATTTTTAAATAGGCGATATGGTATATGTTGAAAATGGTCACAAACTAAATAGAAGAAAATTAGATGAGTTAAGGATTGGTCCATTTAAAATCGAAGATAAATTATCACAATCAATATACAAGATTAATACAGGGCATAGAAAGATGGAGTCAAATTTTTTCCATATTACAAAACTTATTCCTGCCCCCGTACCAGAAGAAAATGAAGTTTAGAAAAAAGAAAAAGGTATTGTATCTCACATCTATGGATAACTAAAACAAACAGCTGATTCTGACAGCTCCTAATTTAAAAACAAAGTTAATTATATTTAAACAAATTTACGTGTAATCATATTTGAAACTCATAAATTAGTGATACAGTGTACTTGGTAGTGCGTAATAATTTGAGTGGGAGAGTGTATTAACTTTATATCTTGATTCAAAAAATTTCTCAAAACAAGAAATCATTGTCATTAAAAGTCACAGACAATTTATTTTTCAAATTTGTGAAAAAGTGCAAATCCGCTATGTGTAAATGTCAAGTTTTGTCTATGCAATAAAGTCACAACAATAAACAAAACATTGTTGAAAGAATTAATTTTTGTAAGGGGCAATTCTGAACAAAGATTTTAGTGATGTCTAGCACTCGAAGCAAAAACCAAATTTCTGATGAAAAAATAAGCATGGACAAAATTATCGAATATATAGATAAAAAATTTGAAACCTTGAAGATGGACATTTTTATCAAAATTGAATCTCAGACCACAGAAACAACAAAAAGCATTGAATTTATAAGTGCTCAATATGATGAAATACTAAAAAAAATTGATGTTACAAATAATTTAAACCAAGTTATACAGACTGATTTCGAAAATATTAAGAAAGATATGAATGAAAAAAATAATACAATAAAAAAACTTGAAATTAGACTGGCAGATATTGAAACCTTGTCAAAATGTAATTCTTTAGAAATAGCTGGGATTCCCCAAAAAATAAGAGAACAACCAATTGAAATCATAAGGAAGGTTGCTGCAGCAGCTGGGATAACTATAAAACATACAGATATTACTGAAGTCATCCGAGTCCCAGACAGACGAAATGGAGCACCACCCAAACTTCTTGTCACCTTTTCCGAGAAAAGACAAAGAGATTCACTCCTTGATAAAAAGAAAGAAATAAACTATGAAGAAATTAAGGATCTGTCGACCTCTCAAATCTTCATCGGGGAAGAACTAAGCCCTTATCATAAAGAAATACTATGGAAAACAAAACAATTAGCCATAGAAAAAAAATACCAATATGTGTGGTACAAAAATGGTAAAGTTATGATTCGTAAAAAACCTGAAGATAAAATAATCTACATTAAGCACCTTGATGATATGGTGAAAATAATTTAGTAAGTAATATAAAAACATTATTAATTTAGATGGCATACATGGATAACACAATAACAACAAATTTACCTAACTTATCATCCATAAGAAATAATTTTAACATAATGCATCAAAACATTAGAAGTATTAATAAAAACTTTGACGAACTACAAATATTGATAAAAAGTTTAAATCTAAACTGGGATATAATTATTCTTACTGAATGTTGGTTAACTGATAAGTTCTATCCTCTACAAATCGATAAATATGTCCCTTACTCTACAATTATGAATAATACCAAAAATGATGGTGTCATCGTATATATTAAAGAAGATATTGAAGCTGATGTCATAGAGATCGGTATTAATAATGCGAACTGTCTAAGGATATCAATCGGCAATGATACAACAATACTTGCAATTTACAGATCTCCATCTACAAAAAATCTGGAGCCATTTCTAAACTCCTTACCGTTGGAACTGAGTTTACTAAAAAACACTAAAGATGTATTTATTATCGGTGATATAAATATTGATATCCTTGAAAATGGCCACCCAAAAAAATATGATTACATGCAGACACTTGCATACCATGGATATGAAAGCCTAATTGAGGAACCTACACGTGTATTTAATGATAGCAAAACTTGCATTGATCATATCTTTAGTAAAACTAATAAAAAAACTCAAGCCATTATTTATACTACCACACTGACAGACCATTACACAATAATTCTATCTATAACAAAAAATAACTCTTATGTAAACCTAAATACGAAATCACTCCTAACGAAGTCTGAAACAAATTGGGAAAATGTCAAAAGGGAGTTAACAACGAATGACTGGACCGCCCTTCTGGAAAAAGATGATACTGATACTGCTTGGAGTTATTTTATAGAAATTATACAGCACAGTATTCTATCTAACACCAAAACCACAGATAAAAAGGTATCTCATAAAAATATTCACATTAAACCATGGATCAGTCAGAATATTATAAACTCGATCAGAAAAAGAGATGAACTGCACAGAAAAGTAAAAATCAACCCTTATGATGTCCATACACTTCGATTCTACAAAAGATATCGTAACACATGTAAAAATGTAATTCGTTATGCTAAAGAAACATACTATAAAAACAAAATTGATGAATGCAATAATGATTCCCGTAAACTCTGGCAGATCATAAATGAAATTACAAATACTAAAGCCTCGCATAAAGACAAAAACATTAAAGAATTAAACATTGATGAGATTCCCACATCTTTTACGAAACACCCAGACAAACTTCTTGACTTTATAAACAACTACTTTTGCAATATAGGCTCTAACCTTGCAAATAAAATTAAACAAAATTCTACTTCTGTCGAAAAAACAATGAGGAATGATGATGTAAATCATGAAAACAGCCTCAATATAGTCAAGATAACAAGTGATGAAATAAGAAATATTATAACCTCCTTAAACACAAATACCTCATCGGGAAATGAACTGATATCAAGCAAATCAATTAAATACCTACAAAATGAGTTAATTCAACCACTGACATACCTAGTTAATCTATCAATATCTAAAGGTGTTTTTCCCGCTTGTCTTAAAATTGCTACGATCATACCATTATATAAAAATGGTCCCAAAGACGATATTTCAAATTATCGACCAATTAGTATTTTAACTCCTCTGTCGAAAATATTGGAAAAAGTAATAAAAAAACAAGTTCTTACATTTTTGGATACCAATAAAATATTATCACCTACGCAGTATGGTTTTAGAAAAAACCTGGGTACTGGTGACGCTATAGCTAATGTAACTAATACAATTATTAGAAAACTGGATGAAGGCAAAAAATGCTTAGCTGTTTTCATTGATCTTCAAAAAGCTTTCGATACAATTGATCATGAAATACTTTACTTAAAACTAAAAAAAAATGGAATAACCGAAACAACTCTAAACCTACTTAGAAGTTATTTAACTGGAAGAGAACAAATTGGTAAAAGAAAGAGCAAATCTCTTCCAATTAAATTCGGGGTCCCCCAGGGAAGCGTATTAGGACCTATACTATTTCTGATATATATAAATGACCTTATGAATCTTCCCATTAATGGAAACATAATGAGCTTTGCAGATGACACTGTTATTATATTCCACGAACAAGATTGGACAAGAACCTACAAGGAGGCGGAACATGGCCTGGCTGTACTTCAAAACTGGCTAAAAGTAAACTCCCTTACATTAAATGTTAGTAAAACTAAATATCTAACTTTC
The DNA here is from genome assembly GCA_929108145.2 of Limnephilus rhombicus. Taxonomy (NCBI): domain Eukaryota; kingdom Metazoa; phylum Arthropoda; class Insecta; order Trichoptera; family Limnephilidae; genus Limnephilus; species Limnephilus rhombicus. The sequence goes on from OV815282.1 coordinate 902,244, forward strand.
TCCAAAAACAAAAGAGGACAACCAATGAATGTGCATACCCTCAAATTACATGAATGTCAAAATACTTTTCCACAATGTTCCTGCCCGTCTATAACCCAAACCAAAAGTATTAAATATCTTGGGATTGAAATTGATGAAAATCTACAGTGGAATTCACACATTGATCTTACCTCAAAAAAGCTAACAAAACTCATCTACTTCTTCAAAAAATTAAGAAACATCTTGTCGATGAGGGATCTAAAGAGAGTATATTATGCTTTATGCCACTCTCGATTGGAATATGGAGTAATAGGATGGGGCTCAGCAGCATCTAATCACTTGAAACAACTTAAGATAACTCAGAATTGCATTATAAAGACCATTCTAAAGGTCCCCATAAGGACGTCAACAGTAGAAATTTTTAAACAGTTTGATGTTCCAAGCATACAGAAAATCTATGCCAAAAACATTCTAGTTCATCACCACAAAAATGATTCAGAGGCAGACACCTCACACGCTCATAAAACCAGAGCCAAACAAACAGACATACTTAATATACCAAAGTGTAACTCTTCATTTGGTCAAAGAAGTTCTGCATTTTTAGCAGTAAAGTTATATAACAAACTCCCACTTAGTATCAAACAAATAAAAATAAAAAATAGCTACATTAAGGACATTAAATGTTGGCTGAAGAATCTATCGGAAAATGAACTTACTAGTATACTTAAAACATCATAGAAGTTTCTGGAAAACCTTATCCAATCAATAAAGTTAAACCATAGAAGTCGCGGAAAAACTTATCCAAAGCATAGTCCCCCTCAGCACAGGATCTCCTAGTGAGGAGGACTACGAATATATTTTATTTATACATCTAACTAACATGTTTCATATAAAAATGTAAAAAATATTATATAGTTACTAAATAAAATAAATAAATAAAAATAAAAATTGAAAGAAGCGAAAATCTCTAGGGAAATTTTCTAACCCTAGGGGGGAGATCTAAAGGAATACCTACCTAGGAATGCATAGGGATTCCTTCGTATTCGAATAATGAATTTCTAACTTTTCAAATGTCATTCTTTGATGTGTTGTCATGGTGACATACAGGACATTATTATTGTTTTTGACCAGCTATGTAGCAGAGATTCAAGTAATCAAGATATCAGAAAAATAAGTGTTAAAGTGTTATAATGTTTTCAAGATCGACAAATAAACTTCAAATGTAATTTCTTTGTTAACAGAGCAACACATGATTTGTTTGGGAGGAATGCAGATCCCGCCAATGTGGGGGATTTTAATAAAAATGCACTTTCTAGATGAGAAAAGTGTGGAAAAGTTGAATAAAAAAGAAATTAAGGTGCGCTTGGCAAAATTGAGGGAGATACAGCCGTTTAAAGAATGAATAAAATGACACTTCGTGAACTTAAACTACGCCATTTTGTTACTATTATGTTGGTATCTCAGACTTGCTATTCGAAGGTTGATACGATTGTAGCCAACTTCGTGTGATATATAATAAGGCGCGTAATTATGAAAAACAGAATTAATAATGGTCACAAACCATGTTACACAAACCTAATGGCAAACAAAATGGCGTAGTATAAGTTCACGAAGTGTCATTTTATTCATTCTTTAAACGGCTGTATCTCCCTCAATTTTGCCAAGCGCACCTTAATTTCTTTTTTATTCAACTTTTCCACACTTTTCTCATCTAGAAAGTGCATTTTTATTAAAATCCCCCACATTGGCGGGATGTGCATTTCACCCATTTGTTTTGTCATTATCAATAAAGAAGTACAACCAATAGACAAATTGTCTTATATGTATTTATCCATTATTCTATTAGTTCTAAAGTATTTTTGAAAACTTACAGTTTTGTAGTAGTCAATGTAGGTGATATCTGTGCCTTTGGTATTAAATCTGGAAGTTGGCTTCAGGTCCCATGCAACATCACTGATTGTATAAGTCTTGTTATTGTAATCAGTCAAGACAACGGCACCTGAATAAAAAAAAAGAAATACTTAGATTATTAAACTATTCAAATGATCACAAAAAAACTTATCATTGTCTAAAACAGATACGTAATTAATATATAATGTAAAACTGTTGCACATATTCCTTGTTAGAAGCCTAACAGAACATGACTCCATAGTCTGGTCGCCATTCTACAAAATTCATATTTATAAGAATTCAAAGAAAATTTCTATGTTTAGTTAATTTTAAACTTAACATAAACTATTATGAACACTGATTTTAAACATTTTTATTAATATTACTAGCGAGTTCCCAGCATGCGTCGCTATGCCACTTAATAAATAAATTGTTTCTCACTGTGTGTCCTTTCCCATTCGTCCAGTTCCCCTTCCGCCTCCCCTTCCTCTCCCATGTCCCCTTCCCCTCATGGGATCCCATTCCACCTTCCTTCTCCCCCCCCCTCCCGAGTTCCCCTCCCTCCTCCCGCATTCCGTACATTCAGTCCCCGTACAATCAGTTTTCAAAAAGCTCACATGCCACCTATTGCAATTTTTTTATACAAATTTCATAATGCCAGAGCTCACCAGCATATATAGATACTTTCGCGGGCATGCACACATCAAATCCCCAAAGTTTCATCGCAATCGGATGAATGGTTAGCAACACATAATTTCATGATGCCAGAACTCACTATTGTATACAGGGTGTAACAGAACGTACCCGAGGGATTTTAACCATCGATTCAAGACATTATTTGAAGAAAAAATGTAAATAAAATTTTGGTCTCCGGTGATATTTTTAATGTTTTTTTTATTTATTTTTTCTACAAAAACATTAAAAAACAGTAGGTGTTGGACAGTTGAAGGTGGGGTGAGGGGTTGGTCGGTTACTCGGCTGAGTGACCAATGACAACAAGCGGAAGAGATTTTTTTTTGTTTGAATTTGAAGAAAAAAAAAAATTAAAAAAATGTCATAAAAAAGTCACCGTAGACGAAAATTTAATTATTTTTTTTTATTTTTTGGTAGAAAGCAGTCACTTTGTGGTTTGACATATTAATTAAAGGAAAACAATCACTTTGTTTGTAACCACGATTTATTGATTTAATTTTTATTTACCGACCGGTTTCGCTTAATACAAGCATCTTTAGGGTAAAAATTAAAACTGATGAAAAAATACATTGTGTGAGCTTATATATACATACAGACAGAGACAAAACATAATATAAAGTAAGAGTGAGAGAGTGTAATTAACATCCTACATAGTGATAGAGAGAAAGAGACGGGTATATGAATAATTACATTATATCTACCGGGACAAAACGTCATTTGAACAGGTGATTAAGGAATAAAGTGGCTACGGGTTTTTTTAGTTTATGGGAAATATTCCTAATATCGGACTGTTGGACACATTTAACTGATTATTAAGGATTTGGGTTTTTGTTTTAACGACTTTCTTTATTTCGAGTGCTTCTAAATTATTAAGCCTGTTACCATGACCATTTCTGTGTAAAATCTTAACACCGGTGTTTTGATTGAAGGTATGATCTTTATCAATAAGGTGATTAGCGAATTCCGAAAATCCATTATTATTTAAGCATCTAAGATGCTCTTTGATTCTAATATCTGCTCTCTGTTGAGTGGGACTTATTCGACGATAAAGTCAGACACCTAGTTTCTGTGAAAGCATTTAATAAACTTAATATAATTAATAAAAAACTTGATATGTTGTGTTCCTTAAATAAATCTAATAATAATGAAAACCTAAAACCGGTTCATACGCTTTTTGACCGAGTCCAGAATCTGTCAACAGTACATTTTCTACCTGAAGAAATGAACCTACTATCGAAAGGTTTAAAATACAACCTAAAATATAATAATAAAAACTTTAATTCTGCAATAGAAAACGTTGCAGTAGATATCGATACAGCTTTATATGGTAAACCTCAACGATTCTTCTACAAAAGTGCAGAAACAATAAAAAAATCTAATACCTAAATTTAAATTTACTCCAAACCCCGAGACAACCGTAATGAAAAATATTCGTGCTAAATTAGAAGACGAAAATTTAATCCTGACCAAAGCGGACAAGGGAAATACCGTGATTATAATACCTCGAAGAGAATACAATACAAAAGTGCAAGATTTCATCAATAATGACAACTTCATAACTCTTCAAAAAGACCCTACTGGAAAATTCTTAGATAAAGTTAAACTAACTCTTAAAGCCTGTAAATCCCAAATGTTTCAAGATGAGTCATATCATCAAGTTAAGTTTTTAACAAAGAATTCGAAAGCTCCAAAATTATATGGATTCCTCAAAATCCATAAAAGTGATAAACCTATAAGACCAGTTGTTAGTTGCTGTGATGCCCCAAATTTTAAAATATCTTCTGTTATTACTAATGTTTTCCATAATTCCAATATTTTCTCCCCAAAATATACAATCAAAAATTCATTTTCACTAGTAGAAGAACTCAAAGATTTGGATCTCCCTAAAAATTGCAAACTCATATCGTTTGATGTGGTTAACTTGTTCCCTAATGTCCCCATAGAGGAGAGCAAATGTTTGATCTCTAATTTATTAAATACTTCTAATTTACCCAAAGATTTAGTGAATGATCTGACTTCACTATTTAATGTTTGCCTTAACCAAAATTATTTTCAATTCAATGGTGTTATATATCAGCAAATCGAAGGCCTTCCCATGGGGTCTCCTACAAGTCCTTTAATTGCTGATATATTCATGAATAATTTAGAAAACAAAATTTTAACTAGTGCCTCACCCCTTGTAAAAAACGTCTTACTATGGCGTAGATACGTCGATGACGTATTCTGTATATGGACAGGGACTCAACGTCAATTAAATGCCTTCCTCATCCTTATAAATTCATACCATCAAAACATTAAATTCACATTAGAGATAGGAACTAATTCAACTTTAAATTTTTTAAATCTCACCTTATCTATCGTAAATAATAAAATAAATTTTAACATCTTTCGCAAGCCTACCTACACCGACGTTGTTATCCATAACACATCCAATCATCCTGTTTCACATAAACACTCCACGTTTCATTCAATGGTTCATCGTTTGGTCACAATACCGTTATCTAATACTAATTTCTCCAACGAACTAGCAATAATTAAAAAAATCGCGGTTAATAATGGTTATAATGCCGAACTCATTGATGCAATTTTAAATAAAAAACAAAAACAAATAGCCACTAAGAATTTCTTATTTACTAATCATAATAATATAAATAATAATAATAATCTTTGTTACCAATGGCGTCGTATTTTATTCATTAATCAGTTCTCTTCCTGCAGTGTAAAAAATCTACCTCCCGAAATAAGACCGGCATTTTACACAAACAATAATTTAGGAAAGTTTTTAATTAATTCGAAAGATAAGGACGAAAAACTAAGTCATTCCGGAATATATAAATTAGATTGTAATGATTGTTCATAATTTTATGTAGGTAAAACGACGCGTAATGTCAATATTAGAATCAAAGAGCATCTTAGATGCTTAAATAATAATGGATTTTCGGAATTCGCTAATCACCTTATTGATAAAGATCATACCTTCAATCAAAACACCGGTGTTAAGATTTTACACAGAAATGATCATGGTAACAGGCTTAATAATTTAGAAGCACTCGAAATAAAGAAAGCCGTTAAAACAAAACCCAAATCCTTAATAATCAGTTAAATGTGTCCAACAGTCCGATATTAGGAATATTTCCTATAAACTAAAAAAACCCGTAGCCACTTTATTCCTTAATCACCTGTTCAAATGACGTTTTGTCCCGGTAGATATAATGTAATTATTCATTAGATATACCCGTCTCTTTCTCTCTATCACTATGTAGGATGTTAATTACACTCTCTCACTCTTACTTTATATTATGTTTTGTCTCTGTCTGTATGTATATATAAGCTCACACAATGTATTTTTTCATCAGTTTTAATTTTTACCCTGAAGATGCTTGTATTAAGCGAAACCGGTCGGTAAATAAAAATTAAATCAATAAATCGTGGTTACAAACAAAGTGATTGTTTTCCTTTAATGAAAATTTAATTTAAATTTTTTACTCCAAATATGCTCAGGAATCGCTGGTTAAAATCCCTCGGGTACATCCTGTTACACCCTGTATAGAAACCATCGCGGGCATGCGCACATAAAATTCCCGAATGCGGGAGGGGAAGGGGGACGCACGGAAAGGACATGCAAGAAACAATTTATGTCTTTGAATAATGCATTGCAACGCATTTTTTTAATAATATATTTTTTTATATGAATACCGCACGAGAGTCCCAACTGCTCCCGTCTGGAGCCAGTGAGACTATGGCATCGCCAATTGTGATATGTTGTGAGACTGAAGGGAGTGAGGAGGGGAAGGAGATGAGGAAGAGGAAGGTGGGGAAGCACCTGGATATTCAGATCTGGTCACCAAACACGGCTAAAGCTATTTCAAGCAACGTTTCAATTCTGAACGGTGGTCTTACACCAGGGCGATACTGAGATTATCTTCCACTCTGGAACGTGCCGCAAATATACTATACGAGTATATTATTTATGAATTAATTGTGAAATAGCACAAATTTATCAAATAAAATTTATTTGCCCCGCAGGGATACGATCCTGCGACCTTCTGATTGCGAGTCAAGAGCCTTACCGCTCGACCATGCCGTGCATGCTGGGAACCAGCTAGTGCTCGATAAAATACAAACCGATTCAAAGTAAATTTGATAGTTTTTCTTACCTACGACTTCACCTTCAAAGTTGATACACCAGGTGGGGGAAGTCTTCATAAAATCATGCATGACATTCAGAACTGAGTCTATTCGGATGACCTTGTGTGTTATTTCCGCCACCATGAGGAGGCTGTTCTCGTATTGACCGATCGTGGTTATGTAGCCTGGCCATATTTGGAGCTTCGATCCATAAATTTCCACCTATAAATATTTACACTATTATAATTTCTTGTGGTGGTTTGTGGGGTTTCGATAGCAGGGCCAGGAGTCTGACAGCAACGTCGGATCTAGTTTTGCAGTCTAGTTTTGGAAATTCGATCAGTCCCATCGCTATCGTGACATTATGCAAATTACTCTATCGTTGCCTTATCGCTTTGCTAATATTATTTTCTTACCGTGATTATCGTTGTAAACTATTGGACTCACCAATAGATCATATTACCGTTGTAGGGATAAATTATAACAAGAAAACGAGGACCGAGAAATTGCTGACCGAGGGATTCAACTTACAACAAGCAACATAATCTACCGTGAGTACCTTTGTGATGTACCGCGCTATTTGGTTTGGACTCACAAACAATCGAGATCCATAGAAACCGCTTGTGTAGAGTGATACTTAGTTCACATCTAACCCCTGTAAGATAGTGCCACATTAGTGTTGCTGTTTGAGGTGTGCCTCAAACTAAATAATAAGCGGCCATGACTGCCACCGTTCATTTCGATTCCACGAGACATATCCACCCCTCTCCGCCTACATGAAATCAGTGACTCTGAGGCAGACCCTACGCCTGCCTCAGAGAGTCACTGATTGCGGCAAGCAAAAATCAACGCATGGTCGCCAAGTATGATGAATTACATTATTATAACTACTGGAGCCACCACACGAAATAAATTAATTTTCCTTGATTGTTAGAGATTTCCTAAAGATCATTTTAAAATTTTTTCGCCAACATTAAAAAAATCATTCCTTTGAATTATAACTAAAAACTTATTACAGTGCTATATATTCAATGAATTAACCTGTACTTGCTGTTTATTTCATATTTGTAGGATTTATAAAAAAATCATACCTTTGAATTTTAACTAAAAACTTATTAAAGTGCTATATAGCCAATGAATTAACCCGTACTTGCTGTTTATTTCATATTTGTAGGATTTATAAAAAAATTCTAAAGTTTATAACCGCGCCAATCCATCGCGTTCACGAATTTAAAGATTTTTTATGAATCTTAAAAATATGGGATGAAAGGTCAAATATAGGTGCATTCAATGGCTATTCAACACTATAAGCAGTTTACATGTCACCGTATTAAAATTCGCTAATATTTAATTTTATAAAATGGTAATATAAATTGAAGTAATCTTAAGGCTATTACTATATTTTGGAAGTATGGATAAGTTAGTATACAATTTGGAGGGAGGCGGGTACCGCCGCCCCGGGAACCATTTACTGGATAACTGATACTACTGCCATAGGTCACCCCAAGTGGTTCGCTATGTTTGGTGACTTAGTAGAGATGCCCGGGTTCATGGGGTGAGATTTGTCTTGGTGGCGGATATGTTTGCCCATGTACCGCGTGGCGGGCCGGATCAGGTGAGACTGATTGGAGGAGACCTTTTGATTTCTTCAGCCAGATTCTGTCTGCACCGCAGTGGAAGCAATGGATTCATACATCCATCACTCCTGAACATACTGACCCCCAGATTCCTACCCATCCCTCATATATTTTTCCTTCCCAGAACTTCCGCTCCTTCCTTTTCTTAAAAAGACACATCCCCTAAGACGACATAGGTCCTGAGGGAAGTTATTTTTGAGGAGCTAGTGTAAAAAAAAAAGTTTTCTTTTCCCTCTTCTCTCCTCTATTTTTGTAGGGGAGGCTCAGCCTCGCCCTCGCAAACTGCTTATATTGTATAGTTTCCATGTCCGCAGCTCTGCAGCAAGAGTGAGGGAACTTGGTTCATCAGGCCAATTGGAGTGGGTGTCATTATCTTATTTGTACAGCATTCAGTCTACTTTCAAGCCCAGATCAACCAGAGTCAACCCCCATTTTGAAGAAAGGATTTTGAGGAATATGTGAGACTGAAATTAGTGGGAAGGGAAGGGGGCAGCGGGAGGTTAGGAAGAATCCGGCTGTTCATATCAAAATAAAGTTGAAGAATATCACAATAATCACCACATTTTTTAAATTTTTTTTCCGGTTTAGGCAAATATTCTAAGACATTCCGTATTTTATTTTATTTTTTTATTGTATTTTTGAAACCCTGGCGATTTTTTGAAAATTTCAATCCGAAAAATCAGACCATTTTTTATAAATCGGAAAGACAGGACATAATTTTAACAGTTTGGACAGTTGCAACAATACTGTTGTTGAGTGAGGACGTCTGCTTTGTATTACCTTCTGATTAACCACTCTTAGTATTCACAACAATAAGTTTGTACCTACTGTAGGGGATGATACTCAACAGCCTAATAATTGGTTTTATGCGCGGGCAACTCAGTCGCCGCGCCTGCGCGAATTCCGTTCCGGCAAAGCGAGCGGAATTCATTCGTTTCTCGGCTACCTGACGCGCTAGCTGTTTGCTCGAGTATCTTCCCTATAAACCTTCCAAGTTAATACTTGTAGTATTTCGTAATTTAAATAAATGTAACTTCAGTATTCAGAAACATTCCTTTCATTTTTGGTGTATTTGGTAACCCATGGAGTCAGATCAGAGAAGTGTGAAGTAAGTATAACCACGCGGATCGCTGGACGGAAATAGCAGATGACATTATTGGATCTACCCACATTCATCTCAACAAACCACCAAATAACCACCAAACTGGTGACACACGACTCACACAAGAAGAAATGGGAAACTCGCATACAGCAGCCGTCAGGAGTCGGGAAGCGAATCCTGAGAAATCACGCACCCGGTGAGTCGCATTTTATTTTTTTAATATTTAAAGCATTTCATAATTTAGCTTCAATTACGTTCAATGACCACCGGGGGACCTCAGTATTTTATAAATATAACGTGCTTCGTTTATGCTATCAAATAATGACAGTGATAAACGAGCATAAGGTTTAAAATGAGTTTTAACTTCTATTAAAATTAACAACGTGCTTTGTTTTTCAGCTAACACATAATGTTTTTTTCATATACCCACAAAGTTCAAGTTAATAATTCTAATTGTGAAATGTAAATTGAATTAATCGCGGATTGTGAAACCCGCCATTTTTATCACAAATTTATGAAGTAAACGGTATAAAACCGTTGCTAACCATTTTGTCTGATATCATCTAGCTGTCTCATGAATCCCTGTCAAAGATTATGTATATTTCCTTGTTTTGTGCATTAAAAAGGACTAAATTCGCTGGCCTTCCATTTCAGCTAGATTCACAAGGGCGAGCGGTTAAAGGCGGAGACACACATCACCGCTTGGAATCGTTCCGGATAAAGGCAGAGACACACCGGCGAGTTTCGCGGACCAGTTTTGCCGGGTGAAAGGCAGAGAACCGATCTCACGAAAAAGATGACTCATCAGACACGTGAAAGTTTTTAAAAAGTTTTACATTAATCTAATTATTTTTTCCAGCATTTTAGAAAATTGTTACATTAATTGATGCGTATACAATATGTTACAACTTAAATGTGTTGCCTTTGAAAAATCTGCAGAGCTCATGTAATCTAATTGCATCTCGAAAACGTAACTACCTACCAATAAATTTATCATCATTTAATATATTTCAATAATATTATTAAAGTTTAGCACTTTTCATTTTGATGATAATATTAAATTTCATGAGTTTTGGAGATTTTTATACATATTTTTAGCCAAGTAATAAATTTTAATAATAGTATTACAATTTTAATCCTACGGATGATTTTGTCTTCTTACTTTCTTGCATCATCTAAAATAAAATATTAAAAATTTCGGTTATTTTTAAACTTTTAATACAATTTTTAACAGATTTCAAAAATTTTAACTTTTAAAATAAAAACATTATCAATATGCAACAAACAATTTTAGAAATCATTTTTAAACTTATATGGGTATTAAATTAAAAAATTATTTTATACATTCACACTTCCTTTGAAATTTTGCCATATCTGCTGCGAATTGTTCTGACCAAATTGGGAGATGTTTACTATCGAAAAGGAAAATAAAGAAGAAAACTCCAACGAATCAAACTCAAGTAATCTCATCGTAGCCAACGAAGGAAACGCCAGCAGTTCAAGAGTTTCTGATCCTCCCACAATCCCAAGCGGCAAACCCAGCAAAAACAACATGGAAGGAGACAGTAGACCAGCATCGGACGTACACCCAGTTTCAGTACGCTTACCGAGCTGTTGGAAGTCTAATATTGCTCTCTGGTTGGCCCAGGCCGAGGCACAGTTCGTGAATTCTCGGATAAAAGACGACTTCACCAAGTACAACATCGTAATTGCCGCTCTTGATCCTGACACCCTGCAGATAATAAGCGACATAATAATTAATCCACCAGCCCAAGAAAAATATGTACGCGTCAAGACAGCCCTCATCGAGCGTCTTCAAGACTCGGAGGAGAAGCGACTAACTTGACTTCTCACCGGCATCCAGTTGGAGGACCGAAAACCAACTGGTCTACTAAGGCACATGCAGGAGTTAGCGGGACCCGCTTTGGCAAAGAGCGCCATCGTCAGAACACTATGGTTGCAGAGACTCCCACAGCATGTCCAGGCGATACTGTCCGCACTGTCAGACAACGATCTCGAACAACTTGCTTCAGCGGCGGATAAAATTATTGATGTGTACCAGGCAACCGAATGTACCGCGGTTGACTGTAACAAGCGACTAAGCACACCGCGAGCCGAAGAACCTGAGAATTCCATACTTCTGGAACTTCAAAAACAAGTGCTCACACTTACAAGAGAAATCAAACAATTGAAGTTAGACCAAAACAACGCCAATCGACAATCCGATTATAAAGGACGAAATAGACAAAACTTTCGCCGAAATTCGCACGATCAGTCCCCATCTAGACAAAACCCCGCTAGAAGACCAAGGTCAGGGTCTCGTGGGAGATCTCCGAACAGGAACCCTGAGGGATATTGTAAATGGCATAACATTTATGGTGAAAAGGCATACAAGTGCTACCAACCGTGTTCTTTTCCAAAAAAAACACCAGGAAAACGACAGAGGAAGACCACAGTAGAGACATGTGAGCTTCCTGCTAATACTTGTCGTCTCTTTCTATATGATCGCGAAACACGCCAGAAGTTCCTTGTGGACACGGGAGCTGACGTCTCCATAATCCCTAGAGATTTTAACCACAATAAAAAATGCATTACCTCGGATAGCTGCACACCAGCTTTGTACAGCGCCAGTGGTAATTGCATTAAAACATACGGCACAAGAATACTGGAACTCAACTTGGGTCTACGTAGGACAATGAAGTGGAAGTTTATAGTGGCAGATGTATCAAGAGCTATTTTGGGAGCCGATTTTCTGCACAACTTCAACCTTACCGTCAATTTAAAAAAGGCAGCGATAACGGACTCGTCTACAGGATTACTGATTCGAGGCACGAAATACAAAGGAACCTCTTCAGGCATTTCAACAATATCTAACACCCTGAAGTATCGAGATATCCTCTGTAAATACCCAGCTTGACGCGGCCTAACATGGAGACAACAGGAATTAAGCATACAGTGACCCATTGTATCGAAACTAAAGGCCCTCCTGTAACCGAACGTGCGCGCAGGTTAGCACCAGCACTTCTAGAAGCGGCCAAACGCGAATTTAAATTTATGATGGAACAGGGAATTTGCCGACCTTCCAAGAGCAACTGGGCCAGTCCGTTGCATATGGTAAAAAAGCCTAACGGTGAGTGGCGTCCCTGTGGAGACTATAGGCGTTTAAACGCAAAGACCGTTCCGGACAAATATCCGATCCCTCAGCTCCACGACTTCACTCACAAACTGTCAACAGCAAAAGTATTCTCGACCATTGATTTAGCGCGGGCATATCACCAGATACCTGTAGAACCTGAAGACATACCGAAAACGGCTATCATCACACCGTTCGGATTGTACGAGTTTACCACCATGCAATTCGGGTTATCCAACGCGGCACAAAGTTTCCAACGCTTTATGCACGCCATCACCAGGGATCTGGATTTTTGTTTTGTATACCTTGATGACATACTAATTGCATCCTCAAGTGAAGAAGAACACCAAAGACACTTAGACATTTTATTCAAACGCCTAGCTGAAAATGGTCTTATCATTAACATCCAAAAATGTCAATTTGGTGCCTCTACTGTAAATTTTTTGGGGCATACAATTACACCAAAGGGGATGACCCCTATTAAAGAAAAAGTGAAAGCGATAACAGAATTTCCACTACCTAAAACCGCGAAAGGTCTGCGCCGTTTTTTAGGTATGCTTAATTACTACCGGAAGTTCCTACCTAATGCTATCCACACCCAGGCGAAATTATTTGACTGTATAGCCGGATGGAAAAAGAATGACAAACGAGAACTTACATGGAGCTCGGAATTAACCGCAGCGTTCGAAGATTGCAAAAATCATCTTGCAAATGCAGCGTTGCTAGCTCATACGAATCCCAACTACAAAATCGCTATCATGGTAGACGCTAGCGATACGGCGATCGGAGCCTCTTTACAGCAGTTAAACGGCGACACATGGGAGCCACTTGGATTTTTCTCTAAAAATTCACTCCAGCTCAGAGGAATTACAGCACATTCGACCGCGAGCTAACAGGTGTCTACGAAGCCGTAAAATACTTCCGCAATAGCGTTGAAGGACGTAATTTTAGTATATATACTGACCATAAGCCAATCACCTATGCCTTTCACAAGAAACGAGCCTCCAGCTCTCCACGGCAGGAAAGACAGCTGGACTTCATCGCACAATTTTCGACTGATATTAGGCATATCTCCGGACTGGAGAATGTAGTAGCGGATACCCTGTCTCGGATCGAGGAGATAAACTGTCCCTCTACAATTGACTATGGGAGAATGGCAGAAGCGCAGTGTCAAACTGACGATCTAATTAAGGCAAAAGATGACACCGGCCTCTCCCTACGTCAAATGGTGATACCTGGCACAGATAAATCGTTATGGTGCGATATATCAACTGGTCATGTCCGACCTTTCGTTCCAGAGTCCATGCGAACTGAGGTAATAGAAAGCGTACACAATTTCTGTCATCCAGGCATACTCGGAACAACAAACTCAGTGAAATTGAGGTTTGTGTGGCCCAAGATGGCGAAAGACATAAAAATTTTCGTTAAAAACTGTATCCCTTGCCAAAAAGCGAAAGTCTCAAAACATACAGTAGCTCCACCATCAGCTTATATCTTACCAGAAGACCGCTTTCGCAACGTACATATCGATTTAGTTGGACCTCTTCCAGCATGCAATGGATACCAATACCTGTTGACAATGATCGACAGATTCACACGTTGGCCTGAAGCAGTACCATTGAAAGACATGTCTGCAGAAACCGTCGCAAATGCACTGATGGACCACTGGATAGCTCGTCACGGGACCCCGGAGACGATAACCACAGACCAGGGCCGTCAATTTGAAAGCTTTCTTTTTAAGAAACTGGCGGAAAAATTGGGAATAAAACATACAAGGACTACGGCATACCACCCACAAGCCAATGGCTTAATAGAGAGATGGCACCGTACTCTGAAAGCCGCTCTTAGTGCAAGCGGTGACCCGAACTGGTTGGAGACTCTTCCGCTCATACTACTCGGATTGAGATCTACTGTTCGTGAAGATCTAAAATGTTCCCCAGCTGAACTCACATATGGTAGAACATTAAGATTGCCATGTGATTTCTTCACCGAAACACCTAAAGAAGAACCCGACACTTATGTAGGTCGACTTCAAAGAAAATTTGAAAACATCAAGCCAACACCTACCACCGCCCATGGATCAAGGAAATGCTTTGTACATAAAGACTTATCTCTAACTACCCATGTCTTTCTTAGAACAGACAGTGGAAGAAGGCCCCTTCAAAATTCATACGAAGGACCTTATAAAGTGGAGGAACGCGACGATAAAACGTTTGTAATCAACGTAAAGGGCAAAAATAAACGTGTTTCCATAGATAGGTTAAAACCAGCCTTCCTACCTGTAGAGGAAAAGGTACCAGTAGAAGAAAATATTCCTGTTGCTACAACTGTCCAGGAACCACTCCCAGAAATAAAAAGAACAAGATCTGGTCGTAGAGTCCATTTTGGCGACCGTTACCGGTCGGAAAGCAAATAATTGGCAAAATTAGATATAATTAATTCTGTTCCTTCCTACAGATCCCATATCAAATTAAAAATGACTACCAAAAATAATATTTAAAAAAAAGCATATACAAAGCTTGTATTCTTAAACCGTATATCTGTAAAATTACTGATAACTAAAGACTTCAATTTTGAAAGAAATTTTGAACTCTAGTACTATTATTTGTTTTATACAATACATATCGGTCATCAAAGTGATGAACCATTTAACCAATGAAAATTTTTTCATTTTTTAAAAATCATGTAAACCATGTAACTAGTTTTAAGAAAAATTTAACACTTTAAAGTGTGTAAAAAACGATGTACTCAGACAATAGTCATTTTTTAAACTTAATATTAACAGTGCGTAATATGTCTTGTATTGACCACATACTCAATATAACACATATTAACGTAAATAATAACCTTGTTTTAAAAATAAAACATTCCGCAGCTTGCGATGAATATATAAATAGTAAATCTAGCCACTCCGCTTTATGCGTTGAAGTTTTTATAAATTTTATACAACTTTTCTTTAAAAACTTGTATAGAATGTTAGAATGAAATTTTTACATGTACCTATTTTTAAGCAAACATAAAACATTGTATATCAATCAATGAAACCTTCTTATCCAGCAATAATCGCTTTTCACAATACTTATACAACTTATGCTAAAAATAACTTCTTATAGGTTTGTATAATTATTGTGTAATTCAATCTTAATATATTCTATATTGAACATGTTCCCAATATGGAATATATTAACATATACATATAAACCTAGTATCTAACATTGTTAAATAACTTTTAACTAACAAAAATGTCATATATAAAACAATTCTTAATTCAACTTAAACATTAAAACTTTTATCAAATCATGCATAGTTAAAATGTTTTTACCTTTGGTAATTTTAACCATGGTCACTCAGATGTGTTTTAACCTTTCCCTTACTGTGCTAAAAAAAAACGCGCGCTCCGGTGCTGTGTAATCAATTCACGTGTCAAAATTAGCGATTCTATCTCTGAAATATATCAACATTCATAGCTAATCGCTTTTGTTTATCATAATTTGTGTTAAAAGTGATAATAATTGTAGTTTAATTGCTGAAAACATGAAAAAACCATCGTCTGTTGCTCAAAAAACGGGCAAGGAGACCATCTCAAACGATTGCCCGCGAACGACTGAGGCGCTAGAAGCTAGAATAGTGCTAGACTGCTACCCAATACATACAGCTGTGCATGTGGTCGAAACACAACTGCGCACGGCGGCGGTCTCTGTTTCTCGTGTTCCCGTATAGCGAAGTAGAGCGAGACGTCACATGGCGTGTCATCTCCCCCCTCACACTCTTCGCGTATCACGGTCCACACTGGCACACGGTTGATTGTATTTGTGGTTTATTCCCGATATTTAACAAAATATCTCTGATTTTGAATTAAATTTGCTAATTATTTAAAATATTAAATTTTAATTCAGTGCGTAAATGTATAACGGAGGAATACCTAAAATTTGAACCCAGAATTCATTATATTTATAGAGATATAAAAGTTATTAGCAGCAATGTGTAGTATTTACACTTTACAGACCAGGAAAGGTTAAAATGATACTCACCATCTGACTGAACACTTGTTGAATCTTTATATAAATAATATGTACTAATTCTTTTCAATTGTTTACGGTAGCGACTAAATGCTATTAGTCAATTAATAATTAATTGCCATAATTTTTAGAAAATAACAGATCTACTCTGGACGATCCATACCCAGTCTAGTTCCTTTTGATAATAATAAACTCCATTTGTATGTCGAGTTGATAAATGCGCTCCGGTAAACAATTGAAGATAATTTTTATTCGTCTTTCTAAAAAAAAGGAAAACAAAAACAATTCTTGTATGTGCATTTAAGTATAATAAAATTTAATATCGTAAAAAATGATCAAATAATTGATCAACTTCTATGTACATATGACAGTTGTTTTGTTGTATCAAATTTTAAATTATGTAACAGTACATTAAAAATTAGTGTAATTTCTTATAAGTACTTACTTTATTATAAATAATAGATAAAAATTTTACTGAAAATTTTCCACATTCAGAGTGATGTGAGGTATTCTTTCGTATCACAAACGTGATGTAACATATTTATTATAATATAGAAATATGAAGTACTACATTGGTACCTACAATGACTTCACTATATAATCATTTCAACATATTTATAGACTATATTAAATACATGGCTAGTTGTATAATGTACACTTATATGTTCCTTTTGTGTTTTTTAATAACTTAATACATTAATTAACTTATAGGAAACTTAGATATTTTGGTTTCATAACCACCATTTTTATAAATTCAAACAAAAACTTTTGTAAATAAATTTTTTTTTTGCCAAAAATGTATACTCACCTATTAACAACTAGTTGAAGCATTATCCTAGTTAGTAATCTTTTATTGTTTTCGTTGAGTCATTTCAAATATTTAGATTTTAATAAAACTTTTACGTATATTTAAGTTCATATTTCTTGTATAAATATTTAATAAACCTGCTATCGTTTTCAACTGGCACTGCATGAACATGTTGTTCAAATTTTAATACTTATGTTATCATAATTCTTTCCAACTGTTTACTGAAGCATATAAATGTTATTAATCATTTAGTAATTATTTGCAATAGCTTTAAAATAAAGTAATAATAGGTCCACTCTGGATGATAACTATACCCAGTCTAGTTTTCTTTAATTACAATAAAACTCCATAAACATGTTGAGTTAATAAATAAGTGCTCCAGTAAACAATTGAAGATAATTTTTTCGTTAAAAAAAAAAAAAAAAAAAATTTAAAAAACCATACTGGTTTATACATTTAAGCATTGCTCTTATATATCTTATTTAAGTTTATTTAATTTTTTATCGCTAAAAAACTGGGCGGGAGGTGTGTAGGGGATGATACTCAACAGCCTAATAATTGGTTTTATGCGCGGGCAACTCAGTCGCCGCGCCTGCGCGAATTCCGTTCCGGCAAAGCGAGCGGAATTCATTCGTTTCTCGGCTACCTGACGCGCTAGCTGTTTGCTCGAGTATCTTCCCTATAAACCTTCCAAGTTAATACTTGTAGTATTTCGTAATTTAAATAAATGTAACTTCAGTATTCAGAAACATTCCTTTCATTTTTGGTGTATTTGGTAACCCATGGAGTCAGATCAGAGAAGTGAGAAGTAAGTATAACCACGCGGATCGCTGGACGGAAATAGCAGATGACATTATTGGATCTACCCACATTCATCTCAACAAACCACCAAATAACCACCAAACTACTATATTATTTGTACATTCCGTTTACCAACCGAAGGGTGACCATTATTCATCTATTAGTTGTGCCGCACAATCAGAATCTAGTGCAAACTAGGTCTAAGGCATCGGATTCTCCAGCAGTAAACGAGAATCAATTTGGAAAAATTGTAAAATGTGTGGATAAAAAAAATGGAAGAATTAAGCAACAAGTTTTTGAAAAAATTGAACTTGAATCGTCAACATTGAAAAAAAATCTCGAATCTGAGATATCCGACATGAGAAAAAGTATTGAATTTATGGTCAACAATATGATGAAATAACTAATAATATCGGAAACATGATGCAATTAAAAAAAAAATGTGGATAACTTAGAAAATGCAAATTCTATCAAAGATCTAAAAATAAAAAATTTAGAAATTCGTCTAGCTGATATAGAACAATAAAATGTAAGCTATAATTGTGCTGAATTGTCTGAGGTAGAAACCTTGATTAATGAAAATTCTGTGGACACCGTGGAAAGATTCATTAAAAAATTTCACATTCCGATTGAACCAGGTAGAATAAATAAAGTTACTCAATATCCTGATAAAACTATCAATAAACCCGGAGTTCAGAGGATGATCATCCATTTTAAAGATGAAAAGTGCCAATCAGAATTTCTCAACGCATGCAAAAGTATAAAGCAATTGAAGGACAGGAACATCTTCATTGGAGAAGTTCTATCATCATATTCCAAAACCCTTCTTTGGAAAACTAAACAAAAAGCTAAAGAAGCTAAATTTCAATTTGTGTGGTTTCGAAATAATAAAATTTGTGTGAAAAAGAACCAAGAACTGTCTTCAAGAGTTCAAATCGTCAAACACGACGATGATTTGAATAAATTGTCGTAATCATCTCCCAAAGTCTAATTGGAAAAAAAAAATAAAAATGGATGATTTAGAAAACATAATTAATATGAATGACAATATTGAACCTAACATAACTTTTGAAAATTCATCATCTTGCAAAAACTTTTTGAAAGATTCTAAATTTTCTTTATTATGCATGAATATTAGAAGTATAAGCAAGAATTTTGATGAAACTGTTTCTATGCTGGATTGCATTAATCATCGTCCGGAAGTACTAGTCTTTACAGAAGCTGGCCGAGCAGTGTAATTAATATGTCTAGCATTCCAGAGTACGTAGTCTACAAAACAATTATAAACAATTTGCAAAATGATGGAGTAGTTATCTATGTAAGGCAAAACATTCAGGTAACTGTTGAGGAAATTGCTCTTCCCAGTGCATACTGCTTAATGTTTAATAGCTGTATATCGATCTCCATCCCAGACTAAAATAGACAACTTTCTCGACTCATTTCTTGCATCTGAATCCTTGCAAAATAAGGAGATTATCTTATGTGGGGACTTAAATATTGATACCCTAGATTTGAAGAACATAAAAACACAAAAATACCTATCACTTCTGGTATTTCATGGTATGAAGCCCATAATAAACTCACCAACAAGAGTAACTCCTAACAAATCAAGCTGCATTGATCATGTAGCAGCCAGCCTCTGCTACCTGATGCTTTGGAATGTTGCAAAATCAAAATTTAAACCACAGGGAGCGGCTTTTACTACTGGCATAACAGACCATTATGCAATTTTGATGAAGTTTATGAGCTTAAATCTACAAAATATTTCTAATAATAATGTAAAACCTTAATTTGTTGTTGACAACAACCTCTTGAAGACCAAATTAAAGGAAGAATCCTGGGATAGAGTTCTGTCAACAAATGACGTCAATCTGGCAACTGATAATTTCATAAAATATTTGAGAACTCATCTGCAAAGTTGTATGTCAGTACAAAAACAGAAACATATCATGAAACATCTAAAACCATGGATAAATGCTGGATTAATCAAATTCCTCAGAACACGTGATAAATTGCACAACAGATGTAGAAGAGAAATCTATAACTGGGAACTGCTTCAATATTATAAGCGATATCGAAATTGGTGTTCTAGAATAATACGAACAACAGAACAAGCATATTTCAGAAGAAAATTAGATGAAGTCAATGGTAACATTAAACAACAGTGAAACATTATAAAGGAGGCTTTAAACCTTAAAAAGGAGCAAACTACCATAAAAAAATTGAAAATTAATAATATTATTACTTCAATGGAAGAGAGTCCAAATAAAATTACTAATCATATTAATGACTTCTTCAGTGACATTGGTCCAAGTTTCGCTAACAATTTGTGCAGTGATAATACAACTAGTGAGACCTGCCTTGTGAATGATTTTAAATCTGAACTTCACATTACAGGGGATAATTTTGATTTTAAGCCAACTAACATTTCTGAAGTGACAAAAGTGATAAATGATTTAAAAATGTCTTTCTCATGCGGTATTATTATGATATATAAACTCCATGTGTCCGAATTAGCTGGTCCCATATCTCATATTATTAATATTAGTTTCAAAAGTGGGATGTTTCCTTCTCACTGTAAGAAAGCCAAAGTGATTCCTCTTTTTAAAGGTGGAGATCAATTAGATGTCAATAATTATAGACCTATATCCTTACTTAACCCCTCCGCAACGTAAGCAGATATATGTGTTAAAAATACGACAACAGTCAAGTACAATAAGCGTGTTTACACGTCATTTGTAACAAATATTGTTACAAATCATACTTAAATTACCCATCTGGTCACTAATATGATATTTTTATTTCTTACTTTATTATAATATTTTAGTGTTTTAAATGTAGTGTATTTTAGTATTTTGTGTGTGTAAAATCACTCAAATTTATAAATGTTAACCTCAACCCATGCCTAGTCCTAATGAGGTTAATTTTTTTTGCATGTAAAAATAAAAAATAAGAATGTATGGTGAGAAGTTATATAAATAAATAAATTTTATAGGTGCGAAAAAACGATAATTACATAGCCGAAAATCATTTTAAAAAAAAGAACGTTTTCCACACGAATGGCACAGGAGAATAACGAGGCATACCAAAAATATTAAATCTCATAAATATTTTTTTCCTTGATCCATCTTATTGATCATAAATCATTTTATTGTTCAACATATATATTACTAAATCAAATGTACTATACTTGTCAGTGGCGGACAAAGCCCAACAGAGGCCCGGGGCGGTAAAGCTGAATGAGCC
Organism: Limnephilus rhombicus; assembly: GCA_929108145.2. Classification (NCBI taxonomy): domain Eukaryota; kingdom Metazoa; phylum Arthropoda; class Insecta; order Trichoptera; family Limnephilidae; genus Limnephilus; species Limnephilus rhombicus. The sequence goes on from OV815282.1 coordinate 923,680, forward strand.
CCCCCCCCCCCTAGTTTGAAAAGTTGGTGTAATTTTACAAGATTCTTATTCAGACTTGGTTCATGCAAATGTAAATGCAAATGCAATAAAAATATATAGAGGCGGATGTATAGCTTTTTTAATATGCTGTCAACCAGGTTGAAAAACGAGTTAAAAAAGTTTCGAGAAAAACGCTTTCAAAGTTTTGCTGAAGAATAATTCAACATACACACTGTTTCAAACGGTTTCACATAAAATGCTGTAAAAACATTTGGCGAGAGCATGGTGAGAGCATTGTTAACTTCAGAAAATGAAATTTAAAAAAAAAATACAATTTTGATTTTTGCTGTTTCCTGGTGCCTTAAAGCCTTGTTTAGGATATGATAAAGGAAACGTGGAGGCGTGTGGAGGCCCCCGGTGACCAGAGGCCACCCCTTCCGCCCCCCGTTAGTCCGCCACTGAATCTTTTTAATTACTTACCTATTTTATTACTGTGTATGATAATGTAACCTTTAGCAAAAGGCCTAAGATAGTAAAAATAATACGAAGTGCGACACGTAAGTGAGACTGGAACTAAAACTGTATAGACATTAGAAAGATTAAAGATTAGTAGTAGTAATTTTATGTTAAAAATTGTAATTTACCGGTTCAGGCTGTATTTATTTATTCCTATTTTATCTGTATGGGATGTATGGGACCTCCCAACTCCAAATCACCTCTTAGATATACAATTTGGGAACCTTTATTGGATAACCTCTGCCATAGGTCACCCCAAGTGGTTCGCTACGTTTGATGATTTAGCAGGGGTGCCTGGGTTCATGGGGTGAGGTTTGTCTAGGTCTTGGAGGTGGATGACCAGGACACACTGATCCCCAGATTCCTACCCACCCCTTCAACCCTTTTCCTTCCCAGAACTCTCTTCTCCTTCATTTCCTTAAAAAAACCCTCCACACAGCATCCCCAAAGATGGCACAGGCCCCGAGGGAGATTATTTTTCTTAGGGCCTCCTGTGTGGAGCTCATGTAAAAAAAAGATAGGTACCAAGCAAATTTTAAAGGCATCAATCAGTACACTAAAAAAAATGGCACTTTTTTATTTCATTTTCTAAAAGATGCATTTGTAAATAATGCTTTCACCAAATGTTGTAAGGAAATTCGTTAAATTAATGGAGATACAGCATCTTATATGAATCCGTTTTGAACAGTGTGTGTTGAATTATTTTTCTGGTTGACAACATATTAGAAAAACTAAACATCTGATTTGCATGCACCAAGTCTTAAACTGTTCGAACATCCAGTCACTATAGCCAGGGCCGAATTATCCATAAGACGTATAGGCATTGAGAAGGGACCCCTAGGGTAAAGGGGCTCCGAGATGTGCATTTCCAAGGGGCCCCGACTTGTTTAAGCCGGCCCTGGCAGGACCCTATTGTCCATACGGCAGTTTAGGCCACTGCATAGGGGCCCCGCATCAGGTAGGATCCCCTAGGGTAAAGGGGCCCCAAGTTGTGCATTGCCTAGGGGCCCCGACATGTTTAAGCCGGCCCTGGCAGGGCCCTATTGTCCATAAGGTAGTAGGCCACCGACTAGGGGCCCCGCATCCTGAATATACACGGCCTTCGAAAATCCAGTCACTGTAGCCGGGGCCGTATTATCCATTAGTGTAGGCAACTGCCTAGGTGCCCCGCATCGGGTAGGGGCCCTTAGGGTAAAGGGGTTTCAAGACGTACATTGCTTAGGAGCCTCGACATGGGGGCCCCTAGGGTAAAGGGGCCCCGATACGTGCATTGCCTAGGGGCCCCGACATGTTTAAGCCGGCCCTGGCAGGGTTCTATTGTCCATGAGCAGTAGACCACTGCCTAGGGGCCCCACGGGGCCCTAGGGTAAAGGGGCCCGGAGACGTGCATTGCCTAGGGGTCCCGACATGTTTAAGCCGGACCTGGCAGGACCGTATTGTCTATAAGGCAGTGTAGGCCGCTGCCTTCGAAAATCCAGTCACTATAGCCAGGGCCGTATTATCCATAAGAAGTGTATGCAACTGCCTAGGTGCCCCGCATCGGATAGGGGCCCCTAGGAAAAAGGGGCCCCAAGACGTGCATTGCCTAGGGGCCCCGAAATGTTTAAGCTGGCCCTGGCAGGGCCGCATTGTCGGTTAGGGGCCAATATGGTAAAGGGGCCCCGAGACGTGCATTGCCTAGGGGCCCCGACATGTTTAATTCGGCCCTAATTATGACACTACGTAGGGTTTTATAAAGGGCCCACTTCTTTTTATTTTATTTTTATGAACAATGAAAATGTACCATGAACAATCTAAAATAAAATTCATTCAAAAATAAAACGCATTCAAAGTTTTGCTGAAGAATAATTCAACATACAAACTGTTTCAAACGGTTTCACATAAAATGTTGTATCTCCGTCAGTTTTTCGAATTTCTTTAAAAAATTTGGTGAGAGTATTTTTAACAAGTGCATCTATCAAAAAATTAAATAAAAAATTACAATTTTTTTTTTAGAGTGGTGCCTTCAAGCCTCATTTAGAATTTGATCAACGGAACATAGAGGCGTTTGGGGGCCCCCCCAGGACCGGGGGCCCGGGGCGGGCCGTCCCCCCCTTAGTCCGCCACTGATACTTGTACTTGTAAATTATAATAAGAAAATGTTTGGCTTTTCCGGAAACTATAGAACATATTATATCGGGATGTTCTATATTAGCGCCGTCAGAGTATACATTTAGGCATAATCAGGTTTTAAAAATAATCCAACAAAGTTTGGTAATTAAACATAACTTGATTGACTGCCGTAATATAGTACCATATTATGAATATGAACCAAATTCATTTTTAGAAAATGAATTTTATAAAATATATTATGATAAAACTATACTAACAGACTGAACAATTAGTCATAATAGACCTGATATAGTTTTACATGACAAAAATAAAAAAATAACTTATATCATTGATGTAGCTATTCCAAATTCCTGTAATATTCAAAAATCTGTTTCTGAAAAAATAAGAAAATATACAGATTTAGGAAATGAGATTAAAAGAATTTGGCATTCTCACACTATAAAAATATTACCATTTGTCATTTCGGCTACTGGCATTATACCTAGGTCTCTTATTCAAAATTTAGGCATATTAGATTTGTCAAAGAATTTATATATAAAAATGCAAAAATCAGTAATTTTAAATACATGTAGGATTACAGAAGATTTTTTAAATATTTATATTGAGGGATCAGTAGGATTTATAGGTCAAATTAGGAATTCCACAGAGCCGAACCCTCTGATATAAAAATATCTGGAGTCGGTGAATTATTTTGCCATTTGGTCTCTGGTAGGTTGACATGTTGTTCTTGTATTGTTTTGTATTTATAATACTTATACAGTGCAATTGCATAGCGTGGTTTGACTAGATGATCATTTGGGGAAGTGTGTGAAAGGGTTTAGTTTTTCCTGTGGGGAAAATTTAACCAGGACATTTAAATCTGGTACGTAAATAAAAAAATATTATAAAATTTGATTTTGATAAAATCCGCACCATTATCATTATACCTCTAAAACACGTACGGACAACGTAAAACGTACGGGGTTCTCTTCATAACATCTGTCAAAACATCAAACCAAATGATACGTTCGCAGAGAACAAACAATAAATCTATTGAACGGTAAATGTAAAAAATTCACCTGAAATCAAAGTGATGCCATGTAATTAAAAAAATCAGTGTGGAATTTTATAAAATTAATAGGAACATTTTCAAGTCGTTATGAAGTCCATGCAAGTAGCCTATTTCAAGCAACACTTCTATACTGAATGTTGGTCTCTCACCGAATAAATCTTCCATGTTGTTGTATTATAATAATTGTAAAATAAATATTATTTGAATGAACGTTACCTTCATTTTGGGGTCATAAAAGTCTCTTCCCATCAAATGTAAATTCATGTTGGCGTAACACTTGCGCATAATGATGTTGAACACCTGGATGTAGGCGTGTTCCCCTGGGGCCAGGTCTCCCACTAACTGGAAGATTAACATACATTCTGTTATCAGACGGCAAGCAAAAGATGGTGCACATATGGTCACCTCTTGCCATGCGCAAAAAGGGCATGATTTACTAGTAGGTTTGTTCATTTTTAGCATGTCATTCTACATTCCTGCCGTAGATCACTTAGCAGGCCCGGGTTTGACCCCGTCTCTGGGTTCATTAGGTGAGGTTTGTCTTAGTCTTGGCAGATTCTCATCCACCCCTCACACTTTTTTCCTTCCCAGAGCATCCTCTCCTTCCTTTCCCTAGGGAGATCCTCCACATAGCATTCCCTAAGATGACATGGGCCCTGAGGGAAATCGGGAAATTATTTTCCTCAGGGCCTCCTGTGTGGAGCTAATGTGTAACCTTATCGCGTGCGTGATAAGATATGAGTAGAATCTACCTACAACACGCACTGGCAAGAAGGAACCAAATCGACCTTAATCAATCAAATAATAAGTCTGCTGTTGAATAAGGACATTTATTTATAAGCATGACAACAGGTAGAGCAAGAAACATAATTCTCAAAGCGTGTCAGGAAGGATCCTGATAGAGGTTAAACATTTAAATAGCAACGGTAGCAAATCTATGCCATCAAAGCTATGGAGAATTTAATCAATAGGGCGCCAGCCAGGGAAAACATCCTGACATATTTTTTAAACAGTGACCATAATCTAAACTATAATTATATTCATTTGTCTCACGCGTAATCGAAGTTTCCAGAAACCACCCAGCTGCGTGCGTAGGGCACGACCACCTCACAACACCGGCTCTCCACGCCAACTGACGGTTGCGGATATCCCTCAAACTATCGAACCCCAAAACTCAGGCGTACCACCGTCGGGAATAAACATGCGTCGTTATCACAATGCGGAACCATTCAGTAGCTACCTGCTACAAATGTAAAAAAAAAGCAATGACCTAAATTGCTGATATCCAACCCTCCTCTTCCCCATATCCTTTTCTATGGGAATGCCATATTTTCAAAGCTATTTTTCCATAATCAATTTAAAAAAAGGAGTGATTCTCGCAGTGGGTGCTGAAGAAAAATATTATTGAAAAAATTGAACTAAAAAAATTAGGTAATCCAATCATAGAGCCAATCCCATCATAATCCAATCATAGAGCTCATAATCATAGTAGAAAGGCACCTCCATTTTTTTATGTGCAAGTTCTAAAGTTAATAAAATCCTTTGAATTTATTTTTAACGTCCTTTTGCAATGGACCATTATTGAATAAATAATTTGATTAAATGAAGACAATATTAGCAAAACTCAATCGAAAATCTGAAACGGAAAAATCACAAAAAGATACGGTCACATCTGGGACTCAAACCGTTAAAATATGCGTTAAGATAATGTTGGTAGTTCTTAGTCGAAGTATGATGCAGACAAAAGTGACACATTAGCTCAGTGGTTAGAGCTGTGGCTCGGAAAGCCGAAGATCCTGGGTTCAAGTCCCAGATATGACCGGATCTTTTTCTGATTTTTCTGTATCAGATTTTCGATTGAGTTTCGCTAATATTGTCTTCGTTTAATTAAATTTTACAATTTTAGGTTTTACTCGTTCAGTTAAAAATAAAAATGAATAAATTATGGTCATTTAAAAGTTTCATATGAGACAGCCAACTTTATGAAAAGATGGCATTCATGAGCAATGAGCGCTTTTAATATTCCCGCGTTGACGAACCGGCGACATCACAAAAAAGGTAATAAACAAATGTTCCTCATCACAATATTGCTGCAGCTCTTTCTTAGACTTAAATAATAATGGTGAGACAAAAGATGAGACACACAGTCTGTTTCCTCCAAAGGAATAAAGTAAACACTTTCTTGCCTCTCCCTAACTCCAGTCATTCCTATAATCTTTGCCAAGAGAGAAAGAGAGAGAGAGATAGAGAGCTGCAGTATGAGAGACATTAGTTATAGAGTTTAATACATCTGATTACTAACTTTCAAGGTGAATTTCACAGTGCTGTTGTCATCGCGGAAGGAGTGGAGGACCATCGGGTCAGGATTGAGACGGTTCCACGTGAAGAGTACTGTTCCATCAAAGATGTACCTGGAAGATACAAAACAATATTTTGGTTACCATTCATTTAATCATCGTAATCTCATAGAGTTAATAATTTGTCAGCCGTATCATCTATGCGATTAATTCCACAATGAGAAGCTAACATAATACAAGATTCTCAAGGAGATCCAAGTGGTGTGCGGTTCAAAGAGGTCGCCTTTAGAAAGCTCTTGCCTCCTTTTTTATATACATAGTGTTTTGTTCAAGCTACACATCTGAAAGTTGTCACACACACGCGTAATTATCTGCATAACCTGCCACATTTCGTGAAATAATTTTATCTGTTTTAGAAAAGAAGTTATGTCAATTAAACGTTTTAAAATAATCAATTTCGTTGTTCGAAATATTCACACAGAAGAAGAAACGCGGACGCGTCGTGACATCTCAAGTGTTTAGAAGTTTGAAAGGTCGTTAATGTGGTTTTAGTCTTCATCGCCGTACGGTTTGAGTGTGTTTCGATGTGATAACAGGAGGAAAAAAAGTTCAAGTGTCATAACGGAACGCGTTTCAAAGTGATCTCTGTCAACCCCCTGCGCCAAACAAGATGGGAAACTAAGAAAGAGCTTCAATTTTATTATTATTTTTATTCAAAATATTATAAGTTTTTTTGCATACATACCAAATACCTATAACATTTAATACTATATTATCATTATTTTATTTAATCACATTTATTAAATTATATTCCATTAGGGTACTTTATCAACAAATTTTATTAAATTCATTTTACTAACCATTGTGTCGGGGAATCCATTTTAATTTATTATTCATCCTCTCCAATGGAGATCGTTAAGATGGCAAAGGGCAGAAATTTTAACATAACATCATCCGGATCACGAGGAACCACATAATCATGTGTAAAGATTCGGTATCGCCGAGACAGCAGAAGATAAGATTTTTCATTATAAATTTTATTTATTTATTTTTTAGTTAGTTTACACTACATGAATATAAACTAATAAGCACAATATAACATTTCATTTGATAAATTTAAATATTTTTACAGTAAGCATAACATTTCTTTTTAAATACATTCATTCTTTCTTCATTCTTCATACTTTCAGGCATTTCATCATACATCTTTAGTCCTCTGTACATTAGGCAGTTCTGTGATTTTGATTTCTTCATTTGTGGCAATCGAACTCTGTTTATATTTCTTGTTTCGTAATTATGAATGTCTCTATTAAACACAATTTCATCCTTAAAGTATTTTGGCATTTGGTTTTTCATAATTTTATGCGCAAAAATTAACACATTAAATAGTAGTCTCTTTTTTATTGGAATACAATTTAGCTCCTCTCTCATTTAATTAATCCTTGCGTATTTGCCTTTCCCCAGTATACATCTCATAGCTTTGTTTTATATAACTTCTAGTTTGTTCAATTTTCCTTCATTGGCCAAATATAACATCGTAGAGCAGTAGTCTAAATGTAGAGCAACGATAGTTTTATAAATAAGCTCCGTATTGTTTCTATTTAATTTACGTCTTAGTCTTCTAAGAAAATTTACCTTTTTTGATACCTTTTTTAGCACATATTCAAAGTTTGCTGTGAAAGTCAGTTTTGAGTCGAGTATTACACCCAGGTATTTGATTTCATTTACTTTTCCAATTTTTTCACCATTAATTGTCAAATTTCACCGTGTGTTACATGTTTTATTGCCTATTTCCATATATTTTGTTTTTTTTACATTCAGTTTTAACTTGTTTAATTTCAGCCATTTTGCTATATTTTGTAGGTCTTCGTTTATTTTGTTAATAGCTTCTATGTAATCTTCACACGAAATATAGATTAAGATATCGTCTGCAAATAGTCTAATTTTGCAATGTTTAATAGTTTTGATAATATCATTTACGTAAATTATAAATAGAATTGAGACGATGGGACGAGCCAAGGAGAGGCGAGAGGATCTAGGAAAAAGATCCAAGAAGAGACGATAAGATCCCAGAAGAGTCAAGTAACTGACTTATTAGGCAAAATGTTCGCCGTCGGTTCCTCATTGCGGTTTTCATATGAAAAAGCTGAGGATCCGGCATCGGGATGTACTCCAAGTCTTACGAGGGCTTGATATTAATAAATCTAGTGGGCCTGATGGAATACCTGCCCTGGTATTGCAGAGGTGTGTTGCAGAAATAGCTCCAATTTTGACGAAGCTTTTCAAAATGTCCCTGAAGTCTGGCTCTGTGCCCTCTGGTTGGAAAAAAGCGATCATTTACCCTATTCCAAAGAAGGGTGACCGCTCCAACCCAGCCAACTACCGCCCCATAGCGATCACATCAGTTCTGTCTAAGGTGATGGAACGTGTGATCAACGACAAACTGCTCACATACCTTGAGAAGAACAAAATTTTTAACGACCGTCAAAACGGATTCCGGCGGAACCGCTCTTGCGGTGATCTTCTCGCGTAAGTGACGCATGTTTGGGGGCGGTGCCTGGAACGTTTCGGTGAGACCCAAACGGTTGCACTGGATATTTCCAAGGCCTTTGACCGGGTTTGGCACCGAGGGCTTGTCAACAAACTGTCTTCTTACGGACTTCCCGCATCCTTGTGTACGTGGATTGCCGACTTTTTGAGGGAGAGATCGATTCAGGCAGTTGCTGACGGTTTCACCTCTTCCTCGATAAATGCTGGCATCCCACAGGGATCGGTTCTGTCACCGACTTTGTTTCTGTTGCACATCAATGACTTCTTGTCATGTGCACGGATTCATTGTTACGCGGTACAGTCCATGAATTTAAAGTTACACTCGTCGAATTTAATGTTTCAAAGACCCAATCATGTCCCAAATGGGATTGAAATGAAAATCTAGTCTTCTTCAACGGAAGCAATCTTCCGAACAGGACCTCCATCGATATGCTTGGTGTAACTCTAAGTGACCAGCTCAGGTACGGGGGCTCCATCGAAACCAGAGTTAAGTTAGCCTCTCAGAAACTGGGCGTACTGTACAGGGCCTGCAGATACTTTAATAGTACACAACTGCTAACCCTGTACAAATCGCAAGTGCGCCCCACGGTTGAATTTGGCAGCCACCTCTGGTCTGAAGCTCTGCATTTCATAATCTTTCCAAAACAGTTTTTAGAATGAGGCTACGTTTCCCAAAACGTGATTTATGACGCTTTTAGTCAAAATCGTGAATAACAACAAAATGTTCATTTGTTGACAGATTTCAATGTCACACCTTGTATGCAAAATAGGTTTTGAGACAGGTTATCATGTGCACCGATTCATTGTTACGCGGATGACAGTACAGTCCATGATAGCTTTTTGTTTGACAAGTCCCCAAAGGACAGTTGGAAACAAAGGATAAAATATGGGATGTGCAAGGTGCCTTTATGAGTGGAAAGGGATGCATGGACCAGATTTTCTCCTTACGTATGCTTACTGAGAAATTTCTGGCGAAAAACCAGAAACTTTTCTGCGCCTTTGTAGATCTACAAAAAGCATACGACCGAGTCGACAGGAAAAAGCTATGGAAGGTTTTGTCCAAGTATGGAGTGAATACAAATCTCATACAGGCAATTGCGTCTCTGTACGAGGGAAGCGTTGCGTGTGTTAGGGTAAACGGTGGTTTTACGGGGTGGTTTGACATCACAAAAGGTGTCAAGCAAGGCTGCGTAATGTCACCATGGTTATTCAATCTATACATGGATAATTGTATGCAAGAATTGAAAGAGGTGGGATTGGGCGCGAAATTGAGTAATCTGAAAGTATGTTGCCTGTTGTATGCTGATGATGCGGTGCTGATTTCTAACACTATGGAAGATCTACAGTCTCTCGTATCTAGGATGAACGAAGTATGTATGAAGAATGAGCTAATGATGAATGTAAGTAAGTCTAAAGTCATGGTGTTTGAAAGGGAGAGTACGAAAACAGTATGCAACATAGTTGTGAATGATGAATATTTGGAGCAGGTGGATGAGTTTGTGTATCTGGGTAGTATGTTTACGAGAGATGGGAAGGCTGAAAGAGATATTGAAAGAAGGGTGAATGCCGGTAACTCCATTAATGGTGGACTGAATGCCGTTGGCGCTAATAAAAAACTGTCAAAAAAAGCGAAGCTAGCAGTCCACAATGGAGTCCTGGTACCTACCCTGATGTATGGCAGTGAGGCATGGAACTGGCAGAGGAAGGATGAAAGTAAACTGAATGCTGTTGAAATGAGATCCCTGAGACGTATGTGTGGTAAAACAATGTATGATCGTGTGAGAAATGTGAATATCCGCAAAGAATGTAAGGCTGATGTAAGCATAATGAGTAAGATTAAGAAAGGGACCCTCAGATGGTTTGGGCATGTAGAGCGAATGAACGAAGGAAGTAGTGTAAGAAGAATATACGACGCGAATGTGAATGGTAGAAGAAGTCGGGGACGCCCGAGGAAGACATGGCACGATCAAGTGAATCAGATACTTGAGTCAGGTCATGTCAAAAGTCAGAATAATAGAAGAGAATGTATGAGACGATGTATGAATGTGAGTGAGGCAAAGAGTGTGTGCCAAGACCGAGTTGTTTGGCGGTCCGTCCTCTCTGCCTACCCCTGCGGAGAAACGGCGTGATGGTTAGTTAGTTAGTTAGTTAGCTTTGAAGCAAAGATTGGACGGTTACCTCGAGAGTGTTTTCTCTGGGGGTAAGAATAACCTCGCCGAATTTAATGTTTCAAAGACCCAATCATGTTTGATAACGTCTAAAAGGGATCGAAATGAAAATCTAGTCTCCTTCAACGGAATGCGCTGTCGTTCCAGTGGTTATATTATAAAGACAGCATCTTCAATGGATATTAATTACCCTTCAATGTTGTCAAAATTTACTTTTAAAACTATGGTATTTTCAAAGCAATCCCATTGCGCAGTCTGATATAATGTATTATTTGTTTAGGAAACTTCATGGATTACATGCACGACAGCCGAGTAAATGGGGTTATATTATTAGTAAATGCAACGAGACCTACCCCCCGATCTTGTTTCGGTGAACTTGCATCAGCGACTGCTTTATCCAGGTTCGTTCCTCATTGGGGACACAATCCACCCGATACTGGTACAGACACCAATTCGGGTGGGTTGTGATGGGAAAATAATTTGCCAAAATTTTGACCTGCTTTCCAAACAACCCTGAAAACACAAAAAAAATATTGTCAAAATACAACTTTGACAAACACTGCTGAACAGTTTCCTAGAGTATCCCTTCGTGGTCGGACGCGATCGCTCTTCGGTCTCTTAAGCGAGGCCGCACACCAGACATACATTTGTATTACGATAACTGTGGCACCACATTTGAAACATGACACATTTAACGCCCCCCTAAATTTGCGCGCAAGTACGCACACCAAGGACACCGGGTGCGCGTTCATTTTTTGTGGCGCGGTGGTTTGTAAAAATGAAAGACAGTATTAAATTTTATGTGGAGTTATCGCAGAGATTGTAAAAAACCCATATTATATAACCATTGACTCACTGATTATAGCAATAGACAGAAATCATCTGGACCAAAATCGGCGAAAATTTAGAAATTACCTAATTAGTTAACTAAATTAAATTAAATTAGTAAATTGTAGAATCTTGATTAAACGGATGAACCCAATAACATATTTTTTTCTCATTAATTGCTTATCGAGAAATCCGTGTCGTCAGATGATGTCGACATTTTCGAGTAGGTATAAACCACAACTGTGCGTCCGGTGTGCGTGTACGCGACACATATACTCCAAGCAAAAATGTAGCATGCATATTGTAATAATGTAGCGTGTGGCTCCGATGTGCGGCCTGCCAAAAAGTGTTCTTGTGTACTTGGAACTTGCATCGACATACTAATTATGGATTGGAGTAGTGAAATTATAAAAATAAATTGCACAAAGAAGATACTTGGTGGAAAGTCGCAACTGTAATGAAATGTAATTTTCTCAATTTGGAAGGCAGGAATGGGTACCGCCGCCCCGGGAACCTTTATTGGATAACCAACACCTCTGCCATAGTTCACCCCAAGTGGTTCGCTACGTTTGGTGATTTAGCAGGGGTGCTCAGGTTCATGGGGTGAGGTTTGTCTACGCCTTGGTGGCAGATGATCAGGACACACTGAACCCCAGATTCCTACCCACTCCTTAAATCTTTTTCCTTCCCAGAACTCTCCTCTCCTTCCTTTTCTTAAAATATTTTCCTCAGGGCCTCCTGCTTCTTGCATCTTACTGTCGTGAAAGGAAAATCACAATATTGCTCTCACTGTCGGACATGGTGTAGTGAACACTACCACTGATTGTTGAAGAATGAGCAATGAGCTAATGCTCGCCTGATCTAAACGTCTCCGAAGTAAATCCTCTCTAATGATGCGGAAAGAGAGTTTACAGCGGGGCCATTAGCAGCAGGACCACAGTATAAAGTTGTTGTAGGTTACCTTTCTTGGTTGTTAATGTTTCAGACCGGGTCTTGAGGTACGGGTTAATGTCTCGGATGTTTTTCCTGCTGGTCTTCTCGGCACCGCCCCGAACCTGTCCACCTCCTGTTAAAAGAAAAGGTATTATCATCCCATTGTGTTCATTCGTGTCTGCCAATTTAATGGGGTGAGGTTTTTGAGGTTTGTCTTGGCGGCAGATGCATTTGCACATCTACTGCGTGGCAGGCTGGATCGAGTGAGACTGGTTGAGGGAGACCTTTTGATTTCTCCAACCGGACTCTCTCGACCCATCGCCTTGCAGTGGGAGGAATACGTTTGTCACTCCTAAATACACTGGTCTCCAAATTCCTACCCACTCCTCATACCTTTTTCCTTCCCAGAACTTCCTCTCCTTCCTTTATGTAGAAAGGCCCTCCACACACCATCTCCAAAGACGATGTAGGCCCCGAAGGAAATTGTTTTCCTTTATTACTGCGAAATTGGCCACAATAGAATCAGGAACTACAATACTACACAGTTAACCTGTATTTAATTTTTTATGTATCACTAATTTAAATGCAGTTTCCGATTACATCGTGTTAAGGGTCGGGTATCAAACCGCGCTGACGCTGCAGTTAGGTATTTCTTGTACTTGTAGACAAACACGGCCGCAGCCGGCCGCCTGCGTCTGACTAGAGGAGATGTGGGTATACTAGACACTACGGACTTAGGAAATAAAAATACACTTGCCTTATAAAATTAAAATTTAGTTCCTACCATAATAATGGATACAGCTTAACATACTAAGAATCGTATTGTCGAATAGCGTGGATAGCTCTTAGAGACATTTGCGCCTGGGTCAAACTGCCCATTCACTGCCGTTAGGTATTTTTGGTAGTTGCAAACAAGCTCAGCCGCCGCGATCTACTGTGTATTTCAGTTAGATTCAGGCACGGCTGCTCAGCATTTTGATAAAATACGGAATAAAAATAAACTTGCTTTGTAAAATTTTAATTTATTTCCAACATAATTGATACAGCTCGACAGACTATAAATCATATTATGCAAGGGCAAGGATACATAGACTTTTTTTAGCCCCTGGACCTTTACAGACGTCTTAGTTTTTGACTCAATGTGACATAGAATCTAATGGTGTTTTGATGTGGAAAAAATTTCTGGTTCGTATATGGTTTGTATAATGTTATTAATTTTTTTATAATTTTACCAGAAAATAATGGGTGTGAATAAGTTACGACAACCAGTTTTTACTCTGTGCCTTAGAAATTAAAAAAACAGGTAGTTTTGTTTTTGAAAGTTTATTTATATGCATACAGATTTTTTTTAATACCTAGTAAGAAAGAATATATTTTACAATTTATCTTTGATATACATAAAGTAGAACGAAGCACATTTAGAAAAAGACAGTCAAAAATATAAAGAATGTAATATTTTATTTTTGAGATTTTACTCATAAAGTTAAAATAAAAATAAAAATATAAAGAATGTTTTATTTTTATGTACCTTACAAAGTCCCAACTGTTATCAATCGCCTGGGGCCAGTGATTGGGGTATGTTGTGAGGCTGAATAAGGTGGGAGGGGAATAATATAGGGGAAGTACCTGGCTATTCAGATTTGGTCACCACATACGGCTAAAGCCATTTCACCACTTACACCAGGGCGATACATAAAGTATCTTCCACTCTGTTTTTTTATAGAAGGCTATTGAAAAGTTTTTTTTTCTTTGTATAAAACACGCTGTAACTCGTGTTGTGCGTGTTACAGGTAAAATTGCAAATGTTATATGTAAGTTCAAAATAAATTAATTATTACCCACAATTATTATAGTTATTTCACAGCATTATCCAAAAATAACAAAGTTACTATTATATACTTGTTTACTATTATATAATTTTACAATTGAAAAATGTCCTCCACAACACAGGTGAATTCCTAGCGTGGAGGACATTATACTATACATTTGTAATGTAAACTTATTAATAAAAAAATACAAAACAATACAGAGTGATAAGTGTTAGCTCCTCATTTATTCATAAGACTGTCATTTTGTAATGACATCATCCTTTCTCCAGGTCTATTATCGATAATTCTAAACATTCACAAAAAGTGTGGTAGATCATTCATTATAGCAAAAAGTTTATATGGAAGGCCATTATTCAGGCCGCTTATGTTTATTTAAAAAACTTACATGTTCACTGATAGTTTCTGTTATAACGACGTCATTTATATTGCTTCTGCTGCTTTTCTAAAAAAACGTATAAAATTAATTTATTTGTAATAATACAACCCAGAATTTACCCAACATCGAAATTCATTCGATTTATCAATGGAACTGACAGTCGTTGTTTTCAATAAAACTTAGTGACAATTTGAACGGAATCGGTAGAGAACTCAAAATGGTCGTCGAAATTATGCACTTTGACATTAAATTCGAGTTCGGTGAACCCCAAACTCCTTAAACCTGATTTTGAACCAAATCGTCCAAGTACTTAAGATATTCAAGATGGATGCCGAAATTTTGCATTTTGACATTAGATCCGAGTTCAGTGCACGTTCAAACGCCCTAATCCTGATTTTGAACCAAATAGGTAGATAACTAGAGAAATTCAAGATGGATGCCGAAATGTTGCATTTGGACATTAGATCCGAGTTCAGTGCTCGCCAATACTCCCTAATACTGATTTTGAACCAGATCGGTAGAGAACACGAGAAATTCAAAATGGATGTCGAAATTTTGCATTTTGACATTAGATCTGAGTTCAGTGCACTTCTAAACGCCCGAATTCTGATATTGAACCAAATCGATAGATAACTACAGAGAAATTCAAGATGGATGCCGAAATTTTTAGATGTCAAAAAGCAAAATGACTTCAGTCCACCTTCAAACTACCTTTGATAGAAATCAGTAAAAAAATTAAATATTAAATTTAAAAACACGCTTTGTAAAGCACCACTTTTTATTAGAATTGATATTTAACAGCCAACCACCAGGTTTCGCTCATCTCGAGCTTCATCAGGGCTTATTATAACAACTGCCTATACTGCTATTATAATAAGCCCTGATGAAGCTCGAGCCTCGGCCTCTGTGTTTCCTCCTTCCTACAACATGGGTCTCTTCAAGACCAATGTTCATTCCTTCCTCTCCTCAAAAAGACCCTCCACACAGCATCCCAGATGACATAGGCCCTGAGGGAAATTATTTTCCTCAGGGCCTCCTGTGTGGAGTTAATGTAAAAAAAAAAAAAAAAAAAAATGAGCGAAACCTGGTTGGCTGTTAAATATCAATTCTAATAAAAAGTGGTGCTTTACAAAGTGTGTTTTTTAATTTAATATATAATGTCACACCACAAAGTATTTGCTTCCTTCGATAAAAAAATTAAATTTTGACATTATTACCTTATTCTCCTTTTCTTCCGGTGGGAGGGTCTATTTTTTATGGCACGGTAAGGAAGAATTCCTTTATTTTTACCCATTTTTAAGGTACCGGAAGTTTAAAAAAAATAAAATCTGTAAATCAAGTTAAAAATAATTTATTAGATAATAATAAATATATTTTATTTCTACTTACCTGGTTACTGTAACACCTATCTCCTCAATGATTCCTTCAAAAATCGAATAAACAGCGAACAAAATTGCTGCAAAAAAAATATGCGTGCTCTCGCCTTGACCGCTCTCTCACAACTGAATGAATTCTGTGAAATTCAACCGTTATATAAGACATCGCGCGGCGTATTATTTTGCCATACATTTTTGTATGGCGGAGAATAGTTGAAAAATTCAGAAAGTTTAGGCGAATTACAATAAAAATCTAGATACCCTGAAGTGCTTTTAATTTAATAGCTTGTTTTAACATAATGTTTACTCTGAGATTACGGAAGGATTTTTGGTAAAAATGTTTACAACAGGTTCAGGAGAGATAATCGCGAAGGCTTTTTTCAACGTTTTAACTAAAGTTGCAGTATGTATAACTTATAGAATTTGTAAGATTACAGTAAAAAAAATTTAATCACTAGTAACTTTACACATTTTTCTAACTACCCATATATAATTTTCTAGTATTGCTGCTACGAGACGCGGATGCTACTGCTAATGCGGAGCGTTGTTTTCCAAACCCGACCCTTAAATCTTTTGGTAACTGAAAAATACTTGTGAAACAATGAAAAAAAAAGTAACATATTTATATCAGTTTTTTTTATAAACGTTTTGCTCAATCGAGTTACTAACCTCTATTTGATGATGGCACTCCCTTTTCTCTTCCAATGGATACAGTTTTCATTTTCCTGGCGACTTCTGCATCTGCTCCCCCGCCTGAAGAAGCTGGACCCATTCCGCGGCTTGAGCTCTCGCTCTCGTGCGTCTCTTGCTCCTGACCAGCAGAACTCACCACTGGTGTCTGTCCTGCGGGTTCCTTGGGAATTGCTCCCCATGCCGAGGATGACCCCGGTTGCGTGGGACTAGCCAGATTTTTGGGCGACAGCAGCTGGCAGGGACTGGGCAGGCTGCGTAGGGATCCCGAAGGGCTTGGAAGTTCAGGGCCGGGACCTTTAGCCCCCCCACGGCCTCGACCCCTAGTAGAACTTCTTGGAGCCCCTAATGCGGGTCCCCATGAATCCTGTGGTGGTTCCTCTACTCTTTTCCAACAGGGTGCTGGTTGTGGGGGACTCTGCAAGATGTGCGAGGAATCTGTTTGTGAAGGACTAGGCAGACTCCGAGAGGTCTCGGGTTGAGAGAGCTCTGGTTGAGAGGGCTCTGGTATTGGAGGGTTATCAGTTTCTGGAGAATGTTGTTTCCCCTTGCCTTTGCCTTTCTTTTTCCCCTTTCCCATATCTGTAAAAATTCAAATAAAACACTAAGTGAAATCTTCAAAAATATAAAATAACTTCAGGCAGGTGGGGGTACTTATTTTCAATGGTTTTAAAACAAAATATTAAGTCAGTATTACCGTAGGTAATACTACTGCTCTCAGCATTACTTCGCATATAGTAGAAAGAGCTGTCAGAGAAATGGCAACAAGAAAAGCCACAGGACATGACTCAATAGCTCTTGAACACATTAAGTATGCTGGACCAGCGATTCATATTATCCTAGCAAAACTATTTTCAAATATTGTACGTTACAGGCACATCCCGAATGAAATGACGAAAACGGTAATTATTCCCATAATTAACTTTTTCCACGCGATCGTAACAACAGTTGATACGGCAAAAGCCATGCCTCACACGCGCCCGTATCAGCCCTTGTTACGCTAACTTCGACTGCCGATATCACAGCGCTACTATGTCACAGTATTTTTTCCCGCTCGCTAGGACATTCGTGTAACTATCACGATGCTGACATCTTCAGGCATATTTCGAAAGTAAAATTGTATTTAGTAAAAAACATCTATAATCAAGTGAATGTGTCCTCGTGCCTTTGAGTGTATAGTTCACAATTTACTCCACAGATGGCGCTAGTAGTTAGCGCACGCGCATGCATTCGATTCCGACTGACCAAATTGGACAAGCGTCGATAACATTTATTGTCGAGATCGCGCGTATTCGCACACGTTTGTTTATGTTGTGAAACTGTGATTTTGAATTTACATTAAAATTTTATTAATTTTAGTGTCATCAGAAGTTTTAGAACTTGTTTATACGAATTAATAATAATAAGTGATTGAGGTACCACTTGTGTCTATCAACGCAGTGTCCTGAGTACAAGCACGCGGATAAATGGCGCCGTCTTTAAGATAACAATGGTTTGTATGGAATTTAATGTTTTTGTTTTTATAATCATCTAGGAGTGTTTACAGACAACGATTTGGTTTCAAATTGTAGATAATAATCTCATCTGTTTACATAGTATGATAAATCACGCCATAATATGCTGTAATTTGACATAAAATTGGATGGATAGGTATTTGAAATATGACATATACATGTACCGCGTATGGGTATTGAAAAAACGGAGTAGTTCAACGCGGGGAAAAGGTTAAATCAACAAATCTTGATCCATCCGTGATCAATAACTACCGACCAATTTCACTTTCAACGATAGAAGGATTCGAGGATAGAAGGGCAAAGCGTGCTGCCTTTAAAACAGCACTTAAACAATGTCACAAGAACTCGACTCAACTTCAGATGGATAAAATAGCAAGGGACTTAGACAATCGTGACTTCAAAAAATTTTGGAAGAAGTCTAATAAACTGTTAAATATGCGCGGCAAAATCTCGTGCAATATAAACGGAGAGTCGAATCCGGAAGTAATTGCCAAACATTTTTAAAGAACACTTCGCAACTACCTCGCCGACTATCGACTCAAACGAAAAGCCTTTGACTGCATATGATGATATTGAGCCCATCGTCACAACTAACATGATAAAATCGGCCATTAGTAATATGAAATCTGGAACGTCTGCCGGGCATGACGGATTAAGCACCAAACACTTAAAACATGCAGGGGCAGCGATTATTGAACTATTGGCAACACTGTTCACCGACATTCTAAAGAGTGGCTATCTACCTAAAGACATGACAAAAACAATTATAATACCGATATTAAAATCTAAGCCGACAGACGTAACATTACAGGAAAACTACAGACCGATCTCAATCGCCACGGTTATTGCTCGAATATTTGAACGAGTTCTCTCGGATCAAGTTGGATCCTACATGAAAACAAATGATAACCAGATGGGCTTCAAGAGAGAGTGCTCCAGGGACTCGGCTATTTTTTGTGTAAAACGTACGTTGGAATATTACAGGAAGAAGAAAACACCAACTTATGCATGCTTTTTGGATCTTAGTAAGGCTTTTGACCGAGTTTCCCACCCCTTACTATGGAAAAAACTAAAGAAAAGAGGTATACCTTGGAAAGTGGTAAAAATTCTCGAAATTTGGCACCGTCAACAGGAAAATCTCGTAAAGTGGAAAGATTGTTTTTCAGAACCTTACTACCTAAAGAGTGGCGTCAGACAGGGAGGATGCATGGCCCCGATATTGTTCAACCTGTACATGGACGAACTCACCGACAGGCTAAACAACACAGGGGTGGGCTGCCAAATCGGAGGACAGTGTTTGAACAACATCAGTTATGCGGACGACATGGTCTTGATGGCACCATCTATAAGGGGCCTACGTATTCTTCTGAAGATCTGCGAAGAGTTTGCTAAAGAAACAAACATGCTATATAACCCCACTAAAACGGCTCTAATGGTCATAAGACATGGACAAGGACCAAAAAATATTCCTCCAGCTACACTAAATGGTGTGAATCTGCGGTTAACTGGAACTAAATACCTTGGACACATAATCACCAGCAATCTGATAGACGATGATGACATCGATAGGCAAAGAAGAGCTCTCAGCGTAAAAGCAAACATGATCAGCAGAAGATTCCGCCTTTGCAGTACCGCTGTAAAAAGAACGCTCTTCATTTCCTTCTGCTAAACGCTGTATACGTGTGAACTCTGGGCAAACTACAAGAAGAGTAGTATAGAAAGACTCCGGGTTCAGTACAACAACGCCTTCCGCATAATGTTTGGTCTCCCCAGATATTGCAGCGCTTCCCAGATGTTCACGGAGGGGCGAGTTCCCGGCTATGCAGCCCTTATTAGATTCAGGGTGGCAGGAATGAGGGAAAGGATATGCAGCTCTGGTAATATCCTAGTCATGGAAGCCCGCCTCAGTCCATCATCCAGCATTGATGCACACTGGATAAAAATACTGGCTCCTAATGTGGTCAGAGAATTCTAAAAGCCAATAATTATTGCTATCTTCTTATTTTCTTATATCTTTTATTATATCTTATCACCTTTGTTTCTTGCATTTATAATCATATTTACTTGCTTTTCTTATTTATTTTTTCTCTTCAAATATTTTGTATATTATGTATAAATAACCTTTATGGAATGTGTGGGATTGCACTATTCTCCCCACACACCGGAATAAACATTTATTTATTTTATTTATAAACTAAGAAAAACGCCAATCTATACCTGCTTTCTAGATTTAAGCAAAGCATTTGACCGTGTATGTCATAATAACCTGTGGGAAAAACTAAGGAAAAGAGCAGTTTCAGAAGATGTTATAGCTATTCTTTCAATTTGGCACACGCAACAAGAAAATATTGTGAAATGGTCTGGGGAATTTTCCAACCCATTCTTTTTGAAAGGTGGCGTAAGGCAAGGAGGAAGCATGTCTCCGGTTCTGTTCAATCTATACACCGATGAGCTTATTCAAAGACTTAATGCCACGAAAATAGGCTGCCATTTAAATGGAGTATGTGTAAATAACATTAACTACGCAGATGACATGGTTCTTTTTGCACCGTCACTAAGCGCATTGGAGAAATTACTAAAAAATTGTGAAGACTTTGCAAAAAACCATAACCTTTTGTATAATACCACCAAGTCAATAGTTATGGCTTTTAAACCGAAAAACGAAATCGTCCAAACACCCTCAGTATGGCTAGATGAAAGGAAAATTAATGTTAATCACAGCGTTAAATACCTGGGACATGTCATCACAGACGACCGTAAGGATATCGAGGACATGGAAAGGCAGAGAAGAGCAATATCAGTTAGAGCGGGTATGCTGTTTTTACTCCTGCAGCCCCAAAGTAAAAAGAATACTGTTCAACGCTTTCTGTACCTCGCTGTACACATCAGAACTGTGGGTTGACTCCACTGCAACCTAATGGCATAAGTTAAAGGTTGCTTACAATAACGCTTATCGCCAACTTTTCCGTCTACCGAGATACTGCAGTGCTACAGAAATGTTCCTGGAGGGACGAGTACATACTTTCTGTGTACTTCTCCGCCACCGCATGGGAAGTTTATGGCGCAGACTGCGCCATTCGAAGAATGCAATCATCACCACCATGACTGCCGCGATGGAATCTCCCCTGATGGCCCTCTGGAGACGGGAGACGATGAAGTACCCTCCGTAAACGGCTATTTACGTTCATTTTAGTGTTTGATATATATAGATCATTTTTTTTCAGTTTCATTTCTCATACTTATTTGTTTTTTTTTTAAATTTAATTTTTGTTTTGTTATTTACTTTTTACCTTAACTTATTATTTATCTTTTTTTGTTATTTCAAAATACGGATTGTATTGCATTGCACATCCCCTGCATACATTCTGGAATAAACTTCTATTATTATTATTATATCCCAGTTAGGGCCTTCGCTCATGGAGAAACTGAAATGAAACCAGTTGTCAACTTACCAGCACTGCTGATTGTACGGCAGTTGCGTTTCAGTTGCATTGTTAACAGGTTGGCATGGTAGCGGCTCACCAACTTCCAATTGCGTTGACAACTGGTTTCATTTCAGTTTCTCCATGAGCAAAGGCCTTTAGTTGCTGCACAAAATTCGAAACATAATGCGCAATAAAGAAATATTACTTGTGCATATTATTGGCCTACACCAAAGATATTGAAATACAAGTAGATATGCCATCTGCTGTTTTAACTATGTGGGTCTGCGCTTCCGGCTGTCGCCGATATTGTTTACCAATTAACAAATAAACTAAAAGAACAAATAATTAACAAATAAACCAAACGAACGTTAAACTAAATGAACGAATTCTTTCCTTATTCAAAATATATTGTTAACCAATATTAATGCACATTTTCAAAAAATCAACGAAATGAACATATTCTTTTTGTATGAAAACTACGCTAATTAGCGCGTAGTCCGGCGACAGTTGTGCGGACACCATAGCATATATAATGTTCAGCAAAACAAAAGTTTAAAGAAGAAAGAAGAAACATTAAAAAACATTCCAGAAAAAACTCATTCTCTGAGAACAATATAATATCTTAAATAACAAATGAATGGGCAACATATTCTACTTTCGGTTTTTAAAAAGGAAAGCTTACTAGCGTGTCGTGGTGTGTCATGACGCGCCAGTAGCACATCGGTTTCATATATTTATTATGGTTAGAGACATAAAGTAAAGTCATTCAGTAAAGCATTTGATAAGGTTCGACATCGCATTCTTATATCCAAACTCCGACTGTTAGGCATCAAAGGAAGTTTATTGACATGGATTATCAGTTACCTCAGTAATAGAGTGCTTAGTGTCAGGATTAATTTTATAGAATCCTATGTATTCGAGGCCACAAGTGGTGTCCCGCAAGGGTCCCACCTCGGCCCAATATTCTTATTAATATTCATTAATGACATTGTAAACATATTTAAAGATGTACAAGTCCTACTTTTTGCAGATGATCTAAAATTGTTTGAAAGAATACGAAATATATATGATTGCCTAATTTTACAAGCTAATTTAGATGAATTTTTTAAATGGTGCGAACAAAATATGTTATTTTTGAATATTGAGAAATGTCAAGTAATACGATTTTCCAGAACTCATTCTCATATTTTACATTAATATAATTTAAATAATGTTAAATTAACACCAGTATTACAAATTCGCGACTTGGGAGTTATATTCGATTCAAACTTAACATTCACAGCACATATAGATGATATAACTAATAAGGCTTTAAACCCTAACTGATTTTAAGTCCATGGATTGCATGAAAACACTCTACATTTCATTAGTTAGATGTCAAGTAGAATATAATTCACCTATTTGGTCCCCTTTCTATAAAGTACACTCTAACAAAATAGAACGTGTTCAACACAAATTTCTTAGGTACTTAAATTTCAAACTCAAAATTCCAATAGAAAACATTAATTATTTAAGTTTAATGAATCGACTAAATTTAATTACGCTGTCTGACAGAAGAATCATTTCAGACCTAATTTTATTGTACAGAGTTATGAACAACCTAATTGACAGCCCTGCCATCGTTTCTAGTATTAAACTCCATGTACCGACAAGGAATACTAGACAAAATATAACATTCTTTTGCAACACATACACAACCAACTATCAATCACACTCACTTACCAATAGGATGCATGATTTAGGCAACAAGTTTGGTGGTATTGTAGATGTATTCGCTGACTCCCTTTACATTCTAAAATGCAATTTAAACCAACACTTTGTGGAATCCTACAAATTATGGTAACGTGGGTATAATATATTTAACGATTTGATGTGTTATTGTAATGTTTTATATTATATTTTGTTCTATGTTATTGTTAAATATTACATTGTTTAAAATATTTCATGGTTTTACGCAAGAATATACAAGTGGTTTTTTCTTTAAAAACTACTTGTATATTCTTAAAG
The DNA here is from genome assembly GCA_929108145.2 of Limnephilus rhombicus. NCBI lineage: Eukaryota > Metazoa > Arthropoda > Insecta > Trichoptera > Limnephilidae > Limnephilus > Limnephilus rhombicus. The sequence goes on from OV815282.1 coordinate 947,331, forward strand.
GTTTTTTCACTTTTATAACTTTTGGTATAAATTCTATGTATGTGTATGTGTAATTCTCGATATCTTAAATATTATTTTATAATCTATGTAAAAGCCCCCACGGGCATATAACAACAATAAATAAATATTAGCGTGTCGGCAAGCCACGACGATGATTGGTTAATTTGTAGACACGACACGCAAGTATGTTTCTGCTTTAATGATGACAGAATCTCCATACACACTTGTTAGTGAAGATTTGCGACTGAACAAAAATATTAGTAACTTAATATTTCTGAAGCCTCATCTAAATTTAAGTATTTGATCCCAAAACAAATTTATAAGATTTACAACGCAAAGTTATATAACATTATAAAGGTTATTATAGGTGTATTATATTTTATATATCCTACTAGCTTTTTCCCGCGGCTTCGCTCGCGTGGTATTAGGGGATTTCCACTCAGCCTCCTCCACCTTCCCTCTCCCCACTCCACTCCTCCCATCCATCCACCTCCTCCTCCACCTACCCCTCCCCCCACTCCACTCCCCCATCAACCCCCCTCCCCCTACCCCTTCCTCCACTCCTCCCCCCTCCACCTTCCCTCTCCCCACACCACTCATCCATCAACCCCCCACCCCAACCCTCCCACACTCCACATCCCCCCACCTTCCTCCACCCCTCCCTCTTCCCTTCCTTCCCTACCCCCCTCTTCCACCCCACTCCGCCTCCTCCACCTTCCCTCTCTCCACTCCACTCCCCCCATCAACTCCCTCCCCCTCTCCCTCAACCCACCACTCCCCTCACCCCCTACCCCTCCACATTCCCTTTCCCCACACCACTCCCCCCATCAACCTCCTTCCCCCCACCCCCTACCCCTCCTCACACAACCAACACCCTCCCAACACCCCCTCCCCCCCTCCCCAATCCCCCCACTCACCTCTCGCATTCCACACATTCATTCCCAATACATTCAGTTTTCAAACTGCTCGCATGCCAACTATTCGTCGCCCGAGTTCTTAATTGTGCAAACGACCATTTTAACGAAAATGAGTTTCAAATGCGATAATGTTAATAATAAAATTTCGGCGAGTCGCCTAATGTATTTTTTTATATAAATATCATGAATTCAGAGCTCACCATTATATATAGAAACCTTCGCGGTTTCAGCACAACAACTAACCAAAGTTTAATCACAATCGGGTAAATTGTGTAAGAAAAAATAAGGTAATTTTAATGCTAATTTCACAAAACCAGAGCTCACCATTATATACAGAGACCTTTGCTGCCGTGCGTACAACAACTCACCAAAGTTTCACCGGAATCACAGCGAATAATAGGGTAATTTTTATGCAAAATACATAACGCCAGAGCTCGCCAATATCTTGCAATTCATCGCAATCGGATGAATGGTATAGGAAATAATGAAGGAATTTTAAATCAAATTTCATAACGCCAGATCGGACCATTACATATAGAGACCTTCGCTGCCGTGCGTACAACTCACCAAAGTTTCACCGGAATCGCAGAAAATAATAAGGTATTTTTTAAGAAAATTGCATAACGCCAGAGCTCATCTTTATATATTGAAATTTTCGCAGGCGTGCGCACAATACCTTGCCAAAGCTCCATCGCGATCGGATGAATGATATAGGAAATAATAAAGGAATTTGTGTGCAAATTGCATAAAGCCATAGCTCACCATTATATTATATAGAAGTCTTAGCGTGCACGCGCACAACCACTTACCAAAGATTCATCACAATCGGTTAATTGGTATAAGAAATAATGAGGGACAGACAAAGAAATGCAAAATCTGCCGGATCTGCCCTGATGGACACTGCAACGCTGTCCGAAACGTTGGCTAAACAAGGAAGTAGCGCAGCATGGCATAACACCCCAAAAACAAATAACGAAAAATAAATATACGTTTAAATATATGTATACATAATAAACGTTCCACCACGAATTGTCGATATCAAAAATAGAAATAGTGAAAATAAACTCATCCTGTTTATAACTTGAGATGGTCGTTTGCACAATTAAGCACGGAAAATATTTATGCAGAAGTTGCCCTATCTCCATTTCAGTGTGTCCAATCTCCTTACGAATAATTTTGATTTTGCATTTTTGCTCAATCTCCATTTTAAAATTAAAAATAAAGTATCAAAAACGATAATTAGTCACTTTATTGAGAATTATTTCAACTTATGAGACCTTTAACTTTACGGAAATAGCTTCATCTTAAACACGTATCATAATGTTTCATTGAAATAATCAAAGAAAACCTCCTCCTGTAAAATTCACTAATGGTAGTTTGGACAATTAAGAACTCGGGTGACGTATTATAATTTCTTATACAAATTTCATAATGCCAGAACTCAACGGTAGTTTCATACAAAAAAAAAGAATTATCCAATTTGGTTCAGTCGTTCGGGTTTATGCGCCATACATACATTTCGGTGATTCATTTTTAGAGATAGTTATTAAGTACGAATTATTATTCTTCTTTTTAATTTTTATTTTAACTTTATGAGTAAAACCTCAAATTGTAACATTTAATTAAATGAAGACAATATTAGCGAAACTCAAGTCTTCATTTAATTAAATATTATTCTTCTATTTATATTGTACCAAAAAATCCAGTACGGCAGTTTTATACTTAAAAAATGCGATACCTGTCTGCAAAAATAAAGTTGGTTGTTTTCAGGTGGAAAAAATATAACAAGCAGTAATTGTTGAATGAAACACTAGTATATATTGAATTATTTGGCGGGTATTTGATAAGCCCCCATAGCTCAGTGGTCAGAGCATTCGACCGGCAATCAGAAGGACACGGGTTCAAGTCCCGTTGGCGGCAAGTATCTTTTCTCGGAAGATTTTTCAATGTAAATGAGTGTTTCAGGCTGACAATTATTGCTTGTAATAATTGTTACCTGTCTATCCAATTAAAACAATTGTTGTGTGATGTCAAAATTTGAGAATAACATTTTGCAAAACAAAGATTCTTAAATAAAAATTCTATTTTAGAAAATATTCAAATTTGCCAATTTATTTGAAGTACCTACTTCCCTAATAATTTGAATCGATTGAAGAATTAAAGATATCTTACTAATCGTGCGACCTATTGCAATTTTTTCATACAAATTTCGTAATGCCAGAGCTCTGAGCTATAGCCTATGTGTTTATATTATTGTAAAGTTTCATTAAAATCCATTCAGTAAAGTAGGAATTAGTATTTTATACATATTTTTTGAATTTTAACATCAAAGGGATGTCCATAGTAACCTAATTAAAAAAAAAATCATTTCCAAGGCGACAATTGGCGTTTGCATTAAATCGATTTTGTTAGTGACAGAAAACGTGTGATAAATAATTTCATAACGCCAGGGATTATTCATAACGCCAGAGTTTTCCAATATATATAGCCTATAGATCTCGCAAATAATGTAGCTTTCTATTAGTGAAAGAATTTTTAAAATCTATTCAGTAATTTTTACGTGGAAGAGTAACAAACATACATCCATAGAAACTTTCACCTTTATAATATTAGTAGGATTATTATCCTTCCTATTAATTAATAATATTATAATTAATAATTAATTAATTACTTAATTAATATTAATATTAATGTGGTGAAGCCAACACTCAGGTACGTACCTACTTAAGGTATGTACCTGTGCAGCACGGTGATGCCGCCGCATGCAACAACTGGGAACGGAACACGAAGAATACCTACCTACCTGCGCTGATATATTTGGAATCTCGTCGCACTTTATGGAGAGTACCGGAGCATTTACATTCCCTGTACATTAGGCGTCAGAACCATTGAGAAACGTATCGTATTCTCTCGATATTACCAGCCGAATTATTAAGCCGTTACCTCCGCCGCGGCATTATAAAAGCCGGAGTAATGGTTTGACCCAGTCAGTCGACAGAATAGCAAGCCAAACAACTTGTACCGTTATTTACAACTGTCTCGCTCCGTGTAATATTTTTGAATTATTAATTCTACTAATAAACGATCAACAGTTAATTCCAGTGTTTTCTTTACGCGTTTACGTAGCACGTCTGATTGCTACATTAATTATTAATATTATAAAGGTGAAAGTTTGAATGGATGTATGTTTGTTACTCTTTCATACAAAAACTACAGAATGGACTTTAAAAATTCTTTCACTAATAGAAAGCTACATTATTTGCGAGATCTATAGGCTATATATGAGGGGTATAGAATCAAAGGCAGCAATCTCCAAAAAGCGTTATTTTGAGAAAACCAAAAAAAACGTTTCATTTCAACAATTCTCACGTATTTATAAGTTTATAAATTTATTCAAAAGGGGAAACTGCTTATCTATTATAATTTCCAAAGTAGAATTTGTTTATTGTATTGATTGATTAGTCATAACGGATTTAATTACGGAGATTGCTGCATTTGATACTCACCTAAGGAGAATGCTGCTTTTGTTTCTCACACGTGTGGAGAAAGCTGACTTTGATACTGACAAATAAATATGACGTCACAATAATGGACCGACCAAATCACAGGGAAGTTCGTGATTATTATTATGATTTTAATTTTAGTATAATTAAAATAAAAATAGGTTTTGTAATGTACTCATACAGTATTGAATTTAGGAGGTGTGTATGGGTACCGCCACCCCGGGAACCATTTATTGGAAAAACAATATCTACCTCTGCCATAGATATGACTTTAGATTTTCACAGCCAAAAGTATTTTCGTTATTTGTTATTGTTATTGGGGTGTTATGCCGTGTAGTGCTACCTCCTTCTTTAGCCAAAGTTACGGACACTGCAACGCTGTCCCAAACATTTGCTTTGGCACTTTGGCTAAAGAAGGAGGTAGCGCAACACGGCATAACACCCCAAAAACAAATAACGAAAACCTCTATTCAAGTGGTTCGCTACATTTAGTGACTTAGCTGGGATGCCCGGGTTTATGGGGTGAGGTTTGTCTGGGTCTTGGCGGTGGATGCGTCTGCCCACCTGCTGGATTGCATGCCGGATCGGGAGAGAATAGTTGTGGGAGTCCCTTTGACTTCTCCAGCTGTGATCTCTCGAAACATCGTAGTAGGAGGGATAGATTTATATGTCCGTCACTTCTGGACACACTGACCCCCAGATTCCTACCCACCCGTAATACCCTTTTTCTTCCCAGAACCTTCTCGCCTTCTTTTCCTAAAAAGACCCTTCACACAGTATCCCCAAAGATGACAAGCCTCCTGTGTGGAGGTAATACAAGTGTGCAGTTGCAAGTGTGCAGTTCACACGCGGCACAAATGAAACCTGCAGAAAACTAAAGTAGACAAGAGTGGGGACAAGCACTGCATGAAGACGAGATCAATTATTATCTTATTCTTTCGCAGCCAATCCTATAGATTGTCTATTTTGTCTATTTTTAGTGTCGCTTTTTTGTTTCATCGAGTTTCAAATCACAACGGTGCTAAAGAAGCTTTCACTTCAAAAAATAATAATATTAACAGAGAAAATTTAAAAAAAAAAAGAAAAATAATGAAGGTTAATTATTTTGATCAAAATTGGCTTGAAACTCGCAAAATTTTCAACACTAAACATGTAATTCGGAATGTTTATGTGCAAGGCTATGAATCCTAGATTTAATTATAAAAGTAAAACATGTCAATGCATATTAATTTAATTTATGAATTTTAATTAACACCTAAAAAAATTTTTTGCCACTCCACGCCTCTGAAATAAACGGTATTTTATGACAGCTCATCTTAGAATTTTGACTACTTTTGCTTTCCATTTTTCTGGATTCCTTGACTTCTTCCTTGCGTTTTTCTTGGGCACGGATGAAGGGTGAGAGTCCATAATCACACTGGCATCTTGTTTTTATTTCTAAATTCACTCCGAACTATTTAAAACAGTAAAATTAGAGCGACAGATTCAACACACGACTATACAATTTTGTATGGGCGGCCATGTTGTCACGTGATCAAATGGAAGCTTACCATTGGTCAAATTGGAGAATGCTGGTTTTGTTTCTTAAGTGCGTTGGAGATTGCTGCCTTTGATACTAACGCAGTTTTTAAAATGGATTTTTAAAGCATAAAGAGTTGGTTTTAATGCCAAATAACTGCTTTTCTAGGTAAAAGAGTGAATCATTAACAAAGTTGCATCATTAGTCCATTTTTGAAAAAAAGTGGAGAATGCTGCATTTGATTCTACACTCCTCATATATTGGTAAGCTCTGGCGTTATGAATAATCTCTGGCGTTATGAAATTATTTATCATACGTTTTCTGTCAATAACAAAATCGATTCGTTGCAAACGTCAACCAATTGTCGCCTTGGAAACGATGTTTTTTTTATTTATTTTTTAATTAGGCAATTCACCCTAAAAAGAGTGCTTTGTTGGCGTCGTACTTAATAACTATCTCTAAAAATGAATCACCGAAATGTATGTATGCGCGTAAACCCAAACGACTGCACCAAATTGGATAATTCTTTTTTTGTTGTTCGTTATTTTGTATAAAACGACTGTTGAGTTCTGGCATTATGAAATTTGTATAAAAAATTATAATAGGTGGCACGCGAGCAGTTTGAAAACTGAATGTATCGGGAATGAATGTGTGGAATGTGAGAGGTGAGAGGGGAGAGTGGGGTGGGGGTTTTGGGAGAATGTTGGTGGAGGAGGATAGGGGAAGGGGAGGAGGGTGGGGGGGGAGAGTTAGGGGAGGGAGAGGGGGGAGGGAAGGAAGGGGAAAGTGGAAGGATGTAGGGAGTGAGGGGAAGGGGTTGATGGGGGGGAGTAATTTGAGGAAAGGGAATGTGGTGGGGTAGGGGGTGGGTGGAGGGAGAGGGGGAGGAGGTTGATGGATGGAGTGGAGTGGAGAGAGGGAAGGTGGAGGAGGTGGAGTGGAGTAGGAGAGGGGGGGAGGGAAGTAAGGGGAAGGGGGAGGGGTGGAGGGAGGTGGGGAGAGTTGGAGTGGAAGGGTATGATGGGTGGGGGTGGGTGGAGAAGGAGGGGGAGGGAGAGGGGGGTTGATGGATGAGTGGAGCGGGGAGAGGGAAGGTGGAGGGGGAGGAGTGGGTGGAGGGGGTGGGGGAGGGGGGAGGGGGGTTGATGGGGGAGTGTAGTGGGGGGAAGGGTGGGTGGAGGGGGAGGGGTGGGTGGACGGGGAGGGGTGGGTGGAGGGGGAGGGGAGTTGATGGGGGGAATGGAGTGGGGAGAGAGAAGGTGGAGGAGGCTGAGTGGGAATCCTCTAATACCATGCGAGCGAAGCCGCGGGAAAAAGCTAGTACTAATATATGTATTAGGTTAAAAAATCAGCAATTAATAGGAAATAATTAATTAATGAATTATTGATAAGTAACTAACAATGACGTTTTATAAATAGACTTGTCATTGTCTCAGAAACTCATCAAACTCATCATTGTCTCAGTGTAATTGTTTTCGGGCTGAAAAAAGAAAAGGATTGTTGTCAATGATGTTACAATATATATACGCTTGGTAGAATATGAAATAGCCACGCAAGTGACCAATGACGTTATATAAATAGACTTGCCATAGTCTCACATACTCGTAAAATAATGTGGCAAGTAAATAACACTGTTTTGTTTTCAGCGGTTTTCAGTAATTTCAATTCAAAAGTTTTAATTCAACCTTCCAACTCGAACTTCCAACGTATGAACTACCCCTCTACATAATCATCCGACCGTTTGAAGTTGGCCTCAGTGTGGCCGTACCATAAGACAATCTAAGAATGTGTGTGAATTTTCTCTAATGACGTATAAAATCGTCGAGCAGGAAATATGAAAATTAATTGTATTGTTTATAATAATCGATAACAATAAGTAATTTGCCTGTACATATAAATGAAACGTTATTTCTTCACTTTTACTACTGTTTGCTGTGTAATGAAAACATTTTTTCATCACACAGGAGGGCATTTAGGCGGTTTCGAAATGCAATTTACCTACTGGTAAGACACGACCTTACTCGACGAGTGGCAGTTTACTACTAAAGTACTAGAAATCGAATCTAGTGCAATTGCCTTACTTTTGGTTTCCTACTTTGAGATTTCTACCACGCGTCTACAGTATATAACGTCATTGGTAACTAATGAATTATTGAAAGGTAAAAGAATTTTGAAAGTGATTGTTTAATTATCAGAAGGACTGTACATTTTGGATTGTTGTAAATGGAAGTGGCGCCCTCTATTATTTTTATAAAGAACAGTTGAAATTTTAAAGCGCACCCCAGATGAGAAAATATCAAAAATAAAATTAACACAACTTTGAATTTCCCTATTTCCAAAACTACAATTTCCCGACCTATTTTCTGAGCAATTTTTTCCCAAATTCCAATTTCCGAAAGAAATTTTTGATATGTTTAAAACTTTAAAATCGCATAAAAAATCAAAAACATTTATGTTTTTATAAAAATTTCCTGATTCATTTTCAATATTAATAACTTATAAATAAATATTTAAATATTGAAACTTTAAAAAAATTTCTCATTAAATGAGCACTTTTATTATGACATACGTAATAAACATATGTTCTTTATCGCTAGGGGGTGCGGACATACGTTCACCGTTTGTCTCATTTTCGACTGTCGTTATTTAGTGTGTAAGAAAGAGCTGCAGGATTTAAATGTTTATGCAAAAAAAAAAATCTGACCCGTTTTCCGACCAATTTACCGAGCTGAAATTACCGATTTTCCTGGAAAAAGTTTAAAAAAAAAATCTTAAAATAGGAAAATTCCCAAGCTTCACATAATATCAAAAATATAAATGTATTTAATAAAATTCCCGATTTTTAAATTCCGATTTTACCAGAAGAAATTATTTGAGAAAAATAAAAATTTTCATATAAAAAAATTCCCAACATGAAAAGTTTCCAAACTTTATACAATTTCAAAAAGATAAATATCTAAATATTTTTATAAAAAAATGTCTATCCATTTTACGAGCCGTAATTTTCCGAAAGATTAAAGTTTCCAAACTTCAAATAACAAAATCAAAAAGATAAATAAATGTCTAAAAGTATTTATAAAAATTTGGGGAAGCCCATCAAAAAGGCCTTACAGCAAAAAATCCGGCTTTTTATTTGCTAGTAATAGTGATAAGTAATAATTAATAATGGATTCGAACAATTTATACTTCATGTCGGATGACGCCATATTAAATTCCAAGAGCGAACTATCTAACATAAATAAACAATCCCATTTGCAATATCGTAAACACTAATAAAAAATCAACCAAAGTGTTCCCAATTTCGACGACAGGATCTAGAAACTTCATATAAGTAAACCGGATATCAACCCCTATCGCCTAAAGAGTGGAAAAACTTCTGTGTCGACCATATTGTAAATGTGAAAAGCCGCGAAAATTGTGATTGAAGACGCGAAAGAAAGCTGTAAGGCAAATAATAACTGACCACTGATATAGATAATACTCGGTAGAAGATTGAATAAATGAAATAAAAAATAACTCACTTGCAATTAATTACGCCCCGCAAGAAGTACAAGAGATCAGGCTCCAATTTCCCGAGACCTGTTGAATAAAAGCAATATTAATGCCATGAAAATACATATGCCACGTGCAATACATTGCAATCAAACCATCAGGAAAGTGGTACTTATTGAAATCATGAGGGTATATTAGAAAATCATCCCTTTTGGAAAAATCAATCAATCAGCCCAGACAAGCAATCAATACCTAAATGCACGTCCTGCATCCGTATCTGCAGCCTTCGGAAAGGAAGAGAAAGGAGAAAGAGCACCTACCTGTGATGCAACGAAATCGCAGCGGGTTTACAATAACACGCACACTTCGAAGCGTGCCACGTCAGGCCGCCGCGCAGAAAAGTCTCACAGTGAACTGAGCTGTAAACCGTCATCTTACTTTCGGTCTTTACTTTTCTGCGCGGCGGCAAGAAGTGGCGCGCTCCGAGGTGTACGTGTGAGGACTCCAGTGCTATTGATGGAGCTAGAATCAAAAATATTCATCCCCCGGTATCCGGGTGTAAGTAGCGGTTCGCTCGTTTATGAACCGGACTGAACACAAAATCATTTCCTCAATTGATATCCAGATTAATTTTAATTAGAATAATAGATAGGTATGCGTTCACGTCGAAACAATACCGCGTACCCAGTGACAATATAAATTCAAGAAAGCTGATGGAAATAAGTATTGCTTTTTTTGTTGCGGGAAAGAAAATGTTCGCCTCCTTAAGAGGGCATTACCAGAGAAAGCCTGAAATACGTCATTTTCAAAAAAGTTTTTAGACGTATTGACTCTTTTCCACAAAAAATTATAAATGGATTTCGAAAGATTGTTCTTTTATCTGGCATTCGTATGTAATAAATTTTTAGAATTTTTTTTAAATTTTTAGTATAATAAGGTTATTCCATAGGTCGTTGGCAGATTTGTTAAATTTTCAAAAAAGTTTTTCTATTATACCACACCCATTTCAAATAATGTAATCATGCAGTAAAATAAATCAATACATTATCTAGCAAAATTATGTATTAGAATTTTAATTTTAGTTTCAATAAAATCATTAAAAAATATGTACGTACATGTGTTTCTTGACGAAAATTGGTCCATTTGTGTATTTATTTGCGCACTTACAAACTAATATATTACAGATTTTTTTAACATTCTTATTAAATTTAGACATTATTGAAAAATGATAAATACTTATAATAAAAAAAATAACTACAAAAAGTACACTATTTTAATAGTTTTATCATCACGCCTTTCAGCATTTTTGGATGAAGGTATAAATTAAAGCTAATTTGGATTGAAATAAATTCGATATTGAGTTATAATTTTAAAAAGCTGGTACGGAGAATAATTAATCTTTCTCATTGTAACCGTCCTGCACGATCGGAAGAACAACTTTCGACGAAATGTGGATTTTCGTCCGCTGGCTGGTTAAACGCTCTTAAACACTTCAGTAAAATCTAGTTTATCGAGATCTTTTCTGGTCATACCCTTGCTCTGCGCCATTTTTTATACTATAGTTCGGCTTCTTGATTAAAATTAAGTAAATCGTAGTATAGGCAAAAACTTTGTGCTTTTTCTTTAAAATCAATGGTAATTTTTTTGGATTAGTGTCCATGGCTATTACGAATAATTTTTAGAAAAAAAAAACTTTAGATTCGCCTTAAATTACTATAAAAGGAAACTTTTTGCATCACGGCTGGCGGAAAATAATGCATTTTAATTTTCAATTTCGTTAAATAAAATTTCATTTCGCGAACCGATACTACGACAGCCCGCACGCCATTTTGTGACTGTAAACCATTCAAATCCTGGGATGTTTTTTAAAATAAAGATAATATACACAAGCCTGCTTCACAAACCCTGCTTTGCCATACAAACCATTAAAAAAGTAGGCTGTTTTTTAAAGTAAAGATAACATACACAAGCCCGCTAGACAAATTTCATAATTACGCGCCTTATCATATATCCCACGAAGTCGGCTACAATCGTATCTGCTCTTGTTTGTATCAGGTTGGGATACCGACATAACAGTGACAAAATGGCGGGCGGGCTGTCGTAGTATCGGTTCGCGAAGTGAAATTTTATTTAACGATATTGAAAATTAAAATGCATTATTTTCCGCCGGCCGTGATGCAAAAAGTTTCCTTTTATAGTGATTAAGGCGAATCTAAATTTTTTTTCTAAAAATTATTCGTAATAGGCTATTACTAATAGCCATGGACACTAATCCCAAAAATTTACCAAATCAATTAACGACGTATTCAACATTGCATTGTACAGGGATGTAGCGACATAAATCCGAAAGCAGGCCAATTTTGGTCACCAAAACGCTGCTCCAATGCAGATATTAGGGAATCTAAATAAGGAATGATAATCGATCGCTTCCAAAAATCGCATGGAGTCTCAGCAAGGTAATTGGACCGATGTTGTTGGCAAGATACAATGCGTGGGACTTGTATATTAGTCACAAAGGCAGCTGCAGTTCTAATTGAAATATCTAAAATATTTTGGCTCTCTATATCTACGTTGCTTGGATGATCATTTATAACAGAAAGTATACCTTTAATATGACTCATACATGCGTACATATTTTTTTTTTCCGATTGTAAAGCATTGGCACTAGGTTCCAATATACCCGAGAACTTGGCTATCAGTTGAACACATTTTTTTTTAAACATATAATTAAAACTGATTTAATAACAGCGCAATGTAATGATAGGCACGTTTTCTTGATGCTTCACTAATCATGATCAACTTAAAAGGTAATAAGTAATAAAAATTAAATTGATTCTCACAAACAATAGGCTACCGACGTAAACTTTACGGTGTGTGAGCATTCCTGCACCTTCTAGGGGGGGGGCAGCTGCCCCCCTTCTGCCCGTACCTCGCTACGCCCTTGATTATCACCTACCAGCCGTTTCTCAAAAGAGACTTCATTTGCTTCAATGTATTGGTACAAAATTTTAAAATAATCAACCCGTATTATAAATACAAAGTTTTTAAAAATAAAACGTCTATTTTAATTTATTTTTTAAGTAAAACTTCTTTGTGCACGCTTGACTTGGGGAGTAAGCTGGCGAATGCGTGACGAGAACGTTACGAAAAGCGAGGCGAACGCTTCGTATATTACTGTAGGGGCAAGAGAGAGAGGTGCGAGCACACATTTTCTTTCTCTCATAGCCAGTTACGTTACACAGTGCAGGCCTATTATCACACTGTAGGAGCAAGAGAGAGCAGTGCGCGCGCACATTTTCTTTATCTCTTCTTATCATATAGATGGAGCAGAAGTTTTACTTCAGTTGTGTGGTCTAAAGCACACTCGTTTTTTTTGGTTTGACTGATGCTTGAACCTCCCCCCCCCCAGGGATTGACTCACGGATGAATAAAATAAGTGAACACAACTAACGGCGCTAACAATGGAGGTGCGAGAATTTTTTCGTACACCAACTGCTTCCGTTCACGGAGATACTTACAAGATACTCGATCCTCGTGAGCGTATCATACGCGCCGATCGTAAGTACCCCCCGTACGATTTTGCTGGTGTCCGTTCACGGCGGTACGCGGTGGCTGTCGGTTTCCAATCAGTATCACGATACCGGTTTATTTATGGATGATATGGATGACCGATGATTGGTTTAATTATTCAAATCAATTTATTTATTCTTTCAAAAACATTACAAAATTTAAAATTTTAATGCGTTTTTAAAATATATTTGTAACAGTATTACATTAAACATAATTATAAATGGTAGGCAAAAAAAAACTATATAAGCATTAATTGAGCTTGCCTTTTAAAAGCAGCTTCACTGACGCTAAATATATCGATATCCGAATTAATTCTGTTCAACAGCAAGATTGCACGATACCGACAGTTCACATCATTTGTGTCTGATACTTATTCGTTTGACATTTGACAGAAATGGCGTCGGAACATAAAGTATTTTGTTCGTAGAAAAAATGTATGTTTACATAACTATACTTTACCAGAATACGTAAGAAACGATTTAGTGGAGAAGGCATGGTTTGATGTTGGAAAAAAAGTCATATGACATCGCATGACAGCGTGTTCACTCCACGGCTGCACGCATGCTGCACGTGAAAAATGACCAAGTTCAGTACATTTCGGATAGCGCCGTGTACGGAGACTAGCATTAAAAAGTGGTATATCAGCAGGGTACTTGTGGTTTCGTCACAATTACGTAGATTGTAAGTATCTCCATGAACGCGGAGGGCCTTGAATACCGTAAAATTTGTGGACGATGGATACCACGCCGTTTCACAGACGAGATCAAACAGCGTCGATTAGAACCTCTGCAAAACCCGAAGTTTGAACTGATTCCAATTGATGAAATTTGAAATAAATATAAAAATTTTAATATTGAAATGTATATGTATATTTTCACAATCTTATCCTTAGGAACTTCTTTTTCTATTTTCCATTTTTTTATTATAACTTTAACAATTTTCAAAATCATTACATACTAGTACCATATGTTTACAGGTTTATTTTATTTACATGTTTATTTTATGCACTTCTTTTTCTCTTTTCTATTTTTTATTATAACTTACCAATTTTCAACATCACTAGTACCATGTGTTTACACTAGACTTAACTCAAACTAACTAGGTATCTTTAATTGATCACCATGAAACAGGCAGCCGCCTAGTATGGTGATAATAAATCTAATCTACGTAAATGTCTAATACATGTATTTTATAAATAAATAAATTCCACACCCTTCTCACTTCCCCGATCTTTCGCTTTGCGATTTTTATTTTTTCCTCCACTCAAGCGACACCTCAAGGATAATCATTACACCTCGGAAGATGAAGTGAAGGTAGCTGTCAAGTATTGGATTCGAGAAATGTCAGAAGAATTTTTCAGTTACGTAATGAAAAAACTTGTTAACAATTATTATAAGCAATAATTATCAGCCTGAAACACTCATAAACATTGAAAAATCTTCCGAGAAAAGATACTTGCCGCCAACGGGACTTGAACCCGTGTCCTTTTGATTGCCGGTCAGCTGCTCTTGACCACTGAGCTATGGGGGCTTATCAAATACCCGCCAAATAATTCAATATATACTAGTGTTTCATTCAACAATTACTGCTTATTATATTTTTTCCACCTGAAAACAACCAACTTTATTATTGCGAGAGAGACATTGTAAGTGTTAAATCCCTCGCTAGGTGGCGTCGAGACAAATTATGAATATATTTATTGGGGAAATACTTAAACTTGTCAAATATTAATTATTATTTTTTTAATTTATAAACTAACGTTTAGACAAGATTTTTATGCATAGCACAAAGGGTATCCAATAATTATAGATAATAATTGCTTATAATAATTGTTACCCTTTGTGCTATGCATAAAAATCTTGTCTAAACGTTAGTTTATAAATAAATAAAATAATAAAAAATTTGTTACACGTTGGGAAAAATACGTTAGCCTTAACGGTGTCTATGTTGAAAAATAAATTTATGATTTCGGAGCTTAATAATAAATTGTACTTTAATAATTTACTTTTTGCCCGATTTTACTATTAATTTTTGTTCGTGTTTTACAAGCATGTGTGCATTACTTTTCAGCCCACTCTAGTATATAAAAATCTCGTGTCACGGTGTTTGTGGTCGCACTCCTCCGAAACGGCTGGACCGATTTGTATGATTTTTTTATGTAAATTTGGTAGGTACGAGAATAGGTCGTAAAGTATATTTCATACCGCTAGGTGATTAGGTTGTCCCTATCCGGAAATTTTTTCTGTTTTTTTGACATTTTTTTTTGTATTTTTTTTATTTGACATCATAAATACCTATAACCGCAAATTTTCGTCCTCCGACCCCCACCCTCCCATTTTTTAATTGCGTCCCTCCCAGTTTTTGATCTCGATTTTAGTATTTTTGTATTAACAAATTTAACCGTCGTTCGTATTTCAAACAGAACGAAATTATTTATGTTGTTGAATGACAGATGGCGCTACGTCCACCTCATCCACACATGCGCTGCGCAAGTCATTTACGAGAAGCGTCGCGTCATTTTGACATTTCATTCGGCATTTTCTTCATTCTCCATTCCTCTTTCTGTCATAGTTCCCGTCCCCACACACTTACAATACATTGGTTATTTTTTATTTAACAACCAAAATATTCACTAGAAATAATTTATGTGGCAGAACAACGTTCGCCGGGTCAGCTAGTAAATTCATACAAATGAATGAGATGAATTGAAAAATCAATCAAGAAAACAAAATCGAAATTCAAATGTATCTATACATATATAAAAATGCACAATCTTGCCAATTCTCATAAACCGAATAAAATTTTAAGAGTTTTTTTTTTCACAATAATACTGTGTAGTGACCGACCGAAGGTTCGGTTTCGGTTTCGGCAAGTTTCGGCAAAAAAATCTAGTTTTGGCATCAGTTTCGGTTTGGGCAGAAAATCTGCCGAAACCACGGAGGAACGAATAGATCGTCCGTGGCCGAAACCGAAACCAAAACTTTTTTAGACATGTTAAAAATCGATTGTTTAGTGTTATTTGGCTTATTTTTTACACTTATTCAGACAGTGTTTAATTAAATAAATAAAAAACGTAAAAAGTAATATATACATATATATATTTTTTTTTCACATAAGTACTTCAATTATTGTTTTATTTTTATTTTTTATTTATTTAATTTAACACGTGTTAAGTGTCTGATTAAATGTAAAAAATAAGCCAAATAACACTAAACAATCGATTTTTAACACGTCTAAAAAGTTTCGGCTTCGGTTTCGGCCGAAACTGAGACAGATCGACTATCGAAGATTCGGTTTCGGTGGAAAGTCCTGTTTTGGTCGGACACTAATTATTCCTTGTAACACATTGTATATCTCTATGTTATAACCCCAATCCAGTGTACCTGTATACTCGGTAGTCAACTAATACAGAAATGTTTACAGCGGGATACGAAGTTTGCATGATCTAACACATCAACCCACCATTTTTTGTTTAATCACTACATATTATGAATGCAGCTGGTTTTCAGCAGTGCCTCTAATGTAACCCACATAATAAAAAAATAATTAAAGTGATAAAATTAATCACATTTAAAATTAAAGCAAATAATATTAAAATTAAAATTAAAACCGAAACTTTTTTGGACGTGTAAAAAATCTATTGTTTACTGAAATTTGGCTTATTTTTTACATTTATGCATTTTTTACATTTATTTTTTACATTATTTGTGTTAAACGAAAAAAAAAAAAAAAAAAAACAATAATTGAAGTATGTGAAAAACGTTTTTTTTATAATACAGATATAAAACTTTTTTTTATATTAACAAAAATTTGTCAATAATCAACACTTGTATTATAAACGAAGGACCTCATTAACTGAGTATTTTAATTTTAATTGGGTTTACAATCACAACATTCTTATTACACCTGTTAAATACAATATAAAAAAAAAACAATAATTGAAGTAGGTATATGTGAAAGGATGTTTTTTTTTTATAAAACAAAAAAATATGTAATTAACAAACATGTTAACTGTATGTAACAAACTTGTATGCGCGAGAAATAACACATACACTCACAACACAATCCCGCCGGACCGGCCGGTCAAATCAGCTGATGATGGCGGGTGACACACGAGCCACGAACTCACCCGAAGTCCGCCGAACGACGCGCGATAATTCAGGAACGCAGAGTTTCGGTGCGACCGAAGGTTTGACAGATTTTCTGTCGAAAACGAAACTGATGCCGAAACTAGATTTTTTTGCCGAACCATGCCGAAACCGAAATAGAACCTTCGGTCGGTCACTATAATAATTTTATTTTCGTTGTCAGTATTCGTTAGTGTTTTAAACACGAAATACGCATAAACACAAATTGCTGTAGTCAGTGTTGTTAAAGTGAGTTTGTAGGTACTATAATATTCTCAAAAGTGGGAGATTTACATCATTAGCTGTTACTGGCCTATAAAGGCTCTCATGCTGACTTGCCAGCGCAGCGCAACCAAAAACATGCCAACTAAATTTGAAAAACAGCAAAAGAAAAAATAAAAAAAATATTGCAAAATTTATGGAACATAATATGTCAAACGAAAATTTTAAGTTAGAACGACGCTTTTTAGTTATGACACACGAGTTAGTTTACTGCTAAAATATAATATTATTACATAAAGATAATTTTCGTAGTACATGTATAGTTACACTCAGAACATGAAAAAGGTTATTCTCCAATGTGAATCGCGCTGTGGATTTTTAAATCTCCCTTTCGAACTGCATTCGAGACAAGAAAATGGTTTTGCCTGCTTTGGTAAACATGTTAGTTTTTTGGTAACTCTTAATAGAACATGAATTGTCGCAGTAGAAACATGTAAGAGGTTTTATATCACTGTGAGTCAGCAAATGATTTCTAAGAAGCTCCTTTGTACAACATGAATAATTGCAGTCGAGACATGAAAAAGGTTTTTGTCCAGTGTGGGTAAACATGTGAATTTTTAGATACCGTTTTGTAGCGCCTGATTAGTCGCAGTCGGGACAAGAAAAAGAAGAAGAAGAATAATTGCAGTCAGGACATGAAATGGGTTTTTCTCCACTGTGGGTAAATATGTAATTTTTAGATTTCTCTTCGTAGTATATGAATAATTGCAGTCGGAAAATGAAAAAGGTTTTTCTCCACTATGAGTCAGCAAGTGCTTTCTTGGATATCCCTTTTGAGGACTCAAATAGTTGCAATCAGGACACGAAAAGGTTTTTCTCTTCTGTGAATCATACTGTGGATTTTTTAATCTTCCCTTTGAGAACTTGTATAACTGCATTCGGAACATGAAAAAGGTTTTACTCCACTATGAGTCAGTTTGTGAATCATAGTGGAGTAAATTGTTGTTCTACAGGGAAATTACTTTCCTCAGGGTCTCCACCACTCCTAAACCATGTAGGTATATTATAGGTAAGACAGTGTTAAATTGTGGAGATCCGGAAGGAATGCAAGGCCGATAAAAATAATAATAATTTCCAATTTTTTTATAAATATCAATATCAATAAATAAATCGAGTTAGAAATCTCTTGTTTTATTTATTACCGCAAACGCGATTAAATCAAGAAAAAAGGTACTTAAGCGACATTTCAGTACGTTGCGCAACTTACTAATTGTGACTTTCAGGTAAAATTTTTCACTTGGATGTTACGTAACGTTTAGGTGGGGGGGGGGGAGGGGGTTACAGAGAAAAACGTTACGGCACGTTACATGGGTCATGGGGGGGTCAAAAATCTTTAAAAATTGCTTTACGTGATACTTGAACGCCCCCTTGTTGAAAGTAATATTATTTTATAGTGATAGGGTGCTTGAAATTAATTTTCTTACGGAAACGGAAACATTTCGACAATGAAAATTTGAGGACAAAACTTTTCTCCTTCGATCTGCGCCGTCGAAATATAAGTGTGTCCTTAATGACGTAAATTTTGAAAAAAAAAATCAGAAAAAATAAAAATAAAGTAAATTCTGTTATTAAAGAAATTTACATAAAATATAAAGCATTCTGAAAGATCTAATCAATGAAAAAAAAACATAATTATACGTCTACAAAAACAGGAGACTTGATTAAAAACAAAAAACTTTCTTTTTGCCATCGTGAACAATAAACAGAGTCTTCTCCGACCGAAAACATGAACATTTGCTTAGACATTACTATTACGTTGAAAAATGGGGGCGTGGCCTTGCACATTTTTGAATGCGTCTGCAGTAAGGCCACGCCCCCAATGCCAATGTTTATAGTAATATGTTAGCAAATGCTTATGTCGAAGGTCGCAGGAGACCGGACTTATGTTGTCAGCATCGACACAGTCAAAACAATGGGGTTTTTCTTGATAACGTTAACTTTAACGTTTCCTTTGATTCGTCGATATTAAAGAAAAATAATCTTCCATGTTTTGTGAAACTACTATAGCACCGCTGTGATTTGTATTTCGGATGAAACGGAAATGACGATTACTGCACCTGTGACGCATCAACTGCGCTCATAGGCCGCTTTGATAATGATATCACTTTTAAAGGCTCCTATTGGTTGAGATATGAAACGGAAATTACGCGAGGTCTGCGCTCATTGGTCGCTTTGATTATGACCTCACTTTTCATGTATTAGTTGAGATTGTTTTGGTAAAGTTTCGCTTCTACCGCGTGTAAACTGCACTCGATTTTTTTTTTTTTTTACAATCGTACATAGTAAAATTGTTTACTTATGTGATTCTTTATGAATATCGTAGTTAATTTCAAGCAAGTAAAAACTTCTTTCTCGTATTATTATGTACAAACAGTGATCGTACGATTTCTGAAAAGCTAACAAAATATATTTATATAAATTTGTGGTCGAGATTTATCATCATTATTCATATTTTTATAATATTCAATTTTTAACTACTTTTGCTCCGAGGGTGGGATTTTTGAGCAGTTTTCATCTATGGTTTGTTTTTTTTTTTAATAATTTTAGTTTATCTATGGATGAAACGTCAAGTGTCAAGTAAATGTCAGTCAACTGTCTGAAATTATCTTTTGTGTTTTTCAATAAATAAATAATATTAGCTACATTTATATTCTGTAATACCGTTACTTTGTGATATTTTAGTGAAAATCATTGTTAATTCTAGTTGAAGGTATAAAATAATGACAATATGATTAAAAACGAGTGTGAATTGAAAAGATTTTTTATATTTAATTCTACGTTAGGTCCGAAGGAAGGACAGGTATATTTTCCCATATTTATTTAATGCTTAATTCAGCAAGTACTGCAGATAAAACAATAACACCCAAAAAAGCGTTTATTTCGAGTATTTCTGTAAAATAAATAATGTCAGTGCTTTATAAGGACAATCCGTGTATCCGCCCATTTCACTACATTTATCTGTCGAGTTTATCTTACAATTGTATTATTATTAATTTTTGGAGATCGCTGGCAACGGTTAATATGCACTTTTAAAAAAAAAAAACCTTTTGATTCACCTTAATTACATTAAAAGGCAACTATTTGCATTGGGGGAAGTGGAAAATATTTCATTCTAAATTTCGATTACGTAAAATTACAAATTAACTTTCGTCTTGTGAGATTGTACCTACGTCATTAGCTATTAGCTCATTCGCTGTCACTTTGGTAGGTATGTTGGTATTCCTGATACACTTGAATGTATAACGAACGGCTAGAGGATTTTGAAGGTACGGGGCACTTTCTTTTGAATCACAAACCATGTTACACAATACTAGCGTAGCCGCTAAACTACTTGAAGACTGGGATGTTTTTCTTGCCTTGACGCGAGTAGGCGTTATAAAGGGGCACTTTCTTTTGTATCACAAACCATGTTACACAAACCTAGAATTCCCATGAAGTCTGCTACGCTTTGCTCTAGCATCTTTTCGTACAATAACAAAAATACCAACATAACAAAATGATATTTGAAAATAATGTTTGAAAATGGACGGTCTCGTTTCACAGAATGAAAGCTAATTTTTATTTTACGTAATCGAAATTTACAATGAAATATTTTCCACTTCCCCCAATGCAAATAGTTGTATTTTAATGTAATTAAGGTGAATCAAAAGATTTAAAAAAAAAAAGTGCGTATTAACCATTGCCAGCGATCTCAAAAATTTACCTTATTATTAAACACACCTCAAGCTTAAGATATAATAGGTAGGGTATGGACAGGAAATAATATGTTGAAAAATTAGTGTCTAAAGGAGACATTATTAGTAACAACAATGTTGGGTTTAAATCACTCAGTACAAAATTTATTTATTTCATTATTTTCATATTACATTTGGTTATAATAATGGCGTATTTCCCATCTCACTAGGTGTGAAACGCCTGTGTTGAGATGGCAATTTACAGAGTGGTTATCTATGATTTTGAAAAATATTATGAAAGTGACAGGTTGATATAAAATCTTTTTTTTCTTTAAATATACAATTCAAGTATGTTACATGTATATAGAAGATTGCAGTAGGTACATGGTTACATATATACACACAGTAGGTATAAAGGTAAGTATGTTATTAAATACTCGTGATGGAAATGTTTATTTAAGGTGATCAATGATTTTACTTTTAAATGCATTTTTGGATTGCGTGTTTCTAATTTCAGGAGGCAGAGAATTGAACAGCTTTGTTGCATTATATTTAAAACTTCTTTGCCCATAAGAAATTTGACAAACTGGGATGTTAAAAGATTTTACATTTGACTCTCTTAATGCTCTAGTGCTTATTCATTCTTCAAACATGTGTGCATTTTTAAATTGATGAAGCAGGATATTTTTTTAATACAATTTTTGCAGGTTAGGAACATTTAGTGTCTTAAAAATAAAATCAGTGCTCGTTCTCAACGGGACTTTGAGAATAACCTTCAAAATTAGTTTTTGAATCTTTACTAAAGGCTCCAGGCAAGTATTTGTGGCACTTCCCCAGCTGATAATACCATATTCAAGTGATGGTTGTATAAGAGCACCGTAAACTTGTTTCAGTTGTTTTCTATTTAATATATCTCTAACATTTTTAAAGAAGTAGACGAGTTTCCTCAGTTTTGTCGTTAGGTTTGTAACATGTACGTTCCATTTAAGAAGATCATCTATTTGAATACCAAGATATTTAATACTGTCAACTCTACTAAAATTTTATTTAAAACTAATATTTTATTTTATGTTTCAGGAACATGAAAGAATTCTATATTACTATCCCCATGACACCCACATTGAGGCCAAAAAGATGAGGGTCGGATTATGTGAGGCTATCGTCAAATTTATGGTGTAAGTTGAGAAACCCATTGATATATTTATTGTTCGCGGTGAGTGGATTAAGAACAGAGTTCATTGAGATTTAGCATCTTCCACAAGTGTTTCCTACCAGCTCCTGACTCTAGCCATTCTTCTCCAGTTCTCTCTTTCGTCTTCTTCTACACAGTCCGTCCACCTATTCCTTGGTCTGCCTCCAGGATGTGTCTATTTGAATATTCATTTTGTCGTGATCTTTTGTGTCCTGTCATCTTGCATTATTTCTAAATGATCAGTCCATTGCACTCTTTCGTCCTGTCATCTCGCATTATTTCTGGTAAATATTTCCCTATACATGTACATGCTCAACACACACTTTAAAAAATTTAAAAAAATTGTACTAGGAAGATAATAGCTAGTAGTAAGTAATCCTGTAACCGGAATTGAAAAATATTGCATTTTCATGGTTATTTTGTTAGCTTTAAAAATGCGAAATGCAATTTTTCAAGGACCGCCATGTTATTAATTACGACGATGAAATACGCACTTTTAAAAGGAAAAATTATTTTCTGTCAGTTAGAAAATAATAAGTACCAATTGCAATCTTCGGAAATGATAAATAATGCGTATTAATCATTATTTTGTTCCGTTTCATAAATACGAATAATCATTACTTATTAAGCGTGCATGACGCAAGACGCGATCCTAATGAAATATGAAACTGTTCCATGTGAAAGATGAGTTACAACGTGCAATTTACAAACGAGCCAATCTAAAAATAAAAAAAAAGCATTCACAAAACGGGTAGCTAGATATGATATATGTATAGACAATATTATTATGAAAGTACCTGATTTGCCTAATTACGTTTGTAATTATTCTAATACCTAGAACGAAAATAAATAAAAGAACACACATGCATTTTTATTTTAAATAACATATACATCTCAGGTTTTTAATTGATTTGTACTGCAAGTAGGGTTTGTCTAACGGGTTTTGTAATTATTTGAATACTTAGAATGAAAATAAATAAAAGAATGTGCACGCGTTTTTCTTTTAAACAAGATATACATCCCAGGTTTTGAATGATTTGTATGGCAAGCAGGGTTTGTATAACGGGTTTGTGTAATTATTTGAATACCTAGAACGAAAATAAATAAAAGAACTCGCTTGCGTTTTTCTTTTAAAGAAGATATACATCCTAGGATTTGAATAGTTTGTATGGCGAGCAGGATTTGTCTAACGGGTTTGTGTAATTTTTGCGTTTTATAATAATTACACATACATACCCTATGCCTAAAATATACAATAACCTACCTGATAAAACAAGACAATCGAATAATATTAGCAAATACAAAATCCTGATCAAACAATGGATCATCAAAAAATGTGGTGCAATAATTAGTCACCTCACCTAAATATAATCCTCTATCTCATTATTATTACCACTACCTACCAACCTGAAAATTTTTGTCAAAAATTTTTGCTTTATTGAAAAATGTACTTTATTTAATATTTATAAAATATTTGTAAACTAGTCTGTCTCGACTCAGGATTTCCTAGTGAGACAAGCAAGGCCAAAAAAAAAATGTAAACCTTTTAATATAGATGCACATAATAAATAAAATAAAAACATTCAAAACCTGGGATGTATATCTTGTTTAAAAGAAAAACGTGTGCATGCTATTTTATTTATTTTCGTTCTATAGCACCCTCACACATAAGAGTTCGAAGCGACCGTGCCCTGCGCCACTTCAGGCTGCCGCACAGAAAAATCTCACAGGGAATTGTGCTGTAAACCGATTTTCGATCTTTACTTTTCTGCGCGGCTACCTGAAGTGCCGTGTGAGGGGTACTATCCATATGATGATAGATGATAACACTTTCAGTAGTTTCGGAAACAATTCAAATGAAGTACTTCATTATAGTAATTTATTTGACTGCGTTTTATTTCTAGCCACTCGTTATGAAATGTTTTTGTTGTATGTTTTTAATTTTTTAATTGTCTATTTGCGATTTTCATATTGCAGTTTCACACTGCACAATTTAATACGGCATGCATAATGAGTAATAATTTTTCTTGTTTATGAAACCGAAGAAAATAATAATTAATACGCATTATTTATCATTTACAAAGATTGAAATATGTACTTCTTATTATTATCTAACTGAAAGAAAGTGATTTTTCCTAAAAGTGCGTATTTGCCATCCTAATTAAAAAGATGGCGGTCCTCGAAAAATGACATTTCGCATTTTTAAAGTTGACAAAATAAACATTATAACACAATATTTTTCAATTCCGGTTACTGAATTACTTACTACTAACTATTATCTACCTAGTACAATTTTAATTTTTTTTTTAAAGTATGTATTGAGCGTGTACTCAATAGGGAAATATTTACCTTATTTCTAAATGATCAGTCCATTGCACTCTTTCGTGTCTGGTCATCTCGCATTATTTCTAAATGATCTGTCCATTGCACTTTTTCGTGTCTGGTCATCTCGCATTATTTCTAAATGATCGGTCCATTGCACTCTTTCGTGTCCTGTCATCTCGCATTATTTCTAAATGATCGGTCCATTGCACTCTTTCGTGTCCTGTCATCTCGCATTATTTCTAAATGATCAGTCTATTGAACCCTTTTGGTTCTACTTACAATGGCTTTTTGTTGAAATAAAATTTTCGATTTATGCATAGTTTCAAACTATTTGGAAGTATTCATGTAGGTACATGTTGGTTCCTGGGGTTCGTACTTAGAAATGTGAATCTAATTTTTTTTTTTTTACATTAACTCCACACAGGAGACCTTGAGGAAAATAATTTCCCTCAGGGCCTATGTCATCTGGGATGCTGTGTGGAGGGTCTTTTTGAGGAGAGGAAGGAATGAACATTGGTCTTGAAGAGACCCATGTTGTAGGAAGGAGGAAACACAGAGGCCGGCAAATCATTCCACAGCCGAGCTGTTGAACACAAGAACGAGTCGAAGAAACGACCTGTTCTCATGTGACAAATGTCAACTGTGTACAAATGTTGGGCACGCGTTTGACGTGTTTCCCGACTATGCACCGGTGCCGAAGGGATCAATGATGCTAGTTCCTCGGAGCATCTTCCATTGTAATACCGGTAGAACAAGGATAGCATTCCCTCCCGACGCCTGTGCTCTAGAGATTGCAATCCGTCTGTTAAGATGGGAGAATCTATCAAACGGACCGCCCGTTTCTGCACAGAGTCGAGGGTATTTTTCAGGTATTTTGGAGCTCCAGACCAGAGGTGGCTGCCAAATTCAACCGTGGGGCGCACTTGTGATTTGTACAGGGTTAGCAGTTGTGCACTATTAAAGTATCTGCGGGCCCTATACAGTACGCCCAGTTTTTGGGATGCTAACTTTACTCTGGCTTCGATGGAGCCCCCATACCTGAGCTGGTCAATTGAAACCGTTATGCATATTTTTTTGTACTAATTAAATAGTTAAACATTGATTTAACCTCCCTGCTTTCAGAAACTTTTCCTCTGATGATTGCGAAGCACTGCACACTCAAAAGACTAAGGAAATATTCTTCCAACCTGAAAAAGACTACTGGATGGTCATGGTTAGTTTAAACATACTCTTGAACCAAATTACTGGTACGTCTAGTTTAGTGTAATGTCTCTTTCTCTGTAATCCTTTGCAGAGATATTTGTCTTTATTTTTAGTACTGGACCTTATCTCAGTACTGTGTTGTTTCATTAAAAGACTTTGGTTCTTTGAAATCACAGTGACTGTTTATTGTTATTACAATACAATTATGCTTTAAGTGGACGCGCATCCTTATAACTCGCTAGCTAGATTTTGTCTGACGAGCTCTCACAAAAGGAATGACTTGCTTCTCTCTGATAGGCTATGTTCGGCGCACGTCGTAACCTACACCGTGTGACCACAGCATAGCATAAACAACTGAATGATGATGGATCTGATCATAACTAATATTCCGATATTTTACTTTCAATTAGTACAAAGAACAAGATACATTTATAGGTGTGGGCCCATTCTTTAATATTTAAATATAATTTAAGATTTGTTGCACTTTTTTCAGACTGTAAATGTGCCGTATATACAAAAGACCTCCCCGGACGGAAGTCACTACTTTGAATATCACGGGGACCAGGTAAGATCAAACACCTAGGTACCTCAATATCTAATTTTTCAGCATCGATTCTGGTAAAGTAATAAGGCTACGAAGTATTCTAGCATGTGCTCTTTTTTTATTTTCAAACACTTGAACAATATGAAACAAACAGTTTGGCATTTGGTCTTATTTTGACTGTTAAATTCATACTTCAAAGGAAAATTCATATTTGTTGGAAAAGGCATTTAAGCTAATTTATTTTAATGAAAAGACAAATAACTTTGTTAACATCACTTTTATTTATATACAATCAACATGTTTCGTGAACGATGTTAACATCATCAGGATCAAATGTATACTATACTTAAAAATTAAACATAGATCACATATGGGAGGAAAGGGTAGAAGGGAGGGGAAGGGGTAAGAGTGGGGTAGTTTATTAAAATTAGGGATTTTGAAGAAAGTCATTAGCAGGGAAAGACCGGTTAAGTGGGAAAAGGTTCAAAAGAGGGCTTATAAAAATTTGCTGCTTATTAATTATGTCTGCTTTATTATTTACATTTTTCCTAATTTCTAAAATCTCTAAATTAATTATCTTGAAGTCCATCGTTTTTGTCAAAATTATGATCATTTTTTAATAAATGATCTGCGAACTCAGATTCGCTATTGCCATTTAATGCTTCATCACAGATAAATAATTTAGAGATTATAGAAATTATGAAAAATGTAAATAATAAAGCTGACATAATTAATAAGCAGCAAATGTTTATAAACCCTCTTTTGAACCTTTTCCCACTTAACCGGTCTTTCCCTGCTAACGACTTTCTTAGAAATCCCTAATTTTAATAAACTTCCCCACTCTTACCCCCTCCCCACCCATCTACCCTTTCCTCCCATATGTGATCTATGTTTAATTTTTAAGTTTAGTATACATTTGATCCTGATGATGTTAACATCGTTCACGAAACATGTTGATTGTATATAAATAAAAGTGATGTTAACAAAGTTATTTGTCTTTTCATTAAAATAAATAATGCCATCACAAAGTGAAAACCTTCCCGAAAAAGTTTTCTTCGAAAAATTAAGCTAATTTGTTCAGTTTTCAGAACAACTCATATAAGTCCCTAGAAATCGTTGTGTCTCCCTTACTATCATGGTTAGAAATATGATATACAAAGATACAAAGAAAAAACACCTCGCTTTATACAAATCTTAAAGTTAACCGCAAATAAATTAAAATGTACACCTTTATGAAACCAAAGCAGGCACCACAATTTGAAATAAAATAATTAAACTTTGGGAATTTGGAAGTGAACACTTCTTTAGCACCGTTGTGATTTGAAACTAGATGAAACGAAAAAGCGACACTAAGAAGAGACAAACCCATACATCTTTAGGTTTTTGGGATTTAACCTGCGAGAGAATGAGGTAGAATAATCGGTCTCCTCTTTGTGCGGTGCTTCATAGCCTCCCCACTCTTATCTACTTAAGTTTTCTGAAGGTTTCACTTATACGCTTGTCAACTTGTAATATGTAATACTTGTAATTGTTTTAATGTGGAAATAATCTGACCATCTGACAAAATATACTCGCAATCATAAATTTTTTTGAAAATCAATGAAATTTCCTGTAAGTACATAAAATAATTTTGTTGATTCTAGGTCCAGACCAAAGTATTGCAGTCCATATTGTCTGCGGCACACAGATTGTTTCGACTATTCATGGGGGCGTTTGCAGATATGCCAAATGATTTATTGCGACTAAAGCTGGAAAACTTTTTTCACCCTGTGAGTTAAATTACTTTTCTATTAAGGTGAAACAGAAGTGACAATCTGTTTTTCAGCCGCATTCGAAAACTACAGATAGTATTTTATTTATTTTAGTACTAAAAAATAACACTAATAATGCAATTAGCACCAACGAAAATTTCACTGTTACATCACTTATAATAATTAAGTAATTACATTAACAAAAGTAATTATTTTTCATCAGATTTACGTTAGATACGAGTAGCTAAAATCCGAATAAAAAGGTGACAAACTTATGTGCGAGCGATCCCGATATGCACGTCTCGTAAACGCTTTCAGCACATTCCTATGGTGTGGTAGTTTGATATATTTTTCGAAAAAATGTCAAGTTGTTATTCTGATTTTTGATGATTGTTTCTGTGCGCAGGGAATATTTGCGGTCGAGACTCGAGACACGCAGTAAAAGTGGCAAAATTAACTACATAATGATAACAAGGGCCGCTGTAATAATTTAGAACTTTCATAAATCTGTAACTATCACTAGAGACTTGCCTAATTATTTTGTTTAGTGTCAGTCTTCATAAATACCTAAAAACCTTCCTCATGAATCTCTCTATCTATTGGTGAAAATCGCATGAAAATCCGTTGCTTAGTTTAAAAGATCTAAGCGCACAGACAGCGAGAGCGACTTCTTTTTATACTGTGTAAAGATCATGTACAAACTTTTCTCTGCCTAATAGGATTGCAATATTTAATTTTTGTATCTTTCAGTATTTATTGCAACTAAACCTGCCTCATTGCGATGTTCTGGACATGTTTCAAGGAGTGCAATATCTTCCATTGGATCGCCTTTCCTTCTTCAGGGTCCAGTGTTTTGTTAATCTTATCGAAGCTAATTTCCCCGCCATCAAACAAACTGCTTTTCTGTACAACGATCAGTTGATATGGTGAGTGATTCAGCAACATTTTTGGTTTATTTTTATTTTTAACTTAATGATTAAAACCTAAAATTGTAATATTTAATTAAATGTAGACAATATTAATGAAACTCAATCGAAAATCTGGAAATTGAAAAATCAGAAAAAGATATGAGCACATCTGGGACTCGAATCCAGGACCTTCTGCTTACATGCCAAATGCTCTACCAACTGAGCTAATATGTCCCTAGCCGATTCGATCATTTTTAACTGTATCGTACTTCGACTAAGAACTACCAACATTATCATCATTAAAAAATAAAAATGGATAATAATTTATCCAAGACACTATCTAGATAGCTTTTCATTCAGGTTTGAATCTTACAATTATACAGAAAAAATTAAGATAATGTTGGTAGTTCTTAGTCGAAGTATGTCAGTAATAATAAAAATTATTTATTTTTCATTTTAGAATGTTATATGTATGCTCACATTTACATTACTATTATGTTGTTTAATAATTTACCTACAGATAATCTTAGCAATGGGATCCTTCAGTTGAAATCAAATGCCGCATTGAGCAAGCTCGTGCAACCTTTATCCGCATGAAAAAAATGTTCTGCAGTCATGATCTCAACCTTGGATTACGAATGCGAATGGTCAGATGCTACGTGTTTTCGATATTATTTTACGGAATGGAAGCATGGACGCTTACTGAAGAACTTATTAGGCGACTTGAGGCATTCGAGATGTGGATCTACAGAAGAATACTTAAAATAAGCTGGATGGACAGGGTTACAAACGAAGATGTTATGGTTCGGATGAATAAAGAAAAGGAAGTAATTAAAACTACATATAAAAATCCGAAAACTTCAATATCTTGGACATGTGATGAGACATCCAGAGAAGTATGAGATCCTGCATCTCATAATGCAGGGAAAGATTGCCGGAAGACGGGGCCCTGGAAGAAGGAGAACCTCATGGCTGAAAAACCTGAGACAGTGGTTTGGCCAGTCTACCGTGGAGCTGTTCCGAGCCGCAGTAAACAAAGTCCGCATAGCCAACATGATAGCCAACGTCCGTTGAACGGACAGGGCACAAGAAGAAGAAGAAGAATCTTAGCATACATGTACAGAGCTAAAAAAAATAAAACAAAGAGACCTCGAACTGTCACTTCGGATAATGTCCACTTACTTTGCTTAATGCAATCTTTTCTCTTCTATTTGGAAATAGATCTCTGCCATTTTTTAGACTGGCCACACTGACAATTATTATTTTAGCAAAGGCAGAAACAACGCACGGTCCTTTTTAACATCCTTGTTACTTTCACTGAAGGTTAAGATTTAAATTTAGTTCACGTTTTAGCTCTCTGTTGAAACAGACGGCCCTTACTGTTTTCTAATTTATATTTCACTAATCAACATCATTTACTCGATCAATCATTTCCTTCACCAGGAACGGCGTATCCCCCAGTGACATGCGAGTGATCTACAAGTACTTGGTGGACACCCTGCTGCCTGCCCACGTAGAGCGTGAGCTGCAGGGGGGTTCCCGCTTGTCGGCGCAGCACTACGGCTGCTACGTCAGCCCCCCGGGGGGGTTCAGGGAGCCCTCGGACCTGGCCCGCGTCACCAAGGTTCATCTGAACTATGAGGCCACCGTGGAGGTTTACTATATGGTCGTTTACAGAGCTCTCGCGGCCACTATTTGCTTTTTTATCGATGGTAAGATTACCACAAGTTAAATAAATTAAACTTTTTTTTTTTTTAAAACACATCTTTCTGTAATGTAATGTAATGCTTAGACACTGGCTGTGTCTCTAGCAGTTCATTCGTATGTATCTTGTTCCAATTTATACATTTATAATTCGTTTTGTATATTTAATCAAGGTGTACTTTTTATTCTCGGTTTTTTCATATTTGTGTGCTTCACTTGTTAATTATTACGATCAAGCAATTTGGGAAGCAGGTATGGGTACCGCGCGCCGCGGGAACCATTTATTGGATAACCAACACCTCTGCCATAGGTCACCCCACGGTTCGCTATGTTTGGTGAATTAGCAGGGGCGCCCGGGATCATGGGGTGAGGTTTGTCCGTGTCTTTGCAGCGGTTGTGTCTGTCCACCAGCTGCATGGCTGGCCGGATTGGAAGAGAATGGTTGAGGGAGTCCCTTTGACTTCTCCAGTTGTAGTCTCTTGGAACACCGCAGTGGGAGGGATGGATTCATACTCCGGATGGATCCGTCACTCGTGGACCCACCACCCCTAATATCCTTTTCCTTTCCAGAACTTCCTCTCCTTCCTAAAAAGACCGTCCACACAGCATCCCCAAAGATGACATAGGCCCTGAGGGGAATTATTTTCGTCAGGGCCTCCTGTGTGGAGCTAATTTTAAAAAAGAACTGGAGTAATGGTGTATGTTTTTCACCATTCATATCAGAATTTATGTTTGAACAAGATCGGTGGCCATCTTGAGTGTCAGTTATTTTGGGGCATTGGTTCAATTAATCAACGGTAACCAACTTACTCTCTTTTTCTCGACGGGTAGCAAAAGGCCTAGACTGTAGGCATCAGACGGATGTAATCTACACGGATTTCGCAAAGGCATTTGACCGAGTAGATCACGACGTTCTATTAAGAAAGATGTACAAAATAGGTTTTAATCAACCCTTACTGATATTTTTTGCGTCATATTTAAAAGATAGAAGCCAGTATGTAAATGTAAATGGATACGACTCCCATAAGTTCGTAGCTGTGTCAAGAATTCCTCAAGGATCGAATCTAGCTCCCATGTTATTCCTTATTCTAATAGATGACATTCAGGACTGCATAAGTCATAGCTCATGTCTCCTATTCGCGGATGACATGAAACTGATGATGGAAATCGAATCAGATGAAGATTATTCCAAACTGCAGGCAGACCTCGATTCAATCATGAAATGGTCGTTAGAAAATAAACTTAATTTCAATATAAAAAAATGCGTCGTTTTGACTTATAGTCGTTCACAAATTCCGTTATTATACCCGTATAGAATGAATGAAGAAGTACTAACACGCGTAAATATCATCAAGGATCTTGGGGTGACCTTTGATCCCAGGCTGACATTTTCAAATCATATAGTGCAGCTTACTTCGGCTTGCTCCAAAATGCTTGCTTTTGTAATTAGAACTTGCAAACAATTCAGTAACATAGAAGCAATGACCGCCATGTTCAACGGAGTGGTCAGAAGCAAGCTGGAGTACGCTAGTACTGTCTGGATACCTTATCAAATTAAATATATAAATATGATTGAACAAATTCAAAAAAAAATTCCTAAGGTATGTTTACATGCGATCATACGGAATATATCCGAAATTCATGCATCACGTGGAACTGCTAAAGGAGACAAATTATCAAAGCCTGGAGACCAGGCGTAATGGTGGACTCATGGTATTCGAATTAAAGCTAATAAAAAACCTTATTGATTGTCCATATCTCCTGTCATGCTGTGGCTTATTCGTTCCTGACAAATACTGTCAAACTCGTAGCCACGACCTATTCTACATACCACAGGGTCGGACAGATGTCATGGCTCAACACAGCATGACAAGAGGTATGACATTGCTTAATGCCCTACCAGCGTATATAGATGTATTTGATATCACCATACCATCTTTTAAAAAAACTATATACATGTATTGTTAGTAGTAAGAAAATTGTACCGTAATAAGGAACTCCAGTGAAAAATATTATGGCTTTAAAAAAATATGTTCATATAGACCAAGAAACGCTGATTCTGAATATATAAGTTTTATTTCATAATATTAAATGCAGAGTTTTTAATAAATTATTAAAAAGTGCATTTTTAAACCTCTTCGGAAAACACAGCGTTAAGTTGGCATTACTGAAATGGTTAACCGTGACGTCACAGTTAACCTGTCACCTGTGTATTGTATTGTATTGACATTTGAAATGACTTGAAGTGCACACGTACCTATGCAATTCAACATTTCGTGTTTTTGGTTTATTTTCATACTGTTTATAGAGATTTAGATAAATAATAGTTATTGTGTTTATTGAAACATAATTTAGGCCCTCAACAATTTACGAAAAGGGCTATATTTGCGGACAATCTGCAATAAATTTTGTCTATTTGAGGTTAAAGTCGTGTCATATTTTTACGTTTGTTTTTATGTATTTTCAAATTGTTTTTAGTATAGGGCTTTTTATACAAGTTGTTACACACTCGTCATGATCAGTGTATTATAAATACCAGTGTTTCTGTATGTATTATACATAAAACAATGTACCGACAAAGTAACACCTGACACAAAACACGATGTCACATGTATTTGCAATGAAAGAGATGATTTATTGTTTTTATATTGCACTTTGATTAAATACAATAACAGTAGCGGTGAAATGTGGACATTTTACCAATGTTTTTCTATATTAAAAGCAGTTAATCTTGAATAAAAAACACACCTCACACCTAAAAGTCATTATCCGCCATAATTATTCTGGGTTCTTCACAGTGTTGCCAACAGTTAGAAGTGAAATTTCCCTAGAATTTCACATTTACGCAATTAACTACGTAGCCACCTGATTGTGTAACACTAATCCTGTTATATGTTAATTAATATGATAATTAATTGGAAAGATATCGGAACTTGGTAAATATACTAATAATACCGTGCTTTTCCAAATAAAACACTTTTTTGCTACGTGAAGTAATAATTTAAAAGTACGAATACACTCACCACTGAATTAGAAACTGAATTCCAAATTTAAAAAAAAAACACTTTGCAAAATAAAAATCATAAGCAACCCGCCGCTCATTTGTACCAAGCGTGGTATTTTGAAGACCCCCCCCCCCCCCCGAACGTGTCACGTAGTATGGGTACGTTCCCTAATATCATTTTGAGTTGTCAGTGTTAAAAATAACATGGCATGTAAGTACATGAAAAATAATTAAGATTCATAGGAATTCCAAAAAATATATATACGTATATATATAAATAATACCAGTAATACTGTCATATGTAATAAAATTTTGGCCAGAGTTCGAAATTTCCCTAGATTTTGTCCTGATTTCCCTTATCCCTAAAAAATATTTTTCTCCCCTAGATCTAGGGAAATTTCCCTCGACATAACATCACTGATTCAAAATGACAACTTAAAAAGTAAAAAAATTAGACCACCATAGATACGGTGCGTTTCTGGGAGTCTTTAAAAATTAAAACTTTGACAATTATTTTAACTATTAAAACTAACTATAAAAATAAAAATAAAAATGCAGTTATTTAAGTTTGAAGGTCTTTATTCATTAAAAAAAATAAAAAAATTGGACTGGAGTTCTCTATTGGACTATCCTGTCTGTCGTACAATTTAAAAAAATAAAAAATTCCATTTTTATGAATAAGAATATAATTAGGTGACTTTTTTTATTCAGACAAACTGATGTTCATTTATTGACGAGTTTGATGAACCTCCCAAAAAGTTTTCAAACAAAAAAACACACAAACAATTCAAATTTCAAACAAACTTCTGATGTTCATTTATTGACAAGTTCGATGAATCTCACAAAAAGATTTCACAGCAGTAGTAAATTATGAAAAATATTGTGTGTTTAACAGTTATTTTCTATTTGTTTAGTTGGGGTGTTCTTCCCTTATTTATTTTACTTAATATGCATAATATATTTGCAGCAAATTCAAAACTGTCTCTGCAGCTGATGCGGAGTATAGACACATTTGTTGGTCCCCAACTGTCCTCCATAGCGTCTGAGATAGCGGAGCAATGCGACAAGGAGAGCAGCCCCGTTGGAAACCAGACAGATCTCGCCTCTCCCAAATACCTTTACTTTAATCAGCTTAATCTGGCGTACAAAAGCACGGTAAGTAATTTTCATTAACCTTTAAATGCCCAGAGATCCCGTACGGGACTGTGGATTTGCATCGTTCAATGCCCAAAGGTCCCATTTGGGACCGGTGATTATGGTGAGAATATTTCACAAAAAATGATTGGGTAGTGGACTACCTTTATTGCACGCGGTGCACTAGTTTAAAGGTTGGCTTTCTTATCCTCGGACCACCAAGACAATTACGAACTAAGAGGTTACTTGAGAGACAATGACACAGGAAATACTGTGAATAAAGGAAAGTCCATTAGAGGAATCTTTTGTCGTCCAAATGAATTCATTTGTGAAATATTATTCTTAACCTATTGTACCTATATTGTTCTAAACCTATTTTGTCAGAAGGTCAAAATATTTCTGCTTTACAATAAAATCCAAATAAATGGAATATTTCTAAACGCATCTGAAAATTAAAAACTGTTTTTGAAAGTTGATGAAATATGCTTTTAAATTTTATAATTCGAAACAAATATATAATTTTTTAAACATAAAAAATTTGAAGGCAAACATTAAAAGGTTTTAAAAATGGCTAACCTTACGTTTTTTCTAACTAAAATTACTGAAAATAAAAAAAAAATAAAAACACATACACATTTTATTAGTATTATAAATGTTTGCATCAACTCACTTTTTTGTCATTTTAACCCGTCTGCTTGGTTATAATATATTCACACCTCACAATCCGGAAGCCTCAGTTTCATGCGAAAATTCTGAAACCGTCACTTTGGATCGAGATTTTAAAATATCTATGCAAGATAGCTTTCATACTGCAAAGACAATTAGAAGCATTATTTTGTTCACTTTCTGGTTAAAATAAAAAATATATATATGTTTGCGTGAGAGGAAGAGAGATATATAGCTGTAAAAATGTAAGGTCGCTCGGGACGTTTTTGGTCTTATGAAAGTATAACGCGATTACGTGTTTTGTGATGTATTTATTCCTAAACAAGCAGACGGGTTAAGTAAAAATAATTCATAAAAAATTCCCAAAGTTTTATTACCAAATTGCGGTGGCAAACTTTGGTTTCATAAAAGTGCACATTTAAATTTTTTTTGGGGTTAACTTTTAAATTTTAATATAAAGCTTGGTTCTAACACCATTTAGATATTTCTAACCGTGACAGGGCGGGAGATACAAGGATTTCTATGAGACCTGTATGAGTTGTTCTAAAAAGTGAAAAAATTAGTTTATTTAACATTAACGTTTTTGTTTATTTAAACTGAAAAATGGATGAGGACAAAAGCGTTAGCAAATATGCAGCAAGTTACACATTTGTAATTTTTCACTAAGTTTATACATATTATTATTTTTAATTTATAAACTAACGTTTAGACAAGATTTTTATGCATAGCACAAAGGGTAACAATTATTATAAGCAATAATTATCAGCCTGAAACACTCATTAACATTGAAAAATCTTCCGAGAAAAGATACTTGCCGCCAACGGGACTTGAACCCGTGTCCTTCTGATTGCCGGTCTGCTGCTCTTGACCACTGAGCTATGGGGGCTTATCAAATACCCGCCAAATAATTCAATATATACTAGTGTTTCATTCAACAATTACTGCTTATTATATTTTTTCCACCTGAAAACAACCAACTTTATTTTTGCGAGAGAGACATTGTAAGTGTTAAATCCCTCGCTAGGTGGCGTCGAGACAAATTATGACTACATTTATTGGGGAAATACTTAAACTTGTCAAATATTAATTATTATTTTTAATTTATAAACTAACGTTTAGACAAGATTTTTATGCATAGCACAAAGGGTAACAATTATTTTTCAGGTGGAAAAAATATAATACGCAGTAATTGTTGAATGAAACACTAGTGTATATTGAATTATTTGGCGGGTATTTGATAAGCCCCCATAGCTCAGTGGTCAAGAGCAGCTGACCGGCAATCAGAAGGACACGGGTTCAAGTCCCGTTGGCGGCAAGTATCTTTTCTCGGAAGATTTTTCAATGTTGATGAGTGTTTCAGGCTGATAATTATTGCTTATAATAATTGTTTATACATATCTTTTAAGATGCATCATCAGTCATCAGTCTACAAATTAATGTTTTTTTTTTAAATAAATAATTCAAACCATATTATCTCATTTTAAATACGATTTTAATATTTTTTTAATGAGACAGCTTTGCCTCATACGTCATACATATGTCTTGTAATGTTATATTATCGTAAAAACAAGCTTATGGGTCCGAGTAGTTAATCTCATGTAAGCAGTTTTTATCTTCGTATTATC
Organism: Limnephilus rhombicus; assembly: GCA_929108145.2. Classification (NCBI taxonomy): domain Eukaryota; kingdom Metazoa; phylum Arthropoda; class Insecta; order Trichoptera; family Limnephilidae; genus Limnephilus; species Limnephilus rhombicus. The sequence continues at coordinate 984,471 of OV815282.1, forward strand.
TCTTGTTCATTATTTTAAAATCTTTAAATGAAATAATGTCGCTGATTTTAAGTAATCTGTATAATTTTTGAAGTGAAAACTTCGTTAGCACTGTTGTGATTTGAAACTTGATGAAATGAAAAATAGCGACACTAAAAAGAGACAAACGCATACATCTACAGGATTTTGTACGTGAAAGAATGAGATAGTATAATCGGTCTCGTCTTTGTGCGGTGCTCCGTAGCTTCCCCACTCTTGCACCCCTGCGATGATCATGACATTATTATTGTTAATATGTAATATTTTTCCTTGTCTTCAGGTTCATCTGGATAACAGACACAATGGCAACATCGCTGTTACTCCGGAAGTTTTGAAATTGGTTGCAGACATTCATTCTGATAGACAATGGTATTTATAATGAATAATGACCCATTTTTTGTGTTTGTTTCAATTCCATCTCCTTCCCTTCCCCACACTCTTAAGTCTCACAAAATATCCCAATCGGAGATATCATAGTATCACTGGCTCCAGATGGTTGGGAGTAGTTGGAATTCTTATGTGGTATTCACATAATAAAACTAAACTCAATGATATTACAAACTATAGACACAGATAAACTATAGATATCTCGAAAGTTGCAAGCCAAAAATACGCTATTTTTCATACTTTCTATATAGATGTAGGTTGTGTGCTATCTCTAACCAAATTGCATAAAAGAGTGCAAAAATGCCCTGTTGTGTGATGAGAAAGTGTTGTTTTCATTACAGGGCAAACACTAGTAAAAGTAAGGATTTTTTTTTTTTTCATGTGCTCCATTCAGGAGGCCCTGAGAAAAATAATTTCCCTCAGAGCCTATGCCATCTTGGGGGATGCTGTGTGGAGGGTTTTTTTAAGGAAAGGAAGGAGAGGAGAGTTCTGGGAAGGAAAATGGTTTAAGGAGTGGTTAGGAATCTGGAGTTCAGTGTGTCCTGGTCATCTGTCTCCAAGACCTAGACAAACCTCACCCCATGAACCCGGGCACCCCTGCTAAATCACCAAACGTAGCGAACTACTTGGGGTGACCTATGGCAGAGGTGTTGGTTATCCAAGAAAGGTTCCCGGAGGGTGATACCCATTCCCTGGTTGTTGCCCGTTAGATTTTAAGCTCCATTAGAGAAAGTGAAACAGCGTAACGGCCGCTGTTCCCAATCCTACTAATCAACTGCTAAGCCGAAACTAAGGTTCAACACTGCTTAAATGCACGACTACACTCTTTCCCACACACAAGCATCGCTTAAGAATCGCTTAATCTTAAGGAAGACCGACACGTGGATTAAGTTCGACTGAGCAAAGCTAAGTTATGAAAAAGTGTCAACAGAGTGGCGCTAACGTCATGTGGTACCGACGCGCCGAAGGAAACGGTCAAACTGACACTCTATTTTGAATATATTTTATACATTTGTTTAAAAAATATAAAATACAAGTTTAAGGATAACAGTATTTAAAAGAAATTGTGTGTGTTAATAATAAATACAATATTTAAGTCTTTAATATTAATTTAACATCGAAAGTTTTTACTTTGATGCCATTTTGGGCGGGGTCACCTAAGATATTCAACGATAAAATATTTGGGAACAACAAGAATCGATCGTTACCTTTAAAATACTAACAAATTGCTTAGCTGATGGTAGACTCAGATTGGTCTATCGAAAAGTTAGGAACAGCGGCCGTAAGTAGCAACATAAGAAGGATTGTCTACAGGCAGAAGGTCATCTCGTACAGTATTCCGTATTCGTCTTAGTTTAAGCGAGTAAGTGCATCTCATTCACACCCGTGACGTGGGATGTAGGTACTATGCAAATTTTAAATACGAAAACGCCACCCATTTATATGTCTATTTCGTTCAACACACCATATTCTTTGAATGTCTATCTTCGCCAACAATGTTTGAATTAAGAATTTACTTTATAACCCCAGGTTTCGGGTCTATTTTGTCGGAAGGTCAAAATATTTCCGCTTTGCAATAAAACCCAAATAAATGCAATATTTCTCACGCATCCGTTTCACATTTAAAAAATTGCTAACCTTATATTTTTTCTAACTAATATTACTGATAAGGAAAAAAAATAATAACACCCACATGTTTTATTAGGCAAATGTATAATAAAGGTTAACGTCAACTCACTTTTTTGTCGTTCAATGTAAAAATAATTTATACAAAATTTCGTAATTTTTTTTGTTGTTTGTTTTTAAATTGCGGTCTGAAACTTGATTGATAAAAGGGTACATTGTAATTATATTGCGTTTAATTTTTAGATTTTAGTATAAAGCGTGAGGTTTTCTCTTTCTAACACTGTTTAGATAATTTTTCTAACCATGATATTAAGCGAGACACAATGATTTCTATGATACCTATATGAGTTGTTCTGAAGACTGAACAAATTAGCCTGAGAGGTTAAATGCAAGTGAGACAACATTTTCTTTTAATTTGCTAAGACAAAAACGGGTCTAGATTAATCTAGAATCTAGATCTAGATTAACAATAAGGAACTCCAGTGAAAAATATTATGCCTTTAAAAAAAGGCCTAAGAGGCCTTTTAGGCCTAAATAATGTTTAAAAAATAAAGGTATCTCTTATTAGTTTATCTCTATTATTGAAAATATTCAAAAACTACTGCATAAAAAAAATAGTAATGCTACTTCTAGGGAGAATACTTCGAACAACGGAATTAAAAATGGCGGCAGTTGATCAGCTGATTGCCCGATCCTATAGTAAATTTTCAGGAGTGATGACGTCACATGATTCATATACGGTGGTTTTCGGGGGTCTTGAAAAATTAAAACTTTGACAATTATTTTAACTATTAAAAGTAACTCTAAAAATAACAATAAAAATGCAGTTATTTTAGTTAAAAGGTCATTATTCATTAAAAAAAATTGGACTGGAGTTCTCTATTATGTATATAATTGATAACATTTTTTTCTTTGCAGCTTGGAAAAATATGGAGAAATCATCATGAAGGCCATGAATGACTTTTGGGTGATAGGAAAAATTTCAAATCTCAGAGAGTTTTATGTAATAATTCAACATAAAAATGCAAATTTGAAAGAAATAAACGGTGAGATATTTTTAAATGATATCATTAATAAAAATTACATATGATACAGATATTATTAAAATGATTAAAAATGCTGTTACCGTTTGTTTTCATTTCAAATTTTTAAGATAATTTACCGACCTCTAACCTTTTGCCTTTGACGTTTAATAAAAGAGATAGTTAACTTTTTTAAAAGTTATATTGTTATTAAGAATTTAAAGTAGCATTTTGAAGAATATTATGTTATAATAATATTTTATTTGTTAATATATTAGCAATAATATTTTGCAATCCAGTTTAATAATATTATTATTTAGTTATTGTAATTGAAATATGTTGTTTTCTTCTGTGTTGAAGTTCTAAGTGTAAAGTAAGTACTAATATTTTTTTTGTAATTTGGCAATAATTTTTTTTTCTTATGTTTTCAGAGGAAGTAAAGAAAATGTGTGATTCCAAGTTAAACAGCATATTCTTCTACCCAATTTAATCATGGAATTATTCCAGCTATCCGTATATCAAATATTATATGAAATTTTGCCATTATAATTGGTTTATAAAACAAACAGGACAAGTCTGAAAATACCTCTTGCACCTATCTTCTGTTTAAAGTATTCCCGCCTTTTTTTACATTAACTCCACACAGGAGGTCCCGAGGAAACTAATTTTGCTCGGTCTTTTTAAAGAAAAGAAGAAGAGGAAGTTCTGGAAAGAAAAAAGGTTTGAGGGGTGGGTAGGAATCTGGGGGTCAGTGTGTCCAGGAGTGACAGACGGATGCCTAGCATGCTACTTTATGTTATCATAGATGTATGTTGTTGTATTATAATTTAATTAATAAAATATTATATCAAGTTGTATATTATTTTCGGATTAAGTAAATAAATAAATATTGTTTTTAAAGCGGTTGTTTTATTCTCATTATGTTATCGGCTCTACTGACGGCCTCCGTGGTCGAGGGGTAACGCTCTCGACTAGCAATCTGAAGGTCGCGGGTTCAAATCCCGGCGATATAAATAAGTAAATTTTATTTGTATTTTTATTTTAACTTTATGAGTAAAACCTCAAATTGTAATATTTAATTAAATGAAGACAATATAAGCGAAACTCAATCGAAAATCTGAAAACAGAAAAATCAGAAAAAGATATTGACACATCTGGGACTCGAACCCAGGACCTCTCGCTTACCGGGCGAACGCGCTAACCACTGCGCCACCGTGTCGATATCCAATTCGGTCACTTTTAACTGTATCATACTTCGACTAAGAACCACCCACACTATCTTCATTTTTCTTAACGCATATACTATTGGCTGCTATCTTTATGTATGATTGCAAGATTCAAACCCGAACTAAATGCTCTCTAGATAGTGTCTGGATAAATCTTTAATCTTATATTGTCTTCATTTAATTAAATATTACAATTTGAGGTTTTACTCATAAAGTTAAAATAAAAATAAAAATATTCATCCTAGACTTGCAGAAAAGTCAATAGATGTCGCATATTAAATAAAATGGATAAAGATTTATCCAGACACTATCTAGAGAGCATTTAGTTCGGGTTTGAATCTTGCAATCATACATAAAGATAGCAGCCAATAGTATATGCGTTAAGAAAAATGAAGATAGTGTGGGTGGTTCTTAGTCGAAGTATGATACAGTTAAAAGTGACCGAATTGGATATCGACACGGTGGCGCAGTGGTTAGCGCGTTCGCCCGGTAAGCGAGAGGTCCTGGGTTCGAGTCCCAGATGTGTCAATATCTTTTTCTGATTTTTCTGTTTTCAGATTTTCGATTGAGTTTCGCTTATATTGTCTTCATTTAATTAAATTTTATTTGGTTAATTTGTGTTATTTCAAAATTATAAATTAATTATTTAAAAAATATATTTTATATGTATAGTATTTCTGGTGTACAGTGCAAGATAATCTCAGTATCGCCCTGGTGTAAGAACACCATTCAGAAATTAAATGGAATTAGATGCGTTTGGTGACCAGATCTGAATTGCCATCTCTTTTCCTTCTCCACTACCTTCAGCCTCACAACATACCCCAATTGGGGATGTCATATTCTCACTGACTTCAGACGGGGGGACTCTTGTGTGTGCTATTATGTGGTAACATTCCCCACGTCTCTCACTGCAATAAGTCATGTTACGGTGTGAATTCCATTAGTTTGCAATCTTCATATCAAAAATCTCTTTCCATTCCATATTTCTGGTGCTTTTAAAGCGTCTGACTATGCAATGTGCAATTCCATCAGTTATACCAGTTCTTTATCCAGTTAAGAACTTTTGAACCAGATTCTCAAAATAAAATAAAATGCTTGCGAAATTCCGACAACAAAATTTACCAGATTAACTGGACAAACCAACAAAATAAGCAAATCAATTTTGGTATCGGTCGAATGTTGAACCTTCGGTGTGAATGAAATCGGATAGTCAAGCTACTTATGTTTAACCCTTCATTACACCACCATCCTCCCGCAACCAGTACCCTTAATATTATAAGAGTGAAATGCCAATCGGCAGCGTTTGGCGGCTGACACTGTTTGTTCTTATTAACTTATTTGATTTTTTTTAAATTATGTTTTTGTAAATTGTACCATCTCAACTGATTTTTTTTTTAAATATTTGTAAAAAAATGTAAACATATTGTTACATAAAAGCATTTGTAATAAGGTGTATGCACCCTTTTATACACACCATAATTATGGTCTCGGTGGCACCTCCAGGACTTGCGCATTCACAATAAGGAACTCCAGTGAAAAATATTATGGCTTTAAAAAAATACATTCATATAGACCAATAAACGCTGATTCCGAAAATATAAGTTTTATTAAATAATATTAAACGCAGAGTTAAAAAAAAATGATTGAAAGGTCCATTTTTAATCGGGTCGTAGAAACACGCCGTCAAGTTGGCATTATTGATATGTTTAGTGGTGACGTCACTGCTCATCGTGTCGTGACGTCACCGTTAAGTCATTGTATGGGAATTTAGGTATGACACCAAGCAATTGTATTAATTTATTAGTTTATTTACATACTTTTTATAGAGATTTAGTTGTTGTGTTTATTGAAACATTATTTAGGCCTAAATAATTCAGTTTCAAAAATAAAGATATCTCTTATTAGTCTATTAAATTATCTCTTTGAAAATATTCAAAAACTACTGCACAAAAAAAATAGTAATGCTACTCTAGGGAGAATACTTTGAACACCGAAATTAAAAATGGCGACAGTTGATCAGCTGATTGTCCGAGCTCATAGTAACTTTTCAGAAGTAATGACGTCACACGATTCACTACACATATGGTGGTTTTCGGGGGATCTTGGAAAATTAAAACTTTGACAATTATTTTAACTATTAAAACTAACTCTAAAAAATATATATATATATATATATATATATATATATATATATATATATATATGTAGTTATTTAAGTTAGAATGTCATTATTCATTAAAAAAGATTAAAAAAATTGGACTGGAGTTCTCTATTGGGCTTTGGTCAGATTGCAAGCCCTGGAATATTTTGGAGTTGAACTGTTGTCAAACCTGCGGGCAGTTTTCAAATCTGGAGAATTCAAAATGAAGCTTTCATTTTGTGCATCAGCCCAGAACGTTGGGCGATCCTCTGGCCTGAGATATGACAGATTGACTTAAAATCGCTATGATTGTGATCATAGATCTTGGATGTGACACTCGCCATCTTTGAAGCTCACTGGAGGTCATCCTGGGAGGATGATTGGCATCTAAAGAGATCAGCCAATGTTCTTATCAACCTTCCATTCTCACAATGTGAAATTCTTTTTCAAATCGAGGAGTTTTCAACAAGCCACACTACAACTATGCTACGACTTATCACGGTATCACCATCAACTTATTTACCTAAGCAATTCCTTTATGCCGGACAGCATCAGAATCAGGATGTCTTTTTTTATTTACAATATAATTTTGTATTTCGAATATATTCTTTTCATTTTTACAATTTAAAACCTTTGCAGATGCATTTGCCATTAGTAGAGTCTTATTAAATATAGGATAGGGACTTATTAAATTGATAGCACAGATTTGGTAAATTCAATGTTTAATTAAAATATAAATTTAATATTTTCATTGCATTTAGTACATAGATACACCCTTTAACAAAAATAGAGTAGTTTCGTTAATATGTGGCTTTATACAGTAGATTTACGCCTTAATGATGGCCTTTCCGGTATTTTCTCCACGGAGCATGCCGACAAAAGCTTCGTACATATTTTCGAATCCGTTGGTAACGGTTTCCCTGTACTTAAGTTTTCCCATCTTGATCCACTCGAGGTTCTGTTGGATTCCCTCAGTCCAGCGGGATACCCATCGGTTGACGATGAAGCCCTCCATCTTCAGCTCATTCCAGAGAAAGGTGGGCTGCAGGATTGCAACTGAAAGAAAAAACATTGATATTTACAAAGTTTGTTGGATATTCAGGTAAAACATAGAACATCTTGCGCTGCGGAATTTAAACTATAAAGAGTAGCACACGAGGCTTTACTTTATAATATAAATAGCGAGTTTCCGGCATGCGTTGCAAGGCCACTTAATAAATAAATCGTTTTTGATAAAACGATTTTTTACAGTCGGAACATGAAAAGGGTTTTTCTCTACTGTGTGTCAGCATGTGGTATGTCAAAGATTGTTTTTGTTGCAACGATTTTTTACAGTCCGAACCTGAAACGGGTTTTTTTTCCACTGTGTCTTAGCATGTGGTTTGTCAAACACACTTTTTGAAAAAATGATTTTTTGCAGGCGGAACATGAAAAGGGTTTTTCTCCATTATGTATCGGCATGTGTGTCGTCATATTTCCCTTTTGAGAAAATGATTTTTCGCAGTTGGAAATGGAAAAGGTTTTGTTCACTGTGAATCATCATGTGGCTCTTCAAAGATCCCTTTCGAGTAAATGATTGTTTGCAGAAGAGGAACATGAAAAATATTTTTCTCCACTGTGAGTCAGATTGTGTTTCTTCAAATCTCTTTTATGATAAGATTTATTTATTTATTTAATACATGAATTATCGAGAGTACACATAGTTTTTTGTGATATTTCACCCTCCATGCTAGGGATGACCCTGTGTTATGGCGGGTGAAGTTTACAGTTTGCGGATATACATTCGTTAGTATAGATTGAAATTTTTCACTAATTGATACTATCAACACAAATTCTCCTACAATAAGAGAGTTTATGTAGTTATATTGGATTACAAGAATAAGGTGAAGAAGTTAAAGAATTATTGGAAAAGATAAGTTATTTTTAGTAAATTAAGGAATTATTGATATATATATAGTTCACAGTAATCAGTCTTATAAATATAATGCTGCTTAGATAGTAAATAAAGATATTTTATGCTTTGCCTGCTCTTAATACTAGGCACACAGATCTTCTGTAGTAAGAAAATGATATACTTATAGTTAGATTGGGTTACAAGAAGAAGATAGAGAAGTTAGAGAATTATTATAAAATGAGAAATTTGAGGAGTTGTTAGATATAGATCATACCAAATAATCTTGTACATACATGCCGCTAATTTAGAAAATAGAGATATATTATGTTTTGTCTGAAAAGTGATTAAATCTGAATGCGAACAGTCATAACAAGCAAAAGATTTTTTAAAGATGTGTTATAGCATTACATAAACAACATACATACATACATGCAAGCAAGCAAACGTACATTAATTTTTATACATATCGACCCATAATCGGCAGAACAGCGTAAGCGCCAAACAGTAAATTGTTCAGGAGAAGGTTTTTCTAATTAACTTTCTTCATTGATTCCAAAAAGAATTTTGGTTAATTAGGATTATTAATCTTTGGTTGCTGCCTATATGAAGCTGATAACACAATTATCTGAATGCCTTCAGTTGTTGAGATAGTGGCGGTAACGCTGTTTTGCCTATGACCCTGGCAGATTTTTTCCCTAGGAAATGTCGCATACGCTGTTCAGAGTACATCATTATTTTTGAAATATTTATCACGCGATCATGATAGGTGAACAAATAACTAAATAAAATGGTTCCATGGCATTTGATCTTAAAGTTGACTAAATACAATGATTTGCAAGTAAGTATGCAAAGAGGATATACGGCCGTATAACAAAAAGTCGATATACTTGTATCTGCAGGCATCTTGATTGAAAATCCGTTGTAAAAATATTTTTACTAACAATAATTTCGACTCTCCGAAGGAGCATGCGGTATTAACAAAATACGACATACTTATATGTGCAGTCCGCTTAGCAAAAAACCGCTATATAACATTTTTTATCTGAATACAACACCAGAGGCCCACCTTCTCAGTGGACGCAGTGAGACTATGACCTCCACAATTTTGGTATGATATGAGGCTGAAGGTAGTGGGGAGGGGAAGGATATGTGTAAAATGTACCTGGCTATTCAGAACTAGTTACCAAACATGGCTAAAGCAATTTCAAGTAATAAATCTAATACTTACACACTACACACCTGCGTACAAATACAAAAAAATCATATAATATAACTTTTTTATCCGAATACAACACAAGAGTCCCAACTGCTCCCAACCGTCTGGAGCGAGTGAGACTATGGAATCCCCATTTTTTGCATGTTGTGAGGCTGGGTTCATGGGGTAAGATGTGTCCGGGTCTTGGCAGCGGGTGCGTCTGCCCACCAGCGGCAGGCCGGATCAGGAGAGAATGATTGAGGGATTCCCTTTGACTTCTCCAACGTACCCTCTCGGAACATCGCTTTGCACCGCAGTGGGAGGGATGGATGAATGCTTCCTCCACTCCTGGACATACTGACACCAGATTCCTACCCACCCCTAATACTCTTTTCCTTCCCAGAACTTCATCTCCTTTCTTTTCTGAAAAGACCCTCCACACAGCATACCCAAAGATGACATAGGCCCCGAGAGCAATTATTTTCCTCACGGCATCCTGTGTGGAGCTAATCTAAAAAAAAAACAAGAGTTCCAACCGTCTGAAGCCAGTGAGACTATGGAATCCCCAATTTTAGTATGTTATGAGGCTGAAGGTAGTGGAGAGAGGAAGGAGATATTGAAAATGTCCCTAACTATTCAGATCTAGTCACCAAATACGGCTAAATACGGTTACTAAATCTGAATAGCCCGGTACATTTTCCACATCTCCTTCCCCTCCTTACTATCTTCAGCCTCATAACATACTAAAATTGGGGATGCCATAGTCTCACTGGCTCCAGACGGTTGGGACTCTTGTGTTGTATTCGGATAAAAAGGTTAATTATAATTTTTTTGTAATTATGCGCTGGTGTATAGTGTTTATTTAGACTTACTACTTGAAATGGCTTTAGCCGTGTTTGTTGACTAAATCTGAACAGCCAGTTACATTTTCCACATCCCCTTCCCCTCCCCACTACCTTCAGCCTCACAACACGCCAAAATTGGGGATGCCATAGTCTCACTGACTCCAGATATAATTGGGTTAAATTGGGATAAATTACATAATTTGCATAACTACTTTTTATACTAATATTCAAATACAAAACAATAAATTTAAAAAAAAACCCAAGAATTTCCGTTTAGTTTCCGATGCTTTTAGCCACCGACACGTCTGCACTAGTCACCAGATGGACGCCAACCGACTAAACTGAAACATTGTCAACCAACAGCCTAGACAGCGCAAACAGCGTAACCGACCATAGTCGCTTATGCTAAAAGTTACAGGTACTAATAAAGTGTCAAGCCTATAAGATAGAGCTGAAATATTTTTGTCACTGATGTATTAGGCAGCATTGAATAGTTTTCCTTAAAAATCATAATTTGACAAAAATGTCATTTACGCTGTTCTGCCGATTATGGGTCGATATAGTACAGATGTTATATAGTACATTCGAAGCATTGGTTCACGAGAGTGAAAGTGAAGCGTAGAGGGGTGTGTGAACTGTAAAGCCTTCACACGTGAATGACTCGTTGATAGATGACTAAATGCAAGATAATAATGTACTAGCTAGGCCCTGCGGGCGGTTTTTGGTTCAGCTTCGCCCAGTTAGTGTTTGTGATCACTTTATAAATCCAATAGGAACTGGTTCCAAAATTAGCCCGTTCCTCGTATCCACTGTCAACGTGTCAACTAGCGACGGCTAATCATTGCGACAAAGTAACCGGGCCGGGCGATGATGTCATTTGTAATATACAGCCGCTTGATACAACTGCGTAATATCGTCAATCTTTCGAAATCCGGGAGATACTCCAGGTTCACAAATTCGTAGAACTTATACATAAGAAGGACACGTCCCTATGCAACTTGCCGATGAAAGTGGCGACATCTTGTGACGAATTATTGAATTAGAAACCGAATTACAATGAAAATCCATGTAAATAGGTGTTATTTGTGGCGCGGCATATAAGGTGTGGCGTCGGACATGCAATCGAAACCAGGTTCTGAATTTCAACCACGCAGATGCTACAGTATTAATAACATTCGATTAAATATTTATTTATTTATTAACGCCCTTTTTCGGAGCTTTTACATATGAATAGTAAGAAATATACAGTATTTAAAGGTGGAGTTATATAAATGAATAGAAAATAATAAGTTCTTACCTTGAGGTAGTTTAGCGGGATCTTCATTATAGGTAGAGATGGAACCACAAACTGAAATCCTTCCAAAGCGGTTCATCTTGTTGAGGATTACAGAACTCAACTCTCCTCCAACCTATAATCATGGTTCATTCAGTACAAGTACCTAACCTAACCTAACCTAACCTAACCTAACCTAACCCAACAACAGTGAAAGCTATGAATTTTTTTTATTAAAAAATAGCCCATAACCTAACTTAAAGTAACCTATTTAACCAATTTTTTATATATTTATTAGTTTGTGAAAGAGCTGATGCACTTTTACGCACAGATTATGAAAATCACACTTCATTTCAATAATTACCACAAGAAACAACTATTTATGTACACAAAAGGTTCTTAGTTTAGGTAAATTAAGTAAATCATGCGTATTTAGTTTGAAACGAAAATCGCAAATGCCAAATCCATACAAAAAACATGGCGGCAATGGAGATGTTTTATATGGGCAATTTTTAACTTTGAATGAAAATCGTATTTTAATGCATATTTTTACGTCTATCACAACTGAAACTGATGGTTCTTGTGGTAATTAAGTTTAAAAATAGTTTACTTTTCAAAATCTATGCATATTAAGAGTGTAGCGGCATGTGGCGGCTCTTTCACACTTTAAAGGTAATCTATCTCACTATTTCCTTTATATTTTTATCATCACTTTTAGCGACTTTTCGAAGGAGGTTTTGAGTCGAATTCTTTCTGAGTTGTCTGGTCACTAAGTAAAAAGTATAAGGCTACGTCCGCACAGACAGGCGGCTTGCTTAGCGCCTAGAGCCCAGCGAGTCACCTAGCGAGTAGCTTAGTAAAACGAACTTTCTACAATTTTCGCGACCGGCCGCACTGCGCGCTTGGCGCCTAGCTAGTCGCTTAGCGTGTATCGAAGTAAACCAACATGTTGGTTTTTTGTCACTAGGGCGTGAGGCATTTTAGAAAAAAAAATAGATAAGATATAAATTGCATCAGTTTTTAAAAGAGAAGGTTTGTGGAATACAGCTAATGAACTCCATAAAAATGCAGTTGTCTTAAAGAAAGTATGCGAAGAGGTAGCAATCGAAGTAGAAAAAGATGACAATTACTAAAAAGTGATTTATTATTACTAAGAAGGCCTAGCCTAATAAAAAGTGAATAGTCGTTCTTCCGCTGATATGCTTTTTCTAAGATGCGTATCCAAATGAGTTCATTTTCCTACTTACTGAAAAGTAGATCAAATGTTTCTCTGGACATATGCAAATATTTGTAAATTTTTTTGTCAAAATTACGCAATTGTTTATACAGAACATTAAACTCCCCCATGATTTGACCGTGACTTATTTATGTCATGAACCCAACATGATGGATAAGGCCGTGAAATGGTATATTTTAAAGATGTGTAAACCACCTTTAGTGCGGCCACCGTGCATCCTAGGAAGTAGCCAGAATGCAAGTCACTAGGCTCTAGGCGCTAAGCAAGCCGCCTGTCTGTGCAGACGTAGCCTTAAGGTTAAAGCTTATTTTTCAATTTAAAAAGAGAAATACTTACATTGTCAAAGTAGCAATCTACTCCGTTGGGGGCGGCCTCCTTCAATGCTACGGTGGGATTTACTGTCTTGTAATTGAAGGCATGATCAAAACCCAGCTCTTCCTTCAGCCATTTGCATTTAGCATCTGAGCCGGCAAATCCGATGACTTTGCAACCTGCAGCAGACAAACAAATATTATGAAACATATAGAATTAATTTATTTACAGCCCTAACTTCCCAGAGCCAGTTCTTCTTCATCAAATGAAAGAGGAAAGTTTGTGGAGGTCATTATGGGAAGCTGAGGTTATTCAATAAGTCAGCTGCATCAGGAATCATTTGATTCAGCACTGTATGTTTTTAGGACCTTTTCTAGAACTTGAGGACTTTTAAAAGGAAGCACACCTCAAAGGCCTCCGGCAAAATGCAGAACTCACCCATCTCTACTTTACACCTGTATTTTTTACCATTCTTGAGAATTTTTGAATACATATTTTATTTAATAGATAAGACTGTAGGTACTTAATAATTTATGTTAAATTAGGTAACGGGTTATAACATTTTGGTTTCGGGTTAGTTCTGTAATAATGACGAACCTTTGATTTTGGCAATCTGACCAACGTGAGAACCAACGGCCCCCGCAGCTCCTGTTACCACGACAGTCTCTCCTTCCTTCGGCTGGCACAGCTCTAACAGGCCGAAGTAAGCGGTGTTTCTACAAATAAACAAATATAATCTATATACATATAAAAAAAAATATGTTTGCTCCTGGGTTTGTATGTGAGATGGCTATGCGTTGATAAACCATTCATCCGATTGCGATAAAACTTTGGGGATTTGATGTGAACATGCCCGCAATGGTTTCTATATACAATAGTGAGTTCTGGCATCATGATATTATAATTGTAGTCGTAACGTCAACTAATGTTTCAAGGTCTCGCGCGCCGACACCGACTGAATAAGAAAATAAAGATCCATATCCTTATCCGCGGATCTTAACACAAAAAATCCATATTCAGATCCGGTTAGAAGTAAGATTGTAAAAATGTATTATAAGTTTGTACAGCTCCCTTTAGGTGATTTTTCATAAAAATGGCGCTATACAAGTCATCCAAATATTATTATTATTAATACATTACTTTACGTCAAAAGAGAATTAAGTGTATCATAATGTGTTTCATAAAAACTACACAAAGGTTTAGATTGTCTAAATTTTGCAATGGACTGTTCTCCGTCAATTCTCCGCCTGTCAATATTAATTTATAAATCTTTACAAATTTATGAATGTTGTTTATTTTTATAACATTGCTTCTATTAACAAATGGGTCACTGCTCAGCTGTACATTTAGGATTTCTCCCGGAATGCAACTGGTTTTCAGCAGTGCCTCTAATATAATAAACATAAAAAAATAAAATTAAATCACATAAATCAAAATTCAAATTAAAGCATATACTCGTACATAATATTAAAATTCAAAATAAATAATATAATCACAAACACAAGTAGGTGTTCCTTTATTTTAAATTCTATCTATTACGATGCTGTGCGGTTGCAGGTGCAGTCAGCAACCAATCTCCGCAGAGCTTCTTGTTTTGATCATGAATAGCTGAAACAACCCTCAAAAACAGTAGTTTTATGTTTGAGGAGAACGAGTAAATGGTCTCTTTGGTATGTAGCGTGTGCAGTGTGCATGACTTGATCATGTGCAAAATTAAAGTAAAAATTTTATAATTGTTATGTTTGCAACTAATCAGAAAACCCAAAGGCTAACTCATCGAGATTGTTATGTAGCAAAATATAAAATTAAAAGAAAAAGCACTCGATTCAAAGTTTGAACTGGTGGAAGCCATATTTATTTTATCTAAATGGCACTAATGGCTGATTTGATGAAAATGTTACCTGTGAAATAATTAGTTTAAACAACTGGGCCGTACAAGTATCATTTTGTAGTAGTGGTGTTCTCCACAAGAGTGTGTTATTGTCTTTTAGCAGTTGATTGGGCATATTGTCTTACCCTGGCATACCGAGGACGCCAAGACCGAGGGAAGAAGGGAGGTCCCCCAGCTCGGGAAGGAGGTAGGTGCGGGCGGTGAGGGTGGGCTTGTCGAAGTTCTTGCCACCGTCGATGGTGTAGTCCCTCCAGCCGTAGTTTGATACTACCAGCCGTCCAACGGGGTAGTCTTTATTTTTGCTATCGACGATTCTGTTAAACGAAAAGATTATGTTTAATTTATCAAAATAATGGGAGAAAACATGAAATAAAAAAGAATTGG
Source organism: Limnephilus rhombicus (assembly GCA_929108145.2). Classification (NCBI taxonomy): domain Eukaryota; kingdom Metazoa; phylum Arthropoda; class Insecta; order Trichoptera; family Limnephilidae; genus Limnephilus; species Limnephilus rhombicus. Next base: position 999,921 of record OV815282.1, read on the forward strand.
CTCACCCCTTAATGAGTCAAAAGTAATAGTTGATTCATTAGACAGAGGTTTTATAAGTACAACATTAGTTACTGTTACGGCTAAGGTCATATGTAGGCAAATGGTTGCCTTTGTAATTACTACGGAAACCGCGGTAACGGCATGCCTTGGACGACAATGACAACAGCAAATTAAAAGAGTTGTCATAATATAAACCTATACATTTTGCTTCCTTGTTATGTGCCATTGTCATAGTAAATTTTTTTTAAATATTAAGATATGTTTTTGTAATTTTTTCCAAGTCATATATTAAAAAAATAAATGAGAAATCAATATATAAATTATTTTACTTATTTATTGTAAAACCCATTTTCCAACCAATAATCAATTACTTTTGCTCTTCAAAAAAAAAAAAATAAACAAAAATTTTAACAAAACAAAAAAACGACTTCAAAAAATGCACTAAAAGGTAAAAAAATAATTTCGTATTCTTCTACAACTTAATAATCAACTTACTTTTTCTACTCATCAATATGTAGGTATGATTGTTATTTTTGGAGTCGGTGTCAGCCAAGGTAGGTTTGTAATTACATGCATAGTTATAGGTGAGATGTGCTTGTGTCGCACATGCGACTTGACGAGGTGAGAGGCGAGAGCGGGCCGCGGCGGGAGGGGAGCTGTCAAGTGAACACGCCGGGCTGGGTACCTTGGCTGACACCGACTCCAAAAATAACAATCGTACCTACATATTGATGAGTAGAAAAAGTATGTTGATTATTAAGTTGTAGAAGAATACGAATTTTTTTTTTTACCTTTCAGTGCATTTTTTGAAGTCTTTTTTTATTTTGTTAAAATTTTTGTTTATTTTTTGATTTTTAGTAAATCTGAAGTACACTAACTAATTCGATTAAGATTCGGCCGAGTATCGTAAATTTGCTCTTAAGAATTGGAGAGTTCCGTTATTTTGTCATGGATCCCATAATCAGAACCTAATCAAACTCTCATCAAACTACCCTTGAAGTACATCCTTTCCAATAAAAAAAGAATCATGGAAATCGGTTGGCGTGATATTGAGTTATTCGTCCATTTGTCGCGCACATACTTGATGCAAATTTAAGACTCATATGATTTTCTCATGGATGCCATTATCAAAACTGGACCAAATTAAAATGGGACCACACGGGAAGCACCAGCTTTCAAATAAAAAAGAATCATTAATATCAGTTCACCCAGTCGAAAGTTCTGAGGTAACAAACATAAAAAAAAACCTCCTCCTTTTCAACGTCGTTTAAAAATTAAAAATTTCGTAATATTTATCATTGCGGGGATGAGTCTGTTTTTAAGCTATGTTTGGTGACCAGATCTGAATCACCTTTCTCTTCCCCATATCCTTCCCCTCCCCACTACCTTTAGCCTCACAACTTACCCCAACCGGAGATCCCATAATATCACTGGCTTCATACGGTTGGTAGCAATTGAGACTCTTGTGCAGTATTCAAATAAAAAAGAATGTATATATTTTTTTAACAGATTATTATCATTTCAGTTGAGATATGAACATAAAAACTTTTCATGATAAGTGATTTATTATTCAAGTATGCAATGACATAACGATGATTTGCAGAAATACAAGAGTCATTCAAGTATGTGCTCAAAATAATCATAAAAAGCAGAAAGCTGACGACTTTTTATAGCTGCAAAAACCTTTAAACGGTGAAAATTGCAGCTTGTAATAATAATAACTAGTACATAAAAACCCGCTCCCGCTGGGTCCTGCAGGCGGCTTTTTGATGGGCTTTGCCCAATTTAGTTCCTTGATAGTAGAGTTTTGCCCCTGTGATGTACAACAGCAATTAGTAGAATGTGTGCGAAAATTATCTTATTCATTAATCATCTTATAATTTCTATTTCAAACCTATTTTGGTAGGTTATTTGGTGGTTTGTTGAGATGAATGTGGGTAGATCCAATAATGTCATCTGCTATTTCCGTTCAGCGATCCGCGTGGTTATACTTACCTCACACTTCTCTGATCTGACTCCAAGGGTTACCAAATATACCAAAATGAAAGGAATGTTTCTGAATACTGAAGTTACATTTATTTAAATTACGAAATACTACAAGTATTAACTTGGAAGGTTTATAGGGAAGATACTCAAGCAAACAAGCTAGCGCGTCAGGTAGCCGAGAAACGAATGAATTCCGTTCGTTTGGCCGGAACGGAATTCGCGCAGGCGCGGTGATTGAGTTGCCCGTGCATAAAAATCAATTATTAGGCTGTTGAGCATAATTCCCTACATACCTCCCGCCCAGTTTTTTAGCGATAAAAAATGAAATAAACCTAAATAAGACATATAAGAGCAATGCTTAAATGTATAAACCAGTATGGTTTTTAAATTGTTTAAAACGAAAAAAAAATTAATTATCTTCAATTGTTTACTGGAGCACTTATTTATTAACTCAACATGTTTATGGAGTTTTATTGTAATTAAAGAAAACTAGACAGGGTATAGTTATCATCCAGAGTGGACCTATTATTACTTTTATTTTAAAGCTATTGCAAATAGTTATTAAGTGATTAGTAGCTTTTACATGCTTCAGTAAACAGTTGGAAAGAATTATGATAACATAAGTATTAAAATTTGAACAACATGTTCATGCGGTGCCAGTTGAAAACGATAGCAGGTTTATTAAATATTTATACAAGAAATATGAACTTAAATATACATAAAAGTTTTATTAAAACCTAAATATTTGAAATGACTCAACGAAAGCAATAAAGGATTACTAACTAGGATAACGCTTCAACTAGTTGTTAATAGGTGAGTATACATTTTTGTTTACAAAAGTTTTTTGTTTGAATTTATAAAAATGGTAGTTATGAAACCAAAATATCTATGTTTCCTATAAGTTAATTAATATATTAAGTTATTAAAAAAAAACAAAAGTAACATATATGTGTACATTATACGATTAGCCATGTATTTAATATAGCCTAGAAATATGTTGAAATGATTATATAGTGAAGTCATTGTAGGTACCAATGTAGTACTTCGTATTTCTATATTATAATAAATATGTTACATCACTTTTGTGATACAAAAGAATACCTCACATCACTCTGAATGTGGAAAATTTTCAGTAAAATTTTTATCTATTATTTATAATAAAGTAAGTACTTATAATAAATTACACTAATTTTTAATGTACTGTTACATAATTTAAAATTTGATACAACAAAACAACTGTCATGTGTACATAGAAGTTGATCAACTACTTGATCATTTTTTACGATTTTAAATTTTATTATACTTAAATGCACATACAAGAATTGTTTTTGTTTTCCTTTTTTTTTAAAAAACGAATAAAAATTATCTTCGATTGTTTACTGGAGCGCATTTATCAACTCGACATACAAATGGAGTTTATTATTATCAAAAGGAACTAGACTGGGTATGGATCGTCCAGAGTAGATCTGTTATTTTCTAAAAATTATGGCAATTAATTATTAATTGACTAATAGCATTTAGTCGCTACCGTAAACAATTGAAAAGAATTAGTACATATTATTTATATAAAGATTCAACAAGTGTTCAGTCAGATGGTGAGTATCATTTTAAAACACATCTGCGTGACCATGGTTAAAATTACCAAAGGTAAAAACATTTTCACTATACATGAATTGATAAAAGTCTTAATGTTTAAGTTGAATCAAGAATTGTTTTATATATATGACATTTATGTTAGTTAAAAGTTATTTAACAATGTTAGATACTAGGTTTATATGTATATGTTAATATATTCCATATTGGGAACATGTTCAATATAGAATATATTAAGATTGTATTACACAATAATTATACATTATTGATTAGCGATTATTGCTGGATAAGAAGGTTTCATTGATTGATATACAATGTTTTTTTGTTTGCTTAAAAATAGATAGATACATGTAAAAATTTCATTCTAACATTCTATACACGTTTTTCAAAGAAAAGTTGTATAAAATTTATAAAAACTTCAACGCACAAAGCGGAGTGGCTAGATTTACTATTTATATATTCATCGCAAGCTGCGGAATGTTTTATTTTTAAAACAAGGTTATTATTTACGTTAATATGTGTTATATTGAGTATGTGGTCAATACAAGACATATTACGCTTTGTTAATATTAAGTTTAAAAAAATGACTATTGTCTGAGTACATCGTTTTTTACACACTTTCAAGTGTTAAATTTTTCTTAAAACTAGTTACATGGTTTACATGATTTTAAAAAATGAAAAATTTCATTGGTTAAATGGTTCATCACTTTGATGACCGATATGTATTGTATACAACAAATAATAGTACTAGAGTTCAAAATTTCTTTCAAAATTGAAGTCTTTAGTTATCAGTAATTTTACAGATATACGGTTTAAGATAATACAAGCTTTGTATATGCTTTTTTTAATATTATTTTTTGGTAGTCATTTTTAATTTGATATGGGATCTGTAGGAAGGAAAAGAATTAATTATCTCTAATTTTGCCAATTATTTGCTTTCCGACCGGTAACGGTCGCCAAAATGGACTCTACGACCAGATCTTGTTCTTTTTATTTCTGGGAGTGGTTCCTGGACAGTTGTAGCAACAGGAATATTTTCTTCTACTGGTACCTTTTCCTCTGCAGGTAGGAAGGCTGGTTTTAACCTATCTATGGAAACACGTTTATTTTTGCCCTTTACGTTGATTACAAACGTTTTATCGTCGCGTTCCTCCACTTTATAAGGTCCTTCGTATGAATTTTGAAGTGGCCTTCTTCCACTGTCTGTTCTAAGAAAGACATGGGTAGTTAGAGATAAGTCCTTATGTACAAAGCATTTCCTTGATCCATGGGCGGTGGTAGGTGTTGGCTTGATATTTTCAAATTTTCTTTGAAGTCGACCTACGTAAGTGTCGGGTTCTTCTTTAGGTGTTTCGGTGAAGAAATCACATGGCAATCTTAATGTTCTACCATATGTGAGTTCAGCTGGGGAACATTTTAGATCTTCGCGAACAGTGGATCTCAATCCGAGTAGTATGAGCGGAAGAGTCTCCAACCAGTTCGGGTCACCGCTCGCACTAAGAGCGGCTTTCAGAGTACGGTGCCATCTCTCTATTAAGCCATTGGCTTGTGGGTGGTATGCCGTAGTCCTTGTATGTTTAATTCCCAATTTTTCCGCCAGTTTCTTAAAAAGAAAACTTTCGAATTGACGGCCCTGGTCTGTGGTTATCGTCTCCGGGGTCCCGTGACGAGCTATCCAGTGGTCCATCAGTGCATTTGCGACAGTTTCTGCAGACATGTCTTTCAATGGTACTGCTTCAGGCCAACGTGTGAATCTGTCGATCATTGTCAACAGGTATTGGTATCCATTGCATGCTGGAAGAGGTCCAACTAAATCGATATGTACGTTGCGAAAGCGGTCTTCTGGTAAGATATAAGCTGATGGTGGAGCTACTGTATGTTTTGAGACTTTCGCTTTTTGGCAAGGGATACAGTTTTTAACGAAAATTTTTATGTCTTTCGCCATCTTGGGCCACACAAACCTCAATTTCACTGAGTTTGTTGTTCCGAGTATGCCTGGATGACAGACATTGTGTACGCTTTCTATGACCTCGGTTCGCATAGACTCTGGAACGAAAGGTCGGACATGACCAGTTGATATATCGCACCATAACGATTTATCTGTGCCAGGTATCACCATTTGACGTAGGGAGAGGCTGGTGTCATCTTTTGCCTTAATTAGATCGTCAGTTTGACACTGCTCTTCTGCCATTCTCCCATAGTCAATTGTAGAGGGACAGTTTATCTCCTCGATTCGAGACAGGGTATCCGCTACTACATTCTCCAGTCCGGAGATATGCCTAATATCAGTCGAAAATTGTGCGATGAAGTCCAGCTGTCTTTCCTGCCGTGGAGAGCTGGAGGCTCGTTTCTTGTGAAAGGCATAGGTGATTGGCTTATGGTCAGTATATATACTAAAATTACGTCCTTCAACGCTATTGCGGAAGTATTTTACGGCTTCGTAGACACCTGTTAGCTCGCGGTCGAATGTGCTATATTTCCGCTGAGCTGGAGTGAATTTTTTAGAGAAAAATCCAAGTGGCTCCCATGTGTCGCCGTTTAACTGCTGTAAAGAGGCTCCGATCGCCGTATCGCTAGCGTCTACCATGATAGCGATTTTGGAGTTGGGATTCGTATGAGCTAGTAACGCTGCATTTGCAAGATGATTTTTGCAATCCTCGAACGCTGCGGTTAATTCCGAGCTCCATGTAAGTTCTCGTTTGTCATTCTTTTTCCATCCGGCTATACAGTCAAATAATTTCGCCTGGGTGTGGATAGCATTAGGTAGGAACTTTCGGTAGTAATTAAGCATACCTAAAAAACGGCGCAGACCTTTCGCGGTTTTAGGTAGTGGAAATTCTGTTATCGCTTTCACTTTTTCTTTAATAGGGGTCATCCCCTTTGGTGTAATTGTATGCCCCAGAAAATTTACGGTAGAGGCACCAAATTGACATTTTTGGATGTTTATGATAAGACCATTTTCAGCTAGGCGTTTGAATAAAATGTCTAAGTGTCTTTGGTGTTCTTCTTCACTTGAGGATGCAATTAGTATGTCATCAAGATATACAAAACAAAAGTCCAGATCCCTGGTGATGGCGTGCATAAAGCGTTGGAAACTTTGTGCCGCGTTGGATAACCCGAATTGCATGGTGGTAAACTCATACAATCCGAACGGTGTGATGATAGCCGTTTTCGGTATGTCTTCAGGTTCTACAGGTATCTGGTGATATGCCCGCGCTAAGTCAATGGTCGAGAATACTTTTGCTGATGACAGTTTGTGAGTGAAGTCGTGGAGCTGAGGGATCGGATATTTGTCCGGAACGGTCTTTGCGTTTAAACGCCTATAGTCTCCACAGGGACGCCACTCACCGTTAGGCTTTTTTACCATATGCAACGGACTGGCCCAGTTGCTCTTGGAAGGTCGGCATATTCCCTGTTCCATCATAAATTTAAATTCGCGTTTGGCCGCTTCTAGAAGTGCTGGTGCTAACCTGCGCGCACGTTCGGTTACAGGAGGGCCTTTAGTTTCGATACAATGGGTCACTGTATGTTTAATTCCTGTTGTCTCCATGTTAGGCCGCGTCAAGCTTGGGTATTTACAGAGGATATCTCGATACTTCAGGGTGTTAGATATTGTTGAAATGCCTGAAGAGATTCCTTTGTATTTCGTGCCTCGGATCAGCAATCCTGTAGACGAGTCCGTGATCGCTGCCTTTTTTAAATTTACGGTAAGGTTGAAGTTGTGCAGAAAATCGGCTCCCAAAATAGCTCTTGATACATCTGCCACTATAAATTTCCACTTCATTGTCCTACGTAGACCCAAGTTGAGTTCCAGTATTCTTGTGCCGTAGGTTTTAATGCAATTACCACTGGCGCTGTACAAAGCTGGTGTGCGGCTATCCGAGGTAATGCATTTTTTATTGTGGTTAAAATCTCTAGGGATTATGGAGACGTCAGCTCCCGTGTCCACGAGGAACTTCTGACGTGTTTCGCGATCAAATAGAAAGAGACGACAAGTATTAGCAGGAAGCTCACATGTCTCTACTGTGGTCTTCCTCTGTCGTTTCCCTGGTGTTTTTTTTGGAAAAGAACACGGTTGGTAGCACTTGTATGCCTTTTCACCATAAATGTTATGCCATTTACAATATCCCTCAGGGTTCCTGTTCGGAGATCTCCCACGAGACCCTGACCTTGGTCTTCTAGCGGGGTTTTGTCTAGATGGGGACTGGTCGTGCGAATTTCGGCGAAAGTTTTGTCTATTTCGTCCTTTAAAATCGGATTGTCGATTGGCGTTGTTTTGGTCTAACTTCAATTGTTTGATTTCTCTTGTAAGTGTGAGCACTTGTTTTTGAAGTTCTAGAAGTATGGAATTCTCAGGTTCTTCGGCTCGCGATGGGCTTGGTCGCTTGTTACGGTCAACCGCGGTACATTCGGTTGCCTGGTACACATCAATAATTTTATCCGCCGCTGAAGCAAGTTGTTCGAGATCGTTGTCTGACAGTGCGGACAGTATCGCCTGGACATGCTGTGGGAGTCTCTGCAACCATAGTGTTCTGACGATGGCGCTCTTTGCCAAAGCGGGTCCCGCTAACTCCTGCATGTGCCTTAGTAGACCAGTTGGTTTTCGGTCCTCCAACTGGATGCCGGTGAGAAGTCGAGTTAGTCGCTTCTCCTCCGAGTCCTGAAGACGCTCGATGAGGGCTGTCTTGACGCGTACATATTTTTCTTGGGCTGGTGGATTAATTATTATGTCGCTTATTATCTGCAGGGTGTCAGGATCAAGAGCGGCAATTACGATGTTGTACTTGGTGAAGTCATCTTTTATCCGAGAATTCACGAACTGTGCCTCGGCCTGGGCCAACCAGAGAGCAATATTAGACTTCCAACAGCTCGGTAAGCGTACTGAAACTGGGTGTACGTCCGATGCTGGTCTGCTGTCTCCTTCCATGTTGTTTTTGCTGTGATTGCCGCTTGGGATTGCGGGAGGATCAGAAACGCTTGAACTGCTGGCGTTTCCTTCGTTGGTTACGATGTGCTTACTTGAGTTTGATTCGTTGGAGTTTTCTTCTTTATTTTCCTTTTCGATAGTAAACATCTCCCAATTTGGTCAGAACAATTAGCAGCAGATATGGCAAAATTTCAAAGGAAGTGAATGTATAAAATAATTTTTTAATTTAATACCCATATAAGTTTAAAAATGATTTCTAAAATTGTTTGTTGCAAATTGATAATGTTTTTATTTTAAAAGTTAAAATTTTTGAAATCTGTTAAAAATTATTTTAAAAGTTTAAAAATAACCGAAATTTTTAATATTTTATTTTAGATGATGCCAGAAAGTAAGAAGACAAAATCATCCGTACGATTAATATTGTAATACTATTATTAAAATTTATTACTTGGCTAAAAATATGTATAAAAATCTCCAAAACTCATGAAATTTAATATTATCATCAAAATGAAAAGTGCTAAACTTTAATAATATTATTGAAATATATTAAATGATGATAAATTTATTGGTAGGTAGTTACGTTTTCGAGATGCAATTAGATTACAAGAGCTCTGCAGATTTTTCAAAGGCAACACATTTAAGTTGTAACATATTGTACACGCATCAATTAATGTAACAATTTTCTAAAATGCTGGAAAAAATAATTAGATTAATGTAAAACTTTTTTAAAAACTTTCACGTGTCTGATGAGTCATCTTTTTCGTGAGATCGGTTGGCTGCCTTTCTCTCGGCAAAACTGGTCCGCGAAACTCGCCGGTGTGGCTCTGCCTTTATCCGGAAGATTCCAAGCGGTGATGTGTGTCTCCGCCTTTAACCGCTCGCCTTTGTGAAACTAGCTGAAATGGAAGGCCAGCGAATTTAGTCCTTTTTAATGCACAAAACAAGGAAATATACATAATCTTTGACAGGGATTCATGAGACAGCTAGATGATATCAGACAAAAATGGTTAGCAACGGTTTTATACCGTTTTACTTCAAAATGTTGTGATAAAAATGGCGGGTTTCACAATCCGCGACTAATTCAATTTACATTTCACAATTAGAATTATTAACTTGAAATTTGTGGGTATATGAAAAAAACATTATGTTTTAGCTGAAAAACAAAGCACGTTGTTAATTTTAATAGAAGTTAAAACTCATTTTAAACCTTATGCTCGTTTATCACTGTCATTATTTGATAGCATAAACGAAGCATATTATATTTGTAAAATACTGAGGTCCCCCCCCGGTGGTCATTGAACGTAATTGAAGCTAAATTAAGAAATGCTTTTAAATATTAAAAGAATAAAATGCGACTCACCGGGTGCGTGATTTCTCAGGATTCGCTTCCCGACTCCTGACGGCTGCTGTATGCAAGTTTCCCATTTCTTCTTGTGTGAGTCGGGTCACCAGTTTGGTAGGTTATTTGGTGGTTTGTTGAGATGAATGTGGGTAGATCCAATAATGTCATCTGCTATTTCCGTTCAGCGATCCGCGTGGTTATACTTACCTCACACTTCTCTGATCTGACTCCAAGGGTTACCAAATATACCAAAATGAAAGGAATGTTTCTGAATACTGAAGTTACATTTATTTAAATTACGAAATACTACAAGTATTAACTTGGAAGGTTTATAGGGAAGATACTCAAGCAAACAAGCTAGCGCGTCAGGTAGCCGAGAAACGAATGAATTCCGTTCGTTTGGCCGGAACGGAATTCGCGCAGGCGCGGTGATTGAGTTGCCCGTGCATAAAAATCAATTATTAGGCTGTTGAGCATAATTCCCTACACTATATTTTATTATAGTTCTCACACTGTATAACTTATCTCATGTATGATTACCTTAACATGGGCACTAGCCTAGTAAGGTAGTAAAAAAAAAAAAACATAAAAGTGTACTTTCAAAAATTGTATGAAATAATAAAAAAAAATTAAATTTTTATCTTTCCATCCAAATAAAAAGTATTTCTGTATTAATATCACTTCTCAAAATATTAATACAGAAACATATGAATTCCTTACTGCGGTTTAAAGCCAATGAATCCTCATAGGATTCACCGTTTATCCCATATTTTTAGGTTCTATAAGTACTCTAAAATAATAGAATCGAATAATATAGACCTAAAACTGAGAATACTCCTCATCAAGATACTCCTTGATGTACGGCTGCGAAACATGGTGCCTATCCGAAAGAGATAAACGGAGACTAGAGGCCTTTGAGATGTGGTCCTATAGAAGACTATTAGGAATTTCCTGGAGAGACCACATTACAAATGAGGAGGTTCTGAAAGGAATCGAAGGAGGAAGGCACCTGCTCAGGACCTTGTCCGAAAGGCGTGCAAGATGGATCGGCCATGTAATACGACAAGAAGGCCTCTTGCATGCCATAATGAAGGGTATGACCGAGGGGACAAACTCTAGGGGACACCCACGCCGAGAGTACCTGGAGGACCCCCATGCCAAATGCCTACCACGCTGCACTCTCTGTAACACTTAGTCTCGGCGTGACTCGCGACCGCAGCACCTTGGAGACCTTATTTTACAGACAGCCCTCATCCATGATTCAGAGAAAAAGAAACCTAAAATGATTATGGACTATATAATGCAACAAAGGGTGCTGTTGGTTTTCTAGACAAAATGGTTTCGGCCTGTAGGTGCAAACGAATGACAAGGAGGTGGCCTATAGCCATATATCATAATATAATTGATATTTCATGTTTCAATGCTTACATATTATACTGTGACACTAATACAGACTGGAAACATCATTCAATACAAATAATTAGATTTTGTATTTAATTTAAAATCATTACTTAATATTTTTGAAATCGGGTCTACATGACCTGAATGCCTTAAGTTAACATAGTATTTGAGGAACCGAGGAAGGTTAAGCTGTGCCTGCAACGATACTGTTGGCACAAACATTGAATGAAATGTTTGCACAAACATGCAAAATGAGGGCGTGGCTTACACATTTTTGTAAGCTGAAGCAATGTTTGTGTAAACAGTGTGGCGGGAAATACGGTATTAGACTCACCTCGCAACCTGAGATCCGATCATATCGGAGCCCACTGGGTAGCGTATCATGTAAGGCCTCATGTACGGGTCCACGCTCAGAAACTCGGCTTTGCAAAGGAATTCTGAGAACAAAAAATTTGAACAATTTAGTTTTTTTTATGTATTTTATTAATTGCATTGTTTATTATATATGTGAACTTTTCGACCACCATACTAGCCCCAAGCCCGTGTTGTGGTCGATTTTATATACAGCACATTAAAATAATTTAAAAGAATATTTCTGAAATTAAATAAAAAATAATGAAAAAAATAATGTAAGAGAATACAAAGTAATATAAAAGAATATAAAAGGTATAAAAGAACATAAAAGGATACAAAAGAATATAAAAAAGGATTCTTATAAAATGAATATAAAAGCGTGGAATACTAAAAGTATTAGTATATAAAAGAATATAAAATATTTGTAGATTATAATAAAAAAAATATGAGTTAAGAGTTGAGGTAGTCTTAGACCACCATTCAGAATTGAAATGTTGCTTGAAATGACTTTAGCCGTGTTTGGTGACCAGATCTGAATAGCCAGGTACTTCCTCACCTTCATCTCCCCCATATCCTTCCCCTCCCCACAAGCTTTAGCCTCACAACATACCCCAATCGGGGATGCCATAGTTTCCCTGGCTCCAGACGGTTGGGAGCAGTTGGGACTCTTGTGCTGTATTCACATAAAAATGTAAAATATGTAAAATTAGCCATCATTAATTTAATGCGTCTGCTCCATATAGAAGTAATACAAACTACGTAGGTTACAAAATTATACGGAGCTCTAAAAATTATACATGAAAATCAAGAACAAAAATATTACAGAAATCTCTCGTCATTGTGATTTGCAAATAAAAATGATATCAATTTGTAAAAATAGAATCATGATTTAACCTTCACCTGATTGATATACCACATAGAAACAATTTTTAACTTTTTCCATTTTTTTTTATTTCTGACCGTTACCGGTTTCAGCCTCGTGACATACAGCTATCTTCAGACTTATACAAAACAGTAACACTAAAAAGAGACAAACACACACATCTAAAGGATTTAGTTTGCAAGAAAATGAGATATTACAACCGGTCTCCTCTTTGTGCGGTGCTTTGTAGCCTATCGGTCTCCTCTTTGTGCAGTGCTTCGTAGCCTCCCCACTCTTGTCTACTTTAGTTTTCTGAAGGTTTCACTTATACTACGTGTTATTGCACACTCTGATTTTTAAATACTCATATAACTATTAAATTGGTAATACCTAGAGTATTTCTAACTCTGTCATTTTTGTGTTTTAAAAGCTAATTATTCCGTTTCCGCAATGGAAAACAAATTTGCTCCATGCAGACCAAAAAAAGATAAAAAACCAATGCTTCTTGCGATATTTTGACTGTGAGATTTTGCACTTTCTTTTTGATATATGTCGATAAACCAATATTTTTGGAAGTACAGACATGTTTTTCGAATTCAATTATTCAAAATCAATTGTTCGAAATCAATTGTTCGAATTTCAGTTTTTCGAAAGACTAATTTTTAGAACAGCAATTGCCCGAAAGACATCTTTTTCGATTTAAAAATAAATATTTCACTTGCTTATGACTAATGAGATACGGTTAGGTTAGGTTAGTTGATATTGTCCATCCTATAATAAAATACTCTTGTACGTACTGTATAGGTACATACTTATATCAATTCGAAAAACTAGTGATTCAGTCAATTGATGTTCGAAAAATATTTTTTTCGAATACCTAATTGAAGTTTTAAAAATTGCATTTCGAACAATTGAATTCGAAGAATTGATTTCGAAAAATTGCAATTTGGTCAATTTACCCAGACCCAATATTTTTGATTCCGGTGTCATTTTAAGACCCACACGCCTTGTATAGATATACTTGGTTTAAGAGGTTTTCCCATCTAAGTTTCTCTTTCAATTGAACAATATTTATTTAAACACAATATAACTTGCAAAGTGAGATGTGTAACTGCCTAGTTATTTATGTTTTAAGATGAGCATAGCAATCTATACTACTCCATTGATGCAAAAAAAAAGTTGGTTTACTTATCGTCGCCGGGTGTGTAATAAACCATCAATGTGAACAAAAAAATAGAAGAAAACAATATTATTCATGAAGTAACGTTTATGCAAACTATTAGAAATTTGTCAATAAAATAAAAAAATATAAGCCATTATGAAAACAATTTTAAGATATTTGATGGAATCATTACATAGTATAAAATGAAGTCGCTCAAAATGTATGTGCGCGTTAATCTTTTAAACTACGTAACGGATTTTAATACGGTTTTCATCAATAGATAGAGTGATTGAAGAGGAATGTTTATATGTATAATACATGCAATTTATATTAGAGAATGCCGAGAAATTCAAAGAAAACATATTTTTGTGCGATTTAGAACGGCTGTCTACTGAAGAAATTGGAAAATAGATGTCCTAGAGTAAGTAGGTATTTGATTTTCCCTTTTCAAATATCCAGTGTTGCATTGCAAGCATTGTTTAATTAGTGGCGATCGCTCAAATTGCATTACATAGTATAAAAAGAAGTCGCTCAAAATGTATGTGCGCATAGATCTTTTAAACTACGAAACAGATTTTCATGCGGTTTTCACCAATAGATAGAGTGATTCAATGGGAAGGTTTATATGTATAAAACATGCTTATTATAGTAGAGAAAAGCCGAGAAATTCAAATATTCAATTCAGGCAGCGGGCAGCTGGCAAGAGGGTGGTGTGGATCTTATAAAGGTTGGGTAATGGCGTTGTGTTTCGTTAGCCACAGCAACGCGTGGCCGGGTCTGCTAGTTTTAATATATTTGTTCGTTGTTGGTAGCGTAGGTACAAAGTTAACGAGCATGATACTATTATAAAACTTGCTCAGATGGGAAATCACGGGTTATTCCATAATCTAATCTAATCTATTTCCAAATTTGAAAATGACAATTAAAATAATGTTATGTTACATTATTTGACAGTAATAACAGGAACCTATTTCATTACATAATAATAATTATACAAAAAATACGCTAAACACTCACAATACAAGATGATTGTTATAACATACATATTTACAAGTTGAAGCAATAGATAATTAATAAATCTTAATATATATATAAAAATCTCGTGTCACGGTGTTTGTGGTCGCATTCCTCCGAAACGGCTTGACTGATTTTTATGAAATTTTTTATATGTATTTGGTAGGTATGAGAATAGGTCGTAAAGTATATTTCATACCGCTAGGTGATTAGGGTGTCCCTATCCAATTCATGACAAAATTTTATTTTTTTATTTTTTTTTGCCTCAAAAAATACATATAAAACCAAATTTTCACCCTCCTACCCCCACTATTCGTGATTTTAGTATTTTTGCATGAACAAATTTAACTGTAGTTCGTATTTCAAACAGAACGAAATTATTTATGTTGTTGAATGACAGATGGCGCTACGTCCGCCTCGTTGAACTTTCATCCATACATGCGCAAGTCATTCACGAGAAGCCTTGCGTCATTTTGACATTTCATTAGGCATTTGTTATGTATCACAAAGCAGTATGTGCAAATTTTTGTACGATTTAAGAGATTAAACAATGAATATGTCTGTTACTTTAATGAATTACATTGAATTGAGAGAATGTTTGGTGTTTTTTATTGTTTTTATCGGCAGTTATCGTCTACATCGCTCCATTCCGCTTTCTGTCATAGATCCCATCCCCACAAAATATCGATACATTCGTTATTTTTTATTTAACAACCAAAATATTCAATAGAAATAATTTATGTGGCAGAACAACATTTGCCCGGTCGGCTAGTATTTTTTTTTTTTTTTTTTAAGAGCAGAGACGGTTTACAGTGACCAACTGTTAAAGCGACCTATTTTAAAGATAATTCGTCTGGTTAGAACAAAACGCAGTGTTTTGTTTACAAAACACTTATTACCATGTGTAAATCACAGTCAGTGTTTATCATTTATTGTGACTAGGTTAAAAGCTCGACACAATGATTTCTGTGAAGCAAAAGTATTTTTCAATTGAAGAAAAGAGTGCTTTATTGCACCGTTTAGAAGCTGGTGAATCAAATTTTACCCTCGTGTAGGAGTTCGGCGTGTCTCATGTAAAACTCAGCTTAAATTATCCAGCCGTTTTGTGCGTCGTCCGGTTAGTATGACAAAGTATCGCCGGCCCCTTGAGGGTTGTTATATCCGGATCCTACCGTAAATACAATTTGGGAGGCGGGAATGGGTACCGCCGCCCCGGGAACCTTTATTGGATAATCAACACCTCTGCCATAGGTCACCCCAAGTGGTTCGCTACGTTCGGTGATTTAGCAGGGGTGCCCAGATTCATGGAGTGAGGTTTGCCTAGGTCTTGGAGGCGGATGACCAGGACACACTGAACCCCAGATTCCTACCCACCCCTTAAACCCTTTTCCTTCCCAGAACTCTCCTCTCCTTCCTTTCCTTAAAAAAACCCTCCAAAAAGCATCTCCAAAGATGACATAGGCTCTGAGGAAAATTATTTTCCTCCTGTGTGGCTCATGTAAGAAAAAAACTATATATACCTCAATCGCTTGATTTTAAAATGATGTACTTCTTGTGATTATTTTTTGATCATAAGTATATTTTGATCAAAAGTATATCATACATACATATTTTTTGATCATAATCATAATTTTTCAATAATGTCTGAGCATAAATAAGTGTGTAAAAAAAACTGAAATATATTAGTGTGTAACTGTAAATAAATAGACAAACTGAAGTATTTACGATTTTATTTCAACTAAAACTAAAAATCTGGAAAGTAGCTTTTGGTAATTTACTGATTTATTTTACTTTATGATTATGTGATTTGAAATTTGTGTCGTATAAAACAATATTTTGTTTGAAAATTTAACAAATCTGCCAACGACCAACGGCATAACCTTATTATAATAAAAGTAAACATATTTTTGTAATGAAACTAGGTAAGTACCTCCATCCTGTAGAGGAGGGAGTTCTTCTTCCACAATCTTGAGATCGGACTTCTTGGGCTCCCCCTGGAAGTGCTTGGCGAGAATGTATTTCCTTGCCTTGACCATGTTTGTTGCTGTCTGTGGTGTAGTCTGTACTGTCTCACTGTCTGTATCTGTAGTGTAACAACTAATCTACCCGACAGCTGTGGTGTAAATTTCAAGTTCAGCGGACAAAGTTCAAGAACACACACAGGGCTGAAACAGGTTTAAAATTGTGTATTTTATCTTAACCTCTCCGCAAGTGAATTTAGGCATATGTGAGGAGTGAGTTTTTTTTGGTTCATTTTTAAAATATTTTTTTTATAAATTATCATAGATTAACTAAAAATAATCTTATGTTTTGAATTAAAACATCATCGTTATCAATCCACGAAAATAAACCAATATCGAAAAAAATATGTGCGTATAAAAAAACTGCCTCCTTATTCTGAAGACCGCTATGTGACGCAAAAATTAATTTTTAAACTAAAACTGTGAAGTCGGTATTCTAGGAATGTGTTACAAAACTTCGACAAACTACGTGCAGATGTCCAAAGATGCAACTACAAGTCAAAAATTTTCATTAAATATGACGGCATTTGAATAATAACCGCAGACGAAACATTTCGGCCATACTATATTCGGAGAGGTTAATTTACAATCAGTCCTCTCAAAATACAATACTTCTTTCAGATCCACCGTCAGAAGGTCAAAATATTTCCGCTTTGCAATAAAATCCAAATAAATGGAATGTTTCTGAACATTTCTTAAAACCAATAACTGATTTTGAATAATAATAATAATTACGTTTACAACTGTTATTATTATAAATAAAAATACAATTTTTGAAACATTAAAATTTTTAATACAAAGTTTTAAAAATGACTCATCTTCTGTTTTTTCTATCTAAAATAGAAAAAAAAAACAGAAGATGAGTCATTTTAAAAATAATAAGATGATATTTTATACAAGGAAATTTAAAAAAAAAAATCATATTTTATTTGGCAAATGTATTAAATGTTGTTATTACCTCAGGTTTTTATCATTTAAAAAAAAAATTATAAATAAAATTTTTTTGAAATTTTATACATTTTTCTCAAATTGCTATCGGAAACTTTGGTTCCATAGAGGTGCACAATAAATTCTTTCTGTGGTTAAATTCTAGACTTAATTATAAAGCACGGAGTATTCTTTTTCCAACACCGTTAAGACTGATTTACATGAGACCTACGTGAGCTGGGAGAAATTTGGTTTCCTGTGATTAAGCAGTTGTGATTAGTACGGTGGATCATTTAAAAAAATATATATTTTTAAATTCTAAGAGCGATAAAAGTGTGCCTAATGGGTTCAAAACGACGTATTTAAAATTTTTCAAATTTCTGATAGGATCTTCTTCCTCCGGATTCACTTCAAAGTTTTAAAAATTTTCATTATAAGGGGTTATTTCAAGTGTATATAAAAGTTATCATGAATCCTTATTTTTTGCAATCGTCCATAGCAAATGTAGGATATATTTAAGAAAAGTCCCAAGATTGAGTCTGGCAAAATAATGCCGAAATTTGAGTGTAAGAAAGATTTTGCTGATATTTGAATACACTGCCTTGAGATAATTTGAATTGTATTAACATATTTTTTTAATAAATAAATCAACATATTCCCTCTATTTCGTGTTTTATTGAAAAATAGTTCTTTTAATGGTTTATATAACATTTTTTAAAGATTTAACAAAGGTAAGTTTTTCTCTATTTATGTGAAATTTCAAAGTCAATACAGAGGAAGATGATATCCAAATATTATTTAAAAAATTACGTGATTTTATATCTCCATTTAACACCCTTTTTTCACTAATAGACAAATCATAACAATGTTTTTTTTCCCGTACAGAAATGTTTGATTGTTGGATTTGATCTGTTATCTTTGAACTGTTTAGATTACATTTACGTCTTTGAATATGTTTTAAGTGACACTATATTCAATTAAAATGAGATTTATAAATCGCAATAAATCTGCCCGTCCACGGGTGTTGCACATTAGGGTGGAGCGGTCTAGTATGGAGATATGTAATTATCTTAAAAAATAAATATTTATAATTAGGACATCGCCACCACTTTCAATTTTTCATAAAAATATTGAAAACACAAAAATGTTCTCAAGATTCTTAGAAATGCTTGTATTTATGTAAAAAAAGAATATGTATTTATTTATTCTCCTTTGATATAATTATAAAGAAACACCGTAGCAACAGTTAAACTATTCCCTCCAGAGACTCAATCCTCCCACCCCAAACACAGTGATTTGATCTAGATGAATTTGACCATTTTTTGGCCAGGGACCACCATGACATTTATTTGTTCTCATAGGGACCATGTGGTACAAAAATGAGCTCTTCTTGGACTTCTTCAGCTACCTCTCCAACACTAATACCAAAAGGGTTACGAATCAGCTTTAGGACTCCTTTCTATTCGGTTTTGTAGTAAAATGAACAAATGTTTCGCTGACCACATTTTAGATCTCGCGAACCACCTGTGGTCCACGGACCGCCGGTTAGGAACCACTGCTCTAAACGGACTAGGACCTTCCCAGGAAGGAACTTCCTAGGAAATCAGAGAATTGTTGTGTTTATTGGGGGTATGTGTTAGGCCTTTCGTCGCCTCAGTTCTTAATTGTCCAAACGACCATTTTAGATTTTGTTCAATCTCCGCTTTAAAACTAAAAATAAAGTATAAAAAAGGATGGTTAATCACTTAATTAAAAATTATTTAAACTAATCAAACCTTTGCCTTTACGGAAATAGCTTTATATTATACACCTTTCATAATGTTTCATTGAAATTATGAAAGAAAACCTTCACCTCCTGTCAAATTTTCAAATGGTCGTTTGGACAATTAAGAACTAAGGCGACGCTTTGTCTCTTCGATAATTTTTGTTTATCAAAGTGCGCGTCGGTCGAGTTACAGTTTACGTAGTATGATTTATTGTGCGCTGCATTAGAATATTCAACTATTTTTTGATGGGCTATTAAGAGTTTATATTAACTGTTCTTTGAACTTTGAACATTATGGAAATGTGACATCTGGATGAGAATTACTTTTGAATGTTTTGTCTACTTGTGAAGATGTATTACGAGGATTTTTGTGAATGAAGCATAACGAAAAAATATTGAGCATCATGCTGACCATGCTGCAGTGAAAGCCTTCCCTGTTGTAGCCAGAACGTTAGGCAGATGTTTTTTCTGCTTTATTACAAGATGTTGGCTCAATTTCACAGAACAATACATGTTGTGTATAGGAGTAATATTTGTCGATGTAGTTTGTTGCAATTGGATGCGATGGAACTGCAGTCAACACGGACTACAAAAGAGTTGTGATTTGGTGTCTTGAATCACTTCTCAAACGGCCTTTACAGTAGATTATCTGTCAGTTACACGCAAAAGAGCTCATTTTGGGACTACTTTTTAACTGCATCGACTGGACCGCAAAGTTTCACTGGAATTATTGGAAAATCCTTAAATAAGTATGAACAACTTCCTATCCTGAAATTCAAAGTCATTCAATGTTCTTTGGCAAGTGTGAAAAATGAACACGATTTAAGTACTCAGCTGTATATATGGAAAATATGTAAAACCATTGACTGATTGATAAGATTGATGATTCCAGATTCCGCAATGAAAACTTGTCAAAAAAAAATGGTTAAATTGTACATTCCAGGTGGCTCACTAAAACGAAGCGGGTTCTTCGGCTTTACATTTCTACCCTAAAACCATCAGAAAATTTGTTAACTTTTAACAACAGTTTAACACCTATGTTCAACGTTAAGACCAAACCATTATGTATTTCCGGAGTTAGACGTTTGAATGAAATAATATTGCTCTCACAATATTTGTCCAGTGATTTTAAATATATTATTAATATGTAATAACCATTACCTTTTGGTTATCACAAACATATTTTTAACCTTCTTACCCGACAACCGAAAATGGTTAAGAGAGTTGGCCGTTAAGAAGAATATTGGAAGCCCGGCAAATGAAAACGCAATCAGACGTTATTCGTACCTTCAAAGTGCCTTTTGGATTTTTCGGTAGATAATTATATTGATGTTATGAATTGGGATAACGTAACCGAGTCACCGCTCATCAAATTTGTTAGGGACGAGACAATTTGACAAGCCATTACCGATCACATGATAATTGTCGATGTCATGGTAAAGAATTTTCCTTGCCCTCTCAAGGCGTAGAGGGATATGTGAAAATTGTAACAGAAGCCTCAGCTGCTGTCACTGAACCCTTGAGACGAGATGACTTAATAAAAACAAGGTTATAGTCACAAAACCTTATGCCACTTTTTGACACCAAAATGCAGTACCGTTCATTGCAACTTTTGCAATTTTCAAGTTTTTCAATGCGGTAAATAATGTGTACATTTTTTATTTCCACTATTTGTTCCTTTCTACCAATCAATGAATGTATTATCTGTAAAATAAATGTTAAAATACAAATTTTATGTTTGTTTTATTTCGCGTATATAAGCTATAAATACTTCGGTAAAATCGTGAAAATGATAAAATAAAAGCTTTGGCGATATCCAGGTTTTGTGAATATATTATTATTTTTAATGTAATTGTTAATACATGGAGCTTCTTTTCCAACTATGCCGATTTTGAAATTCTCAAAAAAAAATTCACTCCATGCTATTGCACATTCTTTAACGACATCATCGTATAAAAGTTAAGAGACAAATAACTTTGTTTATATAACTTTATTTTATACAAAACCACGTACATGTTTGGTGAACAATGTTCACATCATCAGGAGTAAATGTACATTGAAGTTACACATTATACAGATCACCTATTAAAGGGAGGGGTAGAAGGAAGGGGGAGGGGGAAGTAATATTGATGGGCACTCTGTGTGATAATATTATAGGATTCTTTATGGAAATCAAAAATATGTTTCAATACCTAACTTATGTTTTTTAGTTTTTCCACAAAGTCGGGTTAGTTCCACCATTTATAACTCGAGAACAGCTGGACGGATTTTTATGATATTTGATTTGTTGGATTTGTCTCCGCCCCGAATAGTAGAATAGCTATTAAAACATCGCAAAAATTAACGAAAAAAATAATAATTAAGAAAATTCTTTTCCTCGTATATTTGTGATAAGTACATATAATTTTGAGTAGTGAGTGAATTCCAAAAATTCAAAAACGTTAAATGTCAACGCGCTGATTGTTTTTACACACTAAGGGTGGATTTCTTCATTTACCGAGAATGCTAAATGCAATGCTAATTGTAAAAGTAAACAGTAAAATGCATAGAAATTTCGTTTAAATTTTAAATTTCGTTCGTTTGCTTTTACAATTAGCATTGCATTTAGCATTCTCGGTAAATGAAGAAACCCACCATAAATGTCAACAGTAGAAAATGGGACAAACGGTGAACATGTGTCTGCAACCCTCCACAGGAAAATACAATAATTATAATAAAACTCCCTCACACGTATAAAGAAAATTAAACGCAATAATAATTCCCATAAGTAAGTGGAATAGCAAGAAAATCACAAAAACTATAAATCCTTACACAACACCATCTCTGATAGTGACAAAAACAAAACACGGACGACAGCGCATCGATAATTGCCTCATTGTGTAATTTCAACTGATTTTATTAATTTATGGATAAGCCGCCGCATTTTTGTGCACAGTTTACGGAAAATATACTTCATTTCAACAATTATTACAAGAAACAACTATTTATGCACATAAAATAGTTCTTAGTTTAGGTAAATTAAGTAATTCATGCATTTTTAGTTTGAAACGAAACTTCACAAATGTCAAATCCATACAAAAAAATAAGGACATAATGGAGATGGTGATTTTTAAACTTTTAATGAAAATCGAATTTTAATGCATATTTTTCCGTCTATCCTGACTGAAACCGATGGTTCTTGTGGTAATTAAGTTTAAAAGTAGTTTATTTTTCAAATTTTTTGACTATTTAAAGTGTAGCGGCATGCGGCGGCTTGTCCACACTTTACCCTGATTTTAATTCAGCTAATAAGTTAATACAACAGTTATTAATTTTGAGGCGGTACAAAGTTCGCCGTTCAGCTAGTAAATAATAAAGGGGAAATAATTTAGAGTCTTGATACGTCTCTGTAATGCTTTTATCATTCTGTCGCTGATAACACAATGTTTTGGGTTATATCTTATTACCTTATCTAAGGTGATAGTTAACCCTTTACTGCATAGTGTAACACATCTCATAGAATTAACTTGTTTATTTTGATTAATCCTGACATCTGTGGATTAGGTTTAGTAATACATCAAGTTTTTTACATTATTTCTGCAACAAGGCTAGCTTACACTCATAAGTAAAATGTACGACTCACATTAGTTTTTGACAAGTTACTCAAAGGAGCGATTACATATGCATCCGACTTAGGAAAAAATCCTATGAAAACACTTCACACACGCCTTTAAATTTTTGACATCTCGGTACCAATTCTTACCGTAAGCGTCTCAACTTATCAAACTGATTTGATAAGCTATGAGAAGGCTGGAAGTTCATGCGGGCTCGATTAATACCAGTCAAAATACTTATGTAAAAACTTCTGTAACTTGCTATAAATTACGGTAAGTGACTTTTGGTGTCGTTTACATTGATAATTTGGCTAAAAATCAGTTACGAGATCGGAAAAAACTTACGAGTTTAAAGGCAGCCACAGGCCATTATTGGGCCAAAAAATTCCATAGGGTGGCTCAATGTTAATATGAAAAATTCATTTAACATTTTATCATTTGAGGTTACGTTTATTGTGATGTTTTCCGTGCAGTGTCACATTTAATATTATGTCAAGAAATGTGGTTTTTATGGACATGTTGAGCCGTAAAAACATTATTTCGTGAAGAATTAGGTACATTTATGGGTTTTAAATATAAATGTATGAATTTTTATTGTCTAAATTTGACGAAATATTATTATGATATTATAACGTTTTTCTCAAAATAAAACATAATTTATGGAAAAATATTTTTTTTATTATTTTTCCTTAATTTTAATACACAGGTACATGGCAAAAACTTTTTTTTTCTAAAATTAAATAAAACTCGCGCAGTGAAGGGTTAAAAGAAATAATTTTATTTTTAGAATAACTTAATCAGTAAAACCACAAATTGTAATAATTAATCATTCAAGACAATATTAGCGACTCTCAAATGAAAATCTGAAACAGAAAAATATATTTACCATTATCTATATACATACCATTAAACCATCATCTCTTTCTGTGTCTTGTTCTCTATCAAATTTTCGTTTAGATTTGTATCTTCTTTTCCAATGATATATTACATTGATGGGTATAACCTTCAAAAGTTATAAAAAGAGAGTTTTTCTTATAAAAAATAAAAATATATGAATTAGGAATTAATTTGGAATTAATAAGAAACATCTAGGAATTGAAACCAGGACCTTTAATCCTGCCGGGGCTCTGTTTACCACTGAGCTAATTCGACCTTTTCCCCTTTTGTCACATTTAACTGTATCTTACTTCAACTAAGAACTACCAAAGTTATCTTCATTTAACGCATATTTTTTATTGGCTGCTATCTTTATGTATGATTGCAAGATTCTTCGCAAACTAAATGCAATCCAGGTAGTGTCTTTTCTTGGAAAAATATATTCAATTTTATTTAATGTGTAACATCTATTGACTTTTCTGCAAGTTTAGGATGCATTATTTTTTTCAGTGTTTATTTTATACTATCTATATCGGTGATTCAATCCAATATTGTATTTATTCATATTCATATTGCTTGGTACCGGACGCAAACAATTAGTTCATCTTAATTAATATTTTAAAGCATAACTTGCAAAAAGTATTTTTTCCTAAAATAATTAAATTCGAGCCATCTATGAAAGAGCAGATTATGAATTCTAACCTTAATGTTAAAACATACGGCCCTTTTGGCTGGTAGCCAATATTGTGCAGACCTTCTGTTCTCATGATATGAGATCTTTTTCAAATGAGGAGTTTTCGACAAGCCACGCTACAACTACCTCCCAGGATGATCACCAACCAGCTTAAAAGATGGCAAGAGTCACTTCCAAGATGGATGATCACAATCACGGCGATTTTAAGTCGATCCTCAGTCCAGAGATTGACGCATAAGGATATACTCTAATAAGCTATGTTTCTCGAGTTTTTCAATATTATAGTGTTAGTGGTATAAAAATTGTTTGAAATTATTATTTTACTATCTTTTTCCCGCGGCTTCGCTCGCATGGTGTAAGGGGGGTTCCCACTCCGCCTCCTCCACCTCCCCCCCCCCCATTCAGTTTTTAAACAGCCCGCGTGCCACCTTTTACAATTTTTATTCAAATTTCCACTTTTCATGTACCTACAGTTTGTCAAATAAGAGTAGAAAATATATGAGGGCGCCACTGTTGATCAAATGGCAATACTGAACACATAACTCATGGTGTTAAAGTAAAGCTGTGTAACCTACATTTTTATAAAAAATTAAAAAGGCATAATAATTGACATTTTAATTGCATCCACATTGAAAAAATCTTCCGAGAAAAAAATACATGACGCCAACGGGATAGCTCAATTGGGAGAGCAGCTGACCGGCAATCAGAAGGGCACGGTTTCATGTCCCGTAGGCGTCATGTATTTTTTTCTCGGAAGATTTTTTCAATGTGGATGAGTGTTTCAGGCTGATAATTATTGCTTATAATAATTGTTACCCTTTGTGCTATGCATAAAAATCTAGTCTTACGTTAGTTTAACAATTAAAAATAATAATTAATATTCGACAAGTTTAAGTATTTCCCCAATAAATGAAGACATAATTTGTCTCGACGCCACCTAGCGACGGATTTAACACTAACAGTGTCTCTGTCGCAAAAATAAAGTTGGTTGTTTTCAGGTGGAAAAAATATAATAAGCAATAATTGTTGAATGAAACACTAGTATATATTGAATCATTTGGCGGGTATAAGATAAGCCGCCATAGCTCAATTGGGAGAGCAGCTGACCGGCAATCAGAAGGGCACGGGTTCACGTCCCGTTGGCGTCATGTATTTTTTTCTCGGAAGATTTTTTCAATGTGGATGAGTGTTTCAGGCTGATAATTATTGCTTATATGGTACCGAAAAGAAGATTTCTTGGCCTCAATCCGATCGAAGCGAAACTTAATCAGCAGTGACATCGGTTGCGGCGGTGATTCCCGTGTTTACGCCAATGACCACCTGACGAGCGCATCTAAACGGCTGCTACACCTGACGAAGGAAGCGGCCAAGCTTAACCACTATCGGTTTGTCTGAGTCCGGAATTGTAGAATCCTTATTAGGAAAACAGAAGGCTCGCATATAAGAGCAATCCTCAAAAATGAGGATTTAAACAAAATTGTATAAAACTTCAAAATATTACCACCAAAATATTAAAATATTACCATAAAAAAAAAATTCAAAACATAACCATCATAATGTTACCATTTTTACTGTTAATTTTTCATTTACGTAGATATGTGCTTTTAATATGCTTCATAATCATAGGATCAGGTTTAGGAACTTACAATAACTCTTTATTATTTTTATTGTTTATTTTTACAAGTTACGGGTATTATAATAACAATGTGGCATTAATTTTATTGACAATTTCTTATTTTGTGTTCCGTATCGATGCCTGGAATCCATTATAAGAGAGAGAGCTAGCTCTTTCGCCCTTATAGTTTCAGTTTCGCGCGTGTTTATTCCCTATATTTGCCCTTTTTTTATTCGACTTACCACATTTTCTCTCTGCTGGCAACACTAGTGACGCGCATCTCAGATCACGTGATGTTATTGTTTGTCATATGACGCCGTTTTTTCGCGCCGAAAGCAGTTTTCGTGTTTCGCTGTACTTAAAAAACCAATTTTGAGTCGAAAATCGAAGTTTATTCCCTGCTCTTTCAGTTTAAACATTAAATATACCGTGATAGATAGTTTTCTGAGAAATTGACTAATTATTTAGTGTGTTTTTTCGGTTGTTTACGTGTTTAAACTGTGCAACAAAATGAGTGTTATCGACAACTAAGACGCTTCGCCGGTCGGAAACAATGATCAAGCACGAGTTTCTCGGAAACGCCAAATGCCGCGCGAAAGCTCTGGATCCGACACTTCGGAAGAAAGGCATTACTATCGGGATCCTCGGGTAGACATCCTGATGCAACAGATGTCGGCCATGACGGACGTTTTATCTGGGAATCGGGTAGAGTTCGCGGAGAAAACGGTCTCGGACAAAGAAGACTCCGCGGGAGAGATGCGGCAAGAGGTAGAATCGGGGTTTTTAGAGATGCCCGCCAGCCTAGCCGCTCAGAAAAACGTTTTGGAGTTCTGCAATCCAAGCACATTGGTGAAGGAATCGCCGATTCCGAAGGCGGGCGCAAGAAGAGTCGCAGTTATCTCGGCTCTTCAGCGTTTTGGCTCGGAGGAATGATCGCGTGTTCGCTATGCCGAAACACAGAAAGTATACACCGCCACGCCCGCCTTCGTAGAGCTGGAGGTAAATGAAGAACTAGGAGGTTTGATAAGAACAACTCCTTCGCGCCAGCCCTGGACCGTTCCCTGGGAGCCCTCTCCAATGCAGTGCTATCCCAAACAGAGTCGGTCAGAGGAAACATGCAGGCACTGGTAAACTGGGCATCCGAACCAGGCACCTGCTCGACCCCTGCGACTCTGTTTGACAAGATTCAGGGGATGTTTGCCAAGTACAGTAAGACCACGGACGACGTCCTACAGATTTTATGCGGAAGGCGAACGGAATGCCTACAAAGTAGGCGAAAGGCCCTGCTAGAGGGAGTAAGGGACCCGTACATCAAGGAAGGCCTTGCCAGGATTCCTCCGAGCGCCAGTCACCTCTTCAATAAAGAGGAACTAGCAAGTTATATCGTGGCAAACGGGGGACGAGACAAGATATTCGGTAGTGCATCCTCGTCGTATATCCCCCGTCAACCTCAACCCTCTACCTCACAAGCAGCAAGACCGGTGATAGAGGCTCCACACTCCCGACCTAGGAAGCCCTTTCGACCTGCCCCTAGGCCAGAGAAAGACAGGACGTACAGGCAGCCCGCCAAAAAGCCAGAGCCCTCTCGCAAGGCGGCCAGCGATCGGGGTAGAAGGCGATGGAGGTGACTGGAGGCCGGAGCCATTCTGGGGAGGACGCCTAAAGGCATATCAGGAGGTGTGGAGGGAGCTGGGAGCATCACCGCTAATCCTGAACATTCTAAAAGGAGCAAGGATACACTTCATATCAAAACCTCCTCGGGCGCTCCCATCGGCCGAGCTGAAGCAGAATTTCAGGACAAGGTTGTCTCCAGGCATGACCGCACACATCGAAACGATGAAAGCGTCAAAAATCCTGGAGGCCGCAGACGACTCCCCAAGCTTCCTGTCAGGTATGTTCCTTACCTCCAAATCAGACCACACCCTCAAGCCCATCTTCAACCTGAAGGCCTTGAACGTCTTCATAGACTAAAGCCCTTCAGACTCTTCAGTCATTTTCGGGTCCCGGAATTCCTCCAACCCGACGACTGGCTGATAAAAGTCGACCTCTCTCAGGCTTACTTCCACGTGCCAATCGCAAGATCACACCGGAAGTTCCTGCGCCTCGTGTACAACGGAGAGCTCCTTCAGATGACGTGTCTGCCCTTCGGCCTGTCATCAGCGCCAAGGATCTTCTCGCTGCTCTCAAACTGGGTAGCAGAACTACTAAGGAAAAAGGGACTCAGGATTGTAGTCTACCTAGACGACTTCTTAGTAGCAAACCAGTCCAGAAAACTTCTCACCTCCCAAGCCGTTGCTATAGTGCACACACTTCAACAGCTAGGCTGGTGCATAAACCCGGACAAGTGTGTCCTGACACCCACGCGGAAGTTGGAGTTTCTGGGTATAACATGGGACACGAGAGCAGATCAAAAGTCTCTCTCCGACCGCAAGTGCGCTGGTCTACGCCAAGCCTTGCAGGTTCCCTTGGAAGTCGGCAGTTGCTCTCCCAGGCAGGCTCTCGGTCTACTGGGAAGACTCAACTTTGCAAATTTCGTGATCCCTCGTGGTCGCTTGCATTGCCGCAGACTGCACCCGGACAAGTGTGTCCTGACACCCACGCAGAAGTTGGAGTTCCTGGGTATAACATGGGACACGAGAGCAGATCAAAAGTCTCTCTCCGACCGCAAGTGCGCTGGTCTACGCCAAGCCTTGCAGGTTCCCTTGGAAGTCGGCAGTTGCTCTCCCAGGCAGGCTCTCGGTCTACTGGGAAGACTCAACCTTGCAAATTTCGTGATCCCTCGTGGTCGCTTGCATTGCCGCAGACTGCAGAGGTTCAGCCGCCGCATACAGCACCTGAAACCATCGCGGCCCGTTGCTCTGCCCAACGCAGCACGGCAGGATATACAGTGGTGGCTAGCAGCCATTGGAAGGACAAGCCCAATGTCTTATCTTAACAAGACGAATGTCTTATTGCAGACAGACAACAAGACAGTAGTGGCTTATGTCAACAAGGAAGGGGGTACAAAATCGTTAGCCCTTCTGGAAACAACGCGGGAGCTACTGGATTTCGTAGACCAGATGGAGATATCTCTGACAGCCCAATACATTCCAGGAAGATACAACGGAATTGCGGACCGTCTCTCTCGGGGCGCACCGCTTCCAGAGTGGCATCTACTAAGTCCGGCAACGAAGGAGATATTAAAAAAATGGGGTCGCCCTCAAATAGACTGCTGCCACTGCTCACGTGGTACCAACATACGTCTCCAGAGACTCAAGCGACTGCTTAGCCTGCTTTCCCAACGCGTTCAGTCAACCTTGGGACTACAATCTAGCTTGGGTATTCCCTCCACCAAACCTCGTTCCGAGAGTGCTCACCCACCTAAATCAGGCAAAGGGCATGTTCCTTCTAGTCGTCCCAAAATGGGAGAAGACTTTCTGGAGAAGCGACCTAAAACAGCGAACAGACGAACCTCCCATACGCCTGCGCAACCTAGAGGGAGTCCTCATAGACACATCGACAGGACTACCCCCTCCCAGGATTCAGGATCTGGAACTAGAGGTTTGGAGAATTGCGGGTGGGAACAAGCCCTGACAACATGGAGTCAGGAAGAACGCCAACTCCTCAAGTCATCCTGGAGAGAGTCTACACCGAAGACCTACAAACCTGCGTGGGATAGGTGGCGTAAATGGGGCACTCAAAACGGTGTGGACGTCAACAATCCCCCACCAACTACGGTTGCCAGGTATCTAGCCCACCTATTTGTTCAAGTAGGCCTAGCCCCAGGGACCATTCAGGTCCACAAGTCAGCCATTGTTACCTTCTGCGGCCCAGCTCAGAATGCGAGAAAAATCAGCTTTGATTTCTTGGTAAGACACGTTCTCAAGGCAATCTCAATGGCAAGGAGGACCAAGGAGAAAGCCCCTATCTGGTATCCCAGACAAGTAATAGACTGGCTGGTCAAGAATTCCCCCACAGAAGACTCTCTGTTTGAAGCGTCACGGAGGGCAGCAATACTCCTCGTCCTGGCGTCAGGCAGGAGAGTTCATGATTTGACACTGCTCAGAATCACCCCAGAACATTTCATCGACAAGAGGAACTCTATTACCCTGTGGCCAATTTTTGGGGCAAAAACCGACACAGCCAACCATAAACAATCAGGTTGGAAACTGACGGGCTCACAAAAAGATAACATCAACCTCCTTAAATGGTTGAGAAAAGTCGTTGCCCTCTCTACAGCCAGAAGAGGTCCACTACTAAAGAACCTATTTGTGACCACATCAGCAGAAACAAAACCGGCAACGCAAACGATAATAGGGGGATGGATCAAATCAGTCCTCAGAAAAGCTGGAGTCCACGCAACCCCGGGAAGTGTACGCTCGGCTGTAGCCTCCTTAAACTGGTTGGAAGACTACCCCATAGAGGAGATTCTTGCTAGAGGGAATTGGAAGTCCGAGCACACCTTCCGGAAGTTCTACCAGAAGGAGATAGCGCACTCCAGAAGTGAGCACCTCCAGCACTCAATGGCTCCATTCTTTACTCCAGTGTAAATAGCATCACATATAACGCTAAGTTTTCAGATCACCAGGTGAGAGCAAACACATCTCATAATGGATTCCAGGCATCGATACGGAACACAAAATAGAATAATTTTACCTACCAATAAAATTTATATTTTGTTTCCATCGATGCCTGGAATCCAGGTAATCCCTACCTGGTGCATTACGAGTCATATGACAAACAATAACATCACGTGATCTGAGATGCGCGTCACTAGTGTTGCCAGCAGAGAGAAAATGTGGTAAGTCGAATAAAAAAAGGGCAAATATAGGGAATAAACACGCGCGAAACTGAAACTATAAGGGCGAAAGAGCTAGCTCTCTCTCTTATAATGGATTCCAGGCATCGATGGAAACAAAATATAAATTTTATTGGTAGGTAAAATTATTCTATATT
Source organism: Limnephilus rhombicus (assembly GCA_929108145.2). Lineage (NCBI taxonomy): Eukaryota > Metazoa > Arthropoda > Insecta > Trichoptera > Limnephilidae > Limnephilus > Limnephilus rhombicus. The sequence goes on from OV815282.1 coordinate 1,030,988, forward strand.
AAGTATGTGCTCTTAATGTTTATATCTATTCTTAACCTATATGTTCCATACAAATGTATATTATCGGTGATTTGAATATTTATTATCAAAATGTTAGAGGTCTCCGAACTAAATCCCATGTTTTCCTAACCGGTGTTTTGAATGCCAATTATGACGTGATATGCCTGACTGAGACATGGCTCTTGCCAAGCATTTTTGACTCTGAATTATTTGATGAACGGTATGTAGTTTATCGTTGTGATCGTGACTATGTTTCGTTAGACCAGGCACTCGGCGGTGGCTCACTTATTGCAGTACGCCGCGAACTACCCACATGCCCCTCACCCTTCCTCCCGCCCATCAAGCGTTCAGAGACAGCTACAGCTACTCTTGCACTAGACTCTGGTGCAAGTGCTTCTAAACTACGTATATACTGTTCGTATTTCGTGCAAGGTGCAGAGCAGATTAAATCATTAGGTGACTTTTTTGAATTTATATCTATGTTGCATACCAATTTCCCCAATGATGAATTCCTTCTATTAGGAGATTTTAACATACGACATGCCCCGTGGCTTCCGCCTTCAACCGCGGACGGTTCCCTGGTACTTAACCGATCCTCAATCGATGCACTGACTTCAACTCTTTCTGATTTTTTAGACTTTACCGGTTTCCGTCAATTCAACAGCCAGCTTAATGTAAACGAGCGTGTTCTGGACCTGGTGATATCGAATTGCGCGTGCACTGTAATCGGGTGCGACATGCCGCTAGTGCCAGAGGATGCACACCACCGCTCGCTGGAGGTGTCGCTGCGCATATCCCGCGAGCTGTCCCTCCAAACGCCGCGCTCGCGTACGGTCCGCTCCTATCACAACGCTGACTATGTGCAGATTAATAGCGCCTTAGCAGCCGTTGACTGGACAACGACTCTAAACAGCAGCAATGTAGACTCAATTACGGCACGATTCTATTTTGAATTAAATAAGGTAATTGTCGCGCATGTACCATCTAGATCAATTAACATAGACTCCAGGTATCCTCCATGGTACAGTCCCGCATTAAAAAAAGTAATTAAAGATAAACTTAAATTTCATAAAAAATACAAAATTTATAACCGTAACTCTGACTATCAAACTTTCTCTCTTCTCCGAGAACGACAAAAGTGTATGGAAAAAGTGTGCTACAATAATTTTATTAATATGGCTGAAATTAATATTAATACCGATCCCAAACACTTTTGGACCTTTGTTAAATCTAAGCAAAAAAAATTTGAAATTCCTAACAATATGTTTCTTCGCTCTCAGCATGTATCGGGTGGGGAAGATATAAGTAACTTATTTAACATGCATTTCCAATCCTCCTTCGAATCCCCCGCCCCGTGCACCTCGTCTATAACTCGAACATATAATCCATACACCTCAGTTCTCAATCTTAATAATGTTAATATAAACACTGAATTAGTTTGTAAATATCTTAAATCATTAGACCCTACCAAAGGCAGTGGGCCTGATGGTATACACTCTGTATTCTTAAAGAATTGCGCTAGTGTTCTATGTTATCCGCTAAGTCTAATATTCAAAGCTTCATTATCTTCTGGAATTTTTCCGCAGAAATGGAAAAGTTCATACATTGTGCCTATATTCAAAAAAGGAGACAAGCATAATATTGAAAATTACAGACCAATCTCTAAGTTAAATGTAATGGGTAAACTTTTTGAAAAAATAGTTTTTGATATCATTTTTCCTTGCATACGACCTCACATAATTTCGAATCAACACGGTTTTGTCACCAAAAAATCAACAGAAACTAATCTATGTGAGTTTGTTCACACAGTCCTTGTTGCTATGGATAACGGATATCAAGTCGATGTAGTCTACACAGACTACTCCAAAGCCTTTGATAAAATCCCACACAGCATCTTAATTGAGAAAGTCGAAGCAATGGGTATACATGGTGACCTCCTTCGTTGGTTAGCCTCTTATCTCGACAATCGTACGCAAGCTGTAACTGTACAAGGATTCTGCTCTAGTTTCGTCCCCGTAACCTCAGGAGTTCCCCAAGGATCTCACCTTGGCCCCCTCTTATTCAACATTTTTTTGAATGACGTTAACAAAACTATTCGTAACTCTCAACTGTACCTATATGCGGATGACAAAAAGATTGTCAAAATCATTAAGTCTAAGATGGATTGTCTAGAGCTCCAGAACGACTTTGACTCTCTGGTTAATGTATATTGTCTAGAAAATTGCCTTCTTTTGAATGCAGATAAATGTAGTGTTATATCTTATTCTCGAAAGAAACACACAATATTATATCCCTACATTATTAAGAACAATATTTTAAACAGAGTAAATGTAATAAGAGATCTTGGAGTTCTATTAGATAGTAAGCTTCTTTTTCAATCTCACGTCGAGCATATCACGTCGAAGGCTTTGAAAATATTGGGATTTATTCTTAGAGTAAGTTCAGCTTTCAAAAATCCACAAACATTTAAGACTCTCTACATATCCTATGTTAGAAGCCATCTGGAATATGCTTCTACAGCGTAGAACCCTCATTGTTCTACATATAAAGCAAATATAGAAAGAGTTCAGAAAAAGTTTATGAAATATGTCTTTTATCGCGTGCGAAATGATGAAAACTATGTCCCCGTAAACCTTAAATATCTTGTTCAAAGCCGAGATATCAGAGACCTATTAATGCTCTATAAGATTATTCATAACTTCATTGATAGCCCGTACTTACTACAAAATATTCATTTCAGATGTCCATTAAGAGTTACTCGATCTCCAGACACCTTTTATATCCCTAAGAGCAAGACAAATTATCTTGAAAATGTATTTGTAAGAAGAAGCTGTAGCACTTTTAACAGATTATGCCCAAATATCGATGTGTTTAATACAAACCTTGATAAATTCACAGCATGCATAAAAAATAACACTATTGAATGCCACATGTTTAACTAATAACTTAATATTTCATTGATTTCTGTATTTCTCTTTTTTATTTTTAGTATCACCATATTTTCTCTCCTACTTTTAGCAGTTCCAATTCAAATAAAATCACTTCCTGAAATATATTATTGATATGCATCAAAATTTAACTGTAATCCCTTGAAAATTTTCAGTTAATTACTTTTTGTAGATTTAAGTAAGAAGATATTATCATAATTGTTTATATCAGGTGTAGGTATTGTATATTTTTGAATTATGGTTCTAAATTGAAATTTGTCGTTATTTTATTGGTCTATGACATACTTATTTTTATCACTGTCATTTATGAATTTTGTACAGACTGTTTATAACGCTAATAAAATAAAATAAATAAAATTATAATAATTGTTACCCTTTGTGCTATGCATAAAAATCTTGTCTTAAACGTTAGTTTAACAATTAAAAATAACAATTTTTTAATTCAATTAAAGTGAATGGAGAGTCTAGCCAATGATCAGACATAGGAGTGTTGTGGATAGGAGTTATTTCATCTAAGTTAGGTACAAAATGGGTGCAATTTTTTCCAAGAACTCATCTATCCATTTAGAATGAGATGCTCGAGGAGATGTTGAAGTGAAGGACGATCGAAATCTTCGAATCATAGACCAAACTTCCGAAATTGGAGTGTTCGGATATACTGAACTGCAGAAGTTGTACCACCCGGATCTTTTTTTTGACCTCAATATCCTTTTGGCATTGGCTTCGGCATTTTTGTATATGAGATAGTTCTCCATAGTCATATTGTGACGATAGGAAAGAAATTTAGCTTTCCGACTTCTCACTACCTTGGAAAATTCCTCATCCCACCAGGGAGTCGGAGGGAGTTTTTTGAGAGATTTGGTTTAAGGGGGAGAATTTGATTTATTAATTGCAGTTATGAGCATTGATTTGAAGTTATCGTAGTCATCTTTGACAGATAATGTGTAGAGGGTAAATTTTGTATAAACTTATCCATATGTGAGTTAAATTCGTCCCATTTGGTGTGTTTTGTTTTAATCTTTGTCGAAATATGGGACTTGTCTGAATGGAAAGAAATTTGATAAGTGATGGTGATCGGGAAATGATCACTGGAGCAAGGGTCGGGGGACACCACCTACGAGGAGAGAGGTGCCAGATTAGTAGAGCGTATGGAGAGATCCACTGCACTGGGGTTTGTGTTGGGGTAAGAGATTCTAGTAGGAGATCCGTCATTCAAAAGAAAAAGTTTGGATTCATCTAGGAAATCCATCACACTTCGACCATCATGATCAGAGAAAGCAGAACCCCAGACGGGGGAATGGGCATTAAAATCGCCCAATAAAAAGAAAGGAGGGCTTAGTTGACGGACAATTTGCAACCACGCTTGTTTATTGAAGTGAGAAGTTGGGGGAAGATAGATAGAAACAAAGGAAGTGTCCTTTATTCTAGCTGCAAACATTTGAAAGTCAGCATTGGGGGGGTTGATATTATTTATTGGGAAAAAAGGTAGGGATTTTTTAATAAAAAGGGCAGCACCACCGCCCGTACCTTCCGGGCGATCATCGCGGAGGCAGGAGTACCCTCCCACATTAAAGTGGGTGGATGGAGTAAACCATGTCTCCGAGATAGCAGCCACAGAAACAAGGTTTGAATTTAATAGGTTAAGAAGGTTCGATTTGTTAGAAATAGCACTGCGGCTATTCCACTGAAGAATTCTGACATCTTGAAGAGCCATTTTGAATAAATGGTTTTAATGTGGAAATAATAGAAGCAGCGTTGGAGGGTAGATTAGTTTGAGAAGAAATAAGGTTAATTAGAAGCATAATAAGAGTTTGAATAAATAAAGAATTATCTTGGGAGAGTTGCTCAGAAAGCTTTTGATGGTTTGTTGAGGATGTACTATTATTGATTGCGCCCCCATTTGTGGCATTTGAAAGAGGAGAACCGTTGGGATTTAAGAGAAGTGAGTTGTGTTGTTGCTGATCATATCCAGGAGCCGGTTTAGAGATAGGGTTTTTGTATGTGAATTTAGTTGAACGAGAAGATGTTGAGGAGGAGGCGGAAGGGTCGGATGAAGAGTTACTGGATAAAACCTCGGCAAATGATTTTTTGACAGGCGGGAATAGTTTAGAAGCCTGCAGAAAAGACAAGTTCTGAGAGGCCATAGAAATTTTTATATTTTTTTGGCGAGATTGTTCCGGACAAGAGGAGTTAATGGCGGAATGAGCACCTGAGCAGTTAAAACATTTAGGTGAAGAGAGAGAAGAACATTGGTCAGCCACGTGGTTTTCTCCACATTTGAAACATCTGGGAGGGAATCTGCATGCAGCTTTGGTATGACCAAAACGACAACAATAAGGAACTCCAGTGAAAAATATTATGGCTTTAAAAAAATATGTTCATATAGACCAAGAAACGCTGATTCTGAATATATAAGTTTTATTTCATAATATTAAATGCAGAGTTTTTAATAAATTATTAAAAAGTGCATTTTTAAACCTCTTCCCAAAACACAGCGTTAAGTTGGCATTACTGAAATGGTTAACCGTGACGTCACAGTTAACCTGTCACCTGTGTATTGTATTGTATTGACATTTGAAATGACTTGAAGTGCACACGTACCTATGCAATTCAACATTTCGTGTTTTTGGTTTATTTTCATACTGTTTATAGAGATTTAGATAAATAATAGTTATTGTGTTTATTGAAACATAATTTAGGCCCTCAACAATTTACGAAAAGGGCTATATTTGCGGACAATCTGCAATAAATTTTGTCTATTTGAGGTTAAAGTCGTGTCATATTTTGACGTTTGTTTTTATGTATTTTCAAATTGTTTTTAGTATAGGGCTTTTTATACAAGTTGTTACACACTCGTCATGATCAGTGTATTATAAATACCAGTGTTTCTGTATGTATTATACATAAAACAATGTACCTACAAAGTAACACCTGACACAAAACACGATGTCACATGTATTTGCAATGAAAGAGATGATTTATTGTTTTTATATTGCACTTTGATTAAATACAATAACAGTAGCGGTGAAATTTGGACATTTTACCAATGTTTTTCTATATTAAAAGCAGTTAATCTTGAATAAAAAACACACCTCACACCTAAAAGTCATTATCCGCCATGATTATTCTGGGTTCTTCACAGTGTTGCCAACAGTTAGAAGTGAAATTTCCCAAGAATTTCACATTTACGCAATTACCTACGTAGCCACCTGATTGTGTGACACTAATCCTGTTATATGTTAATTAATATGATAATTAATTGGAAAGATATCGGAACTTGGTAAATATACTAATAATACCGTGATTTTCCAAATAAAACACTTTTTGCTACGTGAAGTAATAATTTAAAAGTACGAATACACTCACCACTGAATTAGAAACTGAATTCCAAATTAAAAAAAAAACACTTTGCAAAATAAAAATCATAAGCAACCCGCCGCTCATTTGTACCAAGCGTGGTATTTTGAAGACCCCCCCCCCCCCCCCGAACGTGTCACGTAGTATGGGTACGTTCCCTAATATCATTTTGAGTTGTCAGTGTTAAAAATAACATGGCATGTAAGTACATGAAAAATAATTAAGATTCATAGGAATTCCAAAAAATATATATACGTATATATATAAATAATACCAGTAATACTGTCATATGTAATAAAATTTTTGCCAGAGTTCGAAATTTCCCTAGATTTTGTCCTGATTTCCCTTATCCCTAAAAAATATTTTTCTCCCCTAGATCTAGGGAAATTTCCCTCGACATAACATCACTGATTCAAAATGACAACTTAAAAAGTAAAAAAATTAGACCACCATAGATACGGTGCGTTTCTGGGAGTCTTTAAAAATTAAAACTTTGACAATTATTTTAACTATTAAAACTAACTATAAAAATAAAAATGCAGTTATTTAAGTTTGAAGGTATTTATTCATTAAAAAAAATAAAAAAAATTGGACTGGAGTTCTCTATTGTAACATTGAGTGGTGGGATAAGTATACATTTCAACTGGTAAGGAGTTGAAAAATAAATAAATATGGGAGGGAAGAGATTGTCCTTCGAATGTGATGACGACAGATTGGGAGGGCTTCCAGGAAACGATGCCCTCAGAGGTGTCCTTATAATTTAGCCTCCTGGCTTTTATGGGATTGCCGATATGTTGGGGGGTTGAAAGTGAAGACAGTATTTCTGGAATGGACAGATCGGTCGAGATAACTCTGACGAGGCCCATTCGAGTGACATTGAAAGTTGGGATGTACGCCTTGAATTTAGAATTTGATGAAATAAATATGTTTTTGATAAAGTTGTTGGCGGCTGAACCTGAGAGGAATTCAACAGAGATTCGGAAGCGACCCTCGGCTTTTTCACCTCCAAGCTTAATAGAAAGGTTCTTGCTATTTGATAGGAATTTACCAAATTCAAGAGGGTGGATGGTTTTAGCTTGCTCAGTTTTTTGAGCGTACACAATGAACGGGTCACAGGAATGAGAAGAATAAAAATTTGTAGGAGGAGGTTGAGAAAAAGCAGGTGAAGACTGAGAAGAAGAAGGAGAGTCATGCTTTATTGAGGAAGAGGGACTAAACTTCCTTTTTTTTGTAGTAGCCGGAATGACAGATTCACTGTCCGAAATTACTACATTTTCACCATCTGGGGGGTCAGGGGGAGGATCTGGGGGCTTTTCAGGGTGTCCAGGAGGGTCCTCCTCCATTGTTCACAAAATTACAAATGAAAAAAATGTATGGAAAGTGACAGAAATAAAAAAGGTTATAAATATCTGGAAATCAGCGACGAAAAGTGACTCCTGGAAGTTCAGAGGGGAGAAGAATCCTCAAGAAACAACACACTACACTTTTATTGACCAGAAAACATAAAAATATTATTTCTTCTAATAGTGCAAAATTATTTGGTGGTAACATTTTAAATTCAAAATAGATAACTTTGATTTAACCACTTAATTATTTACAAAAACCGACATGTTTCGTCAGCAAAGCTGACTTCTTCAGGGTTTTGACAGAACTAATTTAATAAAAAATTAAATAATTTAAATTAACTAATTTAATCAAAAATAGACATATACATTTTTTTAAATTAGTTCTGTTAAAACCCTGAAGAAGTCAGCTTAGCTGACGAAACATGTCAGTTTTTGTAAATAATTAAGTGGTTAATACAAAGTTATCTATTATTTTGAATAAAAATATTAGTTAAAATAATAAAAAAAAAGATTATTTTTTCTAGAGAAAAACAAAGTAACTGTGACAGCCAGATGTTCAAAATTCCTAGGTACCTATTTAAAACATCTAAAATTCTTGATTCGATTCAAACTATTATGGGAGTACCTACTTTAAATAAATTTATCAACTTAATGATTTTCAAAAATAGAATCCTGATTTAACATTTTGCAAAATGTCTTTCTCAAACAAGCGAACTGTCAAGCGTGCGATAGTTGTTAGGTTTTCTGAAATTATCCAATTTTCTGCGCAATTTTCTTAATTTTTCTCTCCGTAAGAACCATCCCCGTACTTCAAGGAATATTCTAAAAAAAGAATTAGCGAAATCGGTTTAGCTGCTCTAGAGATTTGCGCTTAGCAACACATTAAGCGATTCATTTTTATATTATAGATTAGCTTTTAAAATCAATATTATCGAAAACGAAGCATCACCTGCACAATTGTAGGCAAATAAGATACAGCGCCGATCAGCTGTTCGATGATGGCCATTTTGGATATGAAGTTCGCAGAGTTGGCCGTGGAGTAGGTAGCATTATGATATAGCATATTATACGATTTTTTCATACAGTTTAAAGTTTTTCAATATTTTAAATAATTGAGATACCTCTATTTTTGATACTGAATTATTTAGGCCTAAATAATGTTTCAATAAACTCCACAATTAAATCTCTATAAACAGTATGAAATAACGAATAACATGAAATGTTAATACCGATGGCTTGTGTCATACCTATATTTCAATACAGTGACTGGTGAGGAGTGACCTCAGCAATAAACATTCAATAATTCCAACTTAACAGTGTGTTTTAACGAGGCATTTAAAGATGCACTTTTTAATAAATTTTTTAAAACTCTACGTTTAATATTATTAAATAAAACTTATATATTCAGAATCATCGTTTATTGGTCTATATGAACATATTTTTTAAAGCCATAATATTTTTCACTGGAGTTCCTTATTCTCAATGAGCTGGAGGTGCCACACACTGAGACCATAAAAAATATGGTGTATATAAAAGGATGCACACAATTTGCTTGTAATGCTTTTATATACCAATATATCTGTCTAATGTATTTTCCCCAGGAGCTATTCAGAGAAATGTTATAAAAAATATATAATAAAGAGATACAAAATTATTCTTGGGTTTTGTTATAAATGATCTTCACAATAAAAAATAAATTTTATGCGTATTTCATGTAAATAAATACTATGGCTTTGAAAATTGGAAATATTAAATATCGGCGAGTAAAATTTTTTTTATGTGCGCCATTTTTTTTTTTTTTTTTTTTAACTTTATTTATTTCCATTTCTTTGTACATATAATTTATAATAGCAAATATTGTAAAATAACATAATATATAATAACAATTATGAACAAGAAATGAAAACCCACTAAGGCACTGCCTGAGTGTGGGTAATATTAAAACAAAATACTATATTTCCAAGTACCCAAAGTATAAATTAGACGTAAAGAAACATATTAAATATAAAGATAGTATAAAAAATAAGTATTACATAGGTAGAATAAGTGAAAAAGGTTTTTTCAGCTATTATAAAAATAAAATAAAAATATGGAGAAAAAGTTTAGAAGTTACAGCTAATGAGTTGTAGAAGGATGGATAAATTTATAGAAAAAGCGTTTCAACATCTACATTATTCAACCATAATTTTACCTCTTTTACATATTTTATCATTTTATTTATCATTTGAGTTTGTAGTGGTAGAAGGTTAAATGTACGAGGACCAATGAAACTGCTATGTGTCTGCAATAATTTAGTATTGGTTTGTGGGGTATAAAATATATTATTTATTCTTTTGCTCGTTCTGTTTTCATTTATTTCGAAATTATTTTTTTTTAAACACATATTTCAATGTTTGTAATATAAATAATTTACGTATATTAAATATTTTAGTTTCTTTGTATATTAAGTTGGTCGAGAATGTTTTATTTTTGTTATATATGACTTTAATTATGTGTTTTTGAATTATTTGTAGAGGCTTCATAAATGTATCAAGTGCACCACCCCATCCTATAATGCCATAAGTGATTGATGATTGCACCAGGGAAAAGTAGATCATTTTCAATTTTTCAATGCTTAGTACTTCCTTAAGTTTATAAAATATGTAGGTCAGATATCTTAATTTAGAAGTGATTTGATTAATATGTGATTTCCAATTAAGATTTATATCTATTGATACTCCTAAATATTTTATATTTTCGACATCAGTGAGTTCGTTGCACATGAAGCACATTTCTTGATTGCAACTAGTATTATGGATTCTAATTTTAAGGTTGTCTTTAGGTTTATTTTTAATGGTTTTATAAAAAGGTAAGTAAAATGTTTTGCTATAGTTTAAAACGAGTTTGTTGTATTTTAGCCATGTTGAAACCAATGAAATACAATCAGTTGCTTTCGAAAAAGTTTCTTTCCAATGATTACCATCCACTATTATTGCCGTGTCATCTGCGTAAGAAACAATTTTACCAGGGATTACAAAATTACATAAATCATTAATATACATTAAGAATAAAATCGGGCCAAGCACAGTTCCCTGTGGAACCCCGTTTTTTATCTTTGACTCTGAACTGTAATTATTCCCAATTTTTGTTTTTTGTGTTCTATCTGTAAGATAGTTAGAGAGTAGTTTTAATGTGTCTTTTTTGAAATCTAGTTGATTTATTTTTGTAATGAGTAAATTATGATTTACGGTATCGAAAGCTTTTCTTAAATCTAGGAATATGGCAAGACATTTCTTTTTTTTATCGATAGATGAGTATATCTTTTTTGTCAGTTCATATATCGCATCCTCGGTGCTTAGGTCTTTACGAAAGCCGTATTGGTTTTTCGATAGAATTTTATTTTTTTCTAAGTGTTCAATGACTCTAAATTTGATGCATTTTTCGAATATTTTCGAGAGGTTTGAAACAAGAGATATTGGTCTATAATTGTCTAATTTTTTCGTATCTCCAGATTTATGAATAGGTATTATAGTGGAGATTTTAAATTGCTCTGGAAAATGACCATTTTTGAGGCATAAATTAAAAATATGTTGCAATGGAGTTAGGACATGTTGTTTTATTTTTTTTTAACATATCACAAGATAATCCATCATTTCCCTTAGAGTTGTATGATTTTAGGTTATCAATATATTTTTCAATTTCATTAAAAGTAACAGGAGAAAAATATTCTATGGAGTTAATTGAATCATTATTTGAATCTAATTGAGAAGATGTCTCCATATAAGCATCATTAACATTAATGCCGGATGATTCAAGTACTACGTCTACTACATTTGTAAAATAGTTATTAAAACTTTCTGCAATGGTCGATTTGTTAGTTATTATTTCATTATTTATTATAACCTCATTTACAATATTTGAAGACATACTTTTTTTGTTGGCAATTTCATTTATAATATTCCAAGTTTTTTTAGTATTATTTTTAGCATTTTCAATTTGTATACTATAGTATTTCTTTTTGCAGTTTCGTATCAGCCTATTGAGTAATTTACAATACATTAGATATTTTGTTTTCAGAATAGGCATTGTTCTGAGATTATTCTTTTGGCAATCTATTTGATATTTAAACATTTCTCTATATAATTTATCTCTTTGTTTAATTGATATAATTAATCCAACTGTTATCCAAGGCTTAATTTTTTTATATTTATTATTAGTGACAATTATTTTACTTTCACTTTTTAGAGTATGATCTTTCAGAGTTTTATAGAAGTTCTCTAGTGCGAGATTTGGATTTTCTATTGATATCACATTTTCCCAGTTTTCTGACCGAAGTAAAGAGTTTAGAGTTTCATAATCAATGTCTACTTTTTCTAGATTTTCAGAATTTCGGTTTTGAGGAGTATTTTTGAAATGGTGTCCATAAAAGGTCGGGTATTTTACATAAAACAATAAAACTGGGGCAAGTGCGGTGAACTACTAGTGAATCCACAGTGGATTTGTTGGCATACTATGGGTACAGACCCCAAAAATTCACAGTTGATTTGTCAGCACGCTAGGGGTATAAACATCAGAATCCACAGTGGATTTTTGGCACACTATGGGTACAAACGTCAGAATTCCACATTGGATTTCTTGGCACAATAAGGGTTGATCAATAAGAGAATTATCTTTTATCTTTTTATATATTTTTATCTATAATAATTATCTTTTTATATATAATAATCTAAAATAATATATAATAATCCAGTATATTTTCCCAGCATATCACTATGGAGAGAAACCAACCAATGGCCCCGAGTCCCGGGCGGCCCTTAAATGGGCCAGGGGTGCGAAGAATCTCCCGGCTCAAAATAGTGAATTCAAAAATAAGATTGGGAACATGGAATGTTAGAAGTTTATACAGCGGTAAATTAGAGAATACGATACAGGAAATGGAAAGATTAAAAGTAGATATTCTTGGAATTAGTGAACTGAGATGGACTGGCAGCGGCATACACCAACATGAGAAGGGAAATCTATACTACTCGGGAAGTGACCCACAGGACAGAAACCGTCGAAATGGGATTGCTGTATTTGTCATGGAGAAGTATGTTAAATTTGTTAAGAATTTTGTACCCATCTCGGACTGAATAATATTATTACAATTACACCGTCAACCCATCAACATTAATATTATTCAAGTGTATGCACCAACAGAGGAAGTGAGATATGAAGGTGATGTGGAATCTTTGTATGACTCACTAGCCAGTACATTGCAAAGTTTGAAAGGAGGAGAAGTCAATTTTGTCATTGGAGACTTAAATGCCAAAATTGGTGAAGGTCGCCGCTCTCATATAGTTGGTGAATATGGCTTAGGCATAAGCAATCAAAGAGGTGATAGACTATACGAATTCTGCCAGGATAAAAATATGGTTGTATTAAATACCTGGTTTAAACTCCCTTTATACATGGAGATCACCTCAGGATGGAACAATCTATGATATTGTCAGGAACCAAATTGACTATGTGTTAGTAGACCATAGATTCAGGAACTATGTAAAGAGAGTCACCACATACCCTGGTGCGGACATTGGTTCTGACCATGTTTTGTTAACTGCCGATATTGTTTTACGCCTAAAACAAATAAAAAAGCCCAAAAACAAAATTAAAATGGATATCTCGAAACTCCACGAAGAAGTTGTCAGAATAGGGTATCTCAGACTTTGAATGTTAATATTAGGCTACTCTCTTGTGATCCATCGATAGAAATACAAACACAATGGGATAACCTTAAGTCAGTTATATGTGAAACCTGTGATACAAATTTGAAAGCTGATAAGCAAATTAGAAAAAAGAATTGGATGACTGACCACACTTTGAACTTAATGGATGAGAGCCGTAAACACAAACATAATGAGACACAATATAATTAAAAAGCCAAAGAAGAAAGAATGAAGTCACAGTGTGAAGAACTAGAGTCGTACTAATGAAAATGCTTGCGGATTGTAACGTTGACACCGAAGACCAGAATTTCATTAAAAACCTGTATTGGTTCCAAATAGCAGAAATAAGACATGGGAATGAGAGATCTAATGCAATTGCCATTCAGCGTGGAGTACGACAAGGCTGTATCCTGTCGCCACTATTGTTTAATCTCTACTCCAACTATGTCTTTAAAAGAGCCCTGAGTAATACTGAGAAGGGTCTGAATAACATAAGATACGGAGATGATACTGTATTACTAGCTGATTGTATCGATGACCTCCAAGACCTATTAAATCTTGTTAATAATGCTGGTGAGCAACTGGGCCTAACAATCAACGTCAATTAAACTAAATGGATGACATTTGGAAGACTAGATCACTCTGAATCAGTGATACAGTTAAACGGTTGCAATGTCGAAAAGGTGGAAAGATTTAGATACCTCGGCAGTATTCTCACGGATACTCTTGACCCAGATGTAGAGGTTAGGTGCAGAATTGAAGCAGCAAGAACTGCGTTCATTAAAATGAAATCCCTCTTCTGCAATGACAATATCAGCTTAAAACTAAGGCAGAGAATGCTAAAATGTTATGTATAGTCGGTTTTGCTGTATGGATGTGAAACATTGACCTAAAGTAAATACCATGAACAGGTTAGAGGCTTTTGAAATGTGGCTTCACTGGAGAATGCTTAAGGTCCCATGGACCGTCATGATCACCAACATAGAAATTCTCAGACGGGCTAGAGCAGATAGAGAACTGCTTTCATTAATAAAAATCAGGAAAATTTCATATCTGGGTCATATACTTCGAGGGGAGAAATATCACTTGCTCCATCTAATATTGAAAGGCAAGATAGAGGGTCGCCGAGGGCCTGGTAGGAGACAAATGTTTTGGCTGCGAAATATACGAGAGTGGACTGGCATTAGAAGTGTGGAGGAGCTATTCCGGGCAGCGCAAGACAGAGAGACATTTTCAAGAGTGATCGCCAACGTCGGGGGGACCTGATACGGCACACAAAGAAGAAGAATAGGAGAAAATGTCACTCACTTGAGATATTCTTTATCTACAAAATAAAATATATTATGCAGGACACAATGTTGTTTAGTTGTAATTTAATCAAATAAATTGAAAGGGACCTATTAAATTGACAGCACAGATTTGGTAAATTCAATATTTAATTAATATTTTCGTTGCATTTAGTACATAGATACACCCTTTAACAAAAATGGAGTAGTTTCACTGTTAAGATGTTGCTTTATACAGTAGATCTATGCCTTGATGATGGCCTTTCCGGTGTTCTCTCCGCGGAGCATGCCAACAAAAGCTTCGTACATATTTTCGAATCCGTTGGTGATGGTTTCCCTGTACTTAAGTTTTCCCCATTTGATCCACTGGAGGTTCTGGTTGATTCCCTCAATCCAGCGGGAATTCCAGCGGCTGACGATGAAGCCCTCCATCTTCAGCTCGTTGGAGACAAGGGCGGTTTGCACCATTGCAGCTGAAAGAAAAAACATTGATATTTACAAAGCTTGTTGGATATTTAGGTGAAACATAGAACATCTGGCGCCGCGGGATTTGAATGATTAAGAGTAGCACACGAGACTTTACTTTATAATATAATTTTTCGAAGAAAACTTCTTCTAAAAGGTTGTTACTTTGTGATGTCATTATTTATTTATTAAAAGAAAATAACTTAGTTTACATCACTTTATTTTTTATATTTTATAATATCAACATGTTTCGTGAACCAAGTTCACTTCTTCAGGAATAAAAGTATACTAAAGTTAAAAAATTAATTATAGATTACATGAGAGAAGAAATTGAAGGAGGGGGAAGGGTTGACAATGGTGGGAGTTTCGAAGAATTGGGGATTACCAAGCTATTAGAAGTAAAAGGCCGGTTAAGTGGGAAGATATTTAAAACAGGGTTAGCAAAAATTTTTTGCTTATTAATTATGTCAGCTTTGGAATTAACATTTTTTCTTATTTCTAAAATTTCTAAATTATTGATTTGCGATGTTTTATATCCTGTATGTAATATTTGAAGACCTGAATTTATGTCAAAGCTATGATCATATTTTAATAAATGGTCTGCGAACTCAGAATCGCTATTGCCATTTAGTGCTCTGAGGTGCTCTTTAACCCTAATCTCAAAGTTTCTATAAGTTCTACCTATATAAAACGAACTACAATCATTACAATTGAGTTTGTAAACCCCTGATTTTTTTGTTTTTATTTCGCTATCTTTATTGTTGAGTATATATTTCTTCAATTTGTTATTTGTGTAAAACGCTGGTTGAATAGTACCGGGAATATTTTTACTAATAATTTTTGACGTATCGTTGTCGACAAATAAAATTCTACGCCAATGTTTATTGTTATCTTTAGAAATAGGGTAAGTATATAATTTGAAAAAATTCTGTTTAATTTTTTTATTTAGTATTTCATCTATCAAATTAGTAGAATAGCCATTATTAATTGCTATTTGCTTTATGAGATTTAATTCAAAATTATAGTTAAGAGCTGACAAAGGAATTGTAATTAGTCTATTAATCATAGAGTGGAAAGCCGCTAGTTTTTGAGAAAAGGGATGATTTGAAGAATTATGTATAACAATATCAGTATACGTATCTTTACGGAAAATATTGAAATCTATTTTTGTACCTGTTAATGTTAAATTTAAATCTAAGAAATTTAAGCTCTTATCTTTACCAATTTCCAGTGTAAATTTAATGTTTTTGTGTAATTTATTTAAAAAATTTAAGAATATGTTCAATTGTCTTTCTGAACCTAACCAAATGCAAAATATATCGTCAACATATCTTTTCCAACAATACACATTTTTAAGTAATAACGCACCGCTATTAAAAATCTTATTTTCTAAATTATTTACAAAAATATCTGAAATCAAAGGACTCGTACTACTTCCCATAGCTAATCCATCCTTTTGTTTAAATATAGTATTATTAAATTGAAAGTAATTTTGTTTAAAAATAACATCAAATAATAAAGTAAAATCATGAATTAGGTCTTTCGGCAAAGTTGAAGAATTTAACAAATTATAAATAATGGTTTTACTCTCTTCTATTGGAATACTTGGAAATAAATTAACTATATCGAAAGAAACCAACATAGCATGGTTAGGGATTTCCAAATCCTTTAAATAATTAACCAATTCTAATGAATTCTTAACGGTGTATTATATTATTATTATTATTATTATTATTATTTATTATTATTATTAGAATTAACCAATTCTAATGAATTCTTAACACCGTTAAGCAGACCATTTATTAAAATATGATCATAGCTTTGACATAAATTCAGGTCTTCAAATATTACATACAGGATATAAAACATCGCAAATCAATAATTTAGAAATTTTAGAAATAAGAAAAAATGTTAATTCCAAAGCTGACATAATTAATAAGCAAAAAATTTTTGCTAACCCTGTTTTAAATATCTTCCCACTTAACCGGCCTTTTACTTCTAATAGCTTGGTAATCCCCAATTCTTCGAAACTCCCACCATTGTCAACCCTTCCCCCTCCTTCAATTTCTTCTCTCATGTAATCTATAATTAATTTTTTAACTTTAGTATACTTTTATTCCTGAAGAAGTGAACTTGGTTCACGAAACATGTTGATATTATAAAATATAAAAAATAAAGTGATGTAAACTAAGTTATTTTCTTTTCATAAATTATAATATAATGTTATATAGTTCATAAAGCATTGGTTTACGAGAGTCAGAGTGAAGCGTAGGTGGTGTGTGAACTGTGCAAAGCCTTCACATGACTCATTGATGGGTGGCTAAATGCAAAATAATAATGCTCTGGTTATCAAGATGGAGTTATAATAATTAATAGGAAGTAATAAATTCTTACCTTGAGGTAATTTAGCCGGATCTTCATTGTAGGCAGAGACGGAACCGCAAACTGAGACTCTTCCAAAGCGGTTCATCTGATAGAGGATTACAGAACTCAACTCTCCTCCAACCTATAATTAAGGTTCATTCATTAGGTGCAACAGGTGCTGTCATCCAACAAGTTTCTGGAAACTCTTCAGTAATAATTTAAAATTTCCATAAATCGTTTTTTGAAATTTCATAAATGCCAGTTTATGGATTATGTACTTGGAATGGACATTTTTTGATATTATATTAATTGTTTTTCAAGGTATAATCCCGTTAAACCGCAATTCAGCAGATTGTCAACAGGATGTTAATCTTCAATTACAATTTAAATATACGTACTCTACAGATTGTCACAATTAACACACATGACTTGACAGCCCCCTTGAGGTGATTTTTCACAAAAACGGCGCATTATAAATTATCCAATTATTATTATTAATATAAACAATCTCTACTTAGTAACCATTGTTTTTGTAGAATCGCAATTTTTTATACTACTTGGTAATAAATGTATTAAATATTTTTGGGACGTTATATTCCATGGTTCACTGTCCATAGTTATTGTTATATTTTGGAACAAGTATTCCTTCATTCTACGTGAACCTTGTATAATGTTTATGTTCCATTTTCCTCTTATAATCAGAGATTATTTCACATATGCTGAATCAATTATGAAGGATTTGAAAGTTAATTTATTACTCCAGAAAAACTTGTACTTTTATCTTGTGACTGAGGGCTCTGTTGTAACCTCTCTTTCTGTTGAATGCAGCTTTCACAAAAACCACAGCGGTTAATCTACTCTTAATCCCATTTCAATACAACTTTAGCTAAATAAATGTATTATATATATATACCTATTAGGGTTTACAGTTTATTTTTCAATTTAAAATGAAAAATGCTTACATTGTCAAAGTAGCAGTCTATTCCGTTGGGGGCGGCCTCCTTCAGTGCTGCGGTGGGATTTACTGTTTTGTAATTGAAGGCATGATCAAAACCCAGCTCTTCCTTCAGCCATTTGCATTTAGCATCAGAGCCGGCAAATCCGATGACTTTGCAACCTGCACCAGACAAACAAATATTATAAAACACATAAAGAATTAATTTATTTGCAAATCCAAATGGCCCAGTGCCAGCTCTTCTTCTTCAAACGATAGAGGAAAGTTGGCGGAGGTCATTTATTTTAAATTTTATTTTTTATATGAATACCAGGAGTCCCAACTGCTCCCGTCTGAAGCCAGTGAGACTATGGCATCCCCAATTGGGGTATGTTGTGAGGCTGAAGGTAATGGGGAGGGGAAGGAGATAGGGAAGGGAAAGGTGGGGAAGTACCTGGCTATTCAGATCTGGTCACCAAATACGGCTAATGCCATTTTAAGCAACGTTTCAATTCTGAATGGTGGTCTTACCACCAGGGCGATACAGAGTATCTTCCACTATGGAACGTGTCGCAAATATACTATATATTATTTTAAATGAATAAATTGTGAAATAACTCAAATTAATCAAATAAAATTTATTTGCCACGCCGGGATTCGATCCCGCGACCTGCGGTGTGCGAGTCAAGAGACTACGCCGGCAGTCAAAATGGGTCATAATGGGAAGCTGAGGTTATTCAGTTAGGTCAGCTGCATCAGGAATCATTTGATTCAGCACAGATGTGTCTCAAGGAAACTAGTGAAGTAGACATTCTTCAATGACACATTCTGTTTTTAATTTTTTTTATGAGGCCACATCACACAATTCAGAATCCTTAAGACCCCATTTAAGTGTCATAAATATATACTCAATATATACATTCTCAATTTGGGTGTCTTTCAAGACTGGAGAAAGAGTGGAGCGGAAGGAGAAAGGCAAATGTGGCAAATCTGTGATCTGTCACTGTCTACTTGAAATTTCCAAAACTGCGGAAAGCCCGATCAACATCCGAGACTAGTAAGGGGGCATACATTAATTACGTGAGCTCAAAAGAGGGGGGGGGGGGGTCCAGCAAAATCTGACGTTACTTGAAAAGAATATACCAAGTGGCCCAAATTTATCTCACCAAGGGGGGGGGGGTCTAGATTGGAAGAAAAACTGCTCACGTAATTGATGTATGCCCCCTAAGTGCTTTTTTTTTGAGGAACAACACTTTTTAATAGAAGATATTCCTTTTTATGTGTGGAAGATTTTTTTAATATACTCGTATATGTGCATGAACATATTTTGTAAAATGGTAAGTATTTCTATTTTGAAAAAGTTGCTCTGTACATCGCGGTCAGTTTTTTTACCATTCTTAAGAATTTTTATTTAATAGATCAGACTGCAATAATTGGTTGTTAAATGAGGTAACGGGTTATAACATTTTGGTGTCAGGTTAGTTCTGTAATACTGACGAACCTTTGATTTTGGCAATCTGACCGACGTGAGAACCAACGGCCCCCGCAGCTCCTGTTACCACAACAGTCTCTCCTTCCTTCGGCTGGCACAGCTCTAACAAGCCGAAGTAGGCAGTGTTTCTACAAATTAACAAATGTAATACATTACTTAACCACTCGGACCCATAACTTGTTTTCACGATAATATGACATTACCAGGCGTGTATCGGAGTTATGGCTTCCACAAGACGTTTTATTGTATTTAAAGCCTCTTTTGAGCGAGTTTACAAGCTACCAGCCAGCAAGTTTAAAAGCGCCAAATCGGCGAGTGCGATTGTGATGGTGACACATAAAACGTTCCACTCGCTCAGTAGCGAACTAGCTAGCGAAAAGTTGAGCTAAAGTAACGATTCCCGCACAAACTAATTATGTCATTTTGTAGAAAACTGAGAAATTCACAGCTAGCTCACCGTTAGTAGCTATTATTTGCCGGCTACTTAACAGATTGTACAACGAATAATCCAGATCAAGCAGTAGTTTGACAGTTACGAAATCAGCTGTTAGCGGGCCACCATCTCGCCATCCGCCATACACGCTAGCAAGTAGCGAGTAAACAATCTGCTAGTTAGCTAGTAATACAATTACAGTGAACGAGTTTACTAGCAGATAGTGAATTTGCCAGCTAGTAGCTTGTAAACTCGCTCAATGTCATCGAGGATTTAGCAATATGTTGGGTGTATTATCTTACCCTGGCATACCGAGGACACCAAGACCGAGGGAAGAGGAGAGGTCTCCCAGCTCGGGAAGGAGGTAGGTGGGGGTGAGGATGGCGGGCTTGTCGAAGTTCTTGCCACCGTCGATGGTGTAGTCCCTCCAGCCGTAGTACGACACCACCAGCCGTCCAACGGGGTAATCTTTATTTCTGCTCTCGACGATTCTGTTAAAAGAAAAGAATATGTAATTTTTCAAAATAATGGAATAAAACCTGAAGGAAAAGAGAATTGGTGAAAATTTACAGGGTCACCTCTCATTAAAGGGTCAATGGTAATAGTTGATACACCATTAGACACAGAGGTTTTTTTTTAGTGACCGACCGAAGGCTCGGTTTCGGTTTCGGCAGAAAATCTGCCGAACCTTCGGCCGCACCGAAACTCTGCAAAAGATCTCAATAAATGGTAAATTTAGTCTTAAGCGTCGGTGACACGGGGCGAGTTTACAAGCTACTATCTGGGAAATTCACTATCTGTTAGTAAACTCGCCCAGTGTCATCGTGTTACTTGCTAACTAGCAGCGACTAGCAGATTGTTGACAATCTACGAAAAAAAGTTGAAAGGTCGTCAACTTTACTCGCCTACATGCTTGCTCCGCTCGCTCGTGATTGGTTTATTTATGTTTGCAACATGGCTTCCAATAAACAGCTGACTTCGACTGTCAAACATCTGAAGAATTAGTTCACGCAGGCGTCGTTATTCTTGTTACTGGCGCTAGCAGCGGCCTCAGTTTCCTA
Organism: Limnephilus rhombicus; assembly: GCA_929108145.2. Taxonomy (NCBI): domain Eukaryota; kingdom Metazoa; phylum Arthropoda; class Insecta; order Trichoptera; family Limnephilidae; genus Limnephilus; species Limnephilus rhombicus. Next base: position 1,052,358 of record OV815282.1, read on the forward strand.
CGCTTCTGAGCGAGTGGACAGTTTTGTGTGTCATCATGACAATCTCACTCGCCGATTTACCCGCTTTTAAACTCGCCGCGTGTCATCGACGCTTTAAGAATGTTGTGATTGTAAACGAAATTTAAATTAAAATACTCAATTAATGAGGTCCTTCCTTTATAACATAAGTGTTGATTATTGACAAATTTTGGTTCCAAGAGGTAGTTTACATGTTTGTTTAGTAATATCAAAAAAAAAAAAAATTCACGTATTTCAATTTCAATTTTGTTCATATATTTTGTTTTTTATTTCATTTAAGACATATTAACTGTTTGTATAAGTGTAAAAAAAAAGCCAAATTTCAGAAAACAATAGATTTTTAACGTGTCTAAAACAGTTTTGGCCGAAACTGAGACAGCTACCGAAGATTCGGTTTCGGTTTCGGTGGAAAATCCTGTTTCGGTCGGACACTATTTTTTTAATGAATATAATATTAATTACAATTACGGCTAAAGGTCAAATGTCGTAATAATATAGGCAAACGGTTGCTTTTATAATTACTAAGGCAACGACACGGCATGTCATGATGGCATAACAGGAAGGCAAAGTGTATGGGTAGAAAGATGCCTTTTATTTTAGTGAAAAATTGAGCAGGAAGCTTCTCGCGGCCCCCTTTTGTGAGAGAAGGCTCATACTGAACGCCTTGAATTGGGCGACCGGAGCGGCCTGAGAACAGGTGTACCAAATTTAGGGGTCAACTACCTGTGCCCTTAGTAGGCGCACACTCCTCGCTTTATCCACATTCAAACATCGTTTTTTTCTTCATATACTGTTAAAAGAGAAAAGTTGATCACCGTAAACGGGATGAGGGTGAATTTACTCCCATTATTCATAAATTCGATTAAGTAACTCAGGTATAAGACTAAATATTCCTGTTAGCGAAAATTCGTTGGAAATTGAGTTTTTTCAATTATTTTTATGCTTGATGTAATGAAAATAATTGAAATGCTAACAAATAAGTATGCTGCAAAAAATTCTTTAAACGTTAGGTACCTACTCTGGATTCTAAAATGAAGATGTGGAAAGACACCGCCACGGAGGACAAAATGTATACGTTTTTAGCCACGATTATGACTCGATTATTATAAAATCCATATTTTTGTTGGAAAAAACACAGTAAAGAAATTCTGGACAAACAATCCAATAATTTAAACTTCTTTCTTCATAGTCTCATTTTCCAGAGAGAACTTTTCTTTATACTTTTCCTGCGAGCCCTTCAATTTTCAGATAACGGTACTAGGACAATCGATAAATTACATTAAGTATATTACCTCAAAAACGAGGACTTTCATACAAAAAAAATCCATAACTCCATATCCATAATTCGAGGACTTCCATACAAAAAAAAAACAATTTTAGTTTTCGGAAAAAAAAACGTCAACAGCAACAGTTTTAATTTATGTATAATTATTTCAATTTATGTAGCGCCGTTTTGCGAAAAATCATTCAGAATTGCACTGTACATACAAATATATAATGTAATGAGAGAAATCGCGCAAGCTCCAATACTTTCTCGCACACACCTAATATGGCGTCTTTGTCTACAAACGTAGGATACCGTAGCAATTGTTTTGATTGATTTAGCGCCACTAGCGGTTGGCGGCAGGCGGGCTATCCTAGTATCCTGTATCCTGTCGGCGCCTGCCAGTTGTTCATAAATAGTACTGCGAAGCGCACGTCTTTCTGTAGGTGACGAATGTTTTCGTATTCACTGACCGGCGTTAATGTAAGTACCTAAATTTCAATGTTTTTGATTTAGTTTTGTTTTGTTTTATTTTAAAAGCAGATTGTGCCGTAAATAGAAATATAATGTCGTAATATAGCGTGAAACAGTATGATTTAAAGTGGTTTTTGTTAATAAAGTTTTTTGGATATGGTTATCGAAGATAGTAATCAATTTGAATGGTGTAAAAATGAAGTATGTAAATGAAACTAAATCTATAGCAATATAATGTCGTAATGTCGCGTGAAACATTATGAATTAAAGTGTTATAATGTTTTGAGTAAATTGAATACCTTGTTGTTTGATCCAGTCTTTGATGTATTTTTTGTGAATGTCTTTGTAGTTAGTAGTTGCTTCAATGTGGTGGGCATGTAGTTATATAGTTTGATTGCGTAGTACTTAAAGTTTCTTTGCCCGTATGAGGTATGAGTTATCGGTATGTTTAATGTTTTTTAGTGTGGAGGCCCTGGTTTTACTTTAATTGAGGTTGCATTTGGAATGTGAAGTTTATGTTGGAAAAGGATAGTAGTACAGATTATAGTAATAATAGTAGCATCTAAGAGAAAGTTGTGATTTGATTGAACGGCGAACTCCTAAAAACAGTAGAATCTACCAAATATCTAAGACATATCATCCACGATAAATTAACAGATGATGAAGATATTGACAGGCAGAGGCGCGTACTGAGCATAAAATCCAACATGCTCAGTACAAGATTTCGGCTATGCAGTCCACGGGTAAAAAGGATGCTATTCCTAGCCTTCTGCACAACCCTGTACACATGCGAGCTTTGGGCAACCTTAAAAAAAAGAACCATGGAAAGGCTTCGGGTGCAATATAACAATGCTTACCGTCTGATGTTTGGACTCCCTCCAGTGCCTCCTCAATGTTTACAGAAGGGCGAGTTCCAGGATTTAAAGCTCTATTAAGAACCAGGATTGCAGGACTGAGGGGGGGGATAAACCACTCCAGAAACATTCTCATAATAGAATCTTGACTTCAGGATCGAGCTTAGAAGAACATTGGAGGAAGACACTGGCTCCCATAACCCCAGACTGATTTTTTTATTTATTTATATATATTTTTTGTTTACTTGTATTTTTATTTTATTTTCTTCTTATTACCATATTTTATAAATATCTATGTGTTTTATGTATGTACTTACACACTATATAGGATGTGTGGGATTGCACTCACCTCCCCACATTCTGGAATAAAGACCTTTATTTATTTATTATTAGTCATTATATGAATAAGACTGAATTAAAAATATAAAACTGTTAGGAGTAAGTGTAAAATTAAACAAAACTATTAAATTATGCCAATTCTTTAAAGATGAATCTAAGAAAACAGATTACTAATTACTTAGATAATAGAAAACTTAATTAATACAAAAGAATTAATTTCTGTTGCTTAATGTAAGAAATGTTAAATAAAAGTTGATTTTTACCCAAACATTTGTAGTTTCAATTTTATCTTATAACTTATAAAATCTGTAGTTTCAATTTGATTTTAAAACTTATAACATTATTTCAAAGATGCGGGATCCCCCGGGATCCGCGCGGGATTGCAATCCCTAGATACACTACAACTGGCCCTGTATAAAGGGTTGCACGGCCTTAATCCAGCAGAGATCCAGAACTATTCCAAGGGCTCAATACTTGAAACTAATAGTGAGATATGTTGGGCAAGTCCACTTCAGTAAGGTGAAAGAGTATCCAGTGGAATTCCTTATCTCTCGTAGAGATATCCAGATTAAATCGTAGGGTTCAGTACCTGAGAGCAATAGTGAAATATTGTTTTCCCCACTTTTATAAGGTGGAGGAACTTCTGGAGATTTTCTGCTTCCAGATTACAGTTGGTGATTACGCGCCGCCGGAAAAGAAACCCAAAGTTGAATCGACCTCAACTTTCATTCTATAAATTGACCATGGGTTTTTTAAAATGGATCTGGTGAAAATACAATGTTTGTGCAAACAGTGTCCCAGGAGACACGGCATTAGACTCACCTCGCAACCTGAGACCCGATCATATCAGAGCCTACTGGGTAGCGTAACATGTAAGTCCTCATCCATGGGTCCACGCTCAGAAACTCGGCTTTGCAAAGGAATTCTGAAAACAACCAAAAATTAACAATTTAGTTTACTTTCTCCAAATCATTAAATTTGTCTTCATTATTTATCTTGAAATGTTAAAAGACTGAGTTGATGAGATTGAGAGTTGATGTGGACCACCATTCAGAATTGAAATGTTGCTTGAAATCGCCTTAACCATGTTTGGTCCCAGATCTGAATAGCCACGTTCCTCGACTTTTCCCCTACCCAGTACCTTGTCCCTCAATTACCTGTCCCGCATAAAAGTAACACAAACCAAGTAGGTTACAAAATTATATGGAGCTCTAAAATATAAACAAGAAAATGGAGAACCAAAATATTAGAGAAATTTAAAATTAAAAGATTTATTTGCTTTAACCACTTTTAATGTCTATAAAACCGACATATTTCGAGAGCAATACTCCCCTTTTCAGGGTTTATTAAAAACTTATTTAACAACTATTTTAACAAACCCTGAAGAAGGGAGTGTCGCTCTCGAAACATGTTGGTTTTATAGACATTAAAAGTGGTTAAAACAAAGAAATCTTTATTTTTAATTAAAAATGGTGCCACAAAATAAATTTGCTGCATTTGAAGAAGTATTTGAGAAATCACTTGCCATTGCCATTGTGATTTGCAAATAAAAATAATATCAATTTGCAAAAATGCAACCACGATTCAATCTTCACTTAAAATAAAATATTTAAAACCATAAATTTAAATATTTCTATTTTTGATATTTTGATATTTTCTGATGAATAAAATATGTGGTGGAATTCCATCACATTAATGTATAGAAACAATTTAAAACTTTTCAACTTTTATTTCTGACCGTTACCGGTTTCAGCCTGTCATGGCCATCTTCAGACTGGTATAAATTTTCCTTAAACTATGACCCAATATTTGGGGAGGGGATATAAAGGGTGCTAAACAATAATTTTATTAAAATTATATGGATGTTCCCATCGTAGTTAATTTATATTATCAGTTATTAAAACTGCAGAAGAAAAAATTCTTCATGAAATTCTTCATGTTTAAGTTTATGCAAACTAATATAAATTTCTCAATAAAATTTAAAAAAAACGTATAAGCTGTTGAGGGAGCGGGCAGGATCGGCAGAGACGGGAGATAAATGAAAGGTGTCAGTCGATGTAGTAAGTCAGTCTTTATTTGTAGCTAAGTAGTGAGGGTCGGAGAAGTGGTAACAAGATGTATGCGGAGTGCCGTGGATGAGATGCTGCAGGCGCACGGAGGTGATGGTGTGGTGAAGGTCGGTGATGGTGAGCAGAGTTCGAGTCTGCAGATCACCGGCGCGTTGCTCGACACCGTGGCGGTGGAGATGACTTATCTTCCAGGCCGTTGCTCGACGCTTTGAGTGGCGGAGATGAACGATGAGTGGCTCTGTGAGCTGAGCCACCAGCAGGTAGTCCTAGCGAGGCGGAGCGTATTTCCATGGCAGCGAAGCACGGTGGGCTTCGGGGTGCCATGAAATGGTGAGCTGATCCTTTGGCTGAAGGTGGCGTCGAACCTTATAAGTCACGGGATGTAGCTGTTCTATGGAGCTGAAGACACGATGGGCCTTATAGCTGAGACGTGGTGATGGACCTCGGGAAGCTGCCCTGGATGCGTGGAGATGCCATGCAGGAACACTTGTGCGGAGATCTGTTACATGTTGAGATGTTGACTGACTGTTGAACTGAGACTGAATAAGCAAGCGCAGAGTTGAGTCGCTTTATACACTAGCGCGACCGGTGGAGTAATTTTCCATTCGCCGGCAATGTGTACACTGGAAGGTACTCGAACATACCCGGTGCTGAATAATCAGGCCGCTTATAAATTGAGACCTTTCTAGGCGGTGGCGATATTATTATTTATCGAGACGGCGCGCGGCGCGGCAGGCGGCCGAAGTCCAGCGTGGCCGGTGTAGGTAGGTAGGTATGTACCCAGCGGCACCTTGCGCGGTAGGTATGTACATAGATAAGTAGCTAGCGGTATCGCGCGAATATTAGATGGTTCTCGTGTCTTCTTTTGATGGCGAAAAGATAATGATGTGTCGCCACACTGTTAAGAAAACAATTGTAACATTTTGTCGTAAGCATGACATTATTAAAAAAAATTGGCGCAAATCTGTAAAAAACCCTGGAATAGTCTAAACTAATCTAGAAAATAATCCAATCTAAGTAAAATCATTTTACACAATTAAAGTAATTTTATGTTACATTAGCGCCAGCCTGAATTAAAGTAATTTTATGTTACATTAGCGCCAGCCTGAATTAAAGTAATTTTATGTTACATTAGCGCCAGTCTGAATTAAAGTAATTTTATGTTACATTAGCGCCAGCCTGAATTAAAGTAATTTTATGTTACATTAGCGCCAGCCTGAATTAAAGTAATTTTATGTTACATTAGCGCCAGCCTGAATTAAAGTAATTTTATGTTACATTAGCGCCAGCCTGAATTAAAGTAATTTTATGTTACATTAGCGCCAGCCTGAATTAAAGTAATTTTATGTTACATTAGCGCCAGCCTGAATTAAAGTAATTTTATGTTACATTAGCGCCAGCCTGAATTAAAGTAATTTTATGTTACGTTAGCGCCAGTCTGAATTAAAAAAACACTTACAATGATGACACAAATTTCGAGAGTTCATTGAATCACTACCAAAACTGGTATTTTTAATTATTAAAAAATATAAAATAATTGACAAATAACAAATAACTTAAAAAATATAAAATATCAAACTCATTAAAAACGGTTGAAAAAAAACTTCCTTTTTTTAAAGTTCTAGGCCCGTGGTCGTCAAACTGCGGCAGATATTTGTGCAGCCCACACAGATATTTGTGCGGTCCGCACAAATCTCTGGCGCTTTCTTTTTTTTGTTGTTGTTTATAATTTTTTTTTCAGTTACTGTTGTATATGTTATGTGTCAAGGTAAGCATTTGGGTTTTACCGAACGCGTATGAAGATTCACGATCGCCTGTGAGCTCTCGGCTCACAGAGCTCCACTTCTTCGCTAGACAGCCGATGGGCTGAATATTATATTCAATTGTACTATTATTATATTCGACAATAAACCTTTCGTGTACCAAGTACCTACGGAGTTTCAATTAACAAACACTAACGAATACTGGAGATTAACCCGACGTCGATGACACTGGGTCACAATGACCCGAGGCGATTTAAAACGGCCGTATTTTTTTACTCGTCTACCGTTCGACTTGAGCGCTTGAGTAGCTGGAGATACAACCCCCTTCTACCCGCACCACCGGCGTGCTCAGTGCGACGCCGCTTGCGGAAGGAGATACAGGAGATATATGAGGAAAACGGGTTAATATGACCAATAGTCGTAATGAAATTCTACAGTTATTTTTCCATAGTTGATTTCGCATGTGTTTCTTACTAAGATAATAAAAAGTTGATTTATAAAATATACTGGTATTATTAATATTTTTTTATGAGCAAAGAACCCATAATAATAAATAATTTTCAAAATCAAGATAACCCTTTCAGATTTGGTACAACCCATCGATAAAATTCGGGTCACGATTACCCGTCGTCATTTACCGCGTAATTATTTTCACATCATTGACGCCGGGTTAAGGGCCAAGTATTCAAGAATTTGTGGTGATACGGGAAGATAAGGCATCATCCCGTAAGCAATACATCACAGTTACAATTGTAATAAATTTAGCTTTTTCTTTTCTTTTCAAATATTTTGTTTATATATACCCTTATGATTTTATAATGTTGCTTATAATTGATATTTTAAAATGTACCCAATGATGCGGGAAGTCCGTAAGAAAGCAGTTTGTTACAAGCCCTGGGTGCCAAACCCGGTCAAAGGCCTTGAAATGTCCTGTGCAACCGTTTGGGTCTCACCAAAACGTTCCAGGCCAGGCCCCAAATATGCGTCACATACACTAGAAGATCACCGCACAAGCAGTTCTGCCGGAATCCGTATTGACGGTCGTTAATAATTTTGTTCATCTCGAGAAATGTGAGCAGTTTGTCATTGATCACACGTTACATAACTTTTTATACTTTACAATTTGGGAGGCGGGAATGGGTACCGCCGCCCCGGGAACCTTTATTGGATAACCAACACCTCTGCTATAGGTCACCCTAAGTGGTTCGCTACGTTTGGTGATTTAGCAGGGGTGCCCGGGTTCATGGGGTGAGGTTTGTCTAGGTCTTGGAGGCGGATGACCAGGACACACTGAACCCCAGATTCCTACCCATCCCTTAAACCCTTTTCCTTCCCAGAACTCTCCTCTTCTTCCTTTCCTTAAAAAAAACCCTCCACACAGCATCCCCAAAGATGACATAGGCCCTGAGAGAAATCATCTTCCTCAGGGCCTCCTGTGTGGAGCTCATGTAAAAAAAAAACTTTTGACAGCACAGATGTGATCGCTATGGGGTGGTAGTTGGCCGGGTTGGAGCGGTCACCCTTCTTTGGAATAGGGTAAATGATCGCTTTTCTCCAACCAGAGGGCACAGAGCCAGACTTCAGGGACATTTTGAAAAGCTTTGTCAAAATTTGAGCTATTTCTGCAGCGCACCTCTGCAATACCAGGACAGGTATTCCGTCAGGCTCGCTTTATTAACTAGCTAACCTAGCTTTATTGATATCAAGCCCTCGTAAGACTTGGAGTATATCCCGTTGCCGGATCCTCAGCTTTTTCATATGAAAACTGCAATGAGGAACCGACGGCGGGATAGCCCCTTGATCATCGAGGGTCGAGTTTTCCGCGAACATTTTGCCTAATAAGTTAGCCTTTTCGGCGGCGGTATTTGCTAGAGAACTGTCAGGTCTGATAAGAGGCGGCAGACTGGGTTTGCAGAAATTGCAACCTATTGAGCCCGCAAGCGACCAGAACGCTCTGCTGCCATGCGGGCACGCAGCCAGCTTTCTGCTGATCTAAAGTTTTTTTAAACTAAAATTATTGATGATGAAAAAAAAATCACATTAATTTTTTATTAGACAAATGCATTACAAACGTTATTGTTACCTCACCTTTTTTGTCATTCCATGTAAAAATAATTAATAAAAAATTTCCAAAGAGTCATAAATTCTTTCAAATTGCGATCCGAAACTTTGGTTTCATAAAGGTGTACAATTTACTTCTTTTGTGGTTAACTTTTAGATTTTAATATAAAGTGTGGTGTTTTCTCTTTCTAACTCTTATATCATATTTCTCACTATGATAGTAAGAGAGACACAATGATTTCTATGAGACCTATATGAGTTGTTCCAAAAAACTAACAAATTAACCTCAGGGGTTATATACACAAAAAGTAATAACAAGAACCTATCTACATTAAAAAATAATAATACTCTAAACATTCACAATGCAAGATGATTGTGATTACTACATATTTACAATTTGAGGCAATAGGGAATAAATAAATAAGTAAATATAATTTGGTATACCTAAAAAATAAACAAAACACACTAATAGAAGAGTTAACATGGGTATACACAATTACGATTACAAATTGATGTCATTAATAATAATAATAATAATAAATTTGGACAACTTATATAGCGCTGTTTTTGCGAAAAATCGCCTCAAGAGCGCTGTGTGTATTAACTCTTTGATTAGTGAGTTATTTTTTTGTTGTCTACATCGTGGGAGTGAGTTATTTTTCAAGTTTTTCTTAATTTTTTAATCGATTTAATTAATTATCTTCTTACCTTGTTTTATTACACAGGTTAATTTCGGAGCTTTTTTATTACTATATATAACCTTTTCTTATTGCATTGTAAATTTACTTGGACAAATTCAGTGGTTCTCAACATTTTACTAAAAGTGTTTCGAAAAAAAAAATTATAAAAAAAGAAATGTACATAAAACATAATACTAAAAATAAAAGTAAAGTGTAAATTCAGTGGTTCTCAACATTTTACAAATAAAAAGTTTTCAAATTTTAATTTTTTTTTATTTACTTATATAAAAAGAAATATATAATGTAATAAAGGCATAATACTAAAAATAAAAAAGTGGACGTATTCAGTGGTTCTCAATATTTTACAAATATTGTTTTCAAAAAAAAAATTATTCATAAAAACAGAAATGTACAGTAATAAAAACATAATACTAAAAATCAAAATAAGGTATAAATTTAGTGGTTCTCAACACGTGATTAATGTTAGATTTAAATTACTAGCAAAAATATTCTTTTCATGTGGTATTCCTCAAAACACGGATACATACATACGTATATATATACAAACATTCTTCTACTAAAATGCAATGTTCTGTAAAATTTTTGAGTAAATCCATCGATTACTTTCCAAGGTTTGCGGCCACAAACATACGGAATCAAAATTTGTATATATATAGTAAAATGTTGAGAGCCACCAAATTTGTCCAACTTTGAAATTACAAACACGGCATAGAAAAAACTAAATAAAGTAGTACTGCCGCACGTATGCGACAATACTCTATCTGGATCGTCCGAGTGCCGCCGCACACGTGCGGCAATACTTCTCAAAGGGTTAACATTAAGGAAACTAGATAAGGAATTTATAGATTAATTTTATTTAAAATCAGCAAATATTAAATAAGGAATAATTATTAAATGACACCAGTAAGTACCTCCATCCTGTAGAGGGGGAAGTTCCTCTTCCACAATCTTCAGATCGGACTTCTTGGGTTCCCCCTGAAAGTGCTTGGTGAGAATGTATTTCCTCGCCTTGACCATGTTTGTTGCTGTCTGTACTCTCTGTAGAGTCTGTATATATAGTAGTGTAACAATTAATCTACCCGACAGCCGTGGTGGGAACTGTACTGATTGAATATTGGCCCATCAGCCGGTGGACAAAGTTCAAGGCAACGCACACAGGGGCAGGGCTGAAACAAGTTAAAAAAATAATTATTTTATCTTAATTTACAATCAATACTAAAACTGTTTTTGATAGGTGATGAAATATGTACGTTTTTATGTTATTATTAGAAATAGAATATTAAATTTTTTAAAACAAATATAAAAAGTTTGAAAAAAAAAAATGGCCCACCTTCGGTTTTTTCTACCTAAAATTACTGAAAATGAAAATAAAGAAAAATATACACATATTTTATTAGACCATATTATATTTTATTATAAACGTTTTTATCACCTCGTTTTCACACCTCATCATGTTTTTGTCATTTCATAAAAAAATTATGAAATTTTATAAATTTTTCTATTGCCATCGGAAACTTTGGTTCCATAGTGGCAGAGGCGTAGCTAGCATGGGTGGCACCCGGGATGGATAGAGCGGATAACGTAGTGTCACCCCCCCCCCCCCCCCCCCCTCCATTAAAGTTGACAAACACAAATTTCGACTTCATAAAAAAACATGGTTAAATTCTAGATTTGGATATAAAGCGTGAATTATTACTACAAGTTTGTATTTGAACAGAATCGGCATTATTATTAAGAAACATCGTCGCATGGTTCAAAGGTATTAAGTGCCCACGAGACGATCAATGACAATTATCAATATTAACGTTAATACTTCTACCAGGCGTGACAAACAGCCTAGACAAGTGTAAACAAGTCAAGCAATTATTAGTTGCATACTAGGGTGGTCACAAGATATAAGGTGAAAAAATATTTTCGTCCTAATGCCAGAGGGACCCTCCTAATATTTGCCATTTGTCTAGAAAATAAGATTTGGAAATTTTTAGCTCAATTGGATAATGTTAACCCGTGCCTCATCGAGATTAAATTTGGAAAAACAATTTTTTTGCAAAAAATCGCCGTTTTTCCTTATAAAATGAAAACTATTTGTCCTAGAAATTTGATTCTTATTTCATTTCATAGAAAATGTTGCTATCTTCAAGTTTTACTCAAATCACTTTTTTGTTAAAACGTTTATATTTGAAGATATCTATTATTTTCCAAGACCGGAGATGATCTGAAACCTCAAAGTCGTCTTTAAGTCGTCTATCCCTTAAAAGGTCGGATTAAAAGAGCTATTGCCAAGGACCCTTTTTTCAGAGAATCCCTACCTGGAGTGTCATAAACCACACCCTTCCTTTTGTGTTCCTTGTCTGGGGTTCGTGGGGTTTTCCCACTCTTTCGAAAGTGTGAGGGAGAGGTCAGAGGGCTTTAGTTAACGTTTGCTTTTCAAACAGTGAACGAACATTATTGAACAACGTTCTTCTAGTGAGTTTTTTCTTGTGAGGTTTGTGGGACTATGTCTTCTACAGCATTAACGAGCCATGTTCGTGCAGGTTCGAGTTCAAGGCAGAAAGAAATGGTGTATTTAATTGGCCACATGTCTCATAAAATCACTGGCAGTAAATTACCATCTAATTGTCAAGTTTTACATAGCTTATTTTATAATATATGGCAATTGAAATTGAACACCAGAGAAGCTGCAAGACAGTAGTGCAAAACAGGAAGTTGTAATTTTTTGGGAGAAAGCTAAGATACCAACCAGACACTTTAAAGATTGTGTTGTAAAGCTTGAAAAACTGTTTGAAGAGTGGAGAAAATTACAAAAAACAGATCTAAAAGCACAGCTCAAAATAAAAAAAAAAAGTAGAAGCTTTCAAGTCAGCCCTTGATGACCTTTTTGATATTGCTCATCGGAATGCAAATACAAAACTGCTATTGAAGATAAAAATATTTATTAAACATAAAATAGGGAATTCAGATGAAATATCGATTTTTCTTACAGAACAATTAAAAAACCATCAGCCAAGGGATGATTACAAAGAATTAATTCAACTTTCGTTAATTGTGTTAGGACGTACTCCCCCAAAAGACACTTTTTTTCAAAGCACCTGGTGCCATTCATCACGCTAGATGGATGGCAAAGGCCATTTATTGTATCAAAATGTATCTTTTCAGGGATCAATTTACATTAACAAATTTAGAAAAAAAGCTATTACTGACATTTGTTTATTTTTAATAAACATTTATGTAAAAGCTTGGTTTAACGCCCCCAAACCCACTTTGGCCCCCAACAAAGACCTACAATTTTTAAAATCTCTTGTTAAATATAGAGAAATCTATAAAAAAAAACTTGCAGACAAGGAGGCATTGTCAAAAATGATAAATCATCTGTGGTACCTCAATTCTGAGCAAGTCGCATTTTCTTCTTCGATGAAAATTTAGAAAAAAGTGTCAAAACAAGCATGGCTGTAAAAAGTCTACAATTAATTCCAATTGAAGAAAAAACATGTGATGATAGATTGATAGGAAGTGAAAGCAAAGTTCAATCTCCATCAATTGGATAATTTATTGGACAAAGATTGATTTTTTTGTTTCTCATCAAATTCTAAATTTTTTCAAAAGATTTGAAATAAGTGATACAGAATTTTTAAATACGGATCCTCATATATGGTGTGAAAATGCACATCATTTAAAAGCAAAAAAAAAATAGTGAACGGTTTCCAAGTTGTCCATGACACAGCTGAAAGAGGGGTAAAATCAATCCAAGACTTCAATTCCTGTTTGACAAAAGACGAAGAACAACAACAGTTTCTGTTACAAGTTGTATTGGAATGTCGAAAAAATTTTCCTGACTCTTCAAAAGCCACGTTATCTAAGCCGTTACCACCTTAATCTGATAATTAATTGTGAATGTAAATAATAATATTAATAACTTCTTTCTTTTATAATGCTTTTTTTTATATTTTAAATAATAAAATTTTGAACATTATTTCTTCTTGTTTTTTATACCTTTTTGCTTTTCTTTTCTCCTAAATCCATCATTTTCAATTTGGATTGTGCTGTATTCACTTTGAAAAAAGTTTTAACTACACCCTTTTTTATGTACCAATTGAGAAAATAAATAAAGCAAAATCTGGAAAGCGTATAAATCTTGCAATATATTAGGTATTTTATAAAAAAAAATCATTTTTATGGAAAGTTAAAACTTCAACCTTGATGAGGCACAAGTTAACCTTATCCAATTTAGCTGAAACTTCACTAAACTCATTTCTTAGCCAATTGGCAACTTTTAGGGGGGTCCCCCCCCCCAAAAAATTCCAACATTGATTTCTTGTGACCATCCTATTGCACACTAATGAAAATGTCCAAAGTCACAATTGATTTCATACAATTATTTATTTGCAAGTTGGGAATGTATGTTTCGTGTTGTTTGAAAGGTCTCAATATTGAATGTATTGTGGGAACTTTATAGTGATAATATTACAGAATCCTTTGTGGAAATCAAAAGTATGTTTTGATAGCATATATTTTAGTTTTTCCTTTTATTAATAACTAGAAGACCCGGCCACACGTTGCTGTGGCTAACGAAACACAATGCCATTACCCAACCTTTAAAAATCCACACCACCCGCTTGCCAGCTGCCCGCTGCCTGAATTGAATATTTGAATTTCTTGGCTTTTCTCTACTATAATAAGCATAATAATAATAATAATAATAAATTTGGACAACTTATATAGCGCTGTTTTTGCGAAAAATCGCCTCAAGAGCGCTGTAAGCATGTATTATACATGTAAACCTTCCTCTTGAATCACTCTATCTATTGGTGAAAACCGCATGAAAATCCGTTGCGTAGTTTAAAAGATCTATGCGCACATACATTTTGAGCGACATCATTTTATACTATGTATAAATAATATATTAATAATAATAAAGGGGAAATAATTTAGAGTCTTGATACGTCCCTGGATTGCTTTTATCATTCTTTGGATGATAACATAATATTTTGGGTTATATCTTATTACCTTATCTTAACCCTTTATTGCATAGTGTAACATATCTATATGTTTTTATTAAGCCTGACATCTGTGGGCTAGTTTTAGTAATAGGCTGCCTTTACACTCATAAGTTTTTCCCTTAAGTCGCTCATGTGAGCTGCATATAGCCAATTACCAATCTAAATGACACCAACAGTCACTTACTGTAATTTATAGCAAGTTACAGCAGTTTTTTTTTAAGTTTTTTGACAGATCTTTTTTTTCCAAAATAAAAAACTCGTGCAGTGAAGGGTTAAGAAATTGTTTTATTTTTAGAATAACTTAGTGAGTAAAACCTTAAATCGTAATATTTAATGATTGAAGACAATATTAGCGACTTTAAAAAAATGAAAATTTGAAGCAGAAGGAATTGAAACCAGGACCTTTATCCTGCCGGGGCTCTGCTTTACCACTGAGCTAATTCGACCCTTCCCCCTTCAACTAAGAACTACCAATATTATCTTCATTGAATCTTCATTTAACGCATATTTTTATTGGTTGCTACAATGAAGTTTTATAAATAGACTTGCCATAGTCTCACAAACTCAAGATATAATGTGGCAATTAAACAACACTCTTTTGTTTTCAACAGTTTTCAGTAATGTCTTAATTCAAAAGTTATTATATTAGATATGCTACTTCCACACCGAAGCCAACCTTCCATCTCGAACTTCCAACGCACGAACTACCCCTCTACGCAATCAACCGAATGTTTGAAATTGGCCTCAGTGTGGCCGTGCTATAAGACAATAAAAAAAATGTGTGTGTATTTTCCCTAATGACACATACAATCATAGAGCAAGAAGAATGAAAATTAATTGTATTGTTTATAATAATAAGTAATTTGCATGTACTTATAAATGAAATGTTATTTCTTCCCTTTTACTACTGTTTGTCGTGTAATGGAAACATTTTCTCATCACACAGGAGGGCTTTTTGGCACTTTTTAAATGCAATAGGCCACTTGCATCACTTTTTTTTTTAAATTTCTGGTTTAGTAAAGTACTAGAAATCGGGTACAGTGCAATTGCCTTGCTTTTGGCTTCCCACATTGTGATTTCTACCACGCGTCTAAAGTATATAACGTCATTGGGTTGCTATCTTTATGTATGATTGCAAGATTCTTCATGAATTAAATGCAATCTAGGTAGTGTCTTGGATAAATATATCCATTTTTATTTAAAGTTTGACATATATTAACTTTTCCGCAAGTTTAGGATGATTTTTTTTTTCAGTGTATTTTTAAGCATAAGATTTGAGTTTGTTTACGGACAAAACTATTTATTCACCTTCATATCGCGTAAGTACAGGCGCAAACAATTAATTCATCTTAATATTTTAAAGCATAACTTGCAAAAAGTATTTTTTCCAAAAATAATTAAATTCGCGCCATCTATGAAAGAGCAGATTACAAATTCTAACCTTAATGTCAAAACCAATGGTAGCCAATGTTCTGCAGACCATTCTCACAATGTGAGATTCTTATTCAAATTGGGAGTTTTTGAAAAGCCACGCTTCAACTATGCTACGACTTACTACAGTAACACCATCAATTTATTTGCCTAGAGTCCAATGCATTTGCAAGGATTAGGTCTGTTATTGCAAAAATGAAAAGAAGATATTTGAAATAAAAAACTACATTGTAAATAAAAAGGCCATCCTGATTCTGATGCTGTCTGGCATAAAGGAATTGCTTAGGTAAATAAGTTGATGGTGATACCGTGATAAGTGGTAGCATAGCTGAAGTGTGGCTTGTCAAAAACTCCTTGATTTGAAAAAGAATCTCACATTATGAGAATGAAAGGTCTGCAAAACATTGGCTACCAGTCAAAAGAGCCTGCCAGAAGCAGGACAGGTTGGTGTCTTCAGATGCCCATGATCCTCCCAGGATGACCTCCAGTTAGCTTCAACAAGGCGAAAGTCTCGCCCAACGTTCTGGGCTTTTTTTTTACATGAGCTCCACACAGGAAGCCCTGAGGAAAATAATTTCCCTCAGGGCCTAAGTCATCTTTGGGGATGCTGTGCGGAGGATTTTTTTAAGGAAAGGTAGGAGATGAGAGTTCTGGGAAGGAAAAGGGTTTAAGGGGTGGGTAGGAATCTGGGGTTCAGTGTGTCCCGGTCATCCGCCTCCAAGACCTAGACAAACCTCATCCCATGAACCCGGGCACCCCTTCTAAATCACAAAACGTAGCAAACCACTTGGGGTGATCTATAGCAGAGGTGTTGGTTATCCAATAAAAGTTCCCAGGGCGGCGGTACCCATTCCCGCCTCCCAAATTGAACTGGGGGAAATGGGCTGGCATAAGGAATGAAAGCATAAATAAACCAATCCCAATAAAAGCTTCATTTTGAATTCTTAAGATTTGAAACCTGCCTGCAGTTTGCAGCCTGCAGCCTGCAGGTTTGACAACAGTTTAACTCCAAAATATTCCAAGGCTGGCAATCTGGCCAACACACAAATGTTAATGCGCAAGTACTGGAGGTCCCACACACCGAGACCATAAATATGGTGTGTATAAAATGGCTTGCTTGTAATGCTTTTATGTAACAATATGTCTGATAAGTTTTAAGATTTTTTTATTTGTTTTTGGGGTGTTATGCCGTGTTGTGCTACCTCCTTCTTTACACATCTACCGGATCTGCCGGATCTGCCCTGATGATGGACACTGCAACGATGTCCGAAACGTTGGCTAAAGAAGGAGGTAGCGCAACACGGCATAACACCCCAAAAACAAATAACGAAAACAATATGTCTGTCTAATGTAATTTCCCCAGGAACTGTTCAGAGAAATGTTATAAAAAAAATATATAATAAAGAGATACAAAAGTATTCAGGGGGTTTTTTTATAAACAATTGTCACGATAAAAACTAAATTTTATGCAGATTTCATGTAAATAAATAAATATTCTTCTACGTGGTTTTGAAAATTGGACATATTAATTGTCGGCGAATTTTTTTTTTTTTTAATATGTCATTATATTACATAATACAATAAAACTGAACTACTGGCGAATCCACAGTGGATTTCTCGGCATACCAGGGCCGGATCTACGAAATCTGGCGCCCTGTGCAGTAGGTACCGATGGCGCCTCCCCCCCTACATTTTTATTTTGATTAAAAATTCGTTCACCCCAATTTAATTATATTTTTACACTAATTTATCAAATAAAATCAAGACATATAAAGGGTGTAACTTTTCCAAGTGACCTGGCGATAGCTCTCACACTGGTTTTTTTTAAAAGAGAGAATCCCCAGGAGCCCTAATCTATTGGGTAAACATAAAATTATGGTGATTCTATTCATTGTAATCCACAGTACCTTTATAACCTCTAACAACCAATTGAAATTTAGTTATAAATTTAAAAATCTAATAAGAATATAACCTCAAATTTGTGCCTTGCATTTCACGTGTTGAGCGAACAAACACCAAATTGAGCGAACAAACACCATACAAACACTAAACACTGACGTATGGTATCAACGGCTTACGAAAGATGCTTACACTGACACCGTAAAATAACAAATCTAATAGAAATTAATTATACATTTAACGAACTTCAAATAATAATATGTCAAATCAATGATGAAACTGTCAACACGTTGCAACCTGCAAATCTTGCAAACCGTGCGATGTTTTTGTTAATGGGATTTACTGAAGATTTCATAAGAAAATGGTCTTTAACTACCTTCTCCTAGAGACTTAAATCATACAAAATAAAACAATAGCGAACATACGCTAACTAAAATTGTCAGCGTCGGTTTGTGTGATTGACTAGAACAAAAATACGGCGCTGTGATTGGTTATTGAATTTGGATCGCACCCATTCGTCGTAAAAGACGGTAAAAGATATATGGAAAAATAGAGCTTACGTTTAAACTAAATATATGGAATTTGTAAAAAAATTCTGTAACTGACTATAAATTCGTAAGCCGTTGATACCAACCTGATGCGTGCGCATTCTGTTTCTTTGGAAAGTGTTGCTAGAGCGTAATAATTATTTCGTACTATGGGCAATTTTTAAACGATTCAGGGAATATTATAACAAAATTTTAATACAATATTTATTTTCTTACGGCACCCCTTCGGAGTTGGCGCCAGGTTTTTGCACGTTTTTGAACGTATGGCAGATCCGGCGCTACGGCACACTATGGTTACAAACGTCAGAATCCACAGTGGATTTATCGGCACATTACTGGTACACACCTCAAAAATCCACAGTTGATTTGTCGGCACACTGGGGGTACAAACATCAGAATCCACATCGGCATACTATGGGTAAAAACGTCAGAATTCCACAGTGGATTTCTTGGCACAATAAGGGTTGATCAATAGGAGAAAATGTCACACATTTGAGATATTATATATCTACAAAATAAAATATATTAAGCAGGACACAGTGTTGATTAGTTGTCATCTAATTGAATGAATGGAAAGGTACCTATTAAATTGACAGGACAGATTTGGTAAATTCAACGTTTAATTTATATTTTCATTGCATTTAATACGTAGATACACCCTTTAGCAAAAATAGAGTAGTTTCACTGTTAATACGTTGTTTATACAGTAGATTCATGCCTTGACGATGGCCTTTCCGGTGTTCTCTCCGCGGAGCATGCCGACAAAAGCTTCGTACATATTTTCGAATCCGATGGTGATGGTTTCCCTGTACTTAATTTTTTCCGCCTTGATCCACTCGAGGTTCTGTTGGATTCCTTCAGTCCAGCGGGATATCCAGCGGCTGACGATGAATCCCTCCATCTTCAGCTCGTTGAAGACAAAGGTGGGCTGCAGGATTGCAACTGAAAGAATAAAAACATTAATATTTACAAAGTTTGTTGGATATTCAGGTAAAACATAGAACATCTTGCGCCGCGGGATTTGAACTATTCAGAGTAGGCTTTACTTTATAATATACTAGTTGACCCAGCCACGCGTTGCTGTGGCTAACGAAACGCATCTACTGGTTGGTTACCCAACCTTTATAACCAACGCCATCTGTTAATTTGCATACAAATCAAATCCACACCGCCCGCATTCCAGCCCGCTCCCTTTATCTATCTATCTATATAAATAAAAATGAATCACCGAAATGTATGTACGCGCATAACTTCCGAACGACTGCACCAAATTGGATAATTCTTTTTTTTTGTGTTCGTTATTGCCAGGACAAGATTTGTATAAAACAAATGTACAATTTTTTATACAAATTTCATTGAGCTCTGGCATAATGAAATTTGTATAAAAAATTGCAGTAGGAGGCATGTGAGTTGTTTGAAATATGAATGTACCGGGACTGAATGAACGCGAAAGGGGAAGGGGTTGTGGGAGAGGAAGGAAAAGCGGAAGGATAGCGGGACGAATGGGAAAGGACACGCAGGGAAAAACAATTTATTTTTAAATGGCATAGCAATCCATGCCGGGAACCAGCTAGTATATTATTTACACAAAACTTTGACAAATTATATACCTAAACCTTCCTCATGAATCACTCTGTCTATTGTTGAAAACGTATGAAAATCCGTTTATAAGTTTTTGAGTTAATCGCGAGCAGACAGACAGGCAGACAGACAGCGTCGGAGCTCTTTAATTTATAATATGTAGAGATAATGTTACATAGTTCAA
Organism: Limnephilus rhombicus; assembly: GCA_929108145.2. Lineage (NCBI taxonomy): Eukaryota > Metazoa > Arthropoda > Insecta > Trichoptera > Limnephilidae > Limnephilus > Limnephilus rhombicus. Next base: position 1,072,541 of record OV815282.1, read on the forward strand.
ACAGTTTGTGGTTCACATATGAAGCATTGGTTCAAGGTTCAAGATAGTCAGAGTGAAGCTTAGAGTGGTGTGTCAACTGTATGAATCCTTAACATGTGAATGACTCATTGAAATCACAGAAGCAAAATAATAATATACAAATTGGTTATCAAGGTGGAGTTATAAAAATTAATAGGATATAATAAATTCTTCTTCGAAAGAAAGGTACTTCGAAGAATCTTAGGAGAATCCGCCACAATAATGAGCTCTATGATATTTACCAAGTTCCCAGACTCTCCACCCACTTAAGACTCTAAAAATTAAGATGGGCCGGACATGAGCACCGAATGCCAAGCTCACGAGTACCGAAGAAGGTTCTAACAGGACACCCGGGAGGTAAACAAAAGGCGGGCACCTAGACTGAGATGGGAGAATGATCTCAGGAAGGATGGAAGAGGATTACTCCATGTTGCAGATTGGAAGACGACGGCCGAGGACTGAAGGTGGAGGCTTATTTTGAAGGAGGCCAAGGCTTGAAATGGGCTATAGCGCCATTGAATAAGAAGAATAAATTCTTACCTTGAGGTAGTTTAGCGGGATCTTCATTGTAGGAAGAGATGGAACCACAAACTGAAATTCTTCCAAAGCGGTTCATCTTGTTGAGGATTACAGAACTCAACTCTCCTCCAACCTGTAACATGGTTCATTCATTAAGTTCAAGTACCTACAAGGTGCTGTCATCCAACAAGTTTCTGGAAACTCTTCAGTAATTATTTAAAATTTCCGTAAATCGGTTTTTGAAATTTCATAAATGTTTATGGATTTCGTACTTGAAATGGAAATTTTTTGATATTGATATTGTATAAATGCAGGTGTGTTCTTGCATTCAATGGAGGATTTAAACCGTGGAAGTTAATTTATTACTCCTGAAAATTTTGTGCTTTTATCTTGTGACTGAGGGCTCTGTTGTAACCTCTCTTTCTGTTAAATGCAGCTTTCACAAAAATCACAGCGGTTAATCTACTCGCTATATACAGGGTGCGGCAAAACTGCACCGTCTGTTAAAACAGAAAATTGTCAGCAAAACAGACAGTTTATTTTATTTTATTCAGTACATCATGCCGTTTTATGCATCAAATCCTGAAGATGACATTAGAAAGATGATGGCCCCCAGCAGTGAAACATTGATGAAGGCGATTTCTGAAGTTTTCGTCTGCATGTTGACATATCTCGATGGGCATAGCGGCGATTTCCTCCCGAATTCGATCCTTGAGTTCTTCCGAGGTATGGTCGATGTTTAAAAACTTTTTTCCTTCAGATAGCCCCACAGAAAGATGTCGCAAATGCTTAAATTAGGTGAGCGCGCGGGCCATCCCACGTCAACCCTCAGAGAGACGGAACATTTTTGATCAGTTTTGTCATTGAAACTCGAGCAACGTCCTGTTGAAACCAAATGTCTCCCAGATCTGTTTCCTCCGATAGTTATTGCAATTGAGGTTCAAAAATTTTTTCCAACATAGAAACATAAAGTTTGGCATTGACAGTCACGGTTCTTCCATTTTCCTTGAAAAAATACGGCCCAATCACCCCAAATTTGGAAATCGCACACCATATGGTCACTTTTGGAGAGTGAAGAGGTCTCTCGTGAAGTTGCCAAGGGCTATTTTAAGCCCAGTACCAAAAATTTTGTTTATTCACCGCTCCACAGAGATGGAAGCGGGCCTCGTCACTTGGCGTTCACAACGTGCGGACAGCAAAGCCCCGGAGTTGTTCGGATCAAACCTGAAAACGGCACGACCCTCCCGACACAATGAGACCACTCCCACCACACGGGATGTACCGGCCTTTCAAAACTGCACTGTCTGTTTTACCGCACCTTGTGTATGTACTATATATATTAGGGTTTACGGTTTATTTTGCATTTTAAAGAAAAATTCTTACATTGTCAAAATAGCAGTCTACTCCGTTTGGGGCGGCCTCCTTCAGTGCTGCGGTGGGATTTACTGTCTTGTAATTGAAGGCATGATCAAAACCCAGCTCTTCCTTCAGCCATTTGCATTTAGCATCAGAGCCGGCAAATCCGATGACTTTGCAACCTGCATCAGACAAACAAATATTATAAAACATACAGAATTAATTTATTTACAGTCCCAACTTCCCAGAACCAGTTCTTCTTCTTCAAACGATAGAGGAAAGCTGATAGAGGTCATAATGCGAAGCAGAGGTTATTTAATCAGTCAGCTGCATCAGGAATCATTTGATTCAGCACAGATGTGTCTCAAGGAAACTAGTGAATTAGACATTTATATTATGAACTTGGTAAAATGTTTACATAAGCGTGATAAACTACATAAACAGTCATCAAACTCGCCGAATAACATCAAGCTCCAAAATTACTACAAAAAATATAGAAACATCTGCTGATCAATAGCGAAACAGACCAAAGAAGAATACTATAGACGGAAAATTGAAGAAAACAAAGAAGACCCGAAGGTATTATGGAACGCAGTAAAGGAAATTAACAATATAAATTAGAAACCAGCAGCAAATTTCAAACAAATAGAAATTAATGATACAATAATAACTGACCAGACTGATATGGCTAACACGTTAAATAATCATTTCGCAGACATTAGTCGAACATTAGCGCAAAAACTTTTAAATAAAATGAATACGGACGAATATACACTTGCTGAGGAATATACCACTAATGCCCAAAATAACAATAAATTTAGAGTGGAAACTTTCCAAATCAAAGACATAATACAAAAAATAAATAAGCTGAGAAATGACTGTGCGACTGGACTCGACAAACTTGACACTAAACTAATAAAAGAAATAAAATATCAAATAGCTCTTCCCTTCACCTATATCTGTAATCTCAGTATTACTAGCGGCATATTCCCCAGCCACTTTAAAAAAGCAAACATAGTACCTATTTACAAATCCGGAGAAAAAAATAATCCCTCAAACTATAGGCCTATCTCACTTTTAAATGTGCTCACAAAAGTACTCGAAAATCTAGTGAAAATCCAACTTGTAGACTGCTTAGACAAACACAAAATCTTATCAGAAAATCAGTATGGTTTTCGAAAGAATATGGGTGTACAAGATGCAATATTAAGAGCAACAGAAACCATTCTAAAAAATGTTGACAAAAAAAAAGTTGCGTTGCAGTTTTTCTTGATCTAAGCAAAGCCTTTGACACGGTGTCTCATAAAATCCTCCTTAAAAAACAAAAAAACATAGGTATTAAAAATTCTGTGTATGACTGGTTCAAATCATATATAACTGACCGCAGCCACTCACTAAAAGTAGGCAAAAATAGACACATTACTTATGGAGTTCCCCAAGGAAGTATATTAGGACCCATCCTATTTTTACTATATATAAATTCCTTGTGCCAGCTAGTCATTGGCGGAGATGTTATTTGCTTTGCGGATGACACTGTTCTTATTTTCACTTCTGACTCTTGGACAAGTGTATACAAGAAAGCTACAGAAGGAATCAACAGGATCAAATATTGGTTAGACAACAACCTGCTGACACTAAATACTGACAAAACAAAGTACATGACATTTAGCATAGATCCCAGATGACAACCAAGACTTGATGAAAGCTTAACCATACATGATTGCACATCCAAAAAAAGCTGTCAATACAATCCACTAACTCGGACTCAGGTAATCAAGTACTTAGGCATTTATATTGACAAATATTTTAGATGGACAGAACAAATAAATAAAACAGCGGGTAAAGTTAGAAAACTAATATATATTTTTTAAAACATACGAAACATAATGCCAATGAAGACTCTAAAAATGATATACTACGCACTAACCCAATCAATAAGGAACTCCAGTGAAAAATATTATGGCTTTAAAAAAATATGTCCATTTAGATCAATAAACTCTGATTCTGAATATATAAGTTTTATTTAATTTAAAAAATTATTAAAAAGTGCATTTTTAAACCTCTCCTCAAAACACAGCGTAAAGTTGGCATTACTGAAATGGTTAACGGTGACGTCACTGTTAACCTGCTAACCAATTCACCGAAGTGTATCAAGATGTATTGACATTTGAAATCTTACGCCTTACGCCACGAAAGACACGCACGCCATTCAACATTTCGTGTTTTTTGGTTATTTTCATCATAGTTATTGTGTTTATTGGAAACAATATTTAGGCTCTCAACAATTAAAATTATGACGTAAAGGGCTATATTTGAGGTTAAGCATAGTCATAAATAGGTCATATGTCATATTTGACATTTGGTTTACGATACATCGGTCGTATTTTCGAATTTTTTTTAGTATCAAGGGCTTTTTATACAAGTTATTACACAATCGTCATGATCAGTATATTATAAACACCAGTGTTTCTGTATGTGTTATACATAAAACAATGTACAGTCACGCCTGAACACAAAATTCGAGGCTTACGATGTCTCTAACTTGTATTTGCAATGAAAAAGATGATTTATTGTTTTTATATTGCACTTTGTTAAAATACAATAACAGTACCGGTGAAATGTGGAAATTTTACCAATGTTTTCTCTATATTAAAGGCAGTTAATCTTGAATAAAAAACACACCTAAAAGTCATCTCAAAGCATTCCGCCATTAAAATTCTTCTGGATTCTTCATTCAAACAGGGGTGTTCTGCCCAAAAAAATTATTTCCCTAGATTTCGAAGTGAAATTACCTACGTAGCCACCTGATTGTGTAACATTAATCCTGTTATATGTTAATTATTTTCTGAGGGAAATTATTTTCCTCAGGGCCTCCTGTGTGGAGTTAATGTAAAAAAAAAAAAAAAAAAAAAAAAAAAAAAAAAAAAAAAAAAAAAAAAAAAAAAAAAAAAAAAAAAAAAAAAAAAAAAAAAAAAAAAAAAAAAAAAAAAAATTGGGAAGATATCAGAATTTGGTAAATGTACTTATAATACTGTGCTTTTCCAAATAAAACACTTTTTGCTACGTGAAATAATAATTTAATAGTACGAATACACTCACCACTGAATTCCAAATAAAAAAAAACACTTTGCACAATAGAAATCAACCGCAATCACCGATAAAACGGAACTTAAAATTTTTTTTATTTTTTTTCAGAGGTCCCATTTATCTTTTTAGATACATAATATCATTTTGAGTTGTCAGTGTTAAAAATAACATTGCATGTAAGTACATGAACAATAATTAAGATTCATAGGAATTCCAAAAATATATATATATATATATACGTAAATAAAAATATATATATAAAATATATATAAAATATATTTAAAATATATATAAAAAATATATAAATAATACCAGTAATATTGTCATATGTAATAAAAAATTTGCCAGAGTTCGAAATTTCCCTAAATTTTGTCTTGATTTCCCTTTTCCCTAAAAAATATTTTTCTCCCCTAGATCTAGGGAAATTTCCCTAGACATAACATCACTGATTCAAAATGACAACTTGAAAATAAATATTTAATTAAATGAAGACAATATAAGCGAAACTCAAACGAAAATCTGAAAACAGAAAAATCAGAAAAAGATATTGACACATCTGGGACTCGAACCCAGGACCTCTCGCTTACCGGGCGAACGCGCTAACCACTGCGCCACCGTGTCGATATCCAATTCGGTCACTTTTAAATATATAAATATAGCAGCATAAATATAGATACATAAAGATAGCAGCCAATAGTATATGCGTTAAGAAAAATGAAGATAGTGTGGGTGGTTCTTAGTCGAAGTATGATACAGTTAAAAGTGACCGAATTGGATATCGACACGGTGGCGCAGTGGTTAGCGCGTTCGCCCGGTAAGCGAGAGGTCCTGGGTTCGAGTCCCAGATGTGTCAATATCTTTTTCTGATTTTTCTGTTTTCAGATTTTCGATTGAGTTTCGCTTATATTGTCTTCATTTAATTAAATATTACAATTTGAGGTTTTACTCATAAAGTTAAAATAAAAATAAAAATGAAAATAAATTAACTATCGGTGGGTGAAGACGTCACACAATCCACCATAGATACGGTGTTTTTCGTGGGGTCTTGAAAAATGAAAACTTTGACAATTATTTTAACTATTAAAACTAACTATAAAAATAAAAGTGCAGTTATTTAATTTTGAAGGTCTTTATTCATAAAAAAAAATAAAAAAATTGGACTGGAGTTCTCTATTATCACTCACGGTATGATTGGTTGGGGTAGTGCTGCTAAAACTAATATGGACCCTCTCGACAAAGCACAAAAAGCCTTAATTAAAGTTATTACAAAAAAACCCTATAGATTCCCGACAATACAGTTATTTAAGGACTTTGCTGTATTGAACATACAATAACTGTATATCAAAATTATACTTATACATTACCAAAAGGACAAACTAATAATAATAATAATAATAATAAATTTGGACAACTTATATAGCGCTGTTTTTGCGAAAAATCGCCTCAAGAGCGCTGTACAAATTAGCATGGATTTTACTTTAGAATTTACTTAACTATGTAGGAGGCTAGATAACAACTCGTCTTGCAGCTATCAAGCGCATGGATTATTGTAATTCTAGCCCCCCAATAAATTAAATAAAATATCTTTTTATATGTACGTATTTCAATTTACTTAACTATGTAGGAGGCTAGATAACAACTCGTCTTGCAGCTATCAAGCGCATGGATTATTGGAATTCTAGCCCTCCAATAAATCAAATAAAATATCTTTTCATATGTACGTATTTCAAGATTATCAGAATACATATGTATAATTACTCTCTCGCTTCAACATTTGAACCTAGAAATAAGAATTAGCTACCGACTGATCTTGTTCAGTAAATAAATAATAATGCCTGCTGCGGACACAATCGTATTGCAGTCTTACTAGAGGTAATGCAATAGCATTGCACTCTTATGTATTTAGTCAATATTATCTTCAACTAATTATGTTTCCATATTATGGGCAACTACCCTTTTTATTGGAAACAATCATTCTAAGAATTGGTTTGTATCCTGGTTTGACCGGTCAGTGGTTGGGTCCTAACCGGGCATCGCATGTTCGATTCCTCGGCTGGCTAAGTCCTCCATCACAACACAAGCAACATATTCGGCTTTCTGTGGTGGTAGTAGGAGATTTTCAAACATTGTTGGGTTATTCGTAACCCAGGAATGTTTGTCTTTCTTTTAATTATTTTTTAAAAATTAATTGTACCCTCAATAAATAAATAAAAAATAAATTTTAAAAAGTTTCGAGTTTATATTTTTATTTATAATCTAATACCATCATACTGCACAACACAATTACGACACAAGACACAGACACCAACACATGACTCCAAAGACAAATACCACCTATGGACAAAGACATTACCGTAATTTGGCTCCAAAAGTTTTTAATTTAATTGAAAAAGATATTCATGTGACTAAAAATGCTAATCTAAAACACAAAATTCATACGTGGATATTCAACAAAGGCGTTGTATACTGCGGGCAGATAATTTATACCATATAACAACACACTAAACTGTATCTTTCTCTTTTCCTCTCAAATATTTATTATTATTTCTAAATTTCTTAGTATTCTTATATAATTATTTAAAATTTTTATATTTCTTATTAATTGTATGAATATTTTTTATGTTTCTCAACTTTTTTCATTTTCTTTTCTTTCATTCAATTTATCTTTTCATACATAAATTTAAAAATTTATCTTATTCTTTTCTTACAAGATTAAGTAATCAAAATTTGACTAAATTCCTGCCACCTCGAGGCTCAGCCTAGTGAGGTGGTGAATACCAAAAAACAAAAAATATGTATTATACTTCAAACTATAAAAAAAAAACAAAAAATGTATTTGTGCTTATCTTGGTTAATAAATAATAAAAAATATATATATATTATTTTGTAGAAACAGTTTTCACTCGCCTACATGCCGTTAGACATTGTTAATTTTTTATTAAAAACACTTTGTTTTTAACTATTGCATTTTTTATAATCGTTCAGAATTTTATGACTGCACTACAAATAAGAGAATTTTTTCCATCGTAATGTGTCAGCAGATGAATCCAAAACAGAAATTTTTCATTCTGAACACAAAACTGGTCACAGAACATTAAATCTGTATGCGGAAAAATAAAACCACACTCAGCATATGAAAATAGTTTCTATTTGATTCTGGCAGAACATACATAGTCTGCAATTAGAATTTTATAAATGCACTTCGAATAAGAGAATGTTTTCCTTCGTAATATGGCATCCGATGAATCCAGTTAAAATTTTACATTCTGAGGGGGCGTTCAAGTATTACGTAACGCAATTTTTGAAGATTTTTGACCCCCCCTCTCCCACATGTAACGCACCGTAACGTTTTTCCGTGCCCTCCCCCCCCCTCCCCCCCTAAACGTTACGTAACGCCCAAGTGACAATTTTTACCTGAAAGTCACAGTTATGTTGCGCAAAGTTGTTTTAAAATGAATAAATAATTGAATTGAACTGAAAGTACTGGAAAGTCGCTGAAATACCTTTTTCTTGTTTTAATCGCGTTTTTTTTACATTCACTCCACACAGGAGGCCCTGAGGAAAATAACTTCCCTCAGGGCCTATGTCTTCTTTGAAGATGCTGTGTGGAGGGTCTTTTTGAGGAAAGGAAGGAGTGAACGCGTTTGCGGTACTAAATAAAACAAGGGATTTCGAGAACGAAAAAGAATGCCAACTTGAAAGATTTTAATTCCCTAGTTTTTTTATCTAAATAAAGAAAAACATCTTACGTAACGCGTTGTTCGAACCCCCCTCCCCCTCGTAACGTAATACTTGAACGGCCCCTGAACACAAAACTGATTAAAATTAAATCTGTATGCGGCGCATTAAAACTACACTCAGAACATTAAAATGGTTTCTCCTTGATTCTGGCAGCACAAACATAGTCTGCAACTAGAATTTTATAACTGCACTTCGAATCACTACTTCAAGGGTACTCTTGGGAAACCGGCTAAGGGACGCGGGTGTTTGGGCACGTTGCAGCCAGGCCGCTCGCCCGCTCATTCTCGCCGGGACTGTCCCGTGATAGTGAGACAAACTGCCCCCGATATCTTTCTTTATACATATTTTCTTTGGTTTTAATCATATCTACACCTGTAAATATGTTTATTTTTCTTTATGATTTCATTCTAACTATATGCTGATCCAACAGTAAAACACATCTATATGTCTTTATTTTGTTAACTACTTCAAAATTAAGTAGGTATGCATACATTTTTCTTTTTTACTAACAATCATGCATGCAGGGACATTGGAGGGCCTAGATTCATTTAAAAAAATAAATGTAGCTTCCTTTTTCCAAAAAAAAAGTCCTGACGTGTACGGCTAAGGAGGTTAAACAATCAGTTTCCTCATATAGCCGTGGGAAAGTGGTGGGTCCCCTCCAATACACTTCGAATAAGAGAATGTTTTCCATCGAAATATGTCATCAGATGAATCCAGCTGGAATTTTACATTCTGAACACAAACTGGTTATTTATAGATATAAATATCTGTATGCGGCGCATTTAAACTATTCTCATAAAATGAAGATAAACATTTATGCAAGAAAGGAAATTCTTTTTGAAATTCAGTGAACTTACAACTTCGCTTTTTCGCTGTCGGCGGCATGGTCAGCAAATTGTTTGATTTAATTTGAATGATAAATACGGCCCTCTTTGACTCTTGCTTGACTTACCGAAATAAACCAATCCCTAGATCGATATCTGCGGGCCTTTTCGGACAAATATTATCATCAACTTAACCACAGATGAACGGAAATGGTTAAAATTGAATATAGATAGAGGAAGTTTATTTGTCTACCATATACAATTTTATAAAAATATAGGAATGCAGGACATGCGGGACGCTTTAGACGATTTGCGGGACTATTTTATCAAATATTTCAATGCGGGACTACAACCGCCAATGCGGGACGGTCCCGCAGAATGCGGGACGGTTGGCCGCCTTATGTAATATGCAAACAGTGATCTAAATCTAGACACTATCTGGACTGCAATTTACCAAACCATTTCAGTGGCAAATCTGTGATCTGTCACTGTCTACTTGAAATTTCGAAAAACTGTGGAAAGACCGGGCAACACCCGAAACTAGTAAGGACTTTATTATTGAGGAACTACACTTCTTTATAGAAAATATTACTTTTTATGCGTTGAAGAGTTTTTTTTTAATATTTAAATTTTTTTGGTAATTTAATGTAATTTTTATTTTTAAAAAGTTGCTCTGTACATCTCAATCACATTTTTTAACCATTATTGAGAATTTTTAAATACAAATTTGATTTAATAAATCAGACCGTAATAATTGGTTGCTAGATTAAGTAACAGGTTATAAAATTTTGTTTTCAGGTTAGTTTTGTAATAATGACGAACCTTTGATTTTGGCAATCTGACCAACGTGAGAACCAACGGCTCCCGCGGCTCCTGTTACCACAACAGTCTCTCCTTTCTTCGGCTGGCACAGCTCCAACAGGCCAAAGTAGGCGGTGTTTCTAAAACATAAACAAATGGAATACATTACTTAACCACTCGGACCCATAAGCTTATTTCACAATAATATAACATTACCAGACATATTGTTGGTGCCTAGCATTGCTCCTTTACCTTTTTTTTTCTACTTATAATTTCTACCCATCAATTCTTATAATTCCTAATCCACAAATCATATTTTTTCCTACCCACTATGTCGACCAGATACAATCACATATCACATTATTTAGTTGTAAATTACCAAACGTCAACTGTCAACACCTATGCTGAGTACGGATCTGTTAATTGACCATGTCGAAAATTTATATAAGTGAAAATTGTGAGCTCATGAGTTAAATTGGTGATAAAAGAACCAGCGGAACGGAAAAAAGGACAAGCGAAGGAAAAAACCTGCGGGGTAAGTCGGCATTCCTTAATTTTCCTTCCTTCCGCTTTGCAGGTACCTTGTGAAACCCCAACACATATATTGGAGTGATTTCCTCCACAAGAGTGTGTTATTGTATTTTAGCAGTAGGTTGGGTATTTTATCTTACCCTGGCATACCGAGCACACCAAGACCGAGGGAAGAGGGGAGGTCCCCCAGCTCGGGAAGGAGGTAGGTGGGAGAGAGGAGGGCGGGCTTGTCGAAGTTCTTGCCACCGTCGATGGTGTAGTCCCTCCAGCCATAGTATGATACCACCAGCCGTCCAACGGGGTAATCTTTATTTCTGCTCTCGACGATTCTGTTAAAAGAAAAAAATATGTATAATTTATCAAAATAATGTAACAAACTTAAAGTAAAAGAGAATTACGTATGCAACTTTTAAACTGTACTTTTACTGTACTTATGATGTACTTTTTGTTTTTGTAGTTATAAATCTTCATTTTTTTTTGTTCAATAAAGATATATTATTATTATTATTATTATTATTAATTAGCGAAAGTTACCGTGCTCACCTCTTAATGGGTCGATATTAATAGATAGTTGATATACCATTAGACACAAAAGTTTTTTATAAATATAATATTAATTACTGTTACGGCTAAAGGTCAAATGTAGTAATAATATAGGCAAATGGTTGTTTTTATAATTACTATGGCAAAGGCACGGCACGTCATGATGGCATAACAGGAAGGCAAAATGTACGGGTATAAAGATGCCATATATTTACCATCTGCGGTAACGGCATGCTGTGGAAGAAAATGGCAATAGTAAATTAAAAGAGTCTTCATAATATAAACCTATTCATTTTGCTACCTTGTTATGCCACCATGCCATGCCTTGCCGTCGCCATAGTAATTTTTTCTTAAATAGTATTTGTTGGTGACCGTACAACTCAACAATATGCAACTTCATCACTTGTATGATGAATACGTATTGTATTATGAATATACCAAAAAATGGATACATAGGTTATGTTATATGGTAAGGTTATGGGCTATTTAAAAAAAAATCATAGCTTGACCTTTACTGTTAATTTTATTATTTCATAAATGACCTTTCAAAGCGATGTTGAAATGCCACTTGTTGGGTTGTCGTGGAACCGTTTTTGTGATTTTTTTCCACATTCATTATGTTAAAAAATAAATGATAAATCAGTATACAAATTCTTTTAATTATTAAACCCATTTTCCAACCAATAACAGTTCAGAGTCAGTGAGACTATGGCATCCCCAATTAAGGTATGTTATGAGGCTGAAGTGAGGGGAAGGAGCTGGGGAGAGGAAGGTGGGGAAGTACTTTGCTATTCAGATCTAGCCATCTTAAGCCATTTTAAGCAATATTTCAATTATGAATGGTAGTCTTATACCAGGGTGATACTGAGAGTATCTTCCACTGTGGAAAGGGCCGCAAATATACCTTATATTATTTTTAAATCATTAAATTATGTATATATCAGTCAAACAATATTTACTTGGGCACATCGGGATTTAAATCCGTGACCTCTGGATCTCTAGTCGAGAGCCTTACCTTTCGGCCACGGAGGCCACTGTTATGGAGAGAATACATAGACTGTGCAGTGATCTAATAGATGTTGCTAATATTTACGATTTGAATTTTGACACATTCAAAGCCAAATTAGTTCAGCACTTCTTAGTTAATGAAAATAACGAGTATCATAATGATATGATTTTAGATTTTCACGGCCAAAAGTATTTTTGTTATTTGTTTGGCTAAAGGAGGAGGTAGCGCAACACGGCATAACACCCCAAAAACAAATAACAAAAAAAAAGTGTATCATAAGAGTATCATATCAGGATTTTTATTTTTAAATTTATACATGATTTTTTAACCAACTTATTATTTACAATAGCCGTTATTACTAACTTACACGATCTTTTAATTTACTAATTGAGCTAGAACTCCCTCACCAAACACAAGAGCATTATCTCTTTATGGTGAGGACAGGCAATTTTTTATTTTTTTGTTAACCTTATGTAACTATGTAACTGATGTAACTTTATATGTATTTTTAATAAGCATTGCCAATAAAAAAAATAAAATAAAAAATGATGTCTGCATTTTTTATTACTCCTAAAGTTTACAGGTTCTTTAAAGTTAGTGTACTAATAACTTAACAAGTTTATTGTATTTTATGCTTTATTTTAAAGTTTTTTTTATTGGTGTGCTCATGTATAATTGGAATCATCGCTATAACCCTATTGAAAATGTAATAATTATAAATTGATGTATTCTTTTGGCGAGCCAATAAATAAAATAAGTAATAAAATAAATTGAAAGAATACATCACATTATAATTATTACATTTTCAATAGGGTTATAGCGATGATTCCAATTATAGGTGAGCACACCTGTTTGGTTTTGAAATGATAATATGCACAGTTCCTACCGGAATGTCATTTCTCCAGTCCTACCCTCCCTAACCATGTCACCTTGCTGAAGAAAGCATTTTGAAAAAGGGAACCATAGCAACCAGTGCATTGTGTGAGATGACTTGTGACATTTGAAGGAACTGGTTGGTGTCATTAGTTGTTATGTGTTGTGTTTGGCTTCTAATTGGTAAGTGCTTGGTTTTCCTACTTCCTTGTAATCCATATTCTTATCTTACATAATATATATAATCATCCAATTTCAAATAAACACAGTTTCGTTTTCGTATAATTTATAGTCCATTTTGCCTGTTGCATTTGAAGCTGTAACTCAAAGACAGTTTCAGATGCAACAACAACGTTCATCTCAACATTCTTAGTGTGACTAAGTTAATACGTAAAAATAAATTAAATTTCAAAGCAGGTACGTAAAACAAGGAGGATCAAAATCAAATACATATTAGTAAGTTCAAACATAGACATTTATATGTATATGCACACATGTGCAAATTCTGCACATATATATGTATATGCGTACATACACACACGCACACACATATACATATATACACATATTATAGAGCCAATGCAAAAGTAAGTGAATGATGCAATGATTACAAAGTAGCTTTAAGTGAGAAGATAACGTATGCATTTAATTTATAATCATTATAATACTCCGCCCACAAACACGAGCTCCAAGAGCTCAATTTATGGAGTAGTAGAATAATAATGAATTATCGTATAACCTTGCATAATGTTATAATTTGTAATGTTAAAAAAAAATTTCAAATAAATAAAAAAAATATATAAATATAAAAGGGTGTTAATAAATAAATAAATATCATGTTCATTTGAGAAATGAACACAAAAACTTTTCAAGATAAGCATAATAAATACGATTATGACATTCATTTACCTAAAACAACTGCACATAATTTTGAATGTCTACATAGAAAAATTGATAATATTTGCTACTGTGAAAAAATTGATTTTTCAAATGAATAAACTTACCTTGGTATAATCGTAGACAATAACTTTAAATGGGATAAACAAGTGATCAAAATTTTTAGCCAGCTCCGATGTTTGGCGAGTAATTTTTAAAAATTAAAATTTGTGTTGCCTCGGTGCACTCTCAAACTTATATATCATTCTATGGTCGAATCCATACTTAGATATGGAATTCGAACTTGGGGACACTGAGCATAATTAATATTAAATACATTCAAAATTTACAAACTGCTATAATTAAAAAAATTGTTAAACCTAGCATTTACAAACAAAGAAACAACTTAAAATTACTGTATGGGTCTGAGGGCCTACTTCCAATTAAAGGGCTTCTCTGGTACATTATAATTATGGATAATTCAGGAGAAAGCGCATATAAAAAGTTGTTGGTGCATAGTCACACAACAAGATTTACCGAAAACAAAGACCTAAAAATACCACGAATATCAAATAAGTATGGTAGCAGAATGCTCGAATATATGATACCTTTGATTTATATATAATTTTTTTTTTTTTTTTTTTTTTTTTATTTATTAAAATACAATACAGAATATAGTATATTATATAAAGCATTGTACTCCCAAGAGTTAATAAACTCATTGCGGGAATGATACGCATTACATGAAACATATAGCTGTATGTATTAAGTGGACATATCATAGGACATACACAACATTATTATTTCAGATAGTCATTCATAAAATGAAGTTTGAGCATGTTAGTTTGGGTCTTTTTACATTGACTTGCACATTTGATCTCGTTGGGTAGTTGATTATATTTTGTGTAAGCTATGTATTCTAGGGATCTTAGTCCATATTTTGTTGATTTGATTTTTGGTATATGAAGTTTGTTGTGATTTCTTGTGTTGTGTTGGTGTACGTCGCAATTGTAATTGAGTTTAGTGTTGGAATGTGCCGAGTGTTGAATTACTTGTAATATAGTTTTTGTTATTTCAAAAGTGGGAATGGTGTTAAAAGGAAGTATTTGGGTGTTTCTGTAAATGTCTTTGACGTGTGTATCCCAAGGTAGACTGAATATATTTCGCAGGGCTCTATTTTGGACGACTTGGACTTCTGAAATCATTTTTTTTGTAGCAAATCCCCAGATTCCGGCAAGATATATTAGATGTGAGTGAATCATAGCATGGTAAATCGATCTTAATAGAGAAGGAGGAAGTAACCCGCGAAATCTATATAAAACACCAGTTATAGGAGTAATTTTGGATAGAACATGTTTAAATTGGTGATTCCATGTGAGTTGTGAATCAATGAAAAGGCCAAGATATTTTGTAACATCAGCCCTTTCAAGGCGGTTATTATCAAGACTTATATTAAGACTTACATTTTTTTTATTTGCAAACAATATGTAATGTGTTTTTCTTATGTTTAGGCTAAGTTTGTTTAATCGCAACCAGTTTGCCAGGCAAGCTATATCCCTTTCCATTTCCTTATTTAATGAAAACATTAATTTAAAAAATAATGAGGAACCCTGCCCTAAACTGACAAAAAAGTGGTTAATAAATGAACAACACATTAATCTATCCTAAATCTTAAATTAGGTATTAATATTGTAACTTAAGCTAATGAGTGTCATGTAATCATATTAAATGGTAGAACCTACAGACAAGCTGATCTGTCACAGCTTTGTGGGACTACCCATATCTTATCCAGTTAAAAACCTACTCCACGGGCGGTAGACACGGCAGTTGTAACAAACTTCACGTATGAAAATGGTTTTGCATAAGGCGCGGCGTCAGAGATGTACTTGAAATCGAGTTCTTAAATTTCAATCATACAGACTCTAGGGTATTAATCCGATGGTGCTTCTAAAATACCTTGTTTATAACTCTAAGGAGAGATGGCCGTACGGTGTACTTCCGTAAAAAAAATTGCGAAATTACATATTGCATACGGTATATGTCCATGAAATTGCGTATGGACATATACCGTAGGGCGGGGTTTGTACAATATGTCCCGTTAATAATATACTTTTTAGTGAAAATATATATTTTAAATTCATTAATATCTGATTAATTTGGTTATTTTGATATTTCACAGATTTTGAACAAAGTTAATTTTTTTATAATACATAGCGTTTACACAATTTGAAAATTTTTCTGTCATAAACATCTCACACTTTTGAACACTATTTTGTAACAAAAAAAAGAGGTTAAGGTTAACATAGCTTAAGCCGGGATCAGACCTGAGCTATTCTATGATCTATTCAATAGAATCTATGAAATAAATGAGTAACAGGCTTTTCTATGGAAAAGAAACCCAAAGTTGAATCGACTTCAACTTTCGTTCTATAAATTGACCATAGATTCTCATAGATAGATCAGGTGAAAATGCACCATTTACCCTTAAAATAGTGAGTTATATTTTTATCATTTACATGTTGTAATTCGTAAAAATGTTTGACAAATATAGTTGTATTATCCATAAATTATAATTTAATCGAAATTACAAACACGGCAATATAAAATTTTTAATAAAGTCATACAACCGCACGTACGCTGCGATACTCTAAATGGATCTTTTGAGTGCCGCCGCATACATGGGGCCATACTGCTCAAAGGGTTAATATATTTATTAAAAGAAAATAACTTAGTTTACATCACTTTATTTGTTTATATTTTATAATATCAACATGTTTCGTGAACCATGTTCACTTCTTCAGGAATAAAAGTATACTAAAGTTAAAAAATTAATTATAGATTACATATGGAGAGAAGAAATTGAAGGAGGGGGAAGGGTTGACAATGGTGGGAGTTTCGAAGAATTGGGGATTACCAAGCTATTAGAAGTAAAAGTCCGGTTAAGTGGAAAGATATTTAAAACAGGGTTAACAAAAATTTTTTGCTTATTAATTATGTCAGCTTTGGAATTTACATTTTTTCTTATTTCTAAAATTTCTAAATTATTGATTTGCGATGTTTTATATCCTGTATGTAATATTTGAAGACCTGAATTTATGTCAAAGCTATGATCATATTTTAATAAATGGTCTGCGAACTCAGAATCGCTATTGCCATTTAGTGCTCTGAGGTGCTCTTTAACCCTAATCTCAAAGTTTCTATAAGTTCTACCTATATAAAACGAACTACAATCATTACAATTGAGTTTGTAAACCCCCGATTTTTTCGTTTTAATTTCGCTATCTTTATTGTTGAGTATATATTTCTTCAGTTTGTTATTTGTGTAAAACGCTGGTTGAATAGTACCGGGAATATTTTTACTAATAATTTTTGACGTATCGTTGTCGACAAATAAAATTCTACGCCAATGTTTATTGTTATCTTTAGATATAGGGTAAATATATAATTTGAAAAAATTCTGTTTAATTTTTTTATTTAGTATTTCATCTATCAAATTAGTAGAATAGCCATTATTAATTGCTATTTGCTTTATGAGATTTAATTCAAAATTATAGTTAAGAGCTGACAAAGGAATTGTAATTAGTCTATTAATCATAGAATGGAAAGCGGCTAGTTTTTGAGAAAAGGGATGATTTGAAGAATTATGTATAACAATATCAGTATACGTATCTTTACGGAAAATATTGAAATCTATTTTTGTACCTGTTAATGTTAAATTTAAATCTAAGAAATTTAAGCTCTTATCTTTACCAATTTCCAGTGTAAATTTAATGTTTTTGTGTAATTTATTTAAAAAATTTAAGAACATGTTCAATTGTCTTTCTGAACCTAACCAAATGCAAAATATATCGTCAACATATCTTTTCCAACAATACACATTTTTGAGTAATAACGCACAGCTATTAAAAATCTTATTTTCTAAATTATTTACAAAAATATCTGAAATCAAAGGACTCGTACTACTTCCCATAGCTAAGCCATCCTTTTGTTTAAATATAGTATTATTAAATTGAAAGTAATTTTGTTTAAAAATAACATCAAATAATAAAGTAAAATCATGAATTAGGTCTTTCGGCAAATTTGAAGAATTTAACAAATTATAAATAATGGTTTTACTCTCTTCTATTGGAATACTTGGAAATAAATTAACTATATCGAAAGAAACCAACATAGCATGGTTAGGGATTTCCAAATCCTTTAAATAATTAACCAATTCTAATGAATTCTTAACGGTGTATGTTGGTTGGAAAACATTAGTATTAATAATTACATTATTTAATGTTGATGCTACTTTGAAAGTTGGGGCATTACAATTAGAAACGACTGGCCTAATTGGTTTATTCAATTTATGTATTTTTAACAGACTATAAAGCTTAGGAATCTGTGGGTTACTTAAAATTAATTTTTTATCATTTTTCAACTTTACAAAAATGTCACTTTTACAATTTTTTACTGCTTGTTTCAACATGTCTTGACACTTATTAATTGGGTTAAAGACAAGAAAGGTTCAGAAAGACAATTGAACATGTTCTTAAATTTTTTAAATAAATTACACAAAAACATTAAATTTACACTGGAAATTATTAGTAAAAATATTCCCGGTACTATTCAACCAGCGTTTTACACAAATAACAAACTGAAGAAATATATACTCAACAATAAAGATAGCGAAATTAAAACGAAAAAATCGGGGGTTTACAAACTCAATTGTAATGATTGTAGTTCGTTTTATATAGGTAGAACTTATAGAAACTTTGAGATTAGGGTTAAAGAGCACCTCAGAGCACTAAATGGCAATAGCGATTCTGAGTTCGCAGACCATTTATTAAAATATGATCATAGCTTTGACATAAATTCAGGTCTTCAAATATTACATACAGGATATAAAACATCGCAAATCAATAATTTAGAAATTTTAGAAATAAGAAAAAATGTAAATTCCAAAGCTGACATAATTAATAAGCAAAAAATTTTTGTTAACCCTGTTTTAAATATCTTTCCACTTAACCGGACTTTTACTTCTAATAGCTTGGTAATCCCCAATTCTTCGAAACTCCCACCATTGTCAACCCTTCCCCCTCCTTCAATTTCTTCTCTCCATATGTAATCTATAATTAATTTTTTAACTTTAGTATACTTTTATTCCTGAAGAAGTGAACATGGTTCACGAAACATGTTGATATTATAAAATATAAACAAATAAAGTGATGTAAACTAAGTTATTTTCTTTTAATAAATAAATAATGACATCACAAAGTAACAACCTTTTAGAAGAAGTTTTCTTCGAAAAAAAAAGGTTAATATATTGTTTAAACTGTGCCTCCAGCAACACTGTTTGCACAAACATGCAAAATGGGGGCATTACTGTACACATTATTGTATGCTGAAACAATGTTTGTGCAAACGGTGTTCCAAAAGACACGGTATTAGACTTACCTCGCAACCTGAGACCCGATCATATCAGAGCCTACTGGGTAGCTATTCATGTAAGGTCTCATGTACGGGTCCACGCTCAGAAACTCGGCTTTGCAAAGAAATTCTGAAAACAATAAAAAATTAACAATTTAGTTTACTTCCTCCAAATCATTAATTTATACTTATTATTTATCTTGAAATGTTGAAAGACTGAGTTGAGAGTTGAGGTGGTCTTAGACCACCATTTAACATTGAATTGTTGCTTGAAATGGCCTTAGCCGTGTTTGGTGACCAGATCTGAATAGCCAGGTACTACCCCACCTTCCTCATTCCCATGACCTTCCCTTCCCCGCTACCTTTAGCTTCACAACACACCCCAATTGTATATCCCACATAAAAGTATCACAAATCAAGTAGGTTTCAAAATGATATAGAGCCCTATAAATTAAACACGAAAATCAAGAACAAAAATATTACAGAAATCTCTTGTCATTGTGATTTGCAAATAAAAATGATATCAATTTGCAAAAATATAATTATCATATAACCTTCACTTTTAATATATCTATTTTTAATACTGATAATAAAATATATTATATTGGAATTCCATCATATAGATATATAGAAACAATTTTAAACTTTTCCACTTTTTTTATTTCTGACCGTTACCGGTTTTAGCCTGTCATGGCCATCTTCAGACTGGTATAAATTTTCCTTAAACTATGGTATAATATACAACATTTGGGTAGGGGGTAAAGGGGTGCTAAACAATAATTTTATTAAAATGATGTTGGTTTTTCCATCTTAGTAAGGGCCTCCGCTCACGGAGAAACTGAAAAGAAACCAGTTCTCAACGCAATTGCAATCAACCTCCTTAAGCCGCCACTACCCGGATTCCTACCGATTTCTTACATATCTTCCTTAGAAAGACCGGAGCCTTCATTTTGACGGCAGCCCGAAGTAAAGTTACGATATAATGCTTAATAATGATTGTTTTGGTATGATTTTTTTTACATTTCATAATTTATGGTTTAACGACTTTGGTGAAAATTGTTAATTGTTAAAGATATATTGACTTATACCTACAAAGACCGCCGCCGTCAATGTGACGGTTTGGGCCATAATGCTGAGTTTGTTTACAACCTTCTTTACCCAAGTTAACAACATACCCATTCCTCCTCGTTTATGATAGTACTATTATGTCTGTCTCTTTTTTTTGGTATCGCGTATCATTCGTACTCGATCTGTATGTTGATTGGTCACTATCACATAATTTACAAAAAAACCCAAAAAATATATCTCTCGCCCAAATTTATTTTACAGCTTGTTGGAGAAGGACAGAGTATACAAATACCAGAGTTGATCCAGCTGCGTTTGCTTCTGAAGAACTGACAGAATCATTTATTGGATAACCAACACGTCTGCCATAGGTCACCCCAAGAGGTTTGCTATGTTTTGTGACTTAGCAGGGGTGCCCGGATTCATGGGGTTAGGTTTGTCCGGATCTTGGCAGCGGATGCGTCTGCAAAACAACTGAGTGGCAGGCCAGTTCAGCAGAGAACGGTTGAGGGTGATCTTTTGACCTCGCCAGAAGGACTCTCATAATATTGCCTTGCACCGCAGTGGTTGGGGACACATTCATACGTCCGCCACTCTCGAACACACTGAACCCCAGTTTCCCACCCAACCCTCACCCCATTTCCTTGCCAGAACCTATTCTTCTTTCTTTTCCCTATAGGTACCCTCTATACAGCATCCTAAAAGATGACAAATGCCCTGAGGGGAATTATTTTCCCTAGGGCTTTTTTGTGGAGCTAATGTAAACGAAAAAGAAAAGAAACCGGAAAATAAAACTCCTGAAAGACGACAGTGCCAAATTAATAAAAAATATAATAATAACCAAATAAATGACACGTGTGATAATTTTAAAAAATCCGTTTGCGGAGAGTGCATTTGATTCTATATAAAACGTAACAATTCGATATTGTACAAACGTAACACATGCTTGCACTAAAATTACAGCATTTTTTTCCAGGAAGCCCCGAGGAAAAAAACTCTCAGGGTCTTTGTCATCTTTGGGGATGCTGGGTGCATTTATGTTTACATTGGTGCTTTTAGGAAAAGGAAGGAGAGGAAGTTCTCGGAAGGAAAAAAGTGTGAGAGATGAATAGGAAAAATTCGTAAATGTATCCAGGAGTGGCGGACGAATGAATCCATCCCTCCCACTGCGGTGCAAGGCGACGGGACGAGAAAGGTCCTGCTGGAGAGGATGAGATAAGTGTCTCCCTCAACAAGTGTCTACCGGCCCGGTCCGCTACGCAGTAGGTGGGCAAACGTATTCGCCACCTAAACCCAGACAAACATCACCCAATGAACCCGGACACCCCTGCTAAGTCACTAAACGTAGCGATCCACTTGGAGTGTCCTGTGGCAGAGGTGTTGGTTATGCAATAAATAGTTCCCCGGGCAGCGGTACTCATATCCGCCTCCCAATTTAAAAAAAGTGATCAACCGTCAAAGTGACGGTCGTGGTCTTTATAGGTATGGAGCAGTACCCGGTCTTTCTAGTGTTAAACATTTGAAGTTTTTAAGCTCTTAAAAAAATATATGTTATTTTTGAAGATAATATCTAGACGCGTTCCACGCCGAAACGTAAATTATATAAAATTCCCTCGATAAAAAAAATCGCAATGTATGCTCCAAAAATTATTATAAACACGTTTGTTTCAGTTATTTTTCAAATAATGGTTGTAAAAAAACTCACAATGTTTCTATGATACTTAAGACCAATGACGTTATATAAATAGACTCGCCATAGTCTCACATGCTCGCAAAATAATGTGGCAAGTAAGTAACACTCTTTTGTTTTCAGCGGTTTTCAGTCATTTCTTAATTCAAAAGTTATTCAAATATTAAAAAGTTATGCTACTTTCACACTGAAGCCAAACTTCCAACTCGAACTTCCAACGCATGAAGTACCCTTCTACGGAATCGTCCGACAGTTTGAAGTTGGAAGTTGACCTCAATGTGACCGTACCAAAAGACAATTAAAGAATGTGTGTTTTTTCTCTAATGACGTACAAAATTGTCGGACGGGGAACATGAAAATTAATTGTATTGCTTATAATAATCTATAATAATAAGTAATTTGTGTGTACATATAAATTAAATGTTATTTCTTCACTTTTACTAATGTTTGCCGTGTAATGGAAACATTTTCTCATCATACAGGAGGGCATTTTGGCGCTTTTTAAATGCAATTTTCCTAATGGTAAGACAAGACCTTACCTGACGAGTGACAGTTTAGTACTAAAGTACTAGAAATCGAGACCAGTGCAATTGTCTTGCGTTTGGCTTCCCACTTTGAGATTTCTACCCCGCATCTAAAGTATGTAACGTCTTTGCTTAAGACGCCTTCGACGAGATTTTTGCTCTATTTTAAACGAGTCGTGTTGTATTTAGGGCTGCCATCCGTCCGGGTTTCCCCGGATTTGTCCTAGTTTAGAGGGCGTCCGGGGAGCGTCCGGGCGGGGTTTCATTTGATGTCCGGGTTTAAAAAAAAAAATTTAAGTCTTAAAATTTAAAGTCAAACGTACACGTTTGCACTGAGGAAGGAACGGTCGTTCTGAACCCGGTCGGCTTTAAACAAATATAAAAGTTGTTCAAACAAAGTAACATTGTTTAATTTATCTTTAATTAAAATTAAATTCAATTTCCAAGAATACAGCTGCATTGATTTTTACAAATTCCTTTTAAAAGGGGAAGATATTCTAAAAGCTATCGGAAAGAGTGATAAATACAACAAAAAAACTGAAAAGTAAAAAAGGCGAGAGGATGAGGAAAAGGCTTTAATAGCTAGATAATCAAATAATGTACTTTTGAGTGCAATAATTTCTTTTCATTTTTGTTGTTAAAGTTATGATTGTTTTTATTACGTAAAAGAAAATTACAATGGCTGTTGATTAAAATTTTAAAGTGATATAAATGAGTATAGTTTTTGGTTATTTTATGCTTAAAAAATTAATAATGTAACTTACATTACAGTAAGTCTAAACTTTAAAAGGGTTTAGTTTCGTTGCTTAAGATTTAAGAAGACTGAATTTAGTTCATATTATGTTAAGAGATATTTTGTTGTTTAAATGGCTGCTGATAAAAATTTAAAGATAAAATTATTATTGAGTTAAAGAGTTACCTCAAAAATTGTAAGACTGAATACTAAAATGGTCTCAGTACTTTTAAGATTTTTGTCTAAAAATTTAATTGAATTTTGTTAGGCTTAATATTTTAATAAGGTTTTGTTTTCATGACAGAGTATTAATAATTTGTGTTTTATTTTAAGAATAAAAAAATTCTAACTGATTATTAAAACAATTTGTAACAAACTGTAATTGGATTCTGTTTTGTTAAGTACATTTATAATGATGATAAAAGATGACTAAATTTAATTTGAAAATAAATAAAAAGGTGATTTATGACATTTTCAACTGTTTTTTATTACACTATGTTTAAAAAAACCTGTTGAGATGTCCGGGTTCTGGGCTCTAAAATCCGGGGTTTTCACGAGTCTTGTCCTGGTTGCCAAATTTAAGATATGGCAACCCTAGTTGTATTAAACATTTTCACTATTTTCGCATCGATTTTATCGCTTTAAATATTAGCACACTCCTCTAACATTCGTAATTACATATCTCTCCATCTTCTTCTTTTTGAGCGCGGATGCGGTGCCATAACAAAATTGATATTTTTCTGATCTGACATGTCAAAAGTTGACAGTTCGTGAGCCGCTACCACGGCAACCTGTCAACAATGCAACTGAAACTCCAGCAGCGCTGGTTTTGCAGTTGCATTGTTTTCAGTTGCATTTTTTTCAAATTGCGATCCAGAACTTTGGTTTCATAAAGGTGTTACATTTTACTTTTTTTGTGGTTAACTTTTAGTATGGTGTTTTCTCTTCCTAACCTCACTGTGATGGTGAGAGAGACATAACGATTTCTGTGAGACCTATATGAGTTGTTCCGAAAAGCGAACAAATTAGCCAATATACACAAATTTGGCAGAAATAACAAGAATCTATCTTCATTACAAAATAATAATAAAACAATACTCTAAACACTCACAACACAAGGTGATTGTGATTACGTATACATTTACAAGTTGAAGCAGCAGGTAATTAATAAATAAGTTAAGATAATTTAGTATACATAAGAAATAAACAAAACACACTAAATAAATACAAGAAATTAAACACACACAAGAGTAAACATGAGTATGCACAATTATGATTACAAATTACGGAATTAATAGATTAATTTTATTTAAAATCAGCAAAAATTAAATGAGTAATTATTAAATGAAACTAGGTAAGTACCTCCATCCTGTAGAGGGGGAAGTTCCTCTTCCACAATCTTCAGATCGGACTTCTTGGGTTCCCCCTGGAAATTATTGGCGAGAATGTATTTCCTTGCCTTGACCATGTTTGTTGCTGCCGTAGTTTGTAATGCATAAATAAACCAGTCCCACTGTCTGTAGTGTAACAACTAATCTACCCGACAGCTGTGGGTGAAGTTCAAGGTAATACATACAGAGGCAGGGCTGAAACAAGTATAAAAAAATATTATTTTATCTTAATGTACAATCAGTCCTTTCTTAAAATCCAATACTTCTTTTAGATCCGCCGTATTAAAAGAATTTCTTAAATTGTTCTTAATGTTCTCATATTTCATCTTAAATTGTTCTTAACCCTTTGATTAGTGAGTTATTTTTTGTCATCTACATCGTGGGAGTGAGTTATTTTTTGTCATCTACATCGTGGGAGTGAGTTATTTTTCAAGTTTTTCCTAATTTTGTAATCAATTTAATTAATTATCTTTTTTTTATTACAGAAGTTAATTTCGGAGCTTTTTTATTGTATTTCAAATTTAGTCGGACAAATTCAGTGGTTCTCAACATTTTACAAATAAGTTTTGAAATTTTTTATTTATGTAAAAAGAAATGTACAATAATAAAGGGATAATACTAAAAATAAAAAAGTGGACTAATCCAGTGGCTCCCAACATTTTATAAATAGTGTTTTCATAAATGATAATTTTTATTTAAAAAAAAAAGATATGTGCAATAATAAAAAGATAATACTAAAAATAAAATAAAAGTATAAGTAAGGGAACGTACCCATACTACGTGACCAACTTTTTGCAATTTTTAACCCCCCCCCCCCCTCCCCGGTGACCAAAAACCTAGGCAACCCGCCGCTCATTTGTACCAAGCGTGACATTTTGAAGACCCCCCCCCCCCTAAACGTGTCACGTAGTATGGGTACGTTCCCTAAGGTCTTATAATAAGTTGAACAAATCCAGTGGCTCTAAACATTTTACATTTACCTATGTATGTGAAAAGAAATATACAATAATAAAAAAATAATACTCAAAATAAATTTTTTAAAAGTCTAAGTAAAGTCTTATAATAAGCTAGACAAATTCAGTGGCCTTCAACATTTTACACATAGAAAGTTTTCTTTTTTTTTTTTATATAAAAAGAAATGAACAGTAATAAAAAGATAATACTACAAATAAAAAATAAAGTATAAATTCAGTGGTTCTCAACATGCGAATGATGTTAGATTTAGATTTCGTATTTATTTTGTCTAACTATTACTAGCTAAAATATTCTTTACGTATGGTATTCCTAAAAACATGGATAAGTGCATAATGTAACATTACATCCAACACACATAAATTTTATGTCTTTCCTTGTTTGTTGTAATCGTAAAAATATTTATATAATGCTAGCTGGTACCCGGCATGCGTTGCAATGCCATTCAAAGAAATAAATTGTTTCTCCCTGCATGTCCATTCCCATGCGCCCCCGTTCCCCTCCTGCGCCCCCTTTCCCTCCTGCATCTCCTTCCCTTCCCTCTCGTCACCCTTCCCGCGATCTCTACTTCCTTCCTTACCCTCTCCCTCCTGCAGTGGCGTAGCTAGCGTGGGTGCACCAGGGCCGTATACCACACCGGGGGGGGGGGGGCGTAATGGGATAGAGAGGGACGGTTTTCATCATATTGCCCAGGCCTCCACACACAACGGGGGGGGGGGGGGTGGTAAGGGATATAGGGGGGGGTTGGATAGGGTGGGGTGAAATGATATACCGTCTTCTACTAACCGGTGCAGATATCGGGCTCTACTGCAGCCTGTTTTTTTCCACGGTCGTGTGTCACCCCTCATCGGAGTTGGGTCACCCCTCTTTGGGCGGCACCCGGGGCGGACGGCTCCCCCCCCTCTTTACGCCACTGCCCTCCTGCCTTCAAATAAAACTACACACATTTTCAAACCACTCGCGCACCAGCTGTAGTAATTTTTTTATACAAATATCATAACGCCAGAGCTGACAATTATAAATAGAAACACTCTTCTTCTAAAATGCAATGTTCTGTAAAAATTTTGAGTCAATCCATCGATTACTTTCTGGGATTTGCGGACATAAACATACAAAATGTTGAGAGCCACTGAATTCCACCAACTTATTATAAGACCTTACTTTTACTTTTGTTTTTATTTTTTGTATTATTTTTTTATTATTCTACATAAATAAAAAAAATAATTTTAGAAAACACTATTTGGAAAATGTTGGGAGCCACTTGATTAGTCCACTTTTTTATTTTTAGTATTATACCTTTATTATTGAACATTTCTTTTCATATAAATAAAAAAATATATATTGTAAACTTTTTATTTGTAAAATGTTGAGAACCACTGAATTAGTAATATATATTTATATTTATGCATGTAGATTCGTAACAATTTTTGTAAGAATACATAAAAATGTTTGACAAATATATTTGTATTATCTATAAATCATAATTTAATCGAAATCACCAACATGGCATAGAAAAAATTAATAAAGTCGTACGGCCGCACATATGCGGCAATTTATATAATACTTGGACCATCCGAGTGCGATACTCCTCAAAGGGTTAATGTTCTCGTATTTGTCTAAATTTGTTTTTAATGTTCTCATATTTGTCTTAAATTCTTCTTATATTTGTCTTAAATTGTTCTTAACACATTGTCTGTGGGAGACACTTAAACGCATATTTTTCATACTGTTGGTAAAGAGTGGGAGACACCTAAAAGTGTTTTTTGCATTTACTTGGTTGACTATTTTTTTGGTAATGCAAAGACGTATCACTATTCGGTGAAGTAAAAATTAGTCGCAATCTCTCGTGGACCTGTACTAGGTTCCCGAAATTGTGCATTTGCACGTCTGAACTGCACTTGAAATAGCGGTAACATTTTGTTTTCATCACAATTAAATTCTGTGATGTACCATTACATGAACGGAACTGTTTCCAAGGATATCATACTTTAAAACAATAAAAGTGTTCATCTTTATATATTTTACAAAATACGTATTATGTTGAACATGCATAAAATGACTAATTATTAGACAAAACCTGAAAAGTGAATTTTTTTCAAAAATTTTACCTTGAATTACTATTAAAAGACATAATAAAAGATTTCATTTAATTTTCATGTAACACACTAAAAATATATATTGAATATTCATACTTTAATAGCATCAGCGTTATTATTGAAACCTAACTAAGGAAACGTACCCATACTACGTGACCAACTTTTTATTCCCTAACCCATGGTTCAGAGGTCAAATGTTAACTTTAAAAAGTAACGTCAATACTCGTACAGGTGCGACGAACGACCTACAATAGTGTAAACAAGTCTCTAGCAATTATTAGTTGCACACTAGTGAAAATGTCCAAAGTCACAATTGATTTCATACACTTATTTATTTGCAAGTTTCGAATGTATGTTTTGTGTTGTTTGAAAGATCTCAATATTGATTGTCTCGTGGGCACTTTATAGTGATAATATCATAGGATCCTTTATGGAAATCAAAAGAATGTTTAACTTATAGTTTTCCCCTTTATTAATAATAAAGGGGAAATAATTTTGAGTCTTGATATGTCCCTGGATTGCTTTTATCAATCTTTGGATAATCACATAATATTTTGGGTTATATCTTATTACCTTATCTTTAAGGTGACAGTTAAAAGAAATGGTTTATTTTTAGAATAACCCAATGAGTAAAACCAAAAAATTATTTTACTTAATCATTGAAGTCAATTTTAGCGATTTGCAATCGAAAATTTGAAGCAGAAAATTCAGAAAAAGATACAATCGCATCCAGGACCTTCGCCTTTCTATCACTGAAACCTTATACCCTATAAGCTAATTCGACCTTATCTCCTTCGGTCATATTTAACTGTATCATACTTCGATTAAGAACTACCAACATTGTCTTCAATTAACACATACGAGAATGGATCAAGAAGTACCCGTGTTAGATATGAAGATGGAAGTTTTTCATTTAACATAACTTTTTTTTTTTTTAATGTTATCTTCTTTTAGGTCGGTACACTTTTCCCACACTTTTCTGCCATTTCTTTAACCCCTCCAAAAAAATAAGATTCGTCAAAATCTTCAAATGCGCTTCTTTTCTGTGATAACCTCCTTGTTTGACCTGAATTTTTTTCCCCCGAGCCATGTTTTCATGTTGGGGAACAGAAAGAAGTCACAGGGAGCCAGGTCGGGCAAGTACGGTGGATGTGGCAGCAATTCGTAGCGCAATTCATACAATTTGGCCATGGATGAATGTGCAGATATGTTGTCCGCTTATTGTCTACGGTGAGCAAATGCGGCACCCATCGAGCCGACACCTTTCACACACCTAACTTATCAGGTATTAATTGAGTGTCGTCGATAAAATTATTCATATTAAAAATGCGCATGTTACAATTAATGCAAACAATTAATTCGTTTGAATATTTTAAAACCGGTCAGTGGCTGAGTAGGCGGACTAAGCACGTCAGAGGCCCGGGGCGGTAAAGCTGAATGAGGCCCTCCCCTAGTTTAAAAAGTTGACGTAATTTTATAAGATTTTTATTCAAGCACCTCCATCTTCCCTTGATCAAATCCTATACAAAGTTAAAGCACCAGGGCACTGTAAAAAATATATTGTCATTTTTTATTTCATTTTCTAAAAGATGCATTTGTTAATAATGCTCTCACCAAATGTTTTAAAGAAATTCGTAGAATTGACGGAGATACAGCATTTTATATGAAACCGTTTTAAACAGTTTGCGTGTTGAATTATCCTTCAGCAAAACTTTGAATGCGTTATTCTCAAAACTACGTATCTCAACCTGGTTGACGACATATTAGAAAAACTATACATCCGATTTGCACGCACTAAGTTTTTAACTGTTAGAAAATTTAGTCACTACGGCACCACAAAAAATCACCAGGGTTTCAAAAATAAGATTGAAAAAATAAATAAATACGGAATGTCTTGGATTTTTTTTTTTAAATGTGATGCAAGTGGCCGATTGTACATTCCAGGTGGCTCACTAAAGCGAAGCGGAATCTTTGGCTTTACATTTCTACCCTAAAACCATCAGAAAATTTGTTAACTTTAATGACAGTTTACGCACCCATGTGGTTCAACGTTAAGACCAAACCAATATGTATTTCCGGTGCTAGACATTTACATGAAACAATAGTGCTTTCACGATATTTGTCCAGTGATTTTAAATATATTATTAATCCAGTAATCCAGCGCAATGGTTTTTTGGGTATCACAAAAACATATTGTTAGCCATGTTACCCGACAACCGAAAATGGTTAAGAGAATTTGTGTTGAGAAGAATATTGAAAGCTCGGCAAATGAAAATGCAATTAGATGTTATTCGTACCTTCAAAGTGCCTGTTTTTAATTTTTCAGTAGATGATTGATTATATGGTGTTATGAATTGGGAAAATGTAAACGAGTAAAATTTGTAAAGGACGAGACAATTTGACAAGTCATTACCCTATGGTAAAGGGGCCCCGAGACACTCATTGCCTAGGGGCCCCGACATGTTTAATCCGGCCCTGACTATGACACCACGTAGGGATTGTTTTATAAAGGGCCCCCTTCTATACTTTTTTTTATGGACAATGAAAATTTTCTATAGGTATCTTAATTCCCCTACATGGTGCCATAGACACTGGATTAAGAATTGGTGCATGCAAATCAGATGTATAGTTTGTTTAATATATTGTCAACCAGGTTGAAGAATGTGTTAAAAAAGTGTTGACAAAAAAAGTCTTGCTGAAGAATAATTTAACGTACAAACTGTTTCAAACGGTTTCACAAAAAATGCTGTATCTCCGTCAATTTTTTGAATTTCTTTAAAACATTTGGTGAGAGCATTCTTAACAAGTGCATCTTTCAAAAAATAAAATTTAAAAAATAACCAAAAAATTTTTTACAGTGTCCTGGTGCCTTAAAGCCTTCATGGAGGGAACATGAGCCCCCCCCCTCCCCCTAGTCAACCACTGTGAGTGGGCATCGTGTTTGGGTCTTGCCCGGGCTGAATGTCGATTCCTCAGCTGTCTAAATAATATGCGACATATATGAAAAAGCAGATTATAAATTCATTTAAGTATCACCTTAATGAAAACGTACAAATGTTAATCTGTGGTGTACATACCAACTTCCTGAAAAACTTGAATTAACTCTTCAGGTCTCCACAAAATTTTGTCAGAGGGTCAAATTATTTCCGCTTTAAAATAAAATCCAAATAAACGGCATATTTCTAAATGCTTCTTAAAACTAAAAACTGTTGTTGAAAGGTGATAAAAAACGCTTTCAAATTTTATAAATCGAAATAAACAAATCATTTTTGAAATATAGAAATTTTGCATGCAAACTTATAAAGTTTTAAAAATGGCTTACCTTACGTTTTTTCTAACTAAAATTACTGATAATGAAAAAAAAAAAATATGAACATATTTTATTAAACATATTACAAATGTTATAGTCATCTCACTTTTTTGTTGTTCCATGAAAAAAAAAATTATTAAAAAATCCCAAACTTTCATAAATTTATTCAATTTGCGATCTGAAACTTTGGTTTCATGAAGGTGCACATTTTATTTCTTTTGTGGTTAACTTTTATATTTGAATATAAAAGGTAGTAAGGAAGACACAACGTTTTCTATGAGACCATTATGAGTTATTCCGAAAACCGAACAAATAGACTTGACGGGTTCAAATTTATATAGATACTCACTAATATTTGATTCCACATAAATTCCATAATATTATGTAGGTACCTACTTACTAAACACTGTTCAACCATCTCTAGGTTTGTTTTTTCGGGAGATTTTCTTTTTTATTGATTTCCAAATGGACCAAATGTCATCCTTAAATCTTAGTCATTATAGACTCGGGATTATACATAAGAGTACCTACCCACATAGACTAAATAAATACAAAAACCGGTTACATTTGAACAAAAAATATATCGAATAATAATAGACAAAATAAAACAGATTGTTTGATGTTGTGTTTTATAAACGATTTTTATTGTAACATAATTTATATAGAGTTATAAAAAATATGATTTTTTTTTTTAAAGCAATAACCTTTTTTGGGTTTTATGCTGACTTGGAAATCAAAGGCTCACTTTGTACTTGTGAGGCGTTTAAGTCTTCTCTTCTTTAGGCTTTAATAATAGCTTTACCAGTATTCTCTCCTCGAAGCATGCCGACGAAACCATCAAATATATTCTCAAATCCATCGGTGACAGTTTCCCGGTACTTAATCTTTCCGTCCCCGATCCACTTGAGGTTCTGCTCGATACCCTCACTCCAGCGGGGAACCCATCGATTGACGAGGAAACCTTCCATTTTCAGCTCATTGAAGACAAAGGTAGGCTGGAGAATGGCAACTGAAATATAATAATGGAAAAGGTTTAAATCCCACAGATTTTGAAGTGTAGATTTTTAAACGATGGGTAGCTAAAATAAATTTAAATAATTGGTTTTAAACTAATTTTTTTTAAATAATTTTAAAAAATCAATGAATGCATAATTTTTTTTTTTGTTTTTACATAAATGCGGCAGCTATTTTATTACATTATTAGTGTTAAAAGCTTAAGTAAATAAACATACACCACAATACATATTATAATGTTACATATAATATTATGGTCGTAAAATGTTGGCGGCCATCTTGGCTATTGTGTCTGGGCTGTCATTTTTTGGTAAGGTGTTGGTTAAAATATAAATGATAAAAAAAAATCAAATAATGTTGCCGACAAACCATTTTAATTTAAAATTTCTGTTTATAAAAAATATCTTTTGTGTTCAATTCTTTCAGATGTAGTATATGCCAAACTTTAATACCGACCTGATGTTGATACAGAAATCGTCGCAATAGGCAAGTTTAAGATCAGAAAAGCGGCATGCCTCCCCGCCTAAGTCTTTCTCTTTCGCTTACGGTCATTGTGTTTCGCTTACGGTCAGTAAAGTGACTGTACCTGCGCGAGAATGGCATTTAAGTTTGTCGCGTATTGTACCTATGTTTTAGGTAGTGATTTTGAGGGATTCCTACCTTTTGGCAGTTTAAAGGGATCGTCATTATAAGAAGAAATGGCTCCGCAAACTGCGATTCTCCCAAAGCGATTCATCTGGTTGAGGATTACTGAACTCAATTCACCTCCGACCTAGAGCAAAATAATAAAAAATTAACCTATCTAAATAAATTTTTGCAGCACGAATCTACTACTTAAATAATAATACCCAGTGAGTACTGGATTGTACTATGAAATGTTGTAAAATAATGTATCAACAATAAAAAATAAATATTAGAGACTCTCACTCAAAAATTTAAAACAGAGAAATCAGAAAAAGATACGGTTTATTATCTGGGAATTGAACCCACGACCTTCGTCTAGCAGGGGCTCTGCTCTACCACTGAGCTAATTCAACATTATCCCCTTCGGTCATATTTAACTGTATCATACTTCGACTAAGAACATCCAACATTATCTTCATTTTCATAACACATATTTTATTGGCTACTATACATATATGTATATGTACTATTGAAAGATTCTTTCTGAACTAAATGCAATTTACAGGGTGGCGCAAAATTAATCATCCAATTTTGTTTTTGAATATCTTTTTTACTAAATAAAAAAAAAATGATTTTGAGTAATGGAAATCTTTATTTGTACTTTTACAATTTTTTCTGTTAAGTGGAAAAGATGACATCCGCTAAGTGGTTGCCGCCAGTGTTGATACACATTTGTGCCCGTTTTATCACATTTTCCATGACTTTCCGCAAGATTTCCGGTGATAACTGTTCACATTTCTATCAAATATTCTCCTTAAGGGCTGCGATTGTCTGAGGCTTGTTGGCATAAACCCGCGACTTCAAGTGGCCCCAAAGAAAGAAGTCTGGGAAGGTTAAATCGGGCAATCTTGCTGGCCAAACCAAATCGTCAAAACGGGAGATTACGCGACCAGGAAACTCTTCCTTCACAATAACCATTGTGGCTCGTGCTGTGTGTTCGGTTGCACCGTCTTGTTGAAACCACATGTTCACCAAGCCCCGCTCATCCAATTCCGGCTGTAAGAAGTCGTTTATCATGGCCCTGTAGCGTTCACCAGTAACAGTGACCGTAATGCCAATGGCGTCCTCAAAAAATATGGCCCAATTACTCCTCCCGCGTGAACTTCGCACCACACAGTGGCTTTGAGTGGATGTAATGGCTCTTCGTGCATCATATGTGGATTTTCAGTGCCCCAGAAACAAATATTTTGCTTATTGGCGTAACCGTTTAAGTGGAAATGCACCTCATCGCTCATGATGACTTTCGACACAAAATAGCTAAAAGCGTTAAAGCGTAAATCGACACAATTATTCCATGCTCTTGCGGAGCAAGCGCATAGCGCTCCATTGCTTGTCTGTTTGTATTCTGCAGCTGTGTAGTTCACAAATGTCAAATATGATTGACGTACGACGCCATTTGCAAAAATTATAACATCTTCCGATAGGGTGATTAATTTTGCGCCACCTTGTATATAGTGTACCAGACAGGTTATCGGGGAAATCGAAGATGAGGACGTTTTTATCTATGGCCATCTTCGTCTTCTATTTCCCTAAACTCGTAGACCGCTCAGCGTGATAAGAGTCACTCCGTCCCGCATTGTACAATGTCCGTGCGGTGAGCAAAGGCAGGTTTATATTTCCGCTGAACATCAAGACCTTACCCCACTCCCCACGAGCACAAGCGAGCACCCTACCACCTGGCTAGCCAATCCTGGGGATTTTTTAGACTTATAGTATTTGTTAATCTGTCTCTATGTTTAAGTTTTTTACAGGAATTGGGCCTATAAAATTGTCAAATAAACGATCGCTTAACCCTTTGAGGAGAATTGCCGCAAGTATGCAGCGACACTCGGATGATCCAAATAGAGTATTGTTGCATATGTGCAGCAG
The DNA here is from genome assembly GCA_929108145.2 of Limnephilus rhombicus. Taxonomy (NCBI): domain Eukaryota; kingdom Metazoa; phylum Arthropoda; class Insecta; order Trichoptera; family Limnephilidae; genus Limnephilus; species Limnephilus rhombicus. Next base: position 1,107,479 of record OV815282.1, read on the forward strand.
TACGACTTTATTTAGTTTATTCTATGTCTTGTTTGTAATTTCGATTAAATTATGATTTATAGATAATACAAATATATTTGTGAAACATTTTAACATTTTTTTACCAAAATTGTTACGTATTTCACGTTACGTATTATGTAATTCAGTTGCTCTCAACATTTTACAAATAAAAAGTTTAAAAAAAAAAAAAAAAATATTTATATTAAAATAAATGTTCAATAATAAAGGGATAATACTAAAAATAAAACAAGTGGACTAGTCCAGTGGCTCTCAAAATTTAACAAATAGCGTTTTCAAAAATTATTATTTTTATTTATAAAAAAGAAATGTACGATAATTGATCACGCACGGGGCATGGTGATGAGGGTAACCTTGCGGCTACTCTTGCTAAGTCGCTTATGGATTTCGATAAGTTATGCCCAACCACCAAACAAGAAAGGTATATCACAATTAAGTGGTACTCACGTCTGTTGTCTTCTGGCTTGGTGACAGTCATAGATGTCCATAAGCGTTCGAGATTGTTCTATTTGATTGGTAGAACTTCGGTAAAGTTTGAGTCACGAGTTCACACAAAGTATACGAAATAAGACGGTAGGATTTACACTTTATGTGACGATATGATGAATAACACTTCGGCGTGGTGCGAAATGTCACGATACGGTCGGTGGTTAGCAACGGACTGACGATAAAGCGCTTGACACTTGTTTTCCGTGTAGGTAGGCACCCTTATTGTGCGGAAGTCCAAAATCAGGGTTCCTCCGATCCCGTATGATAATCGGAGCACAAAACGAATGAAATCCATCAGCGTTATGAAACATTCCGCCCACCAAAATACAGCTAATTGTATTTTAAAGAAAAGTTGAACGTTAAGCGAAACGCAGAATGCCATGAAACGTGACGTAGATGAAAAGAAGACGAAGCAAAAGAAGTCATTTTAAACGATAACGAGATATAGACAAGCTAGACGATAAGAAACTAAATGATACGATTAACATAGACGTAAAAAAGAATAAAACGAACCGCGAAACGATGATGATTAGTCACATTGCCTAGGCAATGGATACGATTTGGTGAATGGTCTTGTAAGAGAAGATCCATTCAAAGTACGAAACGTAGCGATAAGCACAAGATTTTTAATTATGATTCTAATCACCTCACCCGTAGAGAGTGATGTCCAATGTTTGGTTAAAGATAGAATACGAATTTCGAAATGATTAAGTAGAAAATCCGAAAGACGAGAGGCTTTGTTATGAAAGTTGTGTACGAATAGATAACAAGAACCCATAAGGCGTTGGAGTTTCCGAAAACGATATATTTTTTTTAATAAAAGTCCAGCAGAATATCATCATGTTGGACTAATGACGATTGAACTCGTTCCTCAGAGTGGAGTTCAGTTTTGTTAACATGGCCATCTAAAATGGGCCAAGAGTCGTTTGGCTGAACAAACCCGGAGGGCTCCGCCCACCATAACACGTTACGGTTTAGATCGGCCGGAGAATGACCACGTGAAGCGGTATCCGATGAATTATCAACCGATGATGCTTGACGCCGATGGTTAGATGCGATAACTGTCAAAAGCGATAATTGGTCGGTGTAACGATTCCCGTAACGAGTATCATCGGGTGAATCATCCGGTGGCCTCCACTTCCATCCCAATACTCTGAGAGTAAAAGAATGATCAACATTTTTTAAGATTACATCAGTGAGATAGTAGTCCGACGGTAGAAAGGCGCGAAGTTTCGGTTTGCTACAATCCCACTTCTGCAGTTCAAGTTGACCTCGTTTGGTATGTTCGATGACTTCGGATTGCGTTAGTTGAACTTGTTCCAGACTGGAACAGCCGATGACGATAGAATCGATATTTGAGTCCGAAGTGATCGCGTGGCGTGTGAGTGATAATCCGTAACCTTTCTTTTCTGTCAACGATCTGACAATACGATAGGACAGAATAAAGGCAGAGATATCAGAAGTCACAGGGTGTAATGGGTAATCCGGGGTAGATTCCGATAATTGATGACGCCAAAATATTCTTTGGAACGCGTGATTTGGCTCTTGAAGAAATATTTGGCGATACATTTGCCGCACCTCAGCAATGAACACCACAGATGGTGAACGAAAGTTTTGCAGAAGTTCAGCAATGTTCGTTTGGAGCTTGGGAACGATAAGGAAGGCATCATTTGACGATGATTCATTCACCTCCGTCACCGAGGCATCGAAGACCATTCGCAACATAGTGGTAACGGTGCCCGGACGAAGAATGCAATGACGAAGTATGTGATGCATTTCCTTGAGTAAATCTTTTCCAGGAACACGTGTCATGTGACCACTGTGCAAGTAGTCAGTCATGAAAGCGAAGTACGGTTCAAGTAAACTGAGCTTTAATGTCTGTTTATGTTCGAGTGAAAGGATGATGCGCGAAGAGGCTTCACGCGAACCTGGGGAAGCGATATCCTTATCCTTTTCACTAAAAGGTAAGGCTACGATGAATTGTCCCGAAGGGTCACGTAAGTGATGAGTGTGATGGACCTGCTCATCACGTTGTTCTTCAGGGGTGAGATGTGAAGACTGAGGGAATGTGTCCAACTCCCTCAGTTTCTTGACCTCTTCAGGAAGACGGTACTGGTTGGTTTCGATAAATTGACTAGAAAAGTCACGTGAGTGATAAATGCGATACACTTGGTCACTACGTTGTTTAGTGGGCTGTGAAGACTGAGGAAATATGTCCAACTCCCTCAGTCTCTTGACTTCTTCTGGAAGACGAGACTGGTTGGTTTCGATGAAGGAGTTTGTTTGACGATCGGTAGCAAAACCAACCGAATCCAGAGGAAGCCAACCGAATGGTGAATTGATAGCTGAAGGCTGGTGAAGATCACTCGTTAATTGGGGTCTCGGTAAAGATGGCAAGATCTCAACATCTCGAAGTAGGTCAGTCGCTCCTGTGTCAGTTGTCAGTTTGTGACAGTCAGAGTCGGCATGAAGTATGTCTTGGAACAGATGATAAGATAACTGGTCGAATTGAATCGTTGGCGATGGAAGTAACTTCGTGTTGAAGGTAGTTTGTCCCTTAACATCGACATCGAAATTAGTGACGCCTGACGTGGTTATAGAAGATTGGCCTAAGCCACGGATTTTCTGAGAGCTGACTGGACGCTCGGCAGTGCGATTAGATACGAAGTGTGCTTGACTGTCTGAACCGGTCAACCCACGAAAAGTTTGAAAACTGCCGGAGGGATCACGATTGCTAATATGAGCAGTAGGCAAACGTACGATGGATCTGTCACCGAAGTTTGCGAGGAAAAGAACTGGAGGATCTGAAATAGAAGCTCCTTGAATGGCAAATGTGGTGGGTCGTTGGTACTCCTCTTCAGCAGAAATGTTGTCTTCCCTATGAAGAAGAGTGTGGTGCTTACGATGACATTTCTGACAATCAAACACAGATTTGCAATTCGTGAGAGAATGAGAAGGCGTGAGACAATTCAGACACCAACGGTGTGCCTTTGCGAATTGAGCACGTTCCTGAACCGATTTGAGTGCAAATGATTTGCACTTAGCGATATGGTGAGTACCCTTGCAAAACGCGCACTTTGAAGTGAACGCAGTCAAGGACCCTTTGATTTCAGGTTTTGCCTTCATCGTGTCACGAATAAGCGATGACGTTTGTGTTATGATAGCTTGATCATGAAATGTTGAAATGTTTTGGTTTGGTAAGATAATATTCGCGGGCTCCGATTCGAAAGATTGATTCGTTAATTCCGTGTGAATTACGACGATTTTGAAATAAATATTATTAAAAGCTACGCGAACTTGATCTTCAATGTCCTTGTTTGCCTCATCTAAAGCTAAGATATCAGCGTGAACGGTTTCAAAATCATTAACAATTTTTTGCAACTTCGTATAATACGCTAAAAATAATGGGTAATTGGTTTCATCTTGCAAAACGCTTTGACCGACCTCATACACCTTGTTCAATCTGCTTATGGCTACGTTCCGTCTTCTACACAAGCCTTGTAAAGTACTAGCCATTTTTTTTTTTTAATAAACAAATGTACTAACGAAATAATCAGGAAAACTTTATGAATTAAAAAGTAGAATTCGATATAATTTAAATACCCGTTAGGTCGTTAATAATTAAGAACTGTGTAAACTAATTCTACGATTCACTGTTTGAATTCGTTCTTTGAAATGACATTTCAATTCACGTAATATTTCATAGCATTCTTTCGTTTTGCCAAAGAAAGAATTTATTATGAGAATTTATCTAAAGGTTCGCTGGTTTCCGGCACCAAAATGATCACGCACGGGGCATGGTGATGAGGGTAACCTTGCGGCTACTCTTGCTAAGTCGCTTATGGATTTCGATAAGTTATGCCCAACCACCAAACAAGAAAGGTATATCACAATTAAGTGGTACTCACGTCTGTCGTCTTCTGGCTTGGTGACAGTCATAGATGTCCATAAGCGTTCGAGATTGTTCTATTTAATTGGTAGAACTTCGGTAAAGTTTGAGTCACGAGTTCACACAAAGTATACGAAATAAGACGGTAGGATTTACACTTTATGTGACGATATGATGAATAACACTTCGGCGTGGTGCGAAATGTCACGATACGGTCGGTGGTTAGCAACGGACTGACGATAAAGCGCTTGACACTTGTTTTCCGTGTAGGTAGGCACCCTTATTGTGCGGAAGTCCAAAATCAGGGTTCCTCCGATCCCGTATGATAATCGGAGCACAAAACGAATGAAATCCATCAGCGTTATGAAAAAATAATACTAAAATAGAAAAAAATATGTATTTAAATAAGGGCTTACAATAAGTTAGACAAATTTGATGGCTCTCAACACTTTACTATATATATATATATATATATATATACAAATTTAGGTTCCGTATGTTTGTGCCGGCAAACCTCGGAAAGTAGTCGATGGATTTACTCAAAATTCTTATAAAGTATTGCATTTTAGTAGAAGAATGTTTGTATGTATACGTATGTACGTATCCATGTTTTGAGGAATGCCACATGAAAAGAATATTTTAGCTAGTAATTTAAATCTAACATTATTCACATGTTGAGAACCACTGAATTTATACCTTATTTTTATTGTTAGTATTATGTTTTTATTACTGTACATTTCTGTTTTTATGAATAATAATTTTTTTTTAAAACACTATTTGTAAAATGTTGAGAACCCCTGAATAAGTCCACTTTTTTATTTTTAGTATTATGTTTTTATTACTGTACATTTACTGTTTTTATGAATAATTTATTTTTTTAAACACTATTTGTAAAATGTTGAAAACCCCTGAATAAGTTCACTTTTTATTATTAGTATCCCCTTATTTAATTGTATATTTCTTTTTATATAAGTAAATAAAAATAAATAAAATTGAAAACCTTTTATTTGTAAAATGTTGAGAACCACTAAATTGATACTTTATTTTTATTTTTAGTATTATTCCTTTATTACACTGTATATTTCTTTTTATATAAGTAAATTGAAAAAAATTTAAAATTTGAAAACATTTTATTTGTAAAATGTTGAGAACCACTGAATTTATTTTTATTTTTAGTATTATGTTTTATGACTGTACATTTCTTTTTTTATAAATAATTTATTTTTTTCCAACCACTATTTGTAAAATGTTGAGAACCACTGAATTTGTCCAACTAAATTTACAATGCAATAAGAAAAGGTTATATATATATATAGTAATTTAAAAAATCTCCGAAATTAACTTGTGTTTTAAAACAAGGTAAGAAGATAATTAATTAAATCGAATAAAAAATTAAGAAAAATTTGAAAAATAACTCACTCCCACGATGTAGATGACAAAAAAATAACTCACTAATCAAAGGGTTAAGAAAGTATTCGAAATTCCCCCGAGAATTGTTGGGCCGAGGCCCTCTGGCATTTTTTATATGTGTATGTTTTTCTTTTAATAAAAATGCTAGAGAGAGGTGGTTTAGGTCGGTAGAAGGAGCACGAAGAGAAGAGTAAATAAAAATATCAGGACTTCTGCTATCATATTAAAAGAAAAATTGAAACATAAAGAGTTTTTTTTACTTTCCACATTTAATTTTGAATTTTTGAGAGAATAGCAAGTCTAGATGCATTCAGTTTAATAACGTAAATATAACAAAATAAAACTTACATTGTCAAAATAGCAGTCTACTCTTTGAGGAGCAACTTCCTTCAATGCCTTCCGGGTATTTACAGTTTTGTAGTTCAAGGCATGATCAAAGCCCATTTCTTTTGTCAGCCATTCACATTTTTCATCAGATCCTGCAAATCCTATGACCTTGCAACCTGTTCCAATTTAAAAAATAATATTATATAAAACCTGTGATTAACCTATTAACCAGTGATTCCTGACATTATTTAGAGCGAAAAATGTAAATGAAATTTTGATCTCCGGATCAGTAGGTATTGGACCAAAGATATTGAAATATTAGAGATGTGCTATCTGTAGTTTTAACTAGGTGGAACTGCGCTTCCGGGTGTCGCCGATAGGGTTTACCAATTAACGAATAAACTAAATGAATGAATAAACTAAACAAACATTAAACTAAATGAACAAATTCTTTCCGTATTCAAACTATATTGTTGACCAATACACACACAGCGCAGATGCACACCTTCAAAAAATCGACGAAATGAACAAATTCTTTTCATATGCAAACTACTCTGATTAGGTAGTAGTGCGCCGACAGTCGCGTGGACATCATAGCATATCTCTTTTGTATTTGAATATCTTTGTATTGGACAGTTAGGGGGGCGGTGAAGGGTGGTCGTTTTCTCAGCTGAGTTACCATTGATATAAAAGTTTTTCTTTTGTTTGATTTTGAATAATAAAAAAAACTGTTTACAGTTAAAAAAAGAAAAAGCCATGTAAATTTAACGGTGCCAAAGCTCGAGAGATTTTGCTGCTTCAGAACGCTGATATGCAGCTAATATATTTCTGTTTATCTGCTTCATGTATGACTTTTTGACGGCCAACGTGGTTTAACGGTAAAGCTTTTGACTCGCAATCTGAAGGTCGCGAGATTGAATCCCGGACCATATTTGACCCAATTGGGGATGCAGACAGGAGCAGCTGGGACTCTGGTGAGGTATTCATATTTAAAAAATTAGACATTTTTATATCTTTGTCATTACTTAGCATTTTTATAATGTCTGCATAATTTAATTAGTGAAATGCATTATGTAATGGTTAGTTCACACATTTTAATGAGATATCTGATAACACAAAAATGTTTAAACAATGAGTATTAAAGTAAATATGTACAGTACATAGCGACATTTACTTGTTCGCCAGCGTATCCTTAAGGATACTATTAAAAAATCATTTATCTGAATAAAACTAATTATTCTGGGATAACTATTTATGATGGATTTTATAATATTTTATTTATAGGTTTTGCGTCGGCGATCAAGAGAGATGAGAATATTATTATCCAAATATTTTTATTAGTGAATTATAGCTAATGTTCACCTTTGATTTTGGCAATCTGCCCAACATGAGAGCCTACGGCACCTGCTGCTCCAGAAATGACAACTGTTTCGCCTTCCTTTGGTGTGCATACTTCCAAAAGACCAAAGTATGCGGTGTTACTGCAAGAGAAAAATCATAATCACTTTATATTAGTGATTTACAATCGCACCGCTCAGTTATGGAGGTTTTCAAGTTTAGTAAGTTATTAATAAAACAGTTGCGCAAAACCATAGATGATAGAAACAAAGGAAGATATTTATTTATAATTTCTCACCATACATGTCTTCTTATTTTTTTTTTACATACAAAAATATTAACCTCACTAAGACCAGCAGCCTGTATTGAGGATATTATTCATAAATTTGAGTGATGCATTTACACAAAAATCACAAAAATACAAAACACTACATCCAAAATAATATGGCGTCGAAGCGCGCCGACTGTCGCCGAGCTTCGATCAAATGGACTTTCAAGCAGCAAAGTGCTTGAGCACTTTTATTATTACCGTGACGATCCACGATAACAGTACCGTGGCGACACAATAAGCATAAGATGTACATTCTTCATCCTAATTATGCTGCAGCTCTTTCTTACACACTAAATAATGGTGAAACAAAAGAAAAGAAGTTTCATCCAAAGTACTACTTTTTTCCTTTGGAGGAAACAGATACATCTTATTACAGCTCAGCGGCGGCAACAAGATGGCGTTTCATTTTTTTTATACGTGTGAGGAAGATGCATTAGCCAACTGTGACTCATTTAAGTATCTGGGCTCACTCATCCACAGAGACGGAGGATGCGCAGCGGATGTCATCCATAGAATAGGAGTGGGATGGATTAAATTCAGATCCGTAACAGGAATATTTTATGACTCCAAAATGCTTATAAAACTTAAAGGAAAGATAAACCAGACTATTGTTAGACCCACAATAATGTATGGCTCCGAATACTGGACTGTGTACAACTCCTACTCTAGGCAAATCGAAATAGCAGAAATGCGAATGCTTAGGTGGTTGGCAGGAGTATCACTAAAAGATAAGATTAAAAGTTCATGCATTCGTGGTAGCCTGGATGTCACGGACATAAACAGCTGGAGGAACGACAGTTGAGATGGTATGGGCACATAAGACGGAGACCATCAGACCACACAGTGAAGCAGGTATGGGCATCACTATTATTTATTTATGCGTGTGGCATCCCCACCACCCAAAAGAAAACATCTCTGGATCGCTCCGGCGATGACCGAGCAAATTATTCCGTCTCCAGCGCTCGACCTCGCCGGCCACTCGCGTTTTGTACCTCTCTACCCGTTTCATACGTGAACACTAAATTGTGTAAAATATTTAATCTCAAATAAATGTTAATCACTCAAACATGAGCAAAGTGTTATCAATCATCATCCAATATAATTACTGAACACTGGATCGCGGCCTAGAAGTACCGTGATCCCCAGGAGCCTGACCATTCCTTATGGTAAAGTATTGGGACTACCTCGTCTGATGAGAAGACGGAGCACAGGTCAAACATTCTCCACCAGCTCGTCAACCCTGGCAAACAACACTTCTAACACAGGCAATGTCTATGGAGCTTCATCGACAGTCATCCAGAGGAAGAACACAAAACTTCTGGATGACTCAATGCTCCAAAATACTTCAGAGAAACGGCCTGGATGAATGCAATACTCAGAACCGAAGAAGCTACAACCTGAGAACGAGAAGAGCCGACCCCAACAGCCTACCTGAGGCAATGAGTTGGGATAGCGCAAGGAAGAAGAGTGTGAGGGAGATGCATGATAATTATTATATGTTTCTTTTGGGGGGGTTCGGATATACGTTCACCGTTTGTCTCATTTTCGACTGTTCTTATTGTGTAAGAAAGAGTTGCAGCACTATATGTTTAAGAACAAAAGCAAAACCATCAGCGCATTGACATTTGACATTTTTGAATTTTCGGAATTCACTCACTACTCAATATTATGCTTGTAACTATATTCCATACTTTCAAAATTATCATGATGGCTAGTAATATTGTAGGGGTCCACGGAGACGTCACGATGCGGTGTGTGAGAGAGATGCAAGAAAATAATTATTTTTTTCCTTTGGAGGAAACAGATTACGTACATATGTATCTCATCTTTTGAAAGAGCTGCAGCATTATTGTGATAAGGAACATACGTTTGTTGCCATTTTTATGTCGTCACGGTACCGTAATTGTGGATTGTCACGGTAATATTAAAAGCGCTCAATGAAAGATATGCGTTTGATATGTAGGTATAAATCATAGAATAAAGAAGAAGACAAGAAATGCCATGTACCAGAAAGATTAAATTCATAGAGAGTTTTAATTAGTTACCCGGGCATGCCGAGGACCCCAAGACCCAGTGAAGAAGGAAGGTCTCCCAGCTCTGGTAAGAGATAAGTGGGTGCGGTCAGCGATGCCTTTTCAAATCTCTTCCCACCGTCAATGGTAAGATCTCTCCAACCATAGTTGGCCACCACTAACTTACCCACTGGAAACTCTTTGTTTTTACTCTCAACAATTCTAGAACAAAAAATACATTATACATAGTAATTATTCATTGTGACTTGCAGATTATTCTTATCTAATGTGTTTTGTCTGTGTGTTATATAGATATAGCATAGTTGATTAATTAATTTATTATGAATTACATTAATTTATAGCAAATTAATTATTAGTGTGCAAAAAATTATGGATATTCCAATCGTGACAATGTTTTTTTAGAACCTTAAAGGATTTAGATCAATATTTATAGTATGTGGCAGACAGACTCGTTGGTAATGACAATGCATTATATCAATTTTTTTTTAAATCGGATATCATTATATTTATAAATTTACATCAGTTTATGGGAAATAAATCTTGGTACTGTCCAATTAGGATTTGGTTTAGGTATTAGCGGTGTTCAATCATTTTAGTGAATCCCTGGGGAGAAAGGTCCAATCGTCAGGCAAACCAAAAAAAAAATCTTTGAAATTGGCTACTAGCCAGCCCAAGAGAAGGTGCAACTAGGTCGAGAATAGAAAATAGATTTCAGAGAGTTGAAAATAGATGCCAAATCTAAATATTATTTTATAGATATTAAAAAGTGGTTAAAACAAAGAAATTTTTTAATTTTGAATTAAAATGGTGCCACAAAATTAATTTGCTACATTTAAAGAAGGGAAAATAGGTGTATTATAAAAAAAAAACTTGTTTTTTAAGGGTTGACTTTTTTCTTGATTATTTTTTTACACATTTTTCTTTCTTTAATTTCACATATCCTTATATAAGTCTTCCCATAAAGTAATAATCAATTTACCCTTATAAAATGTCCTCCACAACTTTTTGCAAAGTTGACTCCTGGCAATGAGGCCATTATATATTCTCTTGTACAATAAATGAAATAAAAAAATAATAAAAAAAACGGAGTGCGCAATTCATACGCGGTAGAAGTGAAATCTTCAGAAAATTAAAGAAGACAAGAGTGGGGAGGCTACGAAGCACCGCACACAGAGGAGAACAATAGTGGCTGATTTAACCGGTCAGTGGATGAGTTGGCATCGTGTTGGGTCCCATCCAGGCATCCCGTGTTCGATTCCTCGGCTGGCTAAGTCCTCCATCATGATAAAAGCAACATTTTCCGCTTACTGTGGTGGTAGTGGGAGCTTTTCAAATATTTAATCTTTGAATTTAATCTTTCTTTTAAAAATAAAAATAGGCTACGAAGCACCATACAAAGAGGAGACAGATTATATTATCTCATTCTAAATTTTATAGATGTACATGTTTGTCTCTTTTATATTAATTTCATCAAGTCTCAAATCTAAAGTTTCGAGTTTAAAATCAAGAAGTTTTCACTTCAAAAAGTAATAATAATAACCCAATTAGATTATTAGGTTCTAGAAGTTAGTTTAGATAGATAACAAAAGTTACAGTGTTAATCCAATGGTTATAAACAATGCTCAAAACTCTAGTAACCTACTCATGAAGTATTGATCATAAATCTTTGCATACTAAAAGTAAACGATATTGTAACTTGGTTCACCTTGCAACTTGGGATCCTATCATATCAGTTCCCACCGGGTATCTTATCATGTAAGCCCTCATGTATGGATCTACACTCAGATATTCGGCTTTGCAAAGGAATTCTGAAAAAAACATTTTTACATAAAATGGAATAAGAAACATATTAAATAGTTTCAAATTACCTTATCTTATTCTGACTTTAACAGTTTAATTTGAGCTACCGATAAGATAATATTATTTTGTAAAGGTAGGTAGGTACATAATTTTATGGCAATTTTTTTACTAAAGATAATACCGGTAGGTACCGATAACCTCAAAATATTCTATCCTGAATGGAATCATAACGAAACGATTTCTCGTTAGAATGTATATATTATTGATTTCGATTGGGTTTCGGCACGTTTCAGAAAAGGAACAGATAATTCAAACATACCGCCATTTTCAAGGGCGGGAAGGTTTTCCTCTACGATGTTGAAGTCACTCCTTTTTGGTTCCCCCTGGAAGTGCTTCACAAGGACATACTTCCTGGCTTTTGCGGAACTTGAACCTGTTCCGAAGAACCTTCTCATTAATCCTGTTACCGGACCGCTAATCATTTTGCACTTAGAAATTAAATAACAATATAATCACGCAACAACACCCAAAAAACAGGTTGTCAAAATGTTATCGGACAAAGTTCAAATCAAATATAAAGTGGACAATAGACAGATAGTTTATTTCTTTTTAAGTTCTAATTCTACCCTGAGATTATTTCTTTTTTCGGCAATGAAATATGAAATAATCTCTCGTTTGACTGATCTCACAAAACCTTATTTAAAATGTTTTATTTATTACAAACTGATAAATGAATGCCCCCATCAGTGAGTGGTGTGTTTTATACTATATACTATCAAAGATATGGCCGGGGCACACGTACACTTCCGACCGCGTGCCTCGCCCCCAGGCTAAAGCGGCATGCGACCCTCCCGCCGAAACGCCGTGTCCGCCTGCCGGCCGACCCCTTGCGCTAAAAAGTCACCCCACTTCCGCGGGCAGGCCAAAGCGTCAGTTTTGACCATAGATTATAGAAATATTATAGAAGCTCCATACAACTGTGCCCTCACGACGGTGGATGTCTATGGTGTTCGCCAAGCAGCCCGCCGAAACGCCGTGTCCGCCTGCGGGCCGAACAGGTACACTATTTTGGGTAAAAAATTCGCCACACTTCCGCGGGCAGGCGAAATCGTTGAAGGGGTGACCTTGGGCGACCCTCGCGCGGAAGTGTACGTGTAAACTGATTTTCAAGCGTTCGGAGCGAACTGTGGTGTGTCGCGGGACATGTCGTGCAGTTCAAAAGTTTTTGCTACAGTTTTGACCATAACTAAGATGATATCTATCACCAATCACATGCTTGTCAGCTGTCACCTATCAAGTTTTGACAGTTTTAGCGGCGGTGACAAATTATTTATACGAATGAAATTGTAAACCAGTATTTTAATAAAAAATTATCAGTGAGGCTATTTTGATAATGTTTAAAAGGGTGAAGTTAATTATTTTCATAAGTTAATTAATTATTTTATTATTTTCATTAGAATGATGCCACCAAGTGAATTAACAATAAATTGTAGAATAACTTAAGTGTACTTATTTTACAGTGTTGTATAAATTCAATTACAATGTAATTCTCATCCAAGACAGAAATATTTAGCAGTTTATTATGTGTACTGGCATTATTTAGCGTTGTTTTAACAACTGTGGTAGAGAGAGGTGCATAATTTGTTAGTATGAATATAAATGAAACATTTTGGTTACCTTATAAAACATATTTTTATTTACATACTACTTACATTAAAAAACAGAAGAAATAAACTATAGCTGTGATTACTTATAAATAAGATTGTCTCGGTTATGCTAGGATTTGAAAAACAGATCATACGTTGATATTTTTTTATACTAACTCCACACAGGAGGCCCTGAGGAAAATAATTTCTAAAAGATGCTGTGTGGAAGGTCTTTTTGAGGAGAGGAAGTACTGAACATGGGTCTTGAAGAGACCCAAGTTGTAGGAGGAGGAAGCACGGATGCTTGTTCCACCGCCGAGCTGTTGAACTCAAGAACCAATAGAAAAATGACTCGTTCTCGTGTGAAATGTCAGGACCGGTCAGTGGCTGAGTTGGCAATCCAACACGCGTCCCACCCGGGCATTGCGTGTTCAATTCTTCGGCTGGCTAAGTCCTCCTTCACGACACAAACAAAATTTTCGGCTGACTGTGTTGGTAGTAGGAGATTTTCAAACATTGTCAGGTTATTCGTAACTCGGGAATGTTTGACTTTCTTTAAAAAAAAAAAACATCAACCTTGTACTTAAAATATAAACTCTATTTTTTTAAAAAGAAAGACAAACATTCCCGGGTAACAAAAAACCTGACTATTTTGCTTGTGTCGTGATGGAGGACTTAGCCAGCCAAGGAATCAAACAATGGGACTCCTGGACGCGAGGCCAACTCAGCCACTAGGTCGGTCATGACATTTGTCACATGAGGAAGGGTCATTTCTATTTCTCGTTCTTGAGTTCAACAGCTCGTCGGTGGACCGATTTGCCAACCTCTGTATTTCATCCCTACTTATCTCTTCAAGATTCCAAGCCAACTCAGTCACTGACCGGTCGTGGGAACTATGTTGGTGATGCATACAACTCAACTAGCACACTGCAATGATAACACCTCCCATATAAAAATTATAATCTTTTACTATGACGGGAACAGCACTTTCAAATAAATATACAAGGGCGGATTTAGGGGGGGGGGCACGGGTGACCCCCCAAACGGTATTTTTGTGTACTGTGGAGATTCCATCACAGTACAGAAAACTATCTTTATTAATTTTTTCTATTGTTTTAACACTTTCATAAACCTTCCTATACATACTTGAACTTGTTTATTTCTAACAGTAATTGTTGATTTTTTGCCTGTCCGCCCCTTATGCCCCCCCCCCAGAAAAAAAATCCTAACAGTGATTGTTGATTTTTTGCCCGTCCGCCCATTGTGCCCCCCTCAGAAAAAAATCCCGGATCCGCCCTTGTAAATATATACAATACTCAGTTTACTCATAAACACCACCAACATCTATTATAATTTATAATGCACAAAAACTTGTAGTGAATTAAACAAAGTGTTGATGTTTTCTGGGTCGATAGTAGGATATTTCAAAATTTTCTTACTAATGCACCGGACCCGGACCATTATGCCTCCCGGGGTTATTTTGTATTATTTTTAGTATGTAAAACACAGACAAGTGTAAATAATATTTGATTTATAGTGAACATTCAAATGTTCCTTTCCTCATTTTATCTCAAAACTTAGCATTTGGAGATATCTTATTAATTAACTGGACGATCAGTATCTGTTCTAGATATTTTTTACACATTTGGATAAAAAATAATATTCAGTTTGTACGAGTATTTTGGGCTCAAATACAAATTTAAAATTTGTTTGAAAAAGGCTGCGCAGCCTTTCCTCTTAAGGTTAAACGTCGCGTACGTTTTAATCTACGCATTCACAGATGGCGCCAATCAAATTATTTTAGGTTTTTAATACTTTTTGCACGTTTTGCTTTAAAATATTGAGGTGAATTAATTGTTTGCGACCGTACATATTTAATATGAATAAATACTTTTGTCCATAAACAAACCCAAATCTTTCATGAAAGGCTGAAAAATACAATATTGGATTGAGTCACCGATACAAAATTGAATTTTTCAGCCTTGAAAGATTTGGGTTTGTTTATGGACAAAACTATTTATTTATATTCATAATAAATGTGTTCGGGCGCAAACAATTATTTTACCTTAATATTTTAAATCGTAACGTGCAAAAAGTATTAATAACCTAAAATAATTTGATTGGCGCCATTTGTGAATGTGTAAAAATAAATTGTAGAAGAGCTTGTGTGTATTTATTTACTGTAGTTGTATCAATTCAATCACAATATAATTCTCACCAAATAAATTTCCTTAAACTTAAAGAAATATTTAACAGCTTAGTAACTGGCACTATTTAGCGTTGTTTTAACAACTGTGGTAGAGAGAGGTGCGTAATTTATTAGTATGAAGATAAATGAAATATTTTTTTATAAAACATATTTTTATTTACATACCACATTAAAAAGTAGCAGAGATAATATAGGTATCATTACTTGTAAAATTAAAGGCTGTCTTAGTCATTTTATTTTTATTAAAGTTTTTATTCCAGCAGGACTGGGAGGATAGTGCAATCCCAGTCTGCCATATTACATAAACATATATATATAATATAATAAATTAAAAATCTAAAAGAAATAAAATGTGCTTACATATTAGGTCAGTTCCTAATTGATTAATGCTATGATTTGAAATTTTTTTGCTGGAGGTGAAACAAAGGTGCACCTTTCACATTGAACCTTTGTTTGCTTTGGAACACTTTGCACCTGAGGGAAATGTTCCAGCCAATGTACCTGATACCTTCCACGGGGCGTGGGTGGGACTGGCGTACCCTTCCTGGAGCACTGGAACCCGCCTCCGCAGAGGGGTCCACCTCTACGACGTGCACATGTATCCAGCAATTAACCAGATTAAATACAACTCTCAAGTAGAACCGAACAGATCATATATGATTTTTTTTACATTAACTCCACACGGGAGGCCCCGAGGAAAATAATATCTAAAAGATGCTGTGTGGAGGGTCTTTTTGAGGAGAAGAAGGAGCATGAGCATAGCCAGGTTTTGATTTAGGGTGGGGAAAAAATAAAAATCTAGAGTAGGTAACAACTTATTCATGCTTAAGGCTTTATGAATGCAGATAATAAGAACTGAAAAAAGGAAAAACCATCCTATGAAGTGCTGTAAATTTGAAAATGCGACTCAGTGGACAATCCCGGAGCTCATGCATCGGCAGGCCAGGCATGGGGCAAACGCTCCACCTTGCCCTACCGTGCCTACGCCCATGGGAAGGAGTGAACATAGGTCTTGTAGGAGGGAGGAAACACAGAGGCCGGCAAATCATTCCACAGCTTAGCTGTCGAACTCAAGACCGAGTCGTAGAAATGGCCCGTTCTCATGTGACAAATGGATTCTAGATCACTAGTAGGATATTTAAAAATGTCATAATAATAAATGTCATACTAATAGACCGTTAAGTCTCCCAGTGTTATTTTACATCATTTTAAGTATTTAAAACAGAGACAAGTGTAATTAATATTTGATTTATGGTGGACATTTGAATATATATTCTCAAAACTTAGGATTTGGAGATGTCTGACTAAATCAACTGGACAATCAATATCTGGACTAGATATTTAATACACATTTGAATAAAAAAATTTTACACAATGTCAGTGGAGACTTTGAAATTACGGTTTGGAGGGATACCCTTTATCAACTTTCTAACTACCTTCATCACCTTGCACCGCAGTGGGAGGGATGGATTCATACGACCGTCACTCCTGGACACACTTACCCCCAGATTCCTACCCACCCCTAATACCCTTTTCCTTCCCAGAACTTCCTCTCCTAAAAAGACACTCCTCACAGCATCCCCAAAGATGAAATAGGCCCTGCGGGGAATTATTTTCCCCACCGTCATACCGGGCAGTCTTCTCACCCACATTACTGCCCATGTACATCTCAAAATCATAGACGAGCCCACCTACCTGGCTACTGCCCACTGGCCACACTGTGACTGGCTACCGCTCGGGAGAAGGCTTTGATGCCCCACTCGTGTGACTTATTTTTTATGTATTGCTTCAAATTACTTCTACCTTTGAACAGTACCATGAGCTCGTCTACAGAATTGAACTCCTCAGGTTCCACCTTGACCTTATTTTCATGCGGGGCATTTAACAACGGCCTTATTTTGAATAGTTTGTCGTAACCCTGGCATCCTCTCGGAATCAACGTGTTATTGTTGTTTAAATGAAAACACAACCGCAACTTAGTGAAACGATTTCTAGGCATGACAACTGCGATAAGAGATAGTCTTGTATCGTTTACCCAGTAAAGGTGGAATGCCGGATACTTGAGGATACCCATCATGATGTGCATTCTTAGAAATCAGTTCATTTCGTTGACTGAGATGTTTACGCTAATGCTATTTTTTGTACAGAATACAAATTTGTCTGCTCAACAATATTTTTTATAGTGTTTTCATCTATGAAACATAAAAAAATATTGTAGGCAGACATATTCAGTGGTGGGTTTGAAAAGGTCACATCACAGTGAGAGTCAACATGCTCGTAATCTTTCTTGATACACCGTAGATCAGCTCTCCGTCCATGGGAAGTTGAGGCTTTACCGGGCTGTCCTAGGGGTACAGTGCAGGACTCTGACTCCCCGCCCTGTGGCTGCTGTCTCTCTTCCAAACTCTATAAATGAAAAAATATTACTTCATAGTTTCATTTAAAACCCAGACATGTTCATCGTTTTATAATAACATCAAACGCAATAATCGCTAGCAATAAGAAATATGTAATGATAAAAGTACTTGATGGATTTCTACCAATGGATCCATTCCAAGAGGCTTGGCTCAATGCATCCCTCTGCAGGATTCTGGAAAACTTCTAAATATTCCACTGGCCAGCCCTCTTCGTCTTCTCCTCCGTCTGACTCCTAGCCTCCTTCCAGTATCATGGTGATCTAATCATGTAACAAATTTCTGATGTTATATAAAAATAAGTTAGATGTAATATATAAATAAGAAGTATTTAAAATAAATGAATATAGGCATATTGAAATAATCAAAATAATATCAAGTAAAACAAACACCAACGACCAATGTGCCAGCTCGGGAACATGAATGTTAAAATTAAAAACCAATGTTTTTTGAATGGAAATCATATTTATCTATTAGATTAGACATGTAAAATAAAGTAATTATTATTTTCAACTTTATTTTTTACCTATGGTGAAATCCATGTGAAATCCGAGATATGTCAGCTGTCAAGCGTCAAACAAGCGTTTCGAATTCGAAGACAGTAATATTTTGTGTTGCCAGTACGCGATTGTTATCTTTCTCAAGCTATACGCAAAATACGGGGCTATTTGTTTCATACATAAAAATGGATTGAAAAACTATTATACAGTGTAAAACATTTGATGTAAATTACTAAAATTCACAATTTTGGAAACTAAATGTAAACTACTAACTGTTTTTTTTAAATGAAAACTTCGTCAGCACGGCAAGCTTCACAAGCCTACTTACAATTAATGCAAAAAAACAGTTTATATTCCTTTCTCAATAAATGAATTCAAAACTTACCCCAACATTAATATGTAAGAAACAAAAAATGTAAGAAAAAAGTCTGTAATAATTCATGTACCATATTAAACCATACAACTAAAATAAAGTACCTCGGTGTAATAGAGAACTCCAGTCCATTTTTTAAATGAATAATGACCTTCTGACTTAAATAACTTCATATATTTTTTTAGAGTTTGTTTTAATAGTTAAAATAATTTTCAAAGTTTTAATTTTTCAAGATCCCCTGAAAAACACCGCACTTATAGTGAATCGTGTGACGTCATCACTCCTGAAAAGTTTTTCAACATGTGTTCATTTTGTATGACGGTTATACGGAAGAAAGTATGGTACTATTCGATAAGTTAGAACATTATTTAGGTGGAATTATTTATTTATTATATTACTAGCTTTTCCAGCGGCTTCGCGCGCATGGTGTAAGGGGGGTTCCCACTTCGCCTCTTCCACCTCCCCCCTCTCACCGCCCTCCCTCCCCCCTCTCACCGCCCTCCCTCCCCCCACCAATCACTAATTCATTATGGAATCATTGGATGGAGAAGTGCATAGGAGAAAATTGTAAGTCCTGTAAAAGTGGTACAAAAATTATTTCTTTAAGTAATTTTGAAAAGACAACCTACATTCCCTTCAGCATATTTTTTTTCAAAATGTAAGACCTCCATAAAAAAGATTCAATATTACAAATAATATTCAAAGAAAATTTAATAGAATTTTTTAACTTATCTCATCATTAAGGCATAAATTTAACATCCAAATTCCTCTATTTTCAACACAACAAATGTACAATAATTATATTTACAAAGACATCAAATATTTGAATAGTCTTCCCGAAGAAGTAAAAAAAATAACAGATTTCGTATCATTCAAGAAAAATGTCAAATTATTCTTTAAAAAAAATAACAACCATAACATCATCAATCAAAATGTTATAACTTCATTTCATGCCATATTAAAATTACGTCACAATATCCTAGTACGTAAGATTATATTTATTGTACACTCTTTGTAAAATTATGTAATAATAATGAAATAATTATGAAATAACTCCTACGCCAAGCGCAAGAGCTAGCACTCTTAATTGGCGTAGACATTTGTTAAAATATGTATTTCACTCAGTGGCGTAGCGTGGGTTTCGGCCGCCCGGGGCGGAGGAAAATTCCCCCCCCCCCCCCCAACTTCTTCCTTCAAATTTTTTAAAAATCACATTTGACGAGAATTCTTTCAACGAAAATCATGTTTATAAATTCTACTCCAAAGTTGATTTATTGATACTGCGTTAGAGTCCCCAAATAATAGTTACACACGCAACAAACAATTTCTCAGAATTTTACAGCATTATGTAACTCAAATGTAAAACTTCACTCGATGCACCATGAATCTGCAACTCGTTATTCAATTTATCGTTACATTCTGAACACAAAACCAGTTTGAATGCGGTGAATTAAATCTACACTCAGAACATGAAAATGGTTTTACTTTGATTCTGGTATTAAATAAATGGTCTGCAAATAGAATTTTACTGCACATCGAATAACAGAATGCTTTCCTTCGAAATGTGTCAGCAGATGAATCCAACTGGAATTTTACATTCTGTACTGGTTTAAATTAAATCTGTAGCTGGCGAATTTAAACTAAACTCAGAAGATGAAAATGGTTATCCTTTAATTCTTGCAGCACATACATAGTCTGCAAATAGAATATTATAACTGAACTTCAAATAAGAGGATGTTTTCCTTTGAAATGTGTCAACATACAGATGAATCCACAACTGGAAATTTACGTTCTCAACACAAAATGGGTTTGAATTAAGTCTGTATGCGGCGAATTAAAAGTACACTCAGAACATGATAATGGTTTTTCTCTGATTCTGGCAGCAGGTACAGGATACAGAGTCTGCAACTAGAATTTTATAACTGAATTTCGAATAAGATAATATTTTGCTTTGAATCGTGTCAGCAGATGAATCCTCAAATGGAATATTACATTCCTTCAAATAATTAGAAAAAATATCTGTAAACTTTTGCCTGTCAATGTTTGTGTACGAAATTTCCGGTTCTTCCCATGTATTTTAAATGTTCCTTTTTATTGTTTTTTTATCCTTTTGCAAAATTGAAAACAAAATTGTTCTTAAATTTAGATATAATAATTTTTCCTGATGTGCTAATTAGAACATTATTGTTTTTAAATATTAAAATTTTGATATTGAAAATATGGATTGGCTCAAAAATACACGCCTGCGAATATTCGAATTAAAGTACCTAATAGAATAAACTTAAAATTTTAAATACAGATTCCTTTTTTTTAAATGTAATAAAACTGTATCTTAACTATTTATCGCAATCACAAATTTATTTTAATTAAATATGTGGGAAATAATTTCACAATTTTATTTTAAAATTAAATGTGTGGGACAATTTGTGTCTTCTGTGATTAGACGGGAACTACACTCAGAATATGAAAATGGTTTCTCTTTGATATTGGCAGCACATACATAGTCTGCAACTAGAATTTTATAACTGCACTTCGAATAAAATAACGGTCTCTTTCGAAATGTATCAGCAGATGAATACAAAAATGAAATTAATTCGTTAATACATTCTGAACACAATTCTGGTTTTAATTAAGAATGAATCTGTTTGCGAGTTATCAGCTTTAATTAATATTACTCTCATAATATGCGTACGGTTTTCCTGTGAATTGTGAAATTTGCAGCTTAAAAAAATATAATTATTGATATTTTTAATAAATAATAATAACAATTGTTGGATTCGTAAACGAAAGTATCGTAGAACATTTTTAAATGATGATTTGAAATGGTTTAAAATTTTCCAAGATAATATTATTATTTATTGTGAAAATTTGCCGCCCCCCTTAAAAGTGCTGCCCGGGGCGGGCCGCCCCCCCCCCCCCCCCCCCCCCACGCTACCCCACTGATTTCACTATTAGTCCAGTCAATGAATGGTCCAAAAGGAGGTGTAGAGTGCGTGAGCAGGAACCTAAGCGATTCCTTCAGAAAGTTGTTCACGGTGCTTAGGGTGTGAACATACTAAAAGTCCTGACATCTAGGTGGTGAGCTAGAGGGGGGAGGGCGGGGGAGAAGGTCATAATTTTCGGGTTTCCGCTTATATCCCGAAAACGGGGCGTCGCAGAGGAAAATTTTCTCATATTAAGTAAAAGCTAATAAAATTATCTACAACTTTTATTCCATACGTAATTTTCGAAATCCTAGCTGTTTTTGAGTTACACGCTCCACAAATGTAGATATTTTCGAAAAAAATCATTTTACTTCACATTTTTCATCAAAAATTCCTTCATATCGTCTAAAATATCCATCAAAGAAAGAAATTTATTTAAAAGAAGTTTAGAGAATTTAATTGCCTTTTAGAATATATATATATACATATGCAAATTAATCTTCAACCAGTAAATATTTACAGCAATTTTAAGTTTTTCAGTAAAATGTCATCATTTAAAAAACAAGCGGTTTTCATATTATTGCTGACACACTACTTTTGTTTGTAACAGAATTTGGGACTTATAATAATAATAATAATATGAAGCTATAATTCAGGATTTCTCGAGGTGATGGGTTGAGGGATTCTGTCTGGAGAGGTCAAAAGACCTTCTTATAGGGATGGACGATATATATCGTTGTATTGTAAACACTCGATGTATAGTAACGATTCATCGTATTGAACCGATGTATTGTTAATACTTCAAAATCGAATATATATCGATGTGTTTTATTCGCAAATAATACACAAACTATGAGATGAGACTACACATATAAAACTTTTATTTTTTCTTTTATCAAAATTAATTTACAGAAATCTATTTTCAATTAAATATTAAGATTAAAATATAAATATCAATAATAATTACAAAAAATTACGGTACCTAGAGTAGGTGCCTTACGAAAGTTACTTACATGGTTATATTCAAATCATTTTATTAATTTATTCATATTATTATTAAATAAAACGACGTTGTGAACCCGTAGTCCCGTACTAAAGTTCAAAATTTCAAGAACTACATTCCTGAATTGGGATTTCACTCACGCCACCCATGCAAACAATAAACAAATAATATCCACTCAAAAGTAGATCATTTGGCGACCGCTAAAATACAATGTCTTGTTCGATATGGTTTTTTGAGAAAACCGTGGAGGTATAAACGACCCAAAAAACCACGCATCTGGTAACACTGAATGGCAGATAAATTAATTCTTGAATAAAATCAGTCAGCAAATAGCCATAAACAAACAAAAAAAGTCAAATACATCTCGCGCGGCACCCGCTCCAACCCTTACGTGTGAACGCTCAACGGGCCAAACGCTGATACGAACTGGCGAGTGACTGGAGCGTTTCGCCTGCGAGTCGATCGCGTTTACACGTACGTTTCCGCCAACGATTCGGAGCGAAGTGTGCTGAGACTCGCAGGCCAAACTCTGCGTGTAAACCCCGCTATAGAATAAATAGGGCGGTGATACTACAGCACACACCAGGGGGGTATAACTCCGAACTTTTTCGTGTCGATCACGTGGTGTGTGACGTATGATTAATGACCATATCATTTTATTGGTCCAAATTTCCATAGAAAAACTGTTTAGAACTGAGTAGTATTTCTAGTAGGATTCTATGGTATTATATGTCAAAATAGCACATTGTCCCGAACAACATCGAAGTAAATATTTTGAAAAAATGCTTCCTAAATTTCGTTGCAGTGTTGAAGGCTGTGAGGATAGTGTTTCAGTTCGACACAGAGTACCAAGCTGCAAAACTAATGAGAGTCGTTATCGGAAATGGGCGTGGAGAATCGGCAGATCAGACTTCATTGCTTACCCGATTTTGGGAAGTTGTGGGTATGTATGTGGTTCCCATTTCGCTAAGAAATGCAAAAATTCCAATGGCACGTTAAAAAAAGACGCTTTGCCGACCCTTAATCTTCCTGGAATCGGAAAACATGGGGGTTTACCCAAAGAAAAGGTAAACGTACGTAGGAGATTGACTACATGTTCTACCTAGAGTGTTGTCCAGCACGAATCGTGCTGTCCAAGACCACAACTACAGTTTAAAAGGTGGAGAGATAGATGTTGATTCACCGAGTCTTTATTATTATAAAGATATTCAATACATTTATTATTTCTTCAAACACAGTAATTCCATTATTATTAAGATATTTAAAATGACAGGCGTATCCGAGACGCGCGATCGTTCTTCCTTTATTTTCTCTTTTATACTCTGCACTGGTAGGATATAGTTCATTGGATGAGGCTGGGTAATATAATGAATTTATTTATTTCAGAACCAAACGTGTTCCCCCCTGGGCCGAGCACCGAGTCTTTTGCTGCCAAAAAAGTAGTGGAAGATTATGGAGGTATACATCTTTATTTATATTTCATTAGGAAATAATATTCTATGTTTTGTTTGCGAACTTTGGTTAATGTGATGAATATATTTATTTCAGAACCAAACGTGTTCCCCCCTGAACCGAGCACCATGCCTCTTGCTGCCAAAAAAGTAGTGGAAGATTATGGAGGTATACATCTGTACAGTGAAACCCGAATTTTACGTCCCCAGAATTAACGTTTTCCCGCCAATTACGTGTAATTATTTTGGTCCCGATATATTTTAGTACATTTATTACTCGCTTTTTACGTTTTTTTCCCGCAATTTACGTCGAAAATATTCAAAATACGTGAGTTACGCGCGCTTGACACGGCGGTGCCGTGATTGGTCGGCAAACTGCGCGCAACGTGGTGATTGGCCGACATCTTTCCATTTTAGCCGGCCGTGATTGGTCGGCGTACGGCGCGCAACGCGGTGATTGGCCGACATCTTTCAATTTTAGCCATGTGTAAAATGCTACAGCATCTCTCAGTTTGTTTATTTACGCATCTGTCATCGGCATTCGACTCGATTTGTGTTGATTCTTTCCGGCATTATTATTAGTTTTTACGTTTCTTGTTTTGTTTTCATAAGTTTATTACATTCTTAAGTAATGTCTCGACAAAGAAAAACTGTCAGGTCAGTGCGAGAAAGGGAACATTCTCGAAAAACGAGTTGGTTAGTTGATATTGGATCGGTTAACACTGGAATGTCGTATTTTTACAAATTTACTTCGAATGTATGAATTTTAAGTGGCCGACTGTGGCGGAAATTAGCTGCAAAAATTCGATTTACGAGGAAATTTTATCATATTTTTACAAATCCGCCGCGAAAATTTATTTACGCGGACATTGCGGTATTTTTACAAATTTATTTCAAATAGGTATCTGAATTTAGAGAGTCGGCCGCGAAATTTCGATTTATGCGGAAATATATACAAATTTACTTCGAATATCTATACCTACCCCCAGTATTGAAGAAAGGAACATTTTATTTTTTATTAGAAAAATCACGTAGATTAGGTAGTTTGTTGCATTTTTTTCTGTTCTAATTCTTTTTCAATCATGTAGACATTTAAAAGTTTCGTCTTGAACGCCACCAATGCTGGAAAAATATATTTTAAGACCCTCGAAGTACGTATTGCTTCTTCTTTTATTAGTTTAACATTTATCTTTTCATGTAGGTACACGATTTTTTAAATAAAAAATAAATTTTAAAATGTTCTTTTCTTCAATATACATGATTTTATTAAAAGATAAAATTTAAAAGGTTGTTTTCTTCAATACCCCCCATTTGCATTTTCCCTCCGTTTAGGTTTTTTTTTTCAGTCCCTTAAAAAACGTAAAATAGGGGTTTCACTTTATATTTCATTTAAGGAAATAATATTCTATGTTTTGTTTGCGAACTTTGGTTAATGTGATGAATATATTTATTTCAGAACTAAACATGTTCCCCCCTGGACCCAGCAGCAATTCAGCTTCACGTAAAAATAAAGGTTCTCGAAGTAAGCATATTTATAGCTTTTTATTTGATCAGCGTTGTTCGGTACCTTTGGTTTTGAATCATGTAATCATTGGCCTGAAATATTGTGTTTTCTAGATATTCAGAGTCGCTCAATCTCT
The DNA here is from genome assembly GCA_929108145.2 of Limnephilus rhombicus. Taxonomy (NCBI): domain Eukaryota; kingdom Metazoa; phylum Arthropoda; class Insecta; order Trichoptera; family Limnephilidae; genus Limnephilus; species Limnephilus rhombicus. The sequence continues at coordinate 1,133,274 of OV815282.1, forward strand.
TCTTTTACTGGGCCAATCGCTACGCTATCTCCAAGAAAGAAGAAAATGCGGTTGGAGATGATGGTGATAAGGCGACAACTTAGATACGCACAAAAGAAAAATAGAACACTCAAGAAACGCCTCGCTATTGAAACGCGCTTTAGGAAGGGTACCTGCTTGGAAGATGCTCTTTCAATTCTAAATCCGGTGCTCCGTAAATTCGTTCTCTCGTAAGCAAAAATTAGCCCGCGTTTAAAAAAAGGTCGAAGATACACATGCGCGGATAAGTCTTTGGCACTTGCTATCTATAAGGAAGGGCCAAAATGTTATCGATTACTCTCAAAAATGTTTGCTTTACCATCACCTCTAACTTTAAAAAAAGAATTGTCCTTAATATCTCTTAAACCGGGAATTAACCAACATTTATTTAACTTTTTGAAAAAGAAAGCAGATTCTATGGATGACATAAACAAATTCTGCATTTTAATGTTTGATGAGATGAGTATTTTTCCACAACGTACATAGTGGAATCATTGAAGGGTTAGAGGATAAAGGTGATGCAAGAAGAAAAAAATTTGCTGATCATGCTCTAGTTTTAATGATTAAAGGCCTGACCGTTCCTTATAAGCAGCCAGTTTTTTTTTCGTTTTCAGAAAGTGGAACTAATTATTTTGACTTGAAAGAAATTCTTCTAACTGTTTTAGGCAAATTGTTGGATTGTGGTTTCAAGCCCGTTGCAACTGTGTGTGACCAAGGCACCGTTAACAGTAGGGTGGTGAAAGCCTTGCTTGAAGACACTCGAACAAGTTGCCTAAGGGATAAAACAGAATATAGGGGTGGATACTTTATGGTAAATGGAAACATGATTTTTCCCTTCTTTGACGCACCCCACCTTTTGAAGTGTGTTCGTAACAACCTTTTAGATAAGGATTTGACATTTTATGAGAACGGTATCAAAAAGTTAGCTTCATGGGACAATTTGGTGCAGGCTTACAGATTCATACCAACTGAGCAATTCAAGAGGATGGTAAAAATAACGGATAGTGGATAGATAGATAATTCAATTCTATTGTAGGAAAGCACAATCATATTTTAGTTCTATATTCTTGTATTTCCTGTTTTTGAAGTGAAAACTTATTTAGCACCATTGTGATTTGAAACTCAATAAAATGAAAAATAGCGACACTGAAAAGAGACGAACACATAATACTATAAGATTTAGCCTGTGAGAGAATGAGATAGAATGAAAACTTACCGCATTGGCCGCTTTGATTATGAGCTCACTTTTCATGGCTCCTGTTGATTGAGATAGTTTATCGTTATGTGTGCCACCCACCTGTGCCAAAACAGAACGGTTATTGTTAATTTTGTTCTCTTGGCATTGATTTGTGTATACTGTATATTCTTTGTTTCTTATTATTTTATCAATATTTTGTAAGGACTCGTAAGGAACACTATAGAATTACTTTTAAGTTGATTATATTTAAGCGCACTTGAAGTGAAATAACACAATACTGCGCTATACAAATATTATGTTATTATTATTTGTGCGGTGCTTCGTAGCCTCCCCACTCTTGTCTACTCTAGTTTTCTGAAGGTTTCACTTGTACCGTGTGTGAATTGCACACTCTGTTATTACATTATCTTCAGACCTCTGCAGCCATACTCTGTCGACCCATCCCCTTCACAGATAGACTCATAGATCCATCACTCTTGAACATATTGACTCCCAGATTCCTAACTACCGCTCTGTACATTTTTCCTTCTCAAAACTTCCTCCTTTTCCTTCCCCTAAAAAGACTCCACACTGCATCCCTAAAGATGACAGGCCCTGAGAGATTTTTTCCTCAAGGCCTCCCGTGTGGGCTAATAAAAAAAAATCTATCCTAAATTCCTTTTTTATTATTGTTCATATTTTTATATTAAAGGTTAAAAACCTTCCCATTCCAGGTGAATTACTAAGATATTGTAATCAGTTCTTTCTAAATGAGGTTGCGCATGATTGTATTTCCGTTTTTTTGTATTTGTATTTTATTTTAATAAAATGGTACATGCAATTATGAGTTTTTCATTTTATTTTTAAAATAATTTTTAGGCTGATAAATTGGGTAGGGATTTATATTGTTTATGGAAGTATATTTTTTTTTACTTTTCTATATTCTTGTCGATGGTATGTGACGTCAGAGTAATAAAATTTTCATTTTGACAGTTAAAATAGTGTTGAAATGGTATATTTATGTGTTGAAACCAGTTGGGAACAAAAAGCCGGAAGATATCGATCTAGGTATTAGTTCATTTATGGCACACACCTATTTTATCTATGATCTGTCATTTGTCGCGTTATCATGCGTTATCATCATAATATTATTATAAATAAAAATAACATTTGAAAAATGAAAAATGGTTTGGGTGTTCAATCTGTGACTGATTTTGGAAGAGTTTTATAATAAAATGGAATTTTACCCTGATTTTATTCATCAATCATCTGTGTTTATGGAAAATGAAGAGTAGTAAAGAATGTAAGTATGTTTTTACTAATATTTTTGTTGTTATACTCATTGATATATTATATTTAGATTAGACAAAAGCTTTACCTAAAAAACACAGCTGTACCATGTATCAAGGTAGGTTTACAAGTCAGAAAAGTCGACTCTGTTTTTTTCTTGTTTTTCGTTACGAAAATGGTAAAACGGAAAATAAGTTGCAAGGCTTTCCTTGACGTTTATTATTTTGGTAAATTTTGGGGATCGCTGGCAACGGTTAATACGCACTTTTTTTTTAAAAAATCGGTAAATATCGGTTCGGACTGGCCACGCTTATTACGAATAATTTTTAGAAAAAAACTTTAGATTCGCCTTAATTACTATAAAAGGCAACTTTTTGGCTTTGGGGCGGCGGAAAATAATGCATTTTAATTTTCAATTGCATAAAACCAAAATTCGCTTCGCGACTGACACAGCGAAAATCCGCGGCCGTACATGTCACTGTGATGTTGGTATCCTTGATAAATTAACAAGAGCTAATACGACTGTAGCTGACTTCGTGGGATAAGGCGCGTAATTATGAAATTTGTCTAGCGGGCTTGTTTGTGTAACATGGTTTGTGATACAAAAGAAAGTGCCCCTTTATAACGCCTACTCGCGTCAAGGCAAGAAAAACATCCCAGTTTTCAAGTGGCTTAGCGGCTACGCTAGGTTTGTGTAACATGGTTTGTGATTCGCGGTATTTCATGTAGGTATCCCACGAAGTCAGCTTCAGTCCATAACAGTGACAGCAAGTGACAGCTACGGCCGCGGATTTTCGCTGCGTCGGTTCGCGAAGTGAATTTTGGTTTTATGCAATTGAAAATTAAAATGCATTATTTTCCGCCGCCCCAAAGCCAAAAAGTTTCCTTTTATAGTAATTAAGGCGAATCTAAAGTTTTTTTCTAAAAATTATTCGTAATAAGCGTGGCCAGTCCGAACCGATAATTACCAAAAAATCTTTTGATTCACCTTAATTGCATTAAAAGACAACTATTTGCATTTTTTTTTTTTTTTTTTTTTACATTAACTCCACACAGGAGGCCCTGAGGAAAATAATTTCCCTCAGGGCCTATGTCATCTGGGATGCTGTGTGGAGGGTCTTTTTGAGGAGAGGAAGGAATGAACATTGGTCTTGAAGAGACCCATGTTGTAGGAAGGAGGAAACACAGAGGCCGGCAAATCATTCCACAGCCGAGCTGTTGAACATAAGAACGAGTCGAAGAAACGACCCGTTCTCATGTGACTAATGTCAACTGTGTACAAATGTTGGGCACGCGTTTGGCGTGTTTCCCGACTATGCACCGGTGCCGAAGGGATCAATGATGCTAGTTCCTCGGAGCATCTTCCATTGTAATACCGGTAGAACAAGGATAGCATTCCCACCCGACGCCTGTGCTCTAAAGATTGCAATCCGTCTGTTAAGATGGGAGAATCTATCAAACGGACCGCCCGTTTCTGCACAGAGTCGAGGGTATTTTTCAGGTATTTTGGAGCTCCAGACCAGAGGTGGCTGCCAAATTCAACCGTGGGGCGCACTTGCGATTTGTACAGGGTTAGCAGTTGTGTACTTTTAATTGCATTGGGGGAAGTGGAAAATATTTTTGTGTAACATGGTTTGTGATACAAAAGAAAGTGCCCCTTTATAACGCCTACTCGCGTCAAGGCAAGAAAAACATCCCAGTTTTCAAGTGGTTTAGCGGCTACGCTAGGTTTGTGTAACATGGTTTGTGATTCTGGCGTACAATCTCACAAGACGAAAGCTAATTTTAATTTTACGTAATGAAATTTAGAATGAAATATTTTCCACTTCCCCCAATGCAAATAGTTGCCTTTTAATGTAATTAAGGTGAATCAAAAGGTTTTTTTTTTAAAAGTGCATATTAACCGTTGCCAGCGATCCCCAAAAATTTATATTATTTTTTTACATTAAGGCCCTCCGTTCATGGAGATAGTTACAATCTACGTAATTGTGACGAAACCACAAGTACCCTGTTGATATACCACTTTTTAATGCTAGTCTCCGTACACGGCGCTATCCGAAATGTACTGAACTTGATCATTTTTCACGTGTAGCCGTGGAGTGAACACGCTGTCATGCGATGTCATATGACTTTTTTCCAACATCAACCCATGCCTTCTCCACTAAATCGTTTCTTACGTATTCTGGTAAAGTATAGTTATATAAAAATGCATTTTTTCCACTTCCAGAACAAATCTAACATTACTTTCATGTTCCGACGCCATTTCTGTCAAACGTCAAACGAATAAGCATCAGACACAAATGATGCGAGCGTCGCATACGATCAGCACTGTCGGCATACTGTCGGTATCGTTATACTGATTGGAAACCGACAGCCACCGCGTAGCGCCGTGAACGGGCACCAGCAAAATCGTACGGGGGGTACTTACGATCGGCGCGTATGATACGCGCACGAGGATTGAGTATCTTGTAAGTATCTCCGTGAACGGAGGCACTAACCCCACACAGGACCCTAGGAAAATAATTTCCCTCAGGGCCTATGTCATATTTAGGGATGCTGTGTGGAGGGTATTTTTGCAAAAGGAAGGAGTGAACCTGGTTCTTGAAGAGCCCCATGTTGTAGGAGGGAAGAAACACAGAAGCCGGCAAATCGTTCACAGCCGAACTGTTGAACTCAAGAGTGAGTCGTAGAAACAACCAGTTCTCGTGTGACAAATGTCAACCGTGTACAATGTTGGGTGCGCGTTTGGCGTGTTTCCCGACTGTGTGCCGGTGCCGAAGGAATCAATGATGCTATTTCCTCGGAGCATCTTCCATTGAAATTCCAGCAGAATGAGGACAGTATTCCCACCCGACGCATGTGCCATTTGTTCTAAAAATTTAAAAAAATAAATTTCATATTCCTAAAATAATTTTGATTTAACAATTTTTTACAGGCTTTTCGACTATCACACTAGGCATATGCCCGTGCTGTGGTAGTCAAATTGAATTGCAATCCAATTGCAAGATAAGATAATGTACCAAACGGACCGAAGAGAGTCGAGGATTTTTTCAGGTATTTTGGGGCTCCAGACCAATGATGGCTACCTAATTAAACTGTTGGGCGTTCTTGCATTCAGGGTTAGCAGTTGTGTACTAGCATTTACAGGCTCTGTACAGTACGCCCAGCTTCTGAACGGACAACTTAACTCTGGCTTTGATGGAGCCCCCTTACTGGAGCTGGTCACTTAGAGTTGCACCAAGCATATCAATGGAAGACCTGTTCGGAAGATTGTGTGTCAAATTTAGTGTATCTGACCGAACATAGTCGAATTTTTTTCTTCGGTGACTTAAATTTTGCTTTCTTTCATTTCAGCTCGGCGATTTATTAACATTGACGCCCGACAGAAGTGTGTACGCTTCTTCACGTATAGACGAGCCCGTATTTGAATCCGAATCAATTTTTGATACCCCTAGGAAAATCGCATTAAAGAGGAAAGTGAGAAAAAATATTTTATTTAAAGAAGAACAGATGAAAAAATGTATAAAAAATCGACGCCAGAAACAACAACTTAAGAAAAAGTGCCATTCTTTGATAGAATTGATAAGAAATATCAAAACAAAAAACTTACTGGACGATGAAAGAGACTGTAAATTAGATGCTAGTCCTGATATGGAATTACATTCGGTTCTAGGTAAAATCAAAAAAAAAAATCTAAATACTCAAAAACTTCACGCAAATTTTCATTAACTTTAAATTATTACTCACCAGAAGGCATATCGATGTATTTGACAAACATTCAAAAAGGTGTTACCCGGTCCACGCACTCTCAGTAGATGGTACGGCATTATTAACGCCGAGCCAGGTTTTACAAATGAGGCCTTCAATGCCCTTAAAGCGAAGTGTGATGTAGCAAAAAACAATTGTAATATGCTCACTAGTGTTTGACGAAATGGCCATTCGCCATAAAAAATTGTGTCATAACCAAAAAATTATTGGTTTGACAGATGTTGGTCTAGGTATAGAGGACAGTGACCAAATAGCGACCCAGGCTTTAGTGTTTATGGTCGTTTCTTTGCCAAAAACTGGAAAATTCCAGTTGGTTATTTTGTAATTAATTCCATAAACGCTTAATTAAAAGCAAATTTGGTGAATTCGTGCCTTCGAAAGCGTCATCGAGTAGGAGTAGAAATTGCAAGCATTACTTTTGATGGGTGCTCGGACAACCTAAAAGCAGACAATATACTAGGTTGTCGGTTAACAGACACAAACAACATGAAAACATACTTCCCTCACCCTTCCACTCAGGCAAAGGTGTTAATTTTTGTAGATCCTTGTCACATGATCAAATTGGTGAGAAACACGTTAGAATAAGACTTTTATTTGGCAAAGATGTTAATGAAATAAAAGAGGGAAGGAGGTATGATTCTGTGTAACATTTGTGCGGATTTAGTCACGATGTCGCTGTGGACTAGTGAGCATCGCGAGTTCGCAGTAGAAGCTTATTTTAAAGCCACCAATTCGAGTACCGTTGCCCGCCGACGATTTTGTACGCGGTTCAATATTCGTTGTTTATTGAAGGTGTTGCAAGCAGCGTTTATGAAAATCCACGCAAGTCTGTGCACGAGAGAGCGTTCTCATCTCGCGGGATACTTTCTTTTAATTGCGATATGTCCTTTGGGCTGCTATCATACTCTTTAGCCTTAAGATATCCCCACAGAAAAAAGTCCATGGGGGTGATCCGGCGATCTGGGTGGCCACACAATGTCACCATATTGAATTATCAGTTTTTTAGGGAATTGTTTGTGGAGGAGGCTCATGGTGGCTCTCGCTGTGTGAGGTGTGGCGCCATCTTTTTGAAACCATGTGTATGAATTGTAGGGATGAAGTTCTGGCATTCATTAATCGCTTATCGTGCGGCGGTAAGTTATGGTTGCTTCACGAGAATTTTCAATGAAAAATGGTCTGACTATTCCATTCGTGGATAGAGTGACCCAAACGGTTACTTTTGAGCTGTGCAGAGCCTATTGGTGCCTTAACCGAGGGTTTTGTCCTTTTGGAGCCCAATAGCGGCAGTTTTGCTTGTTGACAAAACCATTTAAATGGAAGTGTGCTTTGTCGCTGAACCAAATTGTGTTTACAGTTGGAAATCTTCTAAGATGTTTATGTATTACAGTTTTGTGTTTACAGTTGGAAATCTTCTAAGATGTTTATGTATTACAGTTTTGTGTTTACAGTTGGAAATCTTCTAAGATGTTGATGTATTACAGTTTTGTGTTTACAGTTGGAAATCTTCTAAGATGTTGATGTATTACAGTTTTGTGTTTACAGTTGGAAATCTTCTAAGATGTTTATGTATTACAGTTTTGTGTTTACAGTTGGAAATCTTCTAAGATTTTGATGTATTACAGTTTTGTGTTTACAGTTGGAAATCTTCTAATATGTTGATGTATTACAGTTTTGTGTTTACAGTTGGAAATCTTCTAAGATGTTTATGTATTACAGTTTTGTGTTTACAGTTGGAAATCTTCTAAGATGTTGATGTATTACAGTTTTGTGTTTACAGTTGGAAATCTTCTAAGATGTTGATGTATTACAGTTTTGTGTTTACAGTTGGAAATCTTCTAAGATGTTTATGTATTACAGTTTTGAAGAGGAAATGTTATTACTGTTCATGAATATTTTTAATTTTAAATCTATGTGTAACTATTGATTTCCCTAAAATAAAACAAATGGTTCACAGAATGGTGTGTCTCAAATTTAAAAATAAATTTACTGTTTATGTTATGTAATAAATTTAATTATTAATAAAAATGTATTTTAATTATCGTTGGTTTTCTCTCACCCTTTTGTTTTGGTAATTTGATACGCATCCGGTCAAAAGCATGTGGAAAAGGTGGTCAAACAATGTATGGAACCTCTTTTCTGATAAGGTATACATGACCAGAAATGACCTTTAATTTAATATTTTGTAAAATATTAGGTCCTTACATATGAAATTGGCGTTTTGCCGTACTGGCAACTTTGATCTCAAATATCTTCTCTTTGGTTAGGAATTCCAAATTCAAATTTATGCAGATATTTACTCGTGTATTTGTGTTTCGAAAATTATAATTCATTTGTTTTTTTCCGTAATTGTTTTTTTTATTTGCGTCACTTAGTTTGCAAAATGGAAAACTTGAAATATCGCATTATTTACGAGTAGGAGTTCCACCAGTTGGCACCAGTTGGCACCAGTGCTGCAGAAACGGCTCGAATGATTAATGGTTTGTATGGCGACGATGCCGCAAAAGAAAACACAGTTGTGTTTTTTTTTTTTTTTTGTGTCGTTCACTACAGCTTTCTTAAATCAGCAACTGCAAACCATGATGGAAAAGCTAGCTGCTAAACAACCGAGGCTGGTTAATCGCTCTAGGCCACTGTTGCTTCATGACAACACTAAACCACACACTGCACAACAGACGGCTACCAAATTAGAGGAGCTTCAATTTGACATCCACTGAACTCTCCGGACTTTGCCCCAACAGATTACCATTTTTTTCGAAATTTGGATAACTTCTTGCAAGGGAAAAAATTCAACTCCGATGGGGCAGTCCAAACCACCTTCAAAGATTTTATTGATGGTTTTTTTAGTAAAGGGATCGATGAACTACCGATGAGATGGCAAAAGTGCATAGATAGCAACGGTACATACTTTGATTAAATAAATATATTATATTTAAAAAAAATCGACTTTATGTTCCTCCCATACAAAGCGCCCATTTCATATGTAAGGACTAAGGACCTAATATATGTGTATACATATATGTAACTAATATTTTTAATTACTATTCATGAAAATGAATGTAAACGGAAAGAAACTTTTCTGATTCCAAAAACTAAAGAGATATCATTTATTTTTCAGGTGGAAAAAAGATTTCTGAAAATGAGCATCCTTCTCTTTATTTATCGGTCCAATCCTTTCTAATCTCAATGTTTCTGTTCATAATGCTGTCAAGACGTTTTTACTCCTGCAGCCCCAAAGTAAAAGAATACTGTTCAACGCTTTCTGTACCTCGCTGTACACATCAGAACTGTGGGTTGACTCCCCTGCAACCCAAAGATATTGAAATATAAGTAGATGTGCTATCTGCTGTTTTTACTATGTGGGTCTGCGCTTCCGGGTGTCGCCGATATTGTTTACCAATTAACAAATAAACTAAAAGAACAAATAATTAACTAATAAACCAAACGAACGTTAAACTAAATGAACGAATTCTTTCCTTATTCAAAATATATTGTTAACTAATATTAATCCACATTTTCAAAAAATCAACGAAATGAACAAATTCTTTTTGTATGAAAACTACGCTAATTATCGCGTAGTCCGACGACAGTTGCGCGGACACCATAGCATATCTCTTCTGTATTTAAATATCATTGCTGCAACCCAATGGCATAAGTTAAAGGTTGCTTACAATAACGCTTATCGCCAACTTTTCCGCCTACCGAGATACTGCAGTGCTACGGAAATGTTCCTGGAGGGACGAGTACATACTTTCCGTGCACTTCTCCGCCACCACATGGGAAGTTTATGTCGTAGACTGCGCCATTCGAAGAATGCGATCATCACTGCCATGACTGCCTGGATGGAATCTCCCCTGATGGCCCTCTGGAGACGGGAGACGATGAAATACCCTCCGTAAACGGCTATTTACGTTCATTTTAGTGTTTGATATATACATAATTTTTTTTTCAGTTTCATTTCTCATGCTTATTCGTTTTTTTTTAAATTTAATTTATGTTTTGTTATTTACTTTTTACCTTAACTTATTATTTATCTTTTTTGTTATTTCAAAATATGGATTGTATTGCATTGCACTTCCCCTGCATACATTCTGGAATAAACTTCTATTATTATTATTACATTACGTATTTGAATTCAAAGCCGGTTGCTGTCATGTAGCTGTCATTCTGATAAAATTAAAGAACTCCATTAATTTCCGTGATTATTAATTTAACAAAAGCGCATGGAAAATTGTTTCTCTCAAGCAAACTTCTATTCCAACACTTTATTTGGGCCCTTTCATCTTTTTTGATAAAATTACATAAATTTGACAGCACCAAATCGTTGTTAAGAGGAAGCCGCTAATAAAATTATGCACAAATTACATGTGTAGCGGATGCCATGAGGACTTATGTAAGTTAAACTTCCGTGAGCATTAATTACCATAAGTTGCCCCCCAATGAGGCTATGGCATACCCCAATTGGGGATGCCATAGTCTCACTGACTCCAGACAGGAGCAATTGGGACTCAATTGGGACTCAATTAAAAAAAATCTTGGAATAAATTTAATATTTCTTTACCCTCTTTAAATTTTTTACTATGTGTCTTCCAGGGTAAAGTAAAAAGGCTGAGAAAATAAAATAAAATACATCTTTTTCAATATAACTGTTTTTATTATTTTGAAAAGTAATAACTAACATAAATAATTAAAAATAGATTTGTCTTAAATAGATAAAAAAAAAAACAAGATGTATATTGCAAAAAGTATTTACAGGTTGAAACGACTTGTTTAAGTTCTTAAAGATAAGTAGGTAACGTACCATTCATGAAACCAAAAATATGTAACTTTGCTCTGTAGAGATTTTGCGACATGTGTAGTACAAAACTGAACAAAAAAATCATGTTTAACGCTCTTACATTTGAATTAGATTCCAGCAAATAATGGCACAGAATATTTCTTTAACTTCTCAATCACCAAAAGTATCTATTCAATAAGAAAATTTTGTATCCGTTGAGCGCTGGCTATCCATAAAATAATCTAAAAACAATACTTGTTTGTGAAATTTTTACCCTTGGCACTTCGCATAAGTATTAGGTCACGGGAGCTCGGCGTATCAAAGTAAATCCATGTTACATTTCTCTTATGATTAATAATAAGAAATCGTCCAGAGTTTCACTTTGGTTCGTCCATTTTAAAAAGTCAACATTAGATCTACCGAACGTCTACGATAATTAATGTGAATGTGAATTTTGAGTCTGCAGGCGGTAGTAGATGCCTCGCATGTCCATGAGTTCGTGGTGCGTGCCTGATTCGGCCACAACTCCCTCGTTGAATACGCAGATCAGATCTGCGTCCTTGATGGTGCTCAGACGATGGGCTATCGTGATGCAGGTACGGCCCAACTTGGCCTTGTCCAATGCTTCTTGAACAACCTAGAAAGATAAAAATAAAATAAAAAATAATTTGTCCAATGAACACTCAAAACCAAAATGCCTGCTCTACTTTCCAGAGACATTCAGCGAGACTTTTTTCAGGGCGATTGAAACAAAATTAAACTTTTCACTTAAGAGGTTGTATCTACAAGGGAGATGGGGAAACAGCACGCACAGAGAAGCATTGCCAATATCGTTCACTCATTCTACTGTAAATTGCATCTACACACTGTGATTCCCTGCCTTTGTTTCTACCTACAAGCTAGACTTTGCTCTCCGCCGCTTTGACAGTCCATGCAGTTTGATCGTAGCTCGGTGACATTCCACACGCTTCCATTCCATATCTCACTTTGTTTTTATTATCTATGACGGAGTTGGATCTTGGATTATTATAGGTTATAAAGTGGCTGCATTCGCCTTTTAACCCCTCAGGCTAATTTGTTCACTTTTAACTGCTCATACAGGTCATATAAAAGTCATTTTATCTCCCTTACTGTCACAGTAAGAAATATGACCTAAACGGTGTTAGAAGAAGAAAACATCATGCTTTGTCTCAAATCTAAAAGTTAACCACAGAAAAATTAAAATTTACACCTCTCTGAATGCAAAGTTTCCCACCTAAATTTTTAAAAAAATTATGAAACTTTGTGAATTTTTTATGAATTATTTTTACACGAAATGACAAAAAAGTGAGTTGACAATAATGTTTATAATAAATTTGCCGAATAAAACAAGTTAGTGTTTTATTATTTTTTATCGTTACCAATAATTTTAGTCAGAAAAAACGTAAGGTGAGCCATTTTTAAACTTTTTCATGTTTGCATTTAAATATTTAATATTTCTAAATAATCTGACAGAATATGCTCGAGAAGAAGATGATGTGCCACTAGTAGATCTCCAAAATGTGAGTCGGCGTGATCCAGATAATATGTGGAAACATAAACCTAATTTTGTCACTACAAATTTACATTTCATCAATGGATGGCACCCAATGGATGTTGAAATACAAAAGCTGCGAATCAAGAGAACCCATCGAATACTTTTCTAAATACATTGATAGGAAATTTGTAAGGAGCACAGGAAAGAGTTTGGACAAGACAGGTACTGAAATAAAAGGCTATATTGAAATCAGTATGATCATCAGCCTTTTGGGTCTTCCTCGCATCCGCCAGAATTGGGCACAAAAACTAGAATCCCTATAGTTGCTGACAACATTTCACGCCAAAGATTTTTTAATATATCCTCAAACTTAAAACTTGTCAATGATAATTGTCTGTCAGAATCTGAAAAACAACTTGACAGCTCTTGGACGGTCAGGCCAATTGTACCACGGGTTCAAAAAGGTTGCCTACAAAATGATAGAACAGAAAAAATTTCTATCGAAGAACAAATGATACCCTTTCAAGGTAAATGCAAGAACAGGCATGTCATTCGCGGTAAACCAAATCCAGTAGGAATCAAAAAATTTGTTATGACTAACTACTTCGCAGGGTATACCTTTGGATTTTTACTTGTACGAAGGTAAAAGAACATCGGTGGAGTCCGCTTTATTCCCAATGCCTGAAAAAAAATCATGTTGGAGCCCGATTTGTATTAAAGTTGGCAGATACACTTCCTACTGGCTGCACTGTGTATACTGAAAGATATTTGGCATCTATTCCACTTCTAGAAAATTTGCACAGCAGAGAAATTCTTGGAAGTGGTACGTTAATGCTGAACCGGATACCCAAAAGGAATATCTATTAAATTAGACTCTCAAATAAAACGAGCTGGTCGGCTTTTTCATTTGGTCGGCTGAAAGGCTTTACATTTGCCAGTTATGATGAATGATCAGCAGAATCATCATTCCAAATGTCGTTTTCCTGAGTGTAAAAAATTTACTTTTGTACTTTGTGAAAAGTGTCAGGTTTATTTGTGTTTTTCCATGGATCGCCAACTGTTTCAAAACTTTTCATTCAACCAACTGAACTGAACTATTATTTTTTTATTCAAAGTTATCATTATTTTTTTATTTCATATTACACTTTATAATATAGGCGGTAGGTTACAGTGCCTGAAACTACAATTTTTGTAAAACAAATTAAAATCATAAAAATAATCAAAAACATTACTATTTTATTTCTATTACACTTAATTAATCTGCTTTTTGAATTATTAGGATAAAAAAGCAATATTTGTTGAGCTAGAGTCCCCAAGTATCATATATGATACCATCCCTTACTCCCAAACCGGCTATTAAAAAAAAAAAAAAAAAAGTGGTCTAAATATAATGATAGAGAATACGAAAATAGTAGAAAAAAGTTTCCAAGTTTAAAAAAATGGTCTTGGGCCCGAAGAGGATAAGTATATAAAAATCATAATATGTTTGTTTCTGGGTTTGTATGTATATATGTTATGCGTTGCTAAACCATTCATCCGATTGCGATGAAACTTTGGGGATTTGATGTGCACAAGCCCGCGATGGTTTCTATATACAATAGTGAGTTCTATCATCATGAAATTATGCATTGCTAACCGTTCATTCGATTGCGATGAAACTTTAAGGATTTGATGTGCGCATGCCTTCGATGGTTTCTATATACAACTATATATATTATCAAAATCAATTGGGTAAGTGAGTGAATGAATGAATGAATAAATGAATAGCTGTGTGAGTGATTGAATGAATGAATGAGAGAGTGTGTAAATGAGTGAATGAGTGAGTGAGTCAGTGAATGAAAGCATGAATGAATGAATCAGTGGTATTTCCACCTAACACCATGCGAGCGAAACCGCGGGTAAAAGTTCTAAAATAATTCTAAGATACTGTGCATTCATCAAAAACAAAGGGTACAGATTACTATTTTATCTTGTCCATATTAAGGTATTATATTTTGCAGGATATGTTTACAAGGCGAGAAATGTTTGTATTTAATTCTGTGAGACAATGTGTTTTTGAAGCTTAGTAAAGTTTTTAGCGAGCAAAGCAGCTTTCGGGTCACATTATATTAAATGCACATATTTATTTACAAAAATATGAAATATTTATCAAATTTACCTTTTCACTCTCTGTATCCAGAGCGGACGTAGCTTCGTCCAAAAGCAAAACTCTTGGATTTCTGAGAAGAGCTCTTGCGATGGCCACTCTCTGCTTCTGGCCACCAGATAGTTGAGCGCCCTTGTTTCCTAGCCGAGTATTGTAGCCCTGTAGGAAATAACATCATTCAAAATGTTTTCTAATGAATTAATGATCAAGTTAAGATGTTGGATTTACAATAATTGTAATTAAATGGGATGATTTTTTCTTGAACTTCTTAGATTCATATTTTTTTTTACATTAGCTCCACACAGGAGGCCCTGGAGATAAATTTCCCTCGGGGCCTATGTCATCTTTGGGGACAAAGTCCTGTGTGGAGGCTCTGTTTAGAGAAGTTCTGGGAAGGAAAAAGGTAGAGAGGTGGTTAGGAATTTGGGGTTAAATGTGACTAGGAGTGACGGACTCCATCCCTCCATCAAGTATGTCTTTAATTTCACGGGGAATTGTGTTTCTCCCTTGAAGAGGTCTCCCTCAACCAATTTCTCTCGATCCGGCCCACCACGCAGTAGGTGGGCAAACACATTAGCCGCCAAGTCCTAGATAAACCTCCCCCCATGAACCCGGTCACCCCTGGTAAGTCATCAAACATAGAGAATCTCTTGTAGTGACTTATGGCAGGAGTGATGGTAATCCAATAAATGGTTCCTAGGGCAGTGGTACCCATTCCCGCCTCCCAAATTATTATTGTTAACTATTATTGCATCTTGACTTAGGACTTGGGTTTTTTGGCTTGAAGAGTTTTATTTCACGGGTACATTTGTTACCTAATTTGATAAATAAAATAAAAAAAATTTAAATGAAACTCTTACACAAAATGTCTTGAAGTTGTTAAATGAAATAGTTAATGCCCAAGAAATACAAAATAAATTTGTGCGCAGTTCAGGTGCCGAAGTGAAACCTTCAGAAAACTAAAGTAAACAAAAGTGGGGAAGCTATGAGACACCGCACAAAGAGGAGACAGATTATTCTATCTCATTCTCTTGAAGGCTAAATCCTATAGATGCAACTGTTTGTCTCTTTTTAGTGTCACTTTTTTGTTTCATCGAGTTTCAAATCACAACAGTGCTAAAGAAGTTTTCACTTCAAAAACTTAGCTTTGTACTTGGGTAGCCATCACGTGAAGGCCTGTGTCCAAAAAGGTTCCATTAAAACTCAATAAAGTTTTCATTTCAACACCTCTTTGAAAAGTCGTTAAAAGTGAAGAATTTTTTTTTTAAATAGCCCTTAATCTATTGATTTTTTTCTATCACTTTTAAGAGCGTTTAACCAGCCAGCGGACGTAAATCCATATTTCGTCGAAAGTTGTTCTTACGATTGTGCAGGGCGGTTACAATGAGAAAGATTAATTATTCTCCATACCAGCTTTTTAAAATTATAACTCAATATCGAATTTATTTCAATCCAAATTAGCTTTAATTTATACCTTCATCCAAAAATGCTGAAAGGCGCAATGATAAAACTATTAAAATAATGTACTTTTTGTAATTATTTTTTGATTATAAGTATTTATCATTTTTCAATAATGTCTAAATTTAATAAGAATTTAAAAAAAATCTGAAATATATTAGTTTGTAAATGCGCAAATAAATACACTAATGGATCAATTTTCGTCAAGAAACACATGTACGTACATATTTTTTAATGATTTTATTGAAACTAAAATTAAAATTCTAAAACATGCGTTTGCTAGATAATGTATTGATTTATTTTACTGCATGATTATATTATTTGAAATGGGTGTGGTATAATACAAAATCTTTTTTGAAAATTTAACAAATCTGCCAACGACCTATGGAATAACCTTATTATACTGAAAATTAAAAAAATTTCTCAAAATTTATTACATGCGAATGCTAGATAAAAGAACAATCTTTCGAAATCCATTTATATTTTTTTGTGGAAAAGAGTCAATACGTCTAAAATCTGATTTGAAAATGACATATTTCTGGTTTTGTTTGCCCTCTTAATGACTTTTCAAAGGAGTGATCAGGTTAAGAATTGACTTAAATTTTCAGTAGTATTTCTATTTTTCCTTACCAGAGGTAACGAGGAGATAAAGTTGTGAATGTTGGCTTGCTTGGCTGCGTCGATGACATCTTGCTCCGTGGGAACTCTGCTGTTGTCCCCGTACGCGATGTTCTCTCCGATGGTTCGGTCGAACAGTATCGGCTCCTGTGAGACTATTCCCAAATTACTTCTCAGGTCGGCCATGAGGAGTTCATTCACTGGTGCGCTGTCCAACATCTAGAATGAAAAAAAGAATAAATACTTTATTATAAAAAACTTTATATAACTCGTCGCTGTAGTTGTTAATTGTCGAAACGACCATTAGAAAATTTAACAGGAGAAGGTTTTCTTCATTATTTCAATTAAACATTATGATACGTGTTTAAGATAAAGCTATTTCCGTAAAGGTAAAGATCTCATTAGTTTAAATAATTCTTGTCATTTTTTTAACTTTATTTTTAGTTTTAAAGTGGAGATTGAACAAAAACTAAAATGGTTGTTTGGACAATTAAGAACTAAGGCTACCAACTAGTTTACTGTGGTCCTACCACTGAAAACTCTATTGTATGTTTCTTTCTGTTAACCCATTGGCCACAAACCCCGGCAGCCTGCCGGGTGTGCAACTCAGGTACTTAACCACAAACCCCGGCACGCTGACAGGCTAGAAGAGTAGGTCCGCCAAAAATCGGTAAACGAGCATTACTAGTTATTAAAATTAAAATAATTTAGTACGATCTTCAAAGCAATCAGGGATGTTCAGGGTTACTACTATGTTAAAAAACAAAAATTATTATTGTTCGACTTATGAATATTATGTTTTTTTGTAACTTTTTTAATAAAAATGTGGAAAAAAGCTCACGAAAAAAGAGAAGGTTATATTTGTATCCTTATTTACACATAATTAAATATTTTTTAAATATTTATTTTTATGTTTTTTTTTACCTTAATCCAATATGTAAACAAATTTAAAGAAATTAATTCATTTGAATATACGGTTCAAAAGTTAAATAGATTTTGTACACCAATGCAGGTTTTCAATTTTTGGTACAAAATTAATTCAGTGGTTTAGGCCAATTTTTTAGCTAATTAATTCTGTGGCCAATGGGTTAATAAAATATTTTCTTCAGGATCTCCTGTTAGTGCAGGGTTCGTAGAAAATGGAGTTAGAGCAAGAATCGTAGAAAATGTATTTAACAAGATTAGCTCATCGAGGGGATAGAGAGTGGTGATTGGCAAAAAGTCGTGACATAGTTAGAAGTCCATTTTCCACTGGGAGATTTGAATTTACTGAAATAAATGTGGCATCAAGCGACTCTGCATCTATTTGCAATGATTTATTTATAATACATTCGTAAAAAATCGACCACCATAACACGGGCATGAGCCTAGCATGGTGGTCGAAAATCCACAAATGATGTAACCATTCAAAGCAATGAATAAAGAAAACAATATACATATTATACTAATTATTATGTTAAAACTAATGTTCGGAATAAAAGGAAACAATCCCAGGAATATTTGCAGTGTTTCAAAAATTTACTTTTGCATTGATCAGAGAATGAAGAATGGAGGTTATTAGCGCTGTGTATTTATAATATTGAAAACATTCTAATTTTCAAATTGAAAGTCTCATTTAGCAAACTATCATGACAAGGATGTGACGGGAAAGTGTCATAAAATTATTGTTAAGAAGTCTTTAATAATAATGTGATGATAATATTTTAAGAATTACTGTTAATAATGCGTTTTTTTTCCCGAAAAGTGCCTGAATGAGCGAACCTTGCTAAATACATTTTCTAAGAACCTTGGAGTTAGTGTAAAAAAAATATCCTAATTTGAAATAAGAATCGCACACAATAGAGAACTCCAGTCCAATTTTTTTTTTTTTTTTTATGAATAAAGACCTTCAAACTTAAATAACTGCATTTTTATTTTTATAGTTAGTTTTAATAGTTAAAATAATTGTCAAAGTTTTAAGGGATTCCGACCCTATCAATAGCAATTTCTTTCAAGCACATAGTTTTTTGTTAAGTTGGCAACACTGCGCGTAGTTTTTGTTTGAGCCAAGCGTTTTGACAGTCTACAGAGGAAGCTTGTGGCTTGCTTCAAAATCTACGTGCTAGCGGCGAGCTTGATGCGAATTGATTTATTTTTAGCGTAGACAACTCAAGGACTTTTATATTTTTTTAATTATTTATTTGGCCATCACTCATTAAGGGTGATCTTGGCCATTTCTTGAAATTAATTACATTACGAAACAATCGCAGAATCATAAAATAGGAACCCATGTACATTAATAGATAGCGTTCTTCAACATAAAAGAACAGATTTTTTTCAAAATTTGTTACATTTTTTACGCATCATGAAACAATTCTATAAATTAGATAAAATTAATAAAAAATAAGTGTTAATTGTTTTTGTGTTTAAGATGAATGAAATAAAGTGGTTCTGAATTTATAGCGTGACCAATGGAAACGGATTCATTTCTAGAAATCCATCTGATTTTTCTTTTAAATTAATGTAAATAGTATTTACATTAATTTAAATAAATCATCTTTTTCATTGCAAATACAAATGACATTAAGCCATCTAATCTTGTGTTCAGGCGTGATTTTGTACATTTTATTATGTATGACACATACAGAAACACTGGTATTTATAATACACTGATCATGACGATTGTGTAATAACTTGTATAAAAAGCCCTATACTAAAAACAATTTGAAAATACATAAATCAAATGTCAAATATGACACGACTTTAACCTCAAATAGGCAAAATTTATTGCAGATTGTCCGCAAATATAGCCCTTTTCGTAAATTGTTGAGGGCCTAAATACCTCACACATCTGCCCTGATGATGGACACTGCAACGCTGTCTGAAACGTTGGCTAAAGAAGGAGGTAGCGCAACACGGCATAATACCCCAAAAACTAATAACAAAATAAATTTTTGGCCGTGAAAATCTAAAATCGTATCGGCCTAAATAATGTTTTAATAAACACAATAACTATTATTTTTCTAAATCTCTATAAACAGTATGAAAATAAACCAAAAACACGAAATGTTGAATTGCGTATGTGTGCACTTCAAGTCATTTCAGTCGTGATTTCAAATGTCAATACAACATTCAACACGCTATCACCAGGTGACAGGTTAACAGTGACGTCACCATTCACCATTTCAGTAATGCCAACTTGACGCTGTGTTTTGAGGAGAGGTTTAAAAATGCACTTTTTAATATATTTTTTTAAAATTCTGCGTTTAATATTATGAAATAAAACTTAAATATTCAGAATCAGCGTTTATTGGTCTATATGAACATATTTTTTTAAAGTCATAATATTTTTCACTGGAGTTCCTTATTGTTGTTTGGTAAATTATTTATCTAACCAGCAATTTTTATATCAAATACTTGTGCAGGCATAAATAAGTATCTGATATGCTTAGCAAGATAGAGTGAGTATACATTTTAAAATATTACGTAGAAAATAAATTTATTGTGCTTACCACTTGTCCCCTGGTAGGATCGTAGAACCTCTCCAGCAGTTGAATGCAGGTGGATTTGCCGCAGCCACTGGATCCCACTAAAGCCACAGTTTGTCCTGCCGAGGCCTTCCATCCGATCCCCTTCAACACCTGGATGTGCTGCCGGGTCGGGTATGAAAAATCTACATCCGCAAACTTTACCTCTCCCTCAGCTCTCTGCAAATTATATAAAACATTGTTTAAAAAAGATTAAGGAGAACAAACAAAGTAAAAAATTCCAAGGTTATGAATACATATTACGTTTAAGACATATTTATTAATTAGTAAGGCCAAAAATCAATGAGGTTGGATTTTCTTTAATCAGCAAAGAACACAATTAAATTGTAGATATGTATCTATTTCACTTTTACACTGGAAACCAATTTGCGAGGCGGTTATGGATACCGCCTATGGGTATCACCTTGCACCGCGGTTGGAGGGATGGATTCGTCTGTCACTTCCATACACACTAATCCCCAGTTTCCTACCCACCCCTCACATATGTTTCCTTGCCAGAACTTCCCTTCCATAAAAAGGACCTCCAGACAGCATCCCCTAAGATGACATAAATGAGGACATAGATGAGGAAAATAATTTCTAATCTTAACAAAAAAAAACTACAAACCAATTATTGAACCCCATCGAATTATTTAAAAAAAGTATGTGTACAACAGTTGTATTTTTTTTTAATAATGAATCCAAAAAAAATTGTCTCCATGGTATCTAGGCATTGTAGGTATCTTACCTACCTAATAGTAAGTATCTAGTTAGTCGTTCAATAAACTTTAACAATTATAAATACATTGTCTTTCTTGAGAGTCTCAAAGAGTGATGCCAACATCATTTACCCATACTGTCTATTCACAGCCATGATAGTTCATGCAGTTTCGTCGAAGCTCGGTGACAGTTCTATTTCATATCTCCCTTTGTTTCTATTATCTATGGTTTTACCTCATTTAAGTTTTGAACAAAACTAGTCTCAGTGCCCGGGAAAAAATAAATGACTTACTGAACAATTGCAAACTATTGCTTCTTGTTTTATTTTTTGACGATTACAAGTACCTATATTTAAAGGCTCCATAGCTCTTTATAGAAAATAAATTGAAGCTCACAGTTCGAGAGGTTTTGCAGCTTCATATAACACATGTTCAGATTGTCATATTTATAATTAAGATCATATGGATTCATAATATTATACAGTTTCAACGATTTCAACTTCAAATATCACCTATGTCCTGAATGTTGGTGTCTGCAGGTCTCCGTGCAGCAGAATTGAGGAGCTTCGTCAACCAAGGAAATTGGAGTCGGGGTCACGATCCTCAGCATTGAGCGAGGCAACAACTAAAGAAGAATTAAATATAATAATATGTTCACTTACGAAATTATTGTAGTTATTCTCAACAGGATCCTGGATTTTGGGAACTCTGTTCAGAAGGTAGATGATGCGAGTCGCCGCTGTCATACCCTTCTGAAGATTTGGTGCAAAGGCCAGGGCATTGGCAATCGACATGGTACTCATGATGAGGACCTGGGACACCCTGGAAGATGAAGAAGAAAATTTTAATTGCAAAATACTACTAAATACAAAGAGAAAAACCTTTCAGTTCCTTGTTCACACAATGAGGAGCAACAAATACATGATTCAGCAACTGATAAATCAGCTAAAGATTAATGAATGAAATACCACACCTTACAAGCGCTTTTATAATTACCGTGATGATTCACGATTACGGTACTGTGACGGCAAAAGAAGGCAATAAACGTGAGTTCCTCATCGCTATAATGCTGCAGCTCTTTCTTACACATTAAATAATGGTGAGACAAAAGATGACACACACAAAATATGTGTGACTGTTTCCTCCAAAGAACTACTTTTTCCTTGCGTTTCATTTTTTTAGACGTGTGAGGGAGATGTATGATAATGATTGTATATTTCCTTTGGAGGAGGTGCGGACATACGTTCACCATTTGTCTCATTTCGACTGTTGTTATTTAGTGTGTAAGAAAGAGTTGCAGCACTATATGTTTAAGAACAAAAGCAAAACCATCAGCGCATTGACATTTGACGATTTTTAATTTTTGGAATTCACTCGCACTTCAATATTATCCTTGTAACTATACTCCATACTTCCAAAATTATCGTCACAGCTAGTAGTATTGTAGTGGTCTAAGGAGACGTCACGGTGCGGTGTATGAGAGAGATGCAAGAAAATTATCATTTTTTTCCCTTTGGAGGAAACAGACCAACGTACATTGTGTATCTCATCTTTTGAAAGAGCTGCAGCAAGGTTGTGATAAGGAACGTGTATTTGTTGTCTTTTTTATGCCGTCACGGTACCGTAACCGTGAATCGTCAAGTTAAAAATAAAAGGGTTCCATGGCTTTGAAATCCACAATGACGAATACAAAGATAGTTCTGCTGAGTTGTTCTGGACTACAATTTGCTGGGTGAAGTTTTCCCCAACGATAGCCAACCTCCGATAGTAGAAGACACCGGAAGATGAAGTAATAAAGATTTTTATGTAAATTAAAATTTTACATAAAATCCGAAGGGGACATCCGCAATCCCGATAAAATCGTGAAGCGACAGTGACTCTTAATATTCCTTGTGCCCTTTCTAGTAATGCTCTATTAATATATTAGTTACTACCATTTTGAATAGATATCGCCCATCTTCAGTCAGCAGTCAATCGTTAAATAATGCAAAACGGTAAAAACATAGTTCAAAAGCAAGCGTAACTCGAACATATATTATTGGAGCACTTTCCTGTAAAAGGCATCTTTTACGACCCCACTTGTGGGTTGTTTGCGGTGAGGAACTTAAAAAAAGTAATGGGAATACGAACGAGGAAATCGCGCGTCGTGGGGCGAGAGGAGAATAATTCTGAGAATAATTTGATACATATTATTTAAAGTATTATAAAATAGTAACGGGATATTTTTTTAAAATAAGACCGATTATTTATCAAATGGTTGTTCTATGATTACCTATACTAGCAAGTGTGTGATGTAAAAAAAAACTTAGATATCGCACAAAACTCTCGTTTGGAGTAAGTTTATTACCCCCCCTTCGTAAAGCGTGTGTTAAAGTATTTTGAACTTACTTGAGGATGTTAGTGAAATCTTCTCCTTCATGTTCTATCAAGTATCCTCCATAATACATGGACGCCGCAAATGCGTAGAACATGATACTGTTGGCGATGCCGTAGACGAGGCCTCGGTAGTGAGTGTTGCGCTTGGCCTTGACCATGGCTGGGACCAGCTCGGCCGTGAACTCGCCCAGGAACAGTTTCTCTCGTCCCAAAGACGCCACGGTTCTTATGCTGCTTATTACCTCAACTGCAAGCTGTGAAAATATAAGACGGGTTAGTAAATGAGTGAACGTGGTATTCCCACCCCAAGCCAGGTATTGACTGTTTATCTGCTAGCTAAGTACTCCATCATTGCACAAGAAACATTTTCTACGTATAATGATGATTGTATGAGATTTTAAAATAGTGTCAGGTTATTCGTAACCTGGAAATGTTTGTATTTCTTTTTTTAAATAGATAAAAATATTATATTTTTAATACCTCCATTTCTGTGAAAGTTATATTAGTGGCTCTATCCATGAGTGACAAAAAGACAGACTTTAAAAAACATTGACATTAAAATTATAGTTATTACATTAAAGAAATAGGGAAAAGGATGGAGGGAAGACTAAAAGTACATTAAAGAAATAGGGGAAAGAATAGAGGGAAGGCTAAAAGTACATTAAAGAAATAGGGGAAAGGATGGAGGGAAGGCTAAAAGTACATTAAAGAAATAGGGGAAAGGATGGAGGGAAGGCTAAAAGTACATTAAAGAAATAGGGAAAAGGATGGAGGGAACGCTAAAAGTACATTAAAGAAATGGGGGAAAGGATGGAGGGAAAGCTAAAAGTACATTAAAGAAATAGGGGAAAGAATGGAGGTAAGGCTAAAAGAACATTATCTTAAAGGATTAAGATTGACTTACTTTGGTACTTTTCTCCATGGCTTTAGATGAGCCAAAGCTTTCTGAAATGGCCACTGTTCGGTGCATGTAGGTGGCCCCGAGGGTGAATGGTGTGAAGCAGAGGACCACCAGACCAAGCTTCCACTGGTAGTAGATGGCCAGGACTACGGAGATGATCAAGGTGGCGATGGATTGCACAATGGTGCCGATACGTTGACCTGTTGCCTAGTAATAATTAAATTAAATATTAATTGATATTGAATTAAAGAAAGTAACAAAAAATAATCAAATAATGACAGTAATAATCAGTATTTTTTTAAAGCAAAAAAATAAACAAATGTAAAGAATAATTTTGAAATATTATAAAATAATATTTGAAACAATAGGCCACTTGCATGGATTTCATAATGACTTGGAAAAAATTGTGTGGATAGATCTTTTTATTAAGATTACGAAAATGTTAGTAAAATTTTTTTAGAAATGTACAGTTTTTTTTATTTTTAAATAAATAAATCCATTATTTGGGCTCGTGACGTCACTACATGAAAATGTCCCGTCTCCGAAAATGTTCCTATTAATTTTGTAAAATTCCACATTGATTTATTTTTTTTATATGGCATCACTTTGATTTCAGGTGAATTTTCAAATTTGACATTTAACGTTCACTAGATTTATTGTTTGTTCTGAAGAGAACCGCGTACATTTTAGAAGTCGGTACGTGTTTTAGAGGTATAATGGTTATGGTGCTGATTTTCACAAAATCAAATTTTACAATATTCTTATGTATATTATATTATTATGTATATTATCTTATTATTATATTTTACGCACCAGATTTAAATGTCCGGGTTTAATTTTCCCCACAGGAAAAACTAAACCCTTTCACACACTTCCCAAATGATCATCTGGTCAATCCACGTTATGCAATTGCACTATATGTATTATAATTACAAAACAATACAAGAACAACATGTCAACCTACCAGAGACCAGATGGGAAAATAATTCACCGACTCCAGATATTTTCATATCAGAGGGTTCGGCTCTGTGGAATTCCTAATTGAACCTATAAATCCTACTGATCCCTCAATATAAATATTTAAAAAATCTTTTGTAATCCTACATGTATTTAAAATTACCGATTTTTGCATTTTTATGTATAAATTCTTTGACAAATCTAACACGCCTAAATTTTGAATCAGAGACCTAGGTATAATGCCAGTAGCCGAAATAACAAATGGTAATATTTTTATATTCCGAGAATGCCAAATTCTTTTAATCTCATTTCCTAAATCTGTGTATTTTCTAATTTTTTCAGAAACAGTTTTTTGAATATTACAGGAATTTGGAATAGCTACATCAATGATATAAGTTATTTTTTTAATTTTGTCATGTAAAACTATATCAGGTCTATTATGACTAATTGTTCTGTCTGTTAGTATAGTTTTATCATAATATATTTTATAAAATTCATTTTCTAAAAATGAATTTGGTTCATATTCATAATATGGTACTATATTATGGCAGTCAATCAAGTTATGTTTAATTACCAAACTTTGGTGGATTATTTTTAAAACCTGATTGTGCCTAAATGTATACTCGGACGGCGCTAATATAGAACATCCCGATATAATATGTTCTATAGTTTCCGGAAAAGCCAAACATTTTCTACATAAATCATCAATTTGATTTATATCTTTGATTATATGCTTCCTATAATTTTTAGTATTAATGACTCTATCTTGAATGGCAAGCATAAATCCTTCTATTTCTGCGCTCAACTCTCCAATACTCAACCATTTGTTTGACGAAAGTTTGTCAACATACGTTTGGTTGAGATAATTGAAGTGTTTTGCATGAATAATTTTATTTGACCAGGAATCTAATAATTCCTGGTTAGTATTTATAAGAATGTTGGCATTCTCGTCATATAAATTTAAAGGTGTAATGTTTCTATCTGCCTTACAAATTATTTTGTGCATTTCTGAGCTATTAGCTTTCCTATGGAAAAAATTTCTAAGCATTTCTACCTGATTGTGTTTCAAAGATGTTATTTTGACTATACCTCTACCTCCTAAATTTCTAGGTAAATTAATTCGTTCTATAGCTGAATTTGGATGATGGCAATTAAACTTTGTTAACGTAGTTCTAATTAATCGTTCTAAACTATCTAAATCTGTATTGGACCATTTAATTATGCCAAATGAGTACGTTAATAAAGGTATTGCCCAAGTATTTATTGCTTTTATTAAATTTTTAGCAGATAGATTGCATTTTAAAATTTTTCTGATCCTAGTTTGAAATTTAATCCTAATATCATTTTTAATACTAGTGTGATCTAATCTATTCGATTGCGGGTATCCTAAATATTTATAAACCTCATCCCCTTTCATACTTTTAATTTTGAAATTTCTAAATATACCCTCGTCTCCATCTACAATTTTGCCTTTCTCTATATGGATCGTTTTACATTTATCTAAACCAAAAGTCATTTTAATATCATCTGAAAAAATTTTAACTACCTTAATCATTTTTTCTAAATTTGATTCAGAATTTGAAAATAATTTTATATCATCCATATATAATAGATGTGAAACTATACTACTCTCTCTTGTATTACCCTTAATTTTTATTCCAAACTTGCTTTTAATTAACATTTTAGACATAGGATTCAATGCTAAGCAAAACCAAAGAGGACTCAATGAGTCTCCTTGAAAAATCCCTCTTTTTATTGAAATGCCCGGTATTACTATTTTCTTACCTTTTAAATTTACTAGTAAATCTGTATTCCAAAAGGACATAATATTTTTCAAAAAGCTAATTATAATTGGGTTAACTTTATATATTTTTAATATTTTTATTAGCCACGAGTGCGGGACACTATCAAAAGCTTTTTGATAATCTATATAACAAGTATGTAAATTACGCTTTTGATTTTGAATTTGTTTTAGAATTACAGAATCAATAACTAATTGTTCTTCACATCCCATATGTTTTCTGCGACAACCTTTTTGTTGTTCAGATAAAATATTTTTTTCATCCAAATGAGTATATATTAAATCTGTCAAGCAAGAGGTTAAAATTTTGTATATTGTCGGTAGACATGTAATGGGTCTATATTGAGAGGGATTATTAATATTTTCGCTTTTAGGTAACATATAAGTAATGCCCTTAGTTAGAAAATTAGGAAAATTTTGAGGTTGTTTGACAAGTTTAGAAAGATTTTTGCAAAAAGAGGATGTAAAGTAGTTAGACGTTTGTACCAAAAATTATGTATCCAATCGCAACCCGTGGCTTTCCAATTATGAGTATTTTTTATAATTTTGGCTAACAATTCAGCCGATATATCAGAAAAACTCATTTGTTCAATGTCTGAACAATTGAGTTCTTCATTTTCTATCCATGAACCTGCCTCATTATGTTTTATATCTTTACTCCAAATGTTTGTCCAAAAATCGCGCATATCTGATTCAGATGGCAACGGAATATTATTATTCGAAATAATATTTTGTTTATCATCAAGTTTGGAATAAAATATTTTCTCATTTTTTTGAAATAATCTATTATTATTTCTTTTATTATATGTATAATTATATCTTTTTAATCTACTAGCTTTTACACCTAATTTTTGTTTTAATAAATCTAATAAATCATTGATTATATTTTCATTATTATTACTACCAATGTTATATTATTATAATTTACAAGTAAAAGTATATTAAGT
Organism: Limnephilus rhombicus; assembly: GCA_929108145.2. Taxonomy (NCBI): domain Eukaryota; kingdom Metazoa; phylum Arthropoda; class Insecta; order Trichoptera; family Limnephilidae; genus Limnephilus; species Limnephilus rhombicus. Next base: position 1,161,246 of record OV815282.1, read on the forward strand.
ACATTGGATTTAGTAATAAATACGTTGTACATTATAATGATTTATGATCAATAAGATGGATCAAGGAAAAACATATTTATGAGATGTAATATTTTTGGTATGCCTCGTTATTCTCCTGTGGAAAACGTTCTTTTTTTTTAAAATGATTTTCGGCTATGTAATTATCGTTTTTTCGCACCTATAAAATTATGTCCCGTCTTTCCGGTTTATAAAAAATGGTCTGATTTTTCGGATTGAAATTTTCAAAAAATCGTCAGGGTTTCAAAAATACGATTAAAAAACAAAAAAAAACAGAATGTCTTAGAATATTTGTCTAAACCGGAATTTTTTTTTTTTAAATGTGATGCAAGTGGCCTATTATTGTAATTTATGTAGGCAAAAATAAGAAATATTTTATTCATAAAATATTGTAGTAGAGCAAAATAATTATACTTTGGCATACCACACTTTTGCCTCTTTCTCACAAACGACACATGTAAAAGAAAGAGAAAAATGTTTAATTTTTCTTGCAGGTATGCACTATATTTTCATATTTATTTACTATTTTTTTTGTCACATACTGTTAAGTATATAATCAACGTGTTAATAATATTTTTACTTTTTCATTGCCACCATCTTTAAAACAGGTGACTATGTATTGTGACTTCTTACGTGTAAATTTTATATTGGAGTTTTCCTATAATAAAATTATTATAATTGATGATTTAGAGCGGTGAAAACATTAATTTGAAATAACTTACGCCTTGCACAGCACTGGCCTCTCCCGAGAGTCGAGCGCAGAGGGCACCGGTTGCGTTAGCTTTGTCGTCAAACCATCCCATCTCCTGCTTCAACATGGCCGCAAACGTCATCGCACGCAGTCGCAAGGTCATCCGCTCACCGGCTATTCCGTACAAGAAGATCTGTCGGAGATTAATAATAATTTACCATCAATCAATGATGATGAGATTTAATTAAATGAAGACAATATTAGCGAAACTCAATTGAAAATCTGGAAACAGAAAAATCAGAAAAAGATATTGGCACCTCTGGGACTCGAACCCAGGACTTAATGAGATTTCATTCAAAAATATAATATTGTCATTGATTCGTTATTGAATATATTAAAGGCGTTGTACTTCTGAATATTGTCTCATTAATAACAAATTAAACTTATGAACTATATGAACGTAGTTACGAGGATTTAAACTATCGCTATAGAAGAGACTCAGTGTTCTCAAAACCGTTATGTTTAAAGTTTTGAGAACACCGAGGCTTCTCCGACACTTAATTACATATTGTAATTAAGTGTCTGAATGGAGAAGCCTGAAGAAGTGCCCAGTTAGCATGTTGGAAGCATTGCAGAATCTGGGTAGGCCAAACATCATGTGGTAGGCGTTGTTATACTGCATGCAAAGCCTTTCTATACCGCTCTTCTCAAAGCGGCCAAAGCTCACACGCATAAAAGGATGTACAGAATGTGTATATAAGTATCTACATAAATATACGTTAAAACGATAATTATTAACATTACATCATTTTGTTTATTAAATAAATAAATTATTTACCGAAAGGAAGGTCACAATTCCCGTTACGACACCAGCGACCACGAACATGATGCAGTAAAAGTCTGTTTGTTTTCGTACTTCATCATCGTTAGGGTCTGATAAAGACTGGAAAAAAGAAAAATTCATTTATTATCATAATAAAGACAATTTAAAAATAGGTAAGTTAAAAATGAAGGGTGAACTACATGAACTCAATAAAAATCAAACAGACATTCAGTGGTCAACCTAGAGCCAGACAGCAAGCAAAAGAAGGTACTCGGAGGCAAGTATCTTGTCATTCGCTGAAAGGGTGTGATTTATTAGAAGTTCATTGCATTGGTGGCTTGCCAAATGGCAATCGCCTCTCACTACTCCGCTACGGACGGCTCTAGGGAAAGATATTTGGTGAAACTGTAGTGGCTAACAAGCACTGGCATCACGCCAAATAAATAAATTTGTGTGTTTTTTTACTTGAAACTACCGTGAGGGATACTTATTCGAGTCAGCATAGAATATTTTCGATTTCTGTATGTTGTCTGTGGTAAACTTGATAATGAAAATTGCATATCTATGGAAAAAGGACTTAATTTAATCCGTAAACAGCTGTTCAAAATTTCGGCGATAAAAAAATATTTTAAAAATTTATTTTAACATTGTTCTAAAATAGTCTACGAAGTTCGGATTTGTGACAAGTATGGTCATAATAAATAAAGCATTTCAATAGCTTCGTTTGAAAATAAATGGCTGGCCAAGGAAATATTTTAAACAATTACAATAAATGATTTACGAAAAGTAGGAAAATGTGGTCCATATTTGGACCGCTATCAATCGCAGAAAAAGTGGTCCATTTTTCGACAAAAATTGCTCCAGTGGTTCTCTCTCTGGTTTCAATCCTGGGATTGGTTTGCAGCAATTTCATCTATTCGTTTTTTCCACTCTTCCCTGTCTTGTGCGGCTCTTTTGAATTCTGCATATGATAAGCAGCGCACGTCCACCAGCAGGTCCTCCAGGTACTCTCGGCGTGGGCGTCCCCTAGCGTTTGTCCCCTCGGTCATACCCTCCATTATGGCATGCAAGAGGCCTTCTTGTCTTATTGCATGGCCGATCCATCTTGCGCGCCTTTCGGACAAGGTCCTGAGCAGGTGCCTTCCTCCTTCGATTTTTTGGAGAACCTCCTCATTTGTGATGTGGTCTCTCCAGGAAATTCCTAGTAGTCTTCTATAGGACCACATCTCAAAAGCCTCTAGTCTCCGTTTATCTCTTTCGGATAAGCACCATGTTTCGCAGCCGTACATCAAGATACTCCATACATAGGTCTTGATGAGGAGTATTCTCAGTTTCAGGTCTATATTATTCGATTCTATTATTTTCGACCTTTTATTGAATGCAAGCCTAGCCTGGTGTATACGGCTGTCGACCTCGCTCTTAGACCGACCGTCCCATGTTATTTTGCTCCCGAGGTACACAAACTCCTTGGTGTTCTTTAGTGGAACTCCTGACATCTCTACTCTCATCTGATGTTGCGTTCGGCCTACAGTCAGCAGCTTTGTTTTGTCTTTATTTATCCTCATGTTGTAGTTATTTTGAAGAATGCTTTGCATGGTTGTTAAGGCCTCTTGCAGTTCTTCTTCGCTTTCAGCAACCAAAGCAATATCGTCAGCAAACCTTATCATATCCACCTTTTGCCCGTGTATCTTTACACCTTTTCTGTGACTCATTCTCTCCCTCAAGTCATCAATCGCACTTTGTACATATGCGTTAAAAAGAACAGGTGACAGAGAGCATCCCTGTCTCACCCCTTGTCTTATACTGGCTTCTTTTGTATCATTGTCACATCTAATTATAGCGGCCTCATTCTTGTATAGCGCCTGGATTATTCGTCTATCTCTATATTTGATGTCAATTCTCTTCAGAATCTCGAAGAGTCTTTTCCATTCTACTTTGTCGAAAGCCTTCTCCAGGTCTATGAATGCGATGAATGTGTTTTGGTTTCTTTTTAATCTTTTTTCTAGTAGTATTCGTAGCGACAATATTGCTTCTCTGGTTCCTACACCTCTTCTAAAGCCAAACTGGTCTCCGGAAAGGATGTTCTCTACTTTTGGTTCGATTCTTTTTAGAATGATATTAGTCAATATTTTTGAGGCATGGGATATAAGGCTAAGAGTTCTGTGTTGTTCACATTTCGTCGTGCCCACCTTCTTTGGTAATGCGACAATTAGGCATTTCTCGAAATCCTCTGGTATCTTTCCAGTCTTTAAAGTTACTTGTGGGGAATTTAAATAAAGTTGACTTTGTGGTTATACTTACACCGATAATGCTACCAAAGAGAATTCCGAATACCGGCATGGGTGCGCCCATGACAACGGAGCAGCTGATGGCCCCGGTCAGGAACTTCCACTCGGGAAGGTTGAGCCTGAGGATGGTGGATATCGGTACGGGGGGCATGTCTATCAAGGCGTCTTCCTCTGATTCTTGCTGTAATGTCAAACACAAATTATTATACATTCATCTTTTGCAAGGACGTGTTCATCAATTGCACTTCTTCTATGGTGTGGGGGTACTGTATGGTATTCTGAAACTGGTGACATTGCAGCAGTGGAGGTTATCCACCTCTTACCCGCCCTGGTATAAATAACAGATGGTTACTCCTTCAAGGCTCTCGCAAGATTCTAATTTTTTTGTTAAATGAAGCTACATTTATTTATTTTGAACGAATCTAGACCTCCAGTGTCCTTGCATACGTTGTTAGTAAGCAGTATGCAAGTGCTTAACAGAAAAAAACAAAATGCAAAAAAACTAGGTTAGTAAGACAAAGATAAATTAAACAGGGCATAAGAAAATTCATGAGGCGGCATTGCATCTGTAAAAACCTGCAAGCACTGCAGCAAGTCAAAGTTCGTCCTGAGATCAGGAGACTTTGATATCTTTGGCCCATTATCCCTCAGAGTCTTTTTGGAAGATATTTCTCCCAGCCTGACACAAACTTATACAAGTCATGCTATCTCATTTTGTATTATGGTGAGATATGTATGTGATTTAAACAGTGTTAGAAAGAGCGAACACCACACTTTTTAATAACTTATGTTTTTGTTTGTATATATTATACAATTTTTTTAATAAATGCATACATAAACCTCCTGTTAGCATTTTCACTACTTTCCCTGTCTTCAGGTAACGAATAAACTAAGTTAAATAATTCATATTAATGAGTTAGATTATCTCACCGGAATAGCAGTAGAGATGTTCAAATCTTCATCCATGCTGTTGACACTGATAACACTGGGCCTCTTCAACTTGTTAAAGGATTCTAAAAAAATAAATATTGAATAATATTAAAATCTAAGTTTACACGGTGTCTGAAAACTAACAGTAATTAGAGTACGGCATGATGTTATGGGTGGATGACCTATGGGTCACCCCAAGTGGTTTGCTATGTTTGGTAACTAAGCAGGAGTTCAAGGGATGAGGTATGTCCAGTCGCACCGGGTCGGGAGAGAAAGGATGAGAAATGCTTTTGAGCTCTCAGAATTGTAGGATTCTCTCGGAACATCACCTTGCCCATGGTGGGAGGGACAGATTCATACGTCCGTCCCTCCTGGACCCACTGAATCCCAGATTCCTACCTACCCCTCATACCTTTTTCCTTCCCAGAATTTCCTCTCCTTCCTTTCCTGAAAGGACCTTCCAAATAGCATCCTAAGAGATGACATAGGCCTTGAGAGGAATTATTTCCCTCAGGGCCTCCTGTGTGGAGCTAATGTAAAAAATATATACAGTCTGTCAAATGAGAGTAGAAAACATAGGAGGGCGCCACTATCGTTCAAATGGCAAGGCTAAAGTTCGGTGTTTGGGTAAAATTCCTAAAAAATAAAACTAGTTATTTTTATACTAATTTGGGGTCGGGGAATCCGAATCTGAAAGAATTAGGCGGCGGCAAGCAATATTAACTGAATTAAACGACTTTAAAAAATTTTATACACATACAGGAAAATAGCCATTTTGGAAGCATTTTGATTCCTAGAAAATCAAACTAGTTATTTTTATATTAACTATGGGCCGGGGAATCCGAATCTGAAAGAATTAGGCGGCGGCAAGCAATATTAACTTAATTACATGACTTAAAAATTTTCTATACACACACACATGAAAATAATCATTCCGGAAGTATTTTGACACATGTAGTACAAAGATCATAGAAAAACACGATAACATAGATGTTTTTACCACACAAAATTAAGTGTTGCCATTAAGCAGTAATATTTATAACGTAAAATAACATGTTTATATTTTAAGTACTTATTTTTTATAATTGATTCTCAAATATTTTAGGAAGGTACACCAACTAGTATTGTGGAGTTTTTATGCCTTGACGCGAGTAGGCGTTATAAAGGGGCACGTTCTTTTGTATCACAAACCATGTTACATAAACCCGGCGTAGCTGCTAAACTACTTGAAAACAGGGATGTTTTTTTGCCGTGACGCGAGCAGGCGGTATAAAGGGGCACAAACCATGTTACACAAACCTAGCGTAGCCGCTAAACTACTCGAAAACAGGGATGTTTTTTTGCCGTGACGCGAGCAGGCGGTATAAAGGTGCACAAACCATGTTACACAAACCTAGCGTAGCCGCTAAACTACTTGAAAACAGGGATGTTTTTTTGCCGTGACGCGAGCAGGCGGTATAAAGGGGCACAAACCATGTTACACAAACCTAGCGTTAGGTTAGGATAGGTTAGGGACGCGAGCAGGCGGTATAAAGGGGCACAAACCATGTTACACAAACCTAGCGTAGCCGCTAAACTACTTGAAAACAGGGATGTTTTTTTGCCGTGACGCGAGCAGGCGGTATAAAGGGGCACAAACCATGTTACACAAACCTAGCGTTAGGTTAGGATAGGTTAGGGACGCGAGCAGGCGGTATAAAGGGGCACAAACCATGTTACACAAACCTAGCGTAGCCGCTAAACTACTTGAAAACAGGGATGTTTTTTTGCCGTGACGCGAGCAGGCGGTATAAAGGGGCACAAACCATGTTACACAAACCTAGCGTTAGGTTAGGTTAGGTTAGGGACGCGAGCAGGCGGTATAAAGGGGCACAAACCATGTTACACAAACCTAACGTTAGGTTAGGTTAGGTTACGCATTTTTAAGACTACGAATTTTCATACTTTTGATTTAAGAATACGCCGTTGAGATAGTCGTAATTCATCAGGTTAATGTGTTAATACGACGGACGAAGAAGACTTGGTCGATTTATAAGGTATGTTTTTGAGAGCTGGTAACACTGCCGGCACATGTTTTTGTATATTTCTTGTTTTTCTATGATCTTTGTACTACGTGTGTCAAAATACTTCCGAAATGATTATTTTCAAGTGTGTGTGTATAGAAAATTTTTAAGTCGTGTAATTCAGTTAATATTGCTTGCCGCGGCCTAATTCTTTCAGATTCGGATTCCCCAGCCCATAGTTAGTATAAAAATAACTAGTTTGATTTTCTAGGAATCAAAATGCTTCCAAAATGGCTATTTTCCTGTATGTGTATAAAATTTTTTAAAGTCGTTTAATTCAGTTAATATTGCTTGCCGCCGCCTAATTCTTTCAGATTCGGATTCCCCGACCCCAAATTAGTATAAAAATAACTAGTTTTATTTTTTAGGAATTTTACCCAAACACCGAATTTATTCCAATGGCAATACTAAAATTATAATCATGGTGTTAATCTAAAGCTGTGTAACCTACATTTTAATTAAAAATTAAAAAGGCATAAAAATGAAAAAAATATTTTTTCATTCCACTGATCTCAAATTAGAATTGCATATAGGTACATTATTATTAAATCTTTACAATTTTATGTTAACATAATGAAGAATAACGATATTGTAATAAAATATAAAGCGTATTTTTTAAACCCTGGCGATTTTTTGAAAATTTCAATCCGAAAAATCAGACCATTTTTTATAAACCGGAAAGACGGGACATAATTTTATAGGTGCGAAAAAACGATAATTACATAGCCGAAAATCATTTTTAAGTCAAACCAAATGATAAGTTCACAGAGAACAAACAATAAATCTAGTGAATGTTAAATGTCAAATTCAAAAATTCGCCTGAAATCAAAGTGATGCCATATAAAAAAAAAAAATCAGTGTGGAATTTTACAAAATTAAAAGGAACATTTTCGGAGACAGGACATTTTCATGTAGTGACGTCACGAGCCCAAATAATGGATTGTAAAAACTGTATATTTCTAAAAATTTTTACTAACATTTTCGTAATCTTAGTAAAAATATCTATCCACACGATTTTTTCCAAGTCGTTTTGAAATCCATGCAAATGGCCTATTAGATATCAGCAGGCATACTGGTAGAGTTATCATATTAATTCAAAACAATATCTCTTACAAAGTCACAATAAATGCGGTACTAGATAAAAAATAATACCTGGATACTGGCTATTGACATTCAAAAGGATTTTAAGCGGGGAACCTATGCAGCTATTTATCATTCCCCAAATAAGCAAATAAAAAATACAAGAGACATGATAAAATCATCTGTGGAGATTTTAATATTGATGTGATGAAAACCAATACAAAAAGCACAAGATTTCAAAGCATCATAAATTGCCCAGGTTGGAAGCAACTTGTCAAAAAATATACAAGAATATGAAAAAACTCTACAACCATGATTGATTTGGTAATTTCAAATGACTTTTACGCCGAAGTTAATGCTGCATAAGAACTGAAAATATCTGATCACGAAACAATTATTACACAAATTTGATATAATAGTTCAAAGTCTCAGGGAACACGAAGTATAACGTACAGGAATAAAAAGAACCATAAGGATAAATAATGTAATTATGCATTACAAAACAAAAAGCGGATCTGCGATAAACAAGGAAATTTAGACGGAAAAGCCGATGAACTAGTAGGACATCTGAAAACAGTAGTAAATGAACTAATGCCTATAACTAATCTACATATATGTATAAATGAATCCCTGTTTCCCTTGGTCATGCCATAACTTCAGAACGACTTTACCTATTTCATTCATCTTTTTTTTAAAAGATTTCTTATACTTTGTAGAAGGTTCTCACGGAAAGAAAGATTTAGAAAATTGGATAATTTAAAAAAACTTAATGACTATTTTAACTTTGCACGTTTGACGGTTTGCGCGTTTGATGAAATTGAATTTAGCAGGCAGCTGTTTTTTTTTGTAACAAAAGAATGGTCAATGGATTTTTTTAATTACAGATATTTTAAACAGGTACCAGTTTTGATTGATTGTTCTTATTAAAATGGATATTTGTAATATACGAAAAATTTTAATTTGAATAAAAACATTGTAACAGCTGGCACGCGAGTTGTTTGAAAACTGAATGTACTGGGACTGAATATACTGGGACTGAGCGGGAGAGGGGAGAGGGTAGGCTGGGAAGGTTGAAGTGGAACGGGGGAGGGGAAGGGAAACGGGGACGCACAGGAAAGGACATGCAGGGAGAAACACAAACGGGAACACAAAACAACATTTATCATAAATGCTTTAAAATGTTCAATGAACTCCCGGTAAATGTTAATGAAGCTAAAAGTCTTGCAGTTTTTCGTGGATTATGTCTTAATGTTGTAAAGTCCAAATTTTAGTAAGTAGATAGGAAATAATATTATAGTAAATAGTTTTAGAAAATAATATATTGGACATAAGATTAAACATTTCATAACTAAATAAAATGTACAATAAAAAAATCCCATCTTGCCTCATCCCATCCCATTACGCCCACAACTGCTCAGAACCGCCGGCAACTTGAAGTAATAATCTATCTTGCCTCATCCCATCCCATTACGCCCACAACTGCTCAGAACGGCCGGCAACTTGAAGTAATAATCTATCTTGCCTCATCCCATCCCATTACGCCCACAACTGCTCAGAACCGCCGGCAACTTGAAGTAATAATCTATCTTGCCTCATCCCATCCCATTACGCCCACAACTGCTCAGAACCGCCGGCAACTTGAACTAGAGAATATAAAATGTAAATAATTAACTTTGTGAAATAAAAAGCATCAATAACTCAAATATCGAATTTTTTGACCACAGACATTTTTCTTCTGTATCAGTAATATGTTTCAACACCAGTACCTGCGTAATAAATATCGTAACTGGATAAAACAAAACAGAATAGACGCTTTTATAATTACCGTGACAATACACGGTTACGGTATCCTAATGGCAAAAACAGACAACAAACAGCTGCAGTTCTTTCTTATCCTTTCCTGGTCTGTAATGCGTAAATACTACACATTGCTTCGAATAACTTTTATATCTCTATAAATATAATGAATTCTGGGTTCAGATTTTAGGTATTCCTCCGTTATACATTTACACACTGAATTAAAAAATAATATTTTAAATAATTAGCAAATTTAATTCAAAATCAGAGATATTATGTTAAATATCGGGAATAAACCACAAATACAATCAACCGTGTGCCAGTGTGGACCATGATACGCGAAGAGTGTGCGGGGGGAGATGACACACTATGTGACGTCTCGCTCTACTTTGCTATACGGGAACACGAGAAACAGAGACCGCCATGTTGTGTTTCGACCGTCGATACCTATGACCGCGTAGTACCTAACATACATAGCTGTATATATGTATTGGGTAGCAGCCCAGCGCCTCAGTCGTTCGGGGGAATCCTTTGAGATGGTCTCCTCGCCCGTTTTTTGAGCAACGGACGATGGTTTTTTCATGTTTTCAGCAATTAAATTACAATTAATAGCCTTGTAACACAAATTACGAAAAACAAAAGCGATTAGCTATGAATGTTCATATATTTCCGACATAAAATCGATGACTTTAACACGTGAATTGAATACGCAGCACCGGAGCGCGCGTATTTTATTAGCACAGTAAGGGAAAGGTTATACATTAAATAATGGTGAGACAAAAGATAAGATGCACAAAATAATATGTGTGTCTATTTCTTCCAAAGTGCTTCTTTTTTTTGGAGGAAACAGATATATCTTATTACAGCTCGGTCACGTTGACGGGAATTGCGTTTCATTTTCTTTGAGCATTTGAGGGAGATGTATGAAAATGATTGTATGTTGCCTCTGGGGGAGTGCAGACATACATTCACCATTTGTCTCATTTTCGGCTGTTGTTCTTTAGTGTATAAGAAAAAGCTGCAGCATCATAAGTTTAAGAATAAAAGCAAAACCAACAGCGTATTGACACTTCACGTTTTTGAATTTTTGGAATTCACTCACTACTTAATATTATCCTTGTACCTATATTCCATACTTCAAAATTATCGTCACGGCTAGTAGTATTGTAGGTGTGCTGTGTGTGAAAGAGGAGGAAACAGACCTTCGTACATTGTGAAACTCATCTTTTGAAAGAGCTGCAGCATTATTGTCATAAGGAACGTATGTATGCCTTTTTTATGCCGTCACGGTACCGTAACCGTGAATCGTGACGGTAATTATAAAAGCGCTCAATATGACACAATAATAGTTTTGTCTTGGGACTGCTAAATACATACCATCTTCATCTCCCTTTTCTTCATCACCGGGGTAGATCTGAGCGGTAACCAGTTTGAAATAGTGCCCTTTAATAGCCATCAGGTCCTTGTGGGTGCCCTTCTCCACCACCTTGCCCTGGTCGATGACCACAATGAGGTCGGCACCGCGGATAGTGGACAGGCGATGGGCTACAATGATGGTTGTGCGACCTTCGCTGGCCTGAAATATTCAATTAAAACTCAGCGGCGAAATAGTTTAAACAATTTGGGAGGCGGGTATGGGTACCGCCGCCCCGGGAACCATTTATTGGATAACTAACATCTCTGCCATAGGTCACCCCAGGTGGTTCGCAACGTTTGGTGACTTAGCAGGGGTTCATGGGGTGGTCCGGTTCTTGACGGCGGATGCGTCTGCCCACCAGCTGCACGGCAGGCCGGATAGGGAAAGAATGGTTGAGGGAGTCCCTTTGACTTCTCCAGCCGTACTATCTCAGAACATCGCCTTGCATCGCAGTGGGAGGGATAGATTCATAAGTCCGTACTCCTCGTTTAATCATTTTTCTGCATTTGTTGTTTATTGTTGTTTATTTCAGTCCCAAATTAATTTCACGCAAAACTCGCCAAAAATAGATGGCGGTGATTGTTTCGCTGATTAACAGTGATTGTTTTATCGCATTTATCGTTTAAAACACATAATTGTACTTACTCGATCGATGCTTCTGATCGACGCATCGGCCGCTTTTGACGTTAGTTATCGTTAGATATTCAAATACAGCGGTATGGCGCATGTGGTTATCTTTTTTTTTCTAGTTTTTTTAGCATTTCGACTCTCTTCAAGAAATATTAAAAATTGTCAAAGAAGAGGAACAAACTCCCACTGAAAAAGGTGTTGATGCAGCCAAGCATTTAGGAATCGGGGGATATTATGTATAACACATTTAATTTGTATGTCAAATATGTTTATTTTTTTTTAGAATATTAAACATTTAAGTGTGAAGAACCCATTGACAAACTGATATCAATCAGTTTAACGGAATTTAAAAATGTAAATAAATAATAAAGGAATTTTATTAACCCATTGGCAGCAGAATTAATGAGCTAAAAAGTTGGCCTTCACCACTGAATTAATTTTGTACCAAAAATTTAAAACCTGCATTGGTGTTCTAAATCAATTGTTACTTTTGAACCGTATATTCTGATGAATTAATTTCTTTAAATTCGTCTACATATTGGATTAAGGTAAAGAAAAACAAAAAAAAAAAAAAAAATAATTTTAAAATATGTGTAAATAAGGTTACAAATATAACCTTATTTACACATATTTTACATAAGTTTTTTTGCACATTTTGATTTAAAAAGTTACAAAAAAACATAATATTCATAAATCGAACAATAATAATTTTTGTTTTTTAATACATGTATACTAATAAATAATAAAATAATTGTGTAGGATGGTCCTCAAAGCAATCCGGGACGTTCAGGGTCACTACCAAAAGCCTAGAACCACTCGCAATTTTGAATAAATTAAATGGCGGCTGGCTGCATACAAAACTTGGAACACAAATATCAGGGAAAAAACATAAGAAACATATTATTGCCGATTCTATGAAATTCATGATTAATTACCTACAGAGCAGCGTTCGGCATTTAAAATTTTATTGAAAAATGTCACTATTGTGCTCGTTTTCCGTTTTTTGACGGATCTACTCTAGCCCGTCAGCGTGCCGGGGTTTGTGGTTAAGTACCTGAGTTGCACACCAGGCAGGCTGTCGGGGTTTGTGGCCAATGGGTTGATAAAAAAAATAAAGCGATTTTTAAAGGAATTTTATTAATAAAAAAAAATAAAGCTATTTATAAGGGAAAAGCGATTTTTAAAGGAATTTTATTAATAAAAAAAATAAAGCGATTTTTAAGGGGAAAAAAAAAAATTTTCTATATTCCTAAATTCATTGTTTTTCTGCATTTGTAGTATTTTTCATAAGGGCCCCTCGAAAGAGATAGATAGATATATAAGTTGTTTTTATTAGTATTCTAATGTATAGTAAATATTTGTATATTACCGTGTCAAGCGCAACCTGCACTTTGTGTTCACTGGCATTATCCAGAGCAGAGGTAGCTTCATCCAGTAGAAGTACTTTGGGATTTCTGATGAGGGCTCGTGCGATGGCGATGCGTTGCTTCTGGCCTCCTGAAAGCTGAGTTCCTCTCTCACCAACTAGTGTCTCGTAACCCTGAAAGTAACAATTGCATAAATTAGAAATTTCTTATTCAAAAATGTAATTTCTAATCTGTAATGTGCTTCCCGCCGATTGTATTGCAAGGAAAATGCACAAATTTAATATTAATTCATTGTTATAATGACGGCCGGCGTAGTCCAGCGGTAAGGCTCTTAACTCGCACTCCGAAGGTCGCGGGATCTAATCCCGGCATGGCAAATAAATTTTATTAGATTAATTTGTGTTATTTCACAATTTACATTTAAAATAATGTATATTTGCGGTACATTCCAGAGTGGAAGATACGCTCGGTATCGCCCTGGTGTAAGACCATCATTCAGAATTGAAACGTAGCTTGAAATGGCTTTAGCCGTGTTTGGTGACCAGATCTGAATAGCCAGGTACTTCCCCACCTTCCTCTTCCCTATCTCCTTCCCCTCCCCACTACCTTCAGCCTCACAACATACCCCAATTGGGGATGCCATCTATGAAATTAACAAAGTGGAATTTCTCAGTTATAGGTATTATTTGTATCTTGATGCCTGATTTCTGTCTGAATGGAGTTTTGAAAAAAAACTGTCAAAAAATAAGACAAGATACCACAAAATGCGCATTGTCAATCCACACATAGTTATTAAAAATTGTTCATTGTTAAAATAAAAAATCTCTATATTTGTTTAATATCTATTCTACAATTTGGGAGGCGGGTATGGGTACCGCTGCCCCTGGAATCATTTATTTGATGGTACCATCAACAAGCCACCAACCACCCCAAGTGGCTCGCTATGTTTGGTGACTTAGCGCGGGTGCCCGGGTTCATGGGGTGAGGTTTGTCTAGGTCTTGAGGGAGACTAATCTACCCTTTTCCTTCCCAGAACTTCCTCTCCTTCCTTTCCTTAAAAAAAATCCACACAGCATCCCCAAAGATGACTCCTATGTGGACCTAATGTAAAAAATATATATATTTTGAGATTTTCTTCATCATTTTTTTTTAGTATCGAATACATCGAAAGTCATAGGTCTGCAATATAATAAAACTCAAAGTTTGCAAATCAAACCCCCAACCGGCTAGTCGGTTGAGGGGTTCCAACCACGGCATCACAGATTCAATCATCTGCCAGTTAAACACATCATCATAGCACAAGCAACCGAGTCTGCTTATAATGATGGTATTAGGTGGTTTAAAAAAGTTGTCACATTATGGGTAGCCCACATTTACTGAAAAGTAAAGAACAGAAAGGAAAACTACTTACTTTAGGCAATGTCTTAACGAAGGTGTGAGCGTTAGCCTGTCTCGCCGCCTTTTCAATCTCTTCTTTGGTGGCATCGTCGCGCCCGTACCTGATGTTCTCGGCGATGGTCGTGTTGAAGAGGACTGGCTCCTGTCCTACCACTCCGATGTTCTTCCTCAGCCAGTTCACGGAGAGTGTCTTGACGTCTCTGCCATCCAGCATCACCTTAAATATGTCAAAAATTTATTACAGTGAAACCCTTTTAAGAAGTTCCCTCTCAAGAATTTTTGCTGCTTAAAAAGTTTGGTTTTTTTCGGTCCCTTGAAGACTGAATGGCCTAATTTATCCCACATACAAGGTTTTCCCGCTTAAGAAGTGTTTTTTTTTTCAGTCTATTGGAAAACTTCTTAAGAGGGTTTCACTGTATTTATATGTTTAGGTAGTAATGACCGCCATTCATTGCACACAACACCGAATTCAGGAGCAAACGCCAAGAGTGCTGACGCAACAAAAGCATTGCGTTGTATTGGTAGGAACAATAAATGGTACAATAAATATAAAAGACGCAACTTCACAGGCCGCAAAAGCAACTAAAATCATTTCATCGCGCTTACCTTCCACGCGGAAGTCGACTTAAGTAATTTCTACGTTTGAATACTTATTGTACTGTACACAAGCAAATTACAGTGCTGTGGGTTTTAGAGAATTTATGTGTTTGAACTCGATATATTTTAGTTTGAATATAATTTTAACTAAACTACGTTGCCCATAAAACTGAATTTTTAATTGATAATAATAATAAAAAAATATATGATTGTTCAAAGGGAAAAAAATGTCATTTTTATTCTCGATATTTGAAAAGAAAAAGGAAATGAAAAAAAAAGGGGATTAAACGTGGACTTTACGACGCTTCTTTTACACCACTTTGTTTAAGGGCGCATTTAAAAAATAAACTTTAACTTTGCCTAATAGTGGGTCTTTAGTATGAGTAGGCTACAACAGCTAACCCAAATTGTTAACGCTTTGGGCCTATTTTGACGGAAGGTCAAAATATTTCCACTTTGCATTAAAATCCAAATAAATGGAATATTTCTGAATGCATCTGAAAACTAAAAACTGTTTTTGAAATGTGATGAAATACGATTTTTGAAATATTAAATGGAAAACATAAAAAAGTTTTAAAAACGGCTCACCTTACATTTTTTCTAGCTAATATTATTGATAACGAAAAAAAAACCACTCACGCATATTTTATTAGGCAAATGTATTATAAATGTTAGAGTTAACTTATTTTTCGCTGGTGAATGCGTTACGAAAAGTGGTGATATGTTACAAAAAGTGGTGATGTGTTTCGAAATGTGTGATGTTACGAAAAGTGTGATGTTACGAAAAGTGTGATGCGAACGGTAGGGCCTTTACGCACGCTTGACTTGGGGAGTGATAAGGATAAGGATAAGGATGGTCACCCCAAGGTCGTAGGTCACCCCAGGGTCGTAGGTCACCCCATGGTCATATGTCACCCCAATGTCATATGTTCTTTTATAAGTTAGTGAAGTTTTACTTCAGTCGTGTGGTCTAAAGCAAACTCATTTTTTTATTGTTTCATGTAAAAATATTTAATAAAAAATTCCCAAAGTTTCATTTATTTTTTTCAAATTGCGGTTGGAAACTTTGGTATCATGAAAGTGTACATTTTAATTATATTGTGGTTAACTTTTAGATTTTTTTATAAAAAGGGGAGTGTTTTCTCTTTCCAAAACCGTTTAGATCGTATTCCTAACCATGACCGAGAAAGACAATGATTTCTATGAGACCTGTATGAGTTGTTCCGAAAAATGAACAAATTAGCCTGAGGGGTTAAATGGATCCTTGTAGGCGTAGATGACGGTACTTACTTTGCCTTCCAATGGATCGTAGAACCTCTGCACCAACTGAATGCAAGTAGACTTGCCGCAACCAGAGCTACCCACAATCGCCACAGTCTGTCCCCGTTGAATATTCAGGTCAAAACCTTGCAGGATCTGTAATACAAAGAAAGAAAAAGGTTCCACTTGAAATCATCACGAATACTAGTTTCTATCCATGAAAAATCACCGGATGTACTTGACTTGCATAGTTCCACTTTTAAAAATGTTCTGCAAAAGTAGACCATATTGTAAGTTTGTTTAAAATTTCTTTCTTTAGGCATCGTCGGTTCCAATTTTGAAAAGTTCATGCTGTTGCAAATGGTACAGGAAATAAGTAATTTAATTTGTTGTAATATTAGTAATCCAATTCTGATAATTTATTGTAATGTATTGACAAAAATATCAGATAAATTGAAGGACCAAGTGTAAAATAAAAAGTGTTTTGAACATCTTTCATAATCTTATTTAACAATTTGGGAGGCGGATATGGGTACCGCCTTTTATTGGATAACCAACACCTCTGCCATAGGTCACCCCAAGTGGTTAGCAGGGGTGCCTGGTTTCATGGGGTGAGGTTTGTCCTTGTCTTGGCGGCGGATGCATCTGCCCCCAGCTGCATGGCAGGCCGGATCGGGAGAGAATTATTGAGGTAGTCCCTTTGACTTCTCCAGTCGTACTCTCTCGGAACATCTCGTTGCACTTCAGTGGAAGGGATGGATTCATACGTCCGTCACTCTTGGACACACTGACCCACAGATTCCTACCCACCCCTACCCTACTTTTTCCTTCCCAGAACTTCCTCTCCTTCCTTTCCTAAAAAGACCCTTCACACAGCATCCCCATAGGCCCTGGGGGGAATTATTTTCCTCAGGACCTCCCGTGTGGAGCTAATGTAAAAAAAATATATTTAAAAATAACAATTGGTGTGCCGTCGCAAATTTTTGCCATCCGCCAGCTGATTCCATTTTCATAAAATTTATGTTTTTGGAAACAGAACCGGTGTCGATCAAAGTGGGAGCTGCCCATGTAGGATACCTTCATAAGCACATGTTTCAACCGGTGAGTCGCCCAGCCCTATGGGATCATAACTAAGAGTTTTACTAGTGTGGCCCATCACAATTCGGAAATAAGAAAATTGAAAAGCCTGATATTCAGATCTTATCACTAAGCACAGTTAAAACCATTTCAAGCTTTTTTCCTATTCTGAATAGTGGGTTCTATGCTAGGGTTTGGATATAATGTTGTTGATAATACTTACATCTACTTCAGGCCTGGATGGATAGTTAAAGTGGATGTTCTCAAAGGTGATGTTTCCCTGACAGGAGTCCGGCTTGTCACCCTTGTCGGCGAGGGCATCCATAACTGGGATGGAGTCAATAAGAGAAAAGATCTTGGCGCCAGCACCCTTGGCCATGCCGAAGACCTCAAAGAATGGTGTTGAAATTCCAAAGTTCATCGTGCCGGTCAGCACCCCGAAGAAAACCTGAAAATAAAATATAATTCAATTCCATTGATCAGATATAATCTAGGTTCAGATCGGGAGATCCAGTATCTTTTTCAAGTCAATTTCAATCACTAAAACCAAGGCATTGTTCTGAATGCAACACTAAAAAAGATCTATTGTGTTGTCCATACCTTTTAGAAGCTGTTATTGGCTGGAAAATGAATCCTGCTAGTGCGGCGTAAAAATATACTAGTAGTCAGTTTTTTTCAATTGAATTAATAATACCAAAACAAAAACAAATTAATATTTTTTTTAAATGGCGGCAGAATGTTTGACTTCTGCAGTAGGAATCAAATTTGTAAATTTGAACCAAGGTTTGTAGAAAATGTGTTTTACAAGATTAGCTCATACGGGCCTTTTTCAAAAAAAAACTCACCGGGCCGCTTTCAAAATTTCAAGCACGTGACGTAGCTTGAAGTAAAACATCACCATTTATGTTGCAGTTAATTCAAATCTCCCGGTGTAAAATAGACTGCAAGCCACACCACGAATGTTTAGCCAATTACCCTCAATGAGCTAACCTTGTTAAACGTATTTGAGGCAAAATTCAATCACGGAATTGATATATTACAAGTAAAACAAAAGAAAGGATAAAATAAATAATTTATAGTCATCGAATTGGATGGCAGGTTAGGGGGCGTACATTAATTATGTGAGCAGTTGTTCTTCCAATCTAGATCCCTCCCCCCCCCCCCCTTGATGAAATAAATTTGAGCCACTTTGTATGTTCTATTTAAGTAATGTGATATTTTGCTTGGACCCCCCCCCCCTCCTTTTGAGGTCACGTAATTAATGTATGTCTCTTTAGATCAGCAGAATTAAATAATATATTTTTAGTGGTTCAATTGTGGGTTCAATTCAGGGTTAAATTAAAAAAATTGTTTATTGGCTCTACTTACAGAAACCATGACAGCTGGACTGTAGGCTTCCCTGTCTTCGAGGAGTAGACCAACTCCGTACCAGAAGGAGAGAGCATAGGTGGAGTAGATGCAGAACCACAACACGCCAAGTCCCATTCCAGTGAAGAAACCTACAAATTAAATATTGTAAGTTAAAAAGCCTCATGGTAAAAGCAGGGCCGATGGCCGGCCAAGGGTGTTAGGTGTTAGGTTATTATCAGCGGAGGATTGGAGCAGACTCCTCCAATTGTGCCTGCACAGGGCCGGCTCTGGGTAAAAGGGTCATCTTCTAATAAATTCTATCTTCTAGTTATATTATTTAAACACAACTTACAAAGGGTAGAAATGCTTCCACAATATTGTTAATTCATTTTTCCCAGAAAAAATCCCCATATAGTACAATCTTGGTAATCTGACAATCTTCAATATTTCACCAAGCCCAGTAATCAGTTTAATTACTTTAAGCTGCGATGAAGAAAACAATGGAAACAATATAACTGGTCAATGACTGAGCTTGGTTTAACCGGTGTTGAAAAACACCAATAGATGCAGAAAATGTGAAGAGGATGAAGATACTCCAATTCACTTATGGTGCCAATGTCTCTCCCTGGTGGGAACTAGGCTCAGATACCTGTGGAGACATACTGTAGAACCAGAAGACTTAGCCGTATATATGACAACTCTGGTGAACTTTATAAGGGACTGGGTTATTGTTAAAGGATTGAGGCAAAATTGGAGATAGCACAATGGGTCCATGGCCTAGGTGCTCGCGGGAACTATTCGTAAACCGTCTTTGCGAATAAAAAAAAACACACACACAATGATAGAAAAATTACACATAGCTGCATAAACAAGAAACAAATCAATTCCGAGATTTCTTTTAAAAACTTATTGTTATTTTTTTCTGTTTAACACATTTTTTTGTTTTAAAGCAAATCTACGAGCATAGGAGTTTTGGTACCGGATTCTAACAAAGAAATCTTTAGATGGTTGTTAATTTTGGATCATAAATAATATTATGTACAAATATAAAATAGCCCGATGGACGTTAGTGGAAAAATATCTCTATGTGGGTACCTCTTTTGATGTTGATATCCTTAGCTTTCACAAGGTTTTCCTCAAACCTCTTGGTTTCCTTCGCTTGACCTCCGAAAGCAATGACTGTTCGAATTCCACTGAGGACTTCCTCAGCCAAGGATCCGGCAAAACCGTAAGCAACAGATTCTTCCTTTGCGAGTTTCGAAGACAGCTGCAAAGTTAATTATTTGTGAATTTTTGATGACAGGGTTAGGAAAGAGAAACAGAGGTCACAGATGAGACCTAAAAAGAAATGCCGCTAGCAAGAATCTGCCAAACTGTAGATATTTGAAGGAGACCTGACCAAAGTTGAACGCCAGAAAGCTCGTGAAATAGAATGCTTCTTCTTCTTCGTGTGCCCTCAGGTCCCCCGAAGTTGGCGATCACTCTGGTAAATATATCTCTATCTTGCGCAGCCCCGAATTGCTCCTCCACATTTCTAATACAGGTCCACTCCGTACATTTCGCAGCCAAGACATTTGACTCCTACCAGGCCATCGGCGACCCTCTAACTTGTCCTCAAAGTATGTGACCCAGATATTAAATTTTCCTGACTTTTACTAATGTGGCCTGTTCTCTATCTGCTCTAGCCCGCCAGAGAATTTCTATGTTGGTGATCATGTCGGTCTATGGGACTTTGAGCATTCTCCGGTAAAGCCACATTTCAAAAACCTCTAACCTGTTCATGGTATTTACTTTCAAAGTCCATGTCTCACATCCATACAGCTACACCGACATAACATTTTAACATTCTCTGCCTTAGTTTTAAATTGGTATTGTAGTACTAAATTAGTAGAATACTAAATTACTTAAAAAATAGTGTCCGACTATACATTTTGCAAGCATTTTGCTTAATTTCTCCTTCATCGTATATGGGGGAGTTGTTAAATTCATTAAATTTAAAGGTTAACATTTAAATTCAATGAATCGATGTGCCTCTGAGAAACTGATGATGGGGACATTCTTCTACGATGGTATTCACAGTTTGTATTTGTCCACATTCAATGTGCAATGTAAATGGGCCACTTGCATGGATTTCATAACGACTTGGAAAAAATCGTGTGGATAGATTTTTTACTAAGATTACGAAAATGTTAGTAAAAATTTTTAGAAATTTACTGTTTTTTTTTATTTTTAAATAAATAAATCCATTATTTGGGCCCGTGACGTCACTACATGAAAATTTCCCGTCTCCGAAAATGTTCCTATTAATTTTGTAAAATTCCACACTGATTTATTTTTTTTATATGGCAACACTTTGAGTTCAGGCGAATTTTTAAATTTAACTTTTAACGTTCACTAGATTTATTAATAATAATAATAACGTAGTATTTATATAGCGCAGTTTTGTTATATTTCACTTCAAGTGCGCATGTTTGTTCTCTGCGAACTTATCATTTGGTTTGACTTTTTGACAGTTGTTATGAAGAGAACCCCATACATTTTACGCTGTCAGTACGTGTTTTAGAGGTATAATGGTAGTGATGCTGATTTTAACAAAATCAAATTTTATAATATTCTTATTATTATTATAACTTACAAGTACAAGTATATTACATTGGATTTAGTAATATAGACGTAGAACATTATAATGATTTATGATCAATAAGATGGATCAAGGAAAAAAATATTTATGAGATGTAATATTTTTGGTATACCTCGTTATTCTCATGTGCCCTTTCTTGTGGAAAATTTTATTTTTTTTAAAATGATTTTCGGCTATGTAATTATCGTTTTTTCGCTCCTTTAAAATTATGTCCCGTCTTTCTGGTTTATAAAAAATGGTCTGATTGAAATTTTCAAAAAATCGCTAGGGTTTCAAAAATACGATTAAAAAAAAAAAAAAATACAGAATGTCTTAGAATATTTGCCTAAACCGGATTTTTTTTTTTAAATGTGATGCAAGTGGCCTATTACGAGTCTTTTGGCACCATTTGAGCATCGTGTATACACTTTTTTTAAATGATTTTAAGCTGCTTATATCCACTGGAGCGATTTTGGTCGAAAAAGGACCACTTTTATTTTTCTGCGATTGATAGCGGTGATTTATTGTAATTATTTAAAACATTTCCTTAGCCAGCCGTTTATTTTAACACGAAGCTATTGACAAGTATGCAACGTCTTTGATTGGCATGCTCTTTCTACTATGACCATAGATGTCGCAAATCCGAACTTCGTAGACTATTTTAAAACAATGTTAAAAATAAATTTTTGAAATATTTTTTTCCTGCCGAATTTTTGAACAGCTGTTTTAAGAGGAATATAAACGCTAAAAATATTTCGAATCTCATGCCTGCAAAAATTTTAAATCGAGCGTCATTTTGCACGAGGCTAGTAAGCGAAAAAGTGTTTTTTTTTTATTTATTTTGTGCATAATTTTATAAGAATGAAAAAAGTTAGAACATGGAAAACCTCAAAAATAGTCTTAGCCATAAAGGGGTATTTTTTAAAAATTGTTTCTTGTATTACTTCATAGTTAAGTCATGAAAAAACATTTTTTTTGGTGGTTTACGCTTATATTTTTTGTTACGTAAATAATAATTTTATTGTAATTCCAATACATAGAAAAGCTAGTAAAAGCTTCGATTTATCCATAGCATATTTTTTGATGTTCATACTACTTTTTTTTTTTTTTTGTTATTAGTATCTGTAGCAAAATTTGTTCATAATGTATTTATAAATTATATTATATTAAGGTATTATAAAGTTTTTTTTCACAGTCCTCCTCACTAGGGTTTCCTGTTCTGAGGCGGCCTGTAGTTTTTCCAAATTTTTATTTAGTATCCAGTTGTCTTTACATGGTCTTCAGTATGTTTGATAGTTCATTTTCACTTTGTTCTCTCAACCATATTTTTACTTTTGTTTTAAATTTATTTATTTCTGTTATTTTTTTTGTTTGAGTTGGTAGAGCGTTGTATAGTTTTGTTGCATTGAATTTCATATTTCTTTGTCCAAATAAGTCCTATAAGCCGATTTGTTGTAAAGTTTAATCAAAATAGTATCTAAATAGGATTTCACGTATACATTTAAGTCCTTTTTCCATAGATATGCAATTTTCATTATCAAGTTTACCACAGACAACATACAGAAATCGAAAATATTCTATATTGACTCGAATAAGTATCCCTCACGGCAGTTTCAAGTAAAAAAACACCCTTGCGCGGTTATAAACTTTACAATTTTTTTAAATATTTTTTTATAAATCCTACAAATATGAGATAAACGGTAAAATATAGGTTAATTCATTTGCTATATAGCACTATAATAAGTTTTTATGTCTTCATGTTAAAATTCGGAGGTATGATTTTTTTTTAATGTTGGCGAAAAATTAAAAAAATGACCTGGGAAATGTGGAGCAATCGAGGCAAATTTATTTATTTGGCTTGATCGCTCCAATGGTTATACAAAGTAAAATAAACCTCAGAATGTGGTATTATGTGCTCTTTCCACAAACGAGAACAAATGTACGGAATATTTAAAGATCATTTTTCTGATTTTAATCATCCTACTAAAAATGTTTGTTCTTTATGTTTTCATTCAATATTATTGATTTTATAAACGATTTTGACAAATCGGATTGTGACGTCACAAGCGTCGCTCAGCTTGGCCACTGTCAGTAAGCGTCCATGCTCATGATGTCACACGATAGCCCTGTGCCAAAATATCGTTTTAGCGGTAATTCAAAAATGGGAAACTTTGACTGGCTGTAGAAAATTTATTTGCCACCATATAAATAAAATAAAGGTAAATATTTCCCTATCGAGTCCACGCTCAAAACACACTTTAAAAAACTAAAACAAATTGTACTAGGTAGATTAGATTGTAGGTAGGTAGATTGTATTAGTAGCAATAAGTAAATCAGTAACCGAAATTGAAAAATATTTCATTTTAATGGTTATTTTGTTATCTTTAAAAACGCAAAATGTCATTTCTCAAGAAACGCCATGTTGTTAATTACGACGGCAAACGTCTCGCGTGATTTTTCGTGTTTATGAAATGGAACAAAATAATGATTAATACGCATTATTTTTTCATTTCCGAAGATTGCAATTCGTACTTATTATTGTGTAACTGACAGAAAGTGATTTTTTTTTCTTTTAAAAATGCGTATTTCATCATCGTAATTAACATGGCGGTAAAAAAACATTAAAATGCATTATTTTTTAAATCGGGTTACTGAATTACTTATTACTAACCTATTATCTACATAGTACAATTTGTTTTAATTTTTTAAAAGTGTGTTTTGAGCGTGGACTCGATAAGGAAATATTTACCATTATAAAAAATGCTTTAATCATTGTAATTTTTTGCTTAATTTTTTTAAGCAATAAAAAAGTGGAAATACCCTATTAACCCTTACAATGCAGTCTCTCCCGTCACACAATACTTTTTGACACAACTTAGGTGTTGTAATGGAACTTTATGGATCACATAAATGTGCGGTCATTAGAGGTGCCTTTGGTTTATTATTTGTCCTGCTGAAGGATTCTAGCTTGATAAATTATTATTGTTTATGTTTACATTTATGGTATTTGAAATGTGAAGGTGCACTTACAATTCCGACGGTACCGACGGATATGAGGGTGATAGGGAAAGAGGCCAGACAGACGAGAGCGAGCTGCCAGCCCCTGGTGAAGGCCAGGATGATGCAACTAATAGCGGAGACCCAGTAGTGGAGACAGGTGGTCGTCTTCTCACCAATTCCGTCTTCAAGCTTCACAAGATCACTGAATACAAAAAAATGGATATTAACAAGTTTCTTATGTACGAGTACATAGACTGATACTTTCTTAGATTTTCCCACATGAGCAGTATTTTGTTTTCTGTCCCTTGAAATTTATATGTGGGAATAATTGAGCCCTTTTTTAAATTTAGTCTTCAAGTGACCGAAAAAGCAAAACTTCTTAAGTGTGAAAACTTTTATTGAGGAAACCTTATATTACTGTACGGGTATCACTGTACCTATTGGTTAACTTCTTTTATTCAATTGAAACTCGTTGAATATAAACCAGACTTTCATGGTAAGTTTAGTGTAAAAAAATCTTCTATTCGGGTTCAACTAAGCCGTATTACACCAGTTTCAACTAAGCCGTGTAACACCAGTTTCAAGAAACTGAAAACTTCTTGTTGGCCGATGCTAAATTTTCACTGCGCGCTAGCTTATTCTATTTTCGTAATAACTTACTTGTTTTTTTGCAAAATGATGCTTTTGTAAATTGTACCGCTTACCAGATAATGTGTTTATATATTTATAAAAATAGTATTTAATCTACCGTAAGTAATTTACCCAAAATAATGAGATCTATTCAGAGAAATGATTTTGTAATTGTTTCCAAGGATATGCCGGCGAACAAGAGGTTAAGGAAGTCTTACTCTAAATAAAATGATATTATGAAAGTCAGGAGATGATAATAAATTAGGCTTAGGTTTTTTTTTGTGAATACATCACAAGAGTCGCAGCTGCTGCCCTCTGAAGCCGGAAAGACTATGGAATCCCCAAATGGGGTATTTTATGAGGCTGAAGGTAGTGGGGAGGGGAAGGCGGTGGGGAAGTATCTGGCTATTGAGATCTGGTCACCAAACACGGCTAAAGCCATTTCAAGCAAAATTTCAATTCTGACTGGGGATTTTACACCAGGGCGATATTGAGAGTATCTTCCACTCTGGAACATGTCACGAAAATACTATACATATTTTATTTTAAATGAATTGATTGTGAAATAACACAAATTACTCAAATAATATTTACTTGCACACGCTGGGATTCGATCCCATGACCTTCGAAATGCGAAGAGCCTTACCCCTATAAAATAAAATGTTATGGTCGTGATAGTAGTTTAAAACTTACGTGGTCATTCTTGATGCGAAATCTCCAGAATCGTTGAGATCATAATATGATATGTCTTGATTCAGTGCCGACTGCATGAACCTTTTCCGAATTGAGAATATCTAAAACAAAATAGAAAATGGTTATAAGATAATAATATAAACAGGCCTGACGGTTTTGCGGAAAACACTAATGCAGCGACACAGGTTCTTAAAGGACTGGAATGTTTTTATTAATTGATTTTATTTTAAATGTACATTTACAGTTATAACCTATAATAAACCCAGATAAAAACCCGCTTAGTATCCGTTTCAGTATCTGTAAATAAATTACGTACTAAAGAAAATACAGGGTGAAACAGCATGTATCTGAAGGATCTTAACTTCTTAACCGTGTTTCCTGAGCATATTGAGTAAAAAATATGTCATTTATCTGTCCGGTGTTATTTTTTTTCAATTAAAAGCAAAAATACCATGCTGCTGTAATTTGCTGCATCGTATCACTTGACCTGCCAGGCTTTCAATTTGGGAGGCGGGTATCGCCGCCCCGGGAACCATTTATTGGATAATCAACACCTCTGCCATAGGTCACGCCAAATGGTTGGCTATGTTTGGTGACTTAGCAGGGATGCCCGGGTTCATGAGGTGAGGTTTGTCCGGGTCTTGGCGGCGGATGCGTCCGCACACCAGCTGCATGGCAGGCTGCATCGGGAGAGAATGGTTGAGGGAGTCCCTTTGACTTCTCCAGCCGTACTCTCTCGGAACATCGCCTTGCACCACAGTGGGAGGGATGGATTCATACATCCGTCACCCTCAGAATCCTACCCACCCCTCATACCCTTTTCCTTCCCAGAACTTCCTCTCCTTCCTTTCCTAAAAAGACCCTCCACACAGCATCCCCAAAGATGACATAGGCCCTGAGGGGAATTATTTTCCCCAGGGCCTCCTGTGTGGAGCTAATGTAAAAAAAAAATGAGATGAAATTTTTTTTTGTTTACGATTGAAAAAATTATCATCAGACAACAAAATAGCATCTACGTTTTTAAATCCAAAAATTCTCAGGAAACACTGAAATCCTCCGTGCACATTCTGTCTATTAAAATACTCAACTTACTCCAAATATTCATACTTTCCAAACAGGATTTCTTTAAAATGGATTAAAGAGTAGGTCACCTGATTATGAGCAGTGTAATTGGCCAGCATGGTTGCCAAATAGCTGAAGACGAGGAACATGGTGCCGAGACCCGTATTTCTCAGAGCAAAAGTGGTGATGGCTTCGGAGATGTCGACGGGCTCGGCGCCGGGAATCAGCTGGGATTGGGCGTAGAAAATCAAGGACTCCGTCAGCTCCGAGAAGACGAGGGTGTTCAGCGGAGCCACGCACCCCGTCAAGAGGCAGCTGGCGTACGCTATGCTCAACATCACCTTGTCTTTTGTGGTTGTGAATCTATACTGTAAATGGAAAAGAATTGTAAATGTAATCTTCAATAGGCATACAAAAGAAGAAGAAGATGGTTTTGAAAGGGAGATATGTAAGAAGATAAAAGGAGTGCGCTAATATTAAAAAACGTTTATAATGAATACGTTTATAATAAAACAACTAGTGAAAATATTTAATAAAATATGACTCGTTTAAAATAGAGCATGGTCTAGCGGCGTAATCTAGCGGTAATGTATAACGGCCGGCGTAGTCTAGCGGTAAAGCTCTTGACTCGCAATCCGAAGGTCACGGGATCGTATCACGCAAAATAAATTTTATTTGAATAATTTGGGTTATTTCACAATTAATTCATTTAAAATATTGTATAGTATATAAGCTGCACGTTCCGGAGTGGAAGATACTCTCAGTATCGCCCTGGTGTAAGACCACCATTCAGAATTGAATCGTTGCTTGAAACGGCTTTAGCCGTGTTTGGTGACCAGATCTGAATCGCCAGGAACTTCCCCACCTTCCTCTTCTCTCAAAACATACCCCAATTGGGGATGCCATTGTCTCACTGGCTCCAGACGGGAGCAGCTGAGATTCTTATGTGGTATTACTATTAAAAAAAAAATAGCAAAATCTCGTGGGGATTGTCTAAAAGAAACACTGTGAATTTTTTCATACATATAACATGTTAAAAAAAACAGAACCAGGTGTATTTGTGTGCCGCAGTTTTAGGGGGCGCCAAGATAGTAATTTGTATGTTTGATAGAAAAAAAATTTGGTTCACAAAGCGCCTGGTATCCGGCACACGGCACACTTGTTCTATCGATTATTCATTTGATTTTAAAGCTCAGATGGAGCTATGTGGGCCAGACAGAGCGGACGATCTCCAAAAGGATATCGGAACACTTTCGAGCATTTAAACTTGGCCACCCTGACAAATTGGCAATCGCCGAGCATTTAATTGAAACCGGCCATTACTTTGGATTTGTTCCTGAAGTTCTGGGAAGACCGAAAACTCATAGAGCACGCCTGATTACGGAGGCAATCGAAATTCACAAAAATCCTATAAATATTAATAGAGACGACGGAGCTAAACTCAATAGTTCTTGGTATCCGGTAATTGACGGTTACATCAAGGCTCGTAGAGGAGTGGAGCTGGCGACACGGTATCCCTCCTAAGTAGATAAGTACTAACGTCACCCCTAACTATAACACATCTGCCCTGATGATGGACACTGCAACGCTGTCCGAAACGTTGGCTAAAGAAGGAGGTAGCGCAACACGGCATAATACCCCAAAAACTAATAACAAAATAATTTTTGGCCGTGAAAATCTAAAATCGTATCTGACATCCTAAGTTGATTTATGAACGTATCGTAAGTCGATTTTTAACGCTTGCATAGTGTACGTGATGTCTCTGCCAAGAGAATCCCCGTCGCATCTAGAACTAGGGACTACACGAGCTGTCACCACCGATTTGAAAAAGTCATAGATCCGGGGCTGCGTGAATCATATTAAGGTTGTCCATTGATTTTGAAAGTTTACTATATTTTTGAACAGTATTTATTTATTTACCAATTTATAGAATGGAAGTGGTGGAGGTTCATCTTTGGGGATTTCTGAAATTTCACTAGAACCTGTATCACTGTCATTGTCATCTTTAGTTGGTGGAACGTCTGCAGTTGGTGGAACTTCTTTAGTTGGTGAAACAAATATTCTGTAACATTAAAATATTATTATATAAATTAAAGGAAAGGTGTCAATGTTATGTTTGAATTTGATTTGAGTGGCGTGTAATCTGAAACGCTCGAATCAGCCGTTGGCGCTGGTCTACTTGCATTATTCCTATGCAATGATGAATGTTTTTTTTACAAAACTTTAATAATAATAGTGATTGAAATGTCTCAATCTTGTATTGTGCTTTTATGCACCCCGAGGATGTCTGAAAATATATTTCAAAGTGATGAACAGTTAAAACAAAATTTTTTACTAGTTTATATTTTTAAGACATAAGTGGATTGTGTCTTAAAAATATAAACTAGTAAAAAATTCTCGTATTATCAGACTACATGATGCTTGTGGAAAGGCTGTTTAATAGCGATATGAATAAATATAATATAAATATGCACTTTCAAAAGTTGAGTTAACCTCACTTTTCAGTAATTTAGTTTAGAAAATAGTCTAAAAATTATTATTTCTGTCGCGAGTCTCCAATCTGAAAAACAGCAAGACCTATTTTTCTTCATATTCTGTTAAAAATATGTGCAGATGCATACGTTCAGTTTATTCATAAACAAGTTCTGCTGTGTAATTATTATTACGCGTGACAGAAGGCGAAACAGCTGTCACGTTATAACAATTACACAGCAGAACTTGTTTATAAATAAACTGTTTAAATAAACTATTATAAATTAAATAATAATATTATTGAATAGCACGTAAAAAATTTTAAAATTAAAATGGAGTTCTACAAATTAAACTTGACAATAAATAATAACAACCAAATCCTCCTTTTCCCAGTTACTTTTGCATTTATATTCGACTGATTTTTCATCAATCACCACTATTTCATCAATCATTTTTTAAAATGTCATCAATCATTTTTTTAAATGTCATCAATGCAAATTGTTGTAAAGTTGTTGTAAATTGTTGCAAAGTACCTACCGACTATCTACCCATCTACCGATTATTTTTTAAAGATGTATAATATTTTTGTATTTGATTGGGGATTTTCCCGATATTCACAATATGAAAAATACGATTTTGAAGTTAGTTTAGTTCAGCGAGTTGCCATATGAAAAAAAATCATTGAGTAAAATAGGTTAGGTACCTACCAAAGATATTCAAATACAAAATATATATTTATTATAACTATTATTTATTATTGTATTTATTATATTTCAATATCTTTGGTCCCTACCAACTATCAAATGGGATAAGTAAAGCGTACATAATAATAATATTATGTGCATCATATTGATACACCAGCGCCTTACGGCGGGTTCAAACTAAAACTATAACTTAAAATTAAGGAGGAACAATTAAAAAAGCTACTGGTTTAAGAAACGACACATTTATTACATTAGGATACAAAAGGTGGGTGTTAATTATTAATCTATTGTTAGTCTTAAAACTACTTAATTAATTCGTCTTAAATTTAGAAAGTCTGTTTGCTTAATTCTACGGAAAAGTCTTTATGTAATTGTTCAGAGTCTAATCACTTCGGGGGTTAAAATAAATAAAATGTTCAGTCACTTCCCTTTGGTTGCTGATGATGGAGTCTCCGCGTAAGCACACAGTCACTAGGCACTTTAAACTTAAGTTCTATTTTTTTCACTTGTTATTGCACAGGTAGAGTCGCGAGAGTTCTTTGTTGTGAAAATTTGTGCACAGTGTAACTTGCGCAAATTCCTGGTCGGAATATTTCACGGTCACTTGGTGGGACTTTCTGGCGGAAGTTCACGAACGTATCGGCGGTTCCTGGTCGAAATCCGCGAGCGTGTCTGTTAATTTCCCTGGTCGGGAAATTGCGCGCGGTCGCGTGTAGTTTGGAGAGCGTTTGCAGAACCCTGGCCGGGTTGCAGAACACTCTTAATTTTTTATCCCTGGTCGGGACACTCCGTTGGCGAAGTGGAGTACCAACCCCTAGGCCGGGCAAATGGTGACTGACTTCGTGGTGAAATTCTCGCTCGTGTCTTCCTTCTTGCTCTGGGGTAGATCTTTAAAACTAATTGCATCGGCGGCAGCGGCAAGGGTCAAACGCAAAGGTTTATCGCCCGTCGCTCGGCTCGGCGCGGCGATTGGGTTTTATTAGTCCTTGCCGAAAATACCCTGGCTTTCCAATTTTTATTGCGGTCCAGCTTTGCTTTCGCCGCT
This sequence comes from Limnephilus rhombicus, assembly GCA_929108145.2. Lineage (NCBI taxonomy): Eukaryota > Metazoa > Arthropoda > Insecta > Trichoptera > Limnephilidae > Limnephilus > Limnephilus rhombicus. The sequence continues at coordinate 1,192,258 of OV815282.1, forward strand.
CTGTGTTCGCCGCTAGGTACAAATGTTATTATTATATTATCCTGCGTTCGTAAAAATGATTTTAGCTCATCCTTCGTTGCTTTCTAAAACTATATGACTATTTCCGGTACCTTGACTGACTAAGCTCTTTGTGTTTACCGCCTACTCCCATGCTGGCGACCTTATTGTAGATGGTGCACATTTGTTAGTTCCGTGAATTTTTGACATTAAAATACCTAAAGGTATATCAATCGCCCCCGGGTGTTTTGTCGAAAATTAACGGTAATTAATATTATTAACGCACTAAGTAACTATTATTAAACTTAACTAAAACAATTCTACTATCGATAAAAAAATTATAAAATTATCCTAACAACTTCATATTACCTAACGATCTATGTAGGCATCTATCCAGTTACATAATACAATGGTCTCATTATCGGTATGAGATTGTCTGCTTTCATGTTATACCGGGTGGTTTCCTGGCGTCATAAGAGCCTCGGTTATGCACTTTCCTGGAATCAATTGGTTCATACGTCCTCGGTGGGAATTTGGGCCAAACATTAGCTATTTTATACCTAGTCGGAAGTTCCTCAGATAATGCCGGAGTGTACGGCATATCGTGATTTTCCGAAAGAGTTTCTTCTTCAGGAATAGTTGACAGGCGTGGTCTGCTGTGGTTACCTGATGCAGGTTCCGTCGGCGTATTGTGGCCGCTGGAGCCGGGGGGTGGCTGTGGAGCGTCATCGTGTTCATCTGTAGCATTGCGCAATGATGCAGTGGGTGGAGAAATCATCTCCGTTGTACAAGCGATTGTAGGCGAATTACTGGGGAACGATTGCTGCAGATCGATTGCGTGTTGCGCAATGGGGATGATTGCGGGAATCGTCTCGATATCCGGTACAATATCTACGGCTGGCGTACAGGTGAAGTTATCTGAGCCCGCTTGTATAGATTCACCTGGATAGCAAGTATCTACAGGCGGTGGCACGTCGTTGATAACGTTTTGCAAGATATTCGTTGAAGGCGTGTGTTGAGCGCTTTCTAGCTTGGGTGCCCCGTCCATAGTAGTTGCTAGGGGGGAAATATTATGGCCGCTAGTCCCGGCGTACTGCTCTTGAAGTGTGAGTATATTGTGCTCAATAATGGAGGCGATATCCGGTGTAAATGGGCCGCGTGTGTACTGTGGTGGTTCCACGACGTGCGCGTACGCGACGGAGCACTGTGGAGGCTCTAGAGCGGTTTGTGGTCTGGTTTGATCTACTTCTTGTGTTCTCTGGTACTCATACGTACCTATGTATGGGGGCCCTGGACGCGACGTTGTCCGACCTGGTCGGCGCCCGGGCCATGCTAGTTTTCCGCCCTGCGGCGGTGCAGTTCTGGGCAGTCTGCATTCCAATGTCTTCCTGGGCAGTTATGACACCAGGGCAATTGGTCACGCGGTCGCCTTGCGTCGTTATTACGGGTATTCGCCCTTTCCTGGTGTTGGGGCGGCGGTGCACGGAAGAGTATTTCCTTCGGGAAATCGATGGCGTTTACTCGTGCGGTAAGTGTTTCCATGGTGTACGTGCCGAAGATTAGGCCCGCCTCCAGCAGCTCTCGATAACGAGGCATCATCAGCCCTATCAGATCTGGGCAGAATTCATCCAAGCCTGTTTGTCCGAATATACGTTTGTGGATTGCTCGCTTACGCTGTAAGAAAGCAACGCCGCTTTCATCGCTTTTCTGCGGGTCTCCGTACAGCGTGACTAATAGAGAGGTCCTCGCTCCCACTACGCCGTAACGCTTCCGTAGTTGCGCAACGAAGTCCTCCCAGCTCCATCGCCCGCGTGAATGAGGCTGCCACCACCTTCTTGCTTCTCCTTGCAATTGTTTCGCAGCCTTTTCCACTTTAAGTGCTGACGAACAGCCTGTCGCACTGAAGAATTCTTCGCACGCGACGATAAACTCTTCGGGTTCTTCCTCCGGCAAACCTTCGAATCGATCTTCCAGAACCCTCGAATGGCACGAGGTCTGCCCCCTGTTTTCCATCTTTTCCTTCGCTGGTGTAAGGTTACCGACGTCTACGGTTGCCTGCAATGCATCCGCCGTGGTTTGTCGCGTGGTTCGCGTTGTGTTTGCCGATGCCATGTACAATTAATTTTTAAATCTATTTTTAAAACTATACCTAAACTAATTTGGGCGCCAAATACTCTTTGAGGCGGGAAGCATTAAACCCAGACATAAATTATTAATTAAAAAAAACCAAGAAAAATTGCCAAAAAATACCTATCATTAATTTTGAACAATTACTATTAACGCGTATCGTGAAAGGCTAACCTATCGGCATCCATTTAGATTCCACCGAGTTTGTGGCTATGCGTGAATTTAACTAATAATTATTGATAACAACTATTGTTCCTCCTTTGGACGTAACTATTCTAATCTCAAGGTTCATGGGTCGGAAATCCACACTCGGATTTCTACCAGACAAAAAATGCCGGTAAGCCACACGTCTGGGCCGCCAATTGATACACCAGCGCCTTACGGCGGGTTCAAACTAAAACTATAACTTAAAATTAAGGAGGAACAATTAAAAAAGCTACTGGTTTAAGAAACGACACATTTATTACATTAGGATACAAAAGGTGGGTGTTAATTATTAATCTATTGTTAGTCTTAAAACTACTTAATTAATTCGTCTTAAATTTAGAAAGTCTGTTTGCTTAATTCTACGGAAAAGTCTTTATGTAATTGTTCAGAGTCTAATCACTTCGGGGGTTAAAATAAATAAAATGTTCAGTCACTTCCCTTTGGTTGCTGATGATGGAGTCTCCGCGTAAGCACACAGTCACTAGGCACTTTAAACTTAAGTTCTATTTTTTTCACTTGTTATTGCACAGGTAGAGTCGCGAGAGTTCTTTGTTGTGAAAATTTGTGCACAGTGTAACTTGCGCAAATTCCTGGTCGGAATATTTCACGGTCACTTGGTGGGACTTTCTGGCGGAAGTTCACGAACGTATCGGCGGTTCCTGGTCGAAATCCGCGAGCGTGTCTGTTAATTTCCCTGGTCGGGAAATTGCGCGCGGTCGCGTGTAGTTTGGAGAGCGTTTGCAGAACCCTGGCCGGGTTGCAGAACACTCTTAATTTTTTATCCCTGGTCGGGACACTCCGTTGGCGAAGTGGAGTACCAACCCCTAGGCCGGGCAAATGGTGACTGACTTCGTGGTGAAATTCTCGCTCGTGTCTTCCTTCTTGCTCTGGGGTAGATCTTTAAAACTAATTGCATCGGCGGCAGCGGCAAGGGTCAAACGCAAAGGTTTATCGCCCGTCGCTCGGCTCGGCGCGGCGATTGGGTTTTATTAGTCCTTGCCGAAAATACCCTGGCTTTCCAATTTTTATTGCGGTCCAGCTTTGCTTTCGCCGCTCTGTGTTCGCCGCTAGGTACAAATGTTATTATTATATTATCCTGCGTTCGTAAAAATGATTTTAGCTCATCCTTCGTTGCTTTCTAAAACTATATGACTATTTCCGGTACCTTGACTGACTAAGCTCTTTGTGTTTACCGCCTACTCCCATGCTGGCGACCTTATTGTAGATGGTGCACATTTGTTAGTTCCGTGAATTTTTGACATTAAAATACCTAAAGGTATATCAATTCTCTTATAAAGCAAACAATAAATTTTGGTAAGTAGAGGTCCTAAATAACTTTCTAATGAATTTTCCAACCCCCCTTTCTCCCATGCCGCTCCCAGAATCGATCCCCCCCCCTCAATTAGGTTCGAACTCCCCCATGTGAACGCTATAGCTACTGCCCCTAGAAGGCGTCCGTCACTCGTAGACACATTGATCCCCAGCTCCCGCCCCTCATACCTTTTTCCTTCCCAGAACTTCATCTCCCTCCTTTTCTTAAAGAGACCTTCCATCTTATAATTAGACATATGCAAATGCATATAACTCTCTAATTACGGCATTAATTCATATTTTAGCCTTTTCCCCAATCGTGTATATTTAGCATTTGAAGACGCACCCATTAAACAAAATATCGCCCTCATTTCAACACATTTCCACTAGTTACCAGATGCCATAGAAAAATTGGAAACAAAAAACCTTCCTCTATTATTTTAAATCAATATAAATACTGGAAACAATGTTCGAACTCGCCAACGCCCTTCCTGATTCAATATCAGAAAAGATTGTTAAAAAGTTAGACGCTATTTTGTTTAAAAACCCGAGCCTTGAAGACGTGAAGAACATTAATGCCCACGTCAAGGTCAAGGGCACAGGTCATACATAATACATACCCTGCCTAAACAGGTATCTCCAGAAATGGCGCCAAATTTTAAATTTTGTCGAATGACTTCAATATTGACGTAGAGAAATCGTTTTCGACGTTTTGGGTGACAAACGTCACAAATTTGCGCTCGAAAATTTGGAAAAATACTTAATTGTCACAAAAACTATGCATAATTTTAAGAATATTTCGCTGTTTTTGTATCGTCTTTAATTAAAATACGTAAAAATAAAAATAGTTTTTTGATTTTGCATTGAGCATATTTTGGGCATATCAAGAGTTTTTAATGAATATTTCGGCCTTTTGTAGTGCGTATTTGCTTCTTTGGCATGTTGTTAGTGCATATAATCCGATGTCTACTTACAATCCAAGGAGGAATTATTATAATCCAATAATTTGAGCGATTTGATTGTTATCATGAAAGTATTTATTGTAAGATTTAATTTTAATAAAAATCATCTGGTGGCTCGTGTTAAATACGCCAAGTAATAATTAGCAAGAAAAATGTGATAATTAAATTTTGAATCGATTAGCTAAAAATATCCTCACACATTGTCTAGGGGTCCTTTATCCTTGAGGTCTTTTGGGTCATCGCTGATTTTATTTGACATTTTCCGTTCTTTTGACATTTTATTTGTGCTTTACGAACACTCCTCTGTTGAGGACTTCTCCGATGAACCTGAAAAATAACAAAAAAAGCATGAATTCGCATTGTCATGTAAAATGATATAATATCGGTCCAATGCCAAAGACGAGAATTGGCAAAAAACATCATTCGGAGATGTTGAGGTTTGAAGTTTAGAATTGATTTAGTAGCACTTTCAAATAAAATTAAGGAAAATTTTCATGGAAACCTACCAAGCTAAATTTTCGTTGTTAGAATAATGTAATATAACTAACTAACTAACTAACCATCACGCCGTTTCCCCGCAGGGGTAGGCAGAGAGGACGGACCGCCAAACAACTCGGTCTAGGCACACACTTTCTGCCTCACTCACATTCATACATCGTCTCATATATTCTCTTCTATTATTCTGACTTTTGACATGGCCCGACTCAAGTATCTGATTCACTAATATAATATACATATTTCTTATTTAATTCTTCATAATAAGGTTTTGTAAATGAACATTACTTTTAGAGCGTAAACACATTATAATAATTGCAAACATAAACCATTGTCAATTAAATGAAAATAAATAATTTCTAAAATACCACTTTTTGACGAAGAAACCTTTGGTTTCAAAACATGTTGATAATTTTGATTAATAGTGGTGATTTACAAATCAATATAATTTTGATTAACAGTGATGATTTACATTTGTTTTCATTTAATTAAAAATGATGCCACAGTGTGAATTTGCAAATATTGAAGAAATAAATCATTGTAGACACATAATACGCGAAAATCGTCACTTTGTGCGGTGGCATTTTGATATTAAAAATAGCAAAATTCGTCACTGCACGTCACTTTGTGCGGTGGCATTTTGATAATAAAAATAGCAAAATTCGTCACTGCACGTCACTTTGTGGTGATGCATTTGCAGATTGGCGCCTATTTTAAGGGGCACTTTTGTAGGATGGCACCTATGTAGGGTGACACCTATGTAGGATGGCACATATGTAGGGTGACACTTTCAAAGAGTGGCACCTGATCACCTACTCGACAGAATTTTAATCTGAAAGTTATCTTTTCAGGGAGTCATATCCATAAATTCAAAATCCTTCCCCCTTCACAGTCTTCGAAATTGTAAATAACTAAATATGTAAAAATGTAAACAACTATTGATAATTTCGCATCTGAATCCAAGTAGAATTTCTAAGCTTTGGTCATTCCACAAAGAATTGAACATTTGAAATAAATATCAACTCTACTTTGGCACTAATATAATATCTACGGTAATCGAGGGAAAAATAGCAAATAATAAAACCGTGCAATGTCCATTGTTGTTAATATTATAGTGTGTACAAAGTCGTATCCTCTCCAATCTTCAACATTCTAATAAACGTGTGCTTTTTTTAAGTGACCTGCTGCGTAAGTGTGTTTTTCCGTTTCAATAAAATAATAATACACAAATAAAACTTATTTCCACTTAATTTATTTTTTACCGTAACCGGTTTCAGCCGGTACGGTCAATAATAAATAACTGGAAATAAGTTTTACATTTGTTTTACTAGTTGACCCGGTAACGCGTTGCTGTGGCTAACGAAACAAAACGCCATCTACTGGATGGTTACCCAACCTTTATAACCGCCGCCATCTGTTAATTTGCATACAAATCAAATCCACACCGCCCGCTTGCCAGCCCACTTGTTCACCACACACAGACATTCTCCTTTTTATAATATTATATATTTCAACTAATTTACACAAAACCTTGACAAATTATATACCTAAACCTTGGTGAAAACTTCATGAAAATCCCTTCAGTCGTTTTTCAGTTTATCGCGAACAAACAGACAAACGCGTCGGAGGACTTTAATTTATAATATGTAGAGATTATATTATTATTATGGAATTCCACTACGAATAATTTTCATTTTCAAAATAGAAATATTTTTCTGTTACTATTTATAAATAATAAAAATAGATAGAGCAAATCATAATTGCACAGCGGCCTTGAGGTGACTTTTCACAAAAACGGCACGATGAAAATTATTATTATTACGTAGGGCGGCACCTACATGGGGTGGCACTTTTGTAGGGTGGCACCTATATGGGGTGGCACTTTTGTAGGGTGACATCTATGCAAGGTAGTACTTTTTGTATGGTTTAACCCAAGGTTTGTAGAAAATGCGTTAACAAGGTTCGCTCATACGGGCTTTTACGTAACGAAACTCGTCGGGCCGCTTTCGAAATTAAGAACGCGTGACGTAGCTTCAATTAAAATACCGCCGCTTGTGTTGCATTTAATTCAATTCTTCCAGTGGAACGTGGAATTCAAGCTACGTCACGATTTTTTAGCCAATCACAGCCCTAACCCCTCGATGAGCTAACCTTGTTAAATGCAATTTTCAGACAATTTTCTACAAACCTTGGGTTGCACATATACATGGTGACACTTTTATGTGTGGCATTTATATGGGGTGGCACCTATATGGGGTGGCACTTTTGTACAGTGCACCTATATAGGGTGACACTTTTGTAGGGTAACATCTGTGTAGGGTGGCACCTGACTGACACTACACTAGAACGCTGTCATTAGCTACATACATAGATGATGGATGTCCAACGTTCAGCCATCAGTCTAATCTTTCGGTTATAAATACATGGACTGTCGGTAATGCACTAATCCCATTCGTCATAGATAGGCAATATCTTGTTTAATCTCCATTTTTGTTTTTCGAATCATTATTAGATGCTTTTGTTCGTGACTTGGATAAAGATATTTAAAGAGCGTTCAACTCGCTTTCATTTTTATTGGTATTATTTCAAAAATGTGGGAACCTGTCCATTGGCAGATATTTCAATGGTTAATAATAATAATAGTTAATAACGTGTCAAAGTGTATGATATACCATACTATAGAAAAGTCGACGCGAAAGTGAAAACATGTAAATAATTCAAATGTGCCCACCACCTATCTTATCAAGATCACTCATTGTACGTATCGACCACCACAAAACGGTCTAGTATGGTAATCGAAAAACTCTCAACATATGTAGTTAATTTAGTTTATTATAGGTACCTATTATTAAATAAAATAATATTTTCACAACCTTGGGTGTATTTCTTATATTATATTATGTTTTTAACTATTCAACGTCCCAACAAATGATGCCAACAATGTCAATTTTATTGCTTTCAAAAATAGTCAAAATGTAGACACGAAATTTCAAACATATAGGCATTCCGAATTTCTACCGTTTTCTAACATATTTTTCCTGGACAGTAGCCAGCCAGCGGCCGAGAATCCAAATTTCGTCGAAAGATGTTCTTACGATCGTACAGGGCGGTTCCAATGAGAAGGATTAATTATTCTCCGTACCAGCTTTTTAAAATTATAACTCAATATCGATTTTATTTCATTCAAAATTTACTTTAATTTAAAAATGCTGAAAGGCGTGATGATAAAACTATTCAAATCATGTACTTTTTGTGATTATTATTATTATTATTGTATGTACTTTTTGTGATTATTTTTTTATCATAAGTATTTATATTAATTTTTTCAATGATGTCTAAGAATGTAAAAAAATCTGAAATGTATTAGTTTGTAAGACCGTAAATAAATAGACAAACTGAAGTATTTTCGTCACAAAACAGGTGCGCGGATCTTTTTTTAATGATTTTATAGAAATAAAATTCTGAAACATAGCTTTCCCAGATAATTTATCGATTTATTTTACTGCATAATTATGATTTGAAATTAGTGATGCAACGAATACGAATACGAATATTCGTATTCGCCGAATAGTAGACATTTACCGAATATTCGTATTCGCCGAATATATATTTACGAATACGAATACTATAAAAAAAAATTAAATTGTCACAGAAATGTCAAAATGTCTATGGATTTTATGGCACTGTACTATGAACCTCGAATTTTTCATTTAAGATGGTACGAGAGATTTTTCAATATTTAATGATTTTTGCGCGTTTTCGAAGTCGCCTACATCCATAACCGTACAAACAAAAAAAAAGTTATACCAAAAGAATTATAGTTACATTTACGTTCTATCCCAGGAAATACAATTAAATATTAACAAAAAATATTTTTCATACTTTATAACTGTTTGAAAAATAGTTGTTTTCAACAAATCTCAATCGACCTGCAAATATTTTTCTTATGTGTCGTATGCATAAAGGAAAAAAAAAAGAAAAAAAATATTTTTAGATAGAAAACATCTCAACGTATGCCGCTTCGTTTTTGAATTTTTTAATTAAAGAGCCTTTTTAGCTAAATTACGATGTTATATTATTAAAAAAACTGCATAAATCAGTCAACTTTAGAATCGTTTTAATGTACCAAAAAACAGGTTAGTTAATAAAATAAAAATATCATCCAATAAAACAGTATTTTAAGAATCTCAATTTAAAAATAAATATATTAAAATCCAATGATTTATTTGGTTTGCATCAATTTTCGTATCATATATTTAGAGCACATTTGAATTATCGTTTCAGTGCTCGGACAGGCCCGAAGACGGAAGGTTGTCTGTCACGCTACTTTAAATAATTTAAGTAAAAGCTGAATCACCCAAAAGATCAGTCATTTACTAGACCTGAATACATTGTCGGAATTATTAAATGGCCCTTTTTACAATTTCTTCTTTAATTTACTATCTACTCAATCGCACGGCCGAGCTGTGTCGGCGCTGTTCAGGGATATTCAAAGTTAACATAATATTATATGTTTATGATAATTAAATAATGTTTTTGATAATTAAATAAATGTTTCCGACATTTAAATAAGAACAAATAATATGAAATGCGAAATATCTATTCGATGGCAAATAACTATTTTTGAAAAAGCTTAATAAAATTTTATTAAATTATTCACATAAAATTAATCACTTATACCCTAGTTTTGTTCACGTTTACATATATTTATTTATAATATATTTTTTTCATTTCTAGTTTTGTTATTTTCGATAAGGCTCTCGACTGGCGTTCCGGAGGTCACGGGTTCAAATTCAGCATGCGCAAGTAAATTTTATTTAATTGGTTTGTGTTATTTCACAATTTGATCATTAAAAAAATATTATAAGGTATACTCTTATTTGCGGCACGTTCAAGATTGGAAGATAGTTTCAGTATCGCCCTAGTAAAAGACCACCATTCAGAATTAAAATTTTGCTTTGAATGGCTTTAGCCGTGTTTGGTGACTAGACGTGAATAGTCAAGCTGTCTGATCTGACAGTAACCATGTAGCAACTTAAACTTTTTTTCCAATTTAACCTTAAAAAATTTGTCTTCAAACTCTACTCGAAAACTAAGGTTTTTTGGTTTGAGCTTTATATATAAACATGTATATACCCAGCCGAGTAGTCGACCAACCCTTCACCCCTCCTCCAACTGTACAACACCTACCATTTTTTTTTTTTGTAGAAAAAAAACATCAAATATGTCACCGGAGACCGAAATTTCATTTTCATTTTTTACTCCATATAATGTCAGGAATCACTGGTTAAAGTAACTCAAGTACTTAACATCCTGTATATGTGCAGTCCTAGTGCTCCATATATACATTATCCATTTTACCCTTAAATCGACTAAAATCAAACTAACCGTACAATGTACTTTTTATTTATTTATTTATTTATTGACGCCCTATTGGGTTTTTAAAAGTACATATTAAATACAAATTTCACTTATAACAACAGTATAACATTAGAAAAGATTCAAAATATACAAATAAAGCATAAACTACTATAATGTATGACTTTAGAGAACTCGTAGGTACAATTCATATACCTACAATCAGTTCTTGATCGTTTATATCAGAATTTAGCCATGTTTCAGTAAGGGCATAAATTACGTAATCCATCGTTGGTAATGTAGATTTTAGGTCTTGAAGTTTCGTTCTCAGTCCTCTTACATTTCGATAGTATAATTTTAGTTTGTGGGTCAGTTTTTTGGATTAAATTTTACAATTGTTGGGTGATTATTGATATACTTGATTGTTATGTCTTGTTCACTCGATGATTGCCTATTTTTTAGCTCGATTCTTAAATTATTATTAAATGAAAACTATTAATTCTTGTTTATTATTTTCTTTTTAATAACTTTTTACTTAACACTATGTACTATTATTTAAAAAAAATTTATTTAGTAATTTTATTTAAATAACTTCTCGAAACTATTATTTCTGTATTGATTATTACCACTTTTTGATAATTTTTACAATGTGCTTACAATTTATACATACTATAATTGTTTAATAACCACTTGATTTCACTGAACTTAACTGGTTTAAATTATATTACACTATTTAATGTACAATTACTTTACACACAATTGTATGCTTCCTAAATAAACATAAATAAATAAAATAAAATATATGTATTGTATTAAAATCAATATATTTTATATATACTGCATAAATACCTACAGGGTTTTAAGGGACTTACTTGACTTACTTTAACCATTGATTCCTGAAATTATTTGGAGTAAAAAATGTAAATGAAATTTTTTGTTTACAGTAACATCTTCGATTTTTTTTTCTACAAAAAACATCGAAATAGGTGTTGGACAGTTAGAGATGGGGTGAGGGGTTGGTCGGCATCTCGGCTGGGTGACCAGTGACAACATGCGGAAAAAAATTTGATTTTGAGGAAAAAAGTTTTGAAAAAAAAGTCGCCGGAGACCAAAATTTCATTTAAATTTTTTTTCCAAAAAATGTCACGAATAACTGGTTAAAATACGTCAAGTACGCCTATTAATACCCTAAATATATAATATTGTATTATACTCGTAATATAGGTGTGCACATTTTGTAGTAATAAAAATTCTTGGTGCATAATCGTCTAATCAACCGTTATTATCAATTTTGTTAAGTTTTCAAATAAAACAATGACAACAAGGGTTTTTTTTCTTTGCGATGACATTAATTACAAAAATAATTATCGATTCATTAAAGTAACCTTAATTTACCTTTGAATTTGTGTTGAAAAAGTAATAATTTACATTGGAAAAATTATCATTTTTTTCACTTTCTGCAAAATTTTAAATAAAACTGCTTTTATACCCCTGATATCACCAAATGCTCGCTGAACAAAATTACATACGAGTTTCATGGTAAAGTCGACGCCCTAGAGCTTGACGGGAGGAGGAAATCGGGGAATTAGATTACAAGTAGCGTTGTGAAATTATGTACAACTATGCTACCGCTACATGCTTGCGACAAACGGCTTGCCGCAAGCTCAGGCAAGCTCTGGCAAACGAATGCCTGGCATCCCCACACTTGCGAGTGCGCCAGTTCGTTCGCAGCGCCCAAGGATGGCGGACGTCGAAGCGGCTGCGTCGGCTGCCATTTTTGCACTAACTTATTTCTATTTTAAAGCAAAACAGAACAAAAGAAAGCGAAGAATTTCAAAGAGATGATGGTGGATGATTAAAATTCATAGAAATCGCACCGGGTAATTCATTTAATAATGTAATATTTTGTGTGTTTTGTCTTCGTAATTGCTAATTTTTTGTTTTCGTTTCAGAGAACTAATTGACGAAAGATTTAATGAGCTTCTTTGTGAGCCATCTGGAGAATTCGACAACTTTTGCTGTATGACCTCAGCTGATTTTGAGTTCTTGCTGAACAAAATTTCACCTGCGATTGCAAAGCAAGATACGAATTTCAGGGAAGCTATACCAGCGAAATATCGTCTTGCGATAACACTAAGATTTCTGGCATCTGGCGATAGTTATAAAAGTCTTCATTATTTATTTAAAGTATCGAGCCAAAGCATATCAACAATCGTACGAGAAAAATAATGACATATCATTTGTCCAGGTAGTCATTTTTATTTAATATAAAGAGTTCTGAGCGATTTTATGTATAAAGAGTTCTGAGCGAAAAGCACGTCTGTCTCCCGCCAGTCCGTAAGTTGTACTAACATGTGGATGCCACGCCAGCGTTTGCCGCAAACGCTTGCCGCTTGTGGCCGAAATATCCGACATCGACGGATCGGTGGCAAGCTCTCGCAAGCTCTTGCAAGCCTACGCAAACGCGCGCTCCAGACGTTGGCACTTGTGGACGCTTGCCGAGGCTCGCCAAGCATTTGGACCCCGCTTAAAAACTACACGCGCGACGTTACGACGAAACAGCAAACTAATTTCACCAAATTTGAAAATACAAAGGACTGCTAGGCTCTTAATACGCATTCTTTCTCTTAGTAGTTTCAGTATTTGACAGTCGATAGCACGGTCAAGTGCAAGTATATTGTTACATGTGAGTTAGTTTCAACGGCTGGCAACATCCAAACTGAAAAAAGAAATCGCCTGTCACCCACGAATCTACAGATGTTATGTTTTCTGAATAAAAATTTGACAGTTGTAAATTTGAATTATTAGTACCTATAATAAAATAAACAGAACAAGGTTAAATAAATTAGTGTTTTATTACTCTGCCAAGTTATTCGTATTCGTTTTCGTATTCGCCGGATAGTAGGTTTGATAATCGTATTCGTATTCGTAAAAGTAGTATTCGTTGCATCACTATTTGAAATGTGTGTTGGATAATACAAAATTTTATTTGAAAATTTAACAAATCTGCCAACGACTTATGGTATAACCTTATTATACTAAAAATAAACATATTTTCTCAAAATTTAAAACATACCTTTACTATATAAAAGAACAATCTTTCGAAATCAATTTATGATGTTTTGTGGAAAAGAGGTCAATACGTTTAAAATTTGATTTAAAAATGACATATTTCCGGTTTTCTCTGGTTTATTCCCTCTCAAGTTTTTAAGTTTCTAAAAAAATATGTGTTATTTTTTAAGATAATACATTGCTACGCCGAAACGTTAATTATATGGAATTCCCTCGATAGACAAAAATCGCAAAGTATGCTCCGAAAATTATTACAGACACCTTTTTTCTGTTAGTTTACAAATTATATGTATGAAAAAATTCACAGTGTTTCTAACGCTATTTAAGACATTTTCCACGATTTTTTGTTATATTTTAAAGGAGTCGTGTTTTATTAATCATTTTCACAATTTCCACTTAAATATTAATCGTTTTCAATATTAGCGCGCTCCCTCTAACATTTGTATTTATATATCTCACCTTCTTTTTCTTTTTGAACGCTCACTACCGCCTTTGCACAAGTTACCAATTTTGCAAATGAAGTATTGTTCGTTGAAACCAAACCGTCAAATTATTTTACAAATATTGAAAATCTGATTTTATAGAATCTAAGGGATTTTTAAATAGGGAACAATTAGTATGGAAAAAAATCATTCAATATCATTCAATCATTCATTTTATAATCTTTCTAAACCTACTATAAAGAGGAAAGATTTGGTTGTTTGTTTACATTGAATAGGCTCCGAAACTACTCAACCGATTTGAAAAATTCTTTTACCAATTCAAAGCTACATTATCAGCAAGTAAAATAGGCTGTATATAATGGTTAGCTCTGGCGTTAAGAAATTTGGATAAATGAAAATGTGTGTATTTCATATATTTTAGCGACAGGGAGGGAAGGCAGGGAGAAGGTGGGGTTTGCGGAGAGGGAAGACACGATGGAGGGGGAAGGTGGAAGGGAACGGGGATGCACGGGACAAGACATGCAGGGAGAATCAATTTATTTCTTTGAATGGCATAGCAATGCATGCCGGGTACCAGCTAGTCATGTATAAATGTTTTAGGTATATTTGGGAAACACAGCTTTAGATAATCACCTCGTGCGCCAAGATTGAGTTACTTTTCGATAAAACAATTGCGACGTTATTCGTCTGTGATAGATTTTATCTTTTGTCACGAACCGCGATTATGATAAAATAATAATATGATGTGCTTACGCAATGCGATCTAATATTATATCGAAAAATTATTTGTGAACATTTATCGAAATTAATAGTATCTGCTTATGTCGAAATATTATTTGTGAACACTTACCGAAATTAATAGTACTTATGTCGAAATATCCTTTGTGAACATTTATCGAAATATTATTTGTGAACATTTATCGAAATTAATATTATATAGAAATATTCTCTGTGAACTTTTATCGAAATAAATATTACACAGAAATATTCTTTATGAACATTTTTCGAAATACCTATTATTTGTGAACATTTATCGAAATTAATATTATATCGAAATGGTATTTGTGGTTATTTATCGAAATCAATATTACAACGAAATATTATTTGTGAAAATTTATCGAAATTAATATTATGTCGAAATATTATTTGTGAACATTAATCGAAATTAATATTATATCGAAATATTCTTTGTGAATCATTGCGTGATCCTATTTTTACATTTATACATACAGTTATAACATTGTAATTCGAACTTATAAAAATTAAACATTTGCTTTTTCACGAGTTTTCCACCGATCTATGCACAGAAGAATATGTTTTAACAAATTCCTTTTGATTTGGTTAAAACAAAATATTACTACTTACATTCAAAATTTAAAACATACATATTGCCCCCTAATTGGGTAAAGAAATGTATTGGAGATTTTAACAATTTTCCAAAACGAGAGAATTTTCTTTCCAGGAAAATATGTTAAAAGTCACCTTACGTCACTTTCTATGTAGTTTTTCAGATTATCTCTTGAAGGTTACAAACTGTCAATGTTGATTTATTAGGCATGTGATCACAATGCCGCGGTTTATCTATACGTGTGTCATGCTTATTCTGTTCCCCACCTTCCCCTCCCACTATCTTTAGCCTTACAGCATACCCCAATCGGGGATGCCATAGTCTCACTGGCTCCAGGCGTTTGGGATCAGATGAGACTTTGTGCGGTATTAATAATTTTAAAAAAATTGCAAAATATTTCCTATTTACGAATAAGTGTATGAACGATATAGTAATATATTATTATCATTTTATTTGTTTGTTGGGTTATTGAGGCATTTCACCATCCTCCTGATACCGCGTATCCATAGGACAACTGATATCTTATCCATAGGACAACGAATATTTTCGATTTATGATTAATAAATTTATTATCATGATTCGTATCTTGGTATACATATATCAACACTTTAAATGAAAACACATGTTTGTGAACTAGTCAAAAGAAATAGGAAAAATAAATACAGGTTGTTTAGGGATGTACTTGACTTAATTCAACTAGTGATTCCTGACATTATTTGAAGGAAAAATGGAATTGAAATTTTGGTCCCTTGAGACTTTTGTGATGACTTGATTTTTCAATTTTTTTCTTCAAAACCAAACAAAAAAAAATCTTCCGTATGTCATCACTGGTCACTAAGCTGAGTAACTGACCAACCCCCTACCCCGCCTCCAACTGTCTAACACCTACCATTTTTTTATGTTTTTGTAGAAAGAAAAAAAAAACACCCAAAACCGGAGACCAAAATTTCGTTTACATTTTTTACTACAAATAATGTCAAGAATCACTGGTTAAAGAAAGTCATAATGTGTAGAAATATTCCTAGACTAGAAAATATAAAAATGGTGTATTATGCAAATGTTCAATCTATATTACAATACGGTATTATAGGCTGGGGAGGAACATATATGATGAATCCACTAAAAATAGTTCAAAGATTGACAATGAAGGTAATCTTAAAAAATCATCTACATTTTTTACTGAAATTCTCTTTTTAATATTCAATGTACCTACAATATATACAATACATACCTACAGTATATAGAATGTATAAAAAATATTCACTTCCACAAATTTTCAAAGAAATATTATTAAAAAACTTTTTAAAATTATTTCTAATAAAAAAAACGCTTTACGTATAAATACATAATTTATACAATAAATAGGTAGTCCCGCGAAGCTGCCACATGACTGCTTGTCTGCAGGTTAGGTTAGGTTCCCAAAGTTCAGTTAAAATCCCAAAATTTAATATCAAGCACATTAAAAATACCTATCTCTATTTAGGTATAGCTTATTTTATCAGCCTTCCATTAAGCCGCGTCATTCCGAATTTCTACAGTTTTATAACATCTCTTCAATACTTTCAGTTTGTAAGTTTCTAAAAAAATATGTATTACTAGGGTAGGCTGAAAAGTAATGCACACATGCTTGGAAAACACGAACAAAAACAAATAGCAAGATCGGGCAAAAAGTACATTACAATTCTTAAGCTTCAAAAATGTATGTTTCAACATAGTCAGCGCTAAGGCTAACGCATTTCTCCCAACGTGTAATAATTTTTTTCTTCATGTAACTGAAAAATTCTTCCGACTTTTCTCGAATCCAGGGGTCCTAGCATGGTCGGTCGATATAGGTTTTATCGAAAATGTCGGTAACTTGACATCGCTCCCGAGCACGACTGCAGGCCGCTAACGAGCAAATAACAGTTCACATCGACTAAGGGTTCCTAATTTATTTGACATAAACTGTTATTTCTTCGTTAGCGTCCTGCAGTCGTGCTCGGGAGCGATTTCAAGTTACCGACATTTTAGATAAAACCTATGTCGATCGACCATGCTAGGGGGCCAGGACTTGACAGCTGCCTTCACCTCATCGTCCGTGGTGTAATAATTACCCTTGAGGTCTCTCTTGAGTAGAGGAAAAAAATAAAAATCGCAAGGCGAAAGATCGGGGGAGTGAGAAGGGAATGGAATCGATTCAAACTTCAGGTTTTGCAGAGGCTCTAATCGACGCTGTTTGTGCTTGCCTGTGAAACGGCGTGGTACCCATCGTCCACAGATTTTACGTAACCTAATTGTTTAACAAAGAAGCCAACACGTTCCTTCGATATTCCAAAATTTTATGTGATACGCTTTTGAGTGATTCGCCGGTCATTTTGATTTAACTCGCATAGAGTTTGGATTTTTTATCGTCTGTATCAATGATCTAACGTCTGCTGCGTATTTCATCAAGAATTATTACTTTTCCAGGCTCACAATCATGAAATTTTATTACCCTTCTATTATTTACAGTATCAGCAGCATCGTCACCATAGCATCCTTTAAACGACGATGAATCTCACTTTTCAGCAGTTAAAAATTCGATAACAGCGCGCAGTTTACCTTGCGTGGACATAACACTAAAACACGTCTCCATACTTCGGCTTCTCAAATAAACTGGATGGATTCAACGACATCAAACTTGCACGCACTTATAAAGAAGGAACGTCACTTCCATATTCCACCTGGCGCGATTCTGAAGATCATTTTGTTCGCGCTGTTCAAGCATGTGTGTATTACTTTTCAGCTTACCCTCGTATTATTTATTGATCTATAGCCGCCATCGTCGAAACAGTAATTACCTGAAATTCCGTCGATGGAAGTTTGCTCTAAAAATTATTATAAACTCATTTTTTCTGTTATTTTATAAGTTGTATTTACTAAAATCTTCATAGTGTTTCTTTAAATGCTATTTAAGACATTTCCCAAGAAATTTTTGCTCTATTTTAAACGAGTCGTGTTTTATTAAACCTTTTCACAATTTCGCTTAAATATGATCATTTTTAATATTAGCGCACTTCCTCTAAAATTCCTATTTACATATCTCCCCCTTCTTCTTTTTGAGCGTTTAATATCGGGCCTTAAATCTAAAAATTCTGGAATATATTCACGAATTTCAGCATTGAAAGTTTTCCTAAAACTACTTGAGTCCTTATCTATTGCCTATTATTATTTTTTTATTAATCTTGAAATCCGTTTTATTGATAAATCTTGAGTTTTTATTAATTATTTATCTTTTTCTTTTTAAGTATTTGCAATATTTTATTATTAACTTACTTACGATTTCATAATATAATTGAACTAGAATTCCCTCACCAAACACAAGACTCTCCCTTGTCTACTTGGTGAGGAAAGGCTACTTTTGTTTTCCTTTTCAACACAGTATAACGTTTAAGAATTGTATATTTATTGTGAAAACATAAATTTATAAAAAAAAAATATGTTTATATATATATACATGTATAATGTCCACGATATATACACGAACATAAGAATAGCGGCAATTTTTCCCGGTCACCAGCTGCAATATAGCTGAATTTTCTACCTATTGTTAGTATTTATTTACCTTTTTATTAATATACGTTATCTTATGGATAGTCTATCAAAAGGATGGTGAAATTCCCCTTAACCCCTGAGGCATATTTTTGAAAGCATCCGAAAACTAAAAAGTGCTTTGAAAAGTGGTGAAATAAGCTTTCAAATTATATAATTCGAAATAAACATATAATTTTTGAAATATATATTTTTTTAATCCAAACGTTAGAAAGTGTAAAATATGACTCAAAGAAAATTAAGTCAAAATATTTCCGCTTTGCAATAAAATTCAAATAAATTGAATATTTCTGAACACATCCGAAAACTAATTTTTTTTTTTGAAATATGTAAAATACGCCATTCAAATTTTATAAATCGAAATAAACTTATATTTTTTTATATTAAATTTTTGAAAGCATAAAAAAGTTTTTACTTGCTTTTTTGTAACTTAAATCACGGATAATAAAAACATCCTCATATATGATTAGGCAAATAAAATAAAATAAAATAAACATTATAAATAAACAACAAATAAAATAAACATTATCGTCAATTCACTTTTTGTCTTTTCATGTAAATATAATTGGTACGAAATTCCCAAAATATTTTTTTTTATTTTCACAGCGTTTGGAAACTTTGATTTCATAAAGATTTCATTTGAATTATTTTGAAACTTTTTGTTTTGTATGTAAAGGTGATGTTTTTTCTTTCTAACGCCGCGCCGTTTAGATCATATTTTAACCATGATAATAAGGGTCTTCGCTAACGGATAAACTGAAAAAAACAATTGTCGCTGCAATCGCAATCAATCTCTTAAACAATATCGATGTTTTTCTGATCTGACATGTCAAAACTTGATAGTTGAACTTGACGACTAAAACGCGACTGCGCTGCGACCAGCAGTGCTTTTCAGTTGCCTTGTTGACAGGTAGCGCATCACAAACTATCAAGTTTTCGAATAATCTGCGATATGTCCGATCAAAAAATATCGATTTTGTTCGCGAGGTTGATTGCGATTGCGTCGACAACTGTATTTTTTTTAGTTTCTCCGTGAGTGGATGGCCTAAGGGAGACACAACAATTTCTGTGATTTGTTCCGAAAACCGAAAAAAAAAATTGGCCTTAAGACGCCGCTACCCGAATTTCTACCGAATTCTTGCAAACCTCCCTTAAACATTTGAAGTTTTGAAGCTCTTAAAAAAATATATGTTATTTTTGAAGATAATATCTAGACATTCGTCGCGCCGAAACGCAAATTATATAAAATTCCCTCGATAGAAAAAAATCGCAAGGTATGCTCCAAAAATTATTATAAACACGTTTGTTTCAGTTTTTTTTACAACTTATATGTATGAAAAAATTCACAGTATTTCTTTGAATACCGTTTAAGACAACCCTCGTGTGAGATTTTTGCTCTATTTTAAAAGAGTCGTGTTTTATTAAACATTTTCACAATTTTCGCATCGATTTGGTCACTTTAAATACTAGCGCTCTCCTCTAACATTCGTAATTTCATATCTCTCCATCTTCTTCTTTTTGTACGCGGTTGCGGGGCCTTAAGGGTTTAAAGTGTGACCAATAGAATGATTAAAAAAACCCATCCATATCTACGTAGGCGTATTAATCAAATCTGCAAACACATTTTAGAACAGAACTTAATAATTAACTGTTGGATTAGGGGCAATGATATAGAAATGAATATCTATAAGGAACGCTATATTTTATTTTATGTGTTTTAACTTATAACTGAATCCATGTATTATCTTTCTAGCAATGTATTATTTATAACTACAAGCAATTAAGGCACGTGACTTCTTTTACACTAGAACACTTACTATTCGTAGACTAATAAACCATTTTGTATTTTAATTTTGCTTTAATTAATATTTATTATGATCGTTGGGTATTACCCGGCTTCACCCGAGAATCAACACTCCTTTTTTGCTTAGAAAATTATACCTCAATGGGAACCAACAAGACAAATGAGACTCGTTATCTGTTAAAAGTTCAAATATATTTATTATAATGAACGCTAGAAGTTCTGAAAACTTCTTTAGCACTTAGCATCGTTGTGATTTGAAACTCGATGAAACGAAAAATAGCAACACTAAAAGAGACAAACACATAGATACATCTATATAGGATTTAGTCTGCGAGAGAACAAGATGGTAAAATCGGTCTCCTCTTTGAACGATGCTTCGTAGCCTTCCCACTCATGTCTACTTAATTTTTCTGAAGATATCACTTCTACCGCGTGTGAATTGCATATTCCGATTTTTTACATTAGCTCCATACAGGAGGCCCTGAGATGACTTTAAGGAAAGGAAGGAGAGGAAGTTCTACGAAGAAAAAATATGAGGGGTGGGTAGGAATCTGGGCGTCATCCATTGCTCTCGCTGCGGTGCAAGGCGATGTTCCGACAGAGCATGGCTGGAGAGATCAAAAGGTTTCCCTCGACCAGTCTCTCCCGATCCGGCCTGCCACGAAGCTTGTGGGCAGATGCGTACACCGCCAAGACCCGGGAAAATCTCACACAACCTACCTTCACTTATGTATTCACATATAATACATAACCTCGATTGCGCGCATTGATCTATAAATTATTTGAGACTTCGGGACTTATAAGATATAAATAAACAAATGAATACTCGCAACATGTAAAAAACTTGGCTAACTTATCTAATATATTATAGGCACTATTCATAGGTTCAAGTACCGAACAGTTAACTCAGACTTTTTGTATAAATAAATCGTGTTTAATTAATCGAAAATGTATGTTTACGTATGGATAATTTATGAGTAGGACTGTGAAATACACCTTAATGAGTTATGCAAAAGCCATTACGAGTTACGACAGATCTCACCGTTCGGGTGTTAAGTTTTAAGTGGGACAGGTATGCAAACAGATTGTGTGGTTTATAGTTTACGTAAAGGTAATGAAAAGTATAACCTTGCGTTTAAGTTAGTGTTTTAAGTAATTTTCTTTTTCGGGTTAATTGATTAAAAGGAAATTGAAACATTACATTAGAGAGTGATGTGTCAATTTCCTTTGAAATGCGAATCAATTTTATAGATGTGTAATCTCTTGATTTATCTACTAATGAAAATAAATTTATTATTATTATTTATCTTTTCAAGTACATTACGCTTTCTTTGTGGGAAAATAGAAAATCGATTCTAAATACATTACCATCAATGTTTAGAATAAGTACCTATTTAAGCCATTTTTCTTGAAATATGAAGTAAATTCGTTATTTATAACTAACTAGCGAATTCTCGGCATGCGTTGCAATGCTATTTAAATAAAGAAATAGTTTCTCACCTACATGTCCTTTCCCATTCGACCCCGTTCCCCTTCTGCCTCACCTTACCCTCCTTCCTTCCCACCGTGCTGAACTATATGAAATAAATCAATTTTTCAAACAACTCGTACGCCACCTAATGTAATATTTTTATACAAATTTCATAAGGCCCGAGCTGACTTTTGTAAATAGAAACATTCGCAGGTGTGTGCATAATAACGCATAACTCATCAAATTTTCGTCGCAATCGGATGAACGGTTTAGAAAATAATTGCATAACGCTAGAGCTCACCAATACGTATAGAAACCTTCCCGGGCATGCGCACGGCAATACACCAAATTTTCATCGGAATCTAACGAATTGTTTAGGTACCGCATAAGGGAAAAAAACAAATAAACCTTAATTTTTATATATTAAGGTTAAAAATTTAATAAATCATTTCAATTAAAAAAGGTTGGATTCTAATTTGTTTGAAGTCTTGGAGCGGGTTGTCCCCTATTTTACAAATTTGGTTAATTTTAGCTTTAAAGTGGGAAAATTGTTTGCCTGAAGCAGAAAAATGTTGAAGGCATGGTTATTTTATGTCAATAATCCCTTTCAGTACCTAACCTATAGTGTTTCACAATTTTCACAATTTCACAATTTCCACCTTGAGCTATGGAGCTCGGAAAAATACATTTCACTGTCAACAAACAGAACAAGACATAATTTTTGGTCATGTATATTATCGAGGCTTTTGACTAACATAATGTCATTTGTGCCTCATCTATTTTAAAATTACAATAATATTATCATTAAAACGTCGAATGTTCCTTAAAGGGTAATTAGAATTAGTCCTTTATGTAAGAATTCACTTTTAAATGTTTTACAATTCACAAGACATTGTAATATTGTTTCAATTGTTCTATACGAAAAAAAATGTGTCGAAACTAGCGATGGGTAAGATCTGCATTTTGCCGGAGGCCTCCGAGGCGTGCTTCCTTTTAAAAGTACTCGAGTTCTAGGAGCAGGTCCCGTGTCCGAGTTCTTTGGCACGGACAGGGTACTGGGTGCTATTCGGCCGGAGCCGGAACTCGAAGCTCGAAGAACTCGAACCCGTACAATAACTCGAGTGTTGCGAGTGACTCGGACCGCGAACACGGGGACGCCGGTGGAGGCATTCGTGTTCCGGCTCAGAGTCCGGCTGCGAGTTCCGGGTTTCGGTCCGAGCCCTGGACCGGGTTCTCTGGGAGTAGTCGATTTGAAAAAGAAGTAGGAGTGGGATCCGCTTCCCGCAAAAAAACCCGAGTTCAAGAGCCCATTCCAACTGAACCGACACATCTCTAGTAGAAACTAGGGCAAAGCCGGGTAGTACCGGGTAGTAACTACCACGTGATCATGGCATATCATAACGTGACTGCTACATACTCGTATATGACAAACTTGAGCATATCGATGGAATAATATGACACATAACCTAACTCTACGAATTGTAACCAGATAGTATTATATCTTTGTCATCAATAATGAACTTGTAAATATCAAACCTAACACAATATAGTCGTAATGTTATTATGCAACCCACTGGAATCATAAACTATATAATAATCATGTTCTGTCTCATCAACATTCTAGATAAGGCCCCTCGTGATCTAAATGGCTTTATGGAAACAAAACTATACGTCTCTTCACACATCAGATACCTCAGAATCTTGATTCGTGATCATGACTTAAATTATGACCAAAAATCGTAAGGGCTAGTGGATCTAGATTCGTGATCATAACTTATATAAACCAAACAGCTGGAGCAACGATGGAGCCCCCATACCAGCTCAGGTATGGGGGCTCCATCGAAGCCAGAGTAAAGTTAGCCTCCCAAAAGCTGGGCATACTGTACAGGGCCCGCAGATACTTTAATAGTACACAACTGCTAACCTTGTACAAATCACAAGTACGCCCCACGGTTGAATAGGCAGCCATCTCTGGTCTGGAGCTCCAAAATACCTGAAAAATACCCTCGACTCTGTGCAGAAACGGGCCGTCCGTTTGATAGATTCTCCCATCTTAACAGACGGATTGCAATCTTTAGAGCACAGGCGTCGGGTGGGAATGCTATCCTTGTTCTACCGGTATTACAATGGAAGATGCTCCGAGGAACTAGCATCATTGATCCCTTCGGCACCGGTGCATAGTCGGGAAACACGCCAAACGCGTGCCCAACATTTGTACACGGTTGACATTTGTCACATGAGAACGGGTCGTTTCTTCGACTCGTTCTTGTGTTCAACAGCTCGGCTGTGGAATGATTTGCCGGCCTCTGTGTTTCCTCCTTCCTACAACATGGGTCTCTTCAAGACCAATGTTCATTCCTTCCTCTCCTCAAAAAGACCCTCCACACAGCATCCCAGATGACATAGGCCCTGAGGGAAATTATTTTCCTCAGGGCCTCCTGTGTGGAGTTAATGTAAAAAAAAAACACTATATCTAAGCACCCTCACCAGACATCTTAGGATCTAGATTGATGTCCATGACTTATGTAAACCAAACACTATATCTAAGTCTCTTCACCAGACATCTCATGATCCAGATTCGCGACCATGACTTACATAAACCAAACACTATAAGTCTCTTCACCGGACATCTCAAGATCTAGATTCGCGATCATGACTTCTTCTTCTTCTTAAACGACTTTGAAAAGGAGGAGGTTCTCAATTCAACTGTATTTTTTTTTTATGTTTGTTACCTCAGAACTTTCGACTGGGTGAACCGATATTGATGATTCTTTTTTTTTATTTCAAAGCTGGTGCTTCCCGTGTGGTCCCATTTTAATTTAGTCCAGTTCTGACAATGGCATCCATGAGAAAATCATATAAGTCTTAAATTTGCATCAAGTATGTGCGCGACAAATGGACGAATAACTCAATATCACGCCAACCGATTTCGATGATTATTTTTTTATTGGAATGAATGTACTTCAAGGGTAGTTTGATGAGAGTTTAGTTAGGTTCTGATTATGGGCTCCATGACAAAGTAATGGAACTCTCAATTCTTAAGAGCAAATTTACGATACTCGGCCGAATCTTAATCGAATTAGTTAGTGTACTTCAGATTCAGTAAAAATCAAAAAATAAACAAAAATTTTAACAAAACAAAAAAACAACTTCAAAAATGCACTAAAAAGTAAAAAAAATAATTTCGTATTCTTCTACAACTTAATAATTAACTTACTTTTTCTACTCATCAATATGTAGGTACGATTGTTATTTTTGGAGTCGGTGTCAGCCAAGGTACCCGGCCCGGCGTGTTCACTTGACAGCTCCCCTCCCGCCACGGCCCGCTCTCGCCTCTCACCTCGTCAAGTCGCGCGTGCGACACAAGCACATCTCACCTATAACTATGTATGTAGTTACAAACCTACCTTGGCTGACACCGACTCCAAAAATAACAATCGTACCTACATATTGATGAGTAGAAAAGTGAGTTGATTATTAAGTTGTAGAAGAATACGAAATAATTTTTTAACTTTTTAGTGCATTTTTGAAGTCGTTTTTTTGTATTGTTAATTTTTTTGTTTATTTGTGTTCCGTATCAGGTCCCCCGACGTTAGCGATCACTCTTGAAAATGTCTCTCTGTCTTGCGCTGCCCGGAATAGCTCCTCCACACTTATAATGTCGGTCCACTCTCGTATATTTCGCAGCCAAGATATTTGTCTCCTACCAGGCCCTCGGCGACCCTCTATCTTGCCTTTCAATATTAAATGGAGCAAGTGATACTTCTCCCCTTCTCCATACAGCATCCCAGATGACAGGAAAATAATTTCCCTCAGGGCCTCCTGTGTGGAGTTAATGTAAAAAAAAATAAGCAAGACCGTCCACACATAACATTTTAGCATTATCTGCCTTAGTTAAGCAAATATTGTTATTGCAGAAGAGGGTTTTCATTTTAATGAAAGCAGTTCTTACTGCTTCAATTCTGCACCTAACCTCTACATCTGGGTCAAGAGTATCCGTGAGAATAATGCCGAGGTATCTAAATCTTTTCACTTTTCGACATTGCAACCATTTAACTGTATCACTGATTCAGAGTGATCTAGTCGTCCAAATGTCATCCATTTAGTTTTATTGACGTTGATTGTTAGGCCCAGTTGCTCACCAGCATTATTAACAAGATTTAATAGGTCTTGGAGATCATCGATACAGTCAGCTAGTAATACAGTATCATCTGCGTATCTTATGTTATTAATGACAACTCCGTTGATCTTCAGACCCTTCTCAGTATTACTTAGGGCTCTTTTAAAGACATAGTTGGAGTAGAGATTAAACAATAGTGGCGACAGGGTACAGCATTGTAGTACTCCACGCTGAATGGCAATTGCATTAGATATCTCATTCCCGTGTCTTATTTCTGCTGTTTGGAACCAATACAGGTTTTTAATGAAATTCTGGTATTTGGTGGAAATGTTACAATCCGCAAGCATTTTCATTAGGTCAGCATGTTTTACCCTGTCAAATGCCCTTTTGTAGTCAATAAAACAGGCAAAGACTTCCTTTCTTTGGTCACGACACATTTGCAATAGTAGATCGATAGATAATAATGCTTCACGCGTCCCAAACGCATTTCTGAAGCCAGACTGAGTGTCATCCAAGTCCTGCTCGCACTTATTGCGTATCCTGGCATGTACTATTTTAAGGAATAATTTAAGGACATGACTCATCAGGCTTATTAATCGATAGTCACTGCACTTCTTAGGGTATTGTTTTTAGGCAATGCCACGAAGGTGGTTTTTAGCCATGATCATAACTTATATAAACCAAACACTATAAGTGTCTTTACCGGACATCTCAGGATCTAGATTCGTGACCATGCCTTGTTAACCCAAGTCTCACCTTGAAACTCCTCAGAATCTAGATTCGTAGCCATGACTTACTTACACGAATAAAACACTATAAATATCTTCACCAAACAGGATTAAAAAAATAGTAATCTCTCATCAAACTCGGAGGAAACAAAAACAAAGTAGGTACCCCATCAAACTCCAGACGACTAAAGTTCATACAGTCCCTTGATTTCAACATTTCTGGCCAAGACTTCCAGGAAAGAGAATTATAAGTTATCGTCAATACCTTTAGGATCTGGAATTATGACCAGGGGTCCTAGCATGGTCCATCGATAAGGATAACTTCTAATCGTTCCCTAGGACAAGTGCCGATCGCTACCCTACAAACAACAGTTGACGTCGAATATATTAAGAACACTGAGTCATTGTGAACTGTTGCCTATTCGTTGGCGATGTGCAACCATGCTAGAATACCGAAAGTAATCCTATCAATCCTTATCGATCGATTGTGCTAGGGGGGCAGGACTTTGTGGAAGCATGTTAAAACTATGTGGGTGTCTCATCTTCAAGGTTATTATCTTAGACCTAGATTCATAGCCATGTCTTCCATAAGCAGAAACCATTAAAAATCTCTTTGAAATGAACTTAACTAGTTCCTGGTGAGGCTGGTTAAAGATTAAGTTGGACATAGTGTGGAAAACTGGAACAATTTGACTAAAGCATTTCAAATCATTAAAACACTAAACCTAATCTTACGGATTCATAGCAAAAAGCGTAGCTAGCGTAGCGACAAAGTTACTACATGCACGATCATTGTAGCTCACTTTGAAAAACTAAGGTTTCAGCGGAAAATATGCCAAATAATAACAAGTTTATAACAAAGGTTTTTTTGTAGTATCTATCCGCCATTTTATTTAAAGAAGTTACCTCCCTAGACAGAGATAACCGATTTATTAGTTGCGTGATTTTCGCTTATTTTACAGAACAAAAAACGTTCATTTGGGATTTTCTCTTAAAAGGAAAAAAATATTTTCGATTTTTAAAAAAAATCTGACAATTTTTTCCGTTATCGGATAGCCTCGAATCAATAAAATCGTACTTACAAATGTGATATTTTCGTAGTGCGCACATGAACACAGGTGAACCGAATAACACAGAACTGGACGGAACTCTCCCAAGAAGCACACACCACACTAGCAGCTCTCGTCAAAAAACACTGCCGATTATTGGAAATCCTACATTTATCTCGCAACTTTCGGTGTAATATCTGCTATCACTAATAATAAATTATCTCCAACAAAACCGTCGTTATCTGCAGCGTGATGCTGATAACGTATAATTAATCACAATATCTACTAATTAGAAACCTTTTTTATGATTATTTGTAAGATTAAAAATTATTATTAATACTTACCTAACAAGTACAAAGACGTGGCTCGCAATGATCTCGTAAAAATTATATCGTAAGTGCGGGGAACTCTCAAATGAAAAATAACGTTGGCGTATTCGAATTTACCCTCAATTGGTAAATTCAATCCCAATGTAAACAATTCGTTTTTTCTACAGCAGTCCAAGAATATTCAGTATAATTTTTCGGATTGACCACTCTGAAAAAAATATCACTTAATAAAAAAAGGCAATTTTGTGTACAAAAACACGAGTCTTCTCAAACAGAACAATATAGAGATGGACGTTAAATAAATATACACCTAAATACGAAGTGATATATTTTGAGTTTATTTTTCTTGATTATTATAAGTTTACACCTATTTCTTAGCTCGGGACACCACAGTTAGCAAGGGTGGCATCCGGGGCGGTAACGTGGTGTCACCCCCCCCCCTCCTCAGAAAAAGTATTCCACTTACTTTTTTTTAGAACACTAACACTAACAGAATAACAACTCTTTCAACAACCACCAGAGCAACAGTACCACCCCTCATCGGTGTCACCCCTCACGCGGTCTGGTGCCCCCCTCAGAGTGGTGTGAAACTTACAAATTTGTTGATTGAGAGGTAAAGAAATATTATTTTTGGTTACTAACCACCCAATCCCACTGATGAATTGAGTTGAGTTGAGTTGATCCGAAATTTTGGCTCAACACTCCTCAAATGCACAAATACTCTCTTCTCAACGCAACTCTTCGACCAACAGGCGAATCGAGCGTTTCTAAACAAATCACTTAATTGATCGGACACTTGGAGACCAATCTATAGACAACGTCGTTATTTTCTTTAGTCGACTCAATACAGCGCTCTGTAGGTATACAAAATTTTAATGAGGGTGGAATTAGAAACCTGGCCAGTAAGACTATTTTTCTTGCGTAGTGTCAACAAAAAATGTTTCCTTTCACTTGTGGTTGCCAAATCAGAAGGCGATAAAGCTCTGACAATGACGTATTTATCACCTATCGGTGGCAAATATGCAACGAGCAATGAGTTTCAGAACAGTCATTGTGCTATCTGTAGGTATCTGGGTTCCTATCTGTTTATCTAACTGAGACCAGACTATTCATATAATATATTTATGGTTTTAAATAATTTATGACTCTCTAAAATAATTAGTAACGTTGGTTTATCAGTTCGGATATACTTGGTCGAAGGTTCGGACGCAACAATTCTATATATGGCAATTGTGTTAAACAGCCCGAGAAATAAAATTTCGTCGGAAGATGGTCTTGCGATCGTACCAGCCCCAGATCTATGACTTTCAAACCGGGGCAGAAAGGTTGATAGTAGCGCCCCCTCTCACGCGTTTGGACATGGCGCGGGGTCGCGGGGGGGGGGGGGGGGGGTAACAATTCGATTAAAAATATATCAAATTATTTGTTACATATTTTTGTTTAGCAAGTTTAACAAGCAATTATTTTGTATTTTATTTTTAATTTTAAACTTTATGAGTAAAACCTCAAATTGTAATATTTAAATAAATGAAGACAATATAAGCGAAACTCAATCGAAAATCTGGAAACAGAAAAATTAGAAAAACATATTGACACCTCTGGGAGTTTTTTTTTTTCGAGTCCCAGAGGTGTCAATATGTTTTTCTAATTTTTCTGTTTCCAGATTTTCGATTGAGTTTCGCTTATATTGTCTTCATTTATTTATATATTTTAATTATTTTGTATTTTAAGTTCGGGGTTGCTACCTCCTTCCTTCTTGTATTCATGATATAGTGTCAATTCTTAATAATAATGATACACGTGAGATGATAATATTATACATAGGGGTCGTCCATTAATCACGTGATGTTTTTTAGCAACTTTTTAACCCCCTGGTGATATGAAGGTGAGGTTTTAGACTACCCCCCCCCCCATACCCAAAATCACGTGTATTTTTTTAGTACAAAGTACTTATATTGAAATTTTCAGTACGTTCAACAAAAAATTAATACATGTGATATCTCATTATACACCCCCCTCCCCTCCCTCCTTGTCATATTTCGTGATTTTTTTCCAACCCCCCCTTCAATTCAATCTAGGATTGATCCCTATTTCAAATACTCCATAACCGCTCTAGTTTTAGATAAAATTACCGCTCATTTACCTACTTGCAAAGTGGACTTGACGTCATATAAG
The DNA here is from genome assembly GCA_929108145.2 of Limnephilus rhombicus. Classification (NCBI taxonomy): domain Eukaryota; kingdom Metazoa; phylum Arthropoda; class Insecta; order Trichoptera; family Limnephilidae; genus Limnephilus; species Limnephilus rhombicus. The sequence continues at coordinate 1,222,824 of OV815282.1, forward strand.
TTCATAAATATTCCGCTGGCAGACGACACCTGGGCAATGCCTGGTCTAATTGATTTGCTAATTGGCGTTAGTCTGTTCTCTCAACTGTTGTTATCAAATAAGGTAATCACCCCCGATTTTCCAGTCGCAATTCAAACCACATTAGGCTATGTTTTCATGGGTGACGCTCCAGTAAATTCTCAATCAAACACCACTTTAACTTTCTGGGCTACGCACGAAATTGAGAATTTAATTAAAAAATTCTGGGAAATCGAAGATATCGGTTCGTAACCGGTTCACAGCCTCGAATAAAAGGAAACTGAGAATATTTTTAAAAGCACCACAACTCGCCTTGAGGACGGTTCTTATGAAGTGGCTTTGCCATTCAAAGGCAACCCGTGTGACTTAGGTGATTCATTGCAAGCTGCGCAAAATCGGTTTTATGCACTAGAGAGAAAATTTAAGCATCTGCCAGAATTAAAACCGCTCTATGATGAAGTGATCAGAGAACATATTCACAAAGGTTATCTATCTCAGGTAGAAGCTTTACCGTCAGAAAACGCGTACTACATTCCGCATCACGCAGTTAGGCGTGAGGATAAAATGACCACGAAAGTGAGAGTGGTTCTTGACGCAAGCGCAAAAGCAAAAAATGATTTATCTTTAAATGACATTTTACACACGGGACCGAGCCTACAAATTTTTGCATTCTTCTGAATTTACGCCTTTTTCCTATCGCAATTTCCGCCGACGTTCGTCAAATGTATTTATGTATTGTTCGCAAAGAAGATCGTCGTTATCAACGAATTTTATATAGATTCGTGGCATTTGGCCTTAAGTGCAGCCCGTTCTTAGCCCTTCGAGCAATCAAACAGTTAACGTTAGATGAAGGCGCTCGCTTCCCTATGGCAAGGGATATTATCAATCGTGACGTTTATGTAGACGACATCGCTAGCTCTGCTTTAAATGAGCAAGAAGCTATCCGCGCGGCTGGAGAGTTGATTGAGCTCCTCCAGTCAGGAGGATTCCAACTCGCTAAGTGGGCATCCAATTCCAACAAAGTATTGGAAAACATTCCATTGGAACTTCGTTTGTCGCAAAGTGTAACTTTCGATAGTGATGCATCGCTAAAAATCCTTGGGCTACGCTGGCATCCTTTGGATAACATTTTCGCATTTGAAGTCACTCCAGACAATCGAACTTGTACAAACGCAATATTTTATCATCTGTCGCTAGACTATTTGACGTGATGGGTCTGGTGGCGCCTATAATTGTACAAGCCAAGCTTCTTATAAAGGAGCTGTGGATTTTAAAAATCGATTGGGACGAAATCCCACCAACGAGTATATAACGCCAGTGGCAGCAGTTCAACGCGGAATTGCCGTCAATATCGTCAATTCGTTTTCCACGTCATGTAGGAGTCGCAGAAGGATGCACGTTAAAACTCATTGGGTTTGCAGATGCGAGCGAAAAGAAATACGGAGCAGTGATATACGCTCAGGTGACCACTCCTGAAAACCGAATTGAGGTTCAATTAGTTTGCGCCAAATCAAGGGTAGTAGAATTATGCGCAGCATTATTGTTATCGCAACTGTTGAAAAGGGTAATTGATAATTACTCCGCGAGGTTTATTGTTCATTCAATATTTGTCTTTTCTGATTCGACTGTAACTTTAAGTTGGATTCATTCATCACCTCACTGCTGGCAAACCTTTGTTGCCAATCGTGTAGCAAAATTACACGAAAATTTGCATAATAGTCATTTTTATCATGTCGCAGGTGCTGAGAACCCTAGCGACTGTCTGTCGAGAGGTATGCTACCATCACAATTGATGGCAAATGATATTTGGTGGAATGGTCCAAAATGGCTTTGCCAGCCGCATTCCGAGTGGCCTATTGCGCCATTTAAGCACGCTAATTCGGAACAGTTACCGGAATTGAAAACCAATCAGTATGAACCACCAATTACTTTTGGCATGTGTTCTCGCGTAGCTGATCCACCAGAAATCAAAACTCGCAACCTTGAAGCGCTTGTATCATCTCAAATTGTACCTAATTCAATTATTAGCAAATATTCATTTATTATTAAATTACAACGCGTAGTCGCATGGATAATGCGTTTCATTAATAATTGTCGTAAACTTCCTGGTATGGGTAATACAAATTCAACTTATCTTAGCTCTCGTGAATTAAATGACTCGCTTTTGAAAATCATACGCATCGAACAGGAAACATATTTTTCTATCGATATACGTAACATGCGAAATAACGTTCCATGTTCAACGTACATTCTAAACTTCAAACCGTTTCTTGATAGCCACGGTATTATCAAGGTGCGCGGTCGACTCAAGTACTCAAATCTGTCATACGGAAACAAATTTCCCATCTTATTACCGAAAAGCTGTATTCTAGCTTATTTAATTATAGGTTATTATCACAAACTATATTTTCATGTAGGCCCGCGAAGTCTTCAATTCACTATTCAGCTGAAGTTTTGGATAATGGCGGCACGAAATAAGATTCGTTCACTACTTTCGAAATGCATTGTTTGCATTAAAATAACGTCTTCAGCATTACCACCTCCGTTAATTGCTGATTTACCACATGAATGTCTAAACTGTGATACAGGGGTATATCTAAAATAGAAATACTTATTCTATTTCAATTTTTTTGTTTTACTTGGCGACCATTGGGGTCTTTGCCTTCCATTGATGTTATTTTATTTCTTTATATTTTTGGATGCTTATGCTCAATTTGTTGTATTTTCAAACGTCAATTGTTCATTGAATCCTATCGCATCGCGTTTCTTTTTTTTTTGTTTTTGTCTTTTTCTTTTGACCACTTGGTCAAGGCGGGGGGGGCATGTTCGCGCCTTTATTGTTACACGTGGTTCTTTGGAAATACCTCTTATGTGCCCTCCGCCTCAACAGTTCAGCTGAATTCGCCTCGCCGCAAGGGACACAAGTCCTAAGAACCGCACCGCTTTGACAGTTATAATAATCAAACCGCAAACAGAACTTTTAAACCGCAGCTATTCGCAAGTACCATCGCCGCGCGTCGCCTATTCTCTTCCAAAATCCATTCCCTTCCAAAATCTCTCCAAACTAACATACCTACCTTTCCAGTGAACACTGAACGAAGAGGGAAGCAGTCTGGGTAAGTGCGATTAAAATATAATAAAATAGATAAGAACCGCATACAGTCCACAACATACCGCAGCATTTGATCCCTCGATCCATTGAGAGGTAACATTTGCTACCCGCCGCAACAATCCAATTTAATGTAAATCTGAACGTAATGGAATCTTCACACATAATAAAAATGATTACAATACATATAATAACAAAATTTAATAAGTATTAAAGTTTACTTTGCTTTATTAGTAAGTGACTCGCGTGTTTTTTGTCTTTTTTAGACCATTTTTTACCTGCCTACGCCCTCCTTGTGCCATCTCAACGCCCCTTAATTTTCTCTGGGTCTTCTACTGCCCCCCTGAAAGTCAAGGGGGCGTTGTCGCCCACGTTGAGAACCTATGATATACACTGTGCACGCGTTTAAAACCGACTTACGATGTGTTTAAAAAGCAACTAGGTGTTTTAAAAATCAAAGGAATAACCGAAAGAACAAGTTAAACAAAACCGTAAATAAATAGACAAACTGAAGTACTTTGTCGCAAAACACGTTCGCAGAGTTTTTTTTTTATGATTCATTTGAACTAAAATAAAAATTCAGAGAAGTGTCTTTCCGATAGTTTATTGATTTGTTTTACTGCATGATTATATGATTTGAAATGTATAATACAACATTTTGTTTGAAAATTAAACAAATCTGTCAACGACCAACGGTATAACCTTATATTAATTAAATAAACTTTTTTTTCAAAATTTAAAACATAACTTTACTAGATAAAATAACAATCTTTCGAAATAAAGCTATATATTTTTTTAAATTAAATTTCGTCTATATTGTCGAAACTCAATCGAAAATCTGGAAACAGAAAAATCATATCCCATGATTTTGAGATCACGGCCAAAAGCATTGTCGTGATTTATTTTTGGGGCATCGGGTCATGTTGCGCTTCCTCCTTCTTTAGCCAACGATTCGTGCAGCGTTACAGTTTCCATCATCAGGACAGATTGTGTGTTGATGTAAAAGGGATACCGTGTGTGCACCCTAAATCTTTTAGGGCTGGTATTTCAGCAAAATTAATACTTCTTACAATTTTATGCTTTGAGCATAATAAATCATGATTCTACTTATGAATCAAATTAGTCACTAGTAGTAGATTTGTTCCGTGCCGCAATTTGCAGGAGGGCTGGCAGCTGGTATGGTCGATCGATAAAACCATAATACGATATTGACCTAGTCCGTCATCTATGGTCAGTCAATCAATCAATATTTGCAATCACGGTCAACAATTGGAGATATTCCAACCGACTCTGTGTAGTATCAGATAAGTTTCGGTTTTGTCAAAATACGCATTTATATAATGTCGTTCGTTATGCAAAGTTACTGGCTTATTGATGAACGGAGTTCAACTAACGATAAAACGACGCTTTTAGAATTGAAATAAGTCATATACGAGTCTCTTACGCGATTAATAGGTAGACTTAAATAATTCAACTAAGATGCGACCAATTTAAAGTGGTTGAAAAATGATCAACTACCTAATTAACTAATGTCAAAAAGTAAATAGGGACTGCCGATTTTTTTATTTTTTTTTTACAGTGAATACCGCACAAGAATCTCAACTGCTCCCATCTGGAGCCAGTGAGACTATGGCATCCCCAATTGGGGTATGTTGTGAGGCTTAAGGTAGTGGGGAGGAAAAGGAGGTGGGGAAGAGGAAGGTTGGGAAGTACCTGGCTATTCAGATCTGGTCACTAAACACGGCTAAAGCCATTTTCAAGCAACGTTTCAATTCTGAATGGTGGTCTTACACCAGGGCGATACTGATAGTATCTTCCACTCTGGAACATGCCGCAAATATACTATATATTATTTTAAATGAATTAATTGTGAAATAACACAAATTAATCAAATAAAACTTATTTGCGCATGCCGGGTTCGAACCCGCGACCTCCGTATTGTGAGTCAAGAGTCTTACCCACTGGACTACGGAGGTCGTCATATTTAGGTTAATATTTATGCCGATGCATATTTAGGTTAATATTTCAATTCAATATTGCCTAATTATTAATATTTTTCGTTTAAAGTTTTGGGATGTGAATTCATAAACAGGTCCGCCAATGTTGCCAGCGTATATCAATTTCTTATTTATTTCCTATCAATATCGGTTAGGTTATCAACGGTGAAAGCATTTTAGAGACATCAATATAAAACGATTCGACATCGTAAAATTATCGATTTCAGCGCTAGAGATCCTGTCCAGCGATTCCGTATTTTGTGAGATCGTTATTGGATAACGGACGTTATATCCTATCAGATTGTTGTTTGCTTTTTACGGAATCGCTAGGCTGGTCTGCGTGGTTCTTTGCAATCAATATTCATTTATGTTTCTGAATACATGTTTGTTGTTGCATGTTAGAGCACAAAGCGTAGTCTAATTAAATAAATAACTTACCCGCAGAGAGCTATCCAAAATCCTGGAACTTTAAACTTAAAACTAGCACATTGTTCGGGAGCATGTAGCACGTCTGTGCGCAAACCACTTCATAAGATGAAATTATTTCAGACGAATAATTAAATCAAACATCAGCTGTTCATTGACATATGAACTTCTATCATCACATCTATTTCTAGCAACAACAGGAATCAAAATTGATGTAGCTACCGCGGTAAAAGAAGCCACCGACCGCAGGTGATGTATTTATTGTTTATCATTGAAGAGGATAATGGAGGAATGCAGATCCCGCCAATGTCTGGAAATTAAATAAAAAGGCACTTTCTATATGAGAAAAGTGTGGAAAAGCTGAATAAAACAAAAATTAAGGCGCGCTCGGCAAAATTGAGGGAGATACAACCGTTCAAAGTATTTAAAATTTCACTTCGCGAACTGATATTGACAGTCCGCCCGCCATTTTGTTATAACCTAATACGCTAAACATGGTTTGTGATACAAAAAAGTGCCCCTTTATAACGCCTTCTCGCGTCAAGGCAAGAAAAACATCCCAGATTTCAAGTGGTTTAGCGGCTACGCTAGGTTTGAGTAACATGGTTTGTGATTCTGGCGTACTATTAATTCTGTATTAGGTCTGGGATCCAACATAAGCAGTGAAAAAATGGCGAACGAACTGTCAATATCAGTTCGCGAAGTGAAATTTTAAATACTTTGAACGGTTGTATCTCCCTCAATTTTGCCGAGCGCGCCTTAATTTATTTTTTATTCATCTTCTCCACACTTTTCTCATCTAAAAAGTGCCTTTTTATTAAATTCCCAGACATTGGCGGGATCTGCATTTCACCCGAAGATAATAATAATCATCTAAACGAAAATATGAAAGAGAACAAGACACATTGGAGGGGACCCACCACTTTCCCAACGGCGTTATAAGGAAACATATGGTTTCCTCCTTCACCGCACACGTCAAGACTCTACTTTTTTTGAACGAAGCTACATTTATTTGAACGACTCTAGACCCTCCAACAAGACACAGACAAAACAGAAAAATATAATGGTCGCAACTGGCACACGAACCCAGAACCTCTCGTCTATCCGGGACGTGCGTTTACCAATTCCGCCATTGCACACTACTGTCAAACGGTCGTAATAGCCAATCTCATATTTCAAATTTTAGAATTTACAATATTATCTTCAACTCATTTATTTTCCATATTATGGGCAACTACCCTTTTTATTGGAAACAATCATTCTAAGAATTGGTTTGTATCCAATCCAGTCATAGAAAACAGAACAAGATAATGGGCGCAACTGGGATTGGATACAAACCAATTCTTAGAATGATCGTTTCCGATAAAAAGGGTAGTTGCCTATGGTATGGAAAATAAATTAGTTAAAGATAATATTGTTTCGGCTATTATGACAGTTTGACGATAGGGCGCAATGGCGGAATTGGTAAACGCACGTCCCGGATTGACGAGAGGTCTGGGTTCGAGTCCCAGTTGCGACCATTATCTTTTACTGTTTTTTCTGTGTCTTGTTCTCTTTCATATTTTCGTTTAGATTATTATTATTATTATCTTCTTCTTCAATGATATATTACATTGATGGGAATAAACTCCAAAAGTTATAAAATGAGAGTTTTTCTTATAAAAATTGAATATGTATTTTTTGTTCCAATTTTGGAGGTGGGTATGGGTGCTGCCACCTCGGTAACCATTGATTCGTAGAGGTTCCTACGTTTGGTGACTTAGCCGGGGTGCCCGTATTCATCTGCTGCGTGATCGGCTGCCCATCTGGACCGGATCCAGAGAGGCGGTTGAGGAAGACTTTTTGACCTCTCCAGCCGGACTCACTAGAATCGATGGGTCAAGGCGACGGACGACGGACTTTGCACTGCAGTGGGAGGGATGGATTCATACATACGTCCGGACACAGTAACCCCCAGATTACTACTCATTACCCGATCTCGAATTCTTCTCCTTCCTTTCCTTAAAATACCCTCTACACAGTATCCCCAAAGGTGACATAGGCACAGAGGGAAATTATTTTCCTCGGGGCCATTTCCTGTGGAAAAAACACATATTCTATCCCAACAAACAAAAAAATCAGTGGGATCGTAGCTCGTAACTCGTAGCAGTCCCAATTTGGGAAAATTTGTGATCAGGAGACGAAGATTAAAAGAGAGGTCGGGAAAGTACATGGCGATTCATATCTAGTCACTAATTATTTCATCACCTTTCAAAAAAAGTTTTAAATTTTCAGATGAGTTCAGAAATATTTCGTTTATTTCAATTTTGTTGCACATTGGAAATATTTTGAAATTCTGATGGCCGAGGTCTGGGGGGTTAAATATAATACACCTACCTTTTCGCTTATAATAATTTCAATTACAATATATAAATTTTACTTTGCGTGTCTGCGTAAATAAATTAATCAAATCGGGCCATTAAATTACACAAATATCGTAATATAAATATCAAAAAAGATTAAAGATAACTAACTTTGATTTCGATGTTATGGTCCTGCTGATGAGAGTTCCATTGTAATAGAGACTGTTGCGGTCAACCAGCGGTCAATCATCGTTTATTACGACTATAGTGTAGGTACCCAAGACATAGGTAGGAGAATCTTCGCGTGAAACATTTATTTACCAATTAAATCATCTCAGAAGTGAGCACAATCCTTCCTTAAATCTGGTATTAATAAACTATAACGGGAGGGGGAGGGGAATCCAGTATGGGGGAGGGGAATCCAGAATGGGGGAGGGGAACGTAGAAGGGGGGAAGGCGGGGAAGGTGGAACGGGAACATGGGCGGGAACGGGAACGCATGGGAAAGAATGCGATACAGATGGGAGAGGGAGGTGCGGGACGAGGGATAGGCAGAGAGAGGGCTTTCAAAGGAGACATAATAGCAGTAGGGGATAGCAGGGGTAAATTAAATTAATAATACCGATTAAATCGTCCCGAGAGAGAGTTGCGAACGTGTCGCTTGCCAGAAGTGAGCACAATCCTTCTTTACATCTGGTATAGTATCGAAACCATTTTTCATGTAGGAGGGGGGGGGAATCTAGAAGGGAGGAGGGGGTGAAGGAGGTTCGTGGTAGGGGGGACGAGGGAGAGGGGAAGGCGAGGAAGGTGGAACGGGAACATGGGCGGGAATGGGAACGCCAGGGAAAAAACACGATACCGAGGGGAAAAGTGATGCGGGATGAAGTAGGGGCAGGGGGAGGAATTTCAAAGGAGACATAATAGCGGAAGGGGATAGCAGGAGGTAAATTAAATTAATAATTACCGATTAAATCGTTCCGAGAGTGAATTGCGAACGTGTCGCTTGCCAGAAGTGAGCACAGTCCTTCCTTACATCTGGCATAGTATCGAAACCATTTTTCATGCAGGAGGGGAAGGGGAATCTAGGACGGGGGAGGGGGGTGAAGGAGAGTGAGGTTCGGGGTAGGGGGGGCGAGGGAGAGGGGAAGGCGAGGAAGGTGGAACGGGAACATGGGCGGAAACCGGAAGGATGGGAAAGACTACGATACGGAGGGGAAAGAGTGGTGCGGGATAAAGGAGGGGCAGGGGGAGGGATTTCAAAGGAGACATAATAGCAGGGGGTAAATTAAATTAATAGTTACCGATTAAATCATCCCGAGAGTGAGTCGCGGACGTGTCGTTTACCAGAAGTGAGCACAATCCTTTCTTACATCTGGAATAATATCGAAACGTGCTGGAGGGGTGTTAATTCAGGAGGGGTGAGGGGGGCGAAGGAGGTGAGGTCCTCGGGAGGGGGGCGAGGGAGAGGGGAAGGCGAGGAATGGAATATTTATTTAGAGAGGGACAACCAAAGAATATGTGATCTAAAGTTTCCACATCTAGACCACAGAATGTACAATCGAGAGTTAAGGACGTGAATTTTCAAAAGGTGAGAAGTAACGAAAAAAAATCCGATTCTCTTTCGAATAACTGAGGAATTTTTTTTTTGGAAAAATGACGGAATTGTTGATACAGTCAAGGGCGTCGCCAAGGGGGGCAGGGAGGGGCAGCTGCCCACCCCTAGAGATTCTAAAAAAGTTGCAACGCAGGAAGGAAACGGTGCAACTCGAAAAAACGCCTTTCAACTACATGCGGCTGCTTCCAGAATTTCGTTTATGCTTGGTATTACTTTGATAGTAGGGTATGTCAATTATTTCAACTTTTGAATTCGGAAACACCGGGGTCTCAAAAGTTGCGTGTTACAAATAAAATGAGAACTGCATTTAAAAAAAAAATTTAAGTGGTTATTAAGCCCGCTAAAATGTATTTAAAATCAGAAAACAAACCTAAAACATTTAAAAAAATAACTAACTAACTAACTAACCATCACGCCGTTTCCCCGCAGGGGTAGGCAGAGAGGACGGACCGCCAAACAACTCGGACGGACGGACTGCCAAACAACTTTAAAAAAATATATTTTAATTAAATTTTTTCCAATAATTTAAACTTTTAACGTTTGTTTGTTAATAAAAAATGCATTTAGCTGACAAAAATAAAGAAAAAAATTTGCTTGTAATAATTGTTACCCTTTGTGCTATGCATAAAAATCTTGTCTAAACTTTAGTTTATAAATTAAAAAAAAATAATAATTAATATTTAACGTATTAAGTATTTCCCCAATAAATGCAGACATAATTTGTCTCGACGCTACCTAGCGAGGGATTTAACACTAACAATGTCTTCCTTGCAAAAATAAAGTTGGTTGTTTTCAGCTGGAAAAAAAAAATATAACAAGCAGTAATTGTTGAATGAAACACTAGTATATATTGAATTATTTGGCGGGTATTTGATAAGCCCCCATAGCTCAGTGGTCAGAGCATTCGACCGGCAATCGGAAGGACACGGGTTCAAGTCCCGTTGGCGGCAAGTATCTTTTCTCGGAAGATTTTTCAATGTAAATGAGTGTTTCAGGCTGACAATTATTGCTTGTAATAATTGAAAAAAAATCAAGTGTATGAACACAAGTAAGACAACAAGAATACTGATTTCATCCAGAGGCGTTATTTTCCCCTTTTATATTTTTAACAAACACATCACATATGTTTAAAAAAAAAAATCTTTTTGCGTTCTTTATACTGCAGTTATGGAATAAAAATTAAGTTTGGTACAAAATATAAAATATGGATCCTTTATTTTATTTTTTATCCAAATCACGAAATCTATTTTTTTTTTCAAAACTTCCGACCATTTTAGCGGGCTAATAGTGAACAATAATTTCATTTATTTTTACGTTTTCGAATAGCTACAGATCATACGAAACTTTTGAGACCCCGGGCGTTTAAAAATAAGACCATTTTTTTCTCTCTATGGAGAGCGACACAAGCTATTTGATAGCCCAATACTCTGCTTTGATGGAACCTGTTGTCAACGCACTCTAATCCATAGCTTTGGACATGGTCAAGGCCTCGCAACACGTTAAACGAATTTCGCAATTGCTTAAGAGCCACCGTGACAATCCCGAAAGAGTCACAGATGAAATTATTAAGGATGCTACTGTTGTTGCGGAGAAAGTCGGCCTGGAGGAGGACATCACATCAATGCCGCGCATTGTTGGCAAACAACGTCATCGAAGCAATCTCCCAGCAGAAAGCCCTTCAGAATACTGGAAAAGATCATTAATAATACCATACTTAGACTATATTATTACATCTCTTGAAATACGCTTTGATGAAGAAAATACTCCATCATTTGATTTATCTAAATTACACCCCGCGCAAATGCAAACATCAGTCGAAAGTCTCACAGAAACTTGTGAAACCATCGCTCAATTTTATAATTTACCAAACATAAAAATTTAAGTCAAGCTTTGGCAGCAATTCTGGCATAATAAACCAAACCTAACAAATCGAACCGTTGTTGATATCCTAAAAGAGGCAAAAATCTTCTTTCCCAACACGGAAAAAGCGTTGAAAATTTTGATCGCTCTTCCGTGCACAACGTGCACGGTAGAGCGATCGTTTAGCAGCCTCAGGAGACTTAAAACTTGGCTAGAAGCACTATGGGACAAAATCGCCTCAATGGTCTGGCCATGATGAGTGTACACAGAAAACTTATTCATGGAAACTTGGAAGATTTTCATAATAAAGTGTTAAAGAAGTTTACAAAAAACCCCCGAAAATTATTATTATTTTTTTATTTTTTATTAGTATTTAATTACATAGTAGATATATTTGATGTACCCCCTTAATTAAGCAAGGCTTGTGTGTATGGGGGGGTGTTATTGTATTGCTTTTTTTATATCATTCAGTTTATTTATATCACATTTAAATTACCATTTAAACGAAGTTTTCAGTATAATTTTTAAGGTGAGTTTTAAAATTTTTTATATTGGTATTCATGTTTCTAATTTTTTCTGGTAATGAATTAAAAAAATTTGCTCCGAGATATTTATGACTCAATTGTCCAATTTTTTTTTTACATTTTGGAGTGGGAAGTATTGATGTTTGTCTAAGACTTCTGTTATTTTTAAATGGTGCAACTTGATTTTTAATATTATCTTTATAAATTTGTAATGTTGCATTAAAAGTATAATGCACTTAATTTTCTGACTTTAAATTGTTTGAATAAAAGTTCTGACGAATATGAGTAGGGTTTTTTTTAAATTGTTTTTATTATTAGTTTTTGTGATATGTAAATTGTTTTTGTTTGATTTGTATATGTACCGCCCCATCCTACAATGCCGTATTGTATAATTGATTGACAGAAAGCGAAGTATGTGGTTCTAAGTAATTTTTCGTTTAAAATATCTCTTAAACATCTAAATATATATGTTAGTTTCCTTATTCTGTTGTTCAGAATATTTATGTGTGGAGACCATTTTAAACGCTGGTCTATTGTTATGCCCAGGTACTTAATATCAGTTTTGCTTTCTATTTTTGAACATGATATATTACATTTGTGGTTTTCTGTATTTGTCACAGAGTGGATTATTAAGTTTATTTCTTTAGGTGTTCCTTGTTTTTTAATGAAAAATGGCAAATAATAGGTTTTTTAGAATTTAAAGTCAATAGGTTTTTATCAAACCATAATTTTAGTGCATTGATATCTGTATTTGCCATTTTGTTTAATTCAGACCAGGTGTTTGCTTTTAGTAGTAGGACTGTGTCGTCAGCGTAGGAGACAATGTCTCCATATTTAGAAATATTGAATATATCATTGACATATATAATAAATAACAATGGTCCCAAAACTGTACCTTGGTGTATTGAAAAATCGCTATATTTTGAATCGCTGACTTGATTTAGTAATTTTACTTGTTGTGGTCTTTCATGTAAATAACTAGCTATCCATGCTAAAACTTTCCCATTAATTCCTATAGATTTTAATTTATTTATTAATTTTTTATGTGATATGCTGTCGAAAGCTTTTTTCAAGTCTATAAATATTCCGATACATTTTTTATCGGAATCTAGGGCCGTATATAAATAGTTGGTTATTTTTGCTATCGCGTCGTGAGTACTTGTATTTTTTTTTTGAAGCCGAATTGATTATCATTGATTATTTTATTTTCATCTAAGAATGTCCAAATTTGTTTTTTTACAATTTTCTCATATATTTTTGATATATTTGATAGAAGGGAAATCGGGCGGTAATTTTGTGGGTCTTTAGGACAGTCTGTTTTATAAATGGGAGTTATAATTGCTCTTTTGTAATTATTGGGAAATTCGCCATTTGCTAGACTTAGGTTTATTATATGTGTTATTGGGAGAATTAAGTATGTTTTCATCGCTTTTATTGTCTTAGCATCTATGTTATCAAAGCCGGGGGGCAGAACCTCCTTTTATGTTTTAATAACCTAATCTTTGTCGACCCTTATATTAAAATCTGGTTATTACAAAAAAAATACACTGTACACTTATTCAAAATCAACCTCCCAAATTATTTTCATTGAATTTTTCTAATAAATGTAATACCTAACTTATTTACAAGTTTTATTTATTGTACAGTCAAGAGCTCGTGTAGCTTTACATGTTGGACTCTGTATCGTTTATTACAATCGCCGTAGATGTAAGGATCATATTACAAGTGAAAAGCTTCATGTGCTCTCGACTCGAGGGTACTCTTGGGAAACCGGCTAAGGGACGCGGGTGTTTGGGCCAGGCCGCTCGCCCGCTCATTCTCGCCGGGACTGCCCCGTGATAGTGAGACAAACTGCCCCCGATATATTTCTTTTTATATATTTTCTTTGGTTTTAATCATACTTTGGTTTTAATCCCTGTAAATATTTTTCTTTTTCTTTATGATTTCATTCTAACCAAATGCTGAACCAACAGGCGAACACATCTATGATGTGTCTTTATCTTGTTAATTACTGCAAATGTAAGTATGCATACATTTTTCATTTTCATTTTCATTTTTCATCATGCATGCAGGGACATTGGACGGTCTAGATTCGTTTTAAAATTAAACGTAGCTTCCTTTTTACAACAAAAATTAAGAGTCCTACCGTGTGCGGCTAAGGAGGTTAAACAATCGGTTTCCTCACACAACCGTGGGAAAATGGGTCCCCTCCAATGCTCTCGACTTTACCTACAATTCATACTTTTCTTATTCTCCATATCAACTTGCCCCCCCCCCCCCCCCCCTGGGCTATCGGCTGGCGACGCCCTTGGATACAGTTAGAACCTTGTTAGAAAGAATTTCCGTCAGAATGCTGAATTAGATTAAAAGCTACGTTACGAAATTGTTCACAAATTTTATTTTTATTTTATATTTTACATTTCATAGTACCATCCAATAATGTTGTCCTCACTGGGTGGCTTACCCGTGCTTAGGCCCCATTTTATTTTGATAAAATATATAAAGTTGGTAATGAAAAAAAAAATAAAATTCAAATAAATTTTATAATTAAAATCGAATAGTATTAAGGTGATCCAATAGTCCAGGAAAAAATCGAAATCGGAATTCACGCCCTTTTATGGGAGGAGTTTAAAAATACTCGAGAAAAGGCTTATGGAAAGGTTGGAAAGGGTATTTGAGAGTTTTTTTTACAAGTTGATTTCGAAAAGGCCTGTAAAAAACATTAACTCATTTTTTACGCATTGTTTATTGTAATAAAACAGAATTTTAAAATTGATTTCATTATAAAATAAACTGAATTCGTTACATTAAACAATAAAACCATATCCGAAAAGGGGTTTATAAATAGGAGAGTTTGGACTTAAAAGTGTTTTTTACAGACTTTATATTTTATTTTTTTATAGGCTTATTAAAAGACTTATAAAAAAACTGACCGATATTTTTAAGGGACAAGGTATGTTCTATACGCATTATTTAATTGAAGCATCTATAATACTTCTAAGCGCTCAAATTTTCAAAACAAAAACGTATGATTTTGTGTGATTTTGCATTATTTACTATGGCTTCATCGTGGTTGGATTTCAGAACCCGGCTTTAAGTGCATGTCTGACTTCACGCCGCTATACGCACCGCTCCACAAATAACATCTGTGTACGTGGAATTTCAAACAAAGCTACCGTTGTAATTCGGTTTCGAATTCAAGAATTCGTCAAAAGATGTGGGCACTTCCGTCAGCAGGTCGGATGGGGACTTGCCCCCCTGCTAGGAATTTGTGAATATGTAGTATCTCTCCGGATATGGAAAGATTGACGATAATACTTAGTTGTAATCACGCGGCTATATATTATATATGACGTCGTGACCTGTCCCGGTTACTTTTTCCCGGTGACCAGCTATCACTGGATGAAGGTGGATCCGAGGAACGGGGTATTTTTGGAACCAGTTCCTATTGGATTTGTGAAATGGTCACCAACACTAACTGGGCGATGCCGAACCAAAAACCGCCCACAAGGCCTAGTTAAAATTAATACTAAAGCAAAATTAATAAAATAATTTTTTTTTTTTTTTTTGTTATTAGTTTTTGGGGTATTATGTCGTGTTACGCTACCTCCTTCTTTAGCCAACGTTTCGGACAGCGTTGCGGTGTCCATCATCAGGTCAGATGTGTGTGATATGTGTGGAACAAAAATATTTTTGGCCGTGAAAATCTAAAATCGTATCAAATTAAATTAAATAAATTAAATATAAATAAAATTTTGGTAATGTCTTTTTTTGTTCGTTAATCCATTTTTTAACTTTGTATCTGAATTTAATTTGGTTTTCCTCAATTTTTATTACAGGTGTAAGGCTGTTGAATACTTTTATAGCATGGCACTTATGGTGTTCTTGTTCAAAGCTTATGTTTACCGTTGGAGTTTTTATGTTTTCTTTGTACGCTTGTCTAACTGGTCTGTTAGTGATATTTAGTGTGTGTTGAAATTTGTTTTTTTGTTCAAAAATGTAGTTTAGTAGTGTCAAAAGTATTGGCGTGTACCTAGTACGTCCAAACTGTTGAATATTTGGTTTGTACTTTTCAGTTGCATTACCTGACGACATCCTGGAGACCATTTGCGTATTTTACATGTTAGATAATCATATATTAAATTATTACAAAAAATAAAAATCATATCTGTTTTGTCATTATATTTTTATTCATAAAAAGTTATAAAAGTAACAAAAGTATATGTTAACTTATGAAAACGCATTTCTTAAATTAAAACAAGAAACAAACAAGCAAAAATTTTAACAGTTAAATACTCAATAAATTAAATATAAATTATTACTAGGCGAAGATCAAATTTGAAAGCCTCGTGAAAAAGGGCTCAATTGAACGTAAAGAACTCTACAATTAAATTAATTGATCTTTTCTATAATATTATACATTTAATTGGGTAATTAATTTGATTAATTGAATTAAATTAAATTAATTCTTGAAATATTAATAAATTAAATTAAGGACGGTTGTTCCTTAGAATTTAAAAAATCCATTCCTTCAAATTCAAATTTTACTCTGAAAGTTATATTCAAGATCTGTTATTATTTCGGTGTTGGAATATTTTTCCATATTAAAATTTTGAGGTATATTTTTTTTTAATGAGGGCGGGAAATTTCCAAACCTAACGCTTTATTTATTTATTTTTATATAAGTACATAAAACAGGCATTATGCCCAAAAATTTATATACATGGATGATTTAAATTGCAAAAATTATAACAAAAATAATATCAGTAATAATTAGCTACTCGCAAATAATATGCAAAAGTGAATGACGAACAAGAATGAGTAAAAGGTAGAATACAAAAGAATCACCAACAATTTATTGTTGGCACCTGTGCTGATGGGACAATGATTTAGTAGATACAATATTTCATGTCTTTTGAATAAAGGGCTTCATCACAATATCAGCTTTATACGATTGATGGTAAAATATATTTTTTGAAGTGATTAAATGGGTTATTAAAAATGTCAATTTCATTATTAGAGCAGTCTATAGTGTTATAATGTCTTAATGTTCGTGGTAAAGGGGAGAAAAATCCTGTATTTGTGTGGTAGGTAGATATATAGAAAATATCTTGCATCCTCCTTGTTGAATTTCTTGACGGTGTGTTAATGTTAATTTGGAATAAAATCTTTGGTGTATCAACTGATGCATGTATAATTTTGTGTAGAAGCAATAAATCGGAAAGTTTCCATCTTCCTGTCAGAGAGTGTAGTTTATAGTGTAGAATTCGGTCTTTATACGTTCCCAATTGATCAGATATACCTTCGCGATAAGCACACGGGCTAAATTTCTTTTTATGGATTCGATTCTATAATTATGAATCTCATAATTGGGAGACCAAATAGTGGATCCGTATTCGGGAATACTTCGCACAATTGATTTATATAATGTTAAAGTTAATTCTGCACTTTTAAAGCAATTTGTGATTCTAAGCGTTGATCCTAATATTTGTGACGCACTTTTTGAAATTGTATCTACATGTTTATTGAAGCTAAGTGATGAGTCAAATATCACGCCTAAGTCTTTAATTGAAGTTATGTTTAATAAAGCGACATTGTTAATGTGATATGTGTTTGAAAATTTATTTCTGTTCTTTGTGAAGGAAATTACAGCACATTTGTTTTTATTAAAATACAAATCATTTAGTGTGCACCATTCGTGTAGTGATAATAGGTCTTTTTGCAAATCGATGCAATCTTTCAATGATGTGATTTTTTGTACAGCTTGAGGTCGTCGGCAAATAGGAGATATTTCAAAAAAATTATTCTCGTTGATAAAAATTAAAAATAGCAGGGGTCCAAGATGAGAGCCCTGCGGAATTCCCGATGTTACAGTAAAAATATCCGCGGAGTATCCTCCTACAACTACTTGTAGTTTTCTTTCAGTAATGTAACTCTCAAACCATTTCAGAGTATTTCCACTAATGCCAAACTTTTCCAGCTTCTTGATAAGTAGTGATTAATTTAACTGGTCAAATGCTTTGCAAAAATCCGTGTAGATAGCATCTACTTATAAATGCTTTTCGATGCTATCGCGGATGAATTGGGAGTATACAAGAAGGTTTGTGGTTGTAGAACACCGGGGGAAGAATCCGTGTTGCTCAATGATAATGTATTTACTTACGTGAGCTAGTAGACAGTCATATATTATTGACTCAAATAACTATCCTATGCAGTCAAGTTCAGAGATGGGTCTATAATTTTTTATATCGCTCTTACAACCTTTCTTAAAGATTTTCCAAAAAATACCATCGTGTAGTGATTTGTTGAAAAGCAGGCTGAGTGGTCTGGCAAGGAAATCTCTGCATGTTTTGAAAAAAAATGGGAGGAACACCATCAGGACCTGATCCCTTATTGGTTTTTAAAATCTTACATTTAATTAAAACCGTTATAGGCGAAATATTGATCGTACCGAGGCTTTCATTACAAAAGTTTTCAGGGAATTGTGGAAAGTAGTTTGCATTGGATGGTTTGTAAACCGATTGGAAATGCCTAGAAAAGAGCTCACAGATAACTTGACCTTGGGTAGTCTTTTCGTCATTTAAGTGCATCTCTTTTGGTATATCGGTTGTGTTTTTGTACTTTCTTTTTGCGAATTTCCAGAAATCTTTTGGGTTAGCTTTTAAGTTTTGTTTGATCAAGTCTAAGTGCTTATGGTAACAAACTTTAATTAGATTTTTAGTTCTGGTTCTAATTAATTTGTATGATAAATGATCTAGTTCATTGCCATATTTTTTTTGAAATTTGTTTTTTTCTTTTATCAAAAGAATGAGATCTTGTGAATACCACATAGGGAAGTGTTTTTTTATTCGTTCTAATGGGAACATAAGAAGAAATAATCTGGTAGAGTATGCTGTAAAACTGATCGACAGGTTGATCTATTTTGCCCTGATTGATGAATTCCCAATCAATCTCACAAAGCAAGCCATAGTCGAATCATAATTGTAATCATAATTGAATCATAGTCGGCTTTATAAAAGTTTGGCCTTGAGATGTTGCAGGTCTCTAGATTTGGTAGGAAATTGAAAAGAAAGTTTATTTCTAGAGCAGGGTGATACGGATCTTCTTTGCTTAGTGGAAATGAAGAGTGAGTTACTGATATGTCTTGTTTGTCCGACAAAATGAGGTCCAGTATTTTGGATTGGTGATTATCTACTCCGTTAAATTGTTTAAGATTACAGAATGACAGTGTATCGATGATGTCAGTGGTGATTGTGTTTGTGTTTGTGGTGAAAGGTAATAGATTATTTATTTCATCAGGAATCCAATGAATGTTAGACTTATTGAAATCGCCAAATATTAAAATGTATTGGTTTGGTGTTGTAAGGTAAACATTCCGAAGATTGCTAAAAAATTAGCTTACAATGGATTCTTCTTCAGATGGTGGTAGATATACTGTGCAAATATTTAGCTTGACACTCCTGTTTTTAAGATTTATATTGAGTTGGATCCACAAGTCCTCTGCTTGACATTCCCAGTGCGCTATCCTCTTCGCCTCTAGTTTTTTTGATACAGCAACCATGACTCCTCCTCCATCTTTTTTTGTCTTGTGTATTCTATCCCTCCGAAATACTTCGTAACGGCTATCCACTGATTTCTGGTCATAGATAGATTCCTTCAGCCATATCTCCGTTAGACTTACTAAATTGTATTCGTTGGTAAGGATGTTTTTGTATATTTCATAAATTTTTGTCCTCATTCCCCTGATATTCATATAAAGGCATTTAATCATTGTAGATTGTATATTTATTATAAATGTTATCGTGTTACCAAATTAACAATTAGTTATCCTTTCAGAAGTTTGATGATTTAAATTGGGCTGTTTATTCAGTAATTCCAGCGTTAGCTGATCTTCATGGGAGATCATTATAATTTTAGAGGCGAAAGACTTCCTGAGGAAGCATCGCCCGTTTCTTGTCCACACAAAAGCGAACTGATGATCTTTTTCGAATTTTTTCGTAAGCCAAAGTATATTCTTTTCTGTGTTGCTGATGAAAATAGGCTCCTTTTTTTGAGTTGAGAACTTCTTCAAATGAGTGGTGTTTAGTTTGTCTTCTTTAAGTTTATGTTTCACGTTGAATGTTTTGAAGGCCGCTAGGAAATTGTCTCGTTTTAGTTGTTTATTGAATTTCACAATTATTGGGCGCACACGTTCATGGGGAGGCACGTCATTAGGAATTTTCGGGTCCCGCCGAATTCTGTAGAAATTGTTAACTTCTAGATCAGCACGGTCGAGTTTGACGGTTGCTCCAATTTCATCTATGATTTCCAGTAGATTTTCATGGTTTTTTCTGGGATTCCTCGAATTTTGATGTTGCATGACTTATTTGAATGTTCAATATCATTTAATTTTTTTTTTAACTTCTCTTAGGGCACTCTCGATAACAAAAATATCGTTTTCATTTTTTTCAACTTTTTTAATTTTTTTATCCATTTCATGAATTTGTTTGGAAAAGTCGTCGATTTTGTTTGCACAATAATCAATTGTAGCCTTAAAGTCCGTGAAATCTTTTCGTAGCTCTTTAAATTCTTGCTTCATTTCCATAACTTGTGTTGATCTGGTCATTTTGGCCCTTTGCTTCTGTCAGTGTGATTGATTTTGTATTTATTTAATGAATGTTTGACGCTTTACGATTTCCTAGCGCTCAATGCTGAAATTGATCAGATTGCAGAACATTCCATTGCTTGAAATTAATACGTATTAGCAATTAAAACTGCATGTAAAATTTTGTTATTCTCATAATATTGTTTCAAAAACATCCTTTTTTTAACTTAGAAAAATTTCCAAAAAAAAATTGAAAATACGTGCTTTTTTATCACATTATAACAATATTTTTTAATAAATTATATCTTTTGCCATGGTTTAAGGTTAAGCCGCCGCTACCCAAATTTCTTGTACATATCCCCCTCAAACATTTGAAGTTTTTAAGCTCTTAAAAAATATATATATGTTACTTTTGAAAATAATATCTATACATTATATGAAATTCCCTCGATAGAAAAAAATCGCATAATATGCTCCGAAAATTATTATTTTCACGTCTGATTCAGTAATTTTATAAGTTACATTTATGAAAAAATTCACAGTATTTCATTAAATGCTATTTTAGACAGCCCTCGCGAGATTTTTGCTCTATTTTAAACGAGTCGTGTTTTATTAAACATTTTCACAATTTTCGTTTCAATTTTACCGTTTTAAATATTAGCGCACTCTCTCCAACGTTCCTAATTACGTATCTCCCCATCTTCTTCTTTTTGAGCCGGGATACGGCGCCTTAAAATTTTTTTTCAAACTTTTTTCTTGAGTAGGAAATAAAACTTCACAAGTCTTCACTCTACATTAAAAAGCATTATCCTGTCTATTTTTGTAAACGGAAAAAAAATCACCGTTAAACATCATCAAATACTCCAGTAATTGCATTTTAAGGAATGACGGTATTTTTCATAATTTTTTTTTAGTATTTGATCTTTGATTGCTTTATATCTAAGAAACTTCAAAGGAATGTTTTAATTTTGCATACCAATAAAACGTAAAATTTTAAATAGTAGGAGTTAAAATATAATTAGCTTGCCTATTGTGTGTAGTTACCTCCTTTATTAAACTGTTATTCCACACTGTCTGGAAATCCTAAGTATTATTGCTATTAACATAATTTATTAATTTCTTACGACTTTATGTCCGGGTTATACCTTCCCCACAGGAAATACTAAACCCTTCCACACACTTTTCCACAAACGATCCAAAGTCCAGGGGTCGGGAACCTGCGACCCGCGAGGCCTTTTGGTGCGGCCCGCCGGCACTTTTGGTGCGGCCTCCTGAAAGAACCACAAAAAATTACACAGAACGGGATGGGTTTTCACGGTGTTTCAGATTCATTTTTAAGACGCTATTACAAAATTGTTACTAGCAATTAGTTTAGATACCAATGAAAACGTGATAAAACCTCCCATTTTACTTTTATTTTAATTAGTATTATTAGTGCTGACGTCACTGCTCTCCATAATTTTCCAGTCATTGTATTGAAATACACATTTGTCCAACATTTCAAGTTATTGGATTATTTAGAAATTTAGACAAATAATTGTTCTGTTTATTGAAACATTATGTAGGCCTAAATAATTCAGTATCAAAAATAGAGGTATCCATATTAGTTTATCTCTATCATTCAAAATATTTAAAAACTTTAAACTGTACAAAAATATCGTAATGCTACTTCCACGGCCAATTCTATTCCAAAATGGCGGACGTCGAACAGCTGATCCGGCGCCGTATCTTATCATTATCAGTTAACTACCGATGTTTCGTTTTCCATCATATTGATTTCGATTCGTAAAACTAAAAAAATAATAATTTCAAACAATTTTTATACCACTCTCCCGTAATAATATTGAAAAATATAATAATAATATAATATAAAAATTTATATATAAAAATGCAAAAATCGGTAATTTTAAATACATGTAGGATTACAAAAGATTTTTTAAATATTTATATTGTGGGATCAGTAGGATTTATAGGTTCAATTAGGAATTCCACAGAGCCGAACCCTCTGATATGAAAATATCTGGAGTCGGTCAATTATTTTCCCATCTGGTCTCTGGTAGGTTGACATGTTGTTCTTGTATTGTTTTGTAATTATAATCCTTATACATATAGTGCAATTGCATAACGTGGATTGACCAGATGATCATTTGGGAAGTGTGTGAAAGGGTTTAGTTTTTCCTGTGGGGAAAATTAAACCCGGACATTTAAATCTGGTGCGTAAATAAATAATTCTACCTAAATACTGTTTTAACTTATTAAATAGTTTCGTAGCTTCTTCCATATAACTGTCATACAAATTGACATCACCTGTTGAAAATAAAAATAAAAAACTTTTGGAGAGTTGTGACGTCACACGATTCACCATACGTACGGTGGTTTTCGGAGGATCTTGAAAAATTAATACTTTGACAATTATCTTAACTATGAAAACCAACTATAAAAATAAAAATAAATATGCAGTTATTTAAGTTAGAAGGTCGTTATTAAAGACCGGATTATATGCAAATGCATATTTAGACCCTTTTCAGCGGTAGTTGCATATACAAGGTGTCCGAAAACTCGTAGTACAAGCGGAAAACTGGTGAATCCTCATCACATTTGGAGTCGATTTTGTAGTATAATTTTTTTTGATTTGAGCTTTCGTTTTCGAGTAAATCGAGTCAGAAGTTGATTTTTTTTTTGGTCAAATTCTTATAAATTATTACTGACGATCATAGTACCTAACTAAAAAAAACTATTTAAAAGAAAACAAACAAAGAAATCCGGATTTAAAGCATTATTTTGAAATTATCCATAATTTTATTCCGTGTTTTTCGGTCATTTCACGGTTAAAAACAGCTGGCCTAATATTATTTTCGCGCTCGTCAGAGTGCAATGCGAAATTTGCTGTCCCTTTCTGCGCTCGGTTCGATGAACACAATTAGAAGAGGTAAGCTACATTTTTCAAAAAAATGACTTGACCTTGAACTGTGAGCTCACGAACCAAATTCTTTACCCGAGAAGCATACGGATGCAAGTCCAAAAAGGTAAATGTTCAGGAGAGCCAAAAAAGTATTTTTTCTGTAACTATGGTCTCATAACTGCTAACCCTGTACAAATCGCAAGTGCGCCCCACGGTTGAATTTGGCAGCCACCTCTGGTCTGGAGCTCCAAAATACCTGAAAAATACCCTCGACTCTGTGCAGAAACGGGCGGTCCGTTTGATAGATTCTCCCATCTTAACAGACGGATTGCAATCTTTAGAGCACAGGCGTCGGGTGGGAATGCTATCCTTGTTCTACCGGTATTACAATGGAAGATGCTCCGAGGAACTAGCATCATTGATCCCTTCGGCCCCGGTGCATAGTCGGGAAACACGCCAAACGCGTGCCCAACATTTGTACACAGTTGACATTTGGCCCTGAGGGAAATTATTTCCCTCAGGGCCTCCTGTGTGGAGTTAATGTAAAAAAAAAAACTTCTTCGGATAACCGTGCTGATAGATAACAAAAAAAGTAATTATTAAATCAATTAGTTTTGTTTTAAAAACGAGCAAATGAATCGAAATATTTTATAGTAAAGCCTTTAAAAATAGTTGTTTAAAAAAAAAACGCTGACTTGAGTCAAACAAAAACATGGACTTGAGTCCTACTGCCTCTAATTGAAGTGGACTATTTTGTTATGACATGTGGTGTATTATAAAAGGAATAAAGTCCATGGTACATCATTCTGCTTCTAAGATAGTTGTTGCATCATGGTAATTGCATCCATATGCAATTTTGAAAATCCTATTTTTCTTCATGATAGGACTCTTTCTGCCACTGATAAACATGATAATTTACTTCAAGTCTGCATCAAATACTCATTTCTTCAAATTTTGGACTTGCATTCGTATCATCCTCGGGTACACAAACAAACATGGTCGCCAACAAAGATGGTCGCATGGTACAGTAGTGTTCGAAACGAATGTGAACAAGGTTATTATCATTTTTTTTAATAATGTAATAATTAGATTGAAAAAAT
This sequence comes from Limnephilus rhombicus, assembly GCA_929108145.2. Lineage (NCBI taxonomy): Eukaryota > Metazoa > Arthropoda > Insecta > Trichoptera > Limnephilidae > Limnephilus > Limnephilus rhombicus. Next base: position 1,247,300 of record OV815282.1, read on the forward strand.
AATATTAAAGCTAATTTTTTCTCCATCGACTACTACCATTTAGACAAGTGCTTAGCCAAAAATCCCCGCCCCTACCCCTCCTTGCTTCCCCCCCTGTGCCCCCACAAACATGAAGAGTGTAAGGGTTTCGTAAATCACGTCCATCTCGATTACTAAACAACATATTGGATTGCAATTTTTTATATTCTCTTTGCTGTAACATTGTCTACAATTAATGTCCAGTTAACTTCCGTCGTAACTTTTACCGTTTGTTTGTAATTCGTATGAAAAGATAAATTTTTTTGGCACGTAATTTTACTTTTTGTCACAGAACTTTTTACGCCGACATTTTATGAAAAAATATTTCCTACAAAAGTTTTAGCTCCTACAATAGTTGATAAAAGGCAGATCGGTCTGTAATTGTTCACCTCATTTTTGTCTCCTTTTTTAAGTATTTGACATCTTTGTTTGTACGCTCAACATTTGTTTTAAGTGTATTTGTGCGGATTTGGCGTAGAGCAAATGACCAGCAGCATGCAAAAAAGGTATCATTTGCTTGACTGTATTAATGTGCAAATTCCAATCGCCGATTCTCTCCGCCAGAATAAAGTCTAGAACCAAATTCACCAATTTAAACTCTTGTAGCCACAGTTTTGAATTTCTACTAGTTTTAACCAAATCTTCACACACTTCTTCTAGTCTTGTCATTATTTCGTTTGTTTTAGTGCACTAAAGCTATGTGGAAATCGTGAACGTGAAATACTCGTGTTAGTGGGGGTTATTCATAATGGAGCTAGTTTATACTTCCAATCAATAAATTAAGTTATAGATTTTAAACTGAAATACTATGGCAACTTGAACTGATACCAGTAAGCATAATCTCACTTCTTCAGTAAAACCAAAATTTAAAACAATTGACAAAAAATACAATTAATGAGTTAAACATCATACATGAGTAGTGCGTTAATGAATCGGCTGCCGCAGAGCGATGCAGAGATGGTGAACCAAGAATTCACGGTTGATATCTGGCGTTTTCTAGCCATAAAGTACACATTAAAATATATAATTTTACAGCTCATAGAAAGGGCTACAATCTTTGTAGGAAACATTTTTTCATAAAATGTCGGCCTAAAAAGTTCTGTGACAAAATGTAAAATTACATACCAAAAAATATACAAATTTTTACCTTTTCATACGAATTACAAACAAACGGTAAAAGTTACGACGAAAGTTAACTGAACATTAATTGTAGACAATGTTAAAATAAAGAAAATAAAAATTGCAACCCGATATGTTGTTTAGTAATCGAGATAGACGCGATTTACGAAACCCTTACACTTTTCATGTTTTGGGGAGGGGGGCGTAGGCGGGGAAGCAAGGGGGGTAGAGGCGGGGACTTCTGGCTAAACACTTGTCTAAATAATAGTAGTCGATGGTGATTCAACTGGTGTTCTACGACATAGGCTGACTGGACTATTAATTATATTCCACCTCCATGGGAGGAATGAATTCATGCGTCCGTCACTCCTGGATACACGGACTCTCAGATTCCTACCAACCCCTCATACCCTTTGTAGGTATACCTCTTTTTGTTTGATGTCCGCAATAATTAACTAATTAACTCTGCAACAATAATGTGAGATCAGTGGTGTATCTGGGGTTCCAGACTATCCCATCCCGCCCCATGCTATCCCATTACGCCCCCCCCCCCGTTGAGGTAAATATGATCACGACAATACGCTTAAAAACTGTTCAAGATGTGGTGAGATTTTGCTGGACTCCCCCCCCCCTATTTTGAGGTCACGTAATTAATGCCCCCTAAGTTAAACTCCCGAACAACATGAGCATTATTTTTGTATGTATATGCACTCGTGAGTAACTTAACAAAAATGCAAATAAGCCGTAAATTTTACCTAGGAATACAAAGGCCGATTAATTCTAAGTGATAAGTTATAGGACAAAATTAAGTCGTACCGTATTTAAACTAGAAAGTTGGTTTCTAATTTCATATTATTGTTGAAAGTTATTGTTTTGATTAAAAGTGAAAAAATAAGTAAATAAACTAAAAAAAATAAGTGAATTAAGAAAATAAAACAATACTCAATCATAAATGTCGTAAGTGAGTTCAAAACTGCAAATTTGGAATGTTAAATAAATTAAAAATAATATTCCCAGTGTTCAGCGCAAATTAAACACTACTGCGTGGGGAACACGATTCGACTGACCATAGCAAGTCAATGGGACACGGTAACTCCCTTATCTGGGTAAATATTTTTTCATGTTTTTACGCAGTTTAGTATGGGTCTTGATATCGTTAACACCCCTTTGTGTTTTCAAACTTGAAAAGTGAATATTTGTGAATAACAGTAATTAATTTCGCTGGTTTTTAACAAACTTTTGGGGTATTTTCATATTGAGAATATTGTGGATTATAATGGAATATACCAACGCATGTTAATGCGTTTTTTGTGATGTACCAATGACATGTTGTGTTTTTTGTGATGTACTACCTACCTAGTGTTTTTGGATTAAGGAACGTTACAACATAATGTAAGTTTAGAACACACCTATGCTAGTAATTTTTCTCACAAGGCTTGTTCGTTGTTCGAATTGATCCAGTACTAAGTAAAGTACCTAGCGAGAGAGTTTTAGAGAGCATCTTCGCTCTAAAATCATGAGATTTCCGTGTATCGGAAAAAAACTTTAACCCTCATATAGCCGATTTTTTTTTTTTTTTTTTTTTTAATTTTAAATGTAAAAATGCTTAAATTGAATATCTTTATGTTTATTTGGGTTCTCTTTGTGATGCAGGTTCACCAGTTTTCCGCTTGTACTACGAGTTTTCGGACACCGTGTATACACGGAGTACACAGAAAGAAAAACTGCCAAATGTCCTTTTACAGTTTGGCAATTAAGTGTAGAAAATAAATTATGGCGCTGCGATCGTTTTTGTAATTATTGTCTTCGTCCTCGTGTGATTCTTCTTCTTCCGTATCTTCGTCGTCATCTAAACGCAGTTCATCGATATCATCATATATAGTACTGCCTCATGCATAATATTCTGCCTCAATTTTCATCACGTGTTTGCAACAATTTTTCCAATCATCAGCACTTATGCTATCACATATTTTATTATTATTATGCCCATTTTTCGTTTTCCCGGTGTTTCAAATTTTCCATCTGCCTTTTCCCCTTCCTTGACGATTCGTCTTACCGTTGTTTCAGATTTACCTGTGTGTGAAAAACATCATTAAAATTATTATTATAGAAGGTAGTTTTAAAAACACACACTAGATAATATTCACTTAGAAAGAAAAAAAGAGAAAACGAGAAAAAGTAACTTTTCTACGAGTTTAAAGAAGTTGCATATTATTTTTTTTTATTGAGTTATTCCCTTTTTCCTGTGGCCGCATATTAACTGTCAAATCGAAATGTCAAATTCGAATTTTTTAACATAACCTCAAATCAGCTTGTAATTGTTATTATCGCTCGAAAATTGGCATAAATCTTGTAATACTAATGAAATTTATTAAACAAACTATACTAATTATTATTTTTTAATTTATAAACTAACGTTTAGACAAGATTTTTATGCATAGCACAAAGGGTAACAATTATTACAAGCAATAATTGTCAGCCTGAAACACTCATTTACATTGAAAAATCTTCCGAGAAAAGATACTTGCCGCCAACGGGACCGTTGGCGGCAAGTATCTTTTCTCGGAAGATTTTTCAATGTAAATGAGTGTTTCAGGCTGACAATTATTGCTTGTAATAATTGTTAAACTATACTACGTACCAGTCATTTCTGCAGTTCGTTTGTAAACATCTTCTAAATCAGACAAGCTTCTTCGCGTGACACTCGGCTAGGCAGCGTTGAAAAACGCAGAATATAACCCCTCTTGCATCACTATGTAATGGTTTATTCATTTTAATTAAATTCAGGCAAACAATGAATAAAAATATTATCAAATCAGCGATCTTCTACTCAGATTTAAGTCAATAAATCAACCGTAACATGCGTTAACATGACAGCCATAGGAAACGTCATATAATACGGTGCTGCCATAGTAATGAAAACGTTTAGTTCCAATTTATTTAATTTCTACACTTTCTTGCCAAACTATACCTCCCGAGCCAGTAATAACACGTTTGGGTACCTACATGGATCGAAGCTGCGATGTTTTACCATGAACATTTTGGGGCCATCAAGGCATCGGGGCCATAAATATAATAAACACCCATTATCGTTATTTGTTTTTGGGGTGTTATGCCGTGTTGCGCTACCTCCTTCTTTAGCCAACGTTTCGGACATCGTTGCAGTGTCCATCATCAGGGCAGATCCGGCAGATCCGGTAGATGTACACATCTACCGGATCTGCCGGATCTGCCCTGATGATGGACACTGCAACGATGTCCGAAACGTTGGCTAAAGAAGGAGGTAGCACAACGTTTCGGACATCGTTGCAGTGTCCCATCATCAGGGCAGATCCGGCAGATCCGGTAGATGTACACATCTACCGGATCTGCCGGATCTGCCCTGATGATGGACACTGCAACGATGTCCGAAACGTTGGCTAAAGAAGGAGGTAGCACAACACGGCATAACACCCCAAAAACAAATAACGAAAATGCTTTTGGCCGTGAAAATCTTAAAACTTATCGAACACCCATTATATTAATTATATTATTATATTTTCAATTATAGTCATTCATAATTATCAATGACTTCTATAGTGCTGAGTGCAGTAGGGTGGTCACAAGGTATAAGGTGAAAAAATGTTTTCGTCCTAATGCCGGCGGGACCCCCCTAATATTTGCTATTTGTCTGTAAAATAATATTTGAAACGTTTTAAAAAAAATTCGCCTTTTTTCCTCATAAAATGAAAACTATTTGTCCCAGAAATTTGATTCAGAAATTATTTCATTTCATAGGAAATGTTGCTATCTTCAAGTTTTATTCTAATCACTTTTTTTAAAAAACGTTTATATTTGAAGATATCTATTATTTTCCACGACCGGACGTGATCCGAACGCTCAAAGTCGCCTTTAAGTCGTCTATCCCTTAAAAGCTCGGATTTGTTACAAAAGAGCTATTCGCAAGGACCTTTTCTTCAGAGAATCCCTACCTGGAGTGTCATAAACCACACCCTTCCTTTCGTGTTCCTTGTCTGGGGTTCCTGGGGTTTTCCCACTCTTTCGAAAGTGTGAGGGAGAGATCAGAGGGCTTTAGTTAACGTTTGCTTTTCAAACAGTGAACATTCTGAACACTATTGAACAACGTTCTCCTAGTGAGTTTTTTCTTGTGAGGTTTGTGGGACTATATCTCCTACAGCATTAACGAGTAATGCTCGTGCAGTTAGGAGTTAAATTAACGTCCTCTGATGATAGATCATATAGTTATAATAAACCAGAATGGCAGATTAGATTAGAAAATGATGTAGTATTTTTAAGAAGTAATGTAGCTAGAGTAATTGAATATAAAAGTGGAAATAGAAGTAGAAATATTTTGAGACATGTAGATGAAATTGGGAGAAAATTTGGTTATAACATTGATAGTAATAATAATGAAAATATAATCAATGATTTATTAGATTTATTAAAACAAAAATTAGGTGTAAAAGCTAGTAGAAAAGATACGTATAAAAAAAGAAATAATAATAGATTATTTCAGAAAAATGAGAAAATATTTTATTCCAAACTTGACGATAAACAAAATATTATTTCGAATAATTATATTCCGTTGCCATCTGAATCAGATATGCGCGATTTTTGGACAAACATTTGGAGTAAAGATATAAAACATAATGAGGCAGGTCCCTGGATAGAAAATGAAGAACTCAATTGTTCAGACATTGAACAGATGAGTTTTTCTGATATATCGGTTGAATTGCAAAAAGAAATTGAAAAATGCAAAAATCGGTAATTTTAAATACATGTAGGATTACAAAAGATTTTTTAAATATTTATATTGAGGGATCAGTAGGATTTATAGGTTCAATTAGGAATTCCACAGAGCCGAACCCTCTGATATGAAAATATCTGGAGTCGGTGATTTTTTTTTCCCATTTGGTCTCTGGTAGGTTGACATGTTGTTCTTGTATTGTTTTGTATTTATTATACTTATATAGTGCAATTGCATAGCGTGAATTGACTAGATGATCATTTGGGAAGTGTGTGAAAGGCTTTAGTTTTTCCTGTGGGGAAAATTTAACCCGGACATTTAAATCTGGTGCATATAAAAAACTTCTTTCTTTTATAATGCTTTCTTTTTTATAATAAAATAATAAAATTGGAACATTATTTCTTCTTGTTTTTTATACCTTTTTGCTTTTCTTTTCTCTTAAATCTGTCATTTTCAATTTGGATTGTGCTGTATTTACTTTGAAAACAGTTTTAACTATACCCTTTTTTATGTACCAATTGAGAAAATAAATAAAGCAAAATCTGGACAGCATATGTAATTAAATCTTGCAATATTGTTAGGTATTTTATAAAAAAAAAACATTTTTATAGACAGTTAAAACTTCAACCTTGATGAGGCATGGGATAACCTTATCCAATTGAGCTGAAACTTCACCAATCTCATTTCTTAGCTAATTGGCAACTTTTAGGGGTGTCCCCCCCAAAAAATTCCAACATTGATTTCTTGTGACCACCCTAGTGCAGAGGCTTTGGAAGCTTTCCAGTGCAAAAAAACGTTTGATGATAGTAGCATTGAAAAAAAAACTTAGCTATGATTAAGCACTCATTTCGCTTACGATACATACCTGTAAGCATAAAAACGCTTGAAACTGATAGATTGGCGTTGAATGAATCTATTAAAATTCGCCTTGTGAATTCCTCGTTGCTAAAGCTATTCCCGAGTAAACTCAAAGAAAAGTTTGAAAACTTACTGAACAATAACCCAGGGTTTGAACCCTTGTGCCAAATAGATAGCTGTATCAACGGGGAAGGTGAAATTTTGCCCGGCACAATAAGTTCAAAAATCGCACCCAAATTTAAATTCTGTCCAGTCACATCAGTAGACGTAGAACGCTCCTATTCCGCTTACAAAAATATAAAGCGATCGTAGACACAATTTGTCTACAGAACATTTAGAACAGTACTTAGTCATATACGTTTTTAAAGGTAAATTGTAAATTTCATTGTTAAATACATTTTGTAAATGATATTTTCGAAAATACGATTGTTATCGTTAAAAACTAATAGCTTACTCAAATAAAAAATAATTTAAAATACGACTTTCTGTATTATTTCATGTTGCATATTTTGGCCCTTTTTTATGGATTTTCGTGCATATTTTTGCTTATTTTTTTGCATATTTGCATGCATATTTCGGGCTGTTTTCGTTGCATATACCTAATCCGGTCTTTAGTCATTATTCATTTTTAAAAAATTTAAAAATTCGACTGGAGTTCCTTATTTTGTGATGCTGAAGGTAGTAGGGAGGGGAAGGAGAGGCGAAAGGCGAATGGGACGAATGGGAAAGGACACACAGGGAGAATTTCTGTATTGAGTTGCATTGCAACAAATGCCAGGAACTCGCTAGTATTGTATAAAACACTATTTTTGTTTTTAAATTATATAAAGGTATTATAAGATCTTGAAATTTAGTGCTAGCAGTGTTATCTAAATTTGACAATATTGGCCTTGATTCACCAAAACACAAAATAAGATAACCAAATAAAAGAAAAATAATTCGTTAAAAACAATCCATAGATAACATCAAAATTCGTATTACACTTATCTCATGATAACTTTAAATTAATAATTTTTTTAACAAGATGTAGTCGTACGGCGGTCTATCCTCTCTGTCTACGCCGGAAAATGTTAGTAAGTTAGTTACCTACTTTTAGATCCGTTAAGCCACCGCCACTCGAATTTCTTCCGATTTCTGACATATCTCCCTTAAACATTTGTTATTTTTTAAGATAATATTAGGTCCTTACATACGAAATTGGCGTTTTGCCGTACTGGCAACTTTGATCTCAAATATCTTCTCTTTGGTTAGGAATTCCAAATTCAAATTTATACAGCTATTTACTCATGTATTTGTGTTTCGAAAATTATAATTCATTTGTCTTTTCCTTAATTGCTTTTTTCTTTGCGTCACTTTTTTTTATATGAATACCGCACAAGAGTTCCAACTGCTCCCGTCTGGAGCCAGTGGGACTATGGCATCCCCAATTGATGTATGCTGTGATGCTTAAGGCAGTGGGGAGAGGAAGAAGATAGGGAAGAGGAAGTTGGTGAAGTACCTGGCTATTCAGATCTGGTCACCAAACACGGCAGAAGCCATTTCAAGCAACGTTTCAATTCTGAATAGTGGTCTTACACCAGGGCGATACTGAGAGTATCTTCCACTCTGGAACGTGCCGCAAATATACTATATACCTATAATTTAAAATGAATAAATTGGGAAATACACAAATTATTCAAATAAAATTTATTTGCCACGCCGGGATTCGATCCCGCGACCTTCGGAATGCTAGTCAAGCGCCTTACCGCTGCACTACGCCGGCCGTCACTTAGTTTACAAAATGGAAAACTTGAAATATCGCGTTATTTACGAGTACGAGTTCCACCGTGGCACCAATGCTGCAGAAACGGCTCGAAGGATTAATGATGTGTATGGTGACGGTGCCGCAAAAGAAAACACAGTGCGTTTTTGGTTCCAACGTTTACGTTCTGGAAATTTCGACCTGCAGAACAAGCCCCGTGGACGGCCGGAGATCAAAGTTGATAATGAAGAATTGAAGGCTATTGTGGAAGCGGATCCATCGCAAACCACGTCCGAGTTAGCTGCAGGCTGCGGTGTTAGTGATAAAACTGTTTTAATCCACTTGAAGTAAATTGGGAAGGTTAAAAAGCTTGAAAGGTGGGTATCTCACGAATTGAGTGAAGCAAATCAACAAACGCGCGTTGACCGCTAGACCACACACTGCACAACAGATGGCTACAAAATTAGAGGAGCTTCAATTGGAATGTCTAAGAAATCCACCGTACTCTCCGGACCTTGCCCCAACAGATTACCATTTTTTTCGAAATTTGGATAACTTCTTGCAAGGGAAAAAATTCAACTCCTATGGGGCAGTCCAAACCGCCTTCAAAGATTTTATTGATTCCCGTCCGAACGGTTTTTTTAGTAGGTAAAGGGATCAATGAACTTACCTATGAGATGGCAAAGGTGCATAGATAGCAATGGTACGTACTTTGATTAAATAAATATATTATATTTTTAAAAAATCGACTTTTTGTCCCTCCCATACAAAACGCCAATTTCATACGTAAGGACCTAATATCTAGACTCGTTCCACGCCGAAACGCAAGTTATATGAAATTGCCTCGATAGAAGAAAATCGCGAAGTGTGCTCCGAAAATTATTATAAACACGTTTGTTTAATTTTTTTTTCATGTTATAGTTATGAAAAAATTCACAACGTTTTTTTAAATGATTAAGTCGCCGCAACCAGGCTCAACAAGAAGAAGATGGAGAGATATGAATTACGAATGAAGCGTCGATGACACAGGGCTAGTTTACAAGCTACTATCTGGGAAATTCACTATCTGTTAGTAAACTCGCCCAGTGTCATCGTGTCATTTGCTAACTAGCAGCAACTAGCAGATTGTTGACAATCTACGAAAAAAAGTTGAAAGGTCGTCAACTTTATTCGCCTACACGCTTGCTCCGCTTGCTCGTGATTGGTTTATTTACGTTTCCAACATGGCTTCCGATAAATAGCTGATTTCGACTGTCAAAAATCTGAAGAATTTAGTTCACGCAGGCGTCGTTATTCTTGTTACTGGCGCTAAAATCGACCTCAGTTTCCTACGCTTCTGAGCGAGTGGACAGTTTTGTGTGTCATCATGACAATCTCACTCGCCGATTTACCCGTTTTTAAAACTTAGTAGATAGTAGCTTGTAACTCGCCGTGTGTCATCGAGGCATTAGAGAAGCGCGCTAGTATTTAAAGCGACAAAATCGGTGCGAAAATTGTGAAAATGTTTAATAAAACACGACTCGTTTAAAATAGAGCAATTAGTTGTCTTAAAAAGCATTTAAAGAAACACTGTGAATTTTTTCATACATATAACTTGTAAAATAACTGAAACAAACGTGTTTATAATAATTTTTGGAGCGTACTTTGCGATTTTTTTTTATCGAGGGAATTTTATATTTTGCGTTTCGGCGCGAGGAATATCTACATATTATCTTCAATAAAAACATTTTTTTTAAGAACTTTAGAACTTAACCAGCCTTACTAATAACAAAACGCTTTAACGATCGTTAAACTGCATATTTGTTGCTTGCGCGGGCAACACCATATTTACATCTTTACTAATAACAAAATCACGTGTTTTATGATTTTTATGTTGGTCACCTAGAATCTCACATAGATCTGCGCAGGCGCCGCGGCCATCTTGTTTTATAGCTTCGCGGTAAAACTTAATGTTTGACAATGTTGAATTGTAGTCGCAGTTAATTTTATGTTTTTGAAGATAATTTTCGCTTAAATGATCAATTTACTGTGATATTAGTGTAATTCAACATAATTACCAATGCTGGCGTTACTTTTTTTCAGTTTTAGTCCTTTAAATAATGTTTTGTTGAGGATTTAGTTTCGTTAACGATAGGTTTTAGGTTATTTATGAAATGTTATTTTTTAATGACTTTTCCGCGTGAATTTAATAAAACTTCCATAAAAGTAATATTCTTTTAATGTAAAAGCCTTATGCATATGTAAATAAATACAAATTCGAGAAATTAACGTATTAATTGCGTAAACATTAATCCAAGATGTCAGATTTTTTCAGTTATTTTTTCGGAATTATTATTATATTTTTTTATCTTTTTTAATTGTATGAGCGAGATAAAAAGTGAAGTGACAGTTTTCTTCCAAATTCATGAAATAAGAGGACTGTATTTTTTAAATTTTGAATTTTCCTAAATGTTTCGACCATTTAATAGAATATGTTTACAGTCAGCTGTTTTTTCATTTTTTTTCATGTTGAAGCTTAAAATAATGCAATTTTCAAACACGATCGTACATTTCAAATACAAAAATCTAAAAGGTAATTTTATCTTGTTTCTATAAAGGTATATGATTTTACGACATCTTCAAAAATAAGAAATATACAAGAATTTATAAATACAACAGTCGTATATAACAGATAAACTACCCCCTCAGGCTGTGTAAGCAGTGTATATATCTTTTCATGAACATTTTTTTTAATTAGTAAGGTTTTCACATCCGCGGCCGTTTGTCAATTGAATAAAATTTTCACAGGGTTTTTTAGTAAGGCTGAAGTGTTAGGGAGATATGTAAGAAATCGGTACAAATTCGGGTAGCGGCGAGATTTTTCGGCGTGTTTTATTAAACATTTTCAAAAATTTCGCATCGACTTTATCGCTGTAAATACTGGCGCGCTCCTCTATTCGTAATTAGTAATTACATATCTCTCAATCTTCTTCTTTTTGGGCCCGGATGCGGCGCTTTAAGTATGTAGCTTAAAGTAAAACACTGCCACTTGTATTGCAGTTAATTCAAATCTCCCTGTGGAAGATGGACTTCAAGCTACGTCACGAATTTTTAGCCAATCACCGGCTCTATCCCTCGATGAGTTGACCTTGTGAAACGCATTTTATAAGAACCTTGCCTAATACCTTCATCAGAGAAAAATAATTCAAATACAGAACTTTTATAAAAGAAATGACAACATTCGACATTTCTTCTGTCATTTTTGTGTTAAGACGTATAATTGTAACCAAATTATTAGTAATAAAATTATTGAAATGATTCCGAATTAAATATGAATTAAATGGGGAGATGTGGGTGCACAGCCAATCCAGTTCGATTGATACCACGACTTTTTAGAGCTGTGCTTGGCTTTTGTCATAGTGTGAGTAATCAATCATATATTATGTACAAGTAAAACGGTCCATAACTTGGTATTACTATGAAACCGCGCTTACAAAGTGTCGCCAACTATTCATCCGTACTATTGCAGATCGCGGGAGGAATGCAGATCCCGCCAATGTCTGGAAATTAAATAAAAAGGCACTTTCTAGATGAGAAAAGTGTGGAAAAGCTGAATAAAACAAAAATTAAGGCGCTTGCGGCAAAATTGAGGGAGATACAACCGTTCAAAGTATTTAAAATTACACTTCGCGAACTGATATTGACAGTCCGCCCGCCATTTTGTTATAACCTAATACGCTAAACATGGTTTGTGATACAAAAAAGTGCCCCTTTATAACGCCTACTCGCGTCAAGGCAAGAAAAACATCCCAGTTTTCAAGTGGTTTAGCGGCTACGCTAGGTTTGAGTAACATGGTTTGTGATTCTGGCGTACTATTAATTCTGTATTAGGTCTGGGATCCAACATAAGCAGTGAAAAAATGGCGAACGAACTGTCAATATCAGTTCGCGAAGTGAAATTTTAAACACTTTGAACGGTTGTATTTCCCTCAATTTTGCCGAGCGCGTCTTAATTTATTTTTTGGGTAATGTTCGGTTTATGGGCCAAATTCCTAAAAAATAAAACTAGTTATTTTTATACTAATTTGGGGTCGGGGAATCCGAATCTGAAAGAATTAGGCGGCGGCAAGCAATATTAACTGAATTACAGGACTTTAAAAATTTTTATACACATACAGGAAAATAGCCATTTTGGAAGCATTTTGATTCCTAGAAAATCAAACTAGTTATTTTTATACTAACTATGGGCCGGGGAATCCGAATCTGAAAGAATTAGGCGGCGGCAAGCAATATTAACTTAATTACACGACTTAAAAATTTTCTATACACACACACATGAAAATAATCATTCCGGAAGTATTTTGACACATGTAGTACAAAGATCATAGAAAAACACGATAACATAGATGTTTTTACCACACAAAATTAAGTGTTGCCATTAAGCAGTAATATTTATAACGTAAAATAACATGTTTATATTTTAAGTACTTATTTTTTATAATTGATTCTCAAATATTTTAGGAAGGTACACCAACTAGTATTGTGGAGTTTTTATGCCTTGACGCGAGTAGGCGTTATAAAGGGGCACGTTCTTTTGTATCACAAACCATGTTACATAAACCCGGCGTAGCTGCTAAACTACTTGAAAACAGGGATGTTTTTTTGCCGTGACGCGAGCAGGCGGTATAAAGGGGCACAAACCATGTTACACAAACCTAGCGTAGCCGCTAAACTACTCGAAAACAGGGATGTTGTTTTGCCGTGACGCGAGCAGGCGGTATAAAGGGGCACAAACCATGTTACACAAACCTAGCGTAGCCGCTAAACTACTCGAAAACAGGGATGTTTTTTTGCCGTGACGCGAGCAGGCGGTATAAAGGGGCACAAACCATGATACACAAACCTAGCGTAGCCGCTAAACTACTTGAAAACAGGGATGTTTTTTGCCGTGACGCGAGCAGGCGGTATAAAGGGGCACAAACCATGTTACACAAACCTAGCGTTAGGTTAGGTTAGGTTAGGTTAGGGACGCGAGCAGGCGGTATAAAGGGGCACAAACCATGTTACACAAACCTAACGTTAGGTTAGGTTAGGTTACGCATTTTTAAGACTACGAATTTTCATACTTTTGGTTTAAGAATACGCCGTTGAGATAGTCGTAATTCATCAGGTTAATGTGTTATGTGAAGAATTATCGTGTCGGAAATTATTGATATAGGGATAAATATTTTTGAGAGCTGGTAACACTGCCGGCACATGTTTTTGTATATTTCTTGTTTTTCTATGATCTTTGTACTGCGTGTGTCAAAATACTTCCGAAATGATTATTTTCATGTGTGTGTGTATAGAAAATTTTAACGTCCTTTAATTCAGTTAATATTGCTTGCCGCCGCCTAATTCTTTCCGATTCGGATTCCCCGGCCCATAGTTAGTATAAAAATAACTAGTTTGATTTTCTAGGAATCAAAATGCTTCCAAAATGGCTATTTTCCTGTATGTGTATAAAAATTTTTAAAGTCGTGTAATTCAGTTAATATTGCTTGCCGCCGCCTAATTCTTTCAGATTCGGATTCCCCGACCCCAAATTAGTATAAAAATAACTAGTTTTATTTTTTAGGAATTTCGCCCATAAACCGAACTTATTCCTATTTTTTATTCATCTTCTCCACACATCTAAAAAGTGCCTTTTTATTAAATTCCCAGACATTGGCGGGATCTGCATTTCACCCCAGATCGCTTCTATTTCTACCTACATAACATACATTTAGTTGTAGTTCGGTGATATTCGGCTAAGATCCATGCCATATCTCCCTGTGTTACTATTGTCAAAGTAACCAATTAATTTGTGTTAGGTTAGGGATTATTTATGCATAACTCCGCTTACTGGTTAATACGCAATATTTCTTATTCAAATAGTTAGATTTAGCTTTATTATCCACGAAAAGTGAGTATTTATGTCGGGGGAGATAAAAAAAACATGCAAAAATATGCATAACTCTGCTCGGTGACGTAGCAGGGGTGCCCAGATTCGGGGGGTGAGGTTTGTCCAAGTTTGCCCACCTACTGCGTGGTGGGCCGGATCGAGAGAGATTAGTTGAGGGAGATCTTTTGACGTCTCCATCCAGAATACCTCGACCCATCGCATCTATTTCTACCTAAATAGCACAGTGGAGGTTATCCACCTCTTACCCGCCCTGGTATAAGTAACTGATGGTTACTCCTTCAAGGCTCTCGCAAGATTATAATTTTGGTAAATATCGGTCCGTACTGGCCACGCTTATTACGAATATTATTTAGAAAAAAACTTTAGATTCGCCTTAATTACTATAAAAGGAAACTTTTTGGCTTTGGGGCGGCGGAAAATAATGCATTTTAATTTTCAATTGCATAAAACCAAAATTCACTTCGCGAACCGACACAGCGAAAATCCGCGGCCGTACCTGTCACTGTTATGTTGGTATCCTTGATAAATTAACAAGAGCTAATACTACTGTAGCCGACTTCGTGGGATAAGGCGCGTAATAGAGAACTCCAGTCCATTTTTTTTATTTTTTTTTAATGAATAAAGACCTTCAAACTTAAATAACTGCATTTTTATTTTTATTTTTATAGTTAGTTTTAATGGTTAAAATAATTGTCAAAGTTTTAATTTTTAAATACTCCCAGAAACGCACCGTATCTATGGTGGCCTTCACCTACCTATATATAATACCAGCAATAATATATATATATATATATATATATATATAAATAATACCAGCATGTATTATTATTATTTATTTATGCACTTTTTAATATTTTTTTAAAAACTCTGCGTTTAATATTATGAAATAAAACTTATATATTCAGAATCAGCGTTTCTTGGTCTATATGAACATATTTTTTTAAAGTCATAATATTTTTACTGGAGTTCCTTATTATGAAATTTGTCTAGCGGGCTTGTTTTTGTAACATGGTTTGTGATACAAAAGAAAGTGCCCCTTTATAACGCCTACTCGCGTCAAGGCAAGAAAAACATCCCAGTTTTCAAGTAGTTTAGCGGCTACGCTAGATTTGTGTAACATGGTTTGTGATTCTGGCGTACAATCTCACAAGACGAAAGCTACGAAGTCGGCTACAGTCATATTAGATCTTGTTAATTTATCAAGGATACCAACATAACAGTGACAGGTACGGCCGCAGATTTTCGCTGTGTCGGTTCGCGAAGTGAATTTTGGTTTTATGCAATTGAAAATTAAAATGCATTGTTTTCCGCCGCCCCAAAGCCAAAAAGTTTCCTTTTATAGTAATTAAGGCGAATCTAAAGTTTTTTTCTAAAAATTATTCGTAATAAGCGTGGCCAGTCCGAACCGACAATTACCCTAATTTTTTTTGGACACTGGAGGTCTAGATTCGTTCAAAATAAATAAATGTAGCTTCGTTTAACCTAAATTCCAAGTGATTCACTATATTTGATGACGTAGCAGGGGTGCCCAGGTTCATGGAGTGAGGTTGTCCAAGTCTTGGTGGCGGTGCTTTAGTGCCGCCCCCTCTCAATGTGGCGGGCCACATCAAGAGGGCCCGATTGAGGGAGACCCTTTGACCTGTCCAGCCGAATTCTCTCGACTAAATAGAAGTAATAAAATAAATTAATAAATAAAAATATAATTTTAGTTCTTACTTTCTCTGAGCTGCAACAACGAACTGTACGGCGTCTTCCCGACCATCTTATGGGGTACGTCCATCGCGATAATCCTGTACAAGCTGCGCTCCCCGCAGCCTCCGCCCCCGACCCTCTGTGTACCCCCGAGGTCCCCCCCATCGAACCGGTGTTCCAACTGCCTGACTTCCCACTCGCACAGGCATGTCTGCGTGAACCGAGCGAACCCCCCTCCGCCACTACTAGTGTGGACAGACAGGCTGTTGGAAGTAAGTTATTGTGGCATTGTACACGCCAAACTTTAATTGCGGCCTGACGTTGATACAGAAATCGTCGCAATAGGCGAGTTTAAGGTTAAAAAAAAAGTGATATGCCTCCCCGCCCCCGCCTTTTTCTGATGCACATACGTTTTTACGCAACTTTTCCTTCCGTTTACGCTCATTGTAAAGTCAACTCCGCGAGAATGGATTGTACCATGTTCAGGCCGGTCTTAAAGTTTAGTGTGTACTTTATAATTCCTTATTTGAATTAAGCAATATGTTACGTAAATTTTTTTATTTTTTTTTATTTCATAAAAAATTTTATTAGTTACAGATATTTGTTTTTTTGGCTACCACACTAGGCTAATGCCCGTGTTGTGGTAGTCGTACATTTAATATTTTAAATACGATTTAATTAAAACAGATGATTAAACATTCCAGAAAAAAAATTATGAAATACTTAAAAGTAAAGAGAAAAAAAAGAACATATTTTAAAGAAAAGTAGAAATAAAAATGAAAATTCAAATTTTGAAATACAAAAATTAATAATAAAGATTAAATGTAAAGAACTCAAGTGTTCTATATAAATTAAAACATATTAGTATATAAATCAAAATTAAAACATAAATAAAATTTTGCGAAAAACTAAGAGAGAAAAAAATAGCAACATTTTAAAGAAAAATAGAAATAAAAATGGAAATTAAAATTTTGAAATGCAAAAATTAATAAATAAAATGTAGTGTTAAGAACTCATGAATTCTTTAAAGTACGTTCGTCCCCTTTCAAAAATCCAATGTTGTACACGTGTTATAAAAAGATAATTAGAATTACTTGACTTTATGTCAGTACTCAGAACATTATATATTTTAGGAGTGATGAACCAGAATTGTCGTTGAGCGAATGAGGTGTTAGTTTTTGGGACCACGCAACCCAGGTTTGATGAAAGCGGGTGTGTGCTTGATGTTGTGGAGCGATTAGTAGATTATTTTTTCGTATATAACAAATGGTTGTTTTAGTAAATAGCTGTCGAGTGTTTATAATTTATAATTATTAAGTTTGGGAGACGTGTAAGGGTACCGCGCCGCCCAGGGAACTTCCACCTCTGCCATACATACTACATACTCGTAGGTCACTCCGGGTGGTTCACTAATAAAGGATTTTTGAAATAGTGAAAACCAAAATTGGGCGACTGTGGCTTCATAGATATGACAAAAACACATAACAAATGATTTTAATAAAATCTTCGATGTATGGTCTGCCAAACTGACTTATAATTGTACTTCCACACCAAAGCCAACCTTCCAACTCCGAACTTCGGAGTTCAGTTCAGTTCGGAGTTGGAAGGTTGTCAGATCGTGTGGTGGCTGCGGCCAACCCTCCAACTCCGAATTCCGAACTCCAAAATGGCGGACGTCGAACAGCTGATTCGGCGCCGTATCTTATCAGTTGCCTACAATTGTGCCGGCGGTGCTTCGGTTTCCATAATATTGATTTCGATTCGTAAAGCTAAAAAAATAATAATTTGGAACAATTTTTATACAAATCTCCAGTAATAGTATTGCGCTGACTGATGTGTTGGGCCGACTCGCATGAACCAGCCAACGCCGATCGCCTTGGAGGGATCCAGGGCCAATTCGAACTCCAACCTTCCAACTGGAACTTCCAACGCACAAACGGTTTGATATATTTATGGCACGAACTACCTCTCCACACAATCGGCCAAACATTTGAAGTTGGAAGTCGGCCGCAGTGTGGCCTTACCATAACAGTTTCCAAAATACAGTTCTTTGAAAATAGGCCATTTTTTCCGAAAGGTGATTTTTTTCGAAATGTTCACATATTTTATGAAACATTTTCTAAAGTAAGCATTCCACGTCAAATATTGTGTGGAAAAAGTTGTAGCAAATTTAATTAGCTTTCATTTGAGATCAGATTGATATCTGTAGGCCTAGTGATTCTCTAAAAAAACTGCAGATAACCAAAAACAGTCATAAGTGGGTTTTGGGGGGAAATGCAAATAAACTGTTCTCACGTCTTTTTATGTTTTATTTATCAAACTGTTCAATTTTTTTGATGAAAAAAAGAAAAAAAATTATACAACTATCGGGAATTACGTCATAATCAAACATTGTTTTATATACCTACATACTAAAATGCTTGAACAAACATCATTGTACCTACTATAAGGACAAATTAGATGTACACAAAAAAGAAAATCATGTAGGTATTGTGTTTTGGTTGCCAAATCATGCCTTTCTTTTTATCTTAGATGGCCCGGGCTTGGGCTCGCACGAAGAAGGTGTCTCGAGGCGCCCAGTCTGTAGTCGGGCATCTTCTTCATCCGAGCATTTCAGCTCCACGTCCGGGACGTTAATGCACAATTTGCCACCGCATGACTGGCAGAGGACTGAGCAGTGGAGCTCAAAAGCTGGAGAGGTTCTTCCGTAGGTGGCAAACTGGCGAGGTTTATGCTCGTTGAAGTGACAAACGTCTTATACCTCAGGAAATCCAAAGTATCCCTCGCGATTTCACCCCCATATATAGCCACAAAGCACTTGATGCCTGCTTCTCTCACGGCTTGTGGGGTGGAGTCTAGCCGAAGGAAGACCTCTGGTTCACTCTTGCTCAGGAGTGTGGTGATTTTGGTCTTGAGGCAGAGGCAGGAGTGAGGCAGAGTACAGAGTGGATTTTGTGCCCTTGCGCATCCCCTGTTCATTGAACAGAGACATCGGGAAAGGGCCCAACTCATACTTGAAGTCATCCAGTAAATCCTGTTCAGATTGCTTTGCAATACACACTCGCTGGAAAATTGTGAGCAGATCCACAGCTACTCTTCTGTTTTTGTCCGGAAATTTAACGGTTGTGGTGATCGATGCTAGCGTGGTAACTTTGTTTTTCCTTTTTATTACTACCCAAGACCTGTTATCTCGGATGATTCGAGAAGGTCTCGTGTCTACATGCTGCTCTCCAGTAGGACATGAGATGCTGCAAAAACTTTCAAGTTCTTCACATATATTCACCATAATCACCATTCCTGTTGTCCACCTTGCCAGAACACATCGGAGATTTCCCTTCCTTGGGTCAACCCACCGTAAGTCTTCATGGATCGCATCAACTTCTAAGATAAAAAGAAAGGCATGATTTGGCAACCAAAACATAATACCTACATGTTTTTCTTTTTTGTGTACATCTAATTTGCCCTTATAGTAGGTACAATGATGTTTGTGCAAGCATTTTAATGTAGGTATATAAAACAATGTTTAATGATGACGTAATTCCCGATAGGTGTATTATCTTTTTCTTTTTTTCATCAAACAAATTGTTAACAATAACAAAAATAAGTAAATTTTAACTGTTTGATAAATAAAACATAAAAAGACTTTAAAAAAATTTTAGATTTTCACGGCCAAAAATATTTTTGTTATTAGTTTTTGGGGTATTATGCCGTGTTGCGCTACCTCCTTCTTTAGCCAACGTTTCGGACAGCGTTGCAGTGTCCATCATCATGGCAGATGTGTAATAGTTAGGGGTGATGTTTGTACTTATCTACTTAGGAGCGATACCGCGTCTTGTGGAAAAGGATTGAAACAAAATTGATAACATGACTTACCAACAAGCTCAAAGATGTAAGCAATCAACAGATGCATGACAAAAACAAAAGTTTGAGAGGCTCAACCAAGACGAAAAAGGCGTTCGAAAACAACTGGATCAAAACAAAGTTGTTATTAACATTTCGACCATACCGTTGAGCCCAGATGCAACTTCAGTGCTTGCTAAGGGCTAAGGGGATGAACTACGCAGTTGCCCCCAAAAAGATACCTGTGGAATCTATCGTATGTGGTGTAGAAACAGCACTACATACAATGATGAAAGTCCACAAAATGTCAGTCACAAGCAGAGATATACGACAAGAGACTTGTCATATTTTTAAAAGTGGCGAAATACCCCGCCCAAATATAACAAAGGGAGAGTTTGCGGCCCTAAAAGAATTGCGCGCCAATGAGGATATCTTGGTTCTGCCAGCCAACAAAGGAAACGCCACTGTCGTGATTAATATGGTGGACTACATTAAAAAGATGGAAGACCTCTTGTGCGATGCCGGCACCTATAAGAAAATTAAAAACAATCCCACTAACAAAATTGACCTGAAGACAAGGGAGTTAGTAAAAGCTTCCAGTATCAGGAAAGAGGATCGATCTGGGCTTTTTGTAAAAGCCTCCAGAACTCCTGCCCTGTACGGTCTTCCAAAAATTCATAAAAAGGATATCCCAATGAGACCGATCGTCAGTGCTATTGGTGCACTGACATACAAACTTTCTCAATACCTCTCAAGATTACTGCAGATGCAAACTGGGAAAACTGAATCTTGGATTAAGGATTCCACAGATCTGATCAGTAAGCTTAAGAAGGTTAAGACTGAGAAAGGAGATATTTTGGTCAGTTTTGACGTTGTATCCCTTTTCACGAATGTGCCTCTGGAAGACTCCATGACAATGCTCAGAGAAATCTACGAGGAAGACATTTGTAAACTTTTTGAACACTGCCTTAAAACGGGATACTTTGCATTCCAGGGTGAACTTTTTGAACAAGTGGAAGGAGTTGCGATGGGTAGTCCGTTGTCGCCAGTACTCGCCAACTTCTTTATGGAGAAGTTTGAGGAAGTGGCACTTGACACAGCTTCGGCTGTTCCCAAAGTATGGTGGCGGTATGTCGAAGATGTCTTCGCCATTTGGCCTCAAGGAACAGAGAAACTGAACGAATTTCTGGACCATCTCAACTCACTCCACGTTAAAATTAAGTTCATAATGGAACTGGAAAATGACTCTAAGATCCTACCTTTTCTAGATGTGGAGGTGATGCGAAAAAAAGATGGTAGTCTAGGACACACATTGTATAGAAAACCAACTCATACAAATCGGTATCTACATGCTGATTCCCATCACCACCCAGCGCAGAAGAAAGGACTTATCCATACATTGGTGACCCGAGCGACCAGAATATGTGAAGGCACAAAAATCGGAGCAGAACTTACAAAACTGACCGATGCACTGGAGCTCAACGGTTACCCAGCAAGGCTGACAAGGCAAATCATAAGAGCCAAATCCGCACCAAACGAAGACAGAATTTAACAAGAGTCAAAGGGCTGCGCTTTCCTGCCTTACGTTCACAATGTGACAGACAGAATTGCCAGGCTATTGAAAAAAGAAAGCACCAAGACTGTCTTCGGAACCACGACAAAAATACGAGACTTTTTGAGGCCTGCAAAGACCAAGTTTCCTCTGGAAACAGATGGAGTGTACAAACTCAGCTGTTCTGGATGTGACAAGGTTTATGTAGGCCAAACAGAGCGGACGATTTCCAAAAGGATATCAGAACACTTCCGTGCCTGTAAACTTGGCCACCCTGACAAATCGGCAATCGCCGAGCACTTAATCGAAACCGGCTATTACTTTGGATTTGTCCCCGAGGTCCTGGGAAGACCCAAGACTCGTAGAGCACGCCTGATTACGGAGGCAATTGAAATTCACAAAAATCCTATAAATATTAATAGAGACGACGGAGCTAAGCTCAATAGTTCTTGGTATCCGGTAATTGACGGTTACATAAAGGCTAAACGCAAAAAAACATTTTGAAGTATGTTGTAGCTCCAGCTCGTAGAGGAGTGGAGCTGGCGACACGGTATCTCTCCTAAGTAGATAAGTACAAACATCACCCCTAACTATTACACATCTGCCCTGATGATGGACACTGCAACGCTGTCCGAAACGTTGGCTAAAGAAGGAGGTAGCGCAACACGGCATAATACCCCAAAAACTAATAACAAAGACGTGAAAACAGTTTATTTGCATTTCCCCCCCAAAACCCACTTATGACTGTTTTTAGTTATCTGCCGTTCTTTGGGAGAACCGCTAGGCCTACAGATATTAATCTGATCTAAAATGAAAGCTAGTTAATACTTTTGAATGTAGCTATAACTTTGTGGTTATCCATAAAACTGAAGCTTATTAAATTTGCTACAACTTTTTTTTCATATGTTTCTCTTTGCCAAAATTAAGGTCTTAGATATTCGACAGCTATTTACTAAAACAAGCATTTGTTATATACGAAAAAATAATCTACTAATCGCTCCACAATATCAGCACACACCCGCTTTTCATCAAACCTGGGTTGCGTACTCCCAAAAGTTAATACCTCATTCGCTCAACGACAATTCTGGTTCATTGCTCCTAAAATATATAATGCTCTGAGTACTGACATAAAGTCAAGAAATTCCAATTCTCTTTTTATAGCACGTTTACAACATTGGATTTTCGAAAGGGGACGAGCGTACTTCAAAGAATACATGAGTTCTTATTGTTCGGTGTCAGCCAAGGTACCCGGCCCGGTGTGTTCACTTGACAGCTCCCCTCCCGCCTCTCACCACGTCAAGTCGCGCATGCGACACAAGCACATCTCACCTATAACTATGTATGTAGTTACAAACCTACCTTGGCTGATACCGACTCCAAAAATAACAATCGTACCTACATATTGATGAGTAGAAAAAGTAAGTTGATTATTAAGTTGTAGAAGAATACGAAATTATTTTTTTTTTACTTTTTGGTGCATTTTTTGGAAGTCATTTTTTTGTTTTGTTAAAATTTTTGTTTATTATAACATCGTATATGTTCTTCTAGTTGAGAATGCCCTGCCTGCTGCATGTTTGTCCGATGTAAGTAGCGTTACAGTCGGTGTGGTCACATTTTAATTCATGTATGCCACCTTTATGGAGTTTTAGGATTTCTACTTTTTGAGTTTTTAAGGCTTGCTCCCATTTTATTTTTGGTTCTAAAAGTTATATTTAAAAACCACATTTTTTAATTTATTTTACAATTTTTAAAGATATTGGGCCGAGAAATTCGAGACTTGCAAATGTACCGGATATATTAAATTAATTTTATTTTTGGATTTCTTGTTTTTTATTAATTTCAATGTTTTTTGCCTCATAGCCGTTATTAATCGCGATTATTTTAATAGTTTCCTTTTCTTTTACGTATGCTTTATCTAAGGGAATGTTAATGAGTCTTTGTTCCATTGAATGGTAGGCTGATAAGTTTAGGACCAAGGATGAGTTGATTTTGCATTTATGGTTGTCTGTAATAGAAGTAATAATAAAAATAACTTCGAAATATTTAGAAAACAACTTTTACAGACACTCGTATGTATTTATAGAAGTAATATAAAAAATATGTTATTTTTTCACATGCTTCAATTATTGTTTTTTTTTTATTTATTTATTTAATTTAACACGTTTACTGTCTGCCAAATAACAGTAAACAATCGATTTTTTACATGTCTAAATGGTGCTTCATGATGCCGAAACTATATATTTTAAACCGAACCTTCGGTCGGTCACTAATTATTATTAGCTAATTGCTTCAATTCGGTTCTATTGCGATAGTATCTTAGGGGTCGTCCATTAATCACGTGATGTTTTTTTTAGCAACATTTAAACCTTCTCCCCTCCCCCCCCCCCTGGTGATATGTGGTGAGGTTTTAGACTAACCCCCCCCCCCCCCTCTCAAAATCACGTGTATTTTTTTAGTACGTATTTTGAAATTTTCAGAATATTGTCACGAAAAATTAATACACGTGATATCTCATTATACCCCCCCCCCCTCGTGATATTTCGTGATTTTTTTCCGAAACCCCCCCCCCCCCCTTCGAGTCTTAGGTGATTAATGGACGAACCCTTAGTGACAAACTTCACTTTCACGGATGGTTTTCGTACGGCGCGTTGTACTCGCAGTCGGATTCACAAATTTCACTAGGTTCAGATTCACAAGATTCACTAATTTCAAATGTCGCTAGGGTATTAATACTGTCAGACTATAATATCTACCTACCTATTAAGTACTGTTTTAATGAAGTACTGTTTTTGCTTCTGAATATTAGAATGATTATTTTAGTTAACTTTTCAGGACCTGACTCTATTTGGAGTGTTCGTACTATCTCTGAAACTTTGGATTCTCACCGCAAGAATTTCAAAATGGCTTATTGATCAAATCGGCTGCATCATCTTGGTAAGTAATATAAAACTACTAGCTGACCCGTAAAACGTTGTTCTGCCATATAAATTATTTCTAGTGAATATTTTGGTTGTTAAATTAAAAATAACGAATATATTGTAAGTGTGTAGGGATGGGATCTATGACAGAAAGAGGAATGGAGCGCTGTAGACGATGGCCGCCGATAAAAACAAAAAAAACACCAACCATTCATTTTCTCAATTCAATGTATATTTCATTAAAGTAATGGACATATTCATTGTTTGATCTCTTAAAAGTTAAATGTAAAGTGAAAAAAAGTAATATATTTTTTAAAGTAGGAAAATGAAATAAAGAAAATCAATATTAATTTCGAAGAGCATTTGAGTGAACGATATTTTTTGTCATTCCGTCTTTAGCCAACACAAATAAGCTCAATGGTTTGTTCTGTTTGAAATACGAACGACGGTTAAATTTGTTCATACAAAAAATACTAAAATCGCGATTAAAAAAATTGTGGGTCGCGATTAAAAAATGGGAGTATTTTTAATGCCAAATAAAAAAATAAAAATTTTCAAAAAAAATCAAAATAAAATCTGGATAGGGAGGGACAACCGCTGTTCCGTGGACCACTAGAGGTCCGCAAGATGCTAGAAGATGGTCCGCGAAGGTCCGCCGGTCAATAAGCGAGCCAGCGGGCGGGCCGGGCGGTCCTTGGTCGAGAAGTCTGAATAAAAATAATCGTGACAATATTCAGTTTATTATGATTGTACCTTGTGGTCAGTGGCCATTATGGTATTCCGTTTCGCCCCACCCCATCCTACCCCGTTCCACCCCATATCCCATTCCGCCCCCTCCTTTGTGGTAAATATTCTGCTAGAACCCGTCCCACCCTATCCCATTATTTAGTGGTATCCGCGTAGGGTCCCATGCTAGCCTACGTCACTGCTTGTGGTCCCTGTCAAAAAAATAAACGTACAAGTGGTCCCGGGTCAGTAAAAGGTTGGGAACCACTGACCTAGCGGTATGATATATTCTTTTCAACCTATTCTCATACCTACCCAAATATACATAAAAAATTCATAAAAATCGGTCGAGCCGTTTCGAAGGAGAGCGACCACAAATACCCCGTGACACGAGATTTATATATAGGTATTTAGAAATTATATTCACCTTCCAATCTTTATTCATTGTTTATTTTTTGTTATATACCTATACGACACAATATTCTCAATTTGGGAGGCGGGTACGGGTACCGCCACCCGGGAACCGTTTATTGGATAACCAACACCTCTGCCGTAGGTCACCCCAAGGGGTTAGCTACGTTTGGTGACTTAGTACCCGGATTAATGGGCTGAGGTTTGACCGGGTCTTGGCGGCGGATGCGTCTCCCACCAGCTGCATTGCAGACCGGATCTGAAGAGAATGGTTGAGGGCGTCCCTTGACTCGTCCCGCGTCTCGACTTGTCCAGCCTTACTCTCTCGGAACATCGCCTTGCACCGCAGTGAGAGAAGTGGATTCATACGTCCGTCACTCCTGGAAACACTGACCGCTAGATTCCTACCCACCCCTAATACCCTTTTCCTTCCCGGAACTTCCTCTCCTTTCTTTCCTAAAGAGACCCTCCACATAGCTTCCCCAAAGATGACGTAGGCCCTGAGGGGAATTATTTTCCTCAGGGCCTCCTGTGTGGAGTTAAGGGACCATCCATAAGTTACGTCACACATTAAAGTTATTATTTATATAAGATAATTAAGGTCATCATGAAAAAACCATCTACTTTTTCTGCTGAAAATATTTTTTCAATATTATGTACAATAGACAAATTCAATACTACAAACTTTCAAAGATATACAGCTAAATAACTCACTATTAAATATATTAGTAAGATATCAGAATAATATTAAAATACCTATTTCTATGTAGGGTTTAACTTATTCCAACAACCTCCTGTTATTTTCTTTATTTGTTTTTGGGGCCTTATGCCGTGTTGCGCTACCTCCTTCTTTAGCCAACGTTGGCTTCCTCGGCTACCTTCGGCTAAAGAAGGAGGTAGCGCAACACATAACACCCCAAAAACAAATAACGAAAATGCTTTTGGCCGTGAAAATTAGAGATGCCACGAATATTCGGCTGCTATTCGGTATTCGGCCTATTCGGCTACTTTTTCAACTATTCGGAATTCGGCCGAATAGTTCGCAATATTCGGCCGAATACCGAATACCAAATCACGAAAAAAAAACGCCCAATATTACTCACAATTTTGATTTATTTTAACAAACAATCAGCATGTTTAATACTTAAAATCTATCAGTGATAAGTTATGATGAATGAAAACATCTTTTTCGGCATTTGTTTATAGCAAACGATTGCACTTTTCATCATAAATTATACCTTATTCCGAAAAAAGCCACTCGCTACACTACTACACTGCTACACTGCTCCCGGGAGATGATAAATAAATCTTAGCAAATTCTGCTAGGCTTGTATACTGTTTTGCTTTTGCTGACCACCACTAAGAGTCTACTATCTGATCTAGGCGAACAATTTTCATGTATTTTTTTAAGACATACACACCACAAGTTTCAATGTATTTTTTAAGATATGCACAATATACCTAAGTAACACAATTTGATGCAACAATCAACAAATAATGCGTGTTGTGGCACCTACCGCACAAACCTACCGCACAAACCTACCGCACAAACCTACCACACAAACCTACCGCATAAACTTACCGCACAAACCTACAGCACAAACATATCGCACAAACCTACCGCACAAATCTACCGCACAAACCTACCACACAAACCTACTCGCACATAAACCAAATTCGCCCATTGAAGCACCGACCACTGTCCCGCCCCGGTATAGGCGACATGGTCGCCCCTTCGGAGCTCTCGCAAGAATCTAATTTTTTTGAATGAACGAATCTACATTTAATAAAACGAATCTAGACCTTCAATGTCCCTACATGCTTTGTTAGGTGACGGAGATGTAGGATCGCCTACAGTCTGTACTGTAATGGTCAAAATGAAGTACTACAGGTGTTAGTGATACATAATATAATATAAAAAAGAGCAAGATAATTCATAATTCAGTAAACGGAGGGAGACCACACACTCCAAAACTGCAGAAAGAAATCAGTAGAATTAAACAGAGCATAAAAATATAGAAGAAAAATGATGAAATAACCGTCATGACCGTCATGCGCCCGGCAGTCCCCGAGAGAATGAAAAGGTTGTTAGACCAAATTCGCCCAGGGCGTGGTTACCGCACGCACTTCAATGATGCAGGTCGGAACTTGTCACCCGCGAAATGTACTAGTGTCACCGAATATTCAGCCGCCGAATATTCGTCGCTTCGGCCGAGAGCCTAGGCTATTCGGTATTCAGTATTCGGCAAAATCACTATTCGTGGCATCTATAGTGAAAATCTAAAAACGTATCTAACCTCCGGTTAATTCCAAAATTTATCGAAACTTTTGTAACTATTATTATTATTTCTTTTAAATCTTGAAATCCATTATTGATAAATCTTGAGTTTTTCTTACTTATGTTTTTGTTATTATTTGCAATATTTTATTATCTACTTACAAACATGATTTCATATAATTGAGCTTGAATTCCCTCACCAAACTCAAGAGCCGCGTCTCTTTATTATATAAGTTTATTCCAGAATGAATGCATATAGTGAGGAAAGGCTATTTTTATAATCCTACTGTATAACATATGACATATGTGTACTTACTGTAAAAAACATACAAATATTAAATAAATAAAAATTAATCTGTATATAATAAAAATCTCGTTTCACGGTGTTTGTGGTCGCAATCCTCCTAAACGGCTGGACCGATTTTTATTAAAAAAAATATTTGTATTTGGTAGGTATGAGAATAGGTTGTTAATATATATATTTCATACCACTAGGTGATTAGGGTGTCCCTAAAAAAAACTGTTTTTTTACCTTTTTTTGTATCAAAAAATACCTATAAGCTCAAATTTTCACCCTCCTACCCTTCTTATCCTCCCATTTTTTAATCGCGATTTTTGTATGAACAAATTTAACCGTCGTCGTTCGTATTTCAAACAGAACGAAATTATTTATGTTGTTGAATGACAGATGGCGCTACGTCCGCTTCATCGAATTTTCATCCACAAATAGAAATAATTTATATGGCAGAACAACGTTTTCCGGGTCAGCTAGTAAATACATGCAGGTGGTAGGTATGAAAAGTTTAAAAAATATTTCCATGGTATAGTATTAATTATTAAATATTAATAACGTTATGGAGGTTAAAATCATTGACACGGTAATTCAATCCCGGTCGTCGAGACATTTGAATAATATGTATTTTACCAAACTGTTGCTGTCACTGTCGCTTTTAATCCCCCCCCCCCCCCCCCTTACACTTAAAGGGGTTAATTAATTTAAGTATTTGTCAAATATGAATATGTTGAACGAAAATAGATTTTATTGTAGAAGGCATTCACTTTGTGGTTTGACATATTCAATGAAACAAAACAATTACTTTGTTTGTAACCACGAGTTTAACTCAAGCGGCTTCTGGGTATAAAATTAGACTTCTAATTTAATTAAGTTTATTTTATGCCCTGGGGATGCTTGTGATAAGCGAAACAGGTCGGTATTAAAAAACTAAATAAATAAATCGTGGTTACAAAGTAATTGTTTTATTTCATTAAAGAATTATTAATTCAAAAAATAATATGTGCTTCCTACCTACTTTATCGTTTGTCTGATATCTTCTTCAATGGTGCTACAGCCCATTTCGAGCCTTGGCCTCCTGCAAAATAAGCTTCCACCGCCCTCTGTCCTCGGCCGTCGTCTTCCAATCTGCATCATGGAGTAGTCCTCTTGCATCCTTCCTGACATCATCCTCCCATCTCAGTCTAGGTGTGCCCGTCTTTCGTTTACTTTCCGGGTGTCCTGTTAGAACCTTCTTCGGTACTCGTGTGCTTGGCATTCGGTGCACATGGCCCATCTTAGTCTTTGGTAAATGGGTGGAGAGTCTGGGAGCTTGGTAAATATTACAGAGCTCGTTATTGTGGCGGATTCTCCAAAATCTCCATGCCTCTCCCTCTCGCACCGCTCCTAAGATTCTTCGAAGTACCTATCTTTCGAAGGTGTCCATCTGTTCCGCTGACCGTTCTATTAATTGTTATCTTATCTGATATAGTTACATTAAACTGGAACTAACTACCATATGTATTCCTCTTTACCCAGAATACTAATGGAGGGAAACAATTATACCAAGTCAGTGGACATCTTCAATTTATCTTTAAACAAATATAAAATATTGTTACGAAGGCAGTTCAGTTATGTACAATAAATACTGTATATTTCTTACTATTCATATGTAAAGACCCCGAAAAAGGGCGTTAATAAATAAATGAATTAAATAGTTCCAATTTTGAAAATTAAAAACTCATTAAACAATCGTAGTCTTACGCATTACGTAAGTAAGTAATATTTCACATGACTTACTTACCCATGGACCAACAACCGAAATTAAAACTGACTAACTAACTAACTAACTAACTAACCATCACGCCGTTTCCCCGCAGGGGTAGGCAGAGAGGACGGACCGCCAAACAACTCGGTCTTGGCACACACTCTTTGCCTCACTCACATTCATACATCGTCTCATCGTCTAAAACTGACTACCTCGAAATATCTCCCAAGAAACAGGATAAAAGATTGCATAACAATATTTTACATTTTATAATACTGTTGTGCAATAATATAAGAAACGCAATCTATACATTGCGTTTGTAATGCGTTGCGCTGATAAAAAAAATGTACCTGATCTTTAGAACTGAAAATTCACAGCTGTTAGTATTTAAACATATGACGATTATATGAAAATCTGATAAATGGAAATTTATCGTTATATTTCAGCCTAGATCAGCTAACTTTTCTTATTTTTTATTTATTTATCTATATAAAGTATATTTACATTGGGTTTTTCGATGCCTGTCTCACTAGGTGTCTCACCTGTGTCGAGACAAGCGTAGAGATACAAATTTGTGTAAATTAACTAAGATGGATCTTTAGTAGAGCTGTTTTATGTCCATAACGTGGAAGGTATCGTATCAATAGTATAACCAACTAACTATCAATAACATAACTCACCATCACGCCGTTTCCCCGCAGGGGTAAGCAGAGAGGACGGAACGCCAAACAACTCGGTCTTGGCTCACACTCTTTGCCTCATTCACATTCATACATCGTCTCATACATACTCTTCTATTATTCTGACTTTTGACATGGCCCAACTCAAGTATCTGATTCACTTGATCGTGCCATGTCTTTCTCGGGCGTCCCCGACTTCTTCCATTCACATTTTTCTCACACTATTTTCTTCGCGGTATGTAGAGCGAATGAAAGCTCTACATACCCAAACCATCTGAGAGTCCCTTTCTTAATCTTACTTATTATGGTTACATCAGCGTTATATTCTTTGCGGATAGCCACATTTCTCACACGATCATACATAGTTTTACCGCACATCCGCCTCAGAGATCTCATTTCAGTTTACTTTCATCCTTTCTCTGCCAGTTCCATACCTCACTGCCATACATCAGGGTAGGTATCAGGACTCGATGTGAACGGCTAGCTTCGCTTCTTTTGACAGTTGTTTATTAGCGCCAACGGCATTCAGTCCTCCATTAATGGAGTTACCTGCATTTACCGTTCTTTCAATATCTCTATCAGCCTTCCCATCTCTCGTAGATCATCCCTAGATCAGGAATAGCAAATTGTTAAGGGTCATTAACCAGCCAGCGGCCGAGAATTCAAATTTTGTCGAAAGATGTTCTTACGATCGTACAGGGCGGTTCCAATGATAAAGATTAATTATTCTCCGTACCAGCTTTTGTAAATAATAACTCAATATCGATTTTATTTCATCCAAAATTTGCTTTAATTAATACCTACATTCAAAAATGCTGAAAGGCGTGATGATATTAAAATTATGTACTTTTTGACCTTTTTGTAATTATTTTTTGATCATAAGTATTTACAATTTTTCAATAATGTCTAAAGCCTCGGTGACACCGAGCGAGTTAACAAGCTACTACTATCTGGGAAATTCATTATCTGTTAGTAAACTCGCTCAGTATAATCGTATTACTTGCTAACTAGCAGATTGTTGACTATCTACAAAAAAAGTTGAAAGGTCGTCATCTTTACTAACTTGCTACTCGCTTACTCGTGATTGGTTTATTAATGTTTTCAATATGGCGGCCAATAAACAGCTGATTTCGACTGTCAAACATCTCTGTTCACGCAGGCGTCGTTAGATAGTTCGCTATGACCTCATTCGCTGTCATCATGACAATTTCACTCGTAGGGAACTATCTAACGACACATTTACATTGACACGACTTACATCGAGCGAGTTTAAAGCGTAAACTCGCTCAATGTAATTGAGACGCAAAATAAGAATGTTAAAAAAATTTTAAATATATTACTTTGTAAGACCGTAAATAAATAAACTGAAGTATTTTCATCACAAAACACGTGCGCGGACCTTTTTTTAATGATTTTATTTAAACTAAAATTAACATTCTGAAAAGTAGCTTTCCCAGATAATTTGTTGATTTATTTTACTGCATGATTATATTTATCATTTGAAATGTGTGTTGTATAATACAAAATTTTGTTTGAAATTTTAACAAATCTGCCAATGACCTACGGTAAAACTTTAATGTATTAAAAATAAACATATTTTCTCAAAATTGAAACAACTGATGAAATCTCATTGGAGCCTTTAGTTAGAGTGTTGGTTTTCGGTCCAGCAATACGAAAACACATTATCTGGAGTAAGGGGATCCTTCGACGAGCCCTCCACAACAGTGCAATTATAATACATATATCTGTCCACTATAATACGTAGACTGGTCCGGAAGCTTTGGGAGAGACAATTTTTTTTCACAGTCGAGGGATAATGTCTTCAAACCCGATTTTTTCTCTTTCAAAAAATTAAAAAATGCCTTCGATTTTTTTCTTATGTATGTGCTCGTCTATCATGAGTTTTGTCCTAGTTGGGGATCTTTTTAAACGACTTCGAAAAGGAGGAGGTTCTCAATTCGACTGTATTTTTAAAAAAAAAATTTATGTTTGTTACCTCAGAACTTTCGACTGGGTGAACCGATATTGACGATTCTTTTTTTATTTGAAAGGTGGTGCTTCCCGTGTGGTCCCATTTTAATTTGGTCCAGTTCTGACAATGGCATCCATGAGAAAATCATATAAATCTTAAATTTGCATCATTTGCGCGACAAATGGACGAATAACTCAATATCACGCCAACCGATTTCGATGGTTCTTTTTTTATTGGAAAGGGTGTAATTCAAGAGTAGTTTGATGAGAGTTTGGTTAGGTTCTGCTTATGGTATCCATGACAAAGTAACAGAACACTCCAATTCTTAAAAACAAATTAACGATACTCGGCCGAATCTTAATCGAATTAGTTAGTGTACTTCAGATTCACTAAATTTTTTTTTTGTTTTGTTAAAATCTTTGTTTATTCAAATTTCAACTTTTCATCTAACTTCAAACAGATTGAGCACATATCCGTTCTTGGCGAACCGAAGCCAAGGATATATTTCGTATTAAAGATTCGGCAAAAGTACGATGGTTTTATATCTAGTTCTACATTCTCGGTTTTGAACAGTTTATGAAGCTTATTGATGCTCAGATTAGAGTCTAAATACTTTCGCCCAGCAGAATGTAGTAATGTAAATAAGTAAGTAAATAAGTAAGTAATGCGGCTCACTACAAATCAATTTTTCAATGAACTTTTTAATTGCAGCCGACCGTGATGCAAATTTTGCCGAGGTATGATCACCTCCACGCTTTTCAACAGGGACTTCGCCTTTTTCGTGAATTTTTTTCATAATATATTGTACTCTGTATCTCGTGATTCCCAGCACATTAAGGAATGTTTTTTGACAAGCGGAAAAAAAGAGCATGTAGAGGACTTTATGTGATATTTGGTGGAATAAGTTTTTTTCTTATTCGTATTTTTTAGTGCTCGTTGACGTTTGGTACTAACTGCGGTTCAATACTTGAGCAAAAAAGCAACTTGAACACGTTTTTGTTTTGAAGCATAAAATGCCGCATGAAACTTCTGAACGGCCATTGTACTCGAGCTAGCGCATCTAAATGCCTTTTTATTGTGAGCGCATGTTGGCGCATGTTGGCGCATTTGGCATATCCTTGGGGGAATATCTGTGAAAACAAAAAAAAATACAATGAAACGATTACCAATTTAAATTTTTTGTAAAATAATTCTTTATATTTAAAATATATATGTATATTTTATATATATATGTAGAACAATTTTCTTGGTTTACCCGCGTAACGTAGTCCTTAAAAGGACTTTTTAACTCCTGACGTTTCGGACAGATCACACTGTCCATCTTCAGAGGCCTTATGTCTTGAGTTTTTGTCTCAAACTGATAGCTTTCGCATGTCTGTTCGGTCCAAAAGCTAAAACTTAAGTGAGTGCAAGTCACTTCTTATGTCTAGAACGAAGTACCCGGGTTGCAGGTGATTGATGGTGGAGGGGGTGGGGGGCGGGGCTGATAGTAGATACCTGATTGGTAAAGCTAATTGGAGACACTACTGGTAATTTTGGAAATGCCGTTTTTGGGGTATTTTCATCGATTAAGACTTTCCAGGTGTTGGGAATTCTGATTGCGTAATAATAATATGAATAATATGAATAATAATATGAATAAATAATAATAATATGAAATCTGAAATGACGCAATCAGAATTCCCAACACCTGGAAAGTCTTAATCGATGAAAATACCCCAAAAACGGCATTTCCAAAATTACCAGTAGTGTCTCCAATTAGCTTTACCAATCAGGTATCTACTGTCAGCCCCGCCCCCCACCCCCTCCACCATCAATCACCTACAACCCGGGTACTTCGTTCTAGACATAAGAAGTGACTTGCACTCACTTAAGTTTTAGCTTTTGGACCGAACAGACATGCGAAAGCTATCAGTTTGAGACAAAAACTCAAGACATAAGGCCTCTGAAGATGGACAGTGTGATCTGTCCGAAACGTCAGGAGTTAAAAAGTCCTTTTAAGGACTACGTTACGCGGGTAAACCAAGAAAATTGTTCTACATCTTACACCCGTGAAAACCTTAATCATAACATATATATATATATATATATATATATATATATATATATTTACATAATAGGGACACGCTTAAAGTGCACTTTTTTATTTCGAAAACACTTAATATCCGTAAGATATTATTATCTAGGAAGATAATAATATCTTAGGGAGACTATATTATATAGGAAGTTAGTATTTCAGTTTCCGGAATTGAAAAATAATGAATTTTAATAGTTATTTTGTTGTTATCAAACTGATAGTAGGTATTTTTGAAATAAAAAGTGCGGGATAAGCGTGTCCCTGTTTTGAAAATATTTACCAAAAAAATAAATAGATTATCTTAAATATTTTTAGGAGTTATAATGCTTTCCTCCAAGCCAAAATAAAAGTGACAGCTACGTACCTTGATATTTTTGCAACATTTCGTTTCCAATTTTCAGACTTAATAATGGGTTTGCGGGCGTCTTTTGATAATGCTGGGGTCGGGTGACAATTCATCTTCATTAAATAATGAAAATATTTATTCCAAACACACTTTTAAACACTTTAAAACATCAAAAACTCGGACAGAAAAATCAGCACCAACAACTGCTACTTTAGTATGGAGTGGCCATCTTGTCACGTGACACTTCCTATGAATTTGATTGGCCGAAATGGAGGATGCTGTTTGCTTTGAAAAGAACATGGAGATTGTTGCCTTTGCTTTTAAAACTTATTTTCAAACTAGGATTTTAATGGGAATAAGTTGAGTTTGTAACTAACCAATGAATTTATTAGGTGCACAATTTGAATCTCTATGGAACTGCATTCACAACGTTTTTTTTCGATATTTTGGAGATTGCTGCCTTTGCATCTACACAACTAGGTACACACCTCAATAAAGAATAATCTTTCAACATCACTTTATATTTTTTTGTGGAAAAGAATCAATACGTCTAAAATTTGATTGAAAAATGACATAGTTCCGGTTTTGTCTGGTTATTCCCTCTTGTTGTAGGGTGTGTGTTTTTACAGGATATAACATCAGATTCTTCCTCTAACGTTGCGGTGAGTTTCCTGTTGTTTATACAAGGACAGAAAGATCACATCCACTCCACCCTGTGCTGGTGCCTGTGCATCATCCCTTCCAACTACGCCAGCGATCAGATATTGCAGAAATTGTACGAAAAATACCTGAATACTCCGTAAGTAATCAAAGTCTTCTACATTCACTACCCCCTTTCCTCAAACTAAAGTCTTCAGCATTCACCCCCTTTACCTCAGCATAAAGTCTTCCACATTCACTACCGCTTTTCCTCCCATTAAAGATTAAAGTCTCCTTCATTCACCACTCATTTTCCTCGTATTAAAGTGTTTCGCAATCACTAATTTTTCATCAAAGTAACTTGGTAAATGTCCAAGGCGGCAGCAAAATGCTTTAATTTGGGAATTGAGCATAGAGCCAGAGCCTAAGAAAATGAATAACAAATAATGTAAGGTGTGTTAAAGGTGACATAATGAGGGTATTCAGTCTGTGTGCTATAGGGCGGCGCATCACGCAAGAAGTGCTGCAGTTTTCGGAGCCACCGTAACGAAGACGATGGTCCTCGCTGTCCTGCGGGCTCCATTCAACAGGGCTATCTTCTTATTTCGTCGCTGCATCAGACATAACCTCACTTTGCATCCGTGAGAGAGTCGCTGCAAATAATAAAGTTTAATAACTGACGATCATTTATTAAGAGGCAAGTCATTTTCTTTCATTCGTTTTACTTTCTGCATATACTCGTAGGTTTTAAACTCCATTACTTTAATTTGATGCAGCCAGTAAAATTTAAAATATTATATTATATTCACTAATGGCTCCACAACATCAAGCACACACCCGCTTTTCATCAAACCTGGGTTGCGTGGTCCCAAAAACTAATACCTCGTTCGCTCAACGACAATAGGCCACATGCATCACATTTTTTCATTTTTTTCCGGTTTAGGCAAATATTCTAAGACATTCTGTATTTTTTTAATCGTATTTTTGAAACCCTGGCGATTTTTTGAAAATTTCAATCCGAAAAATCAGACCATTTTTTATAAACCGGAAAGACGGGACATAATTTTATAGGTGCGAAAATACGATAATTACATAGCCGAAAATCATTTTTAAAAAAGAACGTTTTCCACACAAATGGTACAGGAGAATAACGAGGCATACCAAAAATATTAAATCTCATAAATATTTTTTTCCATGATCCATCTTATTGATCATTAATCATTATAATGTTCAACGTCTATATTACTAAATCAAATGTAATATACTTGTACTTGTAAATAATAATAATAATAAGAATTTTATAAAATTAATAGGAACATTTTCGGAGACGGGACATTTTCATGTAGTGACGTCACGGGCCCAAATAATGGATTTATTTATTTAAAAATAAAAAAACTGTACATTTCTAAAAATTTTTACTAACATTTTCGTAATCTTGGTAGAAAAATCTATACACACGATTTTTTCCATGTCGTTATGAATCCATGCAAGTGGCCTATTCTGATTCAGCGCTCTTAAAAAATATATAATGCTCTGAGTACTGACATAAAGTCAAGTAATTGTAAATCACTTTATATGGCACGTGTACAACATTGGATTTTCGAAAGCGGACGAGCGTACTTCAAAGAATAGATGAGTTCTTAACACTACATTTTAATTATTAATTTTTGCGTTTCAAAATTTTTATTTCCATTTTTACTTCTATTTTTCTTTAAAATGTTTTTTTTTCTCTTAGTTTTTCACTTAATTTTATTTATATTTTAATTTATATATTTTTATGGAACACATGAGTTCTTAACACTAACAGCCTTACTAAAAACCCAGTGAAAATTTTATTCAATTGACAAACGGCCGCGGATGTGAAAACATTACTAATTAAAAATTTGTTCTTTGAAAGAAATACACATGGTTTCCACGGCCTGAGAGGGTAGTTTATCTCTGTTTTAACCATTGATGTCCGAACGATATTTGTAATTTTTCCATAGTATTTTGAATGTTCTATATATTTCTTATTTTTGAAAGTGTCGTAAAAACAAATACCATTTATGAAAACTAGATAAAATTACCTTTTAGATTTGAGTATTTGAAATACACTTTAGCTTTCAAAAACTGCCATATTTTATGATTCAAACTCGGAAAAACATGGAAAAAAATTTCCTCCCACAACATTTTTGACCAAAATGTAGATAAATTTAAATAAAATCAAAATTTAAAAAACACAGTCCTTTTATGTAATAAATTTGGAAGGAAACTATCACCTCACTTTTTTATCGTGTATACAATAAAAAAAATAATAAAAAATTTCAAAGTTTTTTTTATTGCCAAAAAAATAACTTAGAAATAATGCCGAAATTTAAAACAGATTTCTTGCATCTCTAAAGACGTTAATTTTTTTGATACGTTTACGAACACATGTATAAGATTTTAATATTATAAAAAATTATCACTTTTAAGAAATTCTCTTAAAATAAAGATCTTAAAATGAAAATTTTATCTTAAGTAACCTATAAAAAACAATATTCTGACTGTTCAACTTTGAAAGTACGGCGTTTGTACAATAACTTGATTAAACTGATGTAAACCACACAAATAATATGGTAAATATATCAATTATGTGAACAGAAGAGTAAATTCGTCACTACAATAGAAATTATTTAGTAAAATCACATCATTTAGGCACTAACAAAATTTTCCATATCCCGCCATAAACACACCGAACGGTTTTGACATCGCTGGCCGATATGCACAGGTGCACCAATAATGCTCCTAGCGGAGAAGAATTAAAACAACATTGTTTCCTAGTAAATTAAAACCATATACAACGTTGTCACATCTTCAATGCGTTTTAACAGCGTGACCACGAAAGAAAAGTTATTGGTAATAAAACGTCTTTTAGTGTATACGAGCTCTATTTATGTTATTGCAATAACACAGTTAATCGGTCGCGCTGTGGTTTTTTTTTAATAAGGCTGTTAATCTTTATTATTAGTTTATGTATTTCCAAATTTGAATTTTCATTTTAATTTCTATTTTTCTTTAAAATATGATTTTTTTTCTTTATTTTTCGCTTACTTTTATGTATTTCTTAATTTTTATTTAGTATGTTTAATTATCTGTATCAATAAAATAGTAT
The DNA here is from genome assembly GCA_929108145.2 of Limnephilus rhombicus. NCBI lineage: Eukaryota > Metazoa > Arthropoda > Insecta > Trichoptera > Limnephilidae > Limnephilus > Limnephilus rhombicus. The sequence goes on from OV815282.1 coordinate 1,286,009, forward strand.
TTTTTAATTCATATTTAAAATACCACAACACGGGCATTAGCCTAGGCTAATGTGGGCTAATTTATAAAGGCTGTGGTATCCAAAAAAAAAAAAAATCTGTAACCAATAAAATTTTATGAAATAAAAATAAAATAAAATAAATAATAATGTGGCGACACATCATTATCTTTCGCCATCAGAAAGAACGCTCGAGAAACATCTCCAAATATTCGCGCGGCGCCGCCAACCTACTTGCCTAGGTACCTTCCTACCTATGCCGGCACGATATACTTTGCTCGCCTGCCGCGGCCGTCTCGACGATTAATAATATCGTCACCGCCTAGAAAGGTCTCGAGTTTATAAGCCGCCTGAATATTCAGCACCGGGTATGTTCGAGTACCTTCTAGTGTACACATTGCCGGCGAATGGAAAATTACTCCACCGGTCGCGCTGGTATATAAAGCGACTCAACTCGGCGCTCGGGCAGTCAGTCTCAGACCATTTGTCGATCAACAAACCAACATGTAACAGATCTCCGCACAAGTGATCCTGCATGGCATCTCTACGCATCCAGGGCAGCTTCCCGAGTTCCATCACCACGTCTCAGCTATAAGGCCCATCGTGCCTTCAGCTCCGCAGAACAGCTACATCCTGCGACTTACAAGGCTTGCGTCACCTTCAGTCCAGGGATCAGCTCACCATTTCATGGCACCCCGAAGCGCACTGTGCTTCGCTGCCATGGAAAAACGCTCCGCCTCGCCAGGACTACCTGCTGGGGGCTCAGCTCACCGAGCCACTCACCGTTCATCTCCGCGACTCAAAGCGTCGAGCAACGGCCTGGAAGATAGGTCATCTCCGCCGCCAAGGTGTTGAGCAACTCGCTGACCTTCACCACACCATCTCCATCTCCGAGCGCCTGCAGCATCTCATCTACGGCACTCCACATTACATCATGTTACCGCTTCACCGACCCTCGCTACGTAGCCTAATAAACGACTGACTCACTACACCGACTGACGCCTTTTATTTCTCGCCCCGTCTCTGCCGAATGGCCTGCTCCCTCAATAATATTAACATTTTTTGAGTACCATAAAATCGACAATCTCTATCTCACGGTCTGAGATACCTACTTAGGGTCTAGGACGTTTCTACGCCGCCGGTTCTTCGCCGCCAGTTCATCGCCGCCGTTTCTACGCCGAGACGGTTCTACACCGGCCGTTTCTACACCGGCCGTTTCTACGCCAGCCGATTCTACGCCGCATTCAAATTAAATTAACAATTACAATTAAACTTTATTGTTTTAACACATACATACAGTCATAGAAAATAAAATAGAAAATACAAAAACTATCGAATCATTTAAAAAGTAGCATTAACATTTATTTTAAATTAAAAGAATAAATAGGAAAAATAAGATTATTGCGTCATTTGGTAATTGTGTGCTAGGCCACGTAAATAATCTAGAGGTTCCCTGTTTTCATAATCTAAGACAATTCTTCGAATACGTTCATCAGCGTCACGGTATTTTTTCAGCTTCATCGGTGATAAATGTCCGGCGATAAGTTGCTCAAAATAAGCGTCTCGTCCTTTTTGTACTTTTCGCAATCCATCTATAAATTTCCAAATAGTTGGGTGATGCATACATAATTCAGAACGCAATCGACGATTGGCTGCCTCTGCATGATTATTGGTGCGATCTTCTCCATCGATTGTTCTCTGGTATAAATTCCACATTGTTGGATGAAACATAGGCGGGCGCCTACCATTCCCGCGTCGATTTAAACGGCCAACATAGCTGTCTTCAAACCAATTTAGAAGCGGCTGAAGTTCTACTGGCAAATCATTTGCTAAAGCATCAATGTATTCATCTAAATCAGCTATTGGCACAAATGCTAATGCAATGACCATTTTAGCTCTCAATGCAAATTCAGCATCATTGTTGTATTGACTAATAACACCAATCTGAGCTAAATGCTTCCTCATATTTTGTGCTAAATGGAAGAAGCAACCTTTTACATTTACTTCAGGAAAGCAATCTTTCATGGCACTAAAAGCTGCATATTCATAATCACAAATGATAGATCCTGGACTTAAATTTGGCACTAGTGTTTTAATTAGTTCGAACATACGTGTGTATGTAACACGCTGCTTGTTAGGTAACAGAGCATACACTATAGGATTCACTCCTCCGTGTTTTGTTTCCATAACAATATAAACTTGCGAAAATAGCCTCGGTGCTATTGCGAAGGTACCATCAGTGTACCATGTATTGGCATTATGCAAATGCTGCAACCAGCTCCCTCTTCCAAAAATTAAAATTCTGTTTGCTCCCTCTCCATCGTCGCTTAGCAAAAAAGTTTCTTCTGTTCCTGGTTGAGGCACATATAGCTTATATCGATTTGGCAACACCAAATCGTTTAGGTCTGCGGGATCAGCAGGTGCAGCATTAATTTGATTCCGTTTTCTTCTGATTATTTTTCTCAGGGCTGCATTATTTGGAATCGATGCTAAAACAGCTTCAGGCACGTCGACTATACACTGATTTATAACTACACTTGTGCCCTCCATAGTTTCTTCTGCACGACGTTTCATGTTAGTGCAAACAGTTGCTGATTGTATGGCTGCTGCCGAGGAAGGGTGAGAATGATTGTTGATTTCGTTGACCACTTCTCCAGCCCTCGTGTGAATTCTTCCTTTACAGCGACCCACTTCTTCGCACCGCCAAAATTTTAAACTAGCGTCCCTTTTACTAACTTTGTCGAAAACGTACAAATATCCGTTATATGAAAACTTCTCGTTTCCTTTCTTGCTGAGAACTGCTGGTTCCATTATTAAGATCACTGTTAACTAACGTAATGATTACTTTGTGACGAATACACTTAGAGTGATGTGTTAAGGGCTCCTGCCCCATATTTATACCAAATACTGTTAAACAGTTTTTAGAATTTTAAGCGGATTAAAACTTCTCATTACCTCCTTTGTGCTAATGGGCCTGTGTTGATAACCATAACACCATTAAGATAACCCGGATTAAAACTTCTGCTTACCTGCTTTGTCAATGGGTCCCAATCTGGTAATCCCGGCGCTCTGTGGCTGAAATTGGAACGCTGGCGCGTCACCGGCCCCTGATCAGCATGTTCCCAAAATGCATTTATAAGGAATGATTTTATTTTTTATCAATTTTTTTTTAGAATTCAATCTTTGATTCCTTTATGTCTAAGAAAGATTAACCTAATGTTACCATTGATACTATGACCAATAAAACGTCAAAATGAATTTATTCTCAGTTACTCACTTAAATTAAAAATTTCATTGAAAATTACATCTGAAACTTAATTATTCTGTAATTAGTCGCAGAACAGAGGATTATTGGGCGCACTTTTACGCTGCTGTATTTAGGTGAGTTTGAAGGTGTGCAGAATTTAGCTGTTTGTGTACTTATTATCGATTTTTTTTTTTATAAATTCATTTAAAATATTTTTAAAGGTATGAGCTTTAGTAAAGTAACAGTAAAAAGATATTTATGTCATAAATTATATCGGAAATCTTGATTTAAAGTTGACGTCTTTTTTCCAAATTTTTTTTTCAAATTTATTTTCTTTAATGGAGTAGGAAAAAAAACTCCACGATTCTCCACTCTAATTTTAAAAGAATATTATTGATGTATCTTTTTTGTACATGGAACAATAAAAATTATCACCAGCCGTCACCAGCCACTCCAGTAATTGCATTTTTAAGGAATGATTGTATTTTTCATCAATTATTTTTTTGAATTCAATCTTTGATTCCTTTATGTCTAAGAAAGATTAACATAATGTTACCTTTATTACTATAACTAATAAAACGTCAAAATGAATTTTATTTTCAATTAGTCACTAAAATTAAAAATTTCATTGAAAATAACATCAGAAAGTTAATTATTCTGTAATTTATGTAATAACATATTTTTTAATTTATGTTATTACATAAATATAAAATATCCTGTACTATCTTTTGGAGTCTTTTCCGTTTGGTTATTTTAATGCGCATGTCATTAAATGTATAATATATTTTTAAGTAGGTACCTGCCAACTATAAAATGTTTATAAATACATTCAATTTGCGTGTGAGCATTTTTAGCAGGAGTTAATATACAGGGTGTAACAGGACGTACCCGAGGGATTTTAACCAGTGATTCCTGAGCATATTTGGAGTAAAAAATGTAAATGAAATTTTCGTCTCCGGTGAAATTTTTATTTCAAATAAAATCATTTTTTTGGTTTTTTTCCACACGCCGTCACTGATCTCATATTTCGAGTAAAGGATACGGCAACTCCGCGCAAACCCCTCCCCCATATCCGCTAGCCAACCCGAACCCCGTTGTTGGCAGCGTACTCTTTCACTCTCTACTGCGCGCCTCCTCGTAACGCGAATAAACATATTGCCAGGTGGTTTTTTAAATAGATATTTTTTTGGAGATAATATTTAACATAACTTTCGCATACAGTATTTTTAAATAGTGTAACAGGACGTACCCGAGGGATTTTAACCAGCGATTCCTGAGCTTATTTGGAGAAAAAAATTTGTATATCATTTTGCTGTACGGTGACATTTTTTTTCAATTAAAAACATTTTTTTTTGTTTTTTCTACACACCTTCACTGATGTCATATTTCGAGTAAAGGATATGGCAACCTCGCGATAACCCCTCCCCCTATCCGCTAGCCAACCCTACAGTTATCGGCAGCACGCTCCCTCACTCCCATACCGCGGCGAAGCTACCCCTTTCCGAATACCGCTCGGTCAGTTGTGTTTGGAGTTTGACGGTGAACGGGGTCGTGCGTAGTTGCTTTGAAATTTGTTTTTGTTTTACTGTTATTATTAGTGTTTATTCTAAAAGATGCCTCAAAATTATCCACCTGCCCATGAAGCAGATATAGTGTTTGTTTATGGAATTTGCCGAGGAAATTCAGTGGAAGCTGTAAGAGAGTATCGCAGAATATATCCAGAACGACGTCTACCACACCATACAACTTTCGTACAGGTTTGTACCTAACTACCTATTTATTATCGTAGAGCTAGACACACATTTAATGCCGCCATCTCATTGTAAAGGCTCCCAAAAATCCGCCTAATTGTGTCTTGTAATGTTACGGAAAAAGGTTATCACTACGTATGTTTATTTACAAAACTTTCCAAAATTTTATGTTTCACTCTCGGAAATCCAAGATAATACCTATCAAACGTGCCAAGTAAAAAAAATAGGGTAATGTTTCCCAACTTGGCTAATTCTTTAAGCTCAAATTATTTAAATAACACTTCATTTAACTTAATATCCTCCTCACAGCATCCCCAAAAATGTGTGGAGTTGATGTAAAAAATTAATAATAATACAACAGAAACAAGAATAATTTACGTAGGTTAATTGGTAAAAGATGCTTTAAAGTTCCATTTTCATTACAATTAAAGTTCGAAATTCTTGTGAAAAAAATATCAAGCCGTCGCGTCATTTTGAAATTGTTATTAACACTTATTTATAACCCAAATTAAGAACTAAATAATCATATTTTGTGCTTGTCCCCCAACGTAAATAGTTGCTAATCAAAATCGGTTCCAAGAAAGCTTGTTTTAAATAGTTTCACTCACAAAATAAATTAATTCGTACTTACGGAACGTTTTCTATGTTAATCAAATATTTCTATGTTCTCAGAAATAAACTGATATAAAACGCACCCGTCATTCATTTTTACTGATATTTTATAACAGAATAATGTTAGCAATTGTATTTTTGTTTGCAGATGTATCAACGCCTGCGCGACCATGGAATCGTACGGGTTCAGGGCGGAGGAAATAATGATGTTCCAGTTCGTGTTGAAGAGAGGATCCTCAACATGATGACAGAAGACCCGACGCTTTCCGTGCGTCGCGTCGCCATGATCGTTGGAGACATAACACACACGACGGTATGGAGAATCCTAAAAAAACATCGCCTGAAACCTTTCCACTACAGGCGCTGCCAAGGTCTACTGGAGAACGACCATTTCTCAAGACTAATTTACTGTAGACGGATGCTACGAAATGTGTTGAGAAATGGAGATTTCATGAAAAATATTCTATTCACAGACGAAGCCCAATTTACAAAAACAGGAATATTAAATATCCACAACCTGCATCATTGGGCCGAAGAAAATCCTAAGCTTGTCCGGGAATCGTCGAGCCAAGAGAGATTCTCAGTAAATATGTGGGCGGGTATTTTGGGTAACAAAATAATTGGTCCGATCGAGTTGCCTCCCAGGTTAAATGGACCGATGTATCTGGAGTTCCTGCAAGGGCAGCTGGGCGACATTCTGGACGAAGTAAACTTACAAGCACTGCGAAGGATGTGGTTCCAGCACGATGGAGCTCCACCCCATTATTCCGTTGCCGTGCGGAACTACCTGAATGTAGAGTTTCCTGGACGGTGGATAGGCCGAGGTAGTCCTAACATTGCATGGCCACCGAGATCACCCGACCTAACACCGTTGGATTACTACCTCTGGGGAACTCTGAAGGAAAAGGTATATTCGAAGCCGATAGCGACGAGAGAGCAATTGATCCAACTGATCATGGAGGCAGCAGACGAACTGAAGGCGAATCCTGCTAATTTAAGCATCCATAATGTGTTAAGATTGCATGCATGCATTGAAGCCGATGGCGGCCACTTCGAGCAACTTTTATAATAATAATAAAAAAAATATTATAACCAAATGTCAGCATTTTTATTCTTACATGTCATTCATAATATTATGTTCGTATCTGTGACAGATGACAGACACAAACGCGAACAAAACATTGCCGGGTGGGTTTTTAAATTATTTTTAGAGGTATTATTTAATTATAACTTTCGCAAATAGTATTTTTAAGTATTGTAAGTTCAGTCAACATTACACTTAAACAGTAGATACTAAAATGTTTTCAAAGCTTATGATCGAACCACCACGATTAATTTATTTGAAACTTCTATAAGAACTCACATTTTGTGTCAAAATTATGAAACATTCCAATCCTTCATAATCGGACTGTTTGTGGTTAGTTTGTATTTTATTGGTAAGGCTGAATACAGTCAACTTATTGACTTGATTTTTTTTTCTTTAAATCGGCACCATTACCTTAGGGAACGTACTCATACTACGTAACCTCTTCGGGGGGGGGGGGTCTTCAAAATGTCACGCTTGGTACAAATGAGCGGCGATTTGCTTAGGATTTTGGTCACCGGGAGGGGGAGGGGGGGGGGGGGGGGGGGGTTAAAAATTGCAAAAAAAATTGGTCACGTAGTATGGGTACGTTCCCTTCTGTAAAATGATAATATTATTTGTATCGGTAAAACAGGTTATTATTGCAATCCTTATTCTGGATAGTTCCTTGTAATCCAAATGTATGCTATTACATTCAAAACATTGCTAGATCAACTTATTTTCTAAGAACTTTGTCAACATACTTATTGATGGGTTGGTAAAACCAATAGTTTATTGTTTCAAAACACTGGTTAGGCCACATTATAAGTCGAGAACTTTCTAAGAATTGTGTTAGGTATCCTGTTCTTCATAATACGTATTAATAGATCGGTAAAACCAATAGTTTATTGATTGTAACCCTTATTCTGAGTACCTACATAACTGAAAAATATTAGTACCTACATTGTGTAGTTAGGTAAAAATAAATGGGGAATTTGAATTGGAATTTGAATCATGACTAGGTACTTCCAAGAATACACAATTACCTACTACGTGGAATTGCGAGGAGTATGCTAAGACCGAGTTGTTTGGCAGTTCATCCTCTCTACCTACCGCGTGATGTTTAATAAATCTTTTGAACAAAATATTTCACACGGTTTTAAAATTGTTCCAATATGTAATTGATTTATTTTTAAATTCATTTATAAAATTAAATATTTTTCTTATTCAAATAATTCAGCACCTGGCAGCATTCTAATTTTAAAATAACATCGTATTCTACCTATACATGTATGTATTTCATATTATTTTAAATTCTGTGGGTCAAGGTCACGGTTACGCATTTGCAGCTGTTGACAAGTTCGTTTTATATGAGCATTGATTTTATTGACAATAATTTCGCGATGATAATGCGCGTTTCGTTTTGGTGATTCTGGATACCTACTTAAGCAAGTGCAAGGGAGATTGTTTTTCGCGATGATAATGCGCGTTTCGTTTTGGTGATTCTGGATACCTAATTAAGCAAGTGCAAGGGAGATTGTGTTTTTAAAGGTGGTTAAATATTTATCTTATCTTATTTCTTAATATTTATGATAAAAGGACCATTGGAAATTATTCTCAATTATTGTCAACAAATAAGTTATTTAATTACTGTTTTTGTGTTTAATTCGTAGAACTACATTTTTTTTTGTTTAAAAGTTATTTAATGGTGGGTTTCTTCATTTACCGAGAATGCTAAATGCAATGCTAATTGTAAAAGTAAACGGTCAAATGCATAGACATTTTTAAATTTCGATCGTTTACTTTTACAATTAGCATTCCATTTAGCATTCTCGGTAAATGAAGAAACCCACCCGTCTTCTAACCACAAATTATTTAAATTAGAATTCCATCAGGAATTTTCGGTACTTAAAGTCTTTACTTAAAGCTAGCAATAATATCTGAGTAAAATAAGCATAATAATTATTTACGCAATATTAAATATTACTTGTTTGGTATTGGAGCATATAATATGGTCCTGCCTTGAAGCGCGCTGGCCGTTGTCGCCTCCCTTCCACTGTGTGCACGTGTGAAATTGCGACGTTGTCTCCCGAGTAGACCAATGATCATGCCATTGGCGACGCGTGATTTAAAAACATAATTTTTGTTTTTAATAGAAAAAAAATATCACCGGAGAGCAAAATGAAATCTACATTTTTTACTCCAAATATGCTCAGGAACCGCTGGTTAAAATCCCTCGGGTACGTCCTGTTACACCCTGTATAATTAGATTACCTATTGTGTGTAATTACACTAATTACCCCCATTAAACCATTCTACCCCCAATTATCATTATTTAACGTTATTCCCCACTGTCTGGAAAATCCTAAGTATTATTGCTATGTACATCGATTAACAATGTTATGTTTATTGTTTGGGATTCTCCTTCAATTTATGAAGTTATTATAGAGAATCTTTCAAAAATTTTGTAATATTTCATATAAACACTTAAAAACAACAATAAACAACCAAATGGTCGAACGCCGAGAGGGATGTCGCGCCAGCCAGCGCTCCAATTTCAGCCACTGTGCGGCGATTGTAACTTGCATGTACAAAATATCTTTTAAATTAAAATAAATGTTAATGCTACTTTTTAAATGATTCGATAATTTTTGTATTTTCTATTTTATTTTCTATGACTGTATGTATGTGTTGTAATTGTTAATTTAATTTGAATGCGGCGTAGAATCGGCTGGCGTAGAAACGGCCGGTGTAGAAACGGCCGGTGTAGAACCGTCCCGGCGTAGAAACGGCGGCGATGAACTGGCGGCGAAGAACCGGCGGCGTAGAAACGTCCCATTCCCACCTACTTACTCCAAGCAACTCTTTGTTTCATTTTTCAATGGTTTTTTGGGTTGCTAATCCGCATTGGCCCTGAGTTACCATTTCAGACCTCCTTACAAAGTGTATCATCAGTAGAGCTGGTCACCACAAAACTGTTGGCCATGTTATCAAGGGCGGATCCAGGATTTTATTCTGGGGCGGGGCACAAGGGGCGGTCGGGCAAAAAATTAATAATTACTGTTAGTAAATAAACTTGAAGTATCATACTTTAAGTTTATTTTTACAAGTTCAAGTATCTATAGGAAGGTTTATGAAAGTGTCAAAACAATAGAAAAATTAAATTTTTAATAAAGACAGTTTTCTGTACTGTGATGGAATCTCCACAGTACAAAAAAAACCCTAAATCCGCCCTTGCATGTTATTAAAATATGTAATTCATTGTTGGGCAGCTATTAAAATGTTTCTTAATTTCAGTTGCACACAAAATACACATCACAAATCGATTCCGATGCTGAAACATGTTATGAGCCTTCAGAAATCATTTGAACAGGTATGAATTAAACTACCTCTAACATGAATGTGATTCCTTTTTTCATGAGCTATATAATTTAATTATACAAAGAAGAGTGTCTATGGCAGACGGCGAAAGGTCACGGTTTAGATCAGGGGTACCCAACCCAAATCGTTTGGTGGGCTAAAAAGAATACTGCCCTTAGATGAGCCACTCGGTGGGGGGTAACGGCGCATATTTCCGTGAATTTTTACAGGTAATTCAATTTTCAACATCGCTATTATTGTGAAACCGCGACCGTCAAAGCTAGAAGGCATAAACTGACGATACGCCCGGTGTGTCCTTTGCACTCACCCTGCACTTATTTAGATCAGGTCGGAATGTGCGGAAAAAATATACAGGTTGGAATTGATTGTTAAAATAAATTCCTAGTGCGGCCAGCGGCCATGCGTCTGGCAATTTTTTAAGCAATAAATTAAAACCCCTATCGAGAGTCCGAGGTCTAATAACAAGAAAATTCTAATTTCACAAAATATAATGAATCTAAATGTGATAAATTTACGACAACGATTTTTTTTGTACGATTACCAAAATCCAAAACATAGCCTAGGTGAAAATTTCATTTTGAGCCACAAAAAATCTTCGATTGGGTCGCAGATTGGGCATGCCTGGTGTTTCATAACGCTGATGGATTTCATTCGTTTTGTTCTCCGATTATCATACGGGATCGGAGGAACCCTGATTTTGGACTTCCGCACAATAAGGGTGCCTACCTACACGGAAAACAAGTGTCAAGCGCTTTATCGTCAGTCCGTTGCTAACCACCGATCGTATCGTGACATTTCGCACCACGCCGAAGTGTTATTCATCATATCGTCACATAAAGTGTAAATCCTACCGTATTCTTTCGTATACTTTGTGTGAACTCGTGACTCAAACTTTACCGAAGTTCTAACAATCAAATAGAACAATCTCGAACGCTTATGGACATCTATGACTGTCACCAAGCCAGAAGACAACAGACGTGAGTACCACTTAATTGTGATATACCTTTCTTGTTTGGTGGTTGGGCATAACTTATCGAAATCCATAAGCGTCTTAGCAAGAGTAGCCGCAAGGTTACGCTCATCACCATGCCCTGTGCGTGATCATTTTGGTGCCGGAAACCAGCGAACCTTTAGATAAATTCTCATAATAAATTCTTTCTTTGGCAAAACGAAAGAATGCTATGAAATATTACGTGAATTGAAATGTCATTTCAAAGAACGAATTCAAACAGTGAATCGTATAATTAGTTTACACAGTTCTTAATTATTAACGACCTAACGGGTATTTAAATTATATCGAATTCTACTTTTTAATTCATAAAGTTTTCCTGATTATTTCGTTAGTACATTTGTTTATTTAAAAAAAAATGACTAGTACTTTACAAGGCTTGCGTAGAAGACGGAACGTAGCCATTAGCAGAATAAACAAGGTGTATGAAGTCGGTCAAAGCGTTTTGCAAGATGCAACCAATTACCCATTATTTTTAGCGTATTATACGAGGTTGCAAAACATTGTTAATGATTTTGAAACCGTTCACGCTGACATCTTAGCTTTAGATGAGGCAAACAAGGACATTGAAAATCAAGTTCGCGAAGCTTTTGATAATGTTTATTTCAAAATCGTCGTAATTCACAAGGAATTAACGAATCAATCTTTCGAATCGGAGCCCGCGAACATTATCGTACAAAACTTTTCAACATTTCATAATCAAGCTGTCATAAAACAAACGTCATCGCTTACTTGTGACATGAATAAGGCAAAACCTGAAATCAAAGGGTCCTTGACTGCGTTCACTTCAAAGTGCGCATTTTGCAAGGGTACTCACCATATCGCTAAGTGCAAATCATTTGCACTCAAATCGGTTCAGGAACGTGCTCAATTCGCAAAGGCACACCGTTGGTGTCTGAATTGTCTCACGCCTTCTCATTCTCTCACGAATTGCAAATCTGTGTTTGATTGTCAGAAATGTCATCGTAAGCACCACACTCTTCTTCATAGGGAAGACAACATTTCTGCTGAAGAGGAGTACCAACGACCCACCACATTTGCCATTCAAGGAGCTTCTATTTCAGATCCTCCAGTTCTTTTCCTCGCAAACTTCGGTGACAGATCCATCGTACGTTTGCCTACTGCTCATATTAGCAATCGTGATCCCTCCGGCAGTTTTCAAACGTTTCGTGGGTTGACCGATTCAGACAGTCAAGCACACTTGGTATCCAATCGCGCTGCCGAGCGTCCAGTCAGCTCTCATAAAATCCGTGGCTTAGGTCAATCTTTTACAACCGCGTCAGGCGTCACTAATTTCGATGTCGATATTAAGGGACAAACTACCTTCAACACGAAGTTACTTCCATCGCCAACGATTCAATTCGACCAGTTATCTTGTCATCTGTTCCAAGACATACTTCATGCCGACTCTGACTGTCACAAACTGACAACTGACACAGGAGCGACTGACCTACTTCGAGATGTTGAGATCTTGCCATCTCTACCGAGACTCCAATTAACGGGTGATCTTCACCAGCCTTCAGCTATCAATTCACTATTCGGTTGGCTTCCTCTGGATTCGGTTGGTTTTGCTACCGATCGTCAAACAAACTCCTTCATCGAAACCAACCAGTATTGTCTTCCAGAAGAAGTCAAGAAACTGAGGGAGTTGGACATATTTCCTCAGTCTTCACAGCCCACCAAACAACGTCGTGAACAAGTGTATCGCATTTATCGGTCACGTGACTTTCCTAGTCAATTTATCGAAACCAACCAGTACCGTCTTCCTGAAAAGGTCAAGAAACTGAGGGAGTTGGACACATTCCCTCAGTCTTCACATCTCACCCCTGAAGAACAACGTGATGAGCAAGTCCATCACACTAATCACTCACGTGACCCTTCGGGACAATTCATCGTAGCCTTACCTTTTAGAGAAAAGGATAAGGATATCGCTTCCCCAGATTCGCGTGAAGCCTCTTCGCGCATCATCCTTTCACTCGAACATAAACAGACATTAATGCTCAGTTTACGTGAACCGTACTTCGCTTTCATGACTGACTACTTGCACAGTGGTCACATGACACGTGTTCCTGGAAAAGATTTACTCAAGGAAATGCATCACATACTTCGTAATTGCATTCTTCGTCCGGGCACCGTTACCACTATATTGCGAATGGTCTTCGATGCCTCGGTGTCGGAGGTGAATGAATCATCGTCAAATGATGCCTTCCTTATCGTTCCCAAGCTCCAAACGAACATTGCTGAACCTCTGCAAAACTTTCGTTTACCATCTGTGGTGTTCATTGCTGAGGTGCGGCAAATGTATCGCCAAATATTTCTTCAAGAGCCAAATCACGCGTTCCAAAGAATATTTTGGCGTCATCAATTATCGGAATCTACCCCGGATTACCCATTACACCCTGTGACTTCTGATATCTCTGCCTTTATTCTGTCCTATCGTATTGTCAGATCGTTGACAGAAAAGAAAGGTTACGGATTATCACTCACACGCCACGCGATCACTTCGGACTCAAATATCGATTCTATCGTCATCGGCTGTTCCAGTCTGGAACAAGTTCAACTAACGCAATCCGAAGTCATCGAACATACCAAACGAGGTCAACTTGAACTGCAGAAGTGGGATTGTAGCAAACCGAAACTTCGCGCCTTTCTACCGTCGGACTACTATCTCACTGATGTAATCTTAAAAAATGTTGATCATTCTTTTACTCTCAGAGTATTGGGATGGAAGTGGAGGCCACCGGATGATTCACCCGATGATACTCGTCACGGGGATCATTACACCGACCAATTATCGCTTTTGACAGTTATCGCATCTAACCATCGGCGTCATGCATCATCGGTTGATAATTCATCGGATACCGCTTCACGTGGTCATTCTCCGGCCGATCTAAACCGTAACGTGTTATGGTGGGCGGAGCCCTCCGGGTTTGTCCAGCCAAACGACTCTTGGCCCATTTTAGATGGCCATGTTAACAAAACTGAACTCCACTCTGAGGAACGAGTTCAATCGTCATTAGTCCAACATGATGATATTCTGCTGGACTTTTATTAAAAAAAATATATCGTTTTCGGAAACTCCAACGCCTTATGGGTTCTTGTTATCTATTCGTACACAACTTTCATAACAAAGCCTCTCGTCGTTCGGATTTTCTACTTAATCATTTCGAAATTCGTATTCTATCTTTAACCAAACATTGGACATCACTCTCTACGGATGAGGTGATTAGAATCATAATTAAAAATCTTGTGCTTATCGCTACGTTTCGTACTTTGAATGGATCTTCTCTTACAAGACCATTCACCAAATCGTATCCATTGCCTAGGCAATGTGACTAATCATCATCGTTTCGCGGTTCGTTTTATTCTTTTTTACGTCTATGTTAATCGTATCATTTAGTTTCTTATCGTCTAGCTTGTCTATATCTCGTTATCGTTTAAAATGACTTCTTTTGCTTCGTCTTCTTTTCATCTACGTCACGTTTCATGGCATTCTGCGTTTCGCTTAACGTTCATCTTTTCTTTAAAATACAATTAGCTGTATTTTGGTGGGCGGAATGTTTCATAACGCTGATGGATTTCATTCGTTTTGTGCTCCGATTATCATACGGGATCGGAGGAACCCTGATTTTGGACTTCCGCACAATAAGGGTGCCTACCTACACGGAAAATAAGTGTCAAGCGCTTTATCGTCAGTCCGTTGCTAACCACCGATCGTATCGTGACATTTCGCACCACGCCGAAGTGTTATTCATCATATCGTCACATAAAGTGTAAATCCTACCGTATTCTTTCGTATACTTTGTGTGAACTCGTGACTCAAACTTTACCGAAGTTCTAACAATCAAATAGAACAATCTCGAACGCTTATGGACATCTATGACTGTCACCAAGCCAGAAGACAACAGACGTGAGTACCACTTAATTGTGATATACCTTTCTTGTTTGGTGGTTGGGCATAACTTATCGAAATCCATAAGCGTCTTAGCAAGAGTAGCCGCAAGGTTACGCTCATCACCATGCCCTGTGCGTGATACACCTGGTCTAGGTGATACATCGAAAAACTATACACCCCCTTTTCCCACCCCATAAAGCAGAGTTTTGATACTTTCTGATGAAACTTTTTGCCCAATAATTTGACACTGATTTCGAAAAGTCTGCGGAAAGCCCGGAATAGATAACTTTTGTTGTTGTTTTTAGATATCCAATTACCTGCGATGTGGTGATAGTATAATCTCCGTCCTCCCGACCGTCATATTCCTCTTATCGGCCATCAAGTTGATATGTCAGATGACGTATACCATGTTCAGGAGATCGATATTCCGCCGGGTGCCGTGGTGGGAGGGGTGTATCCAGGTAAATATGTTACTCCAACTTATCTTCATTTTACATAAGATCGAAATATGATTGTTTTTAGTATATTTCATTTATTTATTTTATTTAAACGCCATAAAATGGCTTTCACATCTATACATGTGATACACGATACAGTAATGCACAGTATTATAATAATAACCAATAATAAAATAGTTAAACAATATTAAAATAATAAACTAGGTTTATATAAGACCTGAAATAAAACAATATGATGTAAGTATGATAAAAGCTAGTATATAGGTATGTGATACAAATATGTGTTATAATAATAATGTTGTAATAACCTATTAATATTAGAAAGGCGAAATTTTGTATGGATGTGTGGATGTTTGTTACTCTTTCACGCAAAAACTACTACATTTTGTTATTTGTTTAGGTTACTTTGGAGATCCCTTTGATAGTTCAAATTTACTGCGCGTGTTTGATTGTTACGTTTTAATACGTGGCACGCAAGCTGTTTGCAAAATGAATGTAACGGGTATGGAGAGGGGTGGTTGAGGGGTCGGGGGAGGGTGAGGAGGGGGGGGGGGATGAGTGGCGCGTGCGAAGCCGGGTGCAAAGGCTGTTAAATTGTCAGGGTGGCCAAGTTTACACGCTCGAAAGTGTTCCGATATCCTTTTGAAAATCGTCCGCTCTGTTTGGCCCACATAGACCTTATCACATCCGGAACAGCTGAGTTTATAGACTCCATCTGTTTCCAGAGGAACATAGAGCACGCCTGATTACGGAGGCAATTGAAATTCACAAAAATCCTATAAATATTAATAGAGACGACGGATCTAAGCTCAATAGTTCTTGGTATCCGGTAATTGACGGTTACATCAAGGCTAAACGCAAAAAAACATGTTGAAGTATATTGTAGCGCCAGCTCGTAGAGGAGTGGAGCTGGCGACACGGTATCGCTCCTAAGTAGATAAGTACAAACATCACCCCTAACTATTACACATCTGCCCTGATGATGGACACTGCAACGCTGTCCGAAACGTTGGCTAAAGAAGGAGGTAGCATAACACGGCATAATACCCCAAAAACTAATAACAAAAATATTTTTGTCCGTGAAAATCTAAAATCGTATCTAAGTTTAGTGGAGTTCAACAAAATATTAACAATTTTAAATAAATCAGAACAAATTCTTCTTTCTTTGAATGTATCGAGTCCCAGTAGTTGTAACGGAGAGAGGTAATTAATGTTTTCAAGAATGTACCCAATTTAAAATTAATGTGACGTAAGAATTTATGTTGGATACGCTCAATGGAATTTTCATGTACGCTGTAATACGGATTCCAAATGGTGGAGTTAAATTCTAGTTCGCTTCTAACAAGAGAAGGGTATAGTAATTTGACAGTTTTTAAATTTTAAATCATTCGAAATCCGTAAGATAAATCCCAACCCTTGCATTGCTTTATTGATTATATTACTATGTTTATTAATGTTAATTTATTGTCAAAGGTAATTCCAGGGTCTCTTATTTCAACAACAGATAAGGAGTGATCATTAGACAGTAAGTGAACAACAATGGGTTTTTTCCCTGAGGAATCGCATAACTTGACATTTTTTAACATTTAGAGTTAATTTATCTTTAAAACACCAATCGGAAAAGCAATTAAGATTAGATTGTAGGGACGGACAGTCCTCGATATTATCAATAATTATACATATCTTCAAATCATCCGCAAACATTAAAATAAGAACATGGGTGAATATGTTGGTTACATATTCACCCATATAATATGATGGTTACGTCGTTTATAAATTAATTAATTAGATGCGAACCTTGGGATACGCCACTGGTAGCTTCAAACATGTAAGATAAATGATCATATAATCAGACAGTTAATGTACAAGAGGACAGTATATTCTACAAGAAAACAAAATTTACAAGTTCGAATAAAGAAAATAGATTATTTCTATAGCGGAATTTCCAATGCCGTAAGGGACAATAGATCGAAAAATGTGTTAAATCTGTGATTTTTCTCCCTTATTTTAATTCCCCTTTCGATCTGCATCATCGAATTGTCTCCAAGAAAATAGGTATTACGACGTGGATTTTAAGATCCATTACCAGTGACCGAGAATTCAAATTTCGTCAAAATATGGTCTTGGAATCAACGAACTGCGTACCGCCTCAGAATCAATAACTGTTGTGTTAACTTATTATTAGCTGAATTAAATTCAGTTTTTTTATTAAGTTAAAAATTACACAATTAAGCAATTATCGATGCACATTGCAATTGACCGGGTTTGGCACCGAGGACTTGTCAACAAACTGCCTTCTTACGGACTTCCCGCATCCTTGTGTACGTGGATTGCCGACTTTTTGAGGGAGAGGTCGATTCAGACGGTAGCCGATGGTTTCACCTCTTCCTCCACTCGATAAATGCTGGCGTCCCACAGGGATCGGTTCTGTCTCCGACTTTGTTTTTGTTGCACATCAACGACCTTTTGTCATGTGCACCAATTCACTGTTACGCGGATGACAGTACAGTCCATGATAGCTTTTTGTTTGACAAGCCCCCAAAGGGCTCACAAACTCCAACGGCTCGGAGGGCTTTGAAGCAAAGAATGGACGGTTACCTCGAGAGTGTTTTCTCTTGGGGTAAAAATAATCTCGTTGAATTTAATGTTTCAAAGACCCAATCTTGTCTGATTACGTCTAAAAGGGATCGAAATGAAAATCTAGTCTCTTTCAACGGAAGCAATCTTCCGAACAGGCCGTCCATTGATATGCTTGGTATAACCCTAAGTGACCAGCTCAGGTATGGGGGCTCCATCGAAGCCAGAGTAAAGTTAGCCTCCCAAAAACTGGGCGTACTGTACAGGGCCCGCAGATACTTTAATAGTACACAACTGCTAACCCTGTACAAATCGCAAGTGCGCCCCACGGCTGAATTTGGCAGCCACCTCTGGTCTGGAGCTCCAAAATACCTGAAAAATACCCTCGACTCTGTGCAGAAACGGGCGGTCCGTTTGATAGATTCTCCCATCTTAACAGACGGATTGCAATCTTTAGAGTACAGGCGTCGGGTGGGAATGCTATCCTTGTTCTACCGGTATTACAATGGAAGATGCTCCGAGGAACTAGCATCATTGATCCCTTCGGCACCGGTGCATAGTCGGAAAACACGCCAAACGCGTGCCCAACATTTGTACACAGTCGACATTTGTCACATGAGAACAGGTCGTTTCTTCGACTCGTTCTTGTGTTCAACAGCTCGGCTGTGGAATGATTTGCCGGCCTCTGTGTTTCCTCCTTCCTACAACATGGGTCTCTTCAAGACCAATGTTCATTCCTTCCTCTCCTCAAATAGACCCTCCATACAGCATCCCAGATGACATAGGTGACATAGTTAATATTAAAAAAAAAAAAAAAACAACTGACTGTATTTTGTTTTTGTAAGTATCAGAGATGGCGTTGTGTACGGATTTACATGTTTTGTGATTTTCTTACTTTTCCACTTACTTACGGGGTTTGCGTTTCATTTTTTTATACGTGTGAGTTACGTATAAAAAAAGTACGTTGTCGTATTTTTCCTTTGGAGGGGTGCAGATATATCTTCACCGTTTGTCTCATTTTCGACTGTTGCATTTAGTCAACAGCATTTTGTCACATTTAAAAAAAAAATCCGGTTTAGGCGAATATTCTAAGACAATCTAAGACATCCAGTATTTTTTTTAATCGTATTTTTGAAACCCTGGCGATTTTTTGAAAATTTCAATCCGAAAAATCTGACCATTTTTTATAAACCGGAAAGACGGGACATAATTTTATGAATTTAAAAATACGATAATTACATAGCCGAAAATCATTTTTAAAAAAAGAACGTTTTCCACATAGTCCAGTCAAGTTAAACATGAAAAGGGGGTTGTGCTTGCAAAAAATCCGGTCATTCTGAATTTTTTATATGTTGTTAGGACATAAACCAGTAATAAAAAAAAATTTCAACTTCGAAAGTGCTGTGCGAGCGGCGGTGGACCCAAAAAACCAAGAAATTTTCGGATTTTTTTCAGTTTTTGCTCAATATCTCAGTGAAGGAAGGGTCTGACAGGTATAGTTTGGATACATACTTTTAAATTAGACTAAATTTGCTACAATTTGAGATTAAAGCAAGCTATATACAGCAATTGGTTTTCAAGATACAGTTCTTCGATAATAGGCCATTTTTTCCAAAAAGTGAAATTTTTTCGAAATGGTCACTTATTTTGAAAAAAAATATTTTCTAAAACACGTATCCCACGTCAAATATTATATGAAATAAAATTGTAGCAAATTTAATTAGCTTTCGTTTAAAACTAGATTGATATCTGGAGACCTAACGGTTCTCTCAAGAACGCCAGATAACCCAAAACAGTCATAGGCGGGTTTTGGGGGGAAATGAAAATAAACTGCTCTCACGTCTTTTTATGGTTTTATTTATCAAACAGTTACATTTTTCTTGTTATTGTTAACACATTTTTGATGAAAAAAAGAAAAGATAATACATCTATCGGGAATTACGTCATCTTCAAACATTGTTTTATATACTTACATACTAAAATGCTTGTACAAACATCATGGTACCTACTGTAAGGACAAGTTATATGTACACAAAAAATAAAACTAACATAAATCATGTAGGTATTGTATCTTGGTTGCCAAATCATGTCTTTCTTTTTATCTTAGATGGCCCGGGCTTAGGCTCGTACGAAGAAGGTGTCTCGATATCTGTGATGGACGCTGGGAGAGGCGCCCGGTCTGTAGTCGGGTCATCTTCATCGTCCGAGCATTTTAGCTCCACATCCGGGACGTTATTGCACAATTTTCCACCGCATGACTGACAGAGGACTGAGCAGTGGAGCCCAGCCTATCTGCACGAGCGGCTCCCAGAGCATCCTTTCTTGCATTTACATGAAATTTTTCGCAGAAGGGCAGGAGATGCGGGATCCATCATGCTGGAGATGGGGGTGAGTCCTTGAGAAGACAGCTTCCACCCCCATTCAGTGGGATTCAAGTTGATTCCTCGCCACTTCTATACTTGGAGGTAGCACCTTGCTGCGTGGTGGCCTGCGGCATCTTCCGTCGGTGGCAAATGGGCGAGGTTTATGCTTGTTGAAGTGACAAACGTCTTATACCTCAGGAAATCCAAAGTATCCCTCGCGATGTCACCCCCGTATAGAGCCACAAAGCACTTGATGCCTGCTTCACTTATGGCTTGTGGGGTGGAGTCTGGCCGAAGGAAGACCTCCACTTGCTCAGCAAGTGGTTCACTCTTGCTCAGAAGTGTGGTGATTTTGGTCTTTCCTTGGCCAAACGGTGCTGAGGTGGTATCGCACCCGGTAAACGCGTGGGTGAATAGTACCGTTCCTGGTAATCGCCGGGAGCCCTGGTGATTGTAGGAGGTCGTAGAGTAGTGACAGCAACCGGCTTCATCCTTGGTGCTCTTCTGAAGATAGACGTTGGTCTCTTCAGAACCTAAACCATTGAGAAGAACGAGCAGGTCGACGTCTTCTCCCACTATGACGACCCGATCGGCTACTGCTCTTTTTGAAAGCGCCATCATGACGATCTCTCGATCCGCATCTTCTTCGGCAACAGCCACTTCTACTCCATCCTTCTGAAAGGCGTCACAGAGAAGAGTTATAAGGCATCTCTTATTGTTCTCATTGCCCAATACATGCTTTTGAGCAATTTGAATTACTGTGGATTCATCGAACGTCAATTCGTAGCTGGAATAAGCTGCGTAGCGCCGGAGTCTTTCCGCTGTTTGGGTGTTTTTTTTTGGTAGCATCTTTGGGGTAGCCGTCAAAAACGATGGAGACGTTCTTCCCAAAGTGGTTTCGGATAGGGAATGCAAATCTCGCGAGATTGGGGCTTAAGCGAGATCTCGCGAGTTGAGAATAACAATACCGCGAGATCTCGCCAATTTCGAGATCTCGCGAGATTGGCAGTGTTGTGTGTTTTTTTGCAAATAATCACAATATTTGAATAAATTAGGAAAAAAATAATAAAAATTATAAGTATTATAAGATAAACATTTAATTTCACGAATTTTTCAATAGACTTTTATACATCAAACCTTTGATTATATAAATGTCCAGATATAGCGCTCGAGTGACGAAGCGCCAAAAAAAATATCTGCCAAAGGTTGGCAAATAAGCTCGGCCTGTCCGCTCAGTGGCGACACTATCGTTGTACGGTAAACACGTGTTATGTGACATTTGAAAATGACGATTTGCGCTATATCAGTGTGCAGGAATTACATAGGACGATTGAAAACAACTAAAAATGTTACCTATCATCGGTTAATAACCTTTAAATAACCATTCAGTTAAAGAAACAATTCAGTTTTAATAGTGTAATTTGGTCTTGGGACAACGCCGTTTGACCCCATGTTTTGACGCCATGTTTACAGGGTTGCCTGTTCTTCAAATTAAATTTTTCCGATAATTATTTCGAAGTAAAAACCGATCATATTTACGGTCTTCTGCATCAAGTTAATTTGATAAGTTTGGCCGTGGAAAAATATTTGGCCTTAAGATATCACTATAAGACAAAATTGGATAATATTAACCGGGATGTAAAATCTATCTACGAAAACTGTTTAAAAAACAAATTCAAAGGGAAGGTCATTAAGAATAAATAATAACTATCGATAGCTTTAGTTTTAAAAAGTTGCATTGTCTTTTTTAGTGTGACAAGATAGTTTTACCATTTTTAGGGATTTACCTGGATGTGGGCCACCTTCTTTATTTGATGATGATAAAAATTTAAATTTAGTTACAACGATACCTGCCGGCCAGTTGGCAGCGTCTATGAATGTATCTTTCTTATTTTCTGTATTTCTTATTTATTTTTTAAAAATAATCAAACGAAAATAAATCTCTTATAACAATGGTTTTCTTTTCATTTATATCATTATAATATGTAGAAAACTATCTTACTTAAATGAATTTAAAATTAAACGAATTATAGGTCCTGCTAAACCGAAACATATTTTTTATCCACTTTGATGGGAAATACTCGAGAGCTGGTATCACTCATCACGCCTACAGTGACGTTGAGCGCTTAACGTTAACAATATAAGTTACCTATATTTGTGTGCGTATTACGCACACAAGCGTTTCAAATCTGGCCTGTTCCTTTTTTGGAGTTACAGAGCAACACTCTATCTAGATATTTATATAATCAAAGCATCAAACATTGTTTGACGTATTTGTCTATATTTTTTTAATAAACTTCGTAGTGAACTTTGACGTACGTATCTATCAAATAACAAATGAAATAAACAACCTTTCTCTTCTAATATCAAACAAAAATCCTTTAGTAATAAAACAGTTCTTTTATAACAAACAAAACAACGAGAAGTTAAAAAAAAAATTTAACTTAACAACTTCACATAAGAAACTTTTTTTTGCATAAATAATCAAAAAAATATTGGAATGAAATCAAACTCAATCACGTAACATGTTAGGGAACGTACCCATGCTACGTAACCCGTCCAGGGGGGAGGGGGGTCTTAGAAATACCACGCTTGGTACAAATGAGCGGCGGGGGGCTTAGGTTTTTAGTCACCGGGGGGGGTTAAAAATTGCAAAAAGTTGGTCACATAGTATGGGTACGTTCCTTTAGCTAGCAACTACTATTAGTAAACAAAATGAGATTGTTATCATTTAAACTTAGACTAAATGCCTTACTCCAATCTTACGAGGAACGAGTCCAATATTTTAAGTTTACAACTCTGGAAAAAAGAAGATAAGTTGCTGACTTAATGAGTCTATGCAAAATCATTCATGATAAGCTTGAAACAACTCATTGTCTGAGCAATATTCTTATTAAGGTCCCCAATAGACGTAATTTAAGAAGTCAGAATATATTTCATCTCGAATTATTTAAAAACAATATTGCATACTTCAATCCACTCTCTCGAATGAGTCTCTGTATAATTCCATTGAATGTAACCAAATAGACATCTATGTAAATAGTCTCGCTTACTTTAAAAAGCAAATTAACAATAGACTAACGACTAACCTAACAAGTAATTGAGAATTGAAAATACTTGTATTTGATCTTGAACTTGAATGTGAATGGCTGTTTCTTACTCTATTTGTACTTTAATTTTTTTGTTTCTGTTTTTTACATCGTATATCAATCTTTTTTTTATCTTTGTCATCTCTATATTTTATCATCACTATTTTTGTTATCTCTTTTTATGTTAACTTCTATGTATACTGTTACGTTCCACCCTAAAATAGCTTCAAGCCGCTTACCCGTGTTACGGTCCACCTTAAAATAGCATTACGCCGCTTACCCGTGTTACGCTCCACCCTAACATAGCTTCACGTCGTCCACCCCTTGCAAGAATTACCCCTTCTTTCCCCCTTTCCGCACGGCCCCGTGAGAGCTAGCGCTTCCCAGAAAAATCCACGAGCCGTCGTGCCGGCAGGCCGCGTGTACCGCGTACACTCAATAAGTTCCCGCGGAACTGCCGATTTTAGCAACATCCAAATAAGAGTCGATCTTAACGGAAATAAACCGAACAGGCCGCGTGCCCCCGTCTTGTGCCCAGTAATTCCCGCTAGTGTCGGTCGTAATGGCCCGCTCGACCGACGAGTTACCGCCGCCAGCTGGAAGATTGGAGCTACCTGCGCGGAGCTGACCTTGGACTCCCACTGCTTCCTGCCGCAGACCACAGCTGTGAGTAACAACGATTCCATCCTTTTAAATGTGTCTCCCTAGACTACGCGCTTGATAAGACCACGCCCCAGAGGGAATTGAGAGATCCCTTCATAGGATACGCCTAGCTAGGCCCTGTTGTTGATTTGTGAATTCTAATTATGTTGTTGTTGTTAAATGTTGTAATTGTGTACACCAGACAATACAAAATAGTTTCCCCCTAGCTATCTCTTTCATTCATGTACATTTCCACCCCCCCCCCCCCCCCACCCACCTTTTTAGCTACCTACGACCCTGGCGAGGAGAGTTTTACCCGCCTGCCGAGAGCATTGAGCTAGCCGAGGGCAGAAGGTAAGTGGTTCCCCCCCCCCGGGACCCTCCACACTGACGCTACAACTTGGGGCCTTCCCCTTTGCGTTTTGATACCAACACTAGGTCCCAAAATTTTTTTTCTTCCCCTGCCAAATTCTTAGCCAACTCGTCACGGTGTAACTTCTCAGCAAGAGGGTAATTTTTTTCTCCTTCCCTTCCCCAAATTTTGTGTGTTCAAATGCATCTCTAATACCTGGCAACTTTGTAAACAAAATAGTAAACATTTTTCCCGCGCCCGAATCCTTCTCGAATGTTCTGTGAGATTGTGCCGGGTTCCAACAAGTTCCCGCATACTTTTGTGTGATTCTGTGGGATTGCGCCGGGTTCCAACAAGTTCCTCGGAATGCTTTTGTGGGATTCGGACTCATCAAAATTCGGACTCATTCGGCTACCATAATCTGGTTATAACTAAAAAACTTTTTCCCTTCTAATAACGCAGGAACGCAATATTATGCGGTATTTTATATGAACAAATAATACCATGTTTTCTCCCTCGTATACAATAGGTACTGCAATTAATAAACATGTGTTATTATGTTTTTACCCGTGAAGTGAAGTTAAGATAGTGTTCTTCTAAAGGCTTCCCCTAGCAATTTTTTTTCTCTTTTATACAATACTTGTGAGTTTCATCGTGTTTTCCAATGGTGGTTCGTGAAAAAAAAAAAAACTTTCTTCTAAAAGGCTATCCAGGCCGAATTTTTTTTCATAAAGTGAACACTTATAAGGGAAATTGTGAAGTTTACAAAAGTGTTTTGTGAAAACTGAACCAGCTGTCCCTACAGGAAGACCTATGGCCGTTTTTTTAGTGTTTTACCTATGCCTAGTGTTTTGGCGTCTCACAAGTGTTTGTTCTCATACAAAAGTGGTATTTTTCCAAAAGTGTTTTGTGAAAACTAGAATATCCACTCCGAGAAGGAAATCTCTGGCCAAATTTTCAAGAAATCAAAACACTTTGAAAAAATTTCGACAATTTTCAAAAGTGCTTATTTAAAACATAAAAAGGCAATTTTGTAAGGACCTCCCCTGGCCGATTGTTTCAACATCCCAAACACTTAGAGAAAAAACGGAAATCCACACATCGTTCCTTGAACACATTTAAGTTGTTACTTCGACTTGTCATTTTCACGAAAATGGATTCACAAAGGGTGATTATTAAAGCCCTCGGGCATAATCACGGACATCTACAACCTACAAAGGCATCGGTAACATCATACCCGATGCATTGTCAACAATATGGAGACCATCAACAAGTACATTGGTCGCAAGCTGTAGGCGCTGACCCCAACTATAGTCGCGCTCTGCAAGCCTCCGCGCTGCGAGCGTGGGCTGACAAGCCCGAAAATATGTACACAAAAAATGCTAAAATTGGAATGTAAACGAAACGGTGGCGACGTTTACAAAAAGGACTGTACTCCACAGGATCATTTCTGTGGTACCTACTCCCTCGCAGCGTGTACACTCTACCAGAGTTACACCCCGAGATGAGGAGATGTGGCGCGGTTCCTCGAGCGTGAGGCAGGTCTCGAGTTAGCCTTCGGGCGGACTCTTGATCATGTTTGTAAATAAATGTATACTCATATTAGGTACATCCAAATGTTGCGTTTGTACCAACTTTCTCTCTCTTACGGCAATTTGCCTTCGTTTTTTTCTTTTTCGTTTATTTTCTCACCTGTTCTGAGGCTGATCACTTTAGAACAGAGACACCCCTCGAGTCACGATGTTTGGGAATTCATGAACCCAAATCGTCGCCTCTCAACCCTTCCACTATACAATGTTCATGCCTGTCTTGCTTGGTCTCGTCATGTCATGTAACTTGTAATTTTTTTGTTTATTGGCCCTTGCATTGGCTGCCTCTATGTAAATTTTCCTTTAATTTTTTTTTCTTTAAAAAAAAAACAATTAACAATTGCTCATCGGCATACCGTTCTAGAAGTCAGATTTTGTAAATTCCAGAGGATAAAATTCCGACTCAGAACTAGTCAATTTTTTACAACCACCATATTTTACCTACCATGGTAAAGTCACGCTTTTTTCTTTCCCTTGATTTTCAGCTTACCTTGAGTACGTAAAACCCAATAGTGGTCTCAAATATGAAAATCGGAAATGGTTACATTTATAGTTGCTTTTCCTGTACATATAAGTTTTTCAATTTTTTCTTAACTTTTAAAAAAAATCGATGGCGTCCTTTCACCCGTGCTCATGTTTTTTTCCCCAAAATTGGATATTGACACATCCATTTTGGAAATGGTATTTATAAAACCTAAAGTTGGTCCTTTATAAGTCATATACAAATCCTTTGGCTCGTTTCAACTAAAGTATGTAAAACCGAATCATCCGGTCTTTGGTTGTTATAACGAAATCATTGGTTTGTTTCTTCTCTACTATTACGTCGTGTTTGTTTGTATTACACGTTTCTACCCCACGGGACAGATTAATAAAACCTCACGGTCATCCTGATTCTCGAACTCAAATAATTGTAATTTTTAACGTAAATCAGCATAGCCTTGCTCGATCATCATTTCGCAATTATTACCCCTCGTTTTCTTCACCGAAACTTGTTACTATAGACAGTATGTAAAACCACCGTAGGTCTGTCTTCTTTTATTGCTTGGCGTAAGCAGAACTATACTCTGCCAACACTTTTTACCTTGTGACATATGAAGTAACATTAAATTGTCTATCTTCTCTGTTGTTCTATCGTATACTTTTCCCTTTTCCAATCCATAGCAACATACGGTATAGTGGGATGGGGTGGTTGTGCTGAAACCATTATTAGACCAATTATTTTAGTTCAAAAACTAATTCTGAGAATTATATTTAAATGTCAACCTACTCATCCCTCAAATGAACTCTTTGCAAAAATCAGGGTCTGAGATATTCGACAGCTATTTACTAAAACAAGCATTTGTTATATACGAAAAAATAATCTACTAATTGCTCCACAACATCAAGCACACACCCGCTTTTCATCAAACCTGGGTTGCGTAGTCCCAAAAACTAAAACCTCATTCGCTCAACGACAATTCTGGTTCATCGCTCCTAAAATATATAATGCTTCGAGTACTGACATAAAGTCAAGTAAATCTAATTCTCTTTTTATAACAAGTGTACAACATTGGATTTTCGAAAGTGGACGAGCGTACTTTAAAGAATTCCTGAGTTCTTAACACTACATTTTAATTATTAATTTTTGCATTTCAAAATTATAATTTCCATTTCCATTTTTATTTCTATTTTTCTTTAAAATGTTGTTATTTTTTTTCTCTTAATTTTCTCACTAAATTTTATTTATTTTTTAATTTTAATTTATTTACTTATATGTTTTAATTTATATATTTGTAAAGAACACTTGAGTTCTTAACATTTAATCTTTATTATTAATTTCTATATTTCAAAATTTGAGTTTTCATTTTTATTTCTACTTTTCTTTAAAATATGATCTTTTTTTTCTTTATTTTTCACTTACTTTTAAATATTTCATAATTTTTATTTAGTGTATTTAATCATCTGTTTTAATAAAATAGTATTTGTATTAATTTAAATAAATATTAAATATACGACTACCATAACACGGGCATGGGCCCAGTGTGGTAGCCAAAAAAAAACAAACATCTGTAACTAATAAAAAATTTATGAAATAAATAAATAAATCGTTCGCCTTCCAGGCTACGGGGTTAGTTAATCTAACGAATCTTTATAATACAATATTAAAACAAATATTGTTAACATTTATTTTGCTGTACTTAAACGTAACCCTGTACGCAATAGGAGAGATCCTT
This sequence comes from Limnephilus rhombicus, assembly GCA_929108145.2. Taxonomy (NCBI): domain Eukaryota; kingdom Metazoa; phylum Arthropoda; class Insecta; order Trichoptera; family Limnephilidae; genus Limnephilus; species Limnephilus rhombicus. The sequence continues at coordinate 1,314,247 of OV815282.1, forward strand.
ACAACATCCACCATTATAGGAGAGATCTTTAAAATACCCGCCATGATACGAGAAGTTCGTTATAATTACTTTATACTCTTAACTAAATGGCATTAAGTCGGTCGTGTGTTATTAATTTGTCATGAGAACCGCCCCTTTTTGGTCGTGTGTCATTAATTTGTCATGAGAACCGCCCTTTTTGGTCGTGTGTCATTAATTTGTCATGAGAACCGCCCCTTTTGGTCGTGTGTCATTAATTTGTCATGAGAACCGCTTTGTGTATAATTGTGTACTTGTATAATCTATACACGAGACGTGAAGACGTTACAGTACTCACCATGAATCGTGTGAACGACATAATATCGGCCTTGCTATCTTCTTTAAGATGCATTGTATAACATTCTTTGACTTCTATATGTCTCCGTCTTCGTCTATAATTGAGTTGTATCTTGTGTACTTGTATAATCTGTACACCACACGTGAAGACGTTACAATACTCACCATGAATCGTGCGAACGAAATAATATCAAGCCTTTGTGTGCGTACTACGCAATGTACTCCACAACCCTTTTTTTATTCAACAACAATGCCCGTGGACTTCGGTTGGAAAGAAGCCCAGGAATATCTACTATCTCAAAAGGACTAGTTTTCAGCGTCACTGTCAACTATGGGGCATGGTGCCGCAGGAGTTAATCGATGGGCACAAAACCACCAAACTCGTCGTCTGGGAAACGGATAAGAAAAATCCCAGGTTTGTGAAATTGGAGCGAGGGTCTATCTTTTCTCACAATCAAGTGGAAGTTTTAAGTGACCCCTAATCTTTTGCCAAATACACGCGAAAGATTAGCTTTTGGTGTAGTGTGTATTCATTCCCATCTCATTGTTTTTTAATATTATCCGACTTGGTTAATGTAAAGAGTCAGGAAACATGCTGGTAGATTATGTTTCATCCTCACATAGAGTTTGAATTGGAAATTAGTCCAGCCCTTAGCAAGTTTCGTCACTCAACTCCTTTCCGTCCCTTTCCTTTCTCCCCACCGTCATGTTCCCAAATATATGTTATGAAGTAGAAAATCTGTTGTTGACCATATTTCGCCCTCACTTGGAGTTTGAATCGGTAACTGACCGGTTACCAACAGGCTTTCTTCCTCACTCTCTACATATGTCTCATCATCTTCATCCTGGTTTCAATAAAAACACATTCATGAATATTGGACACGTATGGCATGCACTTGGCGTACCATCTGTCTCTTTGACAACCTTTATCCATGAATCAGTTTCTCTGCTTTGCCGTGACTCGTTCACGACTTTTTGTCTTGTTCTTTGAAATTCCACGAAAATGTTACCACCTTATGTTACAACTGAACCCGAAATATTAGCTATCATAAAATCCCTAAAATCAAACGCGAGTGCTGGACATGATCAACTAAAATGTACAACAGTACAAAAACTTGCCCCACTACTAACTCCTACACTAACTAAACTGATTAACCTGAGGAGCCTGAAAGAAGGTCAATTTCCAGGACAGTTGTAAAATTGCAAGGGTTATTCCAATATATAAAGGGAGTTTGAAAACTCAAACATCTAACTATAGGCCTATTTCTGTCCTACCGATTCTATCAAAAATATATGAAAGAGTAATATACGATAGGCTAGACAACTTTCTGAAAAAAAAATCTTTTCTATATGCTAAACAATACGGTTTCAGAAAAAAATGTAATACTCTCTCTGCAACTAATGATCTCATAAATAAACTTAGAACTAGCATAGATAATAAAAACTATGTCATAGCAATTCTCGTAGACCTTCAAAAAGCCTTGGACACCGTAAGTCATGAAATACTGATTAAAAAAATAGAAAAAACAGGTGTAACCGGTCCAGCTATCAAACTAATAAAATCCTATCTGTCCAACAGGGAAAAATGTCAATAGAAATTTAAATATTATTAACAATCAAATTAATTTTGTGAGTAACCCTATCTTAAACATATTTCCATTGTAATTTTTTGTCTTTGTTCTTCTAAGCACCCCCTTTCCACCCCCCCCCCCCCCCTCCCCCTTGTTGATCTTCTAAGCACCTCCCCTTTCCACCTTTCTCCTCCCCCACTACTTCCATTTCTACCCACGCCGTTCTATGTTTGATCATTTAGTATTTAGTACATTTTATGTCCTGATGAAGAGAACATCGTTCTTGAAACATGTTGACTTTTAAATAAAGTTTATTGTGGTAAAAACAAAGTGTTTTTAATTATTTCATTAATAAAATGGTGCCACAAAGTGAATTTGCTAAATTTGAAGAAGAGATCTTTTAGAAATATTAGAAATTAGGAAAAATGTCAATAGAAATTTAAATATTATTAACAATCAAATTAATTTTGTGAGTAACCCTATCTTAAACATATTTCCATTGTAATTTTTTGTCTTTGTTCTTCTAAGCACCCCCTTTCCACCCCCCCCCCCCCCTCCCCCTTGTTGATCTTCTAAGCACCTCCCCTTTCCACCTTTCTCCTCCCCCACTACTTCCATTTCTACCCACGCCGTTCTATGTTTGATCATTTAGTATTTAGTACATTTTATGTCCTGATGAAGAGAACATCGTTCTTGAAACATGTTGACTTTTAAATAAAGTTTATTGTGGTAAAAACAAAGTGTTTTTAATTATTTCATTAAGAAAACAATGTGTTAACATAGGAGATAAAAACAGTCAACTCGAGAGTATAAACTACGGAGTTCCACAAGGATCAATACTGGGGCCACTTTTATTCCAAATATACATAAATGACATCTGTCAGCTAAAACTACAGGGTGAAATTTTCTTATACGCAGATGACACGGCAATTTTTTACTTCGGCAAAAACTTAGAAAGTCTATTAGAACAATCTCAAATGGATCTTAATGTACTAAACGATTGGCTAATACAAAATATATTAACAATAAATATTAATAAAACCGATTACATGATCTTAAGCTCACCTAAAAGAATAATACCATCGCATAAACCATTACAAATAGAAGAAAGAGACCTACATATCCTAGATAGCGAAAAATACCTGGGCTTATATATTGATAAACATTTAACATTTAAACAACATGTAGAAAAACTAAAAACAAAAATCAACCCATTAATTGGTGTATTTGGTAGAATTGCTCATCTTCTACCAACACAGGTAAAGAGGGGCTTAAACTTTAGCTTAATCCAGTCCCACCTAAATTATTTAATAGAAATATGGGGAAACACATACATTACGTACTTAAACGACTTACAAATAATACAGAACAAAGTTATTAAAAAACTCTTCAACTATAACCCAGACACTCCCACAAAAAACTATACCAGGAAATGAACCTTTTGAAAATAAGAACATTGTATGAATATAACATATGTCTTTTAATCTACAAAATACAAAATGGACTTATACACACAAACACAACATTTATAAAAACATCACAAGTACACGAACATTATACTAGACAACACAATAAATCGTACACAAATACTGTCAAGACTGAAAGTGGCAAGAGAAGTGTTGGTCACGAGGGAGTTCATATATATATATAATCTCCTTCCAGATAGCCTAAAAACGGAAAATAACATAAAAACCTTAAAAAAAAAACTATTTAAACTCAAAATGTTGGAACAAAATTAAAAATATTACTTCTTACTACTGTACTATATATGCTCTGTATTTAAGTTAAGAAAGCGAAATATTATGTTTCTTAACTTAATAATAAAAATAAAAACATAGGCCATGGAAGGCCGGTTGTTTTTCAACCAAGGCATTTTGTCACTCGGCAAAAGCCAGGTTATCCTAGTAAAGGATAATGTTCACAAATGTAATTTTAAACTAGTTAGGAATCTCTCTCTCTCTCTTCGTTCTCTCTGGGTCTGTGGTCAAAACTTCGTTTGTTTTATTCTCTGGACACATTTTGTTTCTCTCCAAACCTTTTCTTCATTGGTCTCTAGGCAGGTAAACTTCAAGAATTTTGCTTTAATAATAATTTCTCCCGGATTTAAAAAGAAGCCCGGAAGGATGTCTTCACCGGCAGCCAAGCTGAGCTTCACTTCCTGGCAGCCCTCGCTGTGGTTACGGAGGTCCCCTTGCAGCTATTTTCTACATATTTGTTCCTGAAAGCACGGACCATACCGCACATATGTATGTTGTCTTGTTATGCCGCTGCGAGCCGAGTTGTCCCGCTATACATAACGACACTCTGGACTACCTTTTGGTCACGCTAGCCCCTGGGTTTGTTCCTGCTCTCGCCACCAAGCCAGTTTTGCCGTCTCTTGCTCTGTCATGCAGTGACGCATACCATGTCATGTGTAAACCATTATTACCTTGACTCTCCAGTATTCGCTGAACGCGTACCTTTACAAGTTATTCCGAGCTACATTATGCTTCGATAACCATTATATACGATCCGTGCCCACCATAATGGCACATTAGGATTCGTACTGGCATGTCTGCAGATCCTGGATTCTCCTCTTCAACGACCTCTGTAACCATAGCCTCCGCACTGCAACCACAGTCTCCACTTCATAACCTTCGACGTCTACGACGAAATAAAGTGTTTTCTCCAAGGCCCTAGTGTACTCCTGAATGTTATCTCAAACGGGTCAGATTACAGTGATAATGTAATCCTTTTAGAGTCTGTGAAATCACGTCTCTTCGTAATTCTTCGAAACTCTCCGCACCTCGTCGAAATCATAAATAAATCTACGCACCGCAAACTTAGCTTCCAGACCAATGAAACCCTAAAGTCACACATGTTTTTTTTCTCCTTTTCTCAATTGCATAACCTTGTCTTTTGTTTTCTCAATTGCATAACCTTGTTTAATTGTTCTTCCAATTACATAACCCTGTATTTTGTTTCACCCCTCTTTGTTTTAACTGTTTGGTCCCTATATTCTATGTACCCCTCCCTCCCTACCCTTGCAAACATTGTTACCTAGCCTATGGCATAAGCTAGTTTTATGTTTTAGTCAGTTTTCTCTCTGGTCAACAAATCCCTCTCAAATTCCCGTTTTTTTTTACGTTAACTCCACGCAGGAGGCCCAGAGGAAAATAATTTCCCTAAGGGCCTATGTCATCTGGGATGCTGTGTGGAGGGTCTTTTTGAGGAGAGGAAGGAATGAACATTGGTCTTGAAGAGACCCGTTGGTAGCTTAGAGGATTCTTGCCCTATTGCTCCATTGCCACGTCGCTTTTTTTCCAAGCGCGGGGGGGAAGTGTTACGTTCCACCCTAAAATAGCATCACGCCGCTTACCCGTGTTACGCTCCACCCTAAAATAGCATCACGCCGCTTACCCGTGTTACGCTCCACCCTAACATAGCTTCACGTCGTCCACCCCTTGCAAGAATTACCCCTTCTTTCCCCCTTTCCGCACGGCCCCGCGAGAGCTAGCGCTTCCCAGAGAAATCCACGAGCCGTCGTGCCGGCAGGCCGCGTGTACCGCGTACACTCAATAAGGAATCCCGCGGAACTGCCGATTTTAGCGACATCCAAATAAGAGTCGATCTTAACGGAAATAAACCGAACAGGCCGCGTGCCCCCGTCTTGTGCCCAGTAATTCCCGCTAGTGTCGGTCGTAATGGCCCGCTCGACCGACGTGTTACCGCCGCCAGGTAGAAGATTGGAGCTACCTGCGCGGAGCTAACCTTGTACTCCCACTGCTTCCTGCCGCAGAACACAGCTGTGAGTAACCACGAGTCCATCCTTTTAAATGTGTCTCCCTAGACTACGCGCTTGATAAGACCACACCCCAGAGGGAATTGAGAGAACACTTCGTAGGATACGCCTAGCTAGGCCCTGTTGTTGATTTGTGAATTCTAATTATGTTGTTGTTGTTAAATGTTGTAATTGTGTACACCAGACAATACAGAATTGTTTCCCCCTAGCTACCTCTTTCATTTCACGAATCACGTGGGCGAGTGTTGGCCTTTACCTATGTACATTTCCACCCCCCCCCCCCTTTTTAGCTACCTACGACCCTGGCGAGGAGAGTTTTACCCGCCTGCCGAGAGCATTGAGCTAGCCGAGGGCAGAAGGTAGGTGGTTCCCCCCCCCCGGGACTCCCAACAATACATAGCTAAAAACAACTATTAAACTGTGCATTCTGTGAAAAATTTTAAGTGGACTATTAACATGTACGCTTTTTACAATGCTAATCTAATGACTTTTTTATGTTAATACTCTGTAAATGTTCCAAAACAATAAATAAATAAATAAAAGAAATGCGCGCTGATGACGCTGCACGCCGGCTTAACTTTTGACCAATCGCACGCACAAACGAATCTGAGAGACACCTCGTCCCGCGACCGCTACCTCAGGCCGCCGCGCGCCGGCCGCCTCACGCGCACCGAACGAAACAAGACGTTCTTATGCTCGAATGCAATCTCGTTAAACTCGCGAGATCTCGCCCTTTTTTCGTCCGAGATCAATCTCGCTAAAAAGGGCCGAGATCTCGCGAGAACGAGATTGCATTCCCTAGTTTCGGACGTAGGTGGTATAACGCGTCAAAAGTGCTCGAACCGTACTCTTCCGCTGCCACACGACCTTGTGGAAGAGGTAGCCACCATCCAAAATGACGTGAGTGCTGGCATCTATCGGCGTGTGGCTGGATAGAGGAGTGAAGGCAGAGTACAGAGTAGATTTTGTGCCCTTGCGCATCCCTTGTTCATTGAACAGAGACATCGGGAACGGGGCCAACTCATACTTGAAGTCATCCTGTAAATCCTGTTCAGATTGCTTTGTAATACACACTCGCTGGAAAATTGTGAGCGGATCCACAACCACTCTTTTTCTGTTTTTGTCCAGCAGTTTAACGGTTGAGGTGATCGATGCCAGCGTGGTAACTTTATTTTTCCGCTTTACTACTACCTTGTCGTACATTTTCCCCACAATCTTCATCACTCCCTCCGCTCCAACTCTCTGGGCTGTGTGGCAATTAATTTCAGGACCTGCCAGTAAACCACTACTGATAGAAATCAGTCAGTTTTGGGAAATTGAGGGGGGAGAGCAAACCAGTTTTTTAGTTTTTCCACATCACTATTATCTCGGATGATTCTAGAAGGTCTCATGTCTACATGCTGCTCTCCAGTAGGACATGAGATGCTGCAAAACTTTCCAGTTCTTCACCAATGTTCAACATAAACACCATTCCTGTTGTCCACCTTGCCAGAACATTGTCGGAGATTCCCCTTCCTTGGGTCAACCCACCGTAGGTTTTTTCCACCCTGGCATCGACTGTTTATTGAGCGACTTCCCATACAGCCATATTAGGTCAGGAGCCGAGGGCAAAATTTCACCATCAATTTCATAGGTTCCTTGCAAATCCTCAGCCATGATTGCTGCCAATCCACTGTTTTTTTTTAACAAAGCACTCTTTGATTTCTATTTCACTGCTGGAGGTCACATTTTGAGCAGTAACATAGTTCTGTATACGTGGGATGTTTTTGTCTCACATTACTTCTCTCGAGGGGGTCACGCACATAATGCCTCCCATCTCATGAAACGTGTTATCACCACCCAGCGTGTTAACGTTCACGTCCGCATTGTCATAGACAAATTGGATAAAAGCTTCTTTTCATATTGGTGGTGAGGATTCATCTCGTAAAATCGACGAAGTTTCAAGCTGCACAGCTGCTGAATAAGAACAGGAGAACCCCAGCGCAGCGCACATATTTACCAGATGTTTGGATCCATATTTTCGGTAAAAGTAGGTACCAATTCCAATCAGAAGGGAGGAAACAAGATCGGGGTCGTACAGCAGCTATCCGAGCATGATAAAATGACACACACTTCTTCTTCCATGTTTCAAAGAGGCCACGCTTGTTTTTGAGAACAACAGTCTCAAAAAATATCCGTACTGACTCAGGGATGACAGAATCGACATTGTTGAAGAAATCGTCCGAGGGGGGATACTGACTGGTGTCATACACTTGTGTGCGGATATCTTCCACGATGATTTCTGCTGCTGCCTTCACAACTCTTAACCGCTCTTGCTGCGCATCGCCTTTTTTGTTCCTTGTACCAATGATCATAAAAATTTTATGGCCGGTGTTTTTGAGCCGACGAGTGTCCCTTTGTTGGAGCCCGTCTCCACTTTGACTATGTCATCGCCAAAACGTTTTTCGAGGTGAGTTTTCGCTGTTCTGACATCATGGATACAATCACCCTTTATTTGCTGCAGAAGGTGTGATAAAGAAAACTGACATTCATCACTGTTTTCCATTTGGTAATCGTACACACTCCATTGCTTCTTCAGTATTACTAGCTGGACGATAACCTCTCTTATTCCCAGTAGCAGATGGTAATTGAAACAGGCTTCTGTAGCACACTCTGTGGTACGTCCCGTCTGCAGCAACCAGGTCGTCAGTGGCGAGGAGGCGCTCCTCAATGGCCCTTCCCCAATCGTCACCTCGGCGTTTAGCTGCATCTAAAACAGTTTGCATTATGCCCAACTTCTCAACTGTATTGACCATATTCCTTCTTGCCAATGGTAGTTTGCTTTGCTGCTGGAGAAATTTTTCAGTGATAGCATCACCATAAAAAAAGCAAATCCCTTTCAAGGTAGGAGCCAGTCTACTTGATAATCTTGTCGATGAAGTCTTCGGTTGGGAAGCAGAGTCCCCTCCTCGACGAACTGGGGCTTCAACGTTACGCACAGCTGTATATCTCTTCCTGAATGCATCATGAACGCTGACTTGGTTGCAATTTTGGAGGAAATTTTTATTTTCTGCGAGGCCACGTTTTTGACACATTTCAATTAGTGCTCGAATTCCTCGTTCTTTGATGATCACAACAGGACCTGTGTCGAGGTCCTCACGACACACGAAACACACGCCCGGACGGATAGACATTTCGCAACACACTGAGAGCTGCCCTGAAAGGGCCGGGTGCGGTTAAGGCGGTCAAGGGGGGGGGGGACAATGAAAACATTTTGCTAAATTAAATTTGAGTTAAGTAAGTTTCCCAATTATTGTACTGTTTAAATTTGACTTAAGGTCGTTATACTGGTCGATAATTATGCCATAAAATAAACCCATGATGACTCATGGGTATAGGTACTGATAGGGTCGAGTATCAATTTAGTGGGCTCAGAAACAAAATACAAGTATCTCGGTACGATAGTTTATTTTACTAGTTACACAGAATATCAGTTAATGTTTTTTTACAGTCTCACATGACGCTTCTGAAAAAAAAATCCTGTCAAAAAAAAATCAAACAAAACAATTCAATTCGAATTCTGATGCGTTTAAAAAAAATTGATTTGTGTAACCATCGTACGAAAGTACCTAGACTACACTGGGTAGCTCGATTCGAGCCGTGACTGATTCCCTTTGCGTTTATTTTTTAGTGACGGGGTTTTGGGTCACTCTTCATGCTCGTATCAATCCACCCGGTCTTCTTGAGTCAAAACCTCGTTATCTTGATCCTCCACCCGGACTTCTTGGATTATCGGTACCCTTTTTAATTCATCTGCGTGGATTTTAGTGGGTTTACCTCTTTTGTCTACCCAGTATATATTACCTCTTCCACTTTTCATGAGGATTTTGTGAGCTCCACTCCATTTAGGTGCAAACCCTGCGAAATTTCCTTCTGGAGACCCAGATAATTGATGTTCCTTTACTAACACCTCTTCTCCTTGTTGGTATCTAAGTAAGGCTTCTACCGCTGGGGCGTACCTCTCTTGGTACGCTGCTTGATTCCTTTTTATTTCCTCATCTGCTGGTTCTCGCTGATGGGGTAAAACGATTGCCTCGGAAATTGAATTGCCGTTTTCTGGGGAAGCTTACCACTCTCCTGGTCGCGGTATATCGTATTCCAGTAGTGCTTGACTGGGTGATACGCCTGTCGCTTCGTTCTTTCTGTTGCGGGTCGTCATTATTACTCCCGGTAGTTTCTCATCCCATTTGTTGTGAGGTGAATCTCTGAGGAGAATTCTCAAGCCGTTTTTTGATTTCCTAGTTTCTCCTTTCCGTGGGGTTTGAGCATGTATATAGCTGTATATATGACAACAGTATATAGCTGTTGTCCAATGATTACATTGCCATCTTTCTATTGCGGCTAACCATTGGCGGTGGATGAACTGTCGCCCGTTATCCGTAAGAATGCGTTTCGGGTAGCCGTACCTTGGAAATACTTCAGTTTCTAACTGGTGGATTATGGTCTTTGCTATACTAGACTTAATCGGAAATGCTTCTACCCATCTTGTGAATAAGTCTGTTACTACAAGAATAAATTTGTTTCCATGCAGGGTTCTTGGGTACGGTCCCATGACGTCGGCGACGACCACTTCAAATGGTCTATTTGGTTTTGTGCCTCCTTGAGGAGCCGCGGGTCTATTTGGGCCACGTTTTGATGTGGCACATGTCATGCACTGGCGTACCAGTCTGCGGATCTCTTAGTTCATTCCTGGCCAGAAGTAATGTGCTGATATTGCTCTTCTCTGTTTCTGCTTCTCCCGGGTGGTTTGCGGTGTCCGAGTTGTGGTATTCTTCCAGAACTCTTGGAATTGTGCTTCGAGGGACGAACAGGCGGTCCATCTTTCCTTCGTTTCTTTTCCAAAGTATTCCTTGGTGGACGTTATACCTTGTGTAGTGATTTATATCGATGACATTGTTTAGGATTTCTCTGTCGTTTAGAGTGTTCCATCGATCTATTCTTTTCCATGTTTCCCGATCTGTCGGTTGTCCTGATTTTACCGCACTTGCTAGGGTTTGTTGCTCTTCCTCCTCTCCTGAGTCTATTTGGTTTATGCCGTTATCTCCGCCGACTTCCGGATAGCTTTCTCGGGTATTTCCGGTAACCGTTTCGAGTATCATTTGCGTTGGTCCTGGGTTTCTAGACAGCGCGTCGGCGAGCTCGTTAGCTTTCCCCGGACAGTGCTCTACAGTAAAGTCGTGATCTTGTAGGAGTAGGGCCCATCTTGTGAGTTTGGCTCTTTTGTTCTTTGCCTCGTTTAGCCATGTTGGAGCTCGGTTGTCTGTGATGAGCTTAAAGTGCCTCCCTTCTAGGTAAGGCCGGTATTTCTTAATAGCCCATATTGCTGCCAGTGCTTCCTGTTCATTGCTATGGTACCTTTCTTCAGCTGGTGAGAACCGGGTGCTTGAGTATGATATCACATCTCGTTAACCATCTTCATTTTTATGGAAGAGTACTGCTGCGGCTCCTAATTTACTTGCGTCCGTTTGTAGCACGAATTCCCTACTAAAATCGGGTCTCTTGAGTTCCAGCGGCCCCGCCATTGCATTTTTTATTTGCTGCATGGCTTCTTCGGCTTCTCCGCATTGGAATTTTATCTTATTTCTGGTAAGATTTGTTAAGGGTGCTGACATTTCGGCAAAGTTTGGTATGTATTCCCTCAACCAGTTGCACACTCCTAGAAAACTGCGAAGTTCTTTTCTTGTTTGAGGTGATGGTGTATTTTTAATGGCTTCTTCGTGTGGCCTCTGGGGAGTGTTGCCCGTGACACTGACTGTATGTCCCAAGTATGTGATTTCATCTGTGGCGATGATACATTTTTCTGGAGAGCATTTTAACCCAAACTCTGCCAATCGTTCTAGGATGAGGCGGAGGTGTCGTAAGTGGTCTTTTAAGTTTTCTGAATATACAACGATATCATCCAGATAGGCCATGGCAAATTTTCTAAGGAACCCTAATATAATCACACCGGCACCGCCCGCCGCCCCCCCCGCCAACCAGCACGCTGTTACACTAACCAAAGAACGTATGCGCACTAGGGCGGCCACCAAGGCCAAAAATAACGCAAATCATATCGAAGTCCCCACTACCAGCGGCGCGATCCCCAAAATACTGACGACGGATTCACGCATTCTAACTTCCGAATCTGAAGCGAAATCCGCGCCAAATAAGGAAGAATGGATGAACGTCAAGCGCAAACAACGGACATGCAGAAATCTGATAGTCGGTAACGGAGATAAATCCTCTAGTATCAAGGTATGTCCAAGGATAAGGAATATCATAGTATCTAGGATTTCAAAGGACACCACAATAGATGATATCCGAGCGCATCTAGAGAAAAATAATATAACAAACTGTGAGATAGAGAAATTCATCGCTAATTCTCAGGAATACGCAGCGTTCCGTATAGGAGTAACAGATGTGTTATACGATAAATTTTTGCAGGAAGATTTGTGGCCCCGAGGAGTACCGGTAAGAAACTACCGTTACTTAAAACCGAGACAAAATCCGGTTGATCTTAACCAAAACCGAGGCAAACAAAACGATTCTGCGGCCACTAAATGACTAGAGAGCAGAGTTAAAGCAAATTCATTCCCCTGCACAATGTATTATCAAAATGTGCGGGGATTGAGATCCAAGACCGACGACTTCTTACATAGTGTTATTATACAAGACAACGACTTTATATTATTGTCAGAGACCTGGCTCAATGACAGTATTCATAATTGTCAACTGTTCGATCAACGATATAACGTCTTTAGAAAGGACAGAACTTCAGGCCAATCAAGAGGAGGAGGAGTGCTACTAGCCGCGAGGCGTGACCGCGTCAATCAATGCCAGAGACTCATGTTTCTAGAAAATGATGGTGAAAACTTATGGATTAAGGCTAAAATAAATGAAATTAGTATTTATATATGTATAGTGTACATTCCACCGGCTTCTCAGAGAACTACTTACTCTGAGTTTTTCGATAAAACCATAGCTAATTTTAACTTTTTAATAGATAAAAAAATTATTATTGTTGGCGATTTTAACTTACACTCCTGTGTGAGTCACAAAGCAACTCAAACAGATTTGTTATATTTTATGGAACTATTTCAATTGGAACAGAAAAACTTAATCACTAATATAACGAACAGGACACTGGACGTTATTATCAGTAATTTTGACTTAAAAGTGTTCAAATCCGTATACTCACTTGTTAATGAAGATTCATACCACCCATCTTTATGTATAGAATTCGCGCTCAATGTAAGCAAAGCCTATTGTCGGAATTTATTAAATGATGACAATGGAAATTGTGTTAAGCGAGGATGGAACCTAGAACGTGGTAATTTCGAATATTTTTATGTTTACTTGAATTCTCACGACTGGAAACCCTTATTAAAACTTAAAGATGCAGATTTAGCAGTAGAATATTTTTATAATGTAATTTATGACCTTTTTGACATGTGTTTTGAGAGAAAGCGTGTACCTTGTTTTAAAAGAAGATACCCTAAATGGTTTAATGGTGAGATTCTTAGTGATCTGAAAAGGAAATGCAAACTTCACAGAAACTGGAGGCGCACCGGATTGATGAGATATCGGGAAAAGTTTTGTATTCTACGATCTAAAATCAAACGTAGTATAAATATTGCGTATAAGGATTACATAAATAATATCGAAAAAAACGTCAAGAATGATCCGAAATCCTTCTGGAAATTTGTATCCGAAAAGAGGAAAGACGGTGGGTTTCTAAACTCAGTGTCATGGAACGGAAGTACTCATACTGGGCCCGATATTCCGGAAGCATTTGCGAATTACTTTAAGTCAGTCTATAGCGAACATAGTGCAGAATTTGACTCATACACCCCAGGCGGTTACTCTTCGCTAGCTCAAAATGTTGACATTTTAAGTGTAAATAAAAATGATTACCTAGCTGCAATTAAAAAACTGAAACCAAAAAAATCTGTTGGACCGGATTTTATTAACACAATTGTCCTGAAGGGATATGCCGATCCGTTAATGGTACCGCTTTTACATATCTTTAATATTTCACTTAACTCCGGTAAATTCCCCGACCGTTGGAAAATCTCAAAGGTCACGCCCTTACACAAAAACGGCGATAAATCATGTGTATCTAACTACAGACCTGTGGCAATTCTTTCGGCACCGGCCAAATTATTTGAACTCGTAATACAAAAACGTATATACTATAAAGTAGAACCATTTCTCATAAACCAGCAGCATGGGTTTAGAGAGGGCAGGTCTACGACGACCAACTTAATGGTATTTACGGATTACGTCTCAAATATATTGGACAACAACGAACAAGTAGATGTCTCATATAATGATTTTGCGAAAGCTTTTGACAAAGTAGATCACCTCATATTACTGAATAAACTTGAAAGCTTCGGCTTCTCATACATGCTGCTTTTGTTCTTTCATAATTATTTGTCTAACAGAAAACAATACGTTGTTTACGGGCAGTTCACATCGAAACTCTACGCCACAACTTCTGGGGTCCCTCAAGGGTCTAATTTAGGACCACTTTTATTTTTATTGTTTATTAATGACATAGGGTTGTTTATAAGATTTGTAAAATTTTTGTTATTTGCGGATGACATTAAACTATACACCTGTATAACGACAAATGAAGACTCCATTCGTCTACAAAACGATATCGACGGTATAGTAGAGTGGAGTCATCAAAATAAACTTCTTTTTAACAGTAGTAAGTGTACAATTATGTGCATTACAAGGGCAAAGCGTACTTTATATTTTAACTATAAAATGTCTGGTACCTCTATAAAACATATCTCGATAACGAAGGATTTAGGAATCATTTTTGACACACGTCTGACTTTTCGAACTCATATCGATTCGGTGTGCAACTCTGCAATGCGAATGCTGGGTTTTGTTATATGTAATTCGAAATCTTTTACGAATACGGCAGTCATAAAAATGCTTTATTTTACTCTGGTTCGCAGCATTCTTGAGAGTGGATCGATAATATGGGGACCCGAAGATACCCTTTACTCAAATGATGTAGAAAAGGTGCAAAAAAAGTTTATGCGATACCTCTACATGCGAGAGTTCGGATATTACCCTTTATTGTATCCCTCTGATTTTCTCGCTGGAATGCTGGGGATAGAACGTCTAGACGTCAGGAGAAATATTGCAATGGTGTTAGTGGCGCACAAGCTGCTAAATGGGCACACTTGCAATCCAGATATTCTGGAACGAATTTCTTTTTATGTCCCTGATAATTTCATCAGAGCTAGACAGCACAGATTATTTATTTTTCCAAGGGGCAGGACCAACCTACCAATGATCATGCCTTTGGGGAGAATAACTACTTTGTTAAATCACATTTCTTCTGTGATTGACATTTTCAATTTGAACCAAGGAGAATTTAAGACAGCAATCAGCATACTATTTACCAAATCTGGCTAATCAGATAGTATTGATGTACTTACCCATGCAAATAAATGTATATACTTACTTATTATAAACTGTAATTTATAAACTGTTATTTGTGAAATGTAAATGGATTATACTGTTTTTCACAATAAATCAATAAATAAATAAATAAATAAATAAATAATAAGGCTAATACTTGCTGGCTCATGGTTCTTTGAAATGTCTTGGGTGCACCTTTTAACCCGAATGGCATTACTCGGAACTGGTAACTGCCCCCATCTGGTGTGGTAAAGGCAGTCTTTTATCTGTCTTCTGGTGCCATCGGCACTTGCCAGTACTCGCTTTTAAGATCCAGTACTGTGAATACCTTGGCTGTGCTCAGGTCTTTAAGTGTTTCGTGGATGATTGGCAATGGGAAGGGTTCAGTTATTGTTGCTTGGTTCAACCTTCTGTTGTCTATGCAGAATCGTCGCCCTTCTTTTCCCTTTTTAACCACCATTTCTACTGGGAAACTGTATGGGGATCTGCTGGATTCTACTACTCCATCCGCTAGCATCCCTTCCAGTTGTTTGTATAAATCTTTTTTCTTCTCGTCCGAAAGGCGATGTGGTGGAACGCAGATTGGTCTGTCGGTGTTCAGGTGGATTCTGTGCGGTGGTACTTTCGCTGTGCCTGTCAAGGGGGAAAATACTTCAATATATTCGGATAATAGATCCGTGAATCCTTTTTTCTCCTGTTCTGGGACTCGATCTAATAGTGGTCCGTGGACATCGTTACTATTTTGTCCCTGGCGAACGGGCACAAAGTGGGTGAATGTCCTGATTGAGCTTCCGAAATTTAAACAGTTCCGCATGAAGTCTATTGAAGCTTCCTCTTTGGACAGCCAATCGCGTCCTAAGATGATTTCCTCCCTTAGGGTCTCTCCCACGAGGAAGTTCCATTCCCGTGTTGTATTCTGGATGTCGAATTTTATCGATATCATACCCTTTCTTCGCATCACGTTTCTTTTGTTCACCAACTTGAGGCATGGAATCGAGGATTGTTGTAATTTGGTACTTTGGGCGATGCCCATTCTTATTATAGAGTGTGAAGATGCAGAGTCTACCAATGACTGATAGGTTTGCCCCTCTATGGTGACTCTCACCCTTGGAAGGAAGGAACCTGCTATTGCCGTGTGGCACTCTGCGGTTTGTTTCGGTTTCTTCCTTCTTTGCCCGGGTTGCCGTTTTAGTAACGAGCTCCCGGGCGGTACCGGTTTACCGAGTTTCTATCTCTTCTATTTTGTTGAGCTGGGGATTGTTGGGCCGGGGGATGGCGGTATGGCGATTGGCGATTCGGCGAACGGCGTGGCGGTGAATGACGCTGAGGTGAACTGTGCTGAGGTGAACGGTGACGCGGAGAATATTGTTGAGCTGACCGGCGAGGAGATAAATTGCTTCTTGTTTGGCTTTGGCCTAGGATCTTATATCTGCCTTTAAAATTTTCAAACCTCTTGGCCTGGTTCATCCACTCTTCCATGGTGGTGGCATATATGTGTATGTACTGGGGTAACATTTGGCTATTACAAAACGCAGACACGAATACATCTAACTCCGATAATTGTTTTGTCGGGTGGAGTCGTGCAAACATTCTTTGTTTATTAGCAATAAACTCTGCCAAGGATTCCGTGTTCTCTTGTGTTTTATGGTAGATCTGGTTTTGAATGCGGAGTTCCACTTCTGGTCCCTCGTATTTCCGAAGGAAAAATCTTTTAAAAATCGACCATTCTGGGTGTTTATAAGTATTCGCGGGCGAATACTTATATACTTATAAACTTCGCTTTGTCCCGGAGCTGGGCCGTTGCCACCCTCGTTTTGTTTTCCTCGTAGGTGTTAGCTATTTGGAAATACTCTTCGCACCGTTCCAGGAAAAATAGTGGAAATTCTTCCAGTCTCCCAGAAAATATTGCCTCCAGGCGAAGCTCCCTTTGACACACGGCTATGTTAGCGAGTTTTGTTGCTAACATTTCAGGGATTCGTGTCATCTGGGTGTCTGTCGTGAAGGTTTCTCCGTTTGGTACATCCGCTGAGGATTGAGCTAGAGGACTGTTATCCTCATTCTCCACTGTGGTAGCGTTGCCCGCTGTTGTGCTACGTGTTTGTGGCATTTTCAGTGTTTTGAGCCCACTTTTGTTCGGTTTGTTGCCTCTCTTGTCTTTGAATTTATTCGTTAAAACTCATTGATCTGACAAACACGTTGGGCGCCAATTGATAGGGTTGAGTATCAATTTAGTGGGCTCAGAAACAAAATACAAGTATCTCGGTACGATAGTTTATTTTACTAGTTACACAGAATATCAGTTAAAGTTTTTTTTTACAGTCTCACATGACGCTTCTGAAAAAAAACTCAAAAAAAAAATCAAACAAAACAATTCAATTCGAATTCTGGTGCGTTTAAAAAATGGATTTGTGTAACCACCGTACGAAAGTACCTAGACTACACTGGGTAGCTCGATTCGAGCTGTGACTGATTTCCTTTGCGTTTATTTTTTAGTGACGGGGTTTTGGGTTACTCTCAGTACTAATGGGTACTTTAAATTTGAAAGGGTCGTAATTATATTATTACCCTAGGATAAACCCACGATGACTAATGGAATTACTTCACAGCACAATAAAACCATAAAAAGACGTGAGAACAGTTTATTTGCATTTCCCCCCAAAACCCATCTATGACTGTTTTTGGTTATCTGGCGTTCTTGAGAGAACCGTTAGGTCTACAAATATCAATCTAGTTTTAAATGAAAGCTAATTAAATTTACTACAATTTTATTGCATATAATATTTAACGTAGGAAACGTGTTTTAGAAAATATTTTACAAAATAAGTGACCATTTCGAAAAAATTTAACTTTTTGGAAAAAATGGCCTATTTTCGAAGAACTGTATCTTGGAAACTAACGGCTGCATATAGCTCGCTTTGATCTCAAATTGTAGCAAATATAGTTTAATTTAAAAGTAAGTATTCTAACTATACCAGTCAGACTCTTTCTTCACTGAGATATTAAGCAAAAACTGAAAAAAATCCAAAAATTTCTTGGTTTTTTGGGTCCACCGCCGCTCGCACAGCACTTTCAAAGTTGCAATTTTTTTTATTACTGGTTTAGGTCCTAACAACATATAAAAAAATTCAGAATGACCGGACCTTTTGCAAGCATGGATGTACATCTTGACTGCGCTAACAAGAAAGGACACAGGAGAATAACGAGGCATACCAAAAATATTACATCTCACATTTATTATTTTTTCCTTGATCCATCTTATTGATCATAAATCATTATAATGTTCAACGTCTATATTACTAAATCACATGTAATATACTTGTATTTGTAAATAATAATAATAATAAGAAGAATTTTATAAAATTAATAGGAACATTTTCGGAGACGGGACATTTTCATGTAGTGACGTCACGGGCCCAAATAATGGAATTATTTATTAAAAAAAAATATATTAAAAAAACTACATTTCTAAAAAATTTTACTAACATTTTCGTAATCTTAGTAAAAAAATCTATCCTCACGATTTTTTCCAAGTCGTTATGAAATCCATGCAAGTGGGCCTATTCACTCACCATTCGATATTGTAAAACAATTTTCTTCATAATTTATTTTTTCGTGAATGTTTCCGATGTTCAATAGCTATTTTGCTATTCGGGCGGAGACAAATCAAAGATCTTAAAAATCGGTCCAGTCGTTCTTAAGTTATGAATGGTGTAACTAACGCGACTTTGTTTTATGTATTAAAGATTGGGCAGCCGATTGTCTCAAGCCAATTTCTAGGGATGGTCGATTTTTTGCACACTTATTTGTCAGACTGTATCACTTAATGAGTTTATTGGTTTGATTTTCTTCTTTCAGGACTTCATAAATGTGGTTTTGTCAATACACAGCATCAAAACATGGAGAGTTTATGTTCAAATATTGGGATGGCTCGTCCTTGTCACTGCTAATAAGGTTAGAATTTCATTGAAATTAATTGGAAACGACTTTCATATCACGCCATAAAACATTTCGCCTTTGCAATAAATACAAACACATTTTCAAAATCATGCTTTCGAAGGTACTAAAATACCTACTGACTTATACAAGACTAACGCCCAGATGCTACGGCATTACCTATAATAAAACAGGGTTGGGAAATCAGAAATGTAATTTCAAAAAATCACAAAATGGTAAGTAATTTTTTTTTTCCATTTTCCCAGCGTATACCGATTTCTGTCAATATCGGTTCGGCTGTCAACTGTGAAACCGTGCTCGGTGTTTCGATGTATAACGATGATAATATGATAATTATCCACTCGAGCGACAGCGCGATTTTTAACTTTTTCCTCCGATTGCTGGTGATTTTTTGACCATTTTGAATATTTTCCGCTGACATAAAAAAATTATACCTTCGAATTTTAATATGGAGAAATTTAAAATACATATTTATGAAACTAGGGAAAATTTGCCTAAAGCTGGCAGCAAACCAATCTGAGTTTTTTTAAATGGTGCCATATTGTGGCAAAAAGCGCTCCAGTGGATCGTTATAAATTACTTCCGGGACAAATTATTTTTAGATTTGTAACACTTGAAATTCAAATGTCACGTAATGAAATGGTAAAGTGACCACTTTTACCCAATTTTAAATATCAGATGTTTTAGAAAACTAAATCGAAAAAAAATCAATGTTAACTACCTCTTGTTGTGAAATTATGAAAGGCTCTGAAACCGGGCTCGAAAAGAAGAAGATGGAGAGATACGAAATTACGAATGTTAGAGAAGAGCGCTAACATTTACAGCAACAAAATCGATGCGAAAATAGCGAAAATGTTTAATAAAACACGTCTCGTTTAAAATAGAGCTAAAATCTCGCGGGCATCTTATCTTAAACAGCATTTAAATAAACACTGTGAATTTTTTCATACATATAACTTGTATATATAATAACGGAAACAAACGTGTTTATAATAATTTTTGGAGCATTCTTTGCGATTTTTTTCTATCGAGGGAAATTTATGTAATTTGTGTTTCGGCGCGGGCAAAGTCTAGATATTATCTTTAAGAATAACATATATTTTTTTAAGAGCTTTAAAACTTACCGTGTTTAAGGGAAATATGTAATAAATCGGTAGAAATCCGGGTTGCGGGCCCTTAACGAACTTTTTGTTTATATTTGTAAAATGTAAATAATTAAATTTTATTTTAATACTTTTTTATGTTAATACATTTATTCTTAATTATTCCTTTAGATATGTGATTTAACATGTAAATATGATGTGCTTATAAATAAATTTTAAAATTTATGCTACGAGTAACTCGCGTGTTTATTTCGATTCCAAAAATTTACAAAACGTTGTACGCATACAAATAAAATAATGTATATCTGTATCATCGATGAAGATACTTATTGATACTATACGATACTGATATATTTTACTGAGTGATCCGACAATAGATCCGGCGACAATTGGCCCGCCGACAGTCGATGCACCGAACACTTGATCCGTCGGACAGTGGATCCCTCTGCCAATTGATCCCTCGGACAATGGAACCCCTAAAAGGTTATTTCGTCTAGTAAACATGCAAAGAGGATATCCGGTCGTACAACCAAAGTCGATATACTTATATCTGCAGGCGTCTTGAGTGAAAATCCGCTACTTATACAAATATTTTTACTAACAATAATTCGGACTCCTCGAAGGCGTTTGCGGTGATGCTATACGGCCGAATAACAAAATACGACATACTTATATGTGCAGTCGGCTTAGCAAAAAAACCGCCAAAGGTTCCAATTTGCATACAATATAACTTATTTTATCTGAATACCACACAAGAATCCCAACTGCTCCCAACCGTCTGGAGCCAGTGTGGCATCCGCAATGTTGGTAACTATGTTATGAGACTGAAGGTAGTGTAGAGGGGAAGGAGATGTGGGAAATGTACCTAGCTATTCAGATAGAATACCGACAGCATAGACTGTCTTACAACAACATTCATAAACATAAACAACCGACCACGATCACGTGGCAATTTAGAAATTCCAAAATTTAAAACGAGTGCTTCCCAACAGCATTATGCTTATGAAGGTATAAAATTTTTCAAGCTCTCCCGTATAAAATCAAGTCTGTAAAATTATAAAGTTTTTAAATCCCAAATAAAACAACTAATATAAAATCTTACAACTAGTATAAAATCAAGTCTTAAAAATTATAAAGTTTTTAAATCCCAAATAAAACAACTAATAGACCAACCCGACACTAGTTATATGTTTTGAATTCATCATCACAATAATAACAACAACAAAAAACTAGAACATATCCTCTAAAAATATTTCATCAGCATATCAAATTGAAAGCAAAGTACATACCCGTTGTTTGTAGGCACCAAATTGTTACAACTTTATTATATGTACCTACTTTTACAATATTGTCAGCCCATCCATTTCAAATATCAATGTTTCCTATGTACCTACTACCTACTTACAATCTACCTATTGAGTAAATACAATAATATTATTTTTATTTCTGATATATCTATGCCTGTATTATCTTATATTGCATCCTATTCCAATTTAACTCTTATTTACTTTAAGTTCATTATGTCGACTTGTCTTCACGTATATATATATATATATTTTTTTTTAATGCAAGTACTTGTAACAATTATTATAAGCAATAATTATCAGCCTGAAACACTCATCAACATTGAAAAATCTTCCGAGAAAAGATACTTGCCGCCACGACTTGAACCCGTATCCTTCTGATTGCCGGTCAGCTGCTCTTGACCACTGAGCTATGGGGGCTTATCAAATACCGGCCAAATAATTCAATATATGTATACTAGTGTTTCATTCATTCTGCTTATTATATTTTTTCCACCTGAAAAGTACTTGTAATAACTCTCTGTACCTACTCGCATTTTACAATGGCACTCCCCAAAATTCAAGCACGAGAAATGTTTTCTCTTTTGAATTGGGTAGTTTCGTCAAAAATAAATTTATATAATGTAATTAGTTTTAAGAACCATATGTTTTACTATAAATCTGTATATGTATGTTTTTTTTTTTAATAAAAAAAATAAAAAATCTCCCGGATTCCAGAACTAACTTCCCAATGGTCATGCCAGACGTGAGAGCTGTGTGGTTATTAAATAGAAACACTTCGAATATCGATTTGTTTAACATCAATGAAGCACAATTCAAACGGCAAGCTTTGTTGCTGTTAGTTAGTCTGTTTATCTCGTCTAAAATATTTTCTCTTTTAAAAACGCTTTGAAATTGTAATTTCGTTATGTTTTTTAAATGAATGAATTGAATTGAACTGAATTAAATTAAATTCAATTAAATTCAATCTAGACACCAAACACGGATAAAATCATTTCAAGTATCGTTTCAATTCACGGCCGGCGTAGTCCAGCGGTAAGGCTCTTGACTCGCACACCGAAGATCGAATCCCGGCGGCGTGGCAAATAATTTTTTTTTGAATAATTTGTGTTATTTCACAATTTATTAATTTAAAATAATATATAGTATATTGGCGGCACGTTCCAGAATGGAAGATACTCTCAGTATCGCCCTGGTGTAAGACCACCATTCAGCCGGCATTAGCCGTGTTTGGTGACCAGATCTGAATAGCCAGGTACTTCCCCACCTTCCTCTCCCCTATCTCCTTCCCCTCCCCACTACCTTCAGTCTCACAACATACCCCAATTGGGGATGCCATAGTCTAACTGGCTTCATACGGGAGCAGTTGGGACTCTTGTTCGGTATTCATATAAAACAATTTAAAAAATAATGGTGTTACAACAGGTCGATACTGAAAGTATCTCCCACTCTGAAATAGCACTTTAATTCAAAAGCATTTAAACAAACAGGTCAACCGTCCGGCGGATCAACTGTCGGCGGGCCAATTGTCGCTGGATCAATTGTCATGGAACCATTATATTGTTTAGGTCCCGTCAATTATAGAAGAATGGTCTCTGTCAACCATAAGTTTGACCTATAAAAAAGCAAGTTACCACGTACGTTCCTTTTGAATTTTCACGATGAAGTGGATATTTTATTTTAGTTTATTAGAGAAACAAACAGTTACGCTTATTTCAATTACATATAACATGGTTTCATGAACCAGCGAAATTTTCGCAAAAATTCATCTCATATATAAAAATCTCGTGTCACGGTGTTTGTGGTCGCACTCCTCCGAAACGGCTTTGCCGATTTTTATGAAATGTTGTATGTATATTTGGTAGGTATGATAATAGGTTTTAAAGTATATGTCATACCGCTAGGTGATTAGGGTGTCCCCCATCCAGAAAAAAAACTATTCTTTTGACAATTTTTTTTTTATTTGGCATCAAAAAATACCTATAACCCCAAATTTTACACTTCCGACCCCCCCCCCCCCCCCACCCTCTTATATTGTTGAATGACAGATGGCGTTACGTCCGCCTAATCGAACTTTCATCAACACATGCGCGCGAGTTTATTTATTTATTTATTTGTTTATTAAGACATACACAGTACATTATAATACAGATTATAAGGTATGTTAAATTAAATTATTACATGGTTATGTACCTATTACGTAAGTTCAAAGAATGTTATTTGATAATTACGCCTGAGATATGAACCGGTCTTAAAACTTAATTATTGAATGAATGAAGTAATAATAATAAAAAGGAAGAAAAGAGGGGGGGGGGGAGATAAGGAGACATTTTGAAATCAAGAATTTTATGCTCACTAATTGTAATTGACTGATTAAAGTTTAATGAAAAGTTTAGTGTAAGTAATTTTAAAACAATTATATCACGCCAAGAAATTTAATAAATTGGTTTTGTATGTTTGCAAGGAATCATGAAAAATGTCTAAGTGTAGTAATTTTTCATAGTGGTTATAAGTTATGATTGCGCGAGTAATTGGTGAGTTACTCGCTGCATTAGTGTTATTGGATTCTATATGAAAAAGAGAAGTGTGCCTGGTACGCCTCATTGGGACATTTAAACCAATAGTGGATAGCAATTCAGGACTATCTATTTTATTATTTAGCAGGTTATACAGAAACAGCAGATCTGAAAATGTGCGTCTTTTTTGTAAACTTAACATGTTATTTGTAGTTTTGTTGTATTTCTTGAATAAATATTTAGAGAATTTATTCTGTATACTTTCTACTATATCTATGTACACCTTATATTGAGGATTCCATACCGGGGACGCATACTCCAGTGGACTTCTGACCAATGAACAAAACAACATTTCAAGAGTCTTAGCACTTTTGAAAACTTTACATATTCTTAATAGGAAACCTAGCATCTTGTAGGATTTTGATATTATGTGTTCGATATGCTTATCAAAAATTAATTTGTTGTCTAAATAAACACCTAGATCTTTACATGTAGACGTAGATTGTAAAGGTTTATTATTCAAGTTGTAAGAATAGATGATTTTATTTTTATTTCTAGTAAATGTAATTGAGTGACACTTAGAAATGTTTAAGGAGAGTAAATTTGATTCACAATACGCGCACAAATGATCAAGATCGCTTTGTAATTCTATACAATCAGATAAAGACTGTACAGGTTTAAAAATTTTCATATCATCCGCATATAACACAAAGTAACTATTTTGAAAGCATACATAGATGTCATTTATGTAAATATTAAATAAGAGTGGTCCGAGATGCGACCCCTGGGGCACACCCGAGACGATTTCCGTTAAACAGGATGTGAAACCGTTGACAACCGTGATTTGGTGCCGATTACTGACATATGATGCGATCCATCTATAGAGATCACCGTGAATTCTTAGACTAAATAACTTCTGTAAAAGAATATAGTGATTAACATATAGTGAGTTGTTTGAAAAATGAGTGTATTTAATGTAAGGCGGGATGGGGAGAGGAATCCGAGAGGGGCGGAGGGGAATGAAGGGGGGGAAATTCGCTGGAGAGGATCAAGGGAGGGGGAAGGCGGGAAAAGTGGGGAGAGGGGGGTTCGCGGGACGGGTGGAAGCGGAAAAGGGGAGGGGGAAAGAGGAGGAAGTTGAAGGGTGCATGCCGGGTTCAGCTAGTTGGATTATATAAAAAAAACATAGATTAAAACAATAAAGAAAACTTTCAGTGTAAGAAATAAAAAAAAACACAGAGGATAGATAAAATGAAATTAAACTGTGAATCTATAATATAAAAATAATGCATTTTCACATCATAAGTAATGTTCAAGGATAAACATGATTGGCAATTTACCAGCGCCCGGCCCTTGAGTTGATTTTTCACAAAACGGCGCTGTATAAATCATCCAAAT
Organism: Limnephilus rhombicus; assembly: GCA_929108145.2. NCBI lineage: Eukaryota > Metazoa > Arthropoda > Insecta > Trichoptera > Limnephilidae > Limnephilus > Limnephilus rhombicus. Next base: position 1,339,648 of record OV815282.1, read on the forward strand.
ATTATTATTATTATAAAAAGATAAAAACAACATAATGAGAACGAGAAAATAATAAACAGCAGGGGTAGAGGGTTCGTAATTAACAATTTGTTTTATTTTTTCTATTATGCATTTGGTAAATTGCTCTGAGGACAAATAATGGAAAATATCAGGGTCTGAAAAGATGTTATTATATTTTGCGCACGTCCTTCTGAGAAATAAATGTTTGTAATTTGTTTTTGAGTGCGAGATGTGGTTCAACCTTGAATTTCGTGTTGGACAGTGGAAATTAATGTTTTCTGAAAGATAATTGTTGTCAACAACGTTGTTCATATGACATGACCCCTAGTTTTTAATTTCTTACCAATCTTGGATATTTTCTTCGAAATGTAAACATTTTTTAATTTCCAGTACAAGTTTGTCAAGGGGTACGCTCCATTCTTCGACGCGACAATCGGCACCCTGTTGGAGCAACCCTACTTCCTTCACCAGTCCCTGTGCTGGCTCTCCAGCCTCACTATTCTGTGGATCACTATCGCTCTGTGTAATCAGCGGGATGAAAGTCACCATCTTATTATATGGTGACTAAATATTTTATTATTAATTTGTTGAATTTATTTATTCGCTTATCTTGGGATTTCCAACCACGTATGCTGTTATCAATTTTATTTTAGAGCATCACAATATTATTAATATGATTGTTCATTTTTCGTATTGTGCAAAATAGTTGGTCATTGTTACATGATTACTTGACTAAAACTGAAGAAAAATAACACAAATAAGTTGTAAATATACTAATTTAGTAGCGATATGACGTTGCTTTTGATTTGTTTAAAAGACCTCCGAAACATAAATAGTAGTTTCGGACCAACGACCTCGTTTTAATGTTTTTTTTATACGAAAAAATTAATCAACATTTCGAATGGTGGTCTTTCACCAGAAAGTATCCAGTATCTACCACTCTGGGAACTTTTTAACCAGAAAGTATCCAGTATCTACGACTCTGGGAACTTTTTAACCAGAAAGTATCCAGTATCTACCACTCTGGGAACTTTTTAACCAGAAAGTATCCAGTATCTACCACTCTGGGAACTTTTTCACCAGAAAGTATCCAGTATCTACCACTCTGGGAACTTTTTAACATTAGCTCCACACTGAGGGCCCTGAGGAAAACAATTTCAAGGGGTGGTAGGGAATCTGGGGACAATGTGTCAGGGGTGACAGAAGTATGAATCCACCCCTCCCACTTCGATGCAAGGCGATTGGTCGTGGGTTAAGGCTAGGTTAGGTCTCCCTCAACCGATCTCTCTAGATCCAGCGCGCCATGCAGTAGGTGGGCAAACGTTGACCGCCAAGACCTAAACCAACCTCACCCCATGAACCCGGGCACCCCTGCTAAATCACCAAACGTAGCGAACCACTTGGGGTGACCTATGGCAGGGGTGTTGGTTATCCAATAAAGGATTACCGAGGCGGCGGTACCCATATCCGCCTCCCAAATTGAACTAAGATGACGATGTGTTCCTAACTAAGGGAACATACCCGTACTACGTGACCTGTTCAGGGGGGGTGTCTTCAAAATACCACCCTTGTTACAAATGAGCGGCGGGGGGCTAAGGTTTTTAGTCACCGGGGGGGGGGGGGGTGGTTAAAAATGGGGACGTTCCCTAATTTGATCTCCGGTCATGCTCGGGAACGATGACAAGATACTGTCACTATCGATAAATCCTTTATCGGTCGACCGTGCTAGGTATCAGTGGTGGTCCATGAGTTTTCAGTGAGCTAGAGTGCTAAGATTGAAAAATACGACATTAGGGGGCATACAGTAATTACGTGAGCAGTTTTTCTTTCAATATAGACCCCTCCCCCTACCCCTTGGTGAGATAAGTTTGGGCCCCTTTGCATATTCTTTTCAATTTGGGAGGCGGGAATCGGTACCGCCGCCCCGGGAACCTTTATTGGATAACCAACACCTCGGCCATAGGTCACCCCAAGTGGTTCGCTACGTTTGGTGATTTAGCAGGGGTGCCCGGGTTCATGGGTGAGGTTTGGCTACGTCTTGGAGGCGGATGACCAGGACATACTGAACCCCAGATTCCTACCCACCCCTTAAACCCTTTTCCTTCCCAGAACTCTCCTCTCCTTCCTTTTCCTAAAAACACCCTCCACACAGCATCCCCAAAGATGACATAGGCCCTGAGGAAAATTATTTTCCTCAGCGCCTCCTGTGTGGAGCTCATGTAAAAAAAAAAAGTAATGCGACCCCCCCCCCCCCCTTTTTGAACTCACGTAATTAATGTATGCCCCCTTACTGATGTTGTTGTAGCTGAAAATGATTTTTGTTTTCAAAATTTCAACTTTTTCTATGGAGATCTTTCAGTATGTGGATGCGGCTCATTCCTTGACTGACAGAATAAAATTCATTTTCAGCTACGACAACATCAATAACCTCATATTTTTCTTCAATCTTAGCGCTTAGCTCACTGAAAACTCACGGACCGCCACTGCTAGGTCTAGGTACCCTGGTGTGTAATATGTAGGGGTGATTCGTCAGCGTTACAGGTGCCTATTTCTCCTTAAGCCTCGTAGTATTTCGTAGAACGTCTTTTCAATTACTGATTAGGTGCATGCTCCTACACGTAGAGCAGGAATTCCAATGTTTTTTTATGGTATCAGGTCATTGGGTAGCAGTCGGCTTATCTAAAGGATTCTAGAAGATAGCATCAAGACCGTAAACACCTCTCTTAAAATCGCGATCTTAGAGCAGCTGAAATTTCCGGCCAAAGAATCAGCTAGATGTAAAAATATAAAATTCATTGGTTTGTGAATCAGTTTTTAACATTATTGTTAAAAATTGACCAACCTCCTACCGATGTAAAAACACAATAATTATTAATCCCCGACAACAAGTTTTTTTTTCGAGGAAGATCTGATGAATCAGATTAGGACACTCACCGATTTTGTTATTAAGATGATTCCATTTATATTGATTTTTCTTAGGCGTTCAACAAAGTAAATCATGACATACCGCTAAATAATCTTTCATTGGTATTAGCGGAAATCTTCCAAGATGGTTGTCATCTTACATTAAAAATATAAATCAAGCTGTTACCGTAAACGGTTATATGCCACAAAATATTACCATTCTCTAAAACCTAACACTATTCATCATTATCTTGTGTCAGAGCTTCGTAATAATAATATGATTAATAATACGTAATAATAATATGATTAATATGAAACTGCGCACAAGTAAGGGCCTTCGCTCGTGGAGAAACTGAAAAAAAACAGTTGTCGACGCAATCCAATCAGCCTCCTGAACAAAATCGATATTTTTCTGATCTGACGTATCGCAGATTACTCGAAAACTTGACAGGTCGTGGGCCGCTACCACGGCAACCTGTCAACAAGGCAACTGAAACGCAACACTGGCGTTTTGACATGTCAGTTTTTGACATGTCAGATCAGAAAAATATCGAGGAGGTTAATTGCGATTGCGTCGACAACTGTTTTTTTTTTCAGTTTCTCCATGAGCGGATGGCCATGGCCATAATAATATGTCGCCAAATAGCGTTTGCAATTCCGCAAACCCACATCCCGCAATTCCGCGGGATTTCAGCACTATTTGAGTGCTGACTATTTGCGGGATTGAAAAAATAATTAATTTACATCAAATATGCGAACGTGCTTGCGCGATGCGATTAACGTAGTACGCAAGCGACAGAACGAAACCAATGACGCTTTTTTAAAATCAGTATCTTCTTATAATATTACTAGTAGCCTAGTAGGTACCAATAATTTTTGATACGAAAAGTCCTTTTACATAACTTACTACGATACCTTTAAAGTTTTTTTATAATATACCATAATCAATTATTTATTAATAGATTATTATCAATCCTACTAATATTATAAACGCGAAAGTTTGTTTGGATGTATGGATCTATGTATGTTTTTTAGGTACTCTTTCACGTAAAAAATACTGAATGGACTTTAAAAATTCTTTCACTAATAGAAATCTACATTATTTGCGAGTAATATAAGCTGTACCTATATATTGGTAAGCTCTGATGTTATGAATAATCTCTGGCGTAATGAAATTATTTATTATACGTTTACTGTCAACACGAAAATCAAAAAAAAAATCGTTGCTTTGTAACTATCAGTAATTATTTGACGGGCGGTGTCATTTTATTTGTTTTGGTTACTAAGGGGGGGGAAGGGGGGGAGGGAGGGGATGGGCGCTGTCATTTTGTAATTTGTTTAGGTTACTAGGGGAGGAAGGGGGGGATAGAGAAGGTGGAGGAGGCGTAGTGGGAACCCCCCTAATACTATGCGAGCAGGGCCGGATCTACGAAATCTGGCGCCCTGTGCAGTAGGTACCGATGGCGCCCCCCCCCCCCCCCTACATTTTTATTTTGATTAAAAATTCGTTCACCCCATTTTTGTATTTTTTTTATTTAATTTTTTTTTTACACTAATTTATCAAATAAAATCAAGACATATAAAGGGTGTAACTTTTCCAAGTGACCTGGCCGTAGCTCTCACACTCGTTTTTTTTTAAAGAGAGAATTGCCAGGAGCTCTATACTCTCTGAATCTATCGGGTAAACATAAAATTATGGTGCTATTTTAATTATTTTAGGAAAAACTCTTTTTGCAAGTTATGCTTTAAAATAATACAACGAATTGTTTGTTTGTGCCCGTACCATGATTTAAAATATAGGTTACGAGACAATGCGGGTGATTTCGCTGAACTAGGTCCATTAGACATTCTTGAGATTTACTGCGTTTATGTATATACCCAACGCAAATATTAATAGAAAAATCAAATACAAATACGTTCTCATGACAACGTACAACACAAGAATAGTATCTACAGCTTCTGACTAATAAGAATATAACCTCAAATTTGTACCTTGCATTTCCCCTGTGTTGAGCGAACAAACACCAAATTGAGTGAACAAACACCGTACAAACACTAAACACTGACGTATGGTATCAACGGCTTACGAAAGACGCTTACGCTGACACCGTAAAATAACAAATCCAACAAATCTAATAGATATTAATTACACATTTAACGAACTTCAAATAATATATGTCAAATCAATGATGAAACATGAAACTGTCAACACGTAACACGTTGCAACCTGCAAATCCTACAAACCGTGCGATGTTTTTGTTAATGGAATTTACTGAAGATTTCATAAGAAAATGGTCTTTAACTACCTTCTCCTAGAGACTTAAATCGTACAAAATAAAACAATAGCGAGCGTACGCTAACTAAAATTGTCAGTTCGGTTTCCTTGACGCTCTAGAACGAATTTGGATCGCACCTATTCGTCGTAAAAGACGGTAAAAGATATATGGAAAAATAGATCTTACGTTTAAACTAAATATATGGAATTTGTAAAAAAATTCTGTAACTGACTATAAATTCGTAAGCCGTTGATACCAACCTGGTGCGTGCGCATTCTGTTTCTTTGGAAAGTGTTACTAGAGCGTAATAATTATTTCGTACTATGGGTAATTTTTAAACGATTCAGGGAATATTATAACAAAATTTTAATACAATATTTTTTTTTCTCACGGCGCCTCTTCGGAGTTGGCGCCAGGTTTTTGCACGTTTTTGAACCTATGGCAGATCCGGCGCTGTATGCTAGCAAAGCCGGGGGCAAAAGCTAGTATATTATAAAAAGATACGAAATTAATAAAATATTGGCATTATTTCAATTTAATAAAAATTTTGCTATTCTGAATTCTATTGCGCAATCCCGCGGGATTTGCAAACCCTATCGCCAACGTAGTTCACCCCACTACTGAAAATCGCATCAACGCACAGACGCATCAATGCGGCCGGCTTTTGTTATCTATTAGAATGGAAACTCCCTTTACAATGAAAATAGTATGAATTGGTTGACTTTATTTCCAGGATAGCTACAAGTCCCTGGACTCACACGGAGATAGGTTCCACGGCCTACTACCTCCACAGACCCATAGCTCTGCCGGCTCGCAGGCCCGCCTCCTTGCTGCGAAATACTCAAAGTGCCATCACCATCAGGCGGCCTATGTCTAGACTGGTTGCAAGACCCAGATCCAAATCTCTCTGATGCAGTTAGTTGGTTCCAGCCAAAAAATAAAGGATTCCCCACATCTATTTTAAACTTTGTTTAGTAGTTAAATAAATATTGAGGTGTTTCCAACTCCATCACATTTTATGACCCTCAAATGGAAGATCAATGCCGTTTTGATTTTTTTTAATATTCGAACACAAGGTTCGTAGCATGTGCTTTCGAAATTTCGAACGCGCGACGCGACGTAGCTTGAAGTAAAACGCTGCCACTTGTCTTGCAGTTAATTCAAATCTCCCAGCGGAACATGAACTTCAAGGTACGTCACAAATTTTTAGGCAATCACCGCTCTACCCTCTCGATGAGCTGACCTTATTAAACATATTTTCTACGAACCTTGAATATAACCCCCACAATCAATGTTTCAACTTTAAATTTTTTATATGTTACCTATAGAGTTAAATTTTTTTAAAGAAATTTCTTTAGCTTTTTTATAAATACGGTAGGTAGTAAAAATAACTCTTTGTTGGAAAATAGTGAGTACAGGACATAAAAGGGGTCACGTTACGCAATTGTAAATGTGCAACATTTTTTTCGGAAGCAAATATTTTTTCCGAATATTTAAAATATTGTTTTTAACGTTTTCATACTTTCATAAATTTGACAGAAAACTTATACAACTGTGTACATAATAACTATAAACTAATATAACTAACATATAACTTCTATAAACTAATCATTTTATGTTATCTAGTTTACAAGTATTTTTACCTATCTTTCAATAAACATGATTTATAATATTTATGCATTTTTCATTTTGTTGTTATTAGGGAAGGGTAGAAAATGAGTTTAACAAGTTTAGCTTTTTCAAAAAAACTCTTAACTATCACTAATTACTATTAAAAAAGTACTTGATTAACCTTGGTTTTACCCACAAGAGGTACCTACCACAGGTTGTACGTTCTCCGCCTAGTAAGATTCGTAGAAAATGCTTTTAACAAGGTACCTTTTTAAACGGGCTTTTTTAAAGAAACCTCGCCGGCCCGCTTTCGAAATTCCGAACGCGTGACAAAAAAAAACTGCCATAAAAAAACTGCCGTAAATGCTGCCACTTGTATTGTAGTTAATTCAAAACTCCCAGTGGAAGATGGACTTCAAGCTACGCCTAAGTCACGAATTTTTGGCCAATCACCGCTCTACCCCGTCGATGTGATAACCACGCATTTTTTACGAACCTTGGTTGTTAGGCATAGATGTATTAAATGGGTAGGTACCTAGTTAATTTTTCCGACAATTTTTTCCGATAAAAGTCATGCACATGTTGTGGGAGTATGATTTTATGTTATAATCTGACATCAAGAAAATAACATGGTGTGTTGTGTTTGTAAAACCATATAAGACCAATCATTTAACGTGATAAAAATTAACAAAGATAATAAAAATATAACGCAAAGAATTCCACTTAAAATCGGTTTAAAAATAAAGCATGCATTATCAAAATTGTGTGTTGTTAAGTAGTCTCTATTATTAAAAATGTAGACACTAATAATGACGCCAAGATTTTCACGAACGTTGTCACTAATGGAATTTGCTTTGTCACCATTACATCTTTGACATTAGATCGCAGAATTAGCTACCCAAAGATAAGATTACACCGTATTATCTACTACGTATTGCGTTAACGTTTATATAAAATGAATAATAGGTACCACTCCAAACTTATCTGGTGAACTCAGTGGCGTAGCTAGGGGTGGGGGAGGGGCAGTGGGGGCGGCCCGATGGGGGCTACACCCAACCGTGAAAAAAAATTACGAAGGCAGAACATTGCCACAAAAATATTTTACACCCGAACACTGTCTGTTACGAGTATTTATTTTTTCGTAGCTCTGTGGCTCGGTCGGTCGGGGATTCCCCAAAACTTCAGATGTTTTATTTTCGATCCTAGCTCTAAATATTGCTCGGTTCGAGATTTCCTGAAATATTTCTAGCTTGTGTCATTCTCATTCTTTTCGTACATTGTGATTGACGTGAACTCGTGAAGTGAATTGTTACCTATTGATTAACGTGAATTGGTGAAAAAGTTGTTATTTTATCAGTGTTTCATAAGTGTTTAAAAACATCTTTCGAAAAACAGGATAAGGGGATTAGATAGTTCATTTTTTGTAATAAACGATAACTAATAAACACAAAATTTGAATACAATTGTTGCAGAATCGATTTATAACTGACTGAAAAAAATGATCAACCATCTGTATGATTTTTTCTGCACTTCGTTGTTGTGTTTACTTTATTATTTTTATTATTTGTTTTACAATTTTTTAGAGAAAAATGTGACCTTACTGGGGTTTCCCGTTCTAAGGTCACATTGTACCTACATGTTTTCGTGTTTGAAATATAAGTAAATACCTATGTTTAAATATTACAAGGGGAAAATTATAAAGTTATATCTAAAAGAAGGCACAATACAAACAAGCATTAATCTTTGTTAGGTTGCAAAATTGAATCTATTTTCTTCCATAAATAAATAATTAAGGAATGATAATAAATAATGATAAGTAATTTGGAGGATTTCAGACAACGGTTTTACACATTTGACAAGCTAACAATGTTTTTATTTTTTAAGAAGTCGAAATTTACGTTTTAAATTTCTCAAGGGAGCGGGGCGGGCGATCCGCCACGGGTGCCACCGGATGGGGGGTGACACCCGACCGTGGAAAATTACGAAGGATATTGTCACAAAAATATTTAACACGGTCTGTTATTTATATTTTCGTAGCTGTCTATGGTTCCCCGTGGAGTGCTCCGAAACGGGGGAATAAGGAACTCCAGTGAAAAATATTATGGCTTTAAAAAAATATGTTCATATAGACCAAGAAACGCTGATTCTGAATATATAAGCTTTATTTCATAATATTAAACGCAGAGTTTTTAAAAAATTATTAAAAAGTGCATTTTTAAACCTCTCCTCAAAATACAGCGTCAAGTTGGCATTACTGAAATGGTTAACGATGACGTCACTGTTAACCTGTCACCTGGTAATAGCGTCCGTGTTGAATGTTGTATTGACATTTGAAAATTGACACGTATGCAATTCAACATTTCATGTTTTTGGTTTATTTTCATACTGTTTATAGAGATGTAGATAAATAATAGTTATTGTGTTTATTGAAAAATAATTAAGGCCCTCAACAATTTACGAAAAGGGCTATATTTGCGGACAATCTGCAATAAATTTTGCCTATTTGAGGTTAAAGTCGTGTCATATTTGACATTGTATTTTCAAATTGTTTTTAGTATGGGGCTTTTTATACAAGTTACTACACAATCGTCATGATCAGTGTATTATAAATACCAGTGTTTCTGTATGTGTTATACATACAACAAAATCACGCCTGAACACAAAATTGAAGAACGATGTCACTTGTATTTGCAATGAAAAAGATGATTTATTATTTTTATATTGCACTTTGTTAAAATACAATAACAGTAGCGGTGAAATGTGGACATTTTACCAATGTTTTTCTATATTAAAAGCAGTTAATCTTAAATAAAAAACGCCTCAATTTCTCACACAAAAGTAATTGAGTCATCCTATATTAATTTTATTCCGCCATTTTCTAAAATTCAAAATCAGGGATGCTCTGCCCAAAAAAATTATTTCCCTAGATTTCGAAGTGAAATTTCCCTAGAATTTCACATTTACGCAATTACCTAAGTAGCCACCTGATTGTGTAACACTAATCCTGTTATATGTTAATTAATATGATTAATTAATTGGAAAGATATCGGAACTTGGTAAATATACTTATAATACTGTGCTTTTCCAAATAAAACACTTTTTGCTACGTGAAGTAATAATTTAAAAGTACGAATACACTCACCACTGAATTAGAAACTGAATTCCAAATTAAAAAAAAAAACACCTTGCAAAATAAAAATCAACCGCAATCACCGAAAAAATAGAACTTAAAACATAAATAAAAAATTTTTTCAGAGGTCCCATTTATCTTTTTAGATACATATAATATCATTTTGAGTTGTCAGTGTTAAAAATAACATTGCATGATAAGTACAACAATAATTAAGATTCATGGGAATTCCAAAAAATATATATTTATATATGAATATATATAAATAATACCAGTAATATTGTCATATGTAATAAAAATTTTGCCACAGTTCGAAATTTCCCTAGATTTTGTCCTGATTTCCCTTATCCCTAAAAAATATTTTTCTCCCCTAGATCTAGGGAAATTTCCCTCGACATAACATCACTGATTCAAAATGACAACTTAAAAAGTAAAAAAACTATCGGTGGGTGATGACCACCATAGATACGATGCGTTTCTGGGAGTCTTTAAAAATTAAAACTTTGACAATTATTTTAACTATTAAAACTGACTATAAAAATAAAAATAAAAATGCAGTTATTTAAGTTTGAAGGTCTTTATTAATTAAAAAAAATTAAAAAAATTGGACTGGAGTTCTCTATTGTGTCTAACGGTCTTTTTGTAGGTGAAAATAGTCTAGGTCTGCACTGACTACCACTTCTTGGAACAAAAAATTGGCAATAATCAACACTTAAATTATAAAGGAAGGACCTCATTAATTTAATATTTTAATTTTAATTGCGTTTACAATCACATTCACGTGTTAAATTAAATGAAAAAGAATAATTGAAGTATGTAAATAACACATAAACTCACAACATATCACGCCGGACCGGCCGGCGAACTCAGCTGATGATGGCGGGTGACACACGAGCCACGAACTCGCCTGAAGTCAGCCGAGCGACGTGCGATAATTCACGAACGCAGAGTTTCGGTGCTGCCAAAGGTTCGGCAGATTTTCTGCTGTAACCGAGACTGATGCGGAAACTAGATTTTTTTGCTGAAACTTGCCGAATCCGAAACCGAACCTTCGATCTGTCACTAGGTAGGACATTATCCAAAATCTAGTTTAAGGATTACTAATTCTTGGGGTGAGACCACGTAATCCCGCACCGGGTGCCACCCACCGGGTGCCAGCTACGCCTCTGGGTGGACTATAATATACAAGAAAAGAGTGGTGGTCCGAATTCTGTTTGTGCGATAAACTTCTTTCAGCTTTTTTGTTATTTGTTTTTGGGGTGTTATGCCGTGTGCGCTACCTCCTCCTTTAGCCAACGTTTCGGACAGCGTTACAGTGTCCATCATCAGGGCAGGTGGGGACGATGGAGATGGAGATGGGGATGTCCCTTCTTTCAGCTTGATTTCAGCTGGTTTCAGCCCATTAAGAAACCTTCCAAATGCCTTCTGAAATTATTTAGTCATCCTGTCTCAAGGTTCGTGGAAATTGTATTTAACGTACATTTTCTACGAACCTTGGTCCTGTTCTATTAATTACGATTTAATTCCTTTTTTAAGTATTTGAACATTTTCTCACTTTTTATGTGGTTTAGTGGGTACCTACTTGTTGGGAAACAACTTGTGTTCAAACCATAGAACATTATCATTTACATAGTATAAAAAATGAAGTAACTCAAAATGTATGTGCGCGTTAATCTTTTAAACTACGCAACGGATTTTTATACGGTTTTCACCAATAGATAGAGTGATTGAAGAGGAATGTTTATATGTATAATACATGTAAATTATTAGAGAAAAGCCGAGAAATTTAAAGAAAACGTATTTTTGTGTGATTTAAAACGGCTGGCGGGCCGTACAATATAGTCACTTTACAAATTCGTTCTACGGAAGAAATTGGAAAATAGATGTCCTAGAGTAAGTAGGTATTTGATTTGAATTATTTTATTTGATGAAGTCGCTCAAAATGTATGCCCGCCTAGATCTTTTAAACTACGCAACGGATATTCATGCGGTTTTCACCAATAGATAGAGTGATTCAAGGGGAAGGTTTATATGTATAAAAACATGTTTATTGTAGTAGAGAAAAGTCGAGAAATTCAAATATTCAATTCAGGCAGCGGGTAGCGGGCAGCTGGCAAGCGGGTGGTGTAGATTTTATAAAGGTTGGGTAATGACGTTGTGTTTCGTTAGCCACAGCAACGTGTGGCCGGGTCTGCTAGTTATTAATAAGACAAGGATAATAATAAGTTGTCATCTTTGGAGATGCTGTGTGGAGTGTCTTTTTAGGAAAAGGAAGGAGAGGAAGTTCTGGGAAGGAAAAGGGTATGAGTGGTAGGTAGAAGTGACAGACGTGTGAATCCTTCCACCCACTGCGGCGCACGGAGAGGGGTCGAGAGAGTCCGGGTGGAGAGTTCAAAAGTTCTCCCTCGACCAATTCAATACGTTTGAATTCTGACGGACATCTTGACTTGCTCTAACCTTGTACATGCATAGCTACTATTAAACGCGTAGTGTTGATTATGTAGATAGTTAATTAATTATTAATACACGAATTAAATAGATATAACTATTAAAGGCTTTTTATCAGGGGCACGATAACAATCTTGTCTGAACACTAGGGATTAACCAGTGGCTGAGAATTCAAATTTCGTCGAAAGATCGTCTTGCGATCGTACCCTTGCACTGTACAGGGCGGTTCTGATGAGAAAGATTGCTCACGGGACTGGTTTCTGAGTTTTTGCGAGCCGCACGTTTTTTTGGACTTTCATTTATAATATATATTGATTATACTATAAAATTATACCGGGACGTGTGTATGTATGTCCCGTACGAGAAGCGCTTTATTTCAAATAAATCCATTTTAAATGGGTTTTTTTTTACCCATTTCTATTTTTATTGTAACTTCTTTTCTCGGTGCGTTTTCCATTTTAAATGCATGTTTGCAACATTCTTTTTATTATCTCAACTCAAGGTTCGTAGAAAATATCAAGGTTAGCTTATCGAGGGTTAGAGCGTTGATCGGCTAGAAAGTCGTGACGTAGCTTAAAGTCCATTTTCCAAGTTTCCATGATTTCATGGAACACTGTGGAATATTAGTCCAGTAAACGATGGTCCAAAAGGAGGTGTAGAGTGCGTGAGCAGGAACCTTAGCGATTCTTTCAGGACTTGTTTAGAGTGCTTAGGGTGTGAACATACTTAAAGTCCTGACGTCTATGTGGTGAGCTAGGGGGGGAGGTGGGGGGGGAGGTGGGGGGGGAAGGTCCAGATTTTCGGGTTTCCGTTTATATCTCAAAAACGGTGCGTCGCAGAGGAAAACTTTTTTTGAATAAGTAAAAGCTCATAAAATTATCTACAACTTTTATTCTATACGCAATTTTGGAAATCTCAGCCGTTTTTGAGTTACACGCTCCACAAATGTCAATATTTTCGAAAAAAATCATTTTACCTCACATTTTTCATCAAACATTTCTTCATATCGTCTAAAATATTTTTAAAAGTTGTAAATAATTTAATTACCTTTTAGAATATATAAACATATGTAAATAAATCTCCAACCAGTAAATATTTACAGCAATTTTAAGTTTTTTCGTAAAATGTCGTCATTTTCAGAAAAAGCTGTTTTTTCTTACCAAATTATTAAGACGGGTTTTTTCTTCATGGGAAATTCCTTATTAATTTTTGCACGCAAGAAAGCAGGTAAGTTGTTCTCGATAATATTAGTGGAATTCATTTTATAATCATTATTATTTTTTTTTTTTTAATGTTCTTTATTCAGTAAAGTTTATACATTACAGTAAATGGATAATTTTTTGACCATCACACTAGGCACATGCCCGTGTTATAGTGGCCAATTTTATGTTAAGTATAATATTACAAATTAAAAATAAGTTGAATGTAAAACAAAATAATATAGAAAAAATAAATAATAATTTATACATCTAAAACAAGTATGATGTATAAAGGAATTAAAAATAATGCAAAATATCTACATAAGTTTAAGATATATGAATATAAAAAATAAGTATGGAAAAACAGAAAAAATTTAAATAATATGAAAAGTACATGAAAGAAAATACGTACTATTGAATTAAAAATAATACGAGGAGCATGTATCAAAAAAAAAATAAAGAAATACAAGTACATTTGTGTAATTAAAATACTATTAAAATGTAATAAGAATACAAGTACATTAAGTACAAGTGTGTTTGTAAAAAATACAAGTACAATATAAAATCAAAGAAAGTATTATTTGGTAAGAGAGTAGGGATAAGTTATATCTTGATGAGCAATTTGCATGTGCGTGTTATGGTATCATAGGTATATAGATATATATCAGGTTAGGTTATATTGTGATGGGTGATTAGGTTAGTCGTCGGAGATGCTACAATAACGTGCTACGGTGCAATGAATGCGATAGTGGGCTTGACATTCTCAGACATCAAGCTGTCCCGCAAAGATCGGGCATTCCCAATGTCTTTTGTCAGCTCGTCGATAAAAATTCACGATGAAAAGGTTGCAGTTGACCCAACATTGCTGTTTCAGCGGATGTGTATAAGCAAACGATCAGATGAGGATTTGATGAAATTCTTTGAGTATGAGTTGGCCCCATTTCCCTTGGCACTGTTCAATGAAAGTGGGATGCGAAAGACAACTAAATCTGTTCTGTATAGCTTATTTGAGCCTACCAAAAAAACTGTTCTACTGTCTCAGATGAACATAGTTGTGGACGGAGGATTTCTACTATACAGAGTAATTTGACAAAAAGATGCCTCCGTTGCCGCAATTTGTGATCATTATATCACCTATGTCAACAACCACTATCCTGGAATGACTCGCACTGTCGTATTTAATGGGTACGCAAATCAAGTCAATAGTACGAAATCACAAGAACAGATGCGACGATACAGACTGAGAAGGTCAGCCGACATCAATTTGACATGGAACAAATCAATACCCGTTAAAGAGGAAGATTTTTTATCCAATCCTACCAACAAAAGTAACTTCATCTCCTTACTATGTAATGTGTACTTTGAAAGGTAATATAAATTTTGTGTAGGAAGTACCTATACCTTTTGTCATCCGATCGCTGACTTTTCAGAGCAAGTAGAACTCCATCGCAGGATAGTGGAGATAAGGATTTAGAGGTCATGCATATAAAAGACGCTTATTTTACTAGTGAAAATTAATGTTAACTTTATTGCAGTTTGCAAGGGAAAAATTGAACAAAGGAAAAGTAAACAAAACATAAATACCTTTGGCAACTATCAACTGATGTAGAAAGAGAGAGTCAACAAATTACGTTTAATTTTAATACCGCACACGTCCCGTCGCCGTGACAGTCGTGACACTCCTCCAAAAGATCACAGCAATTCCCAAGACAACGTCCAGCACACCCATCAAACGGCGTGTAGAAAATCTCACCGGCCAAAGCAGAGCAAAGCAATCAATGTCGGCGCACTCCCCCGAGTCGCAAAGCCGCTTCATTCAAAGGGATTCCACCCAGCAACCAGGCACAGCAGATATACACCCATCAAACGGCGTGTAGAAAAACTCACCGGCCAAAGCAGAGCAAAGCAATCAATACATCGCCCGTTGATTACAGTTTAAATTCACTTCCGCACGCGGTTCAAGCAATCACTCGGCATCCGGCGAGAAATTAAATAAAATAATCAGGCTTCTATGCCATTTGAGTCGTCACACGCTCACAGAAAGAAAAATAAAACTCATTCTAGGCTACATCACACTAGAATCTTTGATAACAAAAAAAACTCCCCCAAAAATCTCCTCTCGCCTCAAAAAATTACGTGATATTCCCCGCCATCTTTCCTCGAATCACGTTTCCGGTCCCCTTGCAGTTTGGCCAACCAACAAAGTTTTAAAAAAAGAAAAAATAAATAAAGCATAGACAATAAACAGTACCTATTTTGAGCAGTACCTGCTCACGAAATAGATATGTTACAACTACAGACAAAGTTTCGGGAGAATGGGATACAGACTCTTCAGGCCACCGATGATGCTGACGTCCTTATCGTGAAGACTGCTGTGGAACTATCCTTTCACAACTCTGTGGCTGTCTTTAATGAGGATGTGAAGCTCACTGTCCTTTTGATTGCTTCCACTCCTCCTACCTAAGATATTCTACTGCTGAAACTGGACGAGGGAAAACCAAAACAATGGCACTGTCCACCCAAGAAATGCAGCATCGTGGATTTGAACACATCATATTTTTACATTCATTTATCGGATGCGACACAACGTCTGCAACTTTCAGGAGAAGCAAGGTGGGCTTTTCAAAATTGTACTTGGAGTCAGAAATGATCAAGCAAGCGGCCATGATCTTTTACAACCCCTTCTCTACTCACGACGAGGTTGAAGAGGCTGGAAATAAATGCTTCCTGAAATGGTATGCGGCGCCAAAAAGACAGACCTCCCTTAACCAGTACCGCTTCCAGTCGTTCACAAGGTCCGTGGCAAATATGAAGCCTGACATCAGCTCCCTCCCTCCAACAGAGAGTGCAGCTAAACAGCATTCCCGGCGGACATACCACCAAGTTCAGCAGTGGCTCGGGATTGAGCTGCCCCCTGAAGAATGGGGGTGGAAACACGAAGGAGACACCCTGGTGCCAATTACAACAAAAGACCTCCAGCACCGGAGGTCCTTGTGAAAATGATATTTTGCCGCTGCACCAAGGATTGTGCAATTGACAAATGTGGATGCCGAAAAACAATGCTGACCTGTTCTGCAGAGTGCCTTCACTGGCAAGGTAGATGCCTCAATAGCGTGCCTGTTGCCGAGGACGACGATGAAGACGACGTAGAGCCCTTTCAGCAAGAACCCACCACCACTGAGAATGACGATGCCATGGATGAACAACGCTTGCCAGGACCCTCACGTCCAAAGAGGATATGAAAACGTGAATTCATATAAAGTTAAGAGTGTAACATGATGTTATTGAGAACAGTGCCAAGGGAAATGGGGCCAACTCATACTCAAAGAATTTCATCAAATCCTCATCTGATCATTTGCCTATACACATCCGCTGAAACAGCAATGTTGGGTCAACTGCAACCTTTTCATCGTGAATTTTTATCGACGAGCTGACAGAAGACATTGGGAATGCCCGATCTTTGCGGGACAACTTGATGTCTGAGAATGTCAAGCCCAATATCGCATTCATTGCCTTTTCACCAACTCGAACAGCATCGTAGAAAGTTATTGTAGCATCTCCGACGACTAACCTAATCACCCATCACAATAATAATGATTATAAAATGAATTCCACTAATCATCTGTTCGAGAACAACTTACCTGCTTTCTTGCGTGCAAAAATTAATAAGGAATTTCCCATGAAGAAAAAACCCGTCTTAATAATTTGGTAAGAAAAAACAGCTTTTTCTGAAAATGACGACATTTTACGAAAAAACTTAAAATTTCTGTAAATATTTACTGGTTGGAGATTTACTTACATATGTATATATTCTAAAAGGTAATTAAATTATTTACACCTTTTTTCATATAAATTTCTTTCTTGGATGAATATTTTAGACGATATGAAGGAATGTTTGATGAAAAATGTGAGGTAAAATGATTTTTTTCGAAAATATTGACATTTGTGGAGCGTATAGCTCAAAAACGGCTGGGATTTCCAAAATTACGTATACGATAAAAGTTGTAGATAATTTTATGAGCTTTTACTTATTCTAAAAAAGTTTTCCTCTGCGACGCACCGTTTTTGAGATTATAAAAGGAAACCCAAAAATCGGGACCTCCCCCCCCCCCCTCCCCCCCCCCCCTGGCTCACCACCTAGACGTCAGGACTTTTAGTATGTTCACACCCTAAGCACCCTAAACAAGTCCTGAAAGAATCGCTTAGGTTCCTGCTCACGCACTCTACAACTCCTTCCTTTACTGGACTATATGGTGGCAATCCATTCGATTCGCTCGTATACCGCCTGCGCCTAGACGCACTTTTTCGATTGATCCTTGTTTTCTGCTTCAAAAGTAAAAAAAAAATAATACAGAACTGTCCGAAATAATTATTTCTGACAATTTTTTTTACTAGTAAGTTGTTCCATAAGCCGCCGCACTTTTAAGCACAGATTATGGAAATAACACTACATTTCAACAATTTCACCAAGAAACAACTATTTACGTCCACAAAACAGGTTATTAAGTTCTCTTCTTCTTATTGAGTAAACTAAGTAATTCTTGCGTATTTAGATTGAAGCTAAACTTCGCAAATGTAAAATCCATACAAAAAAATGGCGGCAAATGAAACGTTTTATAAGGGAAATTTTGAACTTTGATTGTAGAAAAATTGAATTTTAATGCTTCTTTTACCATCTATCCAAACGTTATTAGTTATTTCGTGAATTAATTAAGTTGAAATTGAAACGTGGTGTTAATCACAGGAGACCATATTTGTCCCAACGCACATAGGTCTCATATAAAACGCTGTAATTCCCTTACTAACTATCATAGTTACAAATAAGTTCTAATCACTGTTAAAAAGGAAAAACACCACGCTTTATATATTCCAATTTAAAAAATAGCCAGCAAAAAAAGTAAAATGTACAATTTTATGTACCTACACAAAGTTATGAATCGCAAATTGAAAAAAAAAATTGAAACTTCGGGAATTTTTTATAAATTATTTTTACATAGAGCTAAAAAAAGTGAGGTTCCAATACGTGTTTGTTGTACATTTGTCTAATAAAACATGTATGTGTTTTTATTTTTTTTATTATCAGTAACTTAAGTTAGAAAAAACGTAAGGTGAGCCATTTTGAAAACTTTTTTATGTTTGTATGCAAATTTTTTATAATAAAAAAAAAAAATTTTCGTTATTTGTTTTTGGGGTGTTATGCCGTGTTGCGCTACCTCCTTCTTTAGCCAACGTTTCGGACATCGTTGCAGTGTCCATCATCAGGGCAGATCCGGCAGATAACAAAAACAAATAACGAAAATGCTTTTGGCCGTGAAAATCTTAAAACTTATCTAAAAAAATATATGTTTATTTCGAATTCTATAATTTGAAAGCGTATTTCATCACCTTTCTAAAACAGTTTTTGGTTTTTGAATGTGCTCAAAAATATTCCAAATATTTGCATTTTATTGTAAAGCGAAAATATTTTGACCATCTGAAAAAAATGCCAATTTTTGAAGGGTTAAGGCGATCCACTAGTACAGGAAAAAATCGAAATCGGAATTCACGCCCTTTATGGGAGGAGTTTAAAAATACTTGAGAAAAAGCTTTTGGAAAGGTTGGAAAAGGTATTTGAGAGTTTTGTTTTACAGGTTGATTTCGTAAAGGCATGTAAAAAATATTAATTCCTGTTTTACGCATTGTTTATTGTAATAAAACGGAAATTTAAAATTGATTTCACGAAATCAAGCGACGCGGAGTGACGCGTCCATCTCCCGCTCAGTTCGGGGCGTGACTGAGGTTTGGCGACTGTGGCGTGAACAGTAGTTCTTCGGTGGACGCCATAGGGTTCACCTTGAAAAACCTAATTCGTCGACTAGCGGCCGTATTGTAAAATAACAACGCGAAAATGCATATTTTATTTTATTTTGGGAAGATTGGGTGTAAATATCAACTTTTTTTGCGATCATTATAAAATAAACTGAATTTGCCACATTATACAATAAAACCATAACCGAAAAGGGGTTTATAAATAGGAGAGTTTGGACTTGAAAGTGTGTTTTTTAGACCGTATACTTTATTTTTTTATAGGCTTATTAAAAGACTTATAAAAAAAATGACCGATATTTTTAAGGGCCAAGGTATGTTCTACACGCAGTATTTAATTGAAGCATCTACAATACTTCTAAGCGATCAAATTTTCAAAACAAAAACATATGATTTTGTATGATTTTGCATTATTTACTATGGCTTCATCTTAGGTTGAAACGTGGTGTAATTGGGTGTAATTTCCATAATCTGCGCCTGATAAAATTGCGGCTGCTTGTTGAACATGTTATGATATAATTAATTATTTTATTTTATCACAACAACACTAGACCTCATTATAAAATTATTGTCGAGGTGAACGTCAGTCTACCGTTTTTTTAAATGTGGAAAGTAAGCGATTGCTTTTATTTTCGAACACCAAGAAAATAGTGCGAATTTTGATCATGAGTAAAAAATCGATTGACTTGTTCAGAAGAAATCTTTGGAGGCAGATCGCTTATCGACGGTCAAAAGAGATCTATTACCGTTTTTTTAAAGACGGAAAAATATCAATAAGCGATCTGCCTCCAAAGACCTCTTCGGAACAAGTCAATCACTTCTTACTCATAGTCAAAATTCGCATTATTTTCTTGGTTTTAGAAAATAAAAACAATCGCTTGGCAGAAACATACTTGCGTGTCGTGGCGTGTCGTGACGCGTCAGAATATGGTTTCATTTATGGTTCTAACCACGACCTACAAATGACTCCAGATACTAATATCTAATATCTACAGCCTGTATGTCGGACGAATATCTACAGCTCATATGTTGGACTAATATCTACGAACTTCAGAGTGTTGACTAATATCTACAGAGCTAAGGTCGGTCGAATATCTATGACGGTCCCAGTGTTGACTAATATCTACAGAGCGTGGGTTGAACTAATATCTACAGAGCGTAGGTTTGACTAATATCTACAGAGGGCAGCTGAGCAAGAGGTTGTACGTAAAAGCATAAATTACTTCAATTACGTAATTACTAATTACGTAAAGGCTTAAACGTTTAAAGTACGTACATGAAATTTTTGCATAATATTACGTATTTTGCTGTTTACGGGGACAATAATTTATTGAACAAACATGGAGGTCATAATACAAAGATATTTAAATAGAAAACAACTGAAACAAGTTTACTGTGCTCTTATACAATCATCACTTGAATATGGTATTATCAGCTGGGGAAGTGCCACAAATACTTGCCTAGAGCCTTTAGTAAAGATTCAAAAACTAATTTTGAAGGTTATTCTTAAAGTCCCGTTGAGAACGAGCACTGATTTTATTTTTAAGACACTAAATGTTCCGAACCTGCAAAAATTGTATTCAAAAAATATCCTGCTTCATCAATTTAAAAATACACACATGTTTGAAGAACGAATGAACACAAGAGCCCTAAGAGAGTCAAATGTAAAATCTTTCAACATCCCAGTTTGTCAAACTTCTTATGGGCAAAGAAGTTTTAAATATAATGCAACAAACTGTTCAATTCTCTACCTCCTGAAATTAGAAACACGCAAACCAAAAGTACATTTAAAAGTAAAATCATTATATATATGTAACATACTTGAATTGTATATTTAAAGAAAAAAAAATTATATTAACCTGCCATTTTCATAATATTACTACAAAATCTTAGATAAATAATAATATTAAACCACTCTGTAAATTGCCATCTAAACACAGGCGTTTCACACCTAGTGAGATGGGCAATACGTCATTTTATAACCAAATGTAATATGAAAATAATTAAATAAATAAATAAATAGAGTGGAAGATACTATCAGTATCGCCCTGGTGTAAGACCACCATTCAGAATTGAAACGTTGCTTGAAAATGGCTTTAGCCGTGTTTGGTGACCAGATCTGAATAGCCAGGTACTTCCCAACCTTCCTTTTTCCCACCTCCTTCCCCTCCCCACTACCTTCAGCCTCACAACATACCCCAATTGGGGATGCCATAGTCTCACTGGCTCCAGACGGGAGCAGTTGAGATCCTTGTGCGGCAATCACTGTAAAAAAAAAAAAAAAAATACATGGCACCACAACCTAACCTAACCTAACCTGACTGGCATAGAAATGGACATGGTAACAGACTAAATAATTTAGAAGCACTCGAAATAAAGAAAGCTGTTAAAACAAAAACCCAAATCAATAATATTCAGCTAAATGTGTCCAATAGTCCGATATTAGGGATTTTTACACATATAAATTAAGTTTTTTAAATTGCATACGCAATATTACGTTATTCCAATATGCTATCTTCTTCTTTGTGTGCCGTATCAGGTCCCCCCGACGTTGGCGATCACTCTTGAGAATGTCTCTCTGTCTTGCGCTGCCCGGAATAGCTCCTCCACACTTCTAATGCCGGTCCACTCTCGTATATTAAGCAGCCAAGACATTTGTCTCCTACCGCCCTCGGCGACCCTCTATCTTGCCTTTCAATATCAAATGGAGCATGTGATACTTCTCCCCTCGAAGTATATGACCCAGATATGAAATTTTCCTGATTTTTATTAATGTAAGCAGTTCTCTATCTGCTCTAGCCCGCCTGAGAATTTCTGTGTTGGTGATCATGTCGGTCTATTTCAAAAGCCTCTAACCTGTTCATGGTATTTACTTTCAAGGTCCATGTTTCACATCCATAGAGCAAGACCGACCACACATAACATTTTAGCATTATCTGCCTTAGTTTTAAGCTGATATTGTCATTGCAGAAGAGGGATTTCATTTTAATAAACGCAGTTCTTGCTGCTTCAATTCTGCATCTAACCTCCACATCTGGGTCAAGAGTCTCCGTGAGAATACTGCCGAGGTATCTAAATCTTTCCACCTTTTCGACATTGCAACCATTTAACTGTATCACTGATTCAGAGTGATCTAGTCGTCCAAATGTCATCCATTTAGTTTTATTGACGTTGATTATTAGGCCCAGTTGCTCACCAGCATTATAAACAAGATTTAATAGGTCTTGGAGGTCATCGATACAGTCAGCTAGTAATACAGTATCATCTGCGTATCTTATGTTATTAATGACAACTCCGTTGATCTTCAGACCCTTCTCAGTATTACTTAGGGCTCTTTTAAAGACATAGTTGGAATAGAGATTAAACAATAGTGGCGACAGGATACAGCCTTGTCGTACTCCACGCTGAATGGCAATTGCATTAGATCAAATCAAATAAAAAAATATTTATTGTAAAATAAAAATTACAAAAGGTGTAGCTTATGGGTAGACCCCATTTCTTCCAGCTAACCACATTTATTTAATTACAATGTTTATATAATATTATTTGTTTTATTATAGTTACAATGTTTATACAGATAAAATAACAATATTCCAATGAAAAAAAAAATACAAATATATATACCAATAAAAATAGGCGTTTCATTTATGTGAGGTATATACTCAACGTGTAGTGACATTTATTAACAAGGAAAGTGTTTAGTGACGATTTGAATTTGTGTGTATCTTGTATTTGTTTAATGTTATGTGGAAGGTTGTTATATACTTTAATGGCCATGTAGTATGGTCCTTTTTGGAATGTTGTTTTGTTTGCTTTTGGTATTAATAGGTTTTCTGTGAGCCTTGTAGCGTATTTATGTGTTGAGTTTTTTAGTGGGAACTTGTCTGTAGATGATCGCACTAACATGCATAACTCCATTATATATATATATATATATATGTCTGTGACTGTTAGAATTTTCAGATTTTTAAACATAGGTCTACATGAATCTAAACGACCGGAGTTTGTAATTTTTCTTATGCATCTCTTTTGTATGATGAAGACATCTTTGGCGTTTACCGAGTTTCCCCAAAAAATAATACCGTATTTTATTATTGAATATACATAACCATAGTATGCGGCTATTACTGATTCGGTGTTCAATATTTTTCTCAAGGTACCCAGAACATAAGAAAAACTACTGATTTTTGCTACAATTTTTGAGACATGTTCTTTCCAGTTTATGTTTATGTCTAATTCTATTCCCAGTAGTGAACAGGTTTGGGAAGGTTCGATAATATTATTATTAATGTTTACATTTATATTTATAGGTGTAGCTTGCACTGGACAAAATTTTAAAATTTGGGTTTTGTTTGTGTTGAGTGATAGATGTTGCGATAACAGCCAGTTTGCTATTAATTGGCAAGTCTCGTTAACTTGTTTGTTAAATTCGTCAACGTCTCCATTACATTCAAACAACAAAGCGGTGTCATCAGCGAACATTGAACATGCTGTGCCAGCAATTATTGGGAGTTCGTTTATATAGATAAGGAAGAGGAGAGGCCCAAGAATGCTTCCTTGTGGCACACCCTTGTTTATTTTTCTCCATTTGGATTCTACCATGTACTGGACCATTTTTTCATTGATATTTGAAATTTGAACTTTCTGCTGACGATTTTTTAAGTACGATTCAAACCATTTTAATGCTAATCCTCTAATACCTACATGTTCAAGTTTAATTAGAAGAAGCTCATGATTAACATTGTCGAATGCTTTTGAGAGGTCGAGAAAGATACCTACGGTTTTTTTACTAACATTAATATTTTCTAGAATTTAGGTTCAAAAAATTGAATACTGCCTGTGTTGTTGAACGGCCTTTACGGAATCCAAAATTGTGGTGGATATATTATCTCAAAGTTTTCGAGAAAGTTATAAATGCGATTGTACATGGCTCTTTCAAATATTTTTTAAATGTTTGGTAATAAGGATATCGGTCTGTAGTTTGAGATTTCCTGTTTAGGACCCTTCTTATACAAAGGTACAATAATAGATTGTTTTAATTGTTCTGGGAGGGTTCCTGATTCGAAAGATTTGTTAATTAATATTTCCAACGGGTAACTTAACGCTTCTGCACATGCTTTTATAATTTTTATAGGGATTTTGTCAGTGCCGTCACTGCTTTTATTTTTCAATTTTGCGATGATTTTAATAATTTCCTCCCTGTTTACAGGCGTTATGAAGAATGATCGCGACTGTTTGTTTTCGACTGTTTTGGCAGATTGTGGATGTAGAGATGTATTTTGTGGTGGTGGCGGTGGTGCAAAGAAAATGTTAAATTCATTTGCAATATTTTTTGGTTCTGATACCAGGTTATCATTTATTTTAAGACAGATTTTTGGTTTACTTTTAGAATTAGAATTATTTGAGTTCTCTTTTATTATGTTCCACGATGTTTTGGTTTTATTTTGCGCGTTTTGAATTCGTTTACTATTATAATTCCGTTTAGCTACCTGTTTTACTTTACTAAGAATTTTTTTGTAATGTTTGTAATTGTTTATGATTGTGAGGTCATTTGTGTTTTTTTGTTTCATGTACAGGTGTCTTTTTTGTCTAATAGATATCTTAATACCAAAACCAATTACCAGTAAAACCAGTTACCCAATTTATTTTGCGTTTTTGGGGATATTTATACAGTTTAAAAGGGAAACAAAACTTCATACCATTATTTATTTCATTAATGAAGTATTCGTAGCTGTCATTGATGGATTCAAAGGATTTCAGTGGTTCCCAACATATACATGATAAGTAATTGTTAAAAATGTTAGTGTTTTCTGTGTTAAATAATTGTTTTTTTGTATACCACGTTTGGTTTATATTATATTCTGTTTTTACGTGCATTATATTCTTTTTTTACGTGCATTATCTCTCATTCCCATTTCTTATTTCTGCTGTTTGGAACCAATACAGGTTTTTAATGAAATTCTGGTCTTTGGTGTCAACGTTACAATCCGCAAGCATTTTCATTAGGTCAGCATGTTTTACCCTGTCAAATGCCTTTTCGTAGTCAATAAAACAGGCAAAGACTTCCTTTCTTTGGTCACGACACTTTTGCAATAGTACGTCGATAGACAATAATGCTTCACGCGTCCCGAATGCATTTAAGCCAAACTGAGTGTCATCCAAGTCCTGCTCGCACTTATTGCGTATCTTGGCATGTATTATTTTAAGGAATAATTTAAGGACATGACTCATCAGGCTTATTAATCGATAGTCACTGCACTTCTTAGGTTATTGTTTTTTAGGCAATGTCACGAAGGTGGATTTTAGCCAATCTTGGGGTATATTCCCTGTGTCATATATAGAGTTAAATAACCTCAACAGGTAGTCAACATTTTCATCATTAAAGAGCTTCAACACCTCAACTGGAATATCGTCTGGTCCGCACGCTTTTCTATTGTCTGAAGTCTTTATCGCATGAAGAATTTCTGATTTTAAAATCGATAGTCCATGCAATTGATCATTAGGAATATTAATATCAGGTCTAATATCTTTGAATGTATCATGAATATACTTTTCCCATGTTTGTAAAATATCTTTTTCATCCAATATTAATTTATTGGAATCGTTAACTAAACATGATGGAGTAATTCTTCTAGAAGTGCCCGTAATTTCCTTCAATTTTTTGTGAAGTTTGAATGCATTGTGACTATGACTGTACGACTCTAGTTCTTCACACTGTGACTTCATCCATTCTTCTTGGGCTTTTTTAATTTCACGTCTAATCGTTCTTTCTAAGTTTTTATATTGTGTCTCATTATGTTTGTGTTTACGTCTCTCATCCATTAAGTTCAAGATGTGGTCAGTCATCCAATTCTTTTTTTGTAATTTGCTTATCACCTTTCAAATTTGTATCACAGGTTTCACATATAACTGACTTAAGGTTATACCATTGTGTTTGTATTTCTATCGATGGATCACAAGGGAGTATCTTAATATTATCGTTCAAAGTCTGAGATACCTTATTTCTGACCACTACTTCGTTGAGTTTCGAGATATCCATTTTAATTTTGTTTTTGGGCTTTTTTATTTGTTTTAAGCGTAAAACAATATCGGCAGTTAACAAAACATGGTCAGAACCAATGTCCGCACCAGGGTACGTGGTGACTCTCTTTGCAGAGTTCCTGAATCTATGGTCTACTAACACATAGTCTATTTGGTTCCTGACAATATCATAGTTTGTTCCATCCTGAGGTGATCTCCATGTATAAAGCCTTCTTTTCGGGAGTTTAAACCAGGTATTTAATACAACCATATTTTTATCCTGGCAGAATTCATATAGTCTATCACCTCTTTGATTGCTTATGCCTAAGCCATATTCACCAACTATATGAGAGCGGCGACCTTCACCAATTTTGGCATTTAAATCTCTAATGACAAAATTGACTTCTCCTCCTTTCAAACTTTGCAATTTACTGGCTAGTGAGTCATAAAAAGATTCCACATCACCTTCATATCTCACTTCCGCTGTTAGTACATACACTTGAATAATATTAATGTTGATGGGTTGACGGTGTAATTGTAATAATATTATTCTGTCCGAGATGGGTACAAAATTCTTAACAAATTTTACATACTTCTCCATGACAAATATAGCAACTCCGTTTCGACGGTTTCTATCCTGTGGGTCACTTCCTGAATAGTATAGATTTCCCTTCTCATGTTGGTGTATGCCGCTGCCAGTCCATCTCAGTTCACTAATTCCAAGGATATTTACTTTTAATCTTTCCATTTCCTGTATCGTATTATCCAATTTACCTCTGTATAAACTTCTAACATTCCATGTTCCTAATCTTATTTTTGAATTCACTATTTTGAGCCGGGAGATTCTTCGCACCCCTGGCCCATTTAAGGGCCGCCCGGGACTCGGGGCCATTGTTTGGTTTCTCTCCATAGTGATATGCTGGGAAAAGATACTGGAGTGGTTTCCCATTGCCTTCTCCAGGGATTTTTCTGTAGGGGTTACCTTCCCTTAGCTGAGCTGATCCGGTTTTATGGCGCCGGAAACTCGCCATTCGCCCTCTCTTTATCAGCTACGACCACGATGTTAGGGTCAGTGGTCATATTGCCCGGGACTCGCGGGATCATAAAGACCACTCTAGGACGCTAAGGAGTAGGGCTTACTGGAAATGTTGCTGATGTTATTGCAAGATGGCGTATCACGGTATTTTATAGGCCCACATCCCCCAGCAGGAAAATGTTCTACCGTGGCCTTTCCAGTCATTGAGCCCCAATATACTATACATAATTGCAAATCCAACCTCTGCCAGTGCTGTAGATATTCGTCAACAGTTTAGTTCTCATAGATATTAGTCAGCAGTTTGAGCTGTAGATATTCGTACGCACTTTGGTTCTCATAGATATTAGTTCGATTTTTTCAGTTTTTGGAATTCCTGTAGATATTAGTAGACGCCTCCCCTTCAAATATACGTCTCTAAAGAAACATAGGTATATTTGTAGGTCGTGGCGTGTCGACAAGCCACGACGATGATTGGTTAATTTGTAGTCACGACACCGTGGCGCGCCGTGGCGTGTCGTTACTACGCAAGTATGTTTCTGCCTTTACTTTCCATATTAAAAAAAACGATAGACTGACGTTCACTTAGACAACAATTTTATAATAAGGTACTTGTCTAGTGTTGTTGTGATAAAATAAAATTGATTTATACATCATAACTCATAACAAACATTAATTTTTTTTTTTTATTAGCGTTATAAACAGTCTGTACAAAATTCATAAATGACAGTGATAAAAATAAGTATGTCATAGACCAATAAAATAACGACAAATTTCAATTTAGAACCAATACCAAAAAGTAGTCCGAAAACAACCCGTTGGCCATCTGTCTATTTGTATCTATAGCTCGATTATTCTGAGGGCCATACTGTGTACGAGTCAGGTTTATAAAAAATCGCATATAGGTGTCTCAAAACTCTTTTTCGCTTTAGAAAATTTGAATTTGACATAATTACCAAGGCCCTGTTTTATGTAAAATCTTTGGAAATTTATTAAAAAAATAAACAATGAAAACACAGAATTCCCGCCAATAATGCAAATGAACGGAACCAGTGCAAACAATACACAGGACATTGTAAACCTTTTTTCGGATTTCTTAAAAAATGTTTATGATGAAGAAACCCCAGATGACAAAATACCTGATTACAAATTTAGCAAGACTACACACTTAACACATTGCCACATCACACAAAAACGCTGCGAACAGAAATTACTTTCCTTAGACACTGACAAATCCACTGGCCCAGACAAAATTTCACCAATATTCCTCAAAAAATGCTCTAATACATTATCTAAACCACTCACATTATTATTCAACCGTCTCTTGACACTTGGACACTTTCCAGACCGCTGGAAATCTAGCTTTATTACACCTATCTACAAAAAAAGGAGACGACACTAATATAGCCAATTATTGCCCCATTTGTGTACAGTCAGTACTACCTAAGCTTTTTAAATCACTGGTCCTTGATGAAATCTATCCCAAATTAATAAAATTAATTGACCAAAAACAGCACGGTTTTATCAAAGGTAGATCTACCGCAACTAATTTAACAATATTTCAAAACTTCATAATACAATCTTTTGCAGAAAATAAACAAGTCGACTGCATATATACAGACTTTTCGAAGGCATTTGACAAAGTATCCCATAAACTGCTAATCCAAAAACTATTTGCTTTAGGAATAAGGGATAACATGCTAAAATGGTTTACTAGCTATTTATTAAATCGTAAACTGTTTGTGAAAATAAAATCATGGATGTCGAAAGCTTTCTGGGCTACTAGTGGCCTACCACAAGGTAGTCACCTTGGCCCGGTTTTGTTCCTCATTTTCATCAATTATATAACCAATTGCTTCAACGATGTCAAGGTATTGCTCTTTGCTGATGACATCAAGCTATACAAGAAAATAACTGATGTAAATCATTGCCATATACTTCAGTCAAATATTAGTATGTTTAAAGATTGGTGCGTTCAAAATAATTTATTCTTAAATGTAGAAAAGTGCAAAACCTTGACTTTCTTCAGAAATAAAAATCCTGTTTTATTCGAATATTCCATCAATAACAGCTTTAGAAAGAGTCACGGAAATGAGAGATCTTGGAATTATTTTGGATGAAAAACTAAGTTTCACCAATCATATCCACCAAATTGTAAACAAAGGTATGAAAACACTAGGCTTCGTATTAAGAACAGCCAAAAACTTTAATTCCATACAAGTCATTAAATTATTATATGTATCTCTAGTTAGAAGCCTAATGGAATATAACTCGGTAGTTTGGTCTCCATCTTACAAAATTCACATTAATAACATTGAGCGAATACAAAAAAATTTCTGCGTTTTATAAATTTTAAATTAAATATCCCACTAGAAGACTTGAAATATAATTTATTATATAATGTTTTACAAATACACACACTAGAAGACAGACGTAAAATAAACGACATAACATTTTTATTCAAAATACTTAACTCTAAATTTGACTGTTGCGAACTACTGCAACTCATAAACTTACGAATACCGACAGTAACTACACGACAAAATACACTATTATACTGTAGCATTCATAAGCGGAACTACATTGCCCACTCTCCGATACAACGATTTCACACTATGGGAAATCAGTACTTAGGTGATATTGACATATTTAACATAAACTTGGCGAAATTTGTTGATCTTGTAAAAAACTTATTCCAAAACTATTCCTAAACCTATCTGTTTTTCTGAAAACCTATGTAATCGCTGTATTTTTGTATTTTTATGACTTGTGTGCTTTTTTATCAAATTTTATTTTTATTATTTCTGTATATGTTAAATAATCTGTCATGAATTATTTGTACTACCAAAATGTAAAAGCCCATTGGGCGTTAAATAAATAAATAATAATAATATATTTTTTCTTAATTCATAATATAAGTATTTGTGCTTACATAGTTTTTTTAATGTTTTTCTATTCCCACACTAATCACATATCATGCCCGTATTATGGTAGTCAAATTTTATTATTCGAAAATTATCAGTTATTTTTAGTGACCGATCGAAGGCAGAAAATCTGCCGAACCTTCGGCCGCACCGAAACTCGACAAAAGATCTCAATAAATGGTAAATATAGTCTTAAGAATGTTGTGATTGTAAACGCAATTAAATTAAGTACTCAATTAATGAGGTCCTTCCTTTATAATGTACATAAGTTTTGATTATTGACAAATTTTTGTTCCAAGAAGTATTTTTTTTTAACCATTGTTTTTATTTTTTATTATTTCATTTAACACATGTTAACTGTTTGTATACGTGTAACAGACTTATCAGCGTCTTCACAAGACTGTAAAAAAGTACCGGGTTTTTAGTGCACGTTCAGAATGATTGATGAAAAAGAAATAATAAAGGGCTGACCTCCCTAGCACCCAGTGCCTGATGCGTGAAGGACACTGGATGTGCCGATGCTTCTGCCTGAGCATGGCGCCTGGCGGTTGCCAAAGGTAGGGCCGGCTAGTCTGGAGGAGGTAGGCACCAGGACTGAAGACAGGCAGAAGTCGGCGGGAGGCAGCTGGTTGATGAAAAACTTCCGAAGAATAAAACACGAGTTGTCAAGTAGAGATGAACTGATTTATTGTCACAAATGTGGTTCCTTTTATACCCAAATTTGGGGAAAAATGTGACCACGTGGTACAAATTTGTGGTGGGAGGTTTGACCTTGCCCGTAAGTATAAATAGGCCGGCGTTTCCATCACACCTTATTTTGCCGGTGCCGCCCGTGAAAGTGGTCGCTTAAAATTGCGAATTAGAAATAATTATACAGGGTAAAATTGGTATATACATGTATATATCTTAATTCTAACATATTATTATGGGCATTATTTATCCTTAGATTTTTGTTTTGGTGAGTTTGTGGCAATTTTTAGGCAAGTGTACAATTTGTGCTAGGCTTTTTAATGTTTGGTTAATTGTGGGAAGTTAAATAAAGAATCTAGTATTTTTCCCAGGTCCCTCGCAAGACTAGCTACTGAAACCTGTTTGTTTTATCGTCTTGCGAGGTCCCTGGATTTTTTAAATGGGAAAAAACGGATTTTTGTAAGGAGTTCTTCAAAGTCTTTTTTATGCGCTAAAAACGCTCTAGTATTGCGAGTTTAAGGGTCAGAGACTCAAATTCTCTTTCCCTGAATGCCCGGCAGGACTCTGGAATGGAATATGTTTATTTCATTGTCCTACGGGTTGTGTGAGTTTAATAAATTGAAAAAATATACATTTTAAGGTTTGCTTCGCTGCAGGAGCCACCACCTTGCCTAGTAAGTGGGAAAGGCAACCGCCTTCTGGGGCGGGGGCTTTAAACAATAGAATATGTTATACATTTGTAAATGA
This sequence comes from Limnephilus rhombicus, assembly GCA_929108145.2. Taxonomy (NCBI): domain Eukaryota; kingdom Metazoa; phylum Arthropoda; class Insecta; order Trichoptera; family Limnephilidae; genus Limnephilus; species Limnephilus rhombicus. The sequence continues at coordinate 1,371,435 of OV815282.1, forward strand.
TAAAGTTAAAATGTCTCCCGGTGGCAACCTTAGCACGCAAGTATTTATTTGTTGCACCGGGGCATTGTACATAATAAAAAGATAATAATGATAAATTTTTACATAAATATTTCGGCGAAAAGATTGTCGCTGGCGGCACGGTACTAACGAGCTTAGTGGCCAGAAATTTCAAAAGAAATTTCAAAGAAATGACCACTAAATGTAGAGGATGCCGCCAGCGATGACTTTTGCTGAAAAAACAAACGAGGGAACGTAACACGTCGGTTACAATAAGTGTAAAAAATAAGCCAAAATCCAGTAAACAATAGATTTTTAGCTTGTCTAAAAAAGTTTCGGTTTCGGCCGAAACTGAGACAGCTATCGAAGATTCGGTTTCGGTAGAAAATCAAAGGTTTGAAATGTTATTGCTTTTTTCTCCGATAATATAATAAAAGATTTGTTTGACGTAACAATCTTTTGCCACGTCTATAATATTTTGACGATCCTCTAAATATGTGAATGATTATCAACTAGATTCTAGTTAACTAGATTATAGATTTTGTCAAAAAATGTAGTGTTATTTCCTGTCAATATGCATATTGTTGTAGTTTATTTATTTATCGCTATGAAGTCACAGCCAATATTTTTGCCAAGCCATGTTTTTTAATGGGATGGTTACTCGGGGTTGGGGTTTTTTGTTGGGGTTGCAGGGGAGAGTACGATTTCCGTGGGCCACGATTTGATAAAGACGAAAATGATGAATATTTTTTTTTTTTATATCTCCCTTAGTTTTCGTGATATCGATACTTAAGGGCCCGCAACCCGGATTTGTACCGATTTATTACATATTTCCCTTAAACACGGTAAGTTTTAAAGCTCTTAAAAAAATATATATTATTCTTGAAGATAATATCTAGACTTTGCCCGGGGCCGAAACGCAAATTATATAAAATTCCCTCGATAGAAAAAAATTGCAAAATATGCTCCAAAAATTATTATAAACACGTTTGTTTCAGTTATTTTACAAGTTATATGTATGAAAAAATTCACAGTGTTTCTTTAAATGCTGTTTAAGATAATGCCTGCGATATTTTGCTCTATTTTAAACGAGTCGTGTTTTATTAAACATTTTCGCATCGATTTTTGTCGCTGTAAATGTTAGCGCTCTCCTCTAACATTCGTAATTTCGTATCTCTCCATCTTCTTCTTTTCGAACCCGATTGCGTTCTATGTAGACCAATACCACTAATAACAGGTAATGTTATGTTAGGGTAGGGTTAGGAAACAGTATTTTTTTATAAAATTAATGAATTTGAATCTGAAACTTATATAACTTATCGATATCTTGTAATCTAAGCGAGATATCGAAAAATTTTATTCTTAATTTTCGTCTTATGTTGGGCTGTTCTACCCGAATACATCGTCAAAATGCGGTGCCACGGAAATCGTACTCGTCCCGGGTTGCAAATATTAATACGTTATTGTATAATGTAATTTTTCAACCATCCCCGATACTTATCTAGGAATGCTATTTTTCGTTTATGGTCATGGTAGCCTCTTTCGCCTCTTTGGTATCTTTATCTATGGAATAATTGTTTATTGAAATTTTGGAGCGTGTCGTTTGCCCGGCGTTTATATTCGTTTTAATTTCCAGTAAAATGTCTACCGACTTTTATATTCGCTACTATGTTGGTCACAAAGGAAAGTTCGGCCACGAGTTCTTAGAATTTGAATTTAGGCCCGATGGAAAACTGCGGTACGCCAACAATTCAAACTACAAGAATGACACCATGATCCGAAAGGAAGTTTACGTTCATACCTGCGTTATGGAAGAACTAAAGCGAATAATACATGATTCTGAGATAATGCACGAAGATGACTCCGTTTGGCCGCAGCCTGATCGAGTGGGAAGACAGGTAAATATGAATATTATGATACATTCAACTTGCGAACAAAATTGAGGTTAACGTCAAAAGTAAGAAACTGTGACTGTTGTCAATGACTATCTAATACAGTTATGTGAATGTTTCTATTGTTTCGTCACTTTGATGATGTTCAAGCAATTTCAATTTTGTAAAACCACCAAAAAGAGAGGAGTACACTCCTGCTTGGAAATTTTTTGCTGAAATGGATTATAATCTCTAACATTGAACATTTTAGACATTATATTGTGTAAGCTCTGATCTGTTTGCAGTTATCTCCGAAAAACGTACAAACACCTGTTATTAATGTTTTCATTAATATATTTATTGATGTTTCAACATACACTGTTGATCATTCTCATTTTCATGGCATACAGCATAAAGTGATCAAATGTTATCATTTGGCATGTTATTTATCTTCTTTGGCTTTCGTATAACATTTCTAGATGTCCTTAGAACTATAACACACTTTTGTTTATACAGATGAATGAAGACTTACACGTATTGTGTCATTTTGTTTAGGAATTGGAAATCGTCATCGGCGAAGAGCACATATCCTTCACCACCTCTAAAACCGGCTCCCTCGTTGACGTCAACCAGTCCCGTGACCCTGAAGGTCTTCGCTGCTTCTATTACCTCGTACAGGATTTGAAGTGCTTAGTATTTTCGCTGATAGGACTACATTTCAAGATCAAACCAATATAAGCCAAATCATTCATTGACATCCATCATGCAGTGTATTCCTCAATTATTAATTTTATTTTATGTATTTTTTGTCTAATAAATCTAATCTAACCAATTTACACTATTTTAATTGATTAAAGTTAAATCCTGCCTTTACCATAGTTTTAACATATTTTATTTATATGTTCATTTGACAATTTTAGCTTCTCTTCTTCTTCTGAAGTTGAAGACCAAATATCGACAGTTCAGTTAAAATTAAAATATCTAAATAAGCAGCAGGTTTGCTTCAAATGTTAAATTCGTTATTATTTAAGTAATTTGGGAAGGTGGTATGGGTACCGCCGCCCTGAAAACCATTTATTGGATAACCAACACCTCTGCCATAGGTCACCCCAAGTAGTTCGCTACGTTTGGTGACTTTTGCAGGAGTGCCCCGGTTCATGGGGTGAGGTTTGTCTCGGTCTTGGCGGCGGATGTGTCTTTCCACCCACTGCGTAGCAGGCCGGTTCGGGAGAGACTGGTTGAGGGTGACCTTGTGACCTCTCAAGCAGGACCCTTGAAACATCACCTTGCACCGCAGTGGGAAGGATGGATTCATACTTCCATCACTCCTGGACCCACTGACTCCCAAATTCCCACCCACCATGCAGATTATTTATTTATCATTATTTCAATCGAGGCTGTGAGGTCATAAAGTTGAAACTGGATTACATGCTGGCTTTTTTTAGAAGTCTTCATTTAAATTTCAAGCCGTATCCTTCTGCAAGTGGTCACAATTATTTAAGTATAACATTTTGTTGAACAATACTTATATCTATGTTTAAGATAGGCGTTTTTCTTCCTTTTAAAAAACTAAAATGAACTGTTTTTTTATAAAACTCCAACTGTTTTCCCAAACATGAAAAAAAAAAGCTTGTAGAAAGGTTAGTATCGTATGTTGTGTAGAGTGGAGTCTATGTTATTGTCAGCCTTATTAAAGTAATTCCAGACACCACTTGTTTCCCATATTAGTAGTACTTAAAAAACACTAACTTTATTTGTTTACTGTACTGCACTGTTTGTTAAGTATTTAAACGAGTCAAACAAAAAGCAAGGAAAACTTAAGTGCTACTCGGTAATGTGATGTCTCATGGAAATATGTATCCAAAATCTATGGGTGGGTTGTTTCACAGAATTTGAACAATTCATCAAATTCAATATTCAAGTTCTACGTCAAATATTCTGTCCTATTCGAGTCCTGTCATGACGGTTTCAACTTTAATATTATCCGCCTTTACTGAGTACTGTGAAACAACCGGCTCATGATTAAATAATTACAGAATTTTAATAAGGAACTCCAGTGAAAAATATTCTATATAATAAGTGGGGCAATCTTCAATCATGTATGGAATAATGGGATGGGGAGGTGGGCTTGATGCATTTATAAAACCTTTACGAATAACTCAAAATCATTTTATTATATATAATAGAAATAGAACATTTTCGACAGACACATAATTTTTTTTTTTTTACATGAACTCCACACAAGAGACCCTGAGGAAAATTATTTCCCTCAGGGCCTATGTCGTCTTTGGGGATGCTGTGTGGAGGGTTTTTTTAGGGAGAGGAGAGTCAAGGGGTGGGTAGGAATCTGGGGTTCAGTGTATCCTGGTCATCCGCCTCCAAGACCTAAACAGTTGTTATTATTAAACAGCTGTTATTATTGTACCAATGTTATTGTTATTATTAATGCAACCATTCTATTGTGTGATTTTATTCTAATGTAAGTGTAGGTATGTTAACAGTATAATAAATTGACATAAAATTACTGCCTCAACACAGGCTAGCCTAGTGAGGCAGGTTATGAGAAACCTAAATTTATAATTATAAATCTCTGTTCTTTAATTACCTACTGTATATATGTATTTTGTTTTTTGATATTAACTTTCGTACGTATGCAACTTTTAAACTGTACTTTTACTGTACTTATGATGTACTTTTTGTTTTTGTAGTTATAAATCTTCATTTTTTTTTTGTTCAATAAAGATATATTATTATTATTATATTATTAAACAAACCTCACCCCATGAACCCGGGCACCCCTGCTAAATCACCAAATGTAGCGAACCACTTGGGGTGACCTATGGCAGAGGTGTTGGTTATCCAATAAAGGTTCCTGGGGCGGCAGTACCCATTCCCTCCTCCCTCCCAAATAATACAAAGAATCTAAACTTTTCACTCTCCCTAAACTATTTATACCTACTGCAGTGCAAACCATGAAATATATCTAAAAACAAAAATAAATTCGAAAAAAAATAAAACAGAATCAACATTAGAAATAATAAAGTGTTTTATTCCCCCAAACAAATGCAAATAACACGGCAGTTTTATTGGACCTTGTCTTCGACCGAGTATTATACTTTCAATCTTTTACCGAAAAAAATTCAAGCGACAACTAATCTACCTCAATACAAGAGTTAAAATTATGGCATAGCAACACAGATGTTGAAGCATTATAATTTAATTTAATTTATATCTCTTTATGTTTTTCACAAACTGAGTATTATATAAACTTTTTGTACAAACTGTTTCGACAAATTTTAATTATAAGCTTACTGTTTTTGCTTTATGTGTCCACTGTTGGTTCTTTTTGGGTACAAAAATTTGAATAATTATATTACCCACGCACAGGCTGCGCCTTAGTAGGTTCCCATTACTCATATCATTTCATTATCAAATGTAAAAATTGTGAAAAAAGAGTGTGCAGTGCAGAAGTGAATGCAATCACACGCAGGCAATCACTTCAGAAAACTAAAGTAGACAAGAGTGAAGAGGCTACGAAGCACCGCACAAAGAGGAGACCAATAGGCTATGAAACACCGCACAAAGAGGAGATCAATAAGTCTATCTCATACTCTCGCAGGCTAAATCCTATAGATGTATGTGGTTTTTCCCTTTTTAGTATCGCTATTTTTCGTTTCATTGAGTTCCAAATCACAACGTTGCTAAAGAAGTTTTCACTTCAAAAATAATAATAAAAAAATGAAACAATATTCCTTTGTTAGAACTACATATTTTATTTACAACTTAAAACATTACAGCTTTAAAATATTTCATATAGATTAACAAATGCTGATTTTTAATATTTATTTCACTTTTACTATATATTTTTATATCGATGGTGGAAATAATGGCTAACGAGCCATACAGCTGGAAAAGAAAAAGGGCTCCTTAGTTATTCTTCCTTTCGGACGTCGATATTTAGAGTTATAAATTGTCATTTAATTAAACTCATTAAAACGCACTGTTTTACAAATGACTGAATTTGCTGATTCTGACGTCACGGGTCTTGGAACCAATTCACAAGCATTTCATTAGCACCCCCCACGTATACACTTCGCAGAAAAACCCCGCAGTGCAGAAAAGTAAAGACAGATAGTAAGGTAACGGTTTACAGCGCGGTTCACTGTGAGACTTTTTTGAGCGGCAACCTGAAGTGGCGTGGGACTCGGTCGCTCCGAAGTGTGTGTGTGGGGTGTGCTATTGTGGTTTTGAACGAATATTGAGCCATTGAAACTCTGGTTTTCTTTCTATTTATAAATATTTTGTTGTGGTTTCACATTATTGACGGAATTAACATAATTTAGGCCCTCAGTAAAACCGGTTACTAAGTATGTACTTCCCCACCCTCTTCTTTCCCATCTCCTTCCCCTCCCCACTACCTTCAGCCTCACAGCATACCCCAATTGGGGATGCCACAGTATCACTGGCTCCAGACGTGAGCAGATGTGACTCTTGTGTGGGTGCCTAGTTCCACCGGTACCATAATTTAGGTCCTCGATAATTAAAACCATAAATAAATTAATCCCACTAAAACCCAGGCGGAAAATGACGGAAATCGGTTACTCTAAAATATTTTCATGAGAAATTATGAAATTGTACCTACCTCGATCCTAGTTCCTACTTCAAAAAATGTTTCTGACATTTTAACTTCATTATTTATCTATGCTTTTGTTGTGGTCGTTTGCAGATGTCAAATTTCCTCTCAAAATTTGACAAAAGTGAGGAACGTACCATGAAAAGTTTAAGAATTGTAGAACCAAACGCATTTATTTAGATTTATTAATTTGGAAGAGCTTTTTTTCTACTTCAAGATGGTTTGTTTTCTCTCATCTTAGCCTCAAATTTGTATCAGTAACTTATTTTTAAGGAAAGTTTGCGCAAATATCCTTGCCTAGTAATTGAAGATGTGTCTGTTTTGCTGTTTATTTCCAAAATAATAATAATACAAGTATGCGTTCAATGAAGCGGCAAAGGAAACGAACCCTTATCTGTTAATATTCAAATCAATGGGTTGCCAAACCCAGAAATGAAGATATCACACGACAGTGAAATAATTAAATATATATGTATTTTAGACGGACGGCAATAGCAGTGAGATTTTGTCTTCACTGGAGTTATTGATGACAGAATTTTTTCACCCTACAACAAGCAATCAAAGGAAACGAGATATAGAAGTAATGCTGGAATCATTTGCAGTCCAGGATGATTCATGGCGTCACTGTCTGTATTTCATTGATAAAAGCTCTAATCAATATGTCAGTATGTTTGCATTGAACACCATTGAGGTAAGCTTATTGAATTTGTCAATATCTAGCGTAAAATTTAATATTACCACTACTATCTGCTCAATATTCAAACTGAAAAGAGTTATACCTTTATTCAATTTTCACAAAACTATGGACAGGCAAATCGTTTTAGGACCCTCGCCTGCGTAATGCTGTACTGGATAGATGAAAAAATAATTTTATTTAGTAATAATTTTGTTTTTGTTAGGAAGCTGAAAAATTAAACATTAACATTTTCGAATTGAATCTCTAAATTTAAACAGAATTGATAAACAACATTTACGGGGTGAGAGGGGACTGCGGGCGGGTGTTCCAAACAAGTTAGAAAAACTTTTTTTAAACTTGATGGTTTGGTGTTCGGTCTATGCATTCAAAAGTCATCTGAATGATTGACTTGAACCTACATAAGTTTTTTTTTGTAGTTTTTTCTCACAACATATTTTTTTTTATTCCAAGGTTACAACTTTACCAATTACAGAAATATTTTCATTACGACTTACGACTACCAAACATTTATTAGTGTACTAAAAATCTCAGAAGATGTCGGGGACACACAAGGAAGACAGGCAAAACCATGTGAATCCAATGCTTTGACGCAAGTCATGTCAAGAGTCAGAATAACAGAACAGTATACATGAGATGATGCGTAAATGTGAATGACTCAAGGCGCGTCTGCCAAGACAGAGTTGTGTGAAAAGGCCTCAAGATCAACTTTCAAAAAACAAGTATTTTTTTACAAAAAACCTTTTGATTCACCTTAACCTTTCCTGGTCTGTATTGCGTAAATACTACACATTGCTTCTAATAACTTTTATATCTCTATAAATATAATGAATTCTGGGTTCAGATTTTAGGTATTCATCCGTTATACATTTACACACTGAATTAAAAAATAATATTTTAAATAATTAGCAAATTTAATTCAAAATCAGAGATATTTTGTTAAATATCGGGAATAAACCACAAATACAATCAACCGTGTGCCAGTGTGGACCGTGATACGCGAAGAGTGTGCGGGGGGAGATGACACGCTATGTGACGTCTCGCTCTACTTTGCTACACGGGAACACGAGAAACAGAGACCGCCGTGTTGTGTTTCGACCGTCGATACCTACGACTGCGTAGTAGCTAAACATACATAGCTATATGTATGTATTGAGTAGCAGCCCACCGGCCAGCGCCTCAGTCGTTCGCGGGCAATCCTTTGAGATGGTCTCCTCGCCCGTTTTTTGAGCAACGGATGATGGTTTTTTCATGTTTTCAGCAATTAAATTACAATTTTTATCACTTGTAACACAAATTACGAAAAACAAAAGCGATTAGCTATGAATGTTAATACATTTCCGATATAAAATCGATGATTTTAACATGTGAATTGATTACACAGCACCGGAGCGCGCGTATTTTTTTAGCACAGTAAGGGAAAGGTTAATTACTATAAAAGACAAGTATTTGCATTCGGGGTTTTGGAAAATACTGCATTCAATTATGTAAAATGAAAATTTGCCTTCGCCGGACATGTCCGCAATTATAATAACAATATATTATAATAATTATAATACAAAATGACAGAAAATATTGTGAATAGCCGACATCCCATACGATGATAGAAAATTTTCATTTTACGTAATTAAAATTTTGGATGCGGTGATTATCATTGCCCTGATTATTGTTATTTTTTTTGGTAAATATTTCCCTATCGAGTCCATGCTCAAAGCACACTTCAAAAAAATAAAACAAATTAAAACGTATTTTGATGGTTATTTTGTTATCTTTAAAAACGCGAAATGTCATTTCTCAAGGAACGCCATGTTGTTAATTACGACGGCAAACGTCTCGCATGATTTTTCGTGTTTATGAAACCGAACAAAAGAAAGATTAATACGCATTATTTATCATTTCCGAAGATTGCAATTCGTACTTATTATTGTCTAACTGACAGAAAGTGATTGTTTCTTTTAAAAATGCGTATTTCATCGTCGTAATTAACATGGTGGTCCTTGAAAAATGACATTTCGCGTTTTTTAAATTAAAAAAAAAATATATATATATAATATATGCGTTAAAGAAAATGAAGATAATATAGGTGGTTCTTAGTCGAAGTATGGTACAGTTAAACATGACCAAATTTCATATCGACACCGTGGCGCAGTGGTTAGCGCGTTTGCCCGGAAAGCAAGAGGTCCTGGGTTCGAGTCCCAGAGGTGTCAATATGTTTTTCTGATTTTTCTGTTTCCAGATTTTCGATTGAGTTTCGCTTATATTGTCTTCATTTATTTAAATATTTCAATATTTTTCAATTCCGGTTACTGAATTACTTATTACTAACCATTATCTACCTAGTACAATTTGTTTTAATTTCTTAAAGTGTGTTTTGAGCTTGGACTCGATAGGGAAATATTTACCTTTTTTTTAAATTGTTGTCTTTTATAGTAAAATGAATTTTATGGTGAATCGAAAGGTTTTTTTCTAAAAAATATTCATGTGGCACCAGACCACCGTGAAAAAAAAGTAACATTTTTTTTATTTCATCTGAAATATGCATTTGTTAAGAATGCTCTCACCAAATGTTTTTTAAAAAATCGCAAAATTGATGGAGATACAGCATTTTATGTGAAACCATTTGAAACAGTTTGTATGTTGAATTATCCTTCAGCAAAGCTTTGAATGCGTTTTTCTCTTGACTATGTTTTTCAATCTGGTTGACAACATATTAAAAAAACCATACATCCGATTTGTATGCACCAATACTTAAACTGTTCGAAAATCCAGTCTTTATAGCACATTTAGGGAATTTTTTTTATAAAGGGCCCCTTTATATATTTTTTTTATGAATGATGAAAATTCTTCATGAAAACCGGAAATAAAATTCGCTGGTCTGCCATTTTATTTTTTTAGGTATCAAAATTCCCCTATGTGGTGCTATAAACCTATATGTCTAGTTTCTAAATATATTTTTTAATTTATTTCTCTGATGAACTGTATGGCTTAATCGCTGTCAATCACTGAGCAGCAATTTCGTCGGAGTGTACTGTTGAAAGCGGCGGATACCACAAACTATACTTTAGATTCGTCTACAAAAAATTGTATAGTCTTCTGTATGTATATATTGACTGAGCATTAATAAAAAAATTCCATTCGTTTGCTTGAAAATAATTACAAAAAATACACCCTCGTACCGCCCACGCACCGTGGTCAAGTGTCTTTAGCATGTCCAATGATTTCGAAAGTTTGCCTTAGTTAGTTATAAAAATGTCACTGATTGAAACTCTACATGAAACGAGTATGATTTTTTTAAGCTTTACGTTTACAATTGAAGGTTCGGTTTAAGGAAAAATTTAAGCAAGGCGTCCCATGTAACTGTGCAAAGTTCATGGTCAGCTGCAGCCATCCCTTTGCCATTTTGTATCACGACAATGAATCATTGTTTAAATGCGAGCCAACAAATCAGCTAAAATTTATGACTTAGGCTCTTAAATCAGTATGTTGGCTAGCTGCCTGCTTACTGACATTGATTCTCTAATCAGCTGCAGAATTATTTTTTTAAACTGTTGCATTTCAACGAATGACCCGGGCTTGGTAGAAGTCAATGTTGCCATGTGCATGGATTTTTGGGTCATTTCTATCTCCATGGTTTTTACAAAAAACTGTATCAACAAAAGTGTGTATTTTTGAGTGGGAAATCAAGAAATCAGGAATGTACTTCTTGAACTGAAGCACGGATTCACAGTTTCTCTTTATCTAATTTAACTTCAATAAGTAATATTAATACATTCATAAAATAAATTAATATACATGTCACTAATTAGGTACCGTAAAATCTAGAAGAAAAGGAGTTGTGGCGGAATTTTTTCTCCCTGATCTCATTGACCTAAAAAAATTGTTTATAAAAAAAAATTATTTATATTATAATAAGTAGGTACTACAAATTAAACTTGATAATGAAAAAAAAACCTCTTTTTAGTAAAAACCTTTTCATATTTTTTGTTTTCAAAAATATTATTTTTTCCTATTATTCAAAGGAAAATTGTAAAATTATTGTTTTTAATAAAGCATTATAGATTCTTTACTTAGGTACCGTTATTTTCTTATTTATATTCTCTAATAAGGTTATGAAAAACATGGTTTCTTACATTTTTTTTATCATTTTAAACATGGTATCTTTCATCCCTGACATTTCATTTTTGGCATCACAGATAGACGTGGAACTCTTAAATGACATAACCGTATCAGTTTCAATTTATAAATTCTAATACATTTTGCCTAAAAAATTATTTGTGTTTTTAGAACATTATCCTCAAGAAATGGAATAAAGTTTCAAGTGATGGAAAGTTTCAAGTAAGAAGATGTCTCTGGACTTACCTAGCTAACAATCACCACCAAATTCCCACTTTTTTACGCAATAAGGCAATTAAAATTATTGTAGACATTGTACGGAGGGAATACCTGTTTTCGCACTCTGATTTCTTACTAGATCTTTTTGATGTAAGTACAAACAGACCATTTTTTCTTCTTCTTCTTATGGACCCTTGCCAGACCACAATCCCATAAACATTGATTGATAAATAAACAAATACATTTGATTCTTCTCTGGTTTTACTGAAATATGTTAACGCATTGAAGACTATTGTCAATGGGGGTTTGTGTAATACATAATTAATCATCCCTTCTCAATACAAATTATTTAATTATTGCATAGTTGTTACCCATGGATCAAAAATTACAGGATGTAACTTTGCCTGCGAAGGTAAGTCATACAAAATAAATTATAAGTAGGTACTTAATATTTATCCTCCTTGGTAGGTACCTATTTAATCACTAGTATCTGGTTTGAAAAGATTCTCTTTAATTTCCTCAAGACAATTTTATTAATTTATTTAAGTGCCATAAAATGGCTTTTAAACTTCAAGTGATACATGAGATTATAAGTATACAGGGGTAAACAGAAGGGTGTCAGTATTTATAATAAGAACAAAATAAAAATGTATGAGTACAAAAAAATTATATCACTGAAGTGATAGTTGTTATTGGTAGTACAATGAGATAAATTTGAAAAGAATTACAAAAAAAATATGTACTCCTGTAATAGTTACATAACTAGCAGATAAAAACCAGCTCCGCAGGATTTTACCGCCTGCAGGCGGCGGGCAACACCTCAGTAGCTTTGTGACAAACTTCACATACGAAGATGTTTTTGCATAATTCAACCTTACAGATATTAGTGTTTTAATACTATCAGATATATTAAGTTATAGGAGACCTGACATAAAACAAAGTATGATGTATGTGTGATAAAAGCTAGTATGGTATTTAGCTATAGGATACAATTATTTAATATGTGTTACAACAACAACAAAAAGAATATGAACTCTTAATGTGTACAATGTTATAATAACAGAGAACATTATATTTAAGCAGAAAAAAACTATATAAATAAAGGTGACTTATTAGCAAGCAATCTAGCAAACTTGTCAACATTAAGTCTCTAATTTTGAAAAGGTACAGATGGACAGACAGTGGAACTGGTAATGTACTCACAAGGGAAATAATGTTGTATTTAGTTGATGCTAATGTTTCCAGGAGATAAGAAAGGGCGGGCAGTCGGCGGTGCTGGGTTTGTTCTTCATCAGGAACATGACGGAAGGATTTGACACCCAGGGACGACTCCACAATGATTTGTCATTTTGCAAAAGGAGCACAGTTGAAAGAGTTGTTCTTCACCAAATGCCCAGATTAATATTCATTCTAACTGGTACTTATGTTTCTTATTTCGTGCTTCTTTTGTATGTATATAAGGGATGTTATATATGTATATAAGGGTTATTAAAGGGACGTACTTGATTTACTTTAACTAGTGATTCCTGACATTATTTGGAGTAAATAATATAAATGAAATTTTTGTCTCCGGTGACTTTTTCGCTGACTTATTTTTTTTTTCAAAATAAAAAATTATTTTCGAATTTTGTGGATACGGAATGAAAGATAGGAACCGTACTGTTGCTGATGACTGTGTGTTTTTGCGATTAATATACATTGTGTATGTTAAATCTCCGAAGACGGGTCGCAAATTGCAGTGCTGTTTACGGCTAGAAAACATGTGTGAAAATGCCTAATGACGGACACTAACACGCGGTCCAAAATTTTAACTAAAGAGGGAGGTAGCGCAACACGGCATAATACCCTAAAATTAAATCACACTCATGCTCTTAGCTGTAAGATTCGTTTTTTTTACCAATAAGAATGTGTATTTATATGTAACTTGTTGTCTAGATATTCTGAAGCAGTTGTCAGACAACCAGGATATATACCTGGACCTCACCCCGGACCCCCCACCATCCCCAGAAAGAGGGGAGGGAGGACTTGAGACAGATTACCCCCAATCGGCACTGCTGCCAGACCTGCTGGCTTCTCGGACCAACCCTCAAAGGTAATTTACTAATTCTCTTTAACCCCTAAGACTAATTTGTTCGCTTTTCAATTTAATTTATGAAACTTTGTGAATTTTTTTTACATGAAACGACAAAAAGTGAGGTGATAAAAACATTTACGATGCGTTTGTGTAGTAAATATGTGTGTGTTTTTTTCTTATCAGTAATTTTAGTTAGGAAAAAAGGAAGGTGAGTCATTTTTTAAACTTTTTTAGTTTGCATTCAAAATTTTAATACATATTTCTAAAATGATATGTTTATTTCTAATGATAAAATTTTAAATCTTATTTCACCACCTTTCAAAAACAGTTTTTAGTTTTCATTTAAGTTAAGAAATATTCTAATTATTTGGATTTTATTGCACGGTGGAAATACCTTCTGACAAAAAAGCTTGAGACCTAAGGGGTTAACCACTGACTAATAAATCCCAGTCCTAACACCTGATTTTGTACAGAACTTATCTCCCCTTATCACATCTAGCTTTGAATAAGGCTCATAAAGATATACACATGGAACACTGAAAATTTCCTTTGGGGTGATTCTATTACTAAATGTAGATACGTTTATAAAAATGCGTGATTACATAATATTTTTGTTCATTTTTTTTTCAGAGCTGGTTCCTACGATGACGTAGGAGAGGAGTGTATTATTCTTACCCTGAATATCCTTCAGAATCTATTTGTATGGCTACCAGTATCTACCCACTTACAGCCTAGTGTCATCACCATAGTTTTCCATTGGGCCAGTGTTGCCACTCAAAAAAGGGTGAATATTTTTTTCGCAATGAATTTATATAATTTTCTCTCATTGGAACACTTATTGTTGTTTTTTTTTTAAATGTGTTTATCCTTTTAGTTCAGTGAAAAGGTGTGTGTTGCGGGCATGAGTGCTCTGAATGAGCTGATGTATCGCAGAGCCTCTCCACCAGGATCTGAGTTTGCCCTCCGGTTGGGAAATGGAATAGGAAAACTATTGGATTGTGTGACAAACCCTAATAGCTCACACACATTGGCCAATTTGTCCACTGAGTAAGAAAAAAAATCATATTACAGTATAATTTTTTGTTGGTCGAATACAATTCAAATTAGACGCAAAATCTTCACATAAGAAGATAGCTGATAAACCGATAATTAACAAATAAATATTATCTAACTAAATCGTATTAATTGTTTATTACAGATATATAGATAAAATATCTGACTATCTAAGAATGTTTGTACTGAAGAATTTAAAACAATTAGAAGCTGAACCTGAATTTGATTCAATGGGATTTCTCTCACTTTTGTTCCAATTTACATTCCAGGTAATTTGTTTTTATTAAATATTTTATTTATAACTTATTCTAATTAACCTGAATTTGTTATCAGTTTACAGAAATAGTTAAATATTGTCAACAAAATGTTTGCTTATTTAAATTACCTACTTTATTTTTAAATTGTATTAAAAATAAGGTAGGTACCTACCTACCTACAAAAGTTTTCCCTTTTGTAGTGTAAAAAACAAAGGCAAAGATTTTGGTTTTGAAAGATGGATTAAAAAAACTGTTTTGGTGGGAAAATAATTTGTAAGTTAAACTAATTTGAGGATTTTCAACAACATATGCCGCATGTAAGTAATAATTTACTGTATGTTCTTTTTAGGTGCCAAGATGTTCAAGTTTTACACTGTGTTTAGATATTTGGTCACAATTCATTGACAATTTGAAGAAAATGGATTCATTAAAGTAAGCCACAATTCTGGTTAACTATTTCTAATTTTTAAGCAACTAGATTTGCTTTATCGTAATATTTTTTATGTTGGTCCTCTCAATACTTGTATTTGTGATTTCAGATATTCAGATGCGCTTATGGGACTAGTCAACGGAATCTTAAAAAAGATCCAGTTTCAACATAACAATGCGGAATTAAGTCTTTTGGATAATGAGACTGTCAATGATGATGTAAATTGCATTAATTTCTAACTTCATTTTTCGTGGATCATTATTTTATGATTACAGTGAAACCCTCTAAACGTATCCCCTCTTAAGAAGTTTCGTGGCTTAAGAACTTTGGTTTATTCGGTCCCTCAACCCAAAATTTGTGCAATTTTTCCCACATATAAGGTTTTCCTGCTTAAGAAGTTTGTTTTTTCCAGTCCCTTGGAAAACTTCTTGAGAGGGTTTCACTATATTTGTCTTTGCCTATATACAAGGGCTGTCCATAAAATAAGGTCTCCAGGGTGCTGTGGTCACGAGTAACGAAGTTAAGCGCGATCCAGCAACACTGGCGTGTAGCCAGGTTCCTCCATATCAAATGCCCACAACACTGCACTCTCTATGACGCTTAGTCTCGGAGTGGCAGCCATTCGCGATGGAGCTTCTGTTCGCCGCACCCGCCAGGTGTGAATAACGCTCTGTAATTCGTTTTTTCGGAGCTCTGCGATATGATCATATCAGTAAGACCACTATTGACAAAATTTTGACAGAACATTTGGGAAATTCAATTCAATTTTATTATTTCAAAAACATTACCATTTCCCATTGGTACAATGCTGATTGTCTCCTCATGTACAGAAATCTCAGGTTTGCGCAAGGTGGGTCCCAAAAATGCTCACCAAAGATCACAAACAGCAACGGGTTGAAGGAGCACAAAGTCCTTGAGTGCTATGACATCGATTGCGAGGAATTATTGGACTCTATTGTGACTGGGGACGAGACCTTCTAAACCAACCTTTCGCACTCATACACTGTTTTCTGTATACTTTAGGCAGCTGAGAATGAATGTCTATCAGGGTATTGTTCTTTGCACAACAAAACAAATTACAAAGCATAATTCACACCTGGCTGGTGTGGCAAGTGGAAGCTCCATCACGAACGGCTGCCACGCCGAGACTAAGCGTCACAGAGAGTGCAGGGTGTTGGGGATCTGACGCGGGGGAACCAGGCTACACGCCGTGCAAAAATTGTTCCTCGCGACCGCAGCACCCTGGAAACCTTATTTTCCGGACAGCCCTCGCAATTACATATATTTACCATTAGTGTGTCTAACTCATATTATTTATTTTCAGGGTGAAACTGAATGGCAAACATTTCTTCACCACTGCATTGAATGCATAGCCAAAGCTGCAGAAACTAACCCACTGCAAGTTTTCAACCTTGTTGTAAGTCTAAATTAATACACCCTTACATCTTTAATATAATATTTTAACTATTTAAAGGTAAAGCAAAAATCTATATCTGAAGTTCTGAAGTAGCAAAAACTCTTGAAATTTTCATTTGTCATAAAACAATAAAGACGCCATTTTGTATTAACGGCTAATACACACATTAAAACAAAATTGTTAATTCTTTGGTATAATGTGTATGTACATTTTTATTTTCTTAGTTAGAAGTCTGGCAAGAATCAGTTTCGGCATATGCGATGGGTTCTGTGAGCCTTTACCAGCTGAAGGACTTGGCCGCCCTAACACAACTTTTGGGGAGACTAATGCCAACACTATTCCATGGTAAGCCTTTTATAATTACAACTTATTGTAACGACCGTGCGACTGTCCTCTAGTGTGAAAGAGGAGGCATGAGAAAGTGAAAGGTTTATAATAAAGTGTGAACGTTTTTTCCAATGTCTCTTCTTCATCACCTATTACATACTAGTTACTAGAATTGAAACTCACTAAGAAGTTTCATGCTTAACTCTCATAGAAATCGTTGGATCTCCCTTACTATCATAGTGAGAGATATGATATAAACTGTGTTAGAAAGAGAAAATAACACGCTTTTTATTCAAATCTAAAAGTTAACCACAAAATATGTCAAATGTACACCTTTATGAAACCAAAGTTTACTAACGCAATTTGAAAAAATTTATGAAACTGAGATTTTTTTTAGTAATTTTACATGAAACGGCAAAAAACTGAGGTGACGATAGCTTTCATAATACATTTGTCTAATAAAATATGTATGTGTTTTTTTTTCTTTGTCAGTAATTTTAGTTAGAAAAAATGTAGGTGAGCCATTTTTTAAACTTTTTATGTTTGTAAGCAAAATTTTTATATTTCATAAATTATGTTTATTTTGATTTCTAAAATTTTGAGGTGTATTTTATCACCTTTTTTAATAACAGTTTTTAGTTTTTGGATGTGTTTAGAAATATTTCATGTATTTGGATTTTATTGGAAGGTGAAAATATTTGGACAATCGTATGCATTGTTTTTAGAGTGTGACGAGGCGATGGGTAAGCAGTGCCTGTCCCAAGCAGACAGGTTCCTGGAAAGCCTTCTAGTAGTCCTGCAAAGAGTTTCTGCCACAGATCATCGTTTGTTACAGATGCAACCACAGCCCATGGTCGATGCATTTACGCGAGTGTAAGTTAACCTTATTAAATCAGTTTATATTCTACCTTTTTTTACTTTTTACATTAGTGGGCAGTTTAGCGTAGTTCCCATTAACCATGAACACTCAGGCCACGGACCATTGGGCCATTGTGCTATCTCCCATTTCATATCATCCCTTTACTCATTCACTTACACAATGTGTCTTCCCAGGTCTTCCCAAATCTTTTATTAATTTCTATTGTAATGATCAGTAGTAATGGCTGATATAATAAAAATTATAATATCATACATCTGTTACATACATAATACATATTGTAACATGTCTGTAATTTTTAATTTTCAAATTTCAAATTGAAAATTAATTAAGACCTAGACAAATCTAACCCCATGAACCTGGGCACCTCTGCTAAATCACCAAACGTAGCAAACCACTTGGTGTGACCTACAGCAGGGGTGTTGGTTATACAATAAATGGTTCGCGGGGGGCGGCGGTACCCAAACCCGCCTCCTAAATTGATTTATGGGAATATGCCTCTTTTTATTTTTATTTTGCGCATTGTATTCAAAAGTTATGAATGAATTGATTAAAATACATAAAAGGTGTTGTATATGAATTGAAATACCATATTATATATAAATTTATTTGACTTTCAAAATGTATAACTTTTTTTTTTTTTTTTACATGAGCTCCACACAGGAGGCCCTGAGGAAAATAATTTCCCTCAGGGCCTATGTCATCTTTGAGAATGCTGTGTGGAGGGTTTTTTTTAAGGAAAGGAAGGAGAGGAGAGTTCTGGGAAGGAAAAGGGTTTAAGGGGTGGGTAGGAATCTGGGGTTCAGTATGTCCTGGTCATCCGCCTCCAAGACCTAGACAAACCTCACCCCATGAACCCGGGCACCCCTGCTAAATCACCAAACGTAGCGAACCACTTGGGGTGACCTATGGCAGAGGTGTTGGTTATCCAATAAAGGTTCCCGGGGCGGCGGTACCCATTCCCGCCTCCCAAATTGAAAATAATAATAATATAAAATAACTGTAATAAATAATAATATAGAATAACTGCAGTTAATTAAAATGTTTAACAACCAATATCTCAGAAGTCATTTTTTCATAATGCTGTTTTTCCACGTAAGGGCTCAATTAGTTTTGATAATAGTTTAATATAGTTTTGTTTTATCTTAAATGCTTTTAGTCACGCCGATGTATTGGCATGTGTGGGTGGTGTGATCCCTTACGTCTCTCAGGGCTCCTTCCAGCCGGGGGCACTCCTGAGGGCCGCTTCCCCCCTGCTGCTGACCCTGTCCCCACCGGTAAATATATATATCTAATTGAGACGGCCAGTAGGCTGTCGCCAACCCAGCGAATTTCACCAATCAAATTACCGGGGCCATTGATTGCTTCTTGTGTTGATAGTGTTTGTCTTGTGTTGTCATTGTCATTTCTTCATTATGTTGTCATAAATGTGACAGTGCGTTGCGTGTATCAGATCTACATTATTAACCCATATTGCCATACCGTCCATACCAACTTTAGTTCTGAACGAAAAATAATTCTAAGTTGGCACAAAGTTTTAAAAGAATTACTTTACAAGAAAAACTTTGTAAGAATTTACTATAGCTTGTGTTATTGTGAATATGTCAGCCGATTGTAACATCAGACAGCATTTTTGGAAAGGCGGCGTGGGAACGCATGAGGGGGAGGAAGAGGAATGGGATGAATGGGAAAAGACACGCAGGGAGAAACAATTTCTTTATTAAGTGGCATTGCAACGCGTGCTGGGAACTTGCTAGTAATAATATAATAAAGCGAAAGGTTCGAGTCCCACTTGCGACTATTATCTTTTTATTTTTCTGTGTCTTATTCTCTTTCACATTTTCGTTTAGATTTTATTAGTGTTATCTTCTTACTCAGTGATGTATTACATTGATGGGAATAACCTTCAAAAATTATAAAAAGAGATTGTTGTTATAAAAATTGAATTTTTGTTTTTTTTTCAGATTGCTCCAGTATTGAGTCACGCTGCCGCCCATTTGCTCCTCAGTGTGGCTGTATCTCTGAGGGTGTCAGATCCTTTGCAGCATCTCAGTGACCTCGTCTCCCGCCCTCTCACACATCTCGAGGCCAAGGTTTTTATAGAATTCTTTATAAAACAGTACATTCCTAATTCCTAACAGTAGATTCCCAATGGACCTATAAAACAGAACTTTGTAACCCATCAGACCTCGGGAATATTGTGTCAGATGGTCAGATCATTTTTACTTTGCAATAAAATTTAAAAAAATTGAATATTTCTGAATGTTTTATTTTTTTACGTTAGCTCCACACAGGAGACCCAGAGAAAAATAATTCCCAACAGGCCTATGTCATCTTTAGGGATGCTGGAGGATCTTTTTAGGAAAGGAAGGAGAGGATGTACTGGGAAGAAAAAAGGTATGAGGGGTGGGTAGGAATCTCGGGGTCAGTATGTCCAGAAATGACGGAAGAATTCCTCAACCATTTTCTCCCGATCTGGCCTGCCATGCAGTTGGTGGGCAGACGCATCTGCCGCCAAGATCCGGTCAAACCTCACCCCGTGAACCCTGGTACCCCTGCTAAGTCACCAAACATAGCGAACCATTTGGGGTGACCTATGGCAGAGGTGTTGGCTATCCAATAAATGGTTCCCGGGGTGGCGATACCCACACCCACCTCCCAATTGTAACTGAAAACTAAAAACTGTTTTTAAAAGGTGGTGAAATATGCTTTAAAATTTGACGATTAGAAATAAATATATAATTTTTAAAATAATAAAATTTTAAATGCTAACATAAAAAAGTTTTTAAAATGGCTCCCCTTATGTGTTTTCTAATATTACTGAAAACGAAAATAAAAGAAAAATACACAAATACATTATTAGATAAATGCATTAAAAACATTATTTTCACCTAACATTTTATTCTTTCATAAAAAATTAGTGACAGTTAGAAACTTTGATTTCATAGAGTACACATTTTAATTTTTCTTTGCTTAACTTCTTGATTTGAATATAAAGCGTGGTGTTTTCTCTTTCTTTCACCATTTAGATCATATTTCTCACCATGTCAGTAAATGAGATGCAATGATTTCTACGAGTTTAATTAAATGAAGACAATATAAGAGTATAAATCAATCGAAAATCTGAAAAAGATATTTGCACCTCTGGGACTTGATCCCAGGACCTCGTTTCCGAGCAAACGCACTACCACTGCATCAAGGTATCGATGTCCAATTCGGTCATTTTTAACTGTATCGTACTTCGACTAAGAACCACCCACATTATCTTCATTTTCTTAATGCATATTTTATTGGCTGCTATCTTTATTTTTTGATAATTGATTTTTCTGTTTTCAGATTTTCGATTGAGTTTCGCTTATATTGTCTTGATTTAATTAAATATTACAATTTGAGGTGTTTTAATTATGAAATTTAATTTAAAAAATAATAAAACTATTCATCCTAGACTTGGAGAAAAGTCAATAGATGTCGCATATTAAATAAAATGGATAAAGATTTATCCAGACAATATCTAGATAGCATTTAGTTTGGGTTTGAATCTTGCAATCATACACAAAGATAGCAGCCAATAAAATATGCATTAAGAAAATTAAGATAATGTGGGTTTTTTTTTTTTTTTACATGAGCTCCACACAGGAGGCCATGAGGAAAATAATTTCCTCTCAGGGCCTATGTCATCTTTGGGGATGCTGTGTAGAGGGGGTTTTTTAAAGGAAAGTAAGGAGAGGAGAGTTCTGGGAAGGAAAAGGGTTTAAGAGGTGGGTAGGAATCTGGGGTTCAGTGTGTCCTGGTCATCCGCCTCCAAGACCTAGACACACCTCACCCCGTGAACCCCTGCTAAATCACCAAACGTAGGGAACCTCTTGGGGTGACCTATGGCAGAGGTGTTGACTATCCAATAAAGGTTCCCGGGGCGGCGGTACCCATTCCCGCCTCCCAAATTGAAAGTTCTTAGTCGAAGTATGATATAGTTAAAAATGACCGAATTGGATTTCGACACCTTAGCGCAGTGGTCGCGCATTTGCCCGGAGAGCAAGAGGTCCTGGGTTCGAGTCCCAGAGGTGCCAATATCATTTTCTGATTATTCTGTTTTCAGGTTGTCGATTGAGTTTCGCTAATATTGTCTTCATTTAATTAAATATTATAATTTGAGGTTTTACTCATAAAGTTAAAATAAAAAAAATAAAAGATTTCTACGAGACATATGTGAACAATTCCCAAAAGCGAACAAAGTTAGCCTGAGGAGTTGCATGATAACTTCTTACGTGAGAATCTTATAAGCAGGTTCATTGAATTTACCCTTCTGTCTTCTCCTTGTCCAGACTGCCGCCGTAATCCGCCAAGCCCTCTGCGTCATGGTGCTGCAGTGCCCCGGCGAGGGCATCCAGACGCCCGAGCGTGTCCGCCAGTGCTCCTTGCTGGTGGAGGCGTGGTGCGCCCCCCTGATGGGCCTGTCGGGCGGGGGGCCCCTGCCGCAGGTGGGCCAGGCCTGCGCCCAGAGCCTGCCGCAGCTGGGGCAGCTGCTGGACTACTTTGCCGACCATAACACGCAGACCAAAAAGATGCTGGCCACTGCGGTTGAGGTATTGATCTTAAAATTGCGTAGATGTTCATTTCAGGAGTTGAACTGATCCATATTAGGAAAATAAACAGACGAACATGCCTAGATTACAAGTAACTCTACATTATTTGTCATCATTCTACTACCATAATTATGAGCGGAAGATGTCGCTTGTGCACTGATGGAGGAGCTAGGAGAGAAATTAACCTTTTTTATTATTTTTTTTATTTATTTGGCTTTTTTTTACAATAAGGAACTCCAGTCCATTTACTAATTTTTTTTATTAATAATGATAACAACATTTTTATTTTTCTGATTAGTTTTTTTACACACTTTTACACACACACAAATGTACATAATTTATTACATTACAAAAATTAGTTTTCACTTTGATGAGAATCATTACAAAAAATAATAATTTGTTCATCTCCAGCGCCAAAATGTGAGTTTGCTTTTAATAAAATATTCTTCCAGACCAAAGACAAGGAGATAAGAAGATTTTCTTATCTTTTATATTTATTTTGTGTTCCGTATCGATGCCTGGAATCCATTATGAGAGAGAGAGCTAGCTCTTTCGCCCTTATAGTTTCAGTTTCGCGCGTGTTTATTCCCTATATTTGCCCTTTTTTTATTCGACTTACCACATTTTCTCTCTGCTGGCAACACTAGTGACGCGCATCTCAGATCACGTGATGTTATTGTTTGTCATATGACGCCGTTTTTTCGCGCCGAAAGCAGTTTTCGTGTTTCGCTGTACTTAAAAAACCAATTTTGAGTCGAAAATCGAAGTTTATTCCCTGCTCTTTCAGTTTAAACATTAAATATACCGTGATAGATAGTTTTCTGAGAAATTGACTAATTATTTAGTGTGTTTTTTCGGTTGTTTACGTGTTTAAACTGTGCAACAAAATGAGTGATATCGACAACAGACGCTTCGCCGGTCGGAAACAATGATCAAGCACGAGTTTCTCGGAAACGCCAAATGCCGCGCGAAAGCTCTGGATCCGACACTTCGGAAGAAAGGATTACTATCGGGATCCTCGGGTAGACATCCTGATGCAACAGATGTCGGCCATGACGGACGTTTTATCTGGGAATCGGGTAGAGTTCGCGGAGAAAACGGTCTCGGACAAAGAAGACTCCGCGGGAGAGATGCGGCAAGAGGTAGAATCGGGGTTTTTAGAGATGCCCGCCAGCCTAGCCGCTCAGAAAAACGTTTTGGAGTTCTGCAATCCAAGCACATTGGTGAAGGAATCGCCGATTCCGAAGGCAGGCGCAAGAAGAGTCGCAGTTATCTCGGCTCTTCAGCGTTTTGGCTCGGAGGAATGATCGCGTGTTCGCTATGCCGAAACACAGAAAGTATACACCGCCACGCCCGCCTTCGTAGAGCTGGAGGTAAATGAAGAACTAGGAGGTTTGATAAGAACTCCTTCGCGCCAGCCCTGGACCGTTCCCTGGGAGCCCTCTCCAATGCAGTGCTATCCCAAACAGAGTCGGTCAGAGGAAACATGCAGGCACTGGTAAACTGGGCATCCGAACCAGGCACCTGCTTGACCCCTGCGACTCTGTTTGACAAGATTCAGGGGATGTTTGCCAAGTACAGTAAGACCACGGACGACGTCCTACAGATTTTATGCGGAAGGCGAACGGAATGCCTACAAAGTAGGCGAAAGGCCCTGCTAGAGGGAGTAAGGGACCCGTACATCAAGGAAGGCCTTGCCAGGATTCCTCCGAGCGCCAGTCACCTCTTCAATAAAGAGGAACTAGCAAGTTATATCGTGGCAAACGGGGGACGAGACAAGATATTCGGTAGTGCATCCTCGTCGTATATCCCCCGTCAACCTCAACCCTCTACCTCACAAGCAGCAAGACCGGTGATAGAGGCTCCACACTCCCGACCTAGGAAGCCCTTTCGACCTGCCCCTAGGCCAGAGAAAGACAGGACGTACAGGCAGCCCGCCAAAAAGCCAGAGCCCTCTCGCAAGGCGGCCAGCGATCGGGGTAGAAGGCGATGGAGGTGACTGGAGGCCGGAGCCATTCTGGGGAGGACGCCTAAAGGCATATCAGGAGGTGTGGAGGGAGCTGGGAGCATCACCGCTAATCCTGAACATTCTAAAAGGAGCAAGGATACACTTCATATCAAAACCTCCTCGGGCGCTCCCATCGGCCGAGGTGAAGCAGAATTTCAGGACAAGGTTGTCTCCAGGCATGACCGCACACATCGAAACGATGAAAGCGTCAAAAATCCTGGAGGCAGCAGACGACTCCCCAAGCTTCCTGTCAGGTATGTTCCTTACCTCCAAATCAGACCACACCCTCAGGCCCATCTTCAACCTGAAGGCCTTGAACGTCTTCATAGACTAAAGCCCTTCAGACTCTTCAGTCATTTTCGGGTCCCGGAATTCCTCCAACCCGACGACTGGCTGATAAAAGTCGACCTCTCTCAGGCTTACTTCCACGTGCCAATCGCAAGATCACACCGGAAGTTCCTGCGCCTCGTGTACAACGGAGAGCTCCTTCAGATGACGTGTCTGCCCTTCGGCCTGTCATCAGCGCCAAGGATCTTCTCGCTGCTCTCAAACTGGGTAGCAGAACTACTAAGGAAAAAGGGACTCAGGATTGTAGTCTACCTAGACGACTTCTTAGTAGCAAACCAGTCCAGAAAACTTCTCACCTCCCAAGCCGTTGCTATAGTGCACACACTTCAACAGCTAGGCTGGTGCATAAACCCGGACAAGTGTGTCCTGACACCCACGCAGAAGTTGGAGTTTCTGGGTATAACATGGGACACGAGAGCAGATCAAAAGTCTCTCTCCGACCGCAAGTGCGCTGGTCTACGCCAAGCCTTGCAGGTTCCCTTGGAAGTCGGCAGTTGCTCTCCCAGGCAGGCTCTCGGTCTACTGGGAAGACTCAACTTTGCAAATTTCGTGATCCCTCGTGGTCGCTTGCATTGCCGCAGACTGCACCCGGACAAGTGTGTCCTGACACCCACGCAGAAGTTGGAGTTCCTGGGTATAACATGGGACACGAGAGCAGATCAAAAGTCTCTCTCCGACCGCAAGTGCGCTGGTCTACGCCAAGCCTTGCAGGTTCCCTTGGAAGTCGGCAGTTGCTCTCCCAGGCAGGCTCTCGGTCTACTGGGAAGACTCAACTTTGCAATTTTCGTGATCCCTCGTGGTTGCTTGCATTGCCGCAGACTGCAGAGGTTCAGCACCTGAAACCATCGCGGCCCGTTGCTCTGCCCAACGCAGCACGGCAGGATATACAGTGGTGGCTAGCAGCCATTGGAAGGACAAGCCCAATGTCTTATCTTAACAAGACGAATGTCTTATTGCAGACAGACAAGACAGTAGTGGCTTATGTCAACAAGGAAGGGGGTACAAAATCGTTAGCCCTTCTGGAAACAACGCGGGAGCTACTGGATTTCGTAGACCAGATGGAGATATCTCTGACAGCACAATACATTCCAGGAAGATACAACGGAATTGCGGACCGTCTCTCTCGGGGCGCACCGCTTCCAGAGTGGCATCTACTAAGTCCGGCAACGAAGGAGATATTAAAAAAATGGGGTCGCCCTCAAATAGACCTGTTCGCTTCAGCCACTGCTCACGTGGTACCAACATACGTCTCCAGAGACTCAAGCGACTGCTTAGCCTGCTTTCCCAACGCGTTCAGTCAACCTTGGGACTACAATCTAGCTTGGGTATTCCCTCCGCCAAACCTCGTTCCGAGAGTGCTCACCCACCTAAATCAGGCAAAGGGCATGTTCCTTCTAGTCGTCCCAAAATGGGAGAAGACTTTCTGGAGAAGCGACCTAAAACAGCGAACAGACGAACCTCCCATACGCCTGCGCAACCTAGAGGGAGTCCTCATAGACACATCGACAGGACTACCCCCTCCCAGGATTCAGGATCTGGAACTAGAGGTCTGGAGAATTGCGGGTGGGAACAAGCCCTGACAACATGGAGTCAGGAAGAATGCCAACTCCTCAAGTCATCCCACCAACTACGGTTGCCAGGTATCTAGCCTACCTATTTGTTCAAGGAGGCCTAGCCCCAGGGACCATTCAGGTCCACAAGTCAGCCATTGTTACCTTCTGCGGCCCAGCTCAGAATGCGAGAAAAATCAGCTTTGATTTCTTGGTAAGACACGTTCTCAAGGCAATCTCAATGGCAAGGAGGACCAAGGAGAAAGCCCCTATCTGGTATCCCAGATAAGTAATAGACTGGCTGGTCAAGAATTCCCCCACAGAAGACTCGCTGTTTGAAGCGTCACAGAGGGCAGCAATACTCCTCGTCCTGGCGTCAGGCAGGAGAGTTCATGATTTGACACTGCTCAGAATCACCCCAGAACATTTCATCGACAAGAGGAACTCTATTACCCTGTGGCCAATTTTTGGGGCAAAAACCGACACAGCCAACCATAAACAATCAGGTTGGAAACTGACAGGCTCACAAAAAGATAACATCAACCTCCTTAAATGGTTGAGAAAAGTCGTTGCCCTCTCTACAGCCAGAAGAGGTCCACTACTAAAGAACCTATTTGTGACCACATCAGCAGAAACAAAACCGGCAACGCAAACGATAATAGGGGGATGGATCAAATCAGTCCTCAGAAAAGCTGGAGTCCACGTAACCCCGGGAAGTGTACGCTCGGCTGTAGCCTCCTTAAACTGGTTGGAAGACTACCCCATAGAGGAGATTCTTGCTAGAGGGAATTGGAAGTCCGAGCACACCTTCCGGAAGTTCTACCAGAAGGAGATAGCGCACTCCAGAAGTGAGCACCTCCAGCACTCAATGGCTCCATTCTTTACTCCAGTGTAAATAGCATCACATATAACGCTAAGTTTTCAGATCACCAGGTGAGAGCAAACACATCTCATAATGGATTCCAGGCATCGATACGGAACACAAAATAGAATAATTTTACCTACCAATAAAATTTATATTTTGTTTCCATCGATGCCTGGAATCCAGGTAATCCCTACCTGGTGCATTACGAGTCATATGACAAACAATAACATCACGTGATCTGAGATGCGCGTCACTAGTGTTGCCAGCAGAGAGAAAATGTGGTAAGTCGAATAAAAAAAGGGCAAATATAGGGAATAAACACGCGCGAAACTGAAACTATAAGGGCGAAAGAGCTAGCTCTCTCTCTCATAATGGATTCCAGGCATCGATGGAAACAAAATATAAATTTTATTGGTAGGTAAAATTATTCTATATTATTTATGTGTTTTATATAAATACGTAAAATTGGCACCCTTACAAAGAGATTGGTGTGTAATATTCATATAAGTATATTTATTGCATAACCAACACCTCTGCCATAGGTCACCCCAAGTGGTTTGCTACGTTTGGTGATTTAGCAGGGGTGCCCGGGTTCACGGGGTGAGGTTTGTCTAGGTCTTGGAGGTGAATTACCAGGACACACTGAACCCCAGATTCCTACCCACCCCTTAAACCCTTTCCTTCCCAGAACTCTCCTCTCCTTCCTTTCCTTAAAAAAAACCTCCACACAGCATCCCCAAAGATGACATACGCCCTAAAGGAAATTATTTTCCTCAAGGCCTCCTGTGTGGAGATCATGTAAAAAAAATAATAATTTACTACTTGCCGTAAAAGGTAGAACTACCCTACCCGTCCAAGGTGTTTTATTAAGTACAGAGTAAGTACAAAGTAATCTAAGTATTGTATCAGATAGAGAGTACACTTTTACATATAACTACATACTCAACTCAAATTTAGGAGATGTCTTGAGTAATCAACTGGACGACCGATTTATTCTGTGATTATTTTTCTGTTTCTAGCGACCCGTACAAGCAGCCCTAATGGCCTTCCAGAATTCCAATGGTGACGGGGAAATATCCACATTAGTCCTGGAGCTGTTCCTGTCCCTCCTCGGATCCCTGCACCAGCAACTCGGCAACGACTTTGTGCAGCAGTCCATCAGAATGTTCATGGATGTTGCCAAAAGGTTAAAGATATAAAATATATTTATGCTTTTACTGCCCACGCAAAAGCTCATTTGTTTTGCACTTTCCCGGGTATCCAATCTGCAAAATCTGGAACCAGAGTCAAAGAACTTTCCATTCTGCCCATAGATAAAAGAAACAAAGGGAGATATGGCATGGCATTGTCAGTTGTCAGTTGGGATAGAATTTTGGGAATTCCATAAGGAACTGGATTAGGCCCTTTACTATTCATATTATATGTATGTAAATGAACTTTTTGAACTCTCAATCATCGGAAACATTATATCTTATGCGGATGATACAGTGGTATTGAAGGATTGAAGGAAATTCTTGGAAAGAGGTTGAAGTATTGGCTAATAATGCAATAAATACCGTAAAACTATGATTTGACAAAATACTATTACGCGACTACGACGCGATTTGCAGTAGTATGGGCAAACGATTTCGGCAACACAACAGTTTCATATTAATAACGATTCATGGTTCATCTCCCTTGTTTCTATTATCTTTATTTCTGCCACAGAGATCATCATTGCAAAATGATGTCCTCCAGCTTTCTTAAATTGGAAAGAAGATGAAAAAGTGCACAAAAATATTAACTTTATGACCGATAATATAATTTTTCAAACCTTACGTATATGTAGATTCACCTTAATTACTATTAAATACAACTTTATGCATTCCGGGCGATGGAAAATACTGCATTCAAAATTTCAATTGCGTAAAATGAAAATTTACTTTCGCATACGAGACAGCGTCAATTTGCAGCCCATTTACAATAATTTCTGTAATCTTGTCAAATTGTGAATTCTTTTGTCTCTGGACGAGCAACCTAACCTAATTATGAATACCAAATAAATATTGGATACCAAATAATGTGTACCTTCAGATTTTAGAATAGGTTAATTTTGTTCCTTTGTGTTTTTCTTCAGTGTTCTGGTTTGTCATGATGCCGTTAAGAATTGCTTGATCTAACCATTATTTTTTTCTCAGACAGGAGCAAGGGGCTCTCCAGAGGCTGCTCCAGGTGCTGCGGTTGTGCGTGGAGGGAGGGGCCCTGCCCGGAGAAGCGGCCCTGACGGAGCTGCTCCAGCTATGCATGACCCATGTGCTGCCGGTGGTTCTCGGGGCTGACGCAGACCCCGACGTGACATATTCTCTCTTCCAGCTGCTGGGGAGGTTGGTATATTTACATATATATAGACATACCGAAGATATAATGAAGGAAACAGTGAGAGAGCAAATATTACCATTACTGAATGGCTACACAAAAACAAAGGACTCAATTTTTCATAAAAATGACCTACGATTAACTTTGCAGGCAGATAAAGAGAGGTAATAACAAGGAAAACAAACTGGTTTTTATATCCATATCTACTTAATAATTTTCTTCTGCTTTATTTATTATATGTACGAGGGGGGATCCAAAAGTAATGTGACTTTCTTTAAAACTTTTTTATTTTTCAATATTTTTACACCAAAATTTGGTCGCCTTTAAATTGTTCACCATTAGAGTGTATGCACTTGTCCACTGATTGGAATATCCTTTATGGCCTTCAACGATTCTTGTTTCACTTCTTTAACAGTATGAAACATTTCCCTTTCAAGTCCCTTTTCATCGTAGGGAACAGAAAGAAGTTTGGGAGACAGGTCGGGTGAATAGGGCAAATGAACAATTTGGGTCATTCCATGCTTGCTTAAAACCAGATAAAACCGGAAATATGTCATTTTTAAATCATATTTTAGACGTATTGACTCTTTTTCACAAAAAATTATAAATTAATTTCGAAAGACTGTTCTTTTATCTAGTAAAGCTATTTTAAATTTTGAGAAAATATGTTTATTTTTAGTACAATAAGGTTTTACAATAGTTCGTTGACAGATTTGTTAAATTTTCAAACAAAATTTTGTATTATTCTTGGTGTTCATTTCACCAGACTTTTTTTTCTGAAGAGTGTAACGTATTAATTTTCTCGAGTGTTAACTACGCGAGTAGGTACTGTTTTGCTTAATTTATTTTTATTATATACTTTGACACTTAGTGAACGGTTCAGTTGGTAGCCTCGCGCCGGAAGGAAGGCGGCAGAGAGGGATGGGAGAAAGATGTTTTTTTTTGTTTTGTTTTTGAATATTTATTTTAGATGTATTCAAAAATTTTTCATAAATCTATTAAGAAAATATACACAAATATAATTTAGACATACAGTTACATTTTTACAAATACATTTTAAGAGGAAAAAAGATTACTAAAGATGGCGGCGGATGTGAATTTGTGTTCCCAGACGGGACGATTTTTACTTTTGGTTCTTTGAAGAACGAGGCCTGGCTCATTTTTTGATTGACGTCCGGGAGGATTTTTTGCGATGCAGTTGCGTCAAGGCGAATGTGACCGTTAATTTGAAGTTCCGTGACCGTTGGTATTTTATTTGAGATATGAAGGCATTAAAGGAAATGTGCCGGTCATGGTGGTCCCGTTTACTGAAGTCAATGTGACTTTTACATTTGGATTTATCCCGAGACGGGTTTCTGCGGAGACTGTCTGGTTGCGAAGGTCTTCGGTTGTGGCTGGAAAGTATGATTTAGTATGCTCCACCATCCTGTCTGAGGTCTAAAACGTCAAGGCGCGCATGTTGTTTAGGGGTGAGAATTCTCGGAACGAAGCTTCTTTACGCGGTTGCGGAAGAGCCACCCACCTGGGTGCTCGAGGGTTTCCTGAGGAAGAACCTCGTATGTCCGGAATCCTGGCCACGGATGGGAAGATGTCCAAGACGTTCTTTGCGTCCAAGAAGTTGTCGGGGCGGTTTTGCGGATAGTTTTTTCAAGCTCTCTTTCTCTCACCTGTTACCGTTTTCGCCGTGTAGCATAATGTATTTACATGTGTTTGTTTATTTTGCTATAAATAAAAATTGCTCTCTAACAAAATCTATCATTTGAGATGAACCTTACAATTTTACCACTAACTTGAGATGGATCGACATTGCTCTGTCTTTACAATTTGGGAGGCGGGAATGGGTACCGCCGCCCCGGGAACCTTTATTGGATAACCAACACCTCTGCCATAGGTCACCCCAAGTGGTTCGCTACGTTTGGTGATTTAGCAGGGGTGCCCGGGTTCATGGGTGAGGTTTGGCTAGGTCTTGGAGGCGGATGACCGGGACATACTGAACCCCAGATTCCTACCCACCCCTTAAACCCTTTTCCTTCCCAGAACTCTCCTCTTCTTCCTTTCCTTAAAAAAACCCTCCACACAGCATCCTCAAAGATGACATAGGCCCTGAGGGAAATTATTTTCCTTGGGGCCTCCTGTGTGGAGCTCAAGTAAAAAAAAAAAAACCTACTTAAATATACATTACAAGAGGAGAGGAGCACTCTTCCTTTGACTTGACTGTTGCTTGGTTTCGGGATCGTACCCATAACACCATGACTCATCACTCATCACCAATAATATCCTTAGAAAAAAATCTGGGTCTTCTTCCAGATGATTTTTCAATTTGTGGCAGGCTTGAAGGCGAAGGCTGGCTCTCTTTCATCCTCAGAGAAGAGATTTTCGCGTTTTCGCCGAAAGAAGAAATCTTGATTTACTTAACCCGTCTGCTTGTTTAGGAATTAATACATCCCAAAACACGTAATCGCGTTATATTTTCGTAAGACCAAAAACGTCCCGAGCGACCTTACATTTTAAAAGCTATATATCTCTTTTCCTCTTGTGCAAACATATGTATTTTTCTTTTAACCAAAAAGATAACGAAATAATGCTTCTTATTGTCTTTGAAATATGAAAGCTATCTTGCATAGATATTTTACAATCTCGATCCAAAGTGACGGTTTCAGAATTTACGCGCAAAACTGAGGCTTCCGGATTGTGAGGTGCGAATATATTGAACCAAGCAGACGGGTTAAAATTAAACTTTGGACGAACGCATGGACCCACAGCAATGCGGCTTCGCATACTGACCGAGAAAGAGTTGCCGTACAACAGCCGACCATACAAAACCAAAAGTTAGTTGGAAATATGATCATTTTCAGTGTACAATATGTTGTATGTATATTTCAGCATACTGATCAACCGTTGGCAATACTTCTACTCCTCCTGCGTCAGGCTGGGCTGGTCTCCGGCCGTCGGAGCCTCGGAAGCAGGTCCCGACGACGGACTCCGTGTCCAGCATGCGGCGCAGTTCCGCGCCTTGCTGCAGGCCATCGTTACCTCCTTCCTGACAGACCACATCGACGTGTTTCGCATGAACCTGCAGACCCTCGAGAAGCTGAACGGCAGGTGGAAGCTGTACCAGAAGGTAAAGGCTTATATGATGATGGCCCTACCGCTGATGGCTCTATTGTAACCCACCCCTCTTTCTTATCCACTGGATTATGGTAAAAAAATGGACTACTTTTATTTTTCTGCGATTGATAGCGGTCCAAAATTGGACCACATTTTCCTACCATTCATAAAACATTTATTGTAATTATGTGAAACATTTCCCTGGCCAGCCATTTACTTTAAAACGAAGCTATTGAAATGATTTATCTATTAGCAAATCCGAACTTCGTAGACTATTTTAGAATGATTTTTAAAATATTTTTTTCACTCCGAATTTTTGATCAGCTGTTTATGTTAAAATTATGTCCTTTTTCCATAGATATGCACTTTTCATTATAAAGTACACCACAGACAACATACAGAAATTGAAAATATTCTATGTTGACTCGAATAAGTACCAAACATGCAGTATTCGCGCTTTATGATTAATAAACTTTACGATTTTTTTTATAAATCTTACAAATATGAAATAAATGGAAAAATACAGGTTAATTCATTGGCTACATAGCACTATATTAAGTTTTTATGTGTCCATGTTAAAATTCGAAGGTATGATTTTATTGACGTTGGTGAAAAATTAAAAAAATGATCTTCTGGGAAATCTCGAGCAAATCGAGGAAAATTTATTTATTTGGCGTGGAGGCTTCAATGGTTATAAACATAAAAATGTAACAGAAATAAAGGTAACAATGAATCTCAGCGGCAGCACCATTTTGCTTATTCATTTTGTATCCAAGTTCTTCAATATATAGTCTCTAGTGTAATTTATGTTATGAACCATTTATTGGATGACCAACACCTCTGCTGTAGGTCACCCCAAGATGTTCGCTGCATTTGGTAATTTAGCAGGGGTTCATGGGGTGAGCTTTATCTAGTCTTGTCGGTGGGTGAGTCTCCTCACCTATCGCGTGGCGGGCCGGATCGGGAGACACTGGTTGAGGGAGACCTTTTGGCCTCTCCAGCCGGACTCTCTCGACACATTTGCACTGCAGTTGGAGGAATAGATTTATGAGTCCGTCACTCCTGGATACAGTGACCTCCGATTCCTACCCATCCCTCATACCTTTTCCTTCCCAAATTCTTCCTTTCCTTAAAAGACCTTCCACACAGCATCCCTTAAGATGACATAGACCCAGAGCTACTGTAGTTCTATTTAAGTTCTGTTATTATATCATTATAGGCCAGTTGCTTCATAAAACTGAAATAATCACAGAACTAGAATATTAAAAAATTAGATGGATTGTTAAAAATTTTTGAAACAACCCATCCCAAGATCATATTCCCCTATCTGATATTTTTTCCATTATCAAAGATAAATCCCGCAATATTTGAACAGAGTATTGGAACATTGCTAGTCAATCCAAGGGTGCCCGCTACGCCTCAATACAAAGGACTATCCCTTCAAAACCGTGGTTTCAAAAATTCCCCCATTTTTCCAAAAAAGAAATTTCCTCATTCGAATGAGAATCGGACATTGTTCCGTTCCTTCTCACCTTTTTAAAATTCACATCCTTGACTCCCCAGATTGTACATTCTGTGGTCTGGATGTGGGAACTTTAGTTCACATATTTTTTGGTTGTCCCTCTCTAAATAAATATCCTCTCTTCTGTCAAGCGTTATCTAAAATTGCCTCCCCTCCATTCAACATTTCATCTCTTCTAAGTCTGAACTCGACTCCAATCTTCCATATAATTCTGAAATTTGCTCATTTAAATAAAATTAATATATAATTTCACCTTTCCTTTCTCTGTAATTTTAAATGATGGCCTAGAACACCCTTGAGGGGTGAAAGCCAGAAATAATTGGAAAAAAAAAAATCCATCTTAAGCCTTCCAAACATGATACCTTGACTTTAAAAACCCAAAAACATAAATTTTACAAAAGATAGATAGCGATGTATCTATTTTCGAAATATCTGTTATGATTTTAGTATATTTTGTATGTTTGCATTATAATTTGCCTAATTCCGCAATCACTAATTGGACACTTGCCCGTGGGGGAGCAGTACAGAGAGGGGTATATTAAAAATATTAAAATAACCTTTTTTATTTTTTCTGTTATTTGTTTTGGGAGTGTTATGCGGTGTTGCGCTACCTCCTTCTTTATCCAACGTTTTGGACAGCGTTACAGTGTCCATCATCAGGGCAGATGTTTATTTACTTGTTTCATTTTTTTAGTTATTCAATAGCTAGAGAATGTTTATTGTCCAGATGGTGTTCAAGCGCGAGATGCTGACCCCCCTGCTGGGAGTGCTGCTGGGGGCGCTGGTGCGTGGCGGTGCGGCGCGCCTGCTGCAGGAGGAAGTGGCCTCCGTCTGCTACTCGCTGGCGGCGGTGGACTTCCCCGCCTACTACTCGCACTTCCTACCCTCGTTCCTCGCCACGCAGAACCTCTCGGAGGCCGACGTGCAGGAACTGCTGAAGATTCAACACAGCACTGTAAATATATCTTTAACTAATTTACTGTCGCTGTCTAGAAACTACCCCAACTTCTGGCTCTCTTCTGGATTGTCTTCATAAGTGTAGCAGTACTGCGCGTATATCGCATCTAATTTATTAAACCAACTAACCATCACTGGCAGAGGGAAGGAAAGTAGACTGAAAGCGTATTTGCAAAAAATAGTAATGAATAAGATTAAGAAAGGGATGCTTAGATAGTTATGGCACATAGAGCAGGATTAGAAGAAATTAGATTAAACGAAGGATTAGAAGAAGAATATATGACAAGGAAGTTAATGGTAGAAAAAGTCGGGTGACGAAGTGAATCAAATACTTTATTTGAGTCATGTCAAAAGTCAAAATAACAGAAGAGCATGGGCGTAGCCAGGTTTTGATTTAGGGTGGGGCAAAAAATAAAAATCTAGAGTAGGTACCGAAAAAGTAGGCTTCTACAACATATTCATGCTTTAAGATCTATGAATACAAATAATATGAACAGAAGAAGGAAAACCATCCTATGAAGTGCTGTAAATTTGAAAGCGCGACTCGGTCGACAATCCTGGAGGTCATGCATCGGCCAGCCAGGGTGGAGCAAAAGCCCCACTTTGTGTCCCCCCCCCCCCCCCCCCCGTGCCTACGCTTACGCAGAAGAGTATGTATGAGAAGATAAATATATGAATATGAATGAAGCAAGAAGTGTATGTGTGTACAAAGCAGTATCTACTACCCGTGTTGGTTAGTAAGTTTCTTCAAATTTATATTTTTTATTTAATTTATAATATATGTTTTTAAATGTTGATTATTTTTCACTTTAATTAAAATATATATATATATATTCTTTTAAAATATTTAAAAAAGTAACTGTCTACCAGTGGCGGCGGTATGTGAGTTCTCAGTAAGCTCTCAGACTGTTAGTTCTCAGTTTTCTAAAGTGCTAAGATTAAAAAGTAATATGACGTTATTGATATTGGTTGTAGTTAAAAATGATTTTTTTTTTCAAATTTCACCTTTCTGTTTGATGCGGCGCATCCCCAGACTGAAAGAATCCTGAAAATCTTCTTACAAAAAATTGAAATTTTAAAATTAAATAAAATTCATTTTCAGTTACAACAATATCAATAACGTCGTGTTTTTCAATCTTAGCCCTCTAGCTCACTGAAAACTCAGACCGCCACTGCTGTATACGACCTTACTAATAAATGTGTTTTAAATTTTACGCAACTGATAAACAACCATTTATGTATCATAAACTGATGTTCATCAGTTGTGTAGGAATTTAAAAAAAAACATTTATTAAAAGAGGTTGTGTTTATTGTGGTTCTCAATTGAAAATAGATCTAACAGTTGTGATTTAGAATTTTTAAAATAGTTAGTTTATTAATTAGTTCCACCCTTGGTCACCCACAAAGTTAAATTATCATTCGTTGCGCCATAACATAACTCCACATTTCATATAAAAATTTGTTTTTCAGGATTCACCATCTTTCACATATTCATTCATCGCAATGGTGGACGACATCCGCTGTTTAGTTGGAGAAACCTGAACATCACCGAGACATTGCGCATCATCCTCAGTGTTTCCAGTGAAATAAAACAATCTAAAGGGTTTTAGACCGCATCATGACATAAATCTTGTATACGTATTACATAACCGCACCGTGGACTCGCAATCTAAAACAACGATGGTTTTAGCATTTATATTATTGTACTTATATTATAGGAAAAAATGATTTTATATGTTGTGGATAGTTTTTTTACTCACTCAGATGGAGTATAAAATATGTATGTTAAACTTTCAAGGCTTATTCGTTGATTGTCAGGTGGTCAGACATCTCCAAATTTTTTGAGATAATGAAGAAAGCAATAATTGGCACCCGGGGCGGATAACGTGGTGTCACCCCCCCCCCCCCCCCCCCCCCACCGCCCCTTAAACACCTCTTATAATGTTTCATTTAAATAATGAAAGAAAACCTTCTCCTCCTGTAAAATTTTCTAATGAAACAATTGCAATTCGAAACTTTGGTTTCATAAAGGTGTACATTTTACTTCTTTTGTGGTTAACTTTCAGATTTGAATGTAAAGCATGGTGTTTTCTCTTTCTAACACCATTTATTTCACTTTTCTCGCTATGTAAGGTAGACAACGAGAGACCTATACGAGTTGTTCACAAAAGTGAACAAATTAGCCTGAGGGGTTAAGTTACATTTTATAATTTCAGTTTCATCACTCTTTCTTATCGAGAAATGTGAATCAAAATATGCCTTCTTAAACCCAAAGGGATATTTCAATGGTCCATAGCTTATGAATATGAATATGAAGCTGAAAATTCAGTGAAACGGGTTTGAAAAAAAAAAAATTATGTAAGTTTGAAATTAGATTTAGTGGGGTCATTTGTGGGTTTTACGGTATGTAATTAGCTCACCATTCAAGTGTTTTAAGTGCAACCTACAGATAGATTTCCAATTGTTTCATTGTTGAATTTATCTGACAAACTTTATCAGAATGTTAATTCAAACTTAACACAATGTTTGCAGGTGGTTTTTTTATCAATCCCCTCCATAAAGTGGACTATTTTTTCATTTAGTGCCTCCGTTCACGGAGATACTTACAAGATACTCGATCCTCGTGAGCATATCATACGCGCCGATCGTAAGTACCCCCCGTACGATTTTGCTGGTGCCCGTTCACGGTGCTACGCGGTGGCTGTCGGTTTCCAATCAGTATCACGATACCGAAAGTGCTAATCGCACGCGACGCGTCGCATCATTTGTGTCTGATACTTTTTCGTTTGATGTTTGACAGAAATGGCATCGGAACATGAAAGTAATGTTAGATTTGTTCTGAAAGTGGAAAAAATGCATGTTTATATAACTATACTTTACCAGAATACGTAAGAAAGGATTTAGCGGAGAAGGCATAGATTGATTTTGGAAAAAAAGTCATATGACATTGCTTGACTGCTTGTTCACTCCACGGCTGCACGTGAAAAATGATCAAGTTCAGTATATTTCGGATAGCGCCGTGTATGGAGACTAGCATTAAAAAGTAGTATATCAGCAGGGTACTTGTAGTTTTATCACAATTACGAAGATTGTAAGTATCTCCATGAACGGAGGGCATTACGTGTGAGAAATTATGTTTCACGTAAGGGAACGTACCCATACTACGTGACCAACTTTTAGCAATTTTTAACCCCCCCCAGTGACCAAAAACCTAAGCCCGCCGCCGCTCATTTGTACCAAGTGTGACATTTTGAAGACCCCCCTCCCCCCTAAACGTGTCACGTAGTATGGGTACGTTCCCTAAAATAGCTATAACTTCTTAAGTACGGATCATATTTAAATAAAAATTTCAGTGTCTTAAGCGTCAATTACTCAGTATTGAGGGAGTTTACAAGCTACTATCTACTAAGTTTAAAAGCGCGTGATTCGGCGGGTGAGATTGTCATGATGACACACAAAACTGTCCACTCGCTTGAAACTGAGCTTGCAGGTCGCTGCTAGCACCAGTAGCGAGAATAAAGACGCCTGCGTGAACTAATTCTGTTGGATGTTTGACAGTCAAAATCAACTGTTTATTGGCAGCCATATTGAAAACATAAATCAACCAATCACGAGTAAGCGTGTGGCGAGTAAAGTTGACGACCTTTCAACTTTTTTCATAGATAGCCGCCAAATACCACCAGCATCCTCAGCCCCTTGACCAGGGCATTATTCAAAATTTCAAATGCCATTTCAGGAAAAGTCTGCTGCATTCCTGCATCGTTCAGATAAATAATGGCTCAACTGAAAACCTCAGAAAATGGTTGGTGCTAGACGCCTGCAGAGCAATGTGGATGGCGTGGCAGTCGGTGACGCCTGTTACTATTGCAAATTGCTTTCGGAAAAGTGGGATTTGCACATAGCCCACATAAGAAAGTAGCTTCCCCGTGGAAGAAAGTACCGGCCCTGTGGAAGAAGCTGAAGGCATAGTAACAGCTAGTGAAACTCTTTTGCTAGGGGAAGCTAACTTCATCGATTTCGTGAATTTCGACGAACAACTGGTAACATCCGGGATGCACATCCCCGTGCCCACCAGCAAAGAAACCCAAGTCAGCGATGAAGAATGCAGCGAGGATGAAGACCCCACAATCTTACCCCAACCTTCAGAGGTTTTCAAGGCCCTGGATGTTCTCCAGCGAATCTAATCAAGGAGCCCGCAGATTCCGTTGGCCGCACTTACCCATGTAAAGACTTTTATGAAAATTTTTATTCGCCGTAATGATAATACAATTATCAAAACAAAACAAGGCAAAATAAATTATTATTTAAAGAAGTTATTATGAGATAATTTCGCAGCCATCGGTCTTCAAGAATACTTGAAAGAGATGTTCAGTTTCTAGGGGAATATTCTTGGAAAACAGCGGAAAATTAGATAGACAAATTCTTTATAAAACTGGTTTTACTATTACAATTTATTAAGAAGATGTAAACCAATATTTTTATTTGTTCTCTAAGTAAAACTTGTCAGGAAAAACAATAAATTAAAATTACATCCTCCATTTTTTTTTTTGCCAAATATTCGAATTTACAGGTTCACTGTAGATATTTTGTACGAAATTAGGAATGTATTTTGAATAAAAATAATTTGTAACAGCGGAATGGAGACAGAAACGAAAACAGAGAATGTCTTGAGCCAAAGAGCATCGTTACAAAATTGAAGCAATATAAAGAGAAAAACTAAATGTGACCGCTACGTTATTGTATTTCAAATGCATGTTTTATGAGCACAGTCTGCCACCCGCCAATAATTGTCGGAATTGCCGGGTACCTAGTAAACTCACAAGAGTACAGTCTCAAGAGAGCTGGCGCCTAATTTTTGCTTTTTAGAATGGTAACACGTTTTGTTGTTTCCCTCCGTCTACCAATAGTACATAAATACAAAAAATGCTTTTAGGTGTCTCATACTCTATACCAGGGGTTCCCAATCTTTTTCAGCCAGCGGCACACTTAGTATTTTGTCACGGCGCCCTACTTTAGTAAGCTATTTGGAATAGATATAGTCTTCTTCCTTGCGCTGTCCCAACTCATTGCCTAGGTAGGCTGTTGGGGTCGGCTCTTCTCGTTCTCAGGTTGTAATTTCTTCTGTTCTGGGTATCGCCTTCATCCAGGCCGTTTCTCTGAAGAATTTTGGAGCATTGAGTCATCCAGGAGTTCTTCGGTCTTCCTCTGGATGACTGTCGATGAAGCTCCACAGACATTGCCTGCCTCACTGTGTGGTCTGATGGTCTCCGTCTTATGTGTCCATACCATCTCAACTGTCATTCCTCCAGCTTACTATTTATGTCTGTGACACCCAGGCTACCATGAATGCGTGAACTTTTGATCTTATGTTTTAGTGATACTCCTGCCGACCATCTAAGCATTCGCATTTCTGTTGTTTCGAGTTGCCTAGAGTAGGAGTTGTAGATAGTCCAGCATTCGAAGCCATACATTATTGCGGGTCTTACAATAGTCTGGTATATCTTTCCTTTAAGTTTTATAGGCATTTTGGAGTCACACAATATTCCTGTTACGGATCTGAATTTAATCCATCCCACACCTATTCTATGGATGACATCCGCTGCACATCCTCCGTCTCTGTGGATTAGTGAGCCCAGATACTTAAATGAATCACAGTTGGCTAATGTTACTCCATCCAGTTGCATCGAAGGAGTTACAGCATTTTTGTCTTCAAATGGCAAATACAAATATTCAGTATTTTTCCTGCTAATTTTTAGGCCATTATCCTCCAGAATCTTTCTCCACCTTTCCTGGCTATTCTGTAAGTCGCAATGATTATCTGCTATCAGTACTACATCATCTGCAAAAAGCATAGTCTTGAGAATACTGTTCATTTCTTGACTTGTTAGATAATTCATGACCATTATGAATAGCAGTGGGCAGATCCTTGGTGTACCCCACTTTAATTGGAAATTTTGGTGATGTCCCTGATGTGCATCTTACTTGGGTTTCAACGTTTGTATACATATCTTGTATGGAGAGCACATATCCTTCTGGTACACTGTGGGCTCTCAATGCCGCCCATATCAGGCTTCGGGGAACCCTGTCAAATGCTTTTTGCAAGTCTATAAATACCATGTGTAAATCTTTTTTTGCATCTCGATGTTTTTCAACTATTATTCTGACTGTTTGAATAGCATCTATTGTTGATTTTCCTGACACAAAACCGCATTGATCGTCGTGTATTTTTACAATATTCCTTATTCGTGTGTTGATAATTCTCTCATATATTTTCATGGTGAGACATAAGCTTTATCCCTCTATAAATGTCGCACTTCCTAGAGTCTCCTTTATTTTTGTAAAATGGAAGAAGGTAACTAACTCTGCCTAAAGTTTTCTGGCATTGGTTCTCCATTCAGTACTTTATTGTACAGAGTGCACAGCCATTTATGTCCTACTTCACCATATTCTTTCCATAATTCAACTGGAATATTGTCTGGCCCCACTGCTTTCCCCACTTTCATTTGTGATATGGCTACTTTAACTTCTTTATATTATCTATTTGGAATAGATATAGTGACTATATATATTATAGTCGAAAGAAATAGGTACCTACAATAGTAGTAGTTGGGTAGATGGGCACAAAAATTAAAACATCCACCATGTGAAATTGAGTTTTATTATATTTACAAGTATTCAGGATTGGAACAGAGAACAAAAAAGACTTAATCAGTCAAATCAATGTGACGGGTGAGCTTGACGATTTCCGCACAGTTTTTCAAAGCAAGGAATAAGACTTGAGACATCTACTCTCATTTCTTGCTCCACGTTGATCTCTGAGCGATATTTGTTCTTGATTACAGCTACAGCTGAAAGTCCAGCTTCACATAAATATGATGTGGCAAACGGAATGAAAATTTTTAAAGCTTTCGAAGTTAAATTTGGATATTCATTTTGAATCGATAACCAAAACTCCACCAAATCGGAACTGGTGAATCTAGTTTTGAGGTTGTTGTCGCAAAAGAGTTCAATGAGACTCTGAGTTGTCTTGTGTTGAGAATCCTGGCGGAGCTTGTGCACGTAAAGGATCTTGGATCCACGCAAATTTTTTGTCATCATCTGCAAGTACCTCGAAAACCATTCGGTTAGAAGGGCCATCAGGTCTTGTGAGACAACCAGTTCATTAGATACCGCACATTTATACAATTGCGGGACTTATCTTGACCGCTGCCTTGATTCATTTTTTTTTATCCACAACTGCAGTTTCTTCCTAAACGCCGCAATTCTCTCTGGTAATTTCAGAATGTGCGTGTTGTTGCCTTGCAAAGAAAGATTCAAATTATTTAGTTTCTCAAATATATCGCACAAGTACGCTAGTTTTAGCAAAAAATCTGGTTCAGTAAAATATTAAACAGACATTGCGAGCAAGTAGAGTCGTGGGCGGGTAAAGACGCGGGAGGGGTGTCAACGGGTATCAACGGTTTTCAAGTGCGTAGGTACTTTTCGGCGAGTGAGCGACGTCGACGAGTATGTACCTATGTTCTTTAAAGATGAAAGCTCAAAATAGGAATTGTTGCTTTATAGGTACCCGCGAGTATTTGTGGTTTCAGATAATGATAGAGGATCGACTCACGGTGCCCCTCTTTACTTTCTACGGCGCACCAGGGTGCCGCGGCGCACACTTTGGGAACCCCTGCTCTATACCATCAGTTTGAAAAAGCGACCCCCGCAAACAATGTGTTAAAATGTAATCAAACGCTTTCTGTAAACCACACAAACATTAATATTTCACTTTAAAAATAATACTTGATGCCTTTTCATTGTGTCTTATTGCTAATATTATTATTTAGAATTACTTTTCATTTAGATGATAATTACAATTATGTTTAGTTGTACATATTTCATATTTTTGCCATTTATTGAGATTTGTACACATGAAGCCCACACAACTCATGCCGCTCCCAACCAGCAAGTAAATAATAAAATTAAGCAAAAGGGCAAAATAGAGCGTTTGAAATGAATTGCGACTATAATAGTGTATTAGTCCTTTTGATGGCATTCCTCACTTTCCTACAATGATATTATCATTATTATTTCCCTCTGAAAAGCATAATGAGGGAT
Source organism: Limnephilus rhombicus (assembly GCA_929108145.2). Taxonomy (NCBI): domain Eukaryota; kingdom Metazoa; phylum Arthropoda; class Insecta; order Trichoptera; family Limnephilidae; genus Limnephilus; species Limnephilus rhombicus. Next base: position 1,414,793 of record OV815282.1, read on the forward strand.
TTCTCAGTTAGGTAAATTATACATGTATAAATTAATCAAATTGTAAACTGTTGATTTCCCTAAAATAAATAAATAAACCCCTTCAAAATCACTCCATGTGTAAAGCGACCATTTGCAAATTCGATTAATCAATTCCTTAACAAAAAAGCAAAACAAATCATATATTATCGGTCACAAATCACTTCATACATTCTGCCGTTCTTTTGCTGCAAAGTGTTTAGCTATTTTATCAAAGTGTGTTATTTCGTGGAGAGCGAAATATTACTATCTTCAAGATAGCTACGTACTTTGCAACAAAAGGCCAAAAGAATTCATGAACCATCTGTGACCAAATGGAATAATTCTTGCTAAATAAACTTAATTAAAAATACACTATAACACACACCACTGTACTGTCGTCATAACTAAAAGCACAGTAATTAGCAGAAATAAGTTGAGTGAAAAAATGTATTGGTAAGAATGAGTATGTATCGAATTTTTATGTTTTTACCAAAAATGATGTTTTTTTATGTTATCGTAATTAAACCGCTTTTGGTAAGTAAAGATGCAGTATTCCTGTTTCTGTAAGTAAATACACAGTTCCTGCGTTACTTTTGTGTGAATTAAATTGTGTTTTCATCTACTGCTTGAAATGACTTTAGCTGTATTTGGTGACTATATCTGAATAGCCAGGTACTTCATGAATTTCTCTTCCTATCCTTCCCCTCTCCACTCCTTTCCCCTCACTATATACACCATTCGGGGATGCAATAGTCTTACTGAGTATTCGAAACTCCTGTGCCATATTTACATTCACAATTGGTAAGTAAAATCAGAAAATCGCATACATATTTTCATCAGATATTATTATATTTAAAAACTCTTTTCAAAGATAATTTTAAAACAAGTGTCTACAAATGTTTTGAGAAAAAATCGGTACATTCGGCCAATTATAAATATGCTAAAAAGTTAAACAAAACTGCAAAAGTTTGACCCTTAATTCTGGAGAATGACTCTCTTACTGTGTATTTACCTATTACGGCAGTATCGGAAACTGAGTGATGATTAATTATTTACTTGCTTTTTGGGAGTGGCTCAGTGCACTGTGCTGGCGTCGTGGGTACGAATCCATTGATATTACGATCCCCTTGCGAATGTGGTGATCTTTTTATAATACATATGTATATTTATGTTGACAGTATTGTGCCAAATTACAAATTAGATACAATATGCTTAATAATCAGTTAGGAGACACATTGGTACTGTTATTGCAAGATATTGCATATTGCATTGATGCAATTTTTGTCAAGTTTTATATTTGAACATACTTTGGAAGATCTTAATCACAATACGAGTATGTTCAAATTTCCAACAAACTTTTTATGGCCAATTAAAACTGTCTGGCCCAGCCGAGCTTTTTTTTCAATGCATTTTTTTTTTCAAGATAAAATTTATTTTCGGTCACAAAACTTTTGTTGCATGTAAAGGTACTTTTGAAAAAGAAAAAAACACTATTGAACATTTGATGTGAATATCTGTTGTACTATTATTATAAAAGTTTTTGATTGCTAAAATGGCGGACATAAAATGAAAATTGACAAAAAAAATTTGCCTTAATTTTGCAATAATAATAATTAGAAGTTCGTCCGCGTATAAATTTAATTTTGTTTAATTTAAACTTTGAATGAAGTAAATCGGATGAAAATTTGATGAGCTACAATTCCAGCCAACTTCAAAAATGGTTTTGAGAAAAATGCGTTAAGTTTTCGCTTTTAACCGAGCTGTTCCGTTTTCCATTCTACCTGCTTGGCGCGCGCACTGCTTCTAGTTGGAATTTGATGCTATGACTGTGAGAATGTATTCTCCACATGCATAGGAAGATTTTGAAGCAACTACAAAAAAGTCGATTTTTTGGATCGGCTGGACCAGACTCTCCCCTTAATGAAGGCGAAATTTGGGCAATTTAATAGTTTTTTTTTATTCAAAATCTTTGAAAAATATAGCACCAAATTTAGTGAGATGTTCGGTGCGATGAAAGTTTAGTGGCTTTGATCAATTAAGTGGTTAATAATTATCCCAAATATTTAAAAAAAATTGTTTTTCCTTTAAGATTGATTCATAGGGTCAATTACAGATTAAAACCTTTGTCACTGCAATACCGACATATTTTTAGCACTTGCATTTTTATATGAATAAATTTTATCAAATATGTAACATTGTTTTGTTATTATTATCTTCTAGTCAAAAATAAAATCTTACATAATATCGTTAATAAGTTTAGCATTTAATCCTTTCGCTCAAAACGGGCATAACTTTGTTTACGTATCTACATTTATATTTCATTTACATGCATACATTAAATTTGCTTGTATACTTTTTATTGATTTGTTTTACTTTGCACTAATGTTACGTATAACAAACTGTATTATTTTTTATGCTTTCTTCACAACTTGAATTGTTTTATTTATTGTTAATACATATTGCTTCTATGCACTTGTCGTAATTTGCTTTGTGGGCGCATTTGTGATTTGCATTTATTAGCAATTATTATTTTGTATTAATTAAAAAACATTTGGAATAAATTTTATAAAACGAGTCTGCATATAACCCTGTTGCTTTATTACAAAACCAATCCTACCTACTATATAAATGAAATCCAATTTTATTAATTCTTTGGTAATTAGACCAAAAGAATGATATTTAGACCATGATTAGATTAGATGACAAATTCAGTAGTGAAACTGCTTGAGAATGGCTTTATTTATTTTGTGTGGTTGATTAATAATAATCAGTCTTAATGAGCTCCACGGGAGAGCGGTATATTCCTTGGCTCTGGACCTTTCTGGACTACAAGGGGTCAGTGGCAGTACTCTACAGTAGTCTGACAAATTCCATCATCCGACACCGCCTTGCAAAACGTTTGTCGGATTACCGCTGGTCTACTTTATTTATTTGTGTTGAGTCCCCAGCAGTGATGAAACCACCCACTTCAAAGTTAACCATGCAAGCAGTAACATTATATATTATTACTAGCTGACCCGGCGAACTTCATACCGCCTTAAAACCAATAACTGTTGTGTTAAACTTATTAGCTGAATTAAATTCAGTTTTTTTATTAGTTAAAAATTACACAATGAAGCAATTATCGATGAGCAACTGTCCGTGTTTTGTTTTTGTCAGTATCAGAGATGACGTTGTGTACGGATTTATAATTTTTGTGGTTTTCTTACTTTTCCACTTACGGGAATTACGTTTCATTTTCTTTATACATGTGAGGGTGATTTATTAAAATTATTGTATTTTTCCTCTGGAGGGGTGCAGACATACTTACGTTAGTGTGTAAGAAAGAGGGGCAGCATTATATGTTTAAGAACAAAAACAAAACAATCACTTACTACTCAATATTATACTTGTCACAATATTGCTGCAGTTTTTTCAAAAGATGAGAATTCGCTTCACACAAAATGTGTAAGGAAAAGAATTTTCTTTATAATTTTTTTTTTGTGAATTTTTCCGATGTTTTAATAGTTATTCTGCTATTCGGGGTGGAGACAAATCCAACAAACCAAAGATCATAAAAATTGGTCCAGCCGTTCTCCCTTTTATAAACTAACTAACTCGACTTTGTTTTATATATTAAGAAGATATTAGCATCTTGTCCACAGTGGAAGGATTCTGTCAACATCAACCTAGTTAGAGACCACCTTCATCTTCCCATCTCCTTCAGCCTCACCATTCATCTCAGGCCTTGAATCATATCCTAAGGAGTGTAATTTCAGAACGAAAGATGGTGCAGTTTAAGGGTGAAACTTTGAATTGGTAATATACTAACAGGGTGCGGCAAATCGGACAGTGCAGTTTTAAAAGGCTATTAAAAAAAAACAGCACCACTTTTACAGAAATGAGGTTTATTTTATTTTATTCGGTACATCATCGTTTTATGCAGCAAGTCCTGAAGATGACATCAGAAAGATGATGGTCCCTAGCAGCTAAACATTGATGAAGGCGATTTCTGAAGTTTTCGACTGCATTTTGGCACATCTCGATGGGCATAGTGGCGATTTCCTCCCGAAATCGATCCTTGAGTTCTTCCAAGGTGTGAGGCCGATGTTTGAAAACTTTTTCCTTAAGATAGCCCCAAAGGAAGAAGTCACAAATGCTTAAATCAGGTGAGCGCGCGGGCCACCCCTCGGAGAGGCGAGGCGCGCAGGGAACATCTGTCGCAGTTTCGTCATTGAAACTTGAACAGTATGGGCTGTAGCACCGTCCTGTTGAAACCAGATGTCTCCCAGATCTGTTTCCTCCGTTAATTCTTCCAATTGAGGTTCAAAAAAATTTTTCTAACATGGAAACATAACGTTGAGCATTGACAGTCACGGTTCATCGATTCTCCTCGAAAAAATACTACCCAATCACCTCAAATTTGGAAATCGCACACCACACGGTCACTTTTGGGGAGAGAAGAGGTCTCTCGTGAAGTTGCCTCGGGTTATTTTCAGCCCAGTACTGAAAATTTGGTTTATTCACCGCTCCACAGAGATGGAAGTGGGCCTTGTCACTTCGCCATTTTTGGCCATTTTCAAGATATGTGCGGATGGCAAAGCCCCGGTGTTGTCCGGACCAAACCACCGCAACGACTAAAAACGGCATGACCCTCCCGACACAATGAGACCGCTCCCACCACACGGGATGTACCGGCCTTTCTAAACTGTACTGTTTGTTTTATCCATACATTTGTTTCCTTATACTTAAAATACAAACACAAAGTTGGTTTCTAAATAATTTTATTAAAAAGTCAGTCGCCTAAGCTTTTAAAAAGCACATAATATAAGCAACAGCAAAAAATCTAATTCATACACTTTTTTGTTAACATTTATTTTTATGTTTGAGTTATTTTATTTCAAATATTGGCTTTGCCTTTCTTACAAATCACTGGGTGTAAATGCTACGTGCCCACTATGTAGGAACATAAACTTAAGAAATCTGACATTTTTTTCAACAAAATAACACAAAATTAAAAGTTTAAAAAAGCATTGTCTCTAACTAAACAATAATTATTATCATTAAGTGCAAATGCAAGGAACATTCTGTTTTTGTATGAGCTCCAATAGCAAAACAAATGGGGATTTTCTAATATCCCTTGGTATTAACAGTTTACAAAATGATTTTATAAAAATTCAAATAAACAGATTACTTTAACTGTGTGGTTTTTAATTTAATTAAATTGCTGTTAGAGGAACATATTAAACAATTGAAAAATCACTAAAATGATTGATAAATACTTTCAAATGCATCAGTTAAAAAACTTCTTCAGTGCGATAGAAATGCAACAGATTCTCAATTCGCTGGCAAAAATGTTAAGTACATAATAAAATAATAAATAAATTTTTAAAATGTACTAAAAAATAAAGCAATGTAAGCATCTAAAATATAACTAATTACTCTTGCTTAACCTATGCAACGAGGGCATCACAACTGTTAACAGTTTCAATATTAGTTGAACCTTTAAAAAATCTTCTTCATGTCTTCTAAGCAACATCTTCAAGATTTTATCAATAACCTTTGGTTTAACGCCTTACAAGAGCTATGTTCTGTAATACAAGAATATTGCTCCATGGTTGGGCGATGTTGTGAGGTGGGTTAATAAAGATTTAAAGAAAAGTGAGATGGATAAACATTACAATTAGTGTTTTTCTCCTTATCGAGTCTCTCACAAGTACACATAAAGTCTTTATACTTTTAGTTTTTTTTAGAAACACAGGAGGCCCTGAGGAAAATCATTTCCCTGAGGGTCTACTGTCTTCTTTGGTGATAGTGTGTGGAAGGTCTTTTTAAGGAAAGGAAGTTCTGGGAAGGAAAAGGGTATGGGGTGGATAGAAATCCAGGGGTCAGTGGGTCCAGGAGTGACAGACGTACGAATCCATCCCGCCTACTGCTGTGCAAGGTGATGGGGTCGAGAGAGTCCTGATAGAGAGATCATATTATGGTCTCCCTCAACCGTCCATCGGCCGCCAAGACAAACCTCACTCCATGAACCCGGGCAACCCTGATAGCGAGATATTGGTGGTTGGTTATCCAATAAATGGTTTAATAAGCAGTACCCAAGCTGCCTCCCAAATTGATCACTTAATGATTATTTAAAATAATAATGGATGACTTTTACAGCGCTGTTTTTGTTAAAAAATTACAAAGGCGCAACACAATCATTCAAAAGGACAACACAATTTAAAACACGTAAACAACAGTCGACAAAAATATCTCAATAAATAAAGTAAGTACCCAATATTTAAGCATTAATTAAGTAATATTGGAAAGCCTACATTTGTTGGGGATTATTCCTACCTTTCCCTGAATACTAGCCACCCTTTATTCCTTCTACCTACATAGTGAAAGTACAAGTCAGTGCAGTAACAAGCGAGCAATGTTTCCATCTATTTTGTATTTTCGAATGCGAATGATAAATTACCAGTTACTAAAAGTCTTCAAATTATAACTGTTGGTATTACAATCCGTGCATACTTCATTCCTCAATTCATTCAGACAACATCATTCCTGCCTTCGGTGAGTTTATGCTTGCTTATTTTCCCTTCTTCCAGAAAGTTCCCTACAACATTTGATGCTGGCATCAAATTTGATAAAAATTTATATAGGGTGTTCTTTTTAAAGGTTTAGTTTTTAAACTGGCAACATTGTTTCTACAGACTGTCAATTTGAAGTTGACAGTTGATTTGTAGTCAGTACGTTGTGCCATTTCACCATGAATAGACTAACAGAACAGCGCTTGCAAATTGTGCAAATTTTGAAAAATTGTGCAAAACACGGCGGGTGCCACTGTCAATTTGTTGCGGGAAACATTTGATGAGCGCATAATTTCACATAATGACATGTGAACTGGCCTCCACGATCGTGTGATCTCACACCATTAGATTACTTTCTTTGGGGGTATATGAAGTCACTAGTGTATGCTGATAAACCAGAGACGTTGGACCATTTGGAAGTCAACATTCGCCGTGTTATTGCCGATATATGGCCCCAGTTGCTCGATAAAGTTGTCATAAATTGGACTTCACAATTGCGCTTCATTCGAGCTAGCCGTGGCACTCATATGCCCGAAATCATATTTAAACAATAATGACATAAAATTATCTATTAAATAAAGCCAATAATATTGACATTAACATTATTTTAATGTTTTTTTTTCATTTTGAATTTGTATACCTACCTCTAAAAAAACACCCTTCTTTATGTGGAATATCCTAAAAACAATGCTGTTACAAATAATAGTACCTACTTATACATACATGAGATTCTTTGTGCATTTTGTCTATAGATGCATAATTTAAAAAAATTAATAAAATGACATAATACTGTTTGCAGGAATTTTCAACAAAAAATAAATATATTAATAATTTAGATTGGACTCTTTCCAAGCCACACTTAAATTAGATATTTATTTCATACGGTTTTTGGTTTATGTGTTTTCCATATTAGGAACGTTTGGTAACATTCTCAGCAATGAGTTGCTCAGTTTCTCCCAAATTTGAAAAACACCAAATATACATGTATTTTTTTCATAACTTGGGTTTCAAAATGGCACCGGCACCGGCACCGGCACAATAATAAAAGCGATCTTTGATAGAAACAAAAATACCGATATTAAGATCCTCCTGCTTCAACGGTTGCGTAAAAGAGAGCAAAAGAAATTGCTACAGTTAAATATCCTGTTTTTCACATTTTCTGTGTAATAACATACACATTATAAAAGGTCATTATTTATTTTTAAATACTCAAACAAATATTTTTATAAGAACAAAACTGTCATATCCCACAAAAACGCGAAACAAAATACAGCTATTTATAAATATTTTGATAGTTGCTCTGATTTTCAAATTTAATTTTATGGTGTTGCAGCAACAAAAAATCATGCAATGTGTTTTTTTTAAACAAGTTTGGGGAATATTCTGCTTTTTAGACTGGCCACATTAAAAATTTTTACTTCAGCAAAAGTATACTTAAAACAGCGCGTTGTCCTTTTTAACATCCTTGTTACTTTAACTGATAGTTTGGTTTTGAAAAAGTTATACATAATGGTAATCCTACATACTTTAAGTAGAATGAATTGTTTGAATGACATTACAGATTTAAAATTAAGTGCTTTATTTCTTTTTTAAATTAATTTCTTTATTTAACCAAATTACTTAATTACTTAATTACAAATATTATTTCAAGTTAAATAAACAAGAAATTATTACACAAAATAAAAATACAGAGATTTCCTCATTCGTGTAACTCACATTCATTACTTTATACCAAGTTTTAAAAGTTAGTTTTGCATCTATTTTATCTAATGTCCTTCTTCCACAATATATCCGATACTCAAGTTATGTACTCACTTGGCGAACAACTGATCGCGCACGGTCCCAACTCGTCGCCACCAATCATTGTTGGAACAATTCTCCAAATGTTAAAACTAGAATACTTTAATAACCCCACTTACAACCAACAGTTGCTGAAGCTGTTTTATATCATACCAGCTAGTAACCGGCTTGCGTTGCAATGCCATTCAAAGAAATAAATTGTTTCTTCCTGCATGTCCATTTGCAAGCGTCCACGTTACCCTCCTGCGTCCCCTTCCCCTCCTGCGTTCCCCTTCCCCCTCCCTCGTCCCCCTCCTGTCTTCCCTCCTTGCCGCTAAAATATGTGAAATACACACATTTTCAAACCACTTGCGCGCTTTTTATACAAATTTCATAACGCCAGAGCTTACCATTATAAATAGAAACACTCTTCTGCTAAAATGCAATGTTCTGTAAAAAATTTGAGTCGATCCTTCGATTATATTCTGAGATTTGACACAAACATACAGAACCTAATTCTTATACAAATAGAAGATTGTCTATGGCGGTAGTCGCCAACATACTTGGATTATCAAGTATCGAATCCCTATGTAGTATTGCATATCCCTGAGGAGATGCATAAATATTCAACCAAGATTGCAACATTCTTCAGATAGCTTAAGAAAGAGAGAATTTTAGTCTTCGGTGATTAATTTCATAATTATTAAACATTAATAAATTTACAACCAATGTATTCCACGAAAAGATCTTAAAACATTCAAGCTTTATTAATACTGTTAAGTCGTAAATTAAATAACGCATAATGAACGTCGCGCGCAAGAAAAGTGACATGGTAATATTTTCGATACGAATACGTGGAAAGAGTTGACAGATTCACTGCCTATTGAATATTTCGAGAAACGCAATTGGCGTGTGCGTCAGTATAACTTTCACTGCTCATCAGGCGTTCATGAGGCAATTATCACGATCTTTTGTTTTTATGCTGGCCTTGCGCTTGAATGAATCAAAAATTGTTGTCCGCTTGCAGTTTTTGACTACCAATTCTAGTTTTAAAGTCATAGCATGTTGAAAATGGGTGACTGTTCAAGATTGGCAGTGAACCTGTCAATAAATACATATACAAAATAAAATGCAAGAAGCAAAGTCTTCAAGGTGAGAAGTTACTTAGGTTGGGGTTGGTTGTTTCACAGAAATTCAAATATAACATTGTCATCAAACAGCCAAACAGTGCCATTTGGTTTTTTTGACATTTTAAAGGTCTGCGGTCCTTTTCAGCTTTTGTATGATCAGCAAAAAGGCATAACCGTGATGTTATTATGCTTATCAGCTGATCATGATTTGATAGAAAACTGAAAGGGACCTTTCAAGTGTCAAACCAACAAAATGGCGCTAATTGGCTATTTGATTACAATGCTACTTTAGAATTTCTGTGAAATAACCCAACCTAATGTTTGTACTGGCATTTTCTGATCAAATGCAGATATACTATGATAAGCAGTCGATCTACTCGTACCAGTCACTACCATTTGTGAATAAATGAATGTTAGTTGTGATAATTAGCCAACGAGGGTGGTGGCTTCACCGATGCTTTGCATGCCGAAGGAAGATCTGGATTCTGAGGGTTTCTGATTCAGTTTTGCATTTCGCTCCCCGCTGTGCCAAATGCCATATCCGAAATAGATCAACAGTCCTGGAAACAAATATTAATATTAACGTTGATCGTTTTATTTCAAAAGTCACAAAGTGACTGCTTTTTACAAGAATGTAAAAATAAATAATGAAGTATATGAGTTTACGGAAAAGAGCAACAATGGCATTCAAACAAAAACATAAAAATTAATAACATTATGATATAAAATCGCCAGAAGGATGATTCTGTATCTTTTGCGACATTGTTACGTACGTTAAATCATAACATTTTACACATAAGACACATTTCGACAGTTTTCTTAAATGCAGTAACTCGTATTTTTTTTTCATTAGCTCCACACAGGAGGCACCGAGGAAAACAATTTTCCTAGGGGCCTATGTCATCTTTGAAGATGCTGTGTGGAGGGTTTTTTAAGGGAAAGGAAGGAGAAGAAGATATGGGAAGGGAAAAGGTATGAGGGGTGGGTAGGAATCTGGGGGTCAGTGTGGCCAGGAGTGACGGACGTATTAATCTATTCGTCACACTGTGGTGCAAGGCGAAGGGTCGGGAGAATCCGGCTGGAGAGGTCAAAAGGCCTCCCTCAATCAGTCTCCTCCGATCCAGCCTGCCACGCAGTGGTTGGGCAAACGTATCCGCCACCAAGACCTAGACAAACCTCATCCCATGAACCCGGGCACTCCTGCTAAGTCACCAAACGTAGCGAACCACTTGGGGTGACCTGTGGCAGGGGTGTTGGTTGTCCAATAAATGATTCCCGGGGCGGCAGTACCCATTGCCGCCTCCCAAATTGAAAATGTATGTGCTAAGTAGCTAAATACTGTGCTTGTGTTAAGACACCAACTCTTAAAAGTAGTTATCCACCTCCAGAGATGACGGCGTGTTTTGGTGCATAATCCTCGTTCAGAGATTAAAACTTGCAAATTTAATGTCATCGTGTACAAACATCAAAATAATATGACAAACGGATAGTCATTTATGTTCTATATGTAAGTAGTTTTAACAACTAATAAATAGTAATTTGTGTTTTAAGTAGGTAACTAATCCATTTAACACATGACAGGCAAGATATGTTGAATTGTCTCGAAATGCTAATTTAATGCAAAATTTAACAAAGAAGCCACAGAATCACCCTTCTGTTTCATTATAATATCTGATAAAATCTGATCTCATGTGTTTCTTCAAAATTATTAACTGTTTAATCGACTCGCCGACATTACTACAACTCATCACATTTAATATACCTTCTCGTAAACTCAGAAATAAAGACCTGCTTTTCCTCAATCAGCACTCGACTAACTATGGTTATAACTCACCACTGTCCAGAATGTTTAGACTGGTCAACTCACGTCAAGACCTTGATTTTTTTGGTATTAGCTTAAATGATTTCTGTCGCTCTTTAAACAAATGAAGATATGTCATATTCACCCTAATTTTTGCAAGGTCTTGACGTGACTTGACACTTATTTTTTCTTCTATTTTCACTGTTTGTCTTTGCTTTCATGTACCATCCGAATCCTTACATTGTTCATTTCTATACTTCGTGATACTTTGTTTTAAATTGGACGTAAGTCCGTAAATAAATAAATAAATAAATATTTTTTATCATACCGAGGTAACCATCAATAACATCTGTCATTAAATAAATATGTAAATGTGTACATTAGTTACCTCCTGCAATCCAAATAGAAAAGCGAATCCACGTCATAACATCGAGACTCAGCATCAGGTAAATATTGATGAGAATACTAACTCCAGGCAGCCATGGAACAAAGGGAACCTGCAAGCGTATTAATTTAATGAGTAATAATTATAAATGTAAATGAATGTTATTTTATTTTATTTATTTATTTATAAGTATATGTTACATAATTAATACATTTACTTGAGAAGATACATTAGGTCACCATACTAGGCAGCTGCCTGTATCATGGTGACCAACGGAGGATAGTTATTTTGAAATGAAGTCTAGTAAGTGTAAACATATTTAAGTAAAATTAGAAAATTGCTAGAAATGTTTCCAATAACTCACAAATTGCCAAAGTTGCCTCGAAAATAAACACAAATAAATAAGGTAGCTGTTATGTATGTACATAAATACACATACATACATACATGCACATTGCAAACATACATACATATATATGTACTTTCTTAGAATAATAAGCGGAAGTAAATTATAAGTGTAAGTAAATTATAGGTGTAAGTAAATTATAAGTAAATTATTATAAGTGTAGACAAGTTATAAAAGTGTGTGTAAATTATAAATGAGAGTAAATTATAAGTGTGGGTCAATAACAAGGAAGACTCACAGCAAAGGAAAGTTTCTTGTCCGACACGGGCTGGCGGGAGATAATAAACAGAGTACTGAAGACTAAAAATGCAGACAATGTTGTCAGGAATAGGGCAGTAACTTTCAGTTCCAGCAGATCTGAGCCGTATTCCTTGACACAGCCGGCCAACGCAAAGCACCATAAACCTGGAACAAAGTTAATTACCTTTGATTAGATTACAAATTAATTATATACCGATGTACTAAATAAAGGTTACAATGGAGTTCTGCCAGTTCACCAGTCCTTTACCAGTTCATTCAGTTCTCCGTTAATAGAATTCCCTTCACACCTCTACATCTTCTTCAGCCTTTCTATCTCTCCAACTTCTCAAATATACAAACTGAAATTCATTCATATTCTTGGTAAATATTTTCATAGATGAATATGTATGTACTTACAATATACAGTAACCATCCACGTAACCAGATTGGAGCTGAGTTTGGTGGGGTACTGATGTTTGTTACGGTTGTAAAGTTGACCAAGCAAAATGGTGGGAGTCACACACACATCATCTTCTTCCTTCTTGTTGCTGGTAGACAAATTATATCTGAAATAAAATAATGAAAAGTGTTCAGTATGAGTCAAATCAACGAAGGGAAGAAGAGAGCGGAGATGGTCATATGAACATTTCCTACGAGACTTGTTGCTAAGTTCAGGGACGCAGGGGAGAATTTCAAATTGACACGCCCATTCATCGCAGTAAACTTGCCAAGTGTTAGTCAAATTACCAGTAGATGGTGCTAATTAAAAATTAAAAATAATTTAATCTTTGAATAAAACTGGTTGGTTATAATTGATAATGCCGTCGGTAGGTACTATTTTATATCCTATGGGTGGGTACTTAATGCCGTCGGTAGGTACTATTTTATATCCTATGGGTGGGTACTTGCCGTAGGTAGGTACTTAAATGTTTTTTTCTAATATTTTTCATCATGAAATTCAAATTATTCTAAAACAAAAGATGTTTGATATTTAGAGAAAAAAATGTGTTCTATTATAAAAACCTAGCCACGTTGTGATCAATATATTTGGATATAAATTAATGAAAAATATTAAAAAATATAATCAAATAATAAATATCAAAACATGTTTAATTTTGCAAAAAGCGAGTACCAGAGAAAATCTCTACCAGCTTAAGGAAAACACAAGGTGCCTAAAAAACGCCACTGGTTGTGAAGTGTTACATAGGAAATAAATAATTAACAATAGCTAGCAGTTAAAAACCCGCTCCGCAGGTTTTTGCTGCTAGGCCCTGCGGGCGGCTTTTAGTTCCCCTCTCCGCTCCAGAGTTCCCCTCCTCCCCCTCCCCTCCACACCCTTCTGAGTTCCCCTTTTCCCCCCTCCCCCCTCCTCCACCCCCTCACACTCCCCTCCCCACTCCACCCTCCCGCTCCCCCTCCCCACTCTTCCCTACAAATTCTCAAATTTTAATCGCAATCGGATGAACGGTTTAGCAATGCATAATTTCATGATGCCAGAGCTCACAATAGAGAACTCCAGTCCAATTTTTTTATTTTTTTTTAATGAATAAAGACCTTCAAACTTAAATAACTGCATTTTTATTTTTATTTTTATAGTTAGTTTTAATAGTTAAAATAATTGTCAAAGTTTTAATTTTTAAAGACTCCCAGAAACGCACCGTATCTATGGTGGTCTTCACCAACCGATAGTTTTTTTACTTTTTAAGTTGTCATTTTGAATCAGTGATGTTATGTCGAGGGAAATTTCCCTAGATCTAGGGGAGAAAAATATTTTTTAGGGATAAGGGAAATCAGGACAAAATCTAGGGAAATTTCGAACTCTGGCAAAATTTTTATTACATATGACAATATTACTGGTATTATTTATATAAATATATATACGTATATATATTTTTTGGAATTCCTATGAATCTTAATTATTGTTCATGTACTTACATGCAATGTTATTTTTAACACTGACAACTCAAAATGATATTAGGGAACGTACCCATACTACGTGACACGTTCGGGGGGAGGGGGGGGGGGGGGGTCTTCAAAATACCACTCTTGGTACAAATGAGCGGCGGGTTGCTTATGATTTTTATTTTGCAAAGTGTTTTTTTTTTATTTGGAATTCAGTTTCTAATTCAGTGGTGAGTGTATTCGTACTTTTAAATTTTTGTTTGGTGTTTTATTTGGAAAATCACGGTATTATTAGTATATTTACCAAGTTCCGATATCTTTCCAATTAATTATCATATAACAGGATTAGTGTTACACAATCGGGTGGCTACGTAGGTAATTGCGTAAATGTGAAATTCTAGGGAAATTTCACTTCGAAATCTAGGGAAATGATTTTTTTGGGCAGAACATCCCTGTTTGAATTAAGAACCAGTGATGCCAACTTAGCAACTCTATAGCTAGATCTAGCTATTATTTGATGTCAGACAGCTACATTTTAATGAAACTTGTAGCTAAACTTTTTAGCTACTTTTTATAGCAACTTTTCGTCATTGTTTGATATTTCGATTTCGTCATGAGAGAACATAAAACGCTACGTCGTGTAGTTAAAAGTAAAAAACAAACGCGACTCTATGGTCATAGACGCTATGGTATAAGTGGCGTTAGCCGGAAAATCCCCGTTTCCTGCTGCACTAGCTCTCCCTTTTTGGAGTACAGTGCCACAATCTTTGATATTTCTATGACATATTTGTTCACAACTAGCGACACCACCACCGGAACAGATAACTTTGTGGCACTGTAATATTGTTCTGTGCGCTAGCTAGCTAGTAGCTACGGCAGACAGAATACTACCAAAATAGTACGCACTACTCTTATTCTACCTTGTGTTGTTTTGTTTTATCCAAATAAAACCTGGAAATAAAACGATTGTCAGAATTTAGAAGATTGGGGGGGGGGGTTAAAAATTGCAAAAAGTTGGTTACGTAGTATGGGTACGTTCCCTTATCTACTTACTGTAACGTTTAGCTACTACTAGCAACTTTTTGGGGTAAAAAAAACTGGCAATCTAGCAACGTTTGTAAGATGTCTAGCAATTTAGCATAGCTAACTGTTGGCAACACTGTGAAGAACCCAGAAGAATCATGGCGGAATGCTTTGTAATGACTTTTAGGTGTGAGGTGTGTTTTTTATTCAAGATTAACTGCTTTTAATATAGAAAAACATTGGTAAAATGTCCACATTTCACCGCTACTGTTATTGTATTTAATCAAAGTGCAATATAAAAACAATAAATCATCTCTTTCATTGCAAATACATGTGACGTCGTGTTTTGTGTCAGGCGTTACTTTGTAGGTGCATTGTTTTATGTATAATACATACAGAAACACTGGTATTTATAATACACTGATCATGACGAGTGTGTAACAACTTGTATAAAAATCCCTACACTAAAAACAATTTGAAAATACATAACCAAATGTCAAAACATGACATGACTTTAACCTCAAATAGACAAAATTTATTGCAGATTGTCCGCAAATATAGCCCTTTTCGTAAATTGTTGAGGGCCTAAATTATGTTTCAATAAACACAATAACTATTATTTATCTAAATCTCTATAAACAGTATGGAAATAAACCAAAAACACGAAATGTTGAATTGCATAGGTACGTGTGCACTTCCAAGTCATTTCAAATGTCAATACAATACAATACACACTATCACCAGGTGACAGGTTAACAGTGACGTCACCATTAACCATTTCAGTAATGCCAACTTAACGCTGTGTTTTGAGAAGAGGTTTAAAAATGCACTTTTTAATAATTTTTTAAAAACTCTGCGTTTAATATTATGAAATAAAACTTATATATTCAGAATCAGCGTTTCTTGGTCTATATGGACATATTTTTTTAAAGCCATAATATTTTTCACTGGAGTTCCTTATTGTACACAGAAACCATCGCGGGCATGCGCACATCAAATCCCCAAAGTTTCATCGCAATCGGATGAATGGTTTAGCAACGCATAGCGGACATACATATATGCATACAGAAATATTTTGATTTTTATATATATGTACATAGATATTTCACAAGTCAGGTGATGTGCACTAGATAATAAAAATGTGTTTTAACGTTTATTTAATTTTTTTATGTAATTTTGACGAGAGGCATCTAGCGGAATTAAAAGAAACAATGAAATCAGCATGGTGTATCGACCCTTTGGAATAACAATGTTCCATCTGACAAATGGATGCTATGCAATTGTGATCGCTAAAGTCCCATTATCGCATAACATTGCTGAATCTTTTTCTCGAAAAGATTCTGCTGCAACAAGAAACATGTGGCAGAAAAGGGAGCGATTTATCATTAAAAAAATACAATTAAAATACTTTCACGTGGAAAGTAATGCTTTTTTTGGGAAAGGAAGATATGAGGGGTAGAGGAAGGAAAAAGGTATGAGGGGTAGGTAGGAATCTGGGAGTCAAAGTGCCCAGGAGTGACGAACGTATGAATTTAATCCTCCCACTGCGGTACAAGGCGATGGGTCGAGAGAGTCCGGCTGGGGAAGTCAAAAGGTCTCCCTCAACCCTCTCTCGGTCCGCTACGCTGGGTGGCCAAAGACATCCACCACCAAGACCTAGACAAACCTCACCCCATGAACCCGGGTACCCCTGCCATGGTGACCTATGGTAGGGGTGTTGGAAATCCAATAAATGGTTCCCTGGGCGATGGTACCTATACCCGCCTCCCAAATTGATACGCAAAAGAGGTGCGCTAATCATAAGGTGCGGTAATTGCCCTGCTCCGTGATCAACCTATGACTATGTTAATCGAGAGCTTGCTGTTGAAACGATCTTTCCAATAAAAAATAAATGGTGGTAATCGGACTATTCAATATTTTTCTCTAGCTAAATGAATGAGACATCATTATTTAAGGAAATTTTATTGGGACATTTCTCAGCACATCTAGTGATTAACAAACCTTGGGTTATGAAGTGGCAAACACTAAATAATTACCTTAGAAGCAAAACACAAGAGGCCACCATAGAATAGGCGAGAAGAGTTCCAATAGACATCATATTCACTAATTGGTCAAGTTGAAAGATGGCTGCCATAGTTCCTAGAAAAAAACAATGTATTATTTAAATATCTTATGCTTTTAAGCATAAAAAAGTGTGGTTATGTTCTTGACTAGGTAGCCTATTTTACCTGTAAATAATCCAGCTACGAGAGTGCCTACCAAAGGAGTCTGGAATTTGCTGTTGATATTTCCCATGAATTTGAACATCAGTCCGTCAGAGGCCATGGCGTAGATGATGCGGGGTAGAGGGAACATGGCTCCCAATAAGCTGAAAATATGCATCAATATTAAATTATATACTATCTATTTATTTACTTGTGTTCTCCATAAAAAGGTTATGCGCCATTGAATTACAGAAAAGATTACAAATTTGAGTTACATGTACCTAAGTATAAAAAGGTCATGGAGGCAGTTTTACTATTTTGAATGCGTACAAAAGATAGAAGTTAAACTGTCTGTAAATGACGTTTAAAATGTCGATGGTCAGTGCAGATTCGTTGAGCCCCTCTGTCTTTCGGAGCAAAAACAAGTGCTTGGGATCTTCCATGAATATACTTGTTAGGCACACACGTAAGTTAATCTCGTTGCATTAAGTATAGTTCCAGAAATTAACTTCAAAAAATGTTTCAAATCATATATAAATGGCTTCTAAGGAGTTGAAATCGAGCATTCCTGTTAACCCATTGTTAGCCAGGATATTTTGCCCATACATCGTATGAAATCTCGGAAAGAATACTTTTTAAGTAATATTTTTTACATTTATTTCGAACTATCGTTTATTTTATTTACCGAAACATATTCTTTGAACAATAAACTATCGATAAAAATAACATTACTTGTGTTTATTTGATGAATTGTTGGTTTATCGAAGATTTTGTGACCAAGCATCGACTGACTTTGACAGCTCGTTTCGCGGTAAAATGCAACCGAAAAACTCCACAGATAAATTATTTCAAAATACTCTGATCTTGCCAGGTGAATGAAACTTTTAGCGGTATCGGGAATACTGTTGGGGCAAGCGATTCTGACCTTGTTCTTGATACAGTTTCTCTATACATAAGGGTCAAAATCGACCGGTGCACGAGCGGCCGGGAACGGGTAAGAGCAAACATGGATACAGGAATGGAATATACAGGTAAAGCATAAACCTGTTTTGAATGATGTACGCAAGTTTTTATTTAGAAATGTCCACCTACCTTGAACACAGACCACACATGGCTCCCACACTCACAATGTATTTGGCCACATTCCAACCCAGCATGCCGTACACATGGGGCAGTGGAGCATTTCCATCCTTAAAGAAAACATTAAGATTATCAAGAAACACGTAATAGAAAACAATATGACTCAATCGTCCAGTTGATTAGTCAGACATCTCCGAAAAATCTAAATTTGAGTTGAGTATGCAGTTATATGTAAAAGTGAACCCTCTTTCTGGTACAATACTCAGATAACTCATTAACACTACCTAATCAATTATAAAGCACAAAAACTTGTTTTCTGGGTCACTAGTAGTATATTTCAAAATGCCATACTAATGTAGGTACCTAACTGTTATGCCTTTCGATTATAATTTTATTGCATATTTATTTATTTATTTATTAACGCCGATTATAGCGGCTTTTACAAAAGAATTACAATTATTTTACATATGAATACAGAATTCATAAAAGAGAACAATAGAAATTGTAGTATCAACGTAAAAAAGTACAATGAGTCGGTTATTATAAATACAATACAACGTATTATAAATCCCGGATATTATGTATTAAGAAATTAATACTTTAAAACTGTATTTGATTATAGTCAAACTGAGAAGCGCTGACAGACAGTTTTAATTAAGTAGTGTTTGTATGAGGTTAAACTAGCAATGTTTATAGATTCATCCAAAACATATTTATTTCCAAGTACATGCAAGCGATTCATTATGGAATTGAGTTCAGCATTAGATCCTGTATTGTTACAATGATAAGGTAATTTGAAACGAACTGATCGATTGGGTACATGGAAACATATTAGCGAAAGAAGTTCAGGGGAGTTCAACAGGTTGGTAACGATTTTAAATAAATAAAATAGGTCTGAACAAATTCTTCTTTCTTTTAATGTATCGAGTCCCAATAATTGTAACAGAGAGGGGTAATTAATGTTTTCGATGAATATTCCCAATTTAAAATTAATATAACGTAAAAATTTATGTTGGACTCGCTCAAGGGAATTCTCATGTACACTGTAGTAAGGATTCCAAAGGGTGGGGTTAAATTCTAGTTGGCTTCTAACAAGTGAAGTGTAAAGTAATTTGACAGTTTTTAAATTTTTAAAATCCTTTGAAATCCGTAAGACAAATCTTAACATTTGCATTGCTTTACTGGTTATATTATTAATATGTTTAATGAATGTTAATTTAGTGTCGAAGATTATACCAAGGTCTCTTATTATAATTAAATGTGATTATTGAGAAAGTAGGTGAACAACAATGGGTTTTTTTTTCTGTGGAATCTCATAAGTTGTCATTTTTTTACATTAAGAGTAAATTTGTTGATAAGACACCAATCATAAAAGCTATTAATATTAGATTGAAGTGTCAGACAGTCCTCGATATTATCAATAATTCTAAATATCTTCATATCATCAGCGAACATTAGAATGAGAACACGGGTGAATATGTTTGTTACGTCGTTAATGAATAAATTAAAAAGTAAAGGACCAAGATGCGAACCCTGGGGTACGCCACTAGTAGCTTCGAACATGTAGGATAAGTGATCATTAATACAGACAGTTAGCTGACGCCTAAGTAAGAACTCTTAAACCAAGATAAAAGGTTTCCATTAATGCCGAGAAAAGTTTATTAATGAGGATTTTAAGACAGACCTTATCAAACGCCTTACTGAAGTCGGTGTACATAGAATCAACTTGGTGTTTGTTGGCAAGTGCATTAGAAATGAAGTTTTCATATAAGGTAAGGTTAGTCAAAGTTGATCTGCCGGAGATAAAGCCGTGTTGACAAGTTGCGATACAAGAGTTTACAAAGAAGCTGATTTTCTTAAGAATCAATTTCTCAAAAAGTTTAGGTATAGACGATTGAATACAGATAGGCCGATAATTTTCAACAGAGGATTTATCACCACTTTTAAATACAGAAGTTAGGTAGCTAAGTTTCCATATTTGTGGAAAGTGTCCTGTAGAGAGTGACTTATTAAACAGTATATTAAGCGGAACAGATAAACTTTGGACACAATTCTTAAGTAAGATGGAAGGAATCTTATCAGGTCCCGAACTTGTTTTGGGTTCAAGTGATTTAATACAGACTATAATGTCTTCAATATCGATGTGTATTTGCGATAAGTGTAAATTTATATCCGTAGGTTTCTTTGCAATTGTTGTTATGGACTGCAGATTTATTAAATATATGTTTTGAGTATGTGTGAGTAAGATTAAGTTAGGTTAGGTTAGATTAAGTAGATTAATTTAGATTAAGCTAGACTTAGAATGTTAAGTAGATTACTAAATACATAAGGTAAATGTATTATTGCGGGGCAAGAACTCCAATAATCCATGCGCTTGATAGCTGCAAGACGAGTTGTTATCTAGCCTCCTACATAGTTAGGTAAATTGAAATACGTACATATAAAAATATATTTTATTTAATTTATTGGGGGGCTAGAATTCCAATAATCCATGTGCTTGATAGCTGCAAGACGAGTTGTTATCTAGCCTCCTACATATAAATTGAAATGCGTACATATAAAAAGATATTTTATTTAATTTATTGGGGGGCTAGAATAATGATAATCAATGCGCTTGATAGCTGCAAGACGAGTTGTTATCTAACCTCCTACATAGTTAAGTAAATTCTAAAGTAAAATCCATGCTAATTTGTACAGCGCTCTTGAGGCGATTTTTCGCAAAAACAGCGCTATATAAGTTGTCCAAATTTATTATTATTATTAATAATTTACAATAAAAAAATATTTAAAAAAATTTTGGAGCAGTTGGAACTCTTGTGCGGGATTCACATAACAATAATTTACAATAAAAAAATATTTAAAAAAAATTTGAGCAGCTGGAACTCTTGTACGGGATTCACAAAAACAATAGTTTACAATAAAAAACATTTAAAAAAAAATAATAAAAACATTTTGGAGCAGTTGGGACTCTTGTGCAGTATTCACATAATAATTTACAATAAAAAAATATTTTAAAAAAATTTTAGCAGTTGGTACTGTTGTGCGATATTCACTTATCAATACATAATTTACAATAAAAAATATTTAGAATAAAAAAAAATATATTATAGTTGGGACTCTTGTGCTCATAAATTATTGTTATGTGTATTCGCATAACAATAATTTACAATAAAATAAATATTTTAAAAAAAAATTTGGAGCAGTTGGTACTCTTGTGCGGTATTCACTTAACAATAATTTAGAATAAAAAAATAAAAAACAAAAATTTCGGAGCAGTTGGGACACTTCTGCGGTATTCACAATATATGAATGGCTTACCCCATCACCACCTCACGGTTCTAATACAAAAATGTCATAGAATATACAAACACTTCACGCCTCACCACCTCATACATTTGTCCCAAACTACGCGTGACATGACATGTAGTTTAATACATCAACCACCTCACACCTCACCTCATATTTGTCCCATACGTGACAACGTGATATGACATATAGTCCAATACACCAACCACCTCACGCCTCACCTCATATTTGTCCCGTACATGACATGAATGTAGTCCAACAAAACAAACCACCTCACACCTCATATTTGTCCCTCCTTCATATTTGTCCCCCCTTCATATTTGTAGTAATACAAAGAAAAAGAGTTGGTACAAATACATATTGTGAGGTGGGGGGACATTTTACGTGTTTGTATGGGACATTTGAGGTGCCTCTTGTATGAGGTACTCAACACTACCCAATTGGGGTAAGTGGGAGGAGGGTCACCAATGTGCCGGACTGACCAAGTATCACTGGCGTCTGGTACGTCGGTGTCCGCAGCTCTCCTCGCAGCGTAGGATTGTGAGCAGTAAAAATGTGCACTATGGAATAGTAGTAATGAGGAACCGACTTGAGAAGAATTTGATGCCAATTTTGATTAATGTCGACAAATAAATCTAAAGTGGTTGGGCTTAAAACGCTTGCAACAGATTTTGCGTATTCCGGTCCAATTTCTTCATTCGTATCAATAAATTGATAATTCATTCTTTGTGTTTCTTGGGAAATTAAAAATAAAATAATAATTTAATTAATAAAATAGTAGCACCATGTACGAGGGTGGTCCGATAAGTACTTAGCCTACAAAAGAAAAACGAAAATTTTGGAATTTTTATTTTCTTATTTCTCAACGTAATCTCCTTTTAGCTCGATACACTTGACCCAGCGATGCTCCAATTTCTTTAACCCGTCTGAAAAATACGTTTTCTCGAGGTCTGCAAAGTAGGCCTCCGTGGCGGCGATGACCTCCTCATTCGACTCAAATTTCTGCCCAGCGAGTGATTTTTTCAAGTTTGGAAACAAAAAGAAATTTAACGGGGCCAAATCTGGAGAATACAGTGAATAGGGCAGCAGTTCGTAGCCCAATTCGACCAATTTGGCCGTGGCGAGGGTGGAGGTGTGAGCCGGTGCATGCGGTGGTAGAGCACTAGAGGTGGTCGAATCGGCCCAATAATTCGACAGAGTACAGCCCTGTGATCGTTTTGCCCTTCTCCAGGTAGTCGATGAAGATCACACCTTGTATCCCACTACCCCTCCACCTAATTAAATTTGTACTTGTATAGAATTTAGAATAAGTTTGCTAGTGAATGACACGGATATGTCGAAACCGGTAGCAGAAAATTTAAAATTTAAACTAACAAAGCATATGGAAAATTAAAACCCTTCAAAACAGATAATTCATTCATTCTCAAACAATTTATCAACAATGTTATATTCTCACCTGCAAATAATACGGGAGCATCAAAGTTAGGACTGAAGAAACTCCAAAGTAAGCCAGGAAGATGATTAGCAGAGAGGCGACCACGGCAATGGGGATGGACTTCTGGGGATTCTTGGCCTCTTCGCCAGCCGTTGCTACACAATCAAAGCCGATGAAGCCATAGAAACAAGCCGCAGCTCCGCGGATGATGCCGGCCACTCCGTATGGGGCAAAGCCTCCGTCTCCAAATCCCTTGGGGACTTCTTCCTTTGTTAGGCGCCAGTTTTTGGTATCAGCTGAGGCATAAAAAAAACCAAGTTGAGTAAACAGATTTTCATTTACCAACAATAATTTTCATTTTTAATGAAATAAGCTGTACACAAATTGAAATGAGCCTAGGATTGGCGTTTAACGGGGCTCAGTCAAATGTTAAAAGAAAGTGGGGTTAATTGTTGATTTTTTTTAACTTGGTGGCCCTGAAGAAAAAACATTCCTCAGGGTATATGTCATCGTTCGGGATGCTGTGTGGAGGGTCTTTTTAGGGAAAGGAAGGAAAAGAAGTTCTAGGAAGGAAAACGGTGTGAGGGGTGGGTAGAAATCTGGGGCCAATGGGTCCAGGAGTGACGGACGTATGAATCCATCGGGTCGAGAGTCAGGGTGGAGAGGTCTAGGTTAAGTCTCCCTCAACCAGTCTCTCCCAATCCGGCCCGCCATGCAGTATGTGGGCAAACACATTCCCCACCAAGAACAAGACAAACCTCACCCTGTGAACCCGGACACCCCTGCTATGTTACCAAACGTAGCACACAAGATTGATTTGACAATGTTGTATTTGAATATAGGTGAAACAACTAGTCTTTAGCAGAATACATGTGTTATATATTTGGAAAATTCTTGGCAAAACAATGACTTACCCTTCAATGATCCAGAAATGATGACAAAGAGAACCACACACAAGTTGACAACGGTGAAGATATTGTTGAAAAGAGAAGATTCCTTGGCTCCAAAAGCCAAAGCCACTGAAACAAAACCAAGTTACAATTAACACCATGTTTCATTGATAAGTAAAAAATAATAATATAAGCAACTAATTAACTGACCCTCAATCCGTTCTGCAGGGGGACGGACCGCCAAACAACTCGGTCTTGGCGCACACTCTTTGCCTCATTCACATTCATACATCGTCATATACATACTCTTCTATTATTCTCCGGCATCTCCGACTTCTTCTATCATTCACATTTGCATCATATATTCTTCCTACACTTCTTTCTTTGTTCATTCGTTCTACATGCCCAAACCATCTGAGAGTCCCTTTCTTAATCTTACTCATCATGCTTACATCAGCCTTGCATTCTTTGCGGATCCCCACATTTCTCACACTCAGGGATCTCATTTCTACAGCATTCAGCCTACTTTCATCCTTCCTCTGCCATCCCGTGCCTCAATGCCATATATCAGGGTACCAGCACTCCATTATGGACTGTTAGCTTTGCTTCTTTGGACAGTTTTTTGTTAGCGTCAACGGCATTCAGTCCTCCATTAATGTAGTTACCTGCATTTACCCTTCTTTCAATATCTCTATCAGCCTTCCCATCTCTCGTAAACATACTTCCCAGAAACACAAACTCATCCAAGTATTCATCATGCACAACTATATTGCACAGCGCTTTCGTCTTTCTCTTTCAATTGATGAATTTTTAATTTGAGAAATATGTTACCTGAGAACACCATAGTGATGGTGAAAGCGAAGAAATCAGGATAAGGAGACATGTAGGAGAGCTCCATGGGCATGGTGGCCTGCAAGTGCGATGACATGGTGTTGTTGAGCAGAGAGTCCAGATATTGGCTGAGACCTCGCACCACACTTGCCGAACCTGCATACAAATACATACATTATAACATTACGTCTATGTATATAAAACTCAAAATATGCTTTTATGTATATGAGATGTCTATGCGCTGCTAAACCATTCATCCGATTGCGATGAAACTTTGGGGATTTGATGTGCGCATGCCCGCGATGGTTTCTATGTATACTGGTGAGCTCTGGCATTATAAAATTTATATTAAAAAAATTGCAATAGGTGGCATGCGAGCTGTTTAAAAACTGAATGTATGGAATGTGGGAGGGGGGAGGGGAACACGGGAGAGGGGTTCGCGGGACGGGGGAGGTGGGAGAGGAGAGTCGAAGAGGAAAGGCGGAGTGGGAACATGTGGTGGGAAGAGAAACAATTTCTTTATTAAGTGGCATAGCTGCGCCGGAAACTCGCTAGCCAATATTAAAATGTGATGATGCGTGACTAGGTAATCGGTTTCCAGCATTACTTGGTGCAGCAGAGATATACTACTATGGTAAGTGTTATTGTATAGTAAAGTTATATTATCTTTATATCAAAATGAATGTTTCTTTGTTTCTCCTGTTTGGTAAAGATGCCACGAATATTCGGTTACTATTCAATATTTGGCTACTTTTTTTACTATTCGGTATTTGGCCAAAAAAACACAATAAATAAAAAAAAGTACACACAATTTTTTATTTATTTTAATAACAAATCAGCATATTTAATACTTAAAATTTATCAGTATTAAGTTATGATGAATTAAAACAATTTTTTCAGCATTTGTTGATTAGCAAACGATTGCGCTTTTGCTCATAAATTATACCTGCTTTCGAAAATAGCCGCTCACCATATTATACACTGCTACCGGGAGACGATAGATAAATCTTAGCAAATTCTGTTTGGCTTGGATACTGTACGGGTCTGCTGTCCGATCGAGGCGAACAGTTTTCACGTAAAAGTCAATTTCATTTGTGAAATGTAATTGATTTTTACATGAAAACTGTTTACGAAATGTACCAAGTGCCGCCGAATATTCGCCGCTTCGGCCGAGAGTCTAGCCGAATATTCGGTATTTGGCAAAATCAGTATTCGTGGCATCTCTACCGTATGGGAAATTTTGGTGTTTTGTGATGCGCACGCCCGCAAAGATTTCTGTATATAATGGTGAGCTCTGGCATAATGAAATCTGTATAAAAATTTTACAGATAGGTGGCGTGCGAGTTGCTTGAAATGTCCGGAACATTGGCTAAAGAAGGAGATAGCGCAATGATATAATACCCCAAAAATAAATAACGATAATACTTTTGACAGTGAAAATCTAAAATCATATCATAGTAGGTAATGTTTTGCTGCAGTAAACAAATAAATAAATAAAATATGAAAATGAGTTTAATCAAAAAAATTGCCAACGTAAAATGTTCTGTCAGTCCCCTGGAACCTTTAATCCGGTTACATCAACACAAGTCGTCACCTCATTTGGATACGGTTCTGACATTTTTTTTAAAATGACTTTAATGCCAAAGTATTTCTTTCGCTCATTTCTATACCCAAAATAATTTTCAGAACCATCTGTGTTGTATTTTCGTAGATTGCATGACAAAGTTCTAACATCAAGCATTTTAAATAATCATTTATTTTATAAGGTCCTAACATCACTTATCCTCTCTATTTCGTTTGTATCTGACAGTTGATTGTTATTAGGAGCCGCATTATTATCCGTCACTTTGGTTGGACGGGGTTCTAACTTCACGTTACCATTTTTCTAAGGATTCAAAGTTTATTTCTATTTAACAATTCTTCTGATTTTTCTGTCTCCAAATTTTCGATTGAGTTACGCTAATATTGTCTTCATTTAATTAAATATTACAATTTGAGGTTTTACTCATAAAGTTAAAAATAAATATTCATCCTAGACTTGCAGAAAAGTTAATAGATATCGCATATTAAAAAAAAAACGATAAAAATGTATCCAGACACTATCTAGATAGCATTTAGTTCGGGTTTGAATCTTGCAATCGTATATAAAGGTAGCAGCCAATAATATGTGCGTTAAGAAAATGAAGACGATGTTGGTATTTTCGTTATTTGTTTTTGGGGTCCGAACTGACAACGCTATCCGAAACGTTGGCTAAAGAAGGAGGTAGCGCAACACGGCATTACACCCCAAAAACAAATAACGAAAATGCTTTTGGCTGTAAAAATCTTAAAACGTATCTGACTATGTTGGTAGTTCTTAATCGAAGTATGATACAGTTAAAAGTGACCGAATTGGATATAGACACCTTAGCTCAATTGGTAGAGCATTTGGCGTGTAAGGAGAAGGTCCTGGGTTCGAGTCCCAGAGGTGCCAATATCTTTATCTGATTTTTCTGTTTCCAGATTTTCGATTGAGTTTCGCTAATATTGTCTTCATTTTCAAAGTATTTTAGTTTAATGGAAAATATTTAAACGGGACGTGGCTTCGCTTGGAATTGCATTAGGGGAATGTAATTAGAACCTTGTGCAATGAATTATTATGCCCTAGCCGGGGTTGCATGTTTAGGTATGTTATAAAATGGTAAGTTTACGTCCTATTTAAATATTTTTCTTTAAAATACGTTCAATTAAAATACTTTTCATAAGATTCAACCTCAAAATCGGAAATTGTGGTAAATAGATAACGAGAAATGGTCTTTGCAAACTTTGACACCTCGTATCATATAACAAGGTGTGGTGAAGTTCAATGAAAATCAATGTTTACATAATGTTACTTGAACAACAGCAATGTTTGAAAGTATTTCAGAGTTGATATTATCAGAACACTTACCGATGACATACTCCAATATGAGATTCCAGCCGATAATAAATGCAATAAACTCCCCCACACAGACGTAGCTATAGATGTAAGCCGAGCCCGCTTTGGGAACTCGAGCCCCAAACTCCGCATAGCAGAGTCCTGGAACAAACATGAAACAATTAAATTATAGTTAGTACTCATCGCTGCAAGGAATAGCAAATCCAATATATGTGACCTAACCACTCAGATATTTTGCGATTATGCAAGTTTTTTTGTCTTAAACGAACTGTCAGATTTATAAAACTTTGTGTTATTTCCGCTTCGCAATTAAAGCTTTATAAATGAAACATTTCTGAAAGTAGCCGAAAACTAAAAACTGTTTTTGAAAAATTATGAAATAAGCTTCCAAATTGTTATATTACAAATAAATATTAACATTTGTAAATATTAAACTTTAGAATGCAAACATAAAAAAATTGTAAAAATGACTCACGTTTGTTTGTGTTTGAAAAAAATGACTTACATCCCGTTGATGTTTTTATGACAAAACGGTACTAAAATCATGGATTATGTAAAAAAAAAAAAAAAAAACACATTCTATTGTATAAATGTATTATAAACAATTTTGTCACCTCACTTTTATACCATTTCATACAACAATATTTAATAAAAAATTAACAATATCTAACAGCATGTAGGCGATTTGGCGGGTGAAAACTGTTACTACAAAATAAGTATTTTTTATGTTCTTCTATGGACAACTTTGAATAGAAATGTGAAGCTTTATTCAATATGGATCTTCTACTCTTTGTTTTAGGGTTTTCACTAGAACAATAACAGCTTTCATAAAAAAAAAATTATAGATTAACATATTTAAATCTTACTTCTTAGTATTTTATATTTTTATATAGTTATATTTTAGTATTTTATATAGTTATAAGTTTATATTTTAGTATCTTATTTTTTATATATATTTTATATA
Organism: Limnephilus rhombicus; assembly: GCA_929108145.2. NCBI lineage: Eukaryota > Metazoa > Arthropoda > Insecta > Trichoptera > Limnephilidae > Limnephilus > Limnephilus rhombicus. The sequence goes on from OV815282.1 coordinate 1,443,643, forward strand.
GTATTTTATTTTTAACTTCTTTAAAACATTTTCTTTTTATAATCCTTTATATATTTATATATGTGTGTTTGTATGTATTTATATGTATTTGTGTATGTATGTGCATGTGTATTTGTATGTGCATACGTATACATATATCTTGTTATATTTTACCTTAAATATTTTTATCTTTTTTCTTTCTCTTGTTTCTAATATCTTATAATTTCTATTGATGTATTTCAAACCTATATTTCAAACCTATATTTTGTTCTAGTTCATACACTGTATAACTTATATCATGTATGATTACCTTAACACGGGCATTAGCCTAGTATGGTAATCAAGAAAAAAACATAAAAGTGTATTTTCAAAAATTATATGAAATAAAAAAATAAAAAAATAAAAAATAATAAAAAAAACAGAGTTATAAGGATTTCTGTGGGAACACGCTTATTGTACTTGACTGCTATTGTTATATTGTCGTGTAAACACACTTACGGGTCGGAGTGGTGAAGCCCCTAATTTATAATACATTTCCCTTCTACACTTTAAGTTTTAACCCCCCAGGCCTCGGGCCAATTTCGTCAGAAGGTTAAAATATTTCCGTTTTGCAATTAAATCCAAATAAATGAAATATTTCTGAATGCATCCGAAAACTAAAAGCTGTTTTCGAAAGGTGATGAAATAGGCTTTCAAATTTTATAATTCGAAATAAACATACATTTTATGAAATATAAAAACTTTGAATGCAAACATAAAAAAGTTTTAAAAATGGTAAACCTTACGTTTTTTCACTAAAATTACTGATAATGAAAGAAAAAAAAACACACACACACACATTTTATTAGGCAAATGTATTATAAACCTTATTATCAACTCACTTTTTTGTCATTTTATATAAAAATCTTTACATGGTATAAAATGAAGTCGCTCACGCTGTCTGTGCGCTTAGATCTTTTAAACCATGCAACGGATTTTCATGCGGTTTTCACCAATAGACAGTGTGATTCAAGAGGAATGTTTTTAGGTATATAATTTGTCAAGGTTTTGTGTAAATTAGTTGAAATATATAATATATCTGGCCAAGCGGCAACGGGCAGCAAGGATTTGATTTAACAGATGGCGTTAGTTATAAAGGTTGGGTAATGGCATGGCGGGCGTTGTGTTTCATTAGCCACAGCAACGGGTGGCCAGGTCTGCTAGTAATTAATAAAAAAATTCTCAAAGTTAATTTTTTTTTTCAAATTGCTGTTGTAAACTTTGGATTCATAGGTGTACATTATAATATGTAGATTTTAAAATAAGTGTGGTATTTTCTCTTTCTAACACCATTTAGATCATATTTCTAACCATGATAGTGAGGGAGACACAACGATATCTATGAGACCTATATGAGTTGTTCTGAAAAGCAAACAAATTGCCTGAATGGTTAAGCTCTTACAAAATATTATCTATAGATACATTTGCCAAACTGAAATGGTAATTTTATGTAAAGTATACCTCTGAAAATTATTAAAAACACATTTTATTCTGTTATTTAAGATGTTATAGGTATGAAAAAATTCAAAAGAGAAAATTTAACAAAAAAGACAATGTTTTTATTGCTACTTTAAACGTTTGTCGAGAGATTTTTGCTCTATTGTAAATAAGTCAAGCTTTGTAAAATATTTTCGCTTTATTGTGTATTGCTCCCTCTAACATTCATATTTACTTAGGGGTCGTCCATTATTTACACGAGGCTCGAAAGGGGGGGGGAGGATTCAGAAAAAATCACGAAATATCACCAGGGGGGGGGTATAATGAGATATCGCGTGTATTTATTTTTCGTGATAATATTCTGAAAATTTCAAAATACTTTGTACTAAAAAAATACTCATGATTTTGGGGGGGGGGTTAGTCTAAAACCTCACCACGGGGGAGGGGAGGTTAAAAAGTTGCTAAAAAACATCACGTGATTAATGGACGACCCCTTATCTTCCTTTCAAACCATCTTCTTCTTTTTGAATGCTTACTTCGGAGCCTTAACCACTCCGACCCATAAGCGTGTTTGCACGACAATATAACGATAGCAGTCCAGTACAATAAGCGTGTTTTCACGCTAACGCGTGTTTCCACAGAAATCATTAGAACTCTGTTATTCTTCTAGTGACAACCCTAAAACAAAAAGTAGGACATCCATATTGAATCAAGCTTCACATTTCTATTCAAAGTTGTCCATAGAAGTACATAAAAAAGATTTATTTTGTAGAAATAGTTTTCACCCGCCAAATCGCCTACGTGCCATTAGACATTGTTAATTTTTTATTAAATATTATTGTATGAAATGGTAAAAAAGTGAAGTGACAAAATTGTTTATTATACATTTAAACATTAGAATAAGTGTATTTTTTTTTACATAATCTGTGATTTTAGTACCGTTTGCACATAAAAACATCGCGCAAGTCATTTTTACAAATGTTAAAATTTAGTTGTAATATAACAATTTGAAAGCTTCTTTCATAACTTTCAAAGAGTTTTTAGTATTCGGCTACGTTCAGAAATGTTTAATTTGTATAGCTTTAATTGCGAAGCGGAAATAATACAAAGTTTTTATAAATCTGACAATTCCCTTAAGACAAAAACTTGTACAATCGCAAAATACCTGAATGGTTAATATCTAACTAACCATCACAGCTTTTCTCCACAGGGGTAAGCAGAGAGGATAGACTGCCACACAACTCTCTTTCAGCACCCTTTCCTTGCTTCGTTCACATTCTTGCAACGCCCCGTACATGACTGTTTACAACAGCATTTATCTCGAGAGGATGGGTCTCTGCAGCCTTAGTTCTAGAAGGGATGTCGCATTACTGCTGATGGCTTATAAACTGCTGAACTGTTTATTATCAATACCAGACATTCTGGGTGAAATAAGAATCTACGTCCAGATAATTATCACGCGAGGCCGCCAACACAGGTTTCTGATTCTTCTCAGATGCAGGTGACCAATGGTGATGCCCCTAGGAAGAGTTTTTTTTTTGAATTAGGCAATTCACCCTGAAAAGAGTGCTTTGTGCCGAAAGAGTTAGAAAGATAGTTATAATTTGAAGGATAATCTATAAGAGAATAGGACAATCAAATATTGAAATCATTCAAGTCCATAAACTTAAATAAAACTGAAAAAGCGCGAGAATTGTTGAGAGACAGCAAATACGGAATACTGAGGGGAGAATGAATGGTGGGTGATTTTAATGAGCAAATGATATATGCTTTTGAAGGAAGAATGATTTTTACAATTAAAAAAGACATGGTCAAGAGTCTCCTCCTCCACACCGCACTGGCAGACTGGACTATCGAGGACTCGAATTTTAAACACATGCGCTGCGGTAGAGCAGTGACCAATTCTCGTTCTCAATATGCATGCAGGAAATAAATCTTTTTGATTTTCTTTGCCGTGGAACCAAGGTTTACTTGGAATATGATTTTGGATTCCAGCTTAGAAAGATCCAGTTCGAGTTTTCGTATCTAACCAATTTTCTTCCCAGGAACGAGACATGTTAGATTTAAGAACAGAGAAGACATCAGAGATAGGAATATTAAAATCTAAAGGAATAGAACCAGAGATTGTTCCAAGTTTCGCGAGGGAATTGGCTTTCTCATTACCCTCAATTCCTAGATGACAAGGGAACCAAACCAATATTGTCTCAAACTTTGATTAGTTTAGAGAATCGAGGATGTATTTAATGTTACAAATAAGGTAGTCTTCTGGATATCGAACGATATTAGAGGATATTTTTAATACTGCACGTAGAGAGTCAGTGCACAGAAAGGCTCGACGAATATTGAGGAGCTGGATTTGTATTAAAGCTTGTTCAATAGCGAGCATTCTAAATATAGATATTTCTTTAGGCAATTTATACGACAGATTTATATTGAATTCAGGAATATATATCAACGCGCCACAATCTCTAGGAAGACTTACTAGGTTAATTAACTGGCTCGCAGGAATTGTGGATATTTTCCATTTAGTATCATTTAACTTTTAATAATATGTACCTGCGTTTAACCTTTTCGCCCTACGCGTAACCTTATACATTTATTATGCTAGCTACATTTTTTTGTACGTAATTTTCTTTAGCGCTTTCGCAATTTATTCGTTTTTATCTTGTTTTTTTTTAATAATAAATAAACATACTCTTCTATTATTCTGACTCTTGACATGACCCCACTCAGGTATTTGATTTAATCTTGTCTTTTTCAGACTTCTTCTGCCATTCACTTTCTATATTCTATGCTATGGAAGCTTCTAGACATGACGCGGAGCAGACACCTGTCACTTGAAAATGATCCGGAATAATTTTTATTATATTATATTCCTGCAAATGTTAATTGTTGGAATGTAAAGAATTAATTTGTTTTGGTGAAGGCAAAGCGTCATCTGTTTTTTCTTTTAGTAGGTTTCAGGAACATGTGGTAGGGATTGCCCACAATAGATTAAAAACAATATTATATAAAGAATGTGAAAAGATGTGAGTTGTTATAAAGATAATCTTGAAAGTTTTTATTGGTCACCATGAAACAGGCAGCCGCCTAGTATGTATTTACTCTATGTAAATATCTTTAGCATTATTTATCCTCATTATGGTTCGAAGTTTCTTCCTTTATGTATTATTTATATTTATTTATTAAATACATGTTAATAATTACATATTATATAATAATGTAACATATATTTAATAATAAATAAGGAAGAAACTTTGAACTATAAATGAGGACAAATAGTGCTAATAAATAATGCAATACCTTTAAGGTAAATACTTTTGTTTTTTATATTTCAATGTCAACTTGTTTGTTTTAAAAAATATGGAAGAATACATGAAATGAATTATTCAACACTATTTTTCAAAGTTGTTTGTCCTCATTACTATTACATTTACAATAATTGGGTCATATTGGGAAATGAGATCAAAAACAATGCACGAGCACCATGAGCAGTTAATAACTACAAAGTGAAACCAAGTTGTTCCTTTTTGTTGTCACATTAATGGTACAGTAAAAATTGTACCGTAAAATAATAATAATAATGGTAAAAATTGTCCCAAAAATAGCTGCAATAATAAAGTTCTCAAAGTTCCTAAAAGAAAACCACTGTGAGATGTACTGCTTTGTGAATGAGGGGCGAGGGGCGAGGGGCGAGGGGCCTGCTCTAACAGATATAGGAAACATCCATTAATTTAAAGACGGAACTTCTACCCTACCTGAAGACCTGAAGACGTTGATGCAGACTTAAATGATGGAAATTGCCTTTTGATGACGAGAATTACGTACAACATGATTATTGAAGTAAATTTGTTTTTTTCTCCCTAATTTTTTCTTTGTTTTCAAGATGAATAATAGATTTTCTCTTCAACGATTGGTTTTATCGCCTTAATTATGGTTAGGGTATTCAATTCTGCATGCCAAAAACACATAAATTGATACCCCACACTTTGACTTTCGAGGAACTAAATTTGCCTTAAATTCCTCCACTTCCCATCCCATATTCATTACGATTCTTAAACTACATAATAATTAACCTATTAATAAATGGGAGTTATAATCAAAGTTTTGCGAACTAAGAAATTATTATTGGTAAATATTTCCCTATCGAGTCCACGCTCAAAACACACTTTAAAAAATTAAAACAAATTGTACTAGGTAGATAATGGTTAGTGATAAGTAATTCAGTAATCGGAATTGAAAAATATTGCGTTTTAATTTATTTATTTTTAATTTAAAAAATGCAAAATGTCATTTTTCAAGGACCGCCATGTTAATTACGGCGATGAAATACGCATTTTTAAAAGAAAAAATCACTTTCTGTCAGTTAGACAATAATAAGTATGAATTGCAGTCTTCGTAAATGATAAATAATGCGTAGGTATTAATTATGAATCATTATTTTGTTCGGTTTCATAAACACGAAAAATCACACGAGATGTTTGCCGTTGTAATTAACAACATGGTGTTCCTTGAGAAATGACATTTGGTGTTTTTAAAGATAACAAAATAACCATTAAAATGCAATATTTTTCAATTCCGGTTACTGAATTACTTATTACTAACTGTAATCTACCTAGTACAATTTGTTTTAATTATTTAAAGTGTGTTTTGAACGTGAACTCGATAGGGAAATATTTACCTTATTATGTTATTCAGATCCATTTTTCCTGTATTAACAGAGATTTCCCTTAAATGATGCAACAATGTGACTCGGCGATACCCGGAAAATCCTAGTAAAGTTAAACATGGAGAAATGCGAGAATATCCCATAAAAACCAAGATAGCACTATGTAACAAGGCAAAGTAGGCTCATTTAGTTTTTAATTTTAGCTCATTGTCCACCTTAATAGGTAGACAGATATACAAACCAGCAAATATGGATGCAATGGCCGCGATCAGGAAGGAGATGATGACGGCGGGGCCGGCGTGGAACTTGCTGACGTTGCCCGCCAGCACGTACACGCCCACGCCCAGTGTGCTGCCCACACCCAGAGCCGTCAGGTCCACCGTGGTGAGACAGCGCGCTAGCCGGCTGTCCGTCAGCACCGTGGCCGAGATGTCTTTCTTGCGCGAGAATGTGCGCCATGTTATTTTTGCCAAGTTCCCGAAACTGCCCACTGAAAAAGAATACTTTATTAATTATAGAAAGTGACAACAATAAACTAAATATACGTATTTTATGTAAAATAGGAAGGTACATAGGAAGAGGTAGGAAGATTGAGTGGAAAGGGATTAGATAGAGTAAGACAGGACGGACTGAGGACTGGAGACGAATGACGAAGATTGGGACGAATGGCGGATGTGCATAGTAATTATGATGTTCAAAGCCAGTTCAATGAATATTTTTAAGCTCCGTATTGATGACGAAGGAGTAGCTAATGAGGAGGGAAGGATAAGGGGATGAATCTGATTATTCATCTTAATACGTAGCTAAAGCCAATTCAGGCAACATTTTGATTTTGAATGGTGGTCTCTCACCGGGAGATTATCGTCCACTAATGTTTCTACAACTGTTTTGGAAGAAAAAAATGTGTAATATAAATTGAATGCATTTTTAAACTAAGACCTCTCCCTTCTACAATTGAACACAATCAAATCACTATTTGGGATTGTCCGGGTCTGAAGAGACTGGTTGAGGGAAGCCTTTTGACCGCTTTTGGGCTATCGCCTTGACCCCCAAATTCCTACCCACCCCTTATATATTTTTCCTTCCCAGAACTTCCTCTCCTTCATTTTCTTAAAATATCCTCCACACATCAAACCCCAAAGATGACAAAGGCCCTGAAGAGAATTATTTTCTTCAGGGCCTCCTGTGTGGAGCTATTGTGAAAAAAAAGTTGGCAAACATTGAATTGAAAAACATGTAAAAATCAAACACATCTGCAAGTGCTGTAGGTGGAGGTGAAGGGAACAATAGTGGGTGAAGGGAACAACAGTGGGTGAAGGGAACAACAGTGTGTGAAGGGAACAATAGTGGGTGAAGGGAACAATAGTGGGTAAAGGGAACAATAGTGGGTGAAGGGAACAACAGTGGGTGAAGGGAACAATAGGGGGTGAAGGGAACAATAGTGAGTGAAGGGAACAATAGTAGGTGAAGGGAACAATAGTGGGTGAAGGGAGATATCGATGCCGAGATGAACACCTTTTGACGTTGCACCAATACTGCATATTTGACGGTTATTTTAAAATTAATTTTATATTATGGTTAAGTGATAGTTGCCCGCTGACATTTGGTAAAGGTGTTTGCTGGTTTTAACAGATTACTTGTAAAATTATCCATTCACAAATTAAAAACGGTACATCGGATAAAAATGACAAAAATCTAAATGGGTATCCTGCATACAGTACACAGCATTGGAGCACTGTAAGGGAAGGGTTAAATAAAAAGTCAACCCATATAAAAGTTTCTTTACCATAATAACATCTATTTTCAATTTTCTCTTAGGTAGGCTAGTAACCAATTTCAGAGAAAAAAATTATATTTTTTGGTTTGACTGAGGAATGAAGCTTCCTCCCCGGGGATTGCCTCGCTTTTAAAATGTGTTTTTAAAACTTTAAAAAAAAAAAATATTGGTTTGACTGAAGATTGAACCTTCCTTCCCAAAAAATGATTACAATGAGTGAACACCGCTAAAACTTAAACCAAATCCTAATTGGACGGTTCCAAAATTTATTTGGTATATTAACTGCTGTAATTTTTTAAATATAATGTCATCCATTTTCAGAAAAATGTGAGTGCTACCAGTATTAATAAAATCGAAAAAGAGTCTATCTGCCGAGTTTCAGTTCGATCGGATGTCGGGAAGTGGGTTGATTTCCACTTCCAAGATTTGCATTCATTCATTCACGAAAACACAAATGAAATTCAAATAGATGTATTTAACCCTCAGCCCGTCAATGGGGTCTTTAAAAGCCTAGGTTTTACAGGAATGCTAAATATGTACATTTTTAATGTTCCCACTGATTCCTTACTTTAGGTAGCTTCCTAAAAGGGACTACACTTGACGCTAGCGCTGCCGACATTCAGTCTCCGCATGTGCGTTGTGAGATACAAACGTGTGTTTCGGCGTGAGGCTCAACAAAATACAATGAAAAACCGTTTAAAAAAAGTTTATATGTTTTATCATTGTATTTTGTTTTTTTTTTTTTTTTTGTAATAATAAGTCTGTATCAATCTCAAATAAGTTTGATAGAAATTGCTTAGATTTTTTTTAAAGTTTGCTATTAAAAAAAGTACAATTCAAAATTATAAAAAATGTTCCTCGATGATTTTTAAGCTTTTATTTTTTAAATAAATATCTAATTTCAAAATATTTCTTTTTATTTCAATGCAGCCCCTATCACCTGACAATCAGTTAAAATAACACATAAAATGTGTGCTATAAATCATATTTATTTTTGTGATCCTTTGCGACCCCGCGCGACACATCGCATTAAAAAAAGGACACGACGGGTGGAGGGTTAAAAAAAATGCTACAGTAATAGTTTTCACCGAAGTAAACTGTGTGGTGCCTTATTTTTAAACATCATCCAAAGAAAACTATTATCTAACAAAGAATTATTAATTTTAACCCACCGTTTAACGTTTTCCGTTTTCGGAACAACTCGTGCGGGTCTCATAGAAATCGTTGTTTTCCCCTTACTTTTCACATGGAACAACAAAAACTGGGGTGACAATAATGTTTATAATACATTTGATTCACTTGTTTGTGTTCGCTCCGCGAACTTTGCGGTAGTTCGGTTTATTTGTTGTGAAATTGGAGGTGTTTATACCTAGCATTATGTCGAAATAGGTAGATTTTATTTCACTATTGAAATGATTTAGTTCATGATAGGCCCTGAGGAAAATAATTTCCCTGGGGGCCTGTATCATCTTTGGGGATGCTGTGCGGTAGGGGGGTTTTTAAAGGGAAAGGAAGGAGAGGAGAGTTCTGGGAAGGAAAAGGGGTGGGTAGGAATCTGGGGTTTAGTGTGTCCTGGTCATCCACCTTCAAGACCTAGGCAAACCTCATCCCATGAACCCGGGCAACCCTGCTAAATCACCGGCCGTAGCGAACCACTTGGGGTGACCTATGGCAGAGGTGTTGGTTATCCAATAAAGGTTCCCGGGGCGGCGGTACCCATTCCCGCCTCCCAAATTATTTTGTTCTTAAGATGAAAGAGTATTTTGTTTTCTACCTTTAATTTTGTTGTTTGTTAATAATGTTCAAATAGGTAATACCTACTATTTCTTTTTTTTTATATTATTTACGAAGCGATTTACGATTACGATTTCAAAAAGCATGAAATAAGGAGTGATAATTTTATTATGTTTATTTTTAGTTCAAATATCAGAGACTGAATGATTAATATATGATTTAAAAATAAAGGCTGATTGATTTAGATTGACAATTTTTTTTCCAGGAAAACATTACCTTATATGGAAATTTCGGTTTCGGCCGAACCTGAGACCGAGGCCGAAACTCAATTTCGGTTTCGGTTTCGGCCGTAAAAACTAGTTTCGGTCGGACACTACTTATAACTTTTGAAAATGACAGCGTTCCGACTATTTAGCCAATCCAAAAATCAACATAATATTATTTTGAACTACTTCATTAAATATTATTAAGAAAAAGAGAACTCACTTTTTAAAGACTGCATATTAATGTTGAATAAAATTTTATTATTGTGTAGGTGTATAATAAGAGAGCACCCACACAGGCACAGACACACACACCCAGTGACTCCTCACAAATGAATCAAGTCCCGACTGCTGTGGAAATTTAATTAAGTGGGCAAATTCAAATGAAGGAGGGGGATTGATATGTATTTGACTCGGCGACAAAATATTATTTTATTCTTTTCCTCATAATTTACCAATTCATCATCGAAAATTGTGGTTAACAAAACTTCCATAACAATTAAAAACATTATTAACCCCTTGCAAGCTTTATCACTCATGTAAGCGATTTATGGCCAAATTACCAATGTAAACAACACCAAAAGTCACTTAACGTAATTTATAGCAAGTTACAGAACTTGTTCTTTCGGAAGTTTTTTTGACAGATCTAATCGCGTCCGTACGAATTTCCAGCCTTCTCACAGCTTATAAAATCAGTTTGATAAGCTGAGAGACTTGCCGCAAGAAATAGTACCAAAATGTGCCGTTTCGAGATGTCCAAAATAAAAAGACAGTTTTTTCGTAGGATTTTTTTCCTATAAAACTAGTATTTATTTACAGTTATTTAAGTTTTCTGAAAATGAGCATCCTTCTAAAATAATCGGTTCAATCCTTTCTCAATGTTTCTGTTTTTAACAATTAAGTCACATTACATATTTAAATTCGAAGCCGGTTGCTGTCAGGTGGCTGTCATTCGGATAAAATGAAATAACTCCATTAATTTCCGCCTTTGACGCACAAAAGGGCTTGTAAAATTGTTTAATTAAATCCAAATTCTATTTCAACACTTTATTTGGGCCTTTTCGTCTTTATTGACGATTGCGCGTAAATTTGACGTAGCAGATCGTTGTTGATAGGCAATCATCTTACCGCAAATAAATTTAAAGATGTAAACGGTCGCATGAGCATTTACAAGTGTTGAACTTCGGAACAGCTTCTGTGACCATTAATTACCACAAGCTGGATGCATATGTAAACACTCCTGGGAGTAATATGTCAAAAACTTACGTTAAGTCGTAAATTTTACTTACGAGCGTAAAGCTAGCCTTTGGCTAATTTGTTGAGTCCCAGCTGCTCCCGTCTGGAGTGAGACTATGGCATCCCTGATAGGGTATTTTCACAAACGAGGGATACCGCTAAAAACAAGTGGAAGATTTAAAGATTATTTTTCTGATTATGATCTGATTTGTAATTTTAATATTTTCATTCATAATTATTGAGTTCAAAACAGGCCTGACGTAAACGGCCCATGATTGGTCGATCGAATCATGACATCACGCCTGTCGACGTTCAGAGGTGTAGCACCGTGTTACTATCAAGAGTCTAAACATTCTCGACTCGTTCGCAGATATTGACAGTTTTATTTCATTTTAAGATGCTTGTCTAATGTTCCTACAGTTTTATATAATACTAGCTGACCCGACGAACTTTGTACCGCCTCAGAATCAATAACTGCTGTGTTAACTTATTAGCTGAATTAAATTCAGTTTTTTTTTTTTTTTTAAAAAAAGAAACATTCCCGGGTTACGAATAACCCAACAATGTTTGAAAATCTCCTACTACCACCACAGAAAGCCGAAAATGTTGCTTGTATTGTGATGGAGGACTTAGCCAGCTGAGGAATCGAACGCGCGACGCCCAGGTGGGACCCAAGCGCTGTGCCCACTCAACCACTGACTGGTCAGTTATAATAAAGTTAAAAATTACACAATGAAGCAATTATCGACGCGCAACTGTCCGTGTTTTGTTTTTGTCAGTATCAGAGATGGCGTTGTGTACGGATTTATATTTTTTGTGATTTTCTTACTTACATGTGAGGGAGATTTATTATAATTATTGTATTTTCCTTTGGAGAGGTGCAGACATACGTTCACCGTTTGTCTCATTTTAGTGTGTAAGAAAGAGGGGCAGCATTATTTGTTTAAGAACAAAAGCAAAACAATCAGCGCATTGACATTTGAGGTTTTTGAATTTCGGAATTCACGCACTATTCAATATTATACTTATCACAATATTGCTGCAGCTCTTTCAAAAGATGAGAAATCGATGTATGAGGAAAAGAATCATCTTCATCATTTTTTTTGTGAATTTTTCCGATGTTTTAATAGTTATTCTGCTATTCGGAGGGAGACAAAGATCATAAAAATCGGTTCAGCTGTTTTTGAGTTATAAATGGTGTAACTAACCCAACTTTGTTTTATATAATATTGTGTAGCTGTAATCTGATAACTTGCCTAAATTAGACGCTACAATGAACAACAGTAATTTTCCAAGCCCTGAATTTCAGGGTTAAGGGGGCGTTCCAAGTATTACGTAACACAATTTTTTAAGATTTTTGACCCCCCATGTAACGCGCCGTAACGTTTTTCCGTACCCTCCCCCCCCCCCCCCCCCCCCCCCCAGCCCTCCTAAATGTTACGTAACGCCCACAATTTTTACCTGAAAGTCACAATTAAGTTGCGCAAAGTACTGGAAAGTCGCTTAAATACCTTTTTTCTTGTTTTAATCGCGTTTGTGGCAATAAATAAAACAAGAGATTTCGAGAACGAAAAGGATTGCCAACTTGGAAGATTTTAATTCCCTAGTTTTTTTATCTAAACAGTAACATTTAACCCCCCCCCCCCCTTCCCCCCCCCCAAGTGCGTTGCGTAATACTTGAACGGCCCCTAAGGCGATACGATAATAAAACATTTTGTATACACAAACTCTCATACCATATACGTTATATACTGGTATACATTTCAATATTTTACAACATGCGTACAACAATAGAGTTAATTCTGGCCCTTTTAATTAAATAGGAACAAAACAGCAAGTGAGAGTTCGTTACCTAACTTCCCGGTCATAAGATGATCTTTAAAACTTTGGCAGCCATTCTACAAGTAAATTTTTTTTAAAAAAAGAAACATTCCCGGGTTACGAATAACCCAACAATGTTTGAAAATCTCCTACTACCACCACAGAAAGCCGAAAATGTTGCTTGTATTGTGATGGAGGACTTAGCCAGCTGAGGAATCGAACGCGCGACGCCCAGGTGGGACCCAAGCGCTGTGCCCACTCAACCACTGACTGGTCAGTTATAATAAAGTTAAAAATTACACAATGAAGCAATTATCGACGCGCAACTGTCCGTGTTTTGTTTTTGTCAGTATCAGAGATGGCGTTGTGTACGGATTTATATTTTTTGTGATTTTCTTACTTACATGTGAGGGAGATTTATTATAATTATTGTATTTTCCTTTGGAGAGGTGCAGACATACGTTCACCGTTTGTCTCATTTTAGTGTGTAAGAAAGAGGGGCAGCATTATTTGTTTAAGAACAAAAGCAAAACAATCAGCGCATTGACATTTGAGGTTTTTGAATTTCGGAATTCACGCACTATTCAATATTATACTTATCACAATATTGCTGCAGCTCTTTCAAAAGATGAGAAATCGATGTATGAGGAAAAGAATCATCTTCATCATTTTTTTTGTGAATTTTTCCGATGTTTTAATAGTTATTCTGCTATTCGGAGGGAGACAAAGATCATAAAAATCGGTTCAGCTGTTTTTGAGTTATAAATGGTGTAACTAACCCAACTTTGTTTTATATAATATTGTGTAGCTGTAATCTGATAACTTGCCTAAATTAGACGCTACAATGAACAACAGTAATTTTCCAAGCCCTGAATTTCAGGGTTAAGGGGGCGTTCCAAGTATTACGTAACACAATTTTTTAAGATTTTTGACCCCCCATGTAACGCGCCGTAACGTTTTTCCGTACCCTCCCCCCCCCCCCCCCCCCCCCCCCAGCCCTCCTAAATGTTACGTAACGCCCACAATTTTTACCTGAAAGTCACAATTAAGTTGCGCAAAGTACTGGAAAGTCGCTTAAATACCTTTTTTCTTGTTTTAATCGCGTTTGTGGCAATAAATAAAACAAGAGATTTCGAGAACGAAAAGGATTGCCAACTTGGAAGATTTTAATTCCCTAGTTTTTTTATCTAAACAGTAACATTTAACCCCCCCCCCCCTTCCCCCCCCCCAAGTGCGTTGCGTAATACTTGAACGGCCCCTAAGGCGATACGATAATAAAACATTTTGTATACACAAACTCTCATACCATATACGTTATATACTGGTATACATTTCAATATTTTACAACATGCGTACAACAATAGAGTTAATTCTGGCCCTTTTAATTAAATAGGAACAAAACAGCAAGTGAGAGTTCGTTACCTAACTTCCCGGTCATAAGATGATCTTTAAAACTTTGGCAGCCATTCTACAAGTAAATTTCCTTTTTGAAGTTAAACTTCTTTACGCACGCTCGACTTGGGGGGTAAGCTGGTGAATGCGTGACGAAAAGTGGGGATTGTTACGAAAAATGTCATGCGAACGGTAATCGATGCGAACGGTGATCGATTGCTAGGCGAACGGTCGGGCCTTTACACACGCTTGACTTGGGGAGTGATAAGGATAAGGATGGTCACCCCAAGGTCGTAGGTCACCCCAAGGTCGTAGGTCACCCCATGGTCATCTTTCACACCACTGTCATATGTCACCCCTAGGTCATAGGTCACCCCATTCACTACGTTTGGTAACTTAGCAGGGATACCTGGGTTCATTGGGCGAGGTTTGTCTTGTAGTTTTACTTCAGTCGTGTGGTCTAAAGCACACTCGCTTTTTTTACCACACAAGAGTTCCAACTGCTCCTGACAATCTGGAGCCAGTGAGACTATGGCATCCCCAATTGGGGTATGTTGTGAGGGTGAAGGTAGTGGGGAGGGAAGGAGATGTGGAAGAGGAAAGTGGGGAAGAACTGACTGTTCAGATCCGGTCACTAATCACGGCAAAAGCCATTTCAAGTAACGTTTCAATTCTGAATAGTGATCTTACACCAGGGTGATTACTGAGAGATACGATAAATCGAGTATACTTACTACTTGACTTGCCGAAAACCGTTTGCATTACTTTGAAGTAGAGAATATTAGTGCCCGCCGCCCGTTACAAGATGACGGTGGATAACAGGCTGTTACACCGCAAAGTAAGTACGCTAAATAAGCTTATTTTAGAAGAGGTGGAAGAATAAATGAGTATTTTTTTTTTTTTACATGAGCTCCACACAGGAGGCCCTGAGGAAAATAATTTCAATTAAAAAGAGATTTATAGCAGCATAAATAAATAATTTTAGGGTAGCTTCTTCGTCTACAAATGAACTCTACTAAAACGTCCGGTTCGCGCATATCAGTGCGCAGGGACGCTTGGAGGGGGGTCCTCACTCGCCCGAAAAATAGAACGAGATGGATTGAATCTACTAAAGAGCTGACTAACCCACTCTACCAAAATTATGGTGTTCGGACGCGTGTAGTTATTACTATACTCTCCACTCGACTAAAATACTTGGTGTGTTCGAACGGCTCTTTACGGCGGCGATCGCAAGATCAGGTTTAGGCATAGAGATTAGGCATCGGTGACGTCACAGAGTTATCGGGCGCGAAAACATAATTTTGGTGGCATTTTAAAAAGGCTTATTTTAAAACATTATAGAAAATTTATTCGTCGTCGTAAAAATAAAATAAAAATTCTATCATCATTGTAATTTTTTACTTAATTTTTTTCAACAATAAAAAAAAAAAGTGAAAATAGCCTATTGGGGTATATTTTGAGGCTGAAGGTTGTGGGGAAGGAAAGGAGATGCGAAGAGGAAGGTGGGAAATTATGACTATTCAAATCTGGTCACCAAACTCAACTAAAGCCATTTCAAGCAAGGTTTCAATTTGGAATGGTGATCTTACATCAGGGTGATACTGAGATTATCTTCCACTCTGGAAAGTGTCGCAAATATACTATATATTATTTTAAATTAATTAATTGTGAAATAATACAAATTAATCCAATAAAATTTATTTGCGCATGCCGGGATTCGATCCCGCGGCCTTCGGATTGCGAGTCAAGAACCTTAACCCTCGACCATGGAGGTCGTCAACCTGACGTAAACAGGCCAATTCGGTTAAACCGAATGCGTCGGCCGCATTCGGTCACCGGCCTAATGTAAACACGCCATTAGAAAGAAAAAACACCACGATTTATATATCTAAAAGTTATAGCCCTTGAGGTGAATTTCCACGAAAATGGCGCTATATTAATTAGCCAAATATCATTAAATATTATTACCCACAAAATAATTAAAATTATGAAACCGAGTTTCCAAACGGAATTTGAAAAATATTATGAAACTTTGTGAATTTTTTAATAATCATTTTTACACGAAACAACAAAAAGTGAGTTAATAACTTTAAAATATATTTGCCTAATAATTTTTTTTTTCATTATCAGTAAATTTAATTAGAATAAACGTAAGTTGAGCCATTTTTAAAACCTTTTTATGTTTGCATTAAAAATGTTTGTATTTAAAAAATTATATTATATTTGTTTCAAATTTTTTTATTTTTTTTTAACTGAGCTCCACACAGGAGGCCCTGAGGAAAATAATTTCCCTCGGGGCCTATGTCATCTTTGGGGATGCTGAGTGGAGGGTTTTTTTTAAGGAAAGGAAGGAGGAGAGTTCTGGGAAGGAAAAGGGTTTAAGGGATGGGTAGGAAACTGGGGTTCAATATGTCCTGATCATCCGCCTCCAAGACCTAGACAAACCTCACCCCATGAACCCGGGCACCCCTGCTAAATCACCAAACGTAGCGAACCATTTGGGGTGACCTATAGCAGAGGTGTTGGTTATCCAATAAAGGTTCCCGGGCGGCGGTACCCATTCCCGCCTCCCAAATTGTGAAATTTGAAAGCGTATTTCATCTCCTTTTCAGTTTTTAGTTTTTGGATGCCTTCAGAAATATTTAATTTATTTGGATTTTATTGCAAAGCAGAAATATTTTGAGCTTTCGACAAAACAAGGCCCGAGGCCTGAGGGGTTAATGTAAATACGTATGAAGATACATTTTAATTTCTGTAGATAAGTTTAACGCAACCGAATTGTGTAAAATTGCATCACCCAAGAATGTGATAATATGCAGTTTTTATTATTTGGATTTTCCCCGGTGGTTTCTGTTATGATTAGATTATTACATATTGTGTATTGAATGTCCAAAAATAGATTATTTGAAATATTTTTACATTATTATTTTCCGTGTTAATTAATATTGTTTTATTGGACTCTTTTGATGATTAACATCTCCGTATCACAATCTTGCTGCAGCTTTTTCAAAAGATGAGAGCAATGCACATAGACGTAGGTCTGTTTCCTCTCTCTCTCTCTGTTGCATCTCTCTCACACACCGCACCATGA
Organism: Limnephilus rhombicus; assembly: GCA_929108145.2. Taxonomy (NCBI): domain Eukaryota; kingdom Metazoa; phylum Arthropoda; class Insecta; order Trichoptera; family Limnephilidae; genus Limnephilus; species Limnephilus rhombicus. The sequence goes on from OV815282.1 coordinate 1,461,081, forward strand.
TGTCTCCGTAAATCCCAACCAATACTACTAGCCGTGACGATAATTTTGAAAGTATGGAATACAGTTACAAGGATAATATATTAAAGTGTGAGTATTCCAAAAATTCAAAAATGTCAATGCGCTGATGGTTTTTCTTTTGTTCTTAAACAATGCTGCAGGTCTTCCTTACACACTAAATAACAACAGTCTAAAATGAGACAAACAGTGAACATATGTCTGCACCCCCTCAAAGGAAGCATGCAATCATAAGATCATTATCTCATTATCTCCCTCACACGTTATGAAAAAAATGAAATGCAATTCCTGTCGCAAAAAAGTAGTACTTTGGATGAAATAGTCACATGTAATTTGTGTGTCTCACCATTATTTAATATGTAAGAAAGAGCTGCAGCATTATAGTGATAAGGAATGTATGTTTATAGCCTTTTTTTGCCGTTATGATACCGGTACAAAAATACAATATAAAAGCGTTCATCCACTTTTAAGGACATATTTTTTTAAGATGGACAAACTTTCTCAGATTACGAATAACCTGACAATATTTTAAATACTTCTACTACTATTATTATAAGCACAAAATTAAGCTTGTGCGATGATGGAGGACTTAGCTTGCAGAGGAATTGAACCCACAAAAACCTGGGTGGGATAACTATAAAAAAAATTCAAATATTCAAATTCGATTAACGTTTAGAATTAGATTTTAGGAATTAAACAAATAGGTGTTTCTCAATGATGCTTTTCAAGAACATCACTTTTGAAAGTGTATACATTATACATAGACACCAATACACACAACCGTATGTGTTGTTGGTGTCAAGTTTAATTGCGCGACCTACACCAATATAATTTCAGGGTCTGGTGTCATAAAAAACTGAAATCCAGTTCAGGCATTTGTTTGTTTCTTATCAACAATATAATTAAAATTATTGAATAGGCCACTTGCATCACATTTTTTTTTTAATTCCGGTTTAGGCAAATATTCTAAGACATTCTGTTTTTATCATATTTTTGAAACCCTGGCGATTTTTTGAAAATTTCAATCCGAACAATCAGACCAATTTTATAAACCGGAAAGAAGGGACATAATTTTATAGGTGCGAAAAAACGATAATTACATAGCCGAAAATCATTTTTGAAAAAAGAACGTTTTCCACACGAATGGCACAGGAGAATAACGAGGCCTACCATAAATATTACATCTCATAAATATTTTTTTCATTGATCCATCTTATTGATCATAAATCATTATAATGTTCAAGGTCTATATTACTAAATCCAATGCAATATACTTGTACTTGTAAATTATAATAATAATATTATAAAATTTGATTTTGTTAAAATCAGCACTATTACCATTATACCTCTAAAAACACGTACAGACAGCAAAAATGTACAGGGTTCTCTTCATAACACCTGTCAAAAAGTCAAACCAAATGATAAGTTCGCAGAGAACAAACAATAAATCTAGTGAATGTTAAGGCTCTGCAACTGGGCCCGAAAAGAAGAAGATGGAGAGATACGAAATTACGAATGTTAGAGGAGAGCGCTAACATTTACAGCGACAAAATCGATGCGAAAATTGCGAAAATGTTTAATAAAACACGACTCATTTAAAATAGAGCAAAAATCTGGCCGGCATTATCTTAAACAGCATTTAAAGAAACACTGTGAATTTTTTCATACATAAAACTTGTAAAATAACTGAAACAAACGTGTTAATAATAATTTTTGGAGCATAATTTGCGATTTTTTTCTATCGAGGGAATTTTATATAATTTGCGTTTCGGCGCGGGCAAAGTCTAGATATTATCTTCAAGAATAACATATATTTTTTTAAGAGCTTTAAAACTTACACAGCCTTACTAAAAAACCCAGTGAAAATTTTATTCAATTGACAAACGGCCGCGGATGTGAAAACATTACTAATTAAAAATTTGTTCTTTGAAAGAAATATACATGGTTTCCACGGCCTGAGAGGGTAGTTTATCTCTGTTTTAACCATTGATGTCCGAACGATATTTGTAATTTTTCCATAGTATTTTGAATGTTCTATATATTTCTTATTTTTGAAGGTGTTGTAAAAACAAATACCATTTATGAAAACTAGATAAAATTACCTTTTAGATTTGTGTATTTAAAATACACTTTAGCTTTCAAAAACTGCCATATGTTAAGATTCAAACTCGGAAAAAAATGGAAAAAAATTTCCTCCCACCACATTTTTGACCAAAATGTAGAGAAATTTAAATAAAATCAAAATTTTAAAAAAGACAGTCCTTATATGTAATAAATTTGGAAGGAAACTATCACCTCACTTTTTCATCGTGTATACAATAAAAAAATAACAAAAAATTTCAAAGTTTTTATTGCCAAAAAAATTACTTAGAAATAATACCGAAATTTAAAACAGATTTCTTGCATCTCTAAAGACGTTAATTTTTTTGATACGTTTACGAACACGTGTATTAGATTTTAATATTATAAAAAATTATCACTTTTAAGAAATTCTCTTAAAATAAAGATCTTAAAATTAAAATTTTATCTTTTAAGTAACCTATAAAAAACAATATTCTGACAGTTCAACTTTGAAAGTACGGCGTTTGTACAATAACTTGATTAAACTGATGTAAACCACACAAATAACATGGTAAATATATCAATTATGTGAACAGAAGAGTAAATTCGTCACTACGATAGAAATTATTAAGTAAAATCACAAAATTTTCGATATCCCGCCATAAAACACACCGAGCTGTTTTGTCATCGCGGGCTGTCGCGGGCCGAAGAACTAATGCATAGGCGCGCCAATAATGCCCCTTGCGGAGAAAAATTAAAACAGCATTGTTTCCTAGTAAATTAAAACCATATACAACGTTGTCACATCTTCAATGCGTTTTAACAGCGTGACCACGTAAGAAACGTTATTGGTAATAAAACGTGTTTTAGTGTATACGAGGTTTATTTATGTTATTGCAATAACACAGTTAATCGGTCGCACTGTGGTTTTTTTTAGTAAGGCTGTTAGTGTTTAAGGGAAATATGTAATAAATCGGTACAAATCCGGGTTGCGGGCCCTTAAACGGCAAAGTCAAAAATTCACCTGAAATCAAAGTGTTGCCATATAAAAAAAATAAATCAGTGTGGAATTTTACAAAATTAATAGGAACATTTTCATGTAGTGACGTCACGAGCCCAAACAATGGATTTATTTATTTTAAAAAAATAAACTGTACATTTCTTAAAATTTTTACTAACATTTTCGTAATCTTAGTAAAAAAATCTATCGACACGATTTATTTCAAGTCGTTATGAAATCCATGCAAGTGGCCTATTGTTAAAAGTGGAAAAACAAAAACATAAGTAGGTCTCTCCCCCACCCTCCTCTTCTCCAGCCCCTTCTTGCTATACCCTTCAGCCTCACAACATACCCCAATTTGGTTGCCATAGTCTTACTACTTACTAGCTCTGTTAGCAGGGAGTAGTTGGGACTCTTGTGCGGTATTAACATTAAAAGAGAAAAGAAATCTTATTAGGCTAGGTTACATTAAGAGGGGCATGCACAAACCCATTGTTTATTTTTATTTTATATTATTTTGTTTATAAACAGAAACAAACAGTACATTAGATTCATTAGATTCTTATTCTTAGATTCTTATTCTTATTATTACATTAGATTCTTATTCTTATCACAAGCCAACTGCCTGAAAATTGTATTGAATAATAACTTATGCATTTTTGCAATCTACAGATCACCTTCTTTTCAAAATATTGACACTTTTCTGAGTTCACTACAATCAATTATCAACAGCTCTAAAAAAATAGAACGACAAATTATTATAGGTGACCTCAACATCAATACGATTACCGAATACCACCGCCAATCCAACGATTACCTATGTCTGCTAACTGAAAATGGGTTCATTCAGACAATTAACAGCCCTACTCGTGAGCAGGGCATGAGTAAATCTTGTCTGGACCACATCAATGTCAGAAAAATTAACCATGTTGACTCATTTGTCATTCACTCTACAATCTCAGATCACTATACAACAGCACTTTGCCTTAAAAACAAACCTCTTAATCCTGTTAAAATTAAACATGTTGCAAGTATAAACTACAATGACTTAATTGAGGACCTGAGCTCAGAAAACTGGCAAAATGTTCTAGATCAAACTGATGCCGACTTATCATTGAATGAATTTATTACTAAATTACATTCATATATATCTAAACACACAAGCAATAAACTTATACCACATAAGCAAATAAAACTTACGCCATGGATCACCCCTGGCCTTATCAAATCGATTAACATTAGGAACCAACTTCATGAAAAGGCGAATAGGTGCTCTGAGAATATTACAGTTCAAGCTCATTACAAGTATAGGAACTTTTGCAAAAAATTAATAAAATCGGCAAAAGAAAATTATTATAAAAAAATAATTTATGAAAATGACTGTACTCCAAAACGTTTATGGGAAGCATTTCGCAATATAACTAAAACAAAAATAAATAAATCTTCCGATATTAAATCATTGAACATCAATAACGTGAACACCTCAGACCCAAAAATCATTGCGAATTTTGCCAATAATTATTTCACGTCAGTGGGAGTCACACTTGCGAAAAAAATTCTCGACAATCTTAATACAACAGAATCCGATCTCGCTAAGTTAACAATCTCTAATTTCGGTCATAAACTAGACAATATCCAAACAACTGCAAACGAAGTCATGAAAATAATTGACGAACTAAAGTCATCGAATGCTTGTGGTCCTGATAACGTCTCATCAATTCTGCTAAAACGTACTAAATCCTTCATAGCAACTCCAATCGCGTATATTTCCAATCTAAGCTTTGATTCAGGAAAATTTCCAAATCATTTAAAACACTCTATCGTTATACTGCTACACAAAAATGGAGATAAATCGCAGATACACAATTACCGGCCAATTTCTTTGCTCAATTCTGTTTCGAAAATTATTGAGAAAATTGTGAAGAATCGTCTCAGTCATTACCTTGAAAAAAATAATATCCTTTCCAATAGACAGTACGGCTTCAGACCAGGATTGAGCACTGAAAATGCCATCACAAACCTGACGAAAATCATCTCCAACAATATCGATAGAGGAAGAAAATGCATTGCGCTCTTCTTGGATCTAGCCAAAGCGTTTGACACAATCTCACACAAAATTCTCGTGAAAAAACTACAGCGCATCGGCATTCAGGGTCAGCTACTTAAGTGGTTAGTTAGTTATTTAGAAAATAGGAGCCAAAGAGTGAATATTAACAATACTCTGAGCGACCCAGCTGATATTAACTTTGGTATACCTCAAGGAAGCACTCTAGGTCCACTTTTATTCAATATCTATATAAATGAATTATGTAACAGTTCATTTGCAGATCACATTATCACCTTTGCCGATGACACAGTATTATTATTTGAAGGCAAAAACTGGAATGAAGTTCATAAAAATTCAGAAATAGGTATTAATAAGGTAAAAGAATGGCTAGACAATAATCTTCTCACTCTCAACACTGACAAAACTAAATTCATCCGTTTCAGTGCAACTCAAGCGGGACAACCAAGAGAAACTCAAAGAATTATTATACACCATTGCAATGACCTAAACACTTGCAATTGCAATACCTTAGAATTTGTAGACAGCATAAAATATCTAGGAATTATCGTAGACAAGAATCTGAGATGGAATGAACATATCGTCTCAATTTCCACAAAGATCAGAAAACTCACGCATCTTTTCATGGCTATTAGAAATATTCTTTGCGTAAAGGATATGAAACTAATGTACTACGCTATGTGCAACTCATTACTTGAATATGCATCCTTAGGATGGGGAGGATGTACCAAATCAATACTGGACCCCTTAGCCAAAGCACAAAAATCACTATTAAGGGTCATCCTTAAAAAAAATTCAGATACCCCAGTAATGATTTATTCAAAGAGATGGGAGTTTTGGATGTGAGACAACTTTTCATAAGAAAAGTTATTTTATACACACAAAAATATCGTCACCTCTTCCCCTACGTAGAACATTATCACAACACCCGACACGCAGGGAGGAATCCAATAGTTCCACTTACTACTATGACATCCCTTGCTCAAAGACAATATTCTTACCTAGGTCCTAAAATGTTCAACCTTATACCCGGATCTTGGAAATTGAAAACTGCAAGCGTCTTGCGTAAATTAGTCAACGACTGGATTCTGGACTTAGGAAGAGACGAATGTGAACGTATGCTGTTTAACTGATATACAAAATCACCTAACTTTCCTGATCACTAGACCAAAACTCCCACCACACTTCATTGAGATCTGATATGGCTTCACAATGTTTCGACATCCTTTTGATATTTTTATACCTGAGATTTATGGTTTTGTGCCCCTGAATACTGTTCGCTATTTCACTGTTAGTGCTTCACGTAAGGCGTAATATACTCACGTCGCTCACTAACATCAAGACTAGCTGTGGGAATCTTGGTACTTTATAGCGGTGATGATTTATAATAAATAAACAATACTTATCACAACTTGTATGACATACGAAATAATGCACCAATTACTTATGCCTTATACTACTTATACCTTTACCAAAGTAGCACTAGTATTTCATAGTTATTGTTTTCGTATTTTAGCAGGAGTAGTACAAGACATGAGCGCGGTGTATATTCGTATTGTCGTATAATATAAAATGTACTGAAAACATGTTTTTAAATCAGTAAAGATAATGTCATGCTTGCACATAATTGTTTACATATTAGTTACAGCGCATAAATAAATAATAAAAAAACAACTTAATATATATTTTTACATACATAAATTATATCTAATATTGTAAATTTTTATGTATTTCTCTTATAAGTGAACTATGTATTATAAGTTCACACTTTTAAACACATAACTTCATCTCTCTATATTGTGAATCTTGTTGTAATTCCTCCAACTTGTTATCAAATACTTGGTTTACACTTTTTGACTTTTCAATGCTACTAACTTTATTACCTACTTATCTCATACACTGTAAATCTGAATATATTATATGTTATCAGGTTAATTCCGCAAATCCGAATATACTTTATGCTACCAGGTTCTTTTTCTATTTTTTTTTGTTATGTAATTATGTATGTATAATATCAGGACCTTGTCCGAAAGGCGCGCAAGATGGATCGGCCATGCAATAAGACAAGAAGGCCTCTTGCATGCCATAATGGAGGGTATGACCGAGGGGACAAACGCTAGGGGACGCCCACGCCGAGAGTACCTGGAGGACCTGCTGGTGGACGTGCGCTGCTTATCATATGCAGAATTCAAAAGAGCCGCACAAGACAGGGAAGAGTGGAAGAAACGAATAGATGAAATTGCTGCAAACCAATCCCAGGATTGAAACCAGAGAGAGAATATGAACTAAACCTGTAAATTTGTCTGTCCTGGTACGGGAAACTTTCCTAGTTGGACAGGCAAAGCTTCCTAATATGTGTTTTGTACTTTTGTATGTATCTATAGTAAAATAAATATAGATACATTGGTGAAAAAAAATTACAATTAATAAGTATATTTCATGGTGGGTACCTATTATGTGTTTCATTGTAGTGTCTTATTTATGGTATGCATATCAACAGCCATATACACTAGGCTAGGCTTGCATTCAATAAAAGGTCGAAAATAATAGAATCGAATAATATAGACCTGAAACTGAGAATACTCTTCATCAAGACCTATGTATGGAGTATCTTGATGTACGGCTGCGAAACATGGTGCCTATCCGAAAGAGATAAACGGAGACTAGAGGCTTTTGAGATGTGGTCCTATAGAAGACTATTAGGAATTTCCTGAAGAGACCACATTACAAATGAAGAGGTTCTCCAAAGAATTGAAGGAGGAAGGCACCTGCTCAGGACCTTGTCCGAAAGGCGGGCAAAATGGATTGGCCATGTAATAAGACAAGAAGGCCTCTTGCATGCCATAATGGAGGGTATGACCGAGGGGACAAACGCTAGGGGACGCCCACGCCGAGAGTACCTGGAGGACCTGCTGGTGGACGTGCGCTGCTCATCATATGCAGACTCAAAAGAGCCGCACAAGACAGGGAAGAGTGGAAGAAACGAATAGATGACATTGCTGCAAACCAATCCCAGGATTGAAACCAGAGAGAGATATTAAATAATTACCGGATGACGTATGTAGTGGGAAGGTGTGTGTGTGTATGTGTGAGTATGTGTGTATGTATGTATTTATGTATGATTGTTAGCGGTATTCGATATATCCACAAAAAAAAGCTGCTGCATAACAGTCAAGTACCAAAAAAATAGACAGAGAAAATTGATTTCTGATAATTTTATCTGACTGTAACATGTAAATTAGCAAAATCTGACATGTTGACATTATGGTGATAAGACAATCATAATGTGTATTTTAATAGTAATAATGTTAACAGATTAGACAAAATCACTAATGTTATCTTAGTCTTCTTTTGATGTCAGTACAGACAGTGTCTAGTACGTGTATTGTTTGATTAAAAGAACTAACCACTATTTAAAAGCAGTTAATTAAAAACAATTGGTTTGGATTCAATTGAGTGAAGAGTTGGGCCCTGTTTCATTTATTGGGGAATTGGGGAATGACTGATGTTTGACATTGCAAAACATCATTTTACAGTACCTAATATGAGACTAACCGACCATGTGTTAGTCATCTTAAATGTTCAAGTGGTGGTGTGTGTTAAAACATTTGAACATTTCGTATTGAAACGTATCTTTCTTCAACAAAGCAATATGATACAAGTAGAATTAACATTGATTTAAAAACATATAAAATTTAATTACTTCAGTACGCCAAAATGGTAAGGAATGCATCGGTATCAGTATTTGTAAATACAGATTAAAATTGGGAAAACCAACTGTTTCAATTAATGCTTATCAATTGAGAAAACTTTATTATTTGTGCTTACTCATTTATACGGAATATTTTTTATTCAAACAGTTAGATTTAGCTTTATTATTACAAAAAGTGAGTATTTATGTCGGGGAAGACAAAAAGAACATGCAAAAATACGCATTGAACATTTTAATTTTGTTAAAAAAATTAAAAAATTTACATGAGCTCCACATAGGAGGCCCTGAGGAAAATAATTTCCCTCAGGGCCTATGTCATCTTTGGGATGCTGTGTGGAGGGTTTTTTTAATGAAAGGAAGGAGAGGAGTGTTCTGGGAAGGAAAATGGTTTAAGGGGTGGGTAGGAATCTGGGGTTCAGTGTGTCCTGGTCATCTGCCTCCAAGACCTAGACAAACCTCACCCCATGAACTCGGGCACCCCTGCTAAATCATCAAACGTAGCGAACCACTTGGGGTGACCTATGGCAGAGGTGTTGGTTATCCAATAAAGGTTCCCGGGGCGGCGGTACCCATTCCCGCCTCCCAAATTGGATTAATTAAATTAATTCACTTAAGCGGTGTACGCCATTTTTATATCTATCGTTTTTATTTAACATTTCATAGACAATCAATCAATGCTGCCAATCATAGAAAAATTATTATTGTCATATAAAACAATAATTTATTCACGTTATTAAGTGAATGCATTATTGACAAGTTTGTACCTGTTATTTATAACAGCAGAACATGGAAAGAAATGTATTAGAATAATTACACATACCCGCTAGACAAACCCTGCTTTGCCAAACAAACCATTCAAAACCTGGGATGTGTATCTAAATTATGATGACATGCAGCTTTCATAGTTTGAACCTCAACCCAATAATTCGAAGTAGGTACGTTTTTTGTTTTTATTTTGATGAGAATTTATTTTATACTAGCTGAACCGGCCACGCGTTACGGTGGCTAAAGAAACACAACGCCATCTACTGGATGGTTACCCAACGTTTATAACCAGCACCATCTGTTAATTTGCATACAAATAAAATCCACACCGCCCGCTTGCCAGCCCACTCGTTCACCATTTACAGACATTCTCCTTTATATATTATATATTTCAACCAATTTACACAACACCTTAACAAATTATATACCTAAACCTTCCTCATAAATCACTCGATCTATTGGTGAAAACCGCATGAAAATCGATTCAGTCGCTTTCGAGTTTATCGCGAACAGACAGACAGACGTGTCGGAGGACTTTAATTTATAATATGTAGAGATGTAGAGAAGATTGGTACTTCCGAAAAATGTCATATTTGATTGTCTATTAGTTGAAAAAGGAATATTCCGTATAATCCGTGCATCGAACTTCGTCATCACGAATGTTCCGTATTATCCGTGAGGTGGACTATATGCATATTTACCAAAACTTTTTATGCTACAATAATACAGGTTACTTGCTTCTTGTGGGATAAGATTGCATAAAAATATATTGTTTTAAAGACATCTGTGTTATTAATTAGAAAGCTTTTTAATCACGTTTATTTGACAGACGTGAATCAACACTCCGAGGTGATGTTCATGATTCATAATAACTATATGTCAGTATTAAATTATCTAAGGTCTGGAAATGATTGTACTGTTTTTTTAAAAATTTTCAACTGAAGTAAATCTACACCTTGAAATATGTATATCATTTTAAGGTAAGGAAATTGACTTCTGATGTTTAATTTCCTTGTTAGTTCAACAATATGAACATTTAAAAATTGCCATTTTTAACATTTTTTTAGAAGCTCTACTTACTTTATTATGTTTGGGGTCAGATTGCATCAGTTTGAAAATTATTATTTTTTTTTTTTTGCAATTCTTAACTTAGCACATTATTTGCGGGAGATGCTTAAACGCGCATTTTTCAGACTGTTGGTAAAGAGCAGAAGACGCTTTAAAGCGTATTTTGTATTTATTTACTATTGGTAACGCAAGGACGTGTTATTATTCGGTGAAGTAAAAATTAGGTGCAAACTCTCGTGACACATGTACTAGGTACCCGGCAATTGTGCAAGTGCATGTGAGAACTGCACGGTACATACGCCCAACCTAGAGAAACATGTGTATCCATATATATGTGTAAATTCTATAACGTACCATTACCCGTACCATTACCATGACGACCTCCGTAGTACAGTGGGTAAGACTCTTGACTCACAATCCGGAGGTCGCGGGTTCGAACCCGACATGCGCAAATAAATTTTATTTGATTAATTTGTGTTATTTCACAATTAATTCATTTAAAATAATATATAGTATATTTGCGGCATGTTCCAGAGTGGAAGATACTATCAGTATCGCCCTGGTGTAAGACCACCATTCAGAATTGAAACGTTGCTTGAAAATGGCTTTAGCCGTGTTTAGTGACCAGATCTGAATAGCCAGGTACTTCCCAACCTTCCTCTTCCCCACCTCCTTCCCCTCCCCACTACCTTCAGCCTCACAACATACCCCTTGAGAAGTGTAAAAATGTATCAGACATAATTTTGTATTTTACGCACACGGTAAACTTTCTTTTATTTGACTGTTTTCGTTGTCGACAATTACTACCAATTTTTCTTTTATACATATAGCATGGCATTTTTGGGTATACATTACCCACCTGGTTGGTAACCTCCTTGGTGGACAACATCTGTTTTGAAACGGGTGAACTGACGCAGTACATTTGTTTGCACTGACGTATGGAATCTATTTTAGAATCATTTTACCTGTGTCTGATGCAACATGTCAACAAACTTTACCTGTGTCTGATGCAACATGTCAACAAACTTTAATCATTACCTTTTTTATTTTGTTCCTGAACTACTTTCATTCCCCTCCCGAGTGTCTTCGTGCACAACGTACTTTGAGGATCATAATAATTTATTTTTTTACATTAGCTCCATACAGGAGGCATTGAGGAAAATAATTTCGTTTCCCTCAGGACATACGTCATCAAGGGATGCTGTGTGGAGGGTTTTTTTAAGGAAATGAAGATAAGTTCTGGGGCAGACATATCTCCCGGGAACCCTACTAAGTCACCAAACATGGTGAACCACTTGGGGTGACCTACGGCAGAGGGGTTGGTTATCCAATAAATGATTCACGGGGCGGCGGTACCCATACCCTCCTCGCAAAATGCAAATAAACCAATCTCTGACCAGATTATGTCTTCTATTATAAAAAATGTTGTAGGTACATACCACTTCTTAATGTATCTCGAATGTTGAAATTGTCATCGGATTCTTCTGATTTTGCACTGTAACTGCTAATAAACTTAACAGCCTCTCCAACAGAACCCATATTTAAGGCTTTAATTTACTGCAGTTTAATTTTATTATTTCGAGTGGACCCAGTAGATTATGGATTAGACTCTTTCGTAATTTAGTAAATTTTATTATAAAACAAACGCATGTACTTCAGTGTTTGAGAAATGCAATTTTTTCAATAAATTTTAATTTATTTTTCGTAGGCAACTTCCAACGTGTCAAATGAAAACCACATTGACTTGGTAAATATTGTAAAGAGTGTAAAATATTCACTAAAGAGATTGAAAATTGTTGAGAATAAATAAAATAATCAATTTGGAGGACATGCAAGAGTAAAGGTGTTAATTTGAACGCATTACAATTCAAACTAAATGCATGCGGTGCATCCCGGCTGATCCCGGCTAGAAGTTGCGCGCCGCAAATAAAAACTGCTGTCAGCTGTCAGACTGATGCAACTTTAGAGTTAAATGAAGCAGATACCTAGAAAGGCCAAACCCAAAATCTGCGGTATTTTTCTGTGCTTTTCTTCTTGTTTTTCCCTTCTCGGAATGAGTATTTTTTTATATGCGACTATTAGCTTGAAACCACAGTAAATATTTACGTGACTTTCCTTGTGCCTTGTTTGTGGGGACATAACGTAACGGAGGTTGGTTACTACCGTTTTTAGTGCATCTCGGCTTTTTATAGCAAAAAGGAGAGAGAAAAATAAATTCTATTATAATTCTCTTTCAAGCACATTCATTTTGCCTTTAAAAAAACAGAGATAAAAATATTTAGCTTACGCAAAAAAGCAAGCTCTCTAACTATCCAATTTCATTGTACAATCCGAAGGAACCACGTCAAATTTGAGTCGTCCGATTGTCCGTTCCTTAAGCCAAAGCCATTTTTGGTATTAGTTTCCTTCAAATTGACCGCCAATAATCAGAGAAGTCTCTAATCCCCTGCACTCTAATCGACTCCAGATACTAATATCTACAGCCTGTATGTCGGACGAATATCTACAGCTCATATGTTGAACTAATATCTACGAACTTCAGAGTGTTGACTTATATGTACAGAGCTAAGGTCGGACGAATATCTATGACGGTCCCAGCGTTGACTAATATCTACAGAGCGTAGGTTGAACTAATATCTACAGAGCGTAGGTTGGACTAATCAGCTAATTGTGTCCAATAGTCCGATATTAGAGATTTTTACATACATACTTACATAAATTAAGTTTTTTAAACTGCATATGCAATATTACGTTAGATACGATTTTAGATCTTCACGGCAAAAAATATTTTTGTAATTAGTTTTTGGGGTATTATGCCGTGTTTCGCTACCTCCTTCTTTAGCCAACGTTTCGGACAGCGTTGCAGTGTCCATCATCAGGGCAGTATTTAAATATAGAATAGGTTTTAAGCAAGATTATTTTGACTATTGAATTTTTTTTTAAGTCAAAATAATCTTGCTTAAAACCTGTTCTATATTTAAATACTGCCCTGATGATGGACACTGCAACGCTGTCCGAAACGTTGTCTAAAGAAGGGGGTAGCGCAACACGGCACAATACCCCAAAAACTAATAACAAAAATATTACGTTATTCCAATATGCTATACATAATTGCAAATCCAACCTCTGCCAGTGCTGTAGATATTCGTCAACACTTTGATTCTCATAGATATTAGTCAGCAGTTTGAGCTGTAGATATTCGTCAACACTTTGGTTCTCATAGATATTAGTCAACAGTTTGAGCTGTAGATATTCGTCAACACTTTGGTTCTAATAGATCTGATATTAGTTCGATTTTTTCAGTTTTTGGAATTCCTGTAGATATTAGTAGACGTCTCCCTCTAATCTCCGAACTCGTGGCGTTTCGTGGTACGGTCACACTGAGGCCAACTTTCAACTTCAAACGTTCGGACGATTGTGTAGAGGGGTAGTTCGGGCGTTGGGAGTTCGAGTTGGAAGGTTGTAGTTCGAGTTGGCCCGGAATCGCCTCCGAGGCGATCGGCAATGGCTAGTTGTGCCGGTTGTGCGAGTTGGCCCAACACATCAGTCTGCGCAATATTGTTACGGCAGAATGGTATAAAAATAGTTTGAAATTATTTTTTTTTAACGAATGAAATCAATATTGTAGAAACCGAAGCATCGCCTGCACAATTAAGATAAGACACCACGCCGAATCAGCTGTTCGACGCCCGCCATTTTAGAGTTCGAAATTCGGAGTTAAAGGCCAGCCATATGATCGGCCAACATTCCAACTCCGATACAATACACGACATCTTTTTTCAGCCCGATTCTAATTAGAGACCAAAGTCAACATTTTTCGCTTTACGTGATCGCTATTTTCATCTCTATTTTCATATCTATGATTTCAGTTGGCATCGCAGCAAACAGCATGGCTTCATGTGTTGTTTGCAGTGATGACAATTGAAATCGTAGACATGAAAATAGAAAACGCGTAAAGCGAAAAATTTTGACTTTGGTCTGTAATAAGGAACTCCAGTGAAAAATATTATGGCTTTAAAAAAATATGTTCATATAGACCAAGAAACGCTGATTCTGAATATATAAATTTTATTTCATCATATTAAACGCAGAGTTTTTAAAAAAATATTTAAAAGTGCATTTTTAAACCTCTTCTCAAAACACAGCGTTAAGTTGGCATTACTGAAATGGTTAACGGTGACGTCACACTTAACCTGTCACCTGGTGATAGTGTGTTGACATTTGAAATGACTTGAAGTGCACACGTACCTATGCAATTCAACATTTCGTGTGTTTGATTTATTTTCATACTGTTTATAGAGATTTAGATAAATAATAGTTTTTGTGTTTATTGAAACATAATTTAGGCCCTCAACAATTTACGAAAAGGGCTATATTTGCGGACAATCTGCAATAAATTTTGTCTATTTGAGGTTAAAGTCGTCCTATTTTGACATTTGGTTATGTATTTTTAAATTGTTTTTAGTATAGGGCTTTTTATACAAGTTGTTACACACTCGTCATGATCAGTGTATTATAAATACCAGTGTTTCTGTATGTATTATACATAAAACAATGTACCTACAAAGTAACGCCTGACACAAAACACGATGTCACATGTATTTGCAATGAAAGAGATGATTTATTGTTTTTATATTGCACTTTGATTAAATACAATAACAGTAGCGGTGAAATGTGGACATTTTACCAATGTTTTTCTATATTAAAAGCAGTTAATCTTGAATAAAAAACACACCTCACACCTAAAAGTCATTACAAAGCATTCTGCCATGACCGCCATGATCAGTGTTGCCAGCCGTGTCTTGTAAAAAGTCACCTAAAATATATTAAAAAAGTAACCTTTTTGTGTGAAAAATAACCTTTCGTATTTTTTCCAGTGGAATGGTAAAAAGTTGATAGAATACATGAGGATATAAATAAACCAATCATCATGAGGAGCTCAGTATTAAAGTGGGACATAAGCCATTTGGATTATTTTTGAGTAGAGCGAGTTTTTTGTTTTGTATATACCGGTATGAAAAATCTGATATTTTTTCTACGTGCATAACCTTGCCGGCGTAAATAGCGGGTACTCAAAATGCAAAAAGTCAGATTGAGCGATCAATCAGATTTGTCGAGTGAGCGAGAAGCTATGGTTAATTTGTAATTTACACAATTTTTTTTTTTTTTAGTTTATTGAGGTAACAAACAGTAATACACATTTTAATAATAAAGTAACATATTACATAGTTGCATTAACCAGCGAAGTTTCCGGCAAAATTTATAATATATATATAAAAACATAGATTAAAACATTAAAGAAAACATAAAGTGATAGAAAAAAAATATATATATATATTTCTGTTGTATATACAGGGTGTAACAGGACGTACCCGAGGGATTTTAACCAGTGATTCCTGAGCATATTTGGAGTAAAAAATGTAAATGAAATTTTCGTCTCCGGTGAAATTTTTATTTCAAATAAAATCATTTTTTTTGGTTTTTTTTCCACACGCCGTCACTGATCTCATATTTCGAGTAAAGGATACGGCAACTCCGCGCAAACCCCTCCCCCATATCCGCTAGCCAACCCGAACCCCGTTGTTGGCAGCGTACTCTTTCACTCTCTACTGCGCGCCTCCTCGTAACGCGAATAAACATATTGCCAGGTGGTTTTTTAAATAGATATTTTTTTGGAGATAATATTTAACATAACTTTCGCATACAGTATTTTTAAATAGTGTAACAGGACGTACCCGAGGGATTTTAACCAGCGATTCCTGAGCTTATTTGGAGAAAAAAATTTGTATATCATTTTGCTGTACGGTGACATTTTTTTTCAATTAAAAACATTTTTTTTTGTTTTTTCTACACACCTTCACTGATCTCATATTTCGAGTAAAGGATATGGCAACCTCGCGATAACCCCTCCCCCTATCCGCTAGCCAACCCTACAGTTATCGGCAGCACGCTCCCTCACTCCCATACCGCGGCGAAGCTACCCCTTTCCGAATACCGCTCGGTCAGTTGTGTTTGGAGTTTGACGGTGAACGGGGTCGTGCGTAGTTGCTTTGAAATTTGTTTTTGTTTTACTGTTATTATTAGTGTTTATTCTAAAAGATGCCTCAAAATTATCCACCTGCCCATGAAGCAGATATAGTGTTTGTTTATGGAATTTGCCGAGGAAATTCAGTGGAAGCTGTAAGAGAGTATCGCAGAATATATCCAGAACGACGTCTACCACACCATACAACTTTCGTACAGGTTTGTACCTAACTACCTATTTATTATCGTAGAGCTAGACACACATTTAATGCCGCCATCTCATTGTAAAGGCTCCCAAAAATCCGCCTAATTGTGTCTTGTAATGTTACGGAAAAAGGTTATCACTACGTATGTTTATTTACAAAACTTTCCAAAATTTTATGTTTCACTCTCGGAAATCCAAGATAATACCTATCAAACGTGCCAAGTAAAAAAAATAGGGTAATGTTTCCCAACTTGGCTAATTCTTTAAGCTCAAATTATTTAAATAACACTTCATTTAACTTAATATCCTCCTCACAGCATCCCCGAAAATGTGTGGAGTTGATGTAAAAAATGAATAATAATACAACAGAAACAAGAATAATTTACGTAGGTTAATTGGTAAAAGATGCTTTAAAGTTCCATTTTCATTACAATTAAAGTTCGAAATTCTTGTGAAAAAAATATCAAGCCGTCGCGTCATTTTGAAATTGTTATTAACACTTATTTATAACCCAAATTAAGAACTAAATAATCATATTTTGTGCTTGTCCCCCAACGTAAATAGTTGCTAATCAAAATCGGTTCCAAGAAAGCTTGTTTTAAATAGTTTCACTCACAAAATAAATTAATTCGTACTTACGGAACGTTTTCTATGTTAATCAAATATTTCTATGTTCTCAGAAATAAACTGATATAAAACGCACCCGTCATTCATTTTTACTGATATTTTATAACAGAATAATGTTAGCAATTGTATTTTTGTTTGCAGATGTATCAACGCCTGCGCGACCATGGAATCGTACGGGTTCAGGGCGGAGGAAATAATGATGTTCCAGTTCGTGTTGAAGAGAGGATCCTCAACATGATGACAGAAGACCCGACGCTTTCCGTGCGTCGCGTCGCCATGATCGTTGGAGACATAACACACACGACGGTATGGAGAATCCTAAAAAAACATCGCCTGAAACCTTTCCACTACAGGCGCTGCCAAGGTCTACTGGAGAACGACCATTTCTCAAGACTAATTTACTGTAGACGGATGCTACGAAATGTGTTGAGAAATGGAGATTTCATGAAAAATATTCTATTCACAGACGAAGCCCAATTTACGAAAACAGGAATATTAAATATCCACAACCTGCATCATTGGGCCGAAGAAAATCCTAAGCTTGTCCGGGAATCGTCGAGCCAAGAGAGATTCTCAGTAAATATGTGGGCGGGTATTTTGGGTAACAAAATAATTGGTCCGATCGAGTTGCCTCCCAGGTTAAATGGACCGATGTATCTGGAGTTCCTGCAAGGGCAGCTGGGCGACATTCTGGACGAAGTAAACTTACAAGCACTGCGAAGGATGTGGTTCCAGCACGATGGAGCTCCACCCCATTATTCCGTTGCCGTGCGGAACTACCTGAATGTAGAGTTTCCTGGACGGTGGATAGGCCGAGGTAGTCCTAACATTGCATGGCCACCGAGATCACCCGACCTAACACCGTTGGATTACTACCTCTGGGGAACTCTGAAGGAAAAGGTGATTCGAAGCCGATAGCGACGAGAGAGCAATTGATCCAACTGATCATGGAGGCAGCAGACGAACTGAAGGCGAATCCTGCTAATTTAAGCATCCATAATGTGTTAAGATTGCATGCATGCATTGAAGCCGATGGCGGCCACTTCGAGCAACTTTTATAATAATAATAAAAAAAATATTATAACCAAATGTCAGCATTTTTATTCTTACATGTCATTCATAATATTATGTTCGTATCTGTGACAGATGACAGACACAAACGCGAACAAAACATTGCCGGGTGGGTTTTTAAATTATTTTTAGAGGTATTATTTAATTATAACTTTCGCAAATAGTATTTTTAAGTATTGTAAGTTCAGTCAACATTACACTTAAACAGTAGATACTAAAATGTTTTCAAAGCTTATGATCGAACCACCACGATTAATTTATTTGAAACTTCTATAAGAACTCACATTTTGTGTCAAAATTATGAAACATTCCAATCCTTCATAATCGGACTGTTTGTGGTTAGTTTGTATTTTATTGGTAAGGCTGAATACAGTCAACTTATTGACTTGATTTTTTTTTTCTTTAAATCGGCACCATTACCTTAGGGAACGTACTCATACTACGTAACCTCTTCGGGGGGGGGGGGGGTCTTCAAAATGTCACGCTTGGTACAAATGAGCGGCGATTTGCTTAGGATTTTGGTCACCGGGAGGGGGAGGGGGGGGGGGGGGGGTTAAAAATTGCAAAAAAAAAATGGTCACGTAGTATGGGTACGTTCCCTTCTGTAAAATGATAATATTATTTGTATCGGTAAAACAGGTTATTATTGCAATCCTTATTCTGGATAGTTCCTTGTAATCCAAATGTATGCTATTACATTCAAAACATTGCTAGATCAACTTATTTTCTAAGAACTTTGTCAACATACTTATTGATGGGTTGGTAAAACCAATAGTTTATTGTTTCAAAACACTGGTTAGGCCACATTATAAGTCGAGAACTTTCTAAGAATTGTGTTAGGTATCCTGTTCTTCATAATACGTATTAATAGATCGGTAAAACCAATAGTTTATTGATTGTAACCCTTATTCTGAGTACCTACATAACTGAAAAATATTAGTACCTACATTGTGTAGTTAGGTAAAAATAAATGGGGAATTTGAATTGGAATTTGAATCATGACTAGGTACTTCCAAGAATACACAATTACCTACTACGTGGAATTGCGAGGAGTATGCTAAGACCGAGTTGTTTGGCAGTTCATCCTCTCTACCTACCGCGTGATGTTTAATAAATCTTTTGAACAAAATATTTCACACGGTTTTAAAATTGTTCCAATATGTAATTGATTTATTTTTAAATTCATTTATAAAATTAAATATTTTTCTTATTCAAATAATTCAGCACCTGGCAGCATTCTAATTTTAAAATAACATCGTATTCTACCTATACATGTATGTATTTCATATTATTTTAAATTCTGTGGGTCAAGGTCACGGTTACGCATTTGCAGCTGTTGACAAGTTCGTTTTATATGAGCATTGATTTTATTGACAATAATTTCGCGATTATAATGCGCGTTTCGTTTTGGTGATTCTGGATACCTAATTAAGCAAGTGCAAGGGAGATTGTGTTTTTAAAGGTGGTTAAATATTTATCTTATCTTATTTCTTAATATTTATGATAAAAGGACCATTGGAAATTATTCTCAATTATTGTCAACAAATAAGTTATTTAATTACTGTTTTTGTGTTTAATTCGTAGAACTACATTTTTTTTTGTTTAAAAGTTATTTAATGGTGGGTTTCTTCATTTACCGAGAATGCTAAATGCAATGCTAATTGTAAAAGTAAACGGTCAAATGCATAGACATTTTTAAATTTCGATCGTTTACTTTTACAATTAGCATTCCATTTAGCATTCTCGGTAAATGAAGAAACCCACCCGTCTTCTAACCACAAATTATTTAAATTAGAATTCCATCAGGAATTTTCGGTACTTAAAGTCTTTACTTAAAGCTAGCAATAATATCTGAGTAAAATAAGCATAATAATTATTTACGCAATATTAAATATTACTTGTTTGGTATTGGAGCATATAATATGGTCCTGCCTTGAAGCGCGCTGGTCGTTGTCGCCTCCCTTCCACTGTGTGCACGTGTGAAATTGCGACGTTGTCTCCCGAGTAGACCAATGATCATGCCATTGGCGACGCGTGATTTAAAAACATAATTTTTGTTTTTAATAGAAAAAAAATATCACCGGAGAGCAAAATGAAATCTACATTTTTTACTCCAAATATGCTCAGGAACCGCTGGTTAAAATCCCTCGGGTACGTCCTGTTACACCCTGTATATATATATATATATAACAGAAATGAAAAAAAAAACATACAAATTATAAAGCATATTATAGGATATATAAATAATCCAAATATTATTATTATAATAAAAAGAAGGAAAACAAACATAATGAGAATGAAAAAAAAAAATAATAACATGCAGCAGGGGTGAAGAGTTCGTAATTAACAATTTGTTTAAATTTTTTCTATTACTGATTTAATAAATTGGCCTGAGGACAAATGAAAAATATCAGAGTCGTAAAAGATATCTTTGAATTTTGTGCACGTCCTTCAGAGAAATGAATGTTGTGTGTAATTTGTTTTTGAGTGTGGGATGTGGAATAGTTGGTTTGATCTTGTGTTTCTTATTGGACAGTGGAAATTAATGTTTTCTAGAAGACAGTTGTTGTCAACAACGTTGTTAATGATTTTGAATAAAAAATTTTGGTCGGATATATTTCTTCTATCTTCTAAAGTTGATAAATTATGTAATGTTAATGAGTCTTTTAGGTTTTCTGATGTACGAAAAGATTTAAAGTCTAGGTGTTTCAATGTCTTTTTTTGAATTCTTTCTAACCTTTCAATATTTACTTTGTATTGGGGATTCCATATGACTGATCCGAATTATAATATTGAGCGAAACGTGTTCCTCTTTCACAATAGTGTGAAAGAGAAACAAGTAAAGTTTTGCAATAAGTGTATAGTCCATGATTTAGCAAGCCGTTAGCCAACACGAAAAAAAAACAAAAGGGCATTCCGTTTGACGTTGGTTCTGAAAAATCACCTAAAAGTAACCTTTTGAGTAGTGTAACCTGAAAGAAACCTTTCAGAGTAAAAAATCACCTAAAAGGTTACAAAAGTAACCTTCTGGCAACGCTGGCCATGATTCTTCATTCAAACAGGGATGTTCTGCCCAAAAAAAATATTTCCCTAGATTTCGAAGTGAAATTTCCCTAGAATTTCACATTTACGCAATTACCTAGGTAGCCACCCGATTGTGTAACACTAATCCTGTTATATGTTAATTAATATTATAATTAATTGGAAAGATATCGGAACTTGGTAAATATACTAATAATACCGTGATTTTCCAAATAAAACACTTTTTGCTACGTGAAGTAATAATTTAAAAGTACGAATACACTCACCACTGAATTAGAAACTGAATTCCAAATAAAAAAAAACACTTAAAAATAAAAATCATAAGCAACCCGCCGCTCATTTGTACCAAGCGTGGTATTTTGAAGACCCCCCCCCCCCGAACGTGTCACGTAGTATGGGTACGTTCCATAAAATCATTTTGAGTTGTCAGTGTTAAAAATAACATTGCATGTAAGTACATGAACAATAATTAAGATTCATAGGAATTCCAAAAAATATATATACGTATATATATATATATATATATATATATATATATATATATATATATATATATATATATATATATATATATATATATAAATATTACCAGTAATATTGTCATATGTAATAAAATTTTTGCCAGAGTTCGAAATTTCCCTAGATTTTGTCCTGATTTCCCTTATCCCTAAAAAATATTTTTCTCCCCTAGATCTAGGAAAATTTCCCTCGACATGACATCACTGATTCAAAATGACAACTTAAAAAGTAAAAACTAACGGTGGGTGAAGACCACCATAGATACGGTGCGTTTCTGGGAGTCTTTAAAAATTAAAACTTTGACAATTATTTTAACTATTAAAACTAACTATAAAAATAAAAATAAAAATGCAGTTATTTAAGTTTGAAGGTCTTTATTCATTAAAAAAATTAAAAAATTGGACTGGAGTTCTCTATTGGAATCGGCCTGAAAAACGTTGGCGTTGTCTTGTATTGTTCGGAGTTGGAAGGTTGGCTTTGGTGTGGAAGTAGCATTAGTTTTTGGGGGATTAGTTTATTTATAGCTTTTGGTTTAGTTGGTACCTGCCGGTTGGTTTATTTATGTACCTGCGACCCAAAGCTTTTTTTACATTTCTGCGACTGGATTGGTTTATTTATGTCTGCGACTGTAGATGTTCACAGTTCACATATACAGCGTGTAAATTAGTTTGAAATAATAAATATAGTGTTTTATTATGATAGTTTATTTATTTTTCAAATCAGTTCATGGAAGACATGACTTTATAAAGTGAAGTATGCAGCATGTCTTTCTATTTATATTTTGAATTGTTTGATGTAATGTATTTTACTTTTTTACGATTAACACAGGTTGTAGAATTTTTTTAAACGAAAATAATACTATGAAGTCACCAAAAGCTATTGCCCGGAAGAATGCTGTATCCAACAATATTCTAGTTCTTAGAAAAATTGAAAAAAACGAAACCAGTTATGTTTCATATTTAAAATACATAAAATATACAATTTTTTTTAATTGAAAAGTCGTCTTGAAAGACAGTTAAATTAGAGTTTATTACTAGAATTTATGCTGAATTTTTGGAATAATATTGTATATGATTTCACATACAACGTTATTCCACAAAATATTTTTTTTTACTCTTCGTACCTTAAAGAAAGCAACATGCTCTTCTAACATAAATCTACACATGTCATCAGGGCCGGATTAACCATGTCGGGGCCCCTAGGCAATGCACGTCTCGGGGCCCCTTACAAGGCTTTAAGGGGAGGGGGGGGGGTAAAGTTTTTAAACTTTTTTTAACCTTTTTCTGAATGTAAAACATGTCAGTACCTATTATTGAGTATTGTGTCAAAATTTCAAGTAAATCGGAGCAAAACTAACGAAGGAGCGGCGTTTCAAGCGACCGGCCCTCATGCTCGATTCAAGTATATTTCGAGTATAAACATTTTTAAATCGGTTTTCTCGCAAACAACATTTCTGAAGTTTGTGAACATCATAACTCAAAATCTTGACTTGACTTGACCGATGCTTTTGAAATTTTGTACTCTATTTCTACACATAAATCAGGTAGTCCGAGGGAGTTTTTTTTAATATTTTATAATAACGAATTCACCGAATTTTTTTTAGTAATAATTTTTTTTCACTTCAAAATGGTGGCAAAAATAAAAATAAAATCGAAAAAAAACTACCTCCGACTACCTGGGAAAACAATTTACCTTTTAAACACATTTCGATTTTTTTGTTTCAAATGATCCAATGACGAGTTATGATGTTCATATCACTAATTAAAGCATGTCATTTTTTCACGGGACCCGGGGCCCCTAGCCGATGCGGGGCCCCTAGGCACTTGCCTACTCTGCCTTAGGGATAATCCGGTACT
The DNA here is from genome assembly GCA_929108145.2 of Limnephilus rhombicus. Classification (NCBI taxonomy): domain Eukaryota; kingdom Metazoa; phylum Arthropoda; class Insecta; order Trichoptera; family Limnephilidae; genus Limnephilus; species Limnephilus rhombicus. The sequence continues at coordinate 1,485,111 of OV815282.1, forward strand.
GCATGTCATTGATGTTTTTGAGCTTAAAAAGTAAAAAAAAAAAAACGATAAATGAAACCATTTACGTTCTCGATATTGTCTTAATTATAGAACATTATTAATTTTATACAACATTATTTAACATTATAACATTATTCCACAAAACTGTTTCAACGGCTAAAAAGCAGGCGTAATAATATTTTTTCTGGACAAATTCTACTTTCCTAAATTCTTCAGCATCTTGGCTTTAAAAACTTTCCAGTTGAAGCCATAAGACGTTAGTTTTCTCCAGTTATTCCCACAAATTAAACCATGCGCCGTGATTTTGACAAATCGCATTAAACAACATTCTTCCACAAACCAAACTTCAAAAGGCTGCCACAGGCCTGAAAAATTTTCATTACCATAATCCATGCCTTAAAAGATGCGCATACATTATTCTATCAATAACTCAACTTTGATAGTTTTGTTGGATACAACATTATTCCGGGCAAGGGTTCAATTATTAATTACTAGCTTTTTCCCACGGCTTCGCTCGCATGGTATTAGGGGATTCCCACTCCACCTCGTCCACCTTCCCTCTCCCCATCAATCCCCCTCCCCCACCACCCACCCCTCCCCAAACCCCTCCCCCCACCCCACATTTTTATTACCTTTTTTATTATGTACAATGCCCGGTGCAACAAGTAAATGCTTGCGTGCCCAGGTTGCCACCGGGAGACATTTAAACTCTTATAATTTACAATTGTTATGCTATTTATCCTGCTCCAGGGAAAGGGAGTCTGCTTCGCCGCCAGGGAAAAGCGAACTGCCTTTCCAGGGAGAAGCAAACTGCCTTTCCAAGGAAGAGCAAACTACCTTTCCAGGGAAGGGCAAACTGCCTTTCCAAAGAAGAGCAAACTACTTTTCCAGGGAAAAGCAAACCGGAGTCTACTCCTTTTCCTCCTTCGCCGCCAGGCAAGAAGACTCCTTTTGCTCCCCCAGCAGTCACTCCTTTGAAAAGGAGTCTGCTTAGCCCTACAGGAGGCCAAACTTAAAATGTAATTTTTTTCAATTAATGTAACTTACACACCCCGCAGGACAATGAAACAAACATATTACCCAGGGAAAGAGAAATTGAGTCTCTGACCCTTAAACTCACAATGCTAGGGCGTTTTTTGCTCAGAAAAAACACTTGCACCTTGCAAGAATACGTTTTTTCCCATTTTAAAAATCCAGGGACCTCGTAAGACGATGAAACAAACAGGTTTTAGTAGCTAGTCTTACGAGGGACCTGGGAAAAATACTAGATTCTTAATTTAATCTTCCACAACTAGCCAAACAGTAAATACCTATCACAAAATTATAAACTTGCCTTAAAATCAATATAAATTCACCAAAACAAAAATCTGCGGATAAAACATAACTGTACAAACATGTTAGAATTAAGACATTTACCTGTATATAACAATTTTACCCTGTATAATAATTTTTAAATTTCAATTTTAAGCGACCAGTTGCAAGAAAACGGTCGGCAAAATAGGTGGCCCACGGGAAACCTGCCCTTATATACTTACGGGCAAGGTCAAACCTCCCACCCCAAATTTGTACCACGTGACCAAGTTTTGTACCAAATTTGGGTATATAAGGAGCGAAAATTTCAAAATCAAAAAAAAATCAATAATACATCAGTTCATCTCTACTCAACAAACTCGTCTTATTTATTTCTTCAAAGTTTTTCATCGACCAGCTGGCTCCCGCCGACTTCTGCCTGTCTTCAGTCCTGGTGTCTACCTCCTCCAGACAAGCCGGCCCTACTCAAGGCAACCGCCAGGCACCAGGCTCAGGCAGAAGAATCGGCACATCCAGTGTCCTTCACTCATCACTCATCAGGCACTGGGTGCTAGGGAGGTCAGCTCTTTATTATTTTTTACCCATTCATCATCCTGTGCGTGCACTAAAAACCCGGTACTTTTTTATAGTCTTGTGAAGACGCTGATACGTCTGTTACAATCATTATAGCTCAACACGTACGACAACGAAAAATGTACGGGGGTCTCTTCAAAACATCAGAATCTGTCAAAAAATCAAACCAAATGATACGTTCGCAGAGAACAAACGTGAACGTTAAATCTAGTGAACGTTAAATGTCAAATTCAAAAATTCGCCTGAAATCAAAGTGATGCCATATAAAAAAAATAAATCGCTGTGGAATTTTATAAAATTAATAGGAACATTTTTGGAGACGGGACATTTTCATGTAGTGACGTCACGAGCCCAAATAATGGATTTATTTATTTAAAAATAAATAAAAACTGTACACTTCTAAAAAAATTTACTAACATTTTCGTAATCTTAGTAAAAAAATCTATCCACCCGATTTTTTCCAAGTCGTTATGAAGTCCATGCAAGTGGCCTATATCGTTTCCATGGCAACAATTTGTTTGCTTTTCTTCTGACGTTTGCAATAACTCGATTTTGTTAGGGACAGAAAACGTATGATAAATAATTTCATAACGCCAGAGATTATTCATAACGCCATAGCTTACCAATATATTTAGCCTATAGTACTCGCAAATAATGTAGCTTTCTATTAGTGAAAGAATTTTTAAAGTCCATTCAGTAGTTTTTGTGCGAAAGAGTAACAAACATACATCCATACAAGCTTTCGCCTTTATCTTTATCTTTACTAGGTATAAAATGAAGTCGCTTACGCTGTATGTGCGCTTAGATCTTTCAAACTACGCGACGGATTTTCATGTGGTTTTCACCAATAGATAGAGTGATTCACGATGAAGGTTTTTAGGTATATAATTTGTCAAAGTTATGTGTAAATTGGTTGAAATACTATATCTGGCCAAACGGCAGCGGGCAGCGTGGTGTGGATTTGATTTAACAGATGGCGTTGGTTATAAAGCTTTCGTTAGCCACAGCAACGTGTGGCCGGGTCTGCTAGTGATATTATAATAGGAAGGATATTATTATAAGCATTGATTTCTATCCTTTTTTTAGCTCCGTTAAGGCACGGGGCTCATTTATTATTATTTTTTTTTTTTTTTAAGTTTCTTTATTCTTTGAATTGTTCATTACATGAATTGGGGATTTTTCGACCACCATACTAGGCACATGCCTGTGTTGTGGTGGTCTTTATATTATATGTTATCTTTATATTATAATAATCAATGACACCTAAAAACTAAATTAGACGGCCGCCGTGGTCAAGGGGTAAGACTCTTGACTCGCAATCCGAAGGTCGTGGGATCGAATCCCGGTGTGGGCAAATGATTAATTTGTGTTATTTCACAATTAATTCATTTAAAATAATATATAGTATATTTGCAGCACGTTCCAGAGTGGAAGATACTCTCAGTATCGCCCTGGTATAAGACCACTGATAAGAGAATTGAAACTTTGCTTGAAATGGTGACCAGCCGAGCGATTTTATAACTTTTGTGAGATCGAGATCTCCTGTCGGACGAGATCTCCTGTCAGATTTGTATGATTTTTTATGGCTGTTATTTGCTTTTTCTATTGTTGTATGTCGGTCGCCATAGTACCCGTCAAGTTTTGTCATGTTTTGACATGTCATATCAGAAAAATATCGATGTTGTTCTCCCGAACCTGGTCTCCATGAGCGAAGGCCCTAAGAACATATTGGCGTCATTGCATTTGATTTACATTACCGTGTTACTTTTATAAAAATATTAAAGCTTTAAAAGCTACCTTTGTTATGGAAACTTACGGTTTATAAATTATTATTGTAACAACATCTAAAAGGATCAGGGTGAAATAATTTTATATAAAACTTGAGTAACCCGTGATAATATGGCTAACTCGAGCTTATTAATTTAAATTTTCACATCTAGCAAACACTTTGTGGGAATACATAATTGTAATAAACACAATATATAACTTTGTTTCAATTCAACTTTATTATTTCTTTATCCAACCGGTTTCGGTTCATTCTGAACCTTCCTTCCTTCTTATTTTTATTCACCCCTGAAGAAGGTTCAGGATGAACCTGGATGAATAGAAACCGATTGGATAGTGAAATAATAAAGTGAAATTGAAACAAAGTTATATTATTGTTTTTATTATCTTATTATTTTTATTATCTTATTAATTTACTTTACTTTTCTGTTTATTGTTGATTGGAGTGTATTTGTATTTTTACTTCAGATTGTATTTCTTAACAGGTAAGGGAACGTACCCATACTACGTGACCAACTTTTTGCAATTTTTAACCCCCCTCCCCCCCCCGGTGACCAAAAACCTAAGCAAACCGCCGCTCATTTGTACCAAGCGTGGTATTTTGAAGACCCCCCCCCCCTAAACGTGTCACGTAGTAGGGGTACGTTCCCTAATGTGTGTTGTAATCATTTTTAAAATTTATTTTTCTTTTCAATTTCAATAAGTATTTTTTAAAAGGTTTTGAGATGCCTTTCGACTATTGCAATAGTGGTCGAATTGTAAAGAGATATTCGAAAATGTATAAATAAGTACATAAGATAAAACTGTGTCTTTATGTTCCAGCTGAATAAATATTTTTGGTACTGCTTTGTAAACTTTTTTCTCTGATAATTTTTTATGAGAGTACCACACAAGAATCCCAATCGCCCGGAGCCAGGCATACATGGCATCCTGAAAAGGGGTATATTGTGCGCCTGAAGGTAGTAGGGAGGAAGAAGATGGGGAAGAGCAGGGCTGGGCAAAATACATGCTTTGCTGTAATTAAAATACAAATTACAAAATACTAATACTTTTTCGCATGTATTTAAAATACGCAATACAAAATACTTTCAAGTCGTGTATTTGAAATACAAAATACTAAATACAGTATTTTAACCATTTTTTTAACTTCAAATACAAAATACATTTGGTTTTGGTAGAACCTTTGGTTGCAATAATTTTTTTTTTTTTTTTTACAGTGAATACCGCACAAGAATCTCAACTGCTCCCGTCTGGAGCCAGTGAGACTATGGCATCCCCAATTGGGGTATGTTGTGAGGCTGAAGGTAGTGGGGAGGGGAAGGAGGTGTGGAAGAGGAAGGTTGGGAAGTACCTGGCTATTCAGATCTGGTCACTAAACACGGCTAAAGCCATTTTCAAGCAACGTTTCAATTCTGAATGGTGGTCTTACACCAGGGCGATACTGATAGTATCTTCCACTCTGGAACATGCCGCAAATATACTATATGTTATTTTAAATGAATTTCCTAAAACGGGAAACCTTCCTAGTTGGACAGTCAAAGCTTCCTTTTATATTGTTATATCTTGTATGTAATAAATGTAATAATAATAATAAATAAAAAATTTATTGTGAAATAACACAAATTAATCAAATAAAATTTATTTGCGCATGCCGGGTTCGAACCCGCGACCTCCGGATTGTGAGTCAAGAGTCTTACCCACTGGACTACGGAGGTCGTCAAATTGTCGTAAGTGCCCAAATCTAGGGCTGCGTTTCCATAGAAGCAAAGCTGAGCAGAGTGAAATAGAAAAGTGGTAAAATTGACTAATCATATTGCTCAGGAGACACATCTCGTCTCCACTCCACTTGTAAAGTTTTCTGGTATATGACTTAGGTGTTAGATTATAATAATAATTATTATAATAACTGTAGCAGCCAACCTCTGCTACCACGTGCTCTGGATTGTTTCCGAAATATATAGATCTTTCCAGAAGCGACGCCCATGTTAAAGTGTTCGAATACTGAACTAACGAAAACGTTCCGGCCGCCTCTCGTTAAATACACCTAGCACCGGCATTACGATGGCTGGATGTTTAGGTACATATCGCATCGATAATGAGTTGCAGACCTACCTACCTCTCAGCGTTCCAGAAAAGGTACAAACCATTGCGCGCCTGAAATGCACAGTTCGGGCGCTTTCGAGAAAGTCGCCGAGTGAAGAATTACTAGCAGACAAAGCAATACTCCGACTCACCGGACTATATAAAGGCAACGCACACAGTACAGTGTTTCCATTGTTTACATAGTGTTCAGTATTCTCGCCTCACGCAACCGCAGTTAACCTTGACCCAGTAAAATCCACGTTCATTTGTTTACCTAGTGCCGGTAGTGTATTTAATCAGTTCCGCTGTCCAGTTCAGAATTGATTTGTAAAATTGTATTCTTGTTAGAACTCAATAAAGACTTCCAACACGCAACCTCAATCTCGAGTTCTACATAACACTAGCTGGTTCCCAGCACGCGTTGCAATGCCATATTCAAAGAAATAAATTGTTTCTCCCTGCATGTCCTTTCCCGTGCGTCCCCGTTCCCCTACCGCATCCCTTTCCCCTCTTGAATTCCCCTTCCACCTTCCCTGCCTACCCTCTCCCCTCTCGCGCTCCCCCATCCCGCCAACCCCCTCCCGCGTTCCACATATTTAGTCCCAGTACATTCAGTTTTCAAACCACTCGCGTGCCAGCTATTACAATTTTTTTATCCAAATTTTCATTTTTCACATACTTATTACAAATATTCATTTTTCTATATTATAAGAACAATCAATGAGACTCGCAACAATAACATTTGGCTGTCATCAGTTCTTTTGTTTTGCTCTTTCAAAAAATATTCTTAAACCAATCTTTTTATTGTGTTTTGGTTGTAAAAAGTTTAGTGTGTTGGAATCTTCTCCCCCCTGATCTTCCAGGAGTCACTTCTTGCTGCTCATTTTCAGATATTTATATAATTTTTTTGCTTCTGTCACTTTTTATATTTGCTGTAATTTTTTGAACAATGGAGGAGGATTTCCCTCCTGTACCCCTTACAAAGCCCCCAGATCCCCCTCCTGACCCTCCAGATGGAGACATTTCAGATAAAATAGACTTTTCAGAACATTCAAACATTTCAGACAATGAATCTGTCATCCTAACCTCAATTAAAAAAGAAAATTTAGTCCCCTTTCCCCAAAAAAACATGATTCGCCTTTGTCTCCTCAGTCCCCTCCAGCTCTTCCTCAACCTCCTCCAACAATCTTTTACTCTACTCATTCCCGTGGCCCCTACATTGTATATGCGCAAAAAACTGAACAAGGTAAAACCATCCATCCTCTTGAATTTGGTAAATTTCTTTCAAATAACAAGAACCTTTCGATTAAACCTGGAGGTGTTAAAGCCGAGGGTCGCTTCCGAATCTCTGTTGAATTCCTGTCGGGTTCAGCCGCCAACAACTTTATCAAAAATATATTTATTTCATCAAATTCTAAATTCAAGGCGTACATCCCAACTTTCAATGTCAGTCGAATGGGCCTGGTCAGGGGTATCTCGACCGATCTGTCCATTCCAGAAATCCTGTCCTCACTTTCAACCCCCCAACATATCGGCAATCCCATAAAAGCCAGTAGGCTAAATTATAAGGACACCTCTGAGGGCATCGTTTCCTGGAAGCCCTCCCAATCTGTCGTCATCACATTCGAAGGACAATCTCTTCCCTCCCATATTTATTTATTTTTCAACTCCTTACCAGTTGAAATGTACACTTATCCCACCACTCAATGTTACAACTGCTGCCGTTTTGGTCATACCAAAGCTGCATGCAGATCCCCTCCCAGATGTTTCAAATGTGGAGAAAACCACTCGGCTGATCAATGTTCTTCTCTCTCTTCACCTAAATGTTTTAACTGCTTAGGCGCTCATTCCGCCATTAACTCTTCTTGCCCCGAACAATCTCGCCAAAAAAATATAAAAATTTCTATGGCCTCTGAGAACTTGTCTTTTCTGCAGGCTTCTAAATTATTCCCGCCTGTCAAAAAATCATTTTCCGAGGTTTTATCCAGTAACTCTTCATCCAACCCTCTCGCCTCCTCCTCAACATCTTCCCGTTCAACAAAATTCACATACAAAAACCCTATCTCTAAACAGGCTCGTGGATACGATCAGCAACAACACAACTCACTTCTCTTAAATCCCAATGGTTCTCCTCTTTCACACGCCACAAATGGGTGCGCAAACAATTATAATTCATCCTCAACAAACTATCAAAAGCTTTCTGAACAACTCTCCCAAGATAATTCTTCATTTATTCAAACTCTTATTATGCTTCTAATTGACCTAATTTCTTCTCAAACTAATCTACCGTCCAACGCTGCTTCTATTATTTCCACATTAAAATCATTTATTCAAAATGGCTCTTCAAGATGTCAGAATTCTTCAGTGGAATAGTCGCAGTGCTATTTCTAACAAATCAAACCTTCTTAACCTATTAAATTCAAACCTTGTTTCTGTGGCTGCTGTCTCGGAGACATGGTTTACTCCATCCACCCACTTTAATGTGGGAGGGTACTCCTGTCTCCGCGATGATCGCCCGGAAGGTACGGGCGGTGGTGCTGCCCTTTTTATTAAAAAATCCCTTCCGTTTTTCCCAATAAATAATATCAAACTCCCCAATGCTGACTTTCAAATGGTTGCAGCTAAAATAAAGGACACTTCCTTTGTTTCTATCTATCTTCCCCCAACATCGCACTTCAATAAACAAGCGTGGTTGCAAATTGTCCGTCAACTAAGCCCTCCTTTCTTTTTATTGGGTGATTTTAATGCCCATTCCCCCGTCTGGGGTTCTGCTTTCTGTGATCGAGACGGTCGAAGTGTGATGGATTTCCTAGATGAATCCAACCTTTTTCTTTTGAATGACGGATCTCCTACTAGAATCTCTCGCCCCAACACAAACCCCAGTGCAGTGGATCTCTCCATATGCTCTATTAATCTGGCACCTCTCTCCTCGTGGGTGGTGTCCCCCGACCCTTGCTCCAGTGATCATTTCCCGATCACCATCACTTATCAAACTTCTTTCCATTCAGACAAGTCCCATATTTCGACAAAGATTAAAACAAAACACACCAAATGGGACGAATTTAACTCACATATGGATAAGTTTATACAAAATTTATCCTATACCGATACATTATCTGTCAAAGATGACTACGATAACTTCAAATCAATGCTCGTAACTGCAATCAATAAATCAAATCCTCCCCCTAAAACCAAATCTCTCAAAAAACTCCCTCCAACTCCCTGGTGGGATGAGGAATGTTCCAAAGTAGTGAGAATTCGGAAAGCTAAATCTCTTTCCTATCGTCACAATATGACTATGGAGAACTATCTCATATACAAAAATGCCGAAGCCAATGCCAAAAGGGTATTGAGGTCAAAAAAAAAATCCGGGTGGTACAACTTCTGCAGTTCAGTATCTCCGAACACTCCAATTTCGGAAGTTTGGTCTATGATTCGAAGATTTCGATCCTCCTTCAGTCCAACATCTCCTCGAGCTTCTCATTCTAAATGGATAGACGAGTTCTTGGACAAAATTGCCCCCCCTTCTGTACCTAACTTAGATGAAATAACTCCAATCCACAACACTCCTATGTCTGATCATTGGCTTGACTCTCCATTCACTTTAATTGAATTAAAAAATTGTTTATCAACAGTCAAGGACTCATCTCCAGGCAGAGATGGTATACCTTATAGCATTATCAAAAATAGTAATGATAATGTTCTAAATCACTTTTTAAGCATCTTAAATAAAATCTTCCAGACTGGCATAATACCTGATGACTGGAGTACTCAAATAATCATCCCAATTCTAAAATTAAACAAATCACCCAATTCTGGATCCAACTATAGGCCAATTGCTCTTTCATCCACCCTTAGTAAAATTTATGAAAAATTAATTAAAAACCGGTTAGAATTTTTTGTCGAGAGTAATCATCTTCTCTCTCCATCCCAATTTGGATTTAGGAAAAAGAAATCTACACAAGATAACCTTGCCATCATCAGCACTGATATTAATTTATCCATTTCTAACAAAGAAGTATGTCTTGCAGTCTTTATAGACATAGAAGGCGCCTTTGACAATGTTTCCATCCCAATTCTTAAAAAAAAACTTTTAGGCCTTGGCTTACCCCTCATGTTTGTCCAATCTATTATTATTTTTCTCGATAGGAAAATTTTCATTGAGCTACCAGATGTTACTCCTCAGAGTAGGTCAATTTGGAAGGGTTTACCCCAAGGCGATGTATTATCCCCCTTACTGTATAATATATACACACACGATATGTATGTCACCATTCCCCCTCAAGTAAAAGTTGTTGAGTTCGCAGATGACATAGCTTTCTTCTTATCATCCAAAATCATTCCATCCGCCGTCAAATATCTTAATGAAGCCATGGATGCCCTTTGCACATGGCTTACTTTAAATGGTCTTGAACTTTCAGTACAAAAGAGTCAGTGTGTTACCTTCTCAAATCGTCATAATAACCCCCCTGTTCAAATTTTATATAAAAACTCTCCAATCCCCAATGCTTCCGAAGTAAAATTTTTGGGAGTAACATTTGATAGGAAACTTAAATGGTCTTCCCACATTAATAATATAGTTACTAAATGTGAAAAAAATTTAAATATTATCAGATCATTGACTGGCGTTTGGTGGGGTGCTCATCCTATCTGCATTAAGTTGCTCTACAATGCACTTATTCGAAGTCATCTTGACTATGCCTGCCCACTTTTTAGTACTGCATCCAAAAATGCACTCAGTAAATTAGACAAAATTCAATCTAAGTCATTGCGAATAATAACTGGCGCGATGCAATCGTCGCCCATCAATTCCCTTCAAGTAGAATGTTCTGATCCTCCTCTGTTTTTAAGGCGTCAATTATTTGCTGACAAATTTGTTCTTAAATGTTTAAATTCTAAAAGTCATCAGATTATTCCCAGAGTCTCGTTGTTCAACGACTCAACACATTCATCTACAATCAGAGCTCGAACTAAACCTCTCCCTGCCATCTGTAAAAATTTTCGCTCTCTCTCAGAGCTTCAAATTATCAAAAATGATCTTCTTCCTTTGTACAAATTAAAATATAGTCACGTCACCCTATCCCCAACGATATTAGAAGAGATCGGCATCCTTAAAAGTCATTCCAATCTCCCAGCCCGTACTGTCAATAATATGTTCAATGACATTATTTCTTCTAAATGGCCCAACTCTTCTCTTTTATTTACTGATGGCTCCAAATCTCCGGACTCTCCTAACTGTGGTATTGGTATTAACGTTTACCACAATAATTCTAATGAAAGAATATTTTATTCAATTTCAAACCAATTTTCAATATTTTCTGCCGAGTGCATTGCGATTATTGAATCTCTCAAATATATAATAAAAAATAATTTTGAACATTCTCTTGTTCTCTCTGACTCTCTCAGTTCCCTCCAAAAACTTAAAACAAGTCCTCTTCTTCATCCTGATGATCACTTTGTATGTCTTATTCGAGTATTGATAACCTCCATTCAAAGCTCTGGAAAAACTGTCACTCTGATTTGGATTCCTGGACATGTTGGCATAGTGGGTAACGATATTGCTGATTCCTTGGCAAAACAAGGAGCGTCTAACCATACCGTTACCCTCGTAAACCATATTCCCCTGTCTGATATTTTTTCCATCATCAAAGATAGATCCCGCAATGTTTGGACAGAGTATTGGAACATTGCTAGTCAATCCAAGGGTGCCCGCTACGCCTCAATACAAAGGACTATCCCATCAAAACCGTGGTTTCAAAAATTCCCCCATTTTTCCAAAAAAGAAATTTCCTTACTTATTCGTATGAGAATCGGACATTGTTCCGTTCCTTCTCACCTTTATAAAATTCATGTGCTTGACTCCCCAGACTGTACGTTCTGTGGTCTAGATGTGGGAACTTTAGATCACATATTTTTTGATTGTCCCTCTCTAAATAAATATCCTCTCTTCTATCAAGCGTTATCAAAAATTGCCTCTCCTCCATTCAACATCTCATCTCTTCTAAGTCTGAACTCTACTCCAATTTTCCATAAAATTCTGAAATTTGCACATTTAAATAAAATTAATATATAAATTCACCTATCCTTTCTCTGTAATTATAAATGATGGCCTAGAACACCCTTGAAGGGTGAAAGCCAGAAATAATTGAAAAAAAAAAAAAAGAACAATCAATCAAATCTGGTACCTAACATAGGTACCTATTTAAAATATCTATAATTAATTAATTTACATATAAATGGATGACATTTGTATAGCGCAGTTTTGTGTTATTTCACTTCAAGTGCGCTCTACAGTAATTAACTTAAAAATAATCCAGTAATCAGTCAAAGTATTCTTATAGTGCTTGATCTAATACTATGATACAAAAACGTACAATACAAAGCAATGACAAGTATAGATAAGTAATATAATATGATACAAAATGTACAATAACAGTGCTATTATAGCACAGGACAATAATAATAACTAGCAACATTATAAAGCAATGATAAGGGGGCATACATTAATTACGTGAGCAGTTTTTCTTCCAAACTAGACTCCCCCCGCCACTTGGTGAGATAAATTTGGGCCACTTCGTTTATTCTTTTCAAGTAATGTGAGATTTTGCTGGACCCCCCCCCCCTTTTTGAGCTCACGTAATTAATGTATGCCGCCTAAGAGAACTACAAATAATCATTAGTAAGAGTGCTATAGCAAAGTACATTATATAATACGATACAAAATGTACAATAACAGTGCTATTATAGCACAGGACAATGTTAATAACTAGCGTGACATAAAAAATGTACAGTACATTATAAAGCAATAATTAGAAAATTACAAATAATCATTAGTAAGAGTGCTATAGCACAGGAAAATAGGACAATAGTACAGGATTCTAGCGTTTTTAGTCTATGTATTATCTATGTGTGTTTATTTTTCATTATCATTATTAAGATTGCTAAATGTATTTGAAAATGTATTTTGAAGCCATAAGTATTTGAAGTACAAATTACAAAATACCTCAGCAGCAGGTAATTGAAATACCAATTACAAAATACATTTTTAGGAAGTAATTGAAATACAAATACAAAATACGTATTTGTATCAATCAATCAATCAATCAATCAATGTAAAGCAATCTTTAATTCTGAATCGGGGTCTTCCACCATTGAGAGTGTCTACCACTTTGGAACGGGCCGCAAATATATTACGTATATTTTTTTATTAAAAAAATGTTAAATAACACAATGAAATCAAATGAAATTTACTTGAACCTGCCAACTCTAGATTAGTAACCGAGGATCATGACCACTCAACTGCAGAGGACATCTTTAACTATATTACATATATAATATGTTGATAGGTTTAATTCCTTTTTATTAATTTCTAAATAAAACACTTGTGTTGCAAAGTTTTTTTTAACTAAGAAACGACATTTATGTTTATTAATATCACTTTGAATGGTTTTTTCTAACAATCAAATAATAGAATAACAAAACAAATGACAATCGATGATTGCATTCTAATTGACATTATAGGATTCAAATTTAAAGGGAATATATTTCCTTTACATCTCCCCCCCCCCGCGGGAAAGAAAATTATTGCAAAAATTTTCATTCATCTTCGATATCCTCTTCATGGTTCATCAATGCAGGTGCTGGAATTAATTTCGAGATGTGGAAAAAATTTGATTCTAATTTTTTTCGACCAGTATTTATCTTGTAAATTGAGTTTGATAATTTTTCTATTATTTTGTAGGGTCCGATTCTCAATTCGTCGAGCTTCTTCCTGTTAAGTTTGTTTCCATTCTCCACAAAAACAGTATCACCAACTTTGAAGTTAATATGTCCCCTGGTTTTATCGTAAATCATCTTGTTGTAATTATGTGACTTTATAGTATTTTCCAGAGCTTTTTTTCTGTCTTGAATCAAATCGATGTCAGTCTTCTTAAGTTTTAACTCATTTGGCAAAATCGTAACATCTGTGCCGTTAAGTAGGTACTGAGGCGCATAACCAGTGACAGTGTGCTCCGTTTCATTATAGTTTTTTACACAATTACGGGCTATAGTTGTCCAAGCCACTTTTAAGTCATTTTCGTTGATTTTGCATCTAATTTTATTGACTAGCGTTTGATTTAATCTTTCATTTAATCCATTTGAGAAAGGCGAGTTTACTGCAGTAAAAATGATTGGAATATTTTTTTCATCCAAAATTTTTTTGAATTCTCTAGAATTAAGACCCGGATATTGGTCTGATAGTATCATGCCAATGTCATTAGTTTCTGTGGAGTTTAAGAGTTTGATGAAATCGTTGGTATTTTGAGTTTTTGACGTCAAAATATATGCAAACCTCGTGAAATGATCTGATAGCAGGTGCAAGTATCTCTTTGTTGACCGTGAACCCCCAAAACCACCTATCGTATCAATAGAACATATTTCAAAAGGTTTTGTTGCGGGACCCAAGTAGGACATCAATCCATATTTATTTTGACCTCTTGATTTGTTCTTTAAACATACTGCACAACTTTCGCAAGTTCTCTTTATATTGTTTGTCATGTTTTCTGATGTGTACCATGAGCTTATCATTTTTTGCATTTGATTAATTCCTATGTGACCTAGGTCTGTGTGAACATTTTTGATAAAATCTATGCTGAATTTTTCTGATAGAATTATTTTTTCTTTTTTTTTTACTTTCTTGTAATAAACATTATTCTTCGATATCAATTTATCTTTTCTGCACTGTATCTTCTCATTTTTGACCTGATCTTTTAAGATATCTTCTAATTTTATTAAGTTGACAACTTTTAATTGCTCATCTTGGTTCTCATCTGGTTCTAAGACTGGGTTTCTGCTTAGACAATCAGCTTCAATATTGTACTTTCCTGGAGAATATTTAATTTGAAAATCATATTGGGATAAGTAATATGTTAAGTCACCAAGCTCTTCATCGGTTCTAGATTTGATATTCATATTTTCCAGCGGTTTGTGATCTGAATAAACTGTAAATGGTTTTCCTATCAACCAGTATTGCCAGTATCTCACTGCCTCTTTTATAGCTAAGCATTCTAAGTAAATTGCTTTTTTCTTTTTCTGTGCGCTGTTTAATTTTTTCGAAAAGTAAGCAACAGGTTTTTCTTTTCCATCAGATTGTGTCTGTTTTAAAATAGCTCCAACACCCTCTAGAGAAGCATCTGTATATATATTAATTGGTAAATCTTGATCAAAAATTTCCAAGATCGGTTGTGAGCATATTAGGTTTTTCATCGTTTCAAAAGCATTTTGGCATTTATCAGTCCAAATAAACTTTTGATTTTTCCTTAATAAATTATGCAAAGGATCTAGTATTATTGCACTCTTCGGAATGTACTCATGATAAAAGTTGATTTTTCCTAGAAATTGTCGCACATTCTTTTGTGTTTTTGGAATAGGAAAATTCTTTATTGAAATCAAATTATCCTTTACTGGCTTGACTGAATTATTCTGAATTATATGACCCAGATATTTTACCATATCTGATGCAAATGTGCATTTTGTAAATTTTAATCTAAAACCTTCTGTTTTGATTGCATTCAGCAGCTTTGTCAGATGATCAATGTGTTCAGCAAAAGTTTTTGAAAAAATAAGAATGTCATCTATGTAATTGACAGCAAATTCGTTTAGTTTATATTTTCTCAATATATTGCTTAATATCCTCTGAAAAATTGCCGGAGAAGTCTTCAATCCAAACGGCAGGCAGGTCCATTGATAATGTCCCTCCTGTGTTACAAATCCTGTTTTTTTTTTGTCTTCAATCCGCAATGGAATAGACCAAAAGGCTGAGTTTATATCCAGCGTTGAAAAAAATTTGCAATTTCTGGTCTTTGTCATTAGGTCTTCAATCAATGGAAATGGTTGAGCTTGAGGTATTACTATTTTATTTAAGTCTCTGAAGTCTATGCATAATCTGGATCTTTTGTTTTCTTCTTTTTAAATGCTAGAGTGACCGGTGCAGCAAATGGACTGTACGACTCTTCTATCAGTTTATTGTCTAATAATTTTGCTATTTGCTCTTCTATTTCCTTTTTATCTTCTACACTGCATCTGTAAGGCCTCTTACTACAATATTTATCCACTAATAAGTCTATCTTCGCTTCATATCCATTGACAGTGCCAACATCATATTTACTCTTCGCGAACACTGATGTGTATTTGTCTATTAGTTCATTTATTTCTGTTTTTTGATCATTATTTAAATGATTCATTGTTATTTTAAAATCTTCTTCTTTAACATGTTCGTTAAAATTAATTCTGTGTTTTTCTATATGATTAAATTTAGTATTCGTTTTCATATCTGTGGAATATTTTTCTTTTTTATTTGTATTATTTAGGCAGAGTTTCTGTGATATTTGTAAGTCTTCACTTTGGATAAGTTTGAAGTCTTTTATCATGTCTAATCCAATCAAAAAATCATACTTGAAATTGTGTTCATCAATAATGTACACATCAACTTTATTCTCCAATTCAAAAATTTTTATGTTTAACGTTGTCAAACCACTCGTCTTTTTAACACCATTAATCGTTACTAAATTTGCTTCATTCAAATTGTTTCCTTTTCCTTTTAGTTTCAATAATTTAGAATTAATTAGAGAAACATTTGAACCTGAATCATAAATTCCGTATATTTTTAATTTATCATTTAGTAATAGTTTGACTTTTATTAATGGTGTTACTATTAGTTTTTTTGATCATTTTCATTTAATTCAGTTTCTATCACTGAATTGTTTACATGTTTAATGGCATTTCTCTTAAATTTTTCATCCTCTTTTGTTTTGAACCAGCATGTAGCTTCAGGGTGGTAACGAATGCCCTTATTCAATTTTTCACAAATTTTACATGGATTTTTACCCCCATTTTTATTATGTTCTGCATTTCCAAATGTTTTCTTATTCATAAATCTTTTTTTGTTGACCATATGTTCATACTTGTTTACTTCATTAAACAAATCTACAGTATCTTGTAATCCTTCTCTATCGATCTTGTTAAGTATGAATTCTGGTAGTCCGGAAGCAACAAGATCTATCAAAGTACCGGTGTCAATTGATCTTCTCACATCCAATAGAAGTTTTTCTTTTCTCATAGCATAATCTAACAGAGAACCATCTTTGTATCTAAATGATAGTGCGTATGTGACAGGGTTCCATCCTTTGTTTGCAAATGATTCACAGAATTTGTTTTTCCATGTTGACCACTCTGAGTTCATTGTTAGTTTTATAATCATGGAACTGTACCAGTCTATACAAGATTTATCCATGAACAATCTGAGTATTTCTATTTTTTTTCCATCCATGGTCACATCAAACCGCAAACATTCTTTTTCAAACACTTCCATCCACTGGCTTGCATTTGTATTTTTAGTGCAGAATTTTTCTATAACAAACTTCTCAGCAATGTTTTTTAAGCTCTGTTGCTTATCTTCCATTAACTTTTCAATTAATTTTCCTAATGCATCTTCTTTTTGATGTACTTGTAAACTTTTTTCGTCCAATTCTTCGAGGTATTGGTCTCCAAACTGTAGGTTTCCATCTTCGTCTACATATGTTTTTTTTTAGTTCTTCTGTCATGGTTAACCAGACTCTTCTAACCTGGTATCTTTTTTTCAAACTATTTTTTATTTTTCCAAAAGCACTAGTTTTCATTATCTCCTCGTGATAGCTGGCGGATCGTAGCATTTCTGGTATTGTAAACACTTTTCCATCACTTGTGACTATTTTTGTAATGCTAATAATATTTGATCTGCCATCGCATCCAGGTAATAGCGTAAATTCGAATTGAATTTTCTCCATTTTTGGTTTAAAACGAAATGTCGTTTTATAATATGTTGATAGGTTTAATTCCTTTTTATTAATTTCTAAATAAAACACTTGTGTTGCAAAGTTTTTTTTAACTAAGAAACGACATTTATGTTTATTAATATCACTTTGAATGGTTTTTTCTAACAATCAAATAATAGAATAACAAAACAAATGACAATCGATGATTGCATTCTAATTGACATTATAGGATTCAAATTTAAAGGGAATATATTTCCTTTACACATATAATAATAATAGTTATTGAAGACTGCCTCATTGCAGTCTCATATTTACTGTAACAAATAAATTAACAAAATTATTCAAACATAATATAATATTATTCCAATATTTTTTGAAAGGTGGTTTGAATGCTTTTAAACGCAATCTTTTTTATTCTTAGTATTGGGTATTTTTGTAACTTTTATTGTAATTTTCTATGCAACTCTTTAATAAAATGTGATCGCAGCAGTGCAACAATAATGATTGTATTAAAAGCTAAGATTTGTCTACATAGAAAGATGTTTTATTAGTTTTTCAAATGAGAATGTACTTTTGACCAGCTATATATAAAATATTGGTCGGCAGCTCGACCTTCCGGTCACCCCTAACCCAACTCACTACTCACTTGCTGCTAGCATTCCACAAACACATAGTATAATACGCGCAAGGCGACAGTCCTAAATCGCTGAGCCATTTGCAAATGATATTTTTAAATAATTATAATATTCATCAATAGATTTTTTTTTACAAGTTTTCATATTGTGTTATTTTATTATTGATTATATTAATGAAAAGGTCACTGTTCAGCTACAATTCAGGATTTCTCCTGGAAAGCAGCTGGTTTTCAGCAGTGGCTCCAATACAAAACAAAATAAATAAATTTAAATTTAAATTAAATTAAAATAAAATTACATAAAAATAATTACATCGAATCTCTGATTCAACGGATACAATTTAATACAATATAAATGATAAAAATCGCCGAGATTCTCGGCCATAAATCATTTATTTAATAGGTAATAAATTAATAATGTAAATCTGAATTCAAATTAACCAATAATCTTAATATTAAAAGACCAAGACAAAATAAAATCAATTCAAATAAAATATAATTAATTCAGATTCAAAATAAAATCAAATGAAGCATAAAATACAATCAAAATAAATAATGTAATCGAATCAAGTATAAAGTATAATCAAAATAAATAATCTAATCAAATCAAGTATAAAATATAATCAAAATAAATAATGTAATCAAATCAAGTATAATCAAAATAAATAATGTAGGTAATCAAAACAAGTATAAAATATAATCAAAATAAATAATGTAATCAAATCAAGTATAAAGTATACCTAATCAAAATAAATAATGTAATAAAATCAAGCATAATCAAAATAAATAATGTAGGTAATCAAAACAAGTATAAAATATAATGAAAATAAATAATGTAATCAAATCAAATAAAAACCAAAACAAAAACACACGAAAGTATTCCTTCAATTATTGTAATTATTATTAGATGTTGTGCGATTGATTGTGCAGTCAGCAACCTTTCGCCGCAGAGCTTCTTGAAACACTGCAACGATGTCGATATTAGAATAGACTGAGGTATTTTATTCCAAAGTTTTGATGACAAATAGCTGAAATACGGCAGTTTTGGATTTGGAGAATGAGAAAATGGTCCCTTTGTCGTGTAGAAAATCACGGGACCACTGCAGTCTGTCAAACAAATAGGAAGGAACCTCCAATGCATCAAATTGTATATTTGACACATTTTATGTAACTTCCTTCTGTTTGACATATTTAGGATCCGATGCCGATAGAGGTAAGGCGAGATATTATGCTCGCGTCTCGAGATATTGTGGCAATATCAGACGCATGGAACTAAGATAGTATCCATACTCTTAGATCAGACGCATGCATTTTGGACACATTGCATTTGTTTTTGACGGACCATACACTGAGTCTCCATAGTCCAGCACCGAGAGAACAAGACTATCGGTAATAATCTTACGTATTTTTTTTCTGATACATAATCTAATATATTATATCAAGGGTCGACCGAGATCTCGGTCTCGGCATTCTCGGCTACAAATCCTACCGAGAACTCTGATTCTCGGCCATAACCGAAGGATTACGGGATAGGATAATAATTGTAATTAATAGGATTAATATACATAATTGTAGGATTACGGTATAGGATAATGGGATTCAAATCTACCGCGCGCGTCCACATTTGCCTCTTGGTGTAAACAATTGTTTAAATTTTGTTCGTAGTAGAAAAAAATAAGTTCTTTTATGTGTTGTTGTGATTAATTATAATTACTAGCCAGATTAACTACATTAACTAGTTAAGTGGATACCAAGATCATTACATATTATTTTATACGTATGTTGGAAAGCTGGTAAGTGTACGAAGATTTTTTAGATTTAGTGGCCACATTCATCAGAAAACATAGATTTGCTGATTTGTATGTTAGTTGCTGTTTTTCTTAGAACTAAGTTCATAATAAACTGCCAAAAACAGCAATGATCATACAAATCAACTAATCGGTGTGTGTGTTTTTTTTTATTTTTTTTTTTATTTTAGGGAAAGTTGACAGCAAATCTGAGATTACACAATAAAACAGTAGTAAGATAGTTAATTATGCCAATTATGAACTTTCCACTTATGATAGTGAATGAATAATAAAGTGTGACATTGTAAGGGTGTTTTCATTAAATTAAATAATTTTTTTTACAACATATGAAAGGAGAGGGGGGAGGAGGAACATGGAATTAGGATTAAAAGGCAAGGGATGGAAATATATAGGGATTAAACTTTCTAGTTTGAGTCATGTTGCTTAGTGAGTTTTCGTTTTATGTCATGTTAAAAATGTCAATGTGGTAATAATTTAAGTTAAATGAGTGTGTGGATCTATAGATAAATGAGTTCTGTTTGGAGTTGGTCTTGCAAAGAGGGAGATTAAAAGTAAGTGACTGTCTGCTGTTGCGATTTGGAACATGGAATGATAGGCGTTGAAGAAGATCAGGACTATCAATTAGGTTATGTGTAATTTTAAATAATATAACCGAATCTGCTATATTTCTTCGGCAAGTTAACGTCTGCATATTGAAGAACTTTGCAGAGTCTTCATTACTAACGTGAGATCGAAAAGAGCGAAAGTTAAGGTACCTTAAGAATCTATTTTGAACACTTTCGATTCTATTTTTGTGTAATGCATAGCCTGGGTTCCACACTTGAGATGCATATTCAAGGATACTACGAACATATGAGAAGTATAGTATTTTGAAAGTAATAAGATCTTTGAATTGTTTACAGGAACGGATTATGAGACCAAGCATAGAAGATGCATTAGTGACCATGTGGTCGATATGTTTATTAAAATTCAGTTTACTATCAAGTATAACCCCAAGGTCCTTAATTTCTGATTTTATGGATAATGGTTGATGATTAATTGAGTATTCGTGGATAAAAATGTTTTTATTTCTGGTGAAGCGTACGACGAAGCACTTGGATATATTTATTTCCAGACAGTGGGCATTACAATACGTGTTCAAACGTTACAAATCATCTTGCAGCATCTGACAGTCCTCGATTGAGTTTATAGGTGAAAAGATTTTCATGTCATCTGCATACAGGATGGTCTGCAAGTTTAAAAAACAGTTACCAATATCATTGATGTAGATGTTAAATAATAATGGTCCCAACAAGCTGCCTTGAGGAACTCCCGATGTAACAGCAACAGAATCGGATTTAAATCCAGCAACCACTACTATTTGACTACGGTTGGAGATATAAGAAGAGAGCCAACGATAAAGATTGCCTTGAATACCAATCTTTAAAATCTTGTTCAACAAGATTGAGTGATCCACCTTGTCAAACGCCTTACTATAGTCGGTGTAGACTTGTATTCCACTTGTATTCTGTTATCCAAATTATCCTGGAGGTACTCTGTGAAAGTTTAAAGATTTGTGGTTGTAGATTTACCACTAATGAAACCGTGTTGGGTCGTACTCAGACTAGGCTTAAGAGCAGCGTATAGTTGATCATAAACAATTTTTTCAAGAATTTTATTAAATACGCAAAGTTTGGAGATTGGCCTGTAGTTTTTAATTCACCCCATACAGATTTAATTTGAACCAGTTTAATCTTAAGTTAAAATCTGCCTTGTGTTCTAAACACAGTGCAAAAATTCAAGATGCGAAATCCTATTACATGGATACCATTCTCGATTTCCGAGAGCAGTTATAAATTTGTAGTAGAATTTATAACATGACTTTTATTGGAAGAATACTGGTAATCTAATACATAAAAATGAATCGCTAAATGTGTTGCTAAGCGCAAATCTCGAGAGCAGCTGAACCCATTTCGCTAATTCTTTTTTTAGAATATTCCTTGAAGTACGAGGATGGTAATTACGGGGAGAAAAATTAAGAAAATTGCGCACAAAATTGGATAATTTCAGAAAACCTAACGACTATCGCACGTTTGATTATTCGCGTCAAAGCGATTTGAGAATGACATTTTGCAAAGCAATAATAGTTAAATCAGGATTCTATTTTTGAAAATCTTTAAGTTGATAAATTTATTTAAAGTAGGTTCCCCTAATAGTTTGAATCGAATCAAGAATTTTAGATATTTTAAATAGGTACCTATGTTAGGTACCAAATTTAATATAGATGAAAAATGGAAATTTGAATAAAAATTGTAAAAGGTGGCACGCGGTCTGTTGAAAAACTGAATGTACTGGGATTGAATATATGGAAAGCGGGAGGGAGGGAGAGACGGGGGGAGGGGGGAGGAAGAAGGGGGGGGAGGTGGAGGAGGCGGAGTGGGAACCCCCCTTACACCATGCGAGCGAAGCCGCGAGAAAAAGCTAGTGTGATACAAAAATCGGCATAAAATGAGGTCGTAATAAAAAAAAAAGATTTCAAAAAATCATCGATTTAATACTTGGGGTAGGTCGTTTTAGCACTTGGGGTCGGTCGGGCATAACTTCTGCCCTATAGCACCGAACCGACTGATATTTTGTATTCTTTCTAAGAATCGTGGTCTGTACACGAATCAATCAAAAAATCTGCCAAAAGATGATTTTTTTTAAATCATCGATTAACACTTGGGGTCGGTCATAACTTCAATCCTACGGCACCAAACCGACTGAAATTTTGGATTCTTACTAAGAATCATGGTCTGTACACGAATCAATTAAAAAATCTGGCAAAAGATGATTTTTTTTTAAATCATCGATATAACACTTGGGGGTCGGTCGTTTTAGCACTAGGAGTCGGACGTTTTAACACTTGGGGTCGGTCATAAGTTCGGATATTTTGGATTCTTACTAAGAATCGTGGTCTGTACACGAATCAATCAAAAAAAAATCTGCCAAAAGAAGATTTTTTTTAAATCATCGATTTAACACTTATGGTCGGTCGTTTTAAAACTTGGGGTCGGTCAGATCTTCGGCCCTATCGCACCGAATTGACTGAAATTTTGGAATCTTACTAACAATCGTGGTCTGTACACGAATCAATAATAAATCTTCAAAAAGAATTAATTTTTTATTTCGTTGTTTTACGGGCGCTTTGTAACAACACTTGTGGTCGGTCATAATATCGGCCCTATCGCAACGAACCGACTGAAATTTTGGATTCTTAGTAAGAATCTGTACACGAAAAAATCTGCCAAAGAAGACTTTTTTTTAAATCATTGATTTAATACTTGGGGTAGGTCGTTTTAGCACTTGGGATCGGTCGGGCATAACTTTTGCCCTATAGCACCGAACCGACTGATATTTTAGATTCTTACTGAGAATCATGGTCTGTACACGAATCAATAAAAAAATCTTCAAAATGATTTTTTTTAAATTCATCGCTTACGATCGTTTTGTAACAACGCTTGTGGTCGGTCATAACTTCGGCCCCATGGCACCGAGCCGACTGATATTTTGGATTCTTACTAAAAATCATGGTCTGTACACAAATCAATCAAAAAATCTGCCAAAAGATGATTTTTTTTAAATCAACAATATTTCACTTGGGGTCAATCGTTTTGGCAGTAGGGGTCGGACGTTTTAACACTTGGGGTCGGTCATAACTTCGGTTCTATGGCACCGAGCCGACTGATATTTTAGATTCTACTAAGAATCATGGTCTGTACACGAATCAATCAAAAAATCTGCCAAAAGATAATATTTTTAAAAAATCATCGATTTTACACTTGGGGTCGGTCATAACTTCGGCCCTATGGCACCTAGCCCACTGAAACTTTGGATTTTTACTAAGAATCCATGATCTGTACGCAAATCAATAAAAAATATCAGCACTTTAGTTCAGTCATTTTAACGCTTGGGGTCGGTCGTAACTTCGGCCCTATAGCACCAAACAGACTGGAATTTTATATTCTTACTAACAATCGTGGTCTGTACACGAATCAATAAAAAAAATCTTCAAAATGATTTTTTTTTTAAATTCATCGTTTACGGGCGCTTTGTAACAACGCCTGTGGTCGGTCGTAACTTCGGCCCTATGGCACCGATCCGGCTGAAATTTTGAATTCTTACTAAGGAATCATGGTCTGTACACGAATCAATCAAAAAAATCTGCCAAAAGAAGATTTTTTTTTAAATCATCGATTTAACACTTATGGTCGGTCGTTTTAAAACTTAGGGTCGGTCATAACTTCGGCCCTATTGCACCTTCACCCATGTTTTGACTTTTTCCTTAAATTTATTTATCTTTTCTATCTTTTTCAAACTTGGAGGAAGGATGTTGTAAAGTTTGGTTGCCAGATATATGTGGTTTCTTTGGCCAAAACTTGTCTTGAATTTTAGAACATCTCGTACAGGGTGCGGCAGGGAAACTTGCTGATTTGAAAAGTCAATAAAAGAAAAAACTACTTTATATATCGATTTAATTCTTTTTGTATCGTGTAGTACACATTCTGAATTTTCGTTTTAAGTAGTTTTAAAAAGGACTTCGGCAAATGGCGGCCCTCATTAGCGATACACTGATCTACCCTAGATTTGAAGTTTCGCTCCACTCTTCCGAGCATATCGACGGGAATGTTGGTGATGGCTTGGCGGATGTTGTCCTTCAGGAGTTGCAGGGTCCGGGTTTGTCGTTATAAACGATGAATTTGAGATATCCCCATAAAAAAAAATCGCAGGGTGCCAAATTGGGGGAGCGCGCCGGCCACGGTACGTCACCCCACAAGGAGATAAGGCGCTCGTGGAAGTGTTCCAAAAGTAGGCCTCAACGGCAAACGCACGCTGTTCCTTTGTCCAAAGTATGACGACAACTGGCTTGTAGTGTAACAAAACTTCAGGACCCCCTCTTTCTAATGAGACCCTCCCCACCCCTTTCTGACCTCGCCTCGCTCGTCGGCGTCCAATTCAAATCAGCAAGTTTCCCTGCCGCACCCTGTATATCCTTTTTTGAGGCTCTTGTGTCATGTATCCGAGTTTCATTAGGAGATTTTCTGTTTTTTAAATGATGAATAAGAATATTCTAGGCACATACCGTCAACTATGGCATCTCTACCTACTTTAGTTAACTTTACCTACTTCTACCAACTGCTTGAAAAACTTAAATTCCTTGAAAACAGAAAACGGTAGGTACTTTAATGATTGGTAGACAGTTTTTTGATGAACCTGGCAACTCTAAAAAAACTTTTCATTGGCAACCAGTGATGCCAACTTAGCAACTTTATAGCTAGATCTAGCCATTATTTGATGTCAGACAGCTACATTTTAATGAAACTTGTAGCTAAACTTTTTAGCTACTTTTTATAGCAACTTTTCGTCATTGTTTGACATTTCGATTTCGTCATGAGATGTGAGGCTATCGAGCAAAGAGAATATAAAACGCTACGTCGTACAGTAAAAAGTAAAAACCAAACGCGACTCTATGGTCATAGACGCTATGGTATAAGTGGCGTTGGCCGGAAAATCCCCGTTTCCTGCTGCACTAGCTCTCCCTTTTTGGAGTACAGTGCCACAAACTTTGATATTTCTATGACATATTTGTTGCTGGCAACCAGTGTTGCCAACTTAGCAACTTTATAGCTAGATCTAGCTATTATTTGATGTCAGACAGCTACATTTTAATGAAACTTGTAGCTAAATTTTTTAGCTACTTTTTATAGCAACTTTTCGTCATTGTTTTATAGCAATTCTTCCGGTGACAACACATACCAAGATATAAGTACTCTTGCTTTAACTTGCCTTTCACTGCCACATTCTAATGCAGAGGTAGAGAGTTTATTGTCTCAGATGAATTTAGTTAAAATAAGTAAAGAAACCGAATGAGATTGACAACTCGAAACGCGAAATATTATATTTCTTTTAACTTAATAATAATAAAAAACCTCTTAACTCAATCCTCTGCATTAGACTCTCAGGAAAAGTGGTAAATGCGCCTATAACCAAAACCTCCTAGACTCCACATGCCGTGGGTGACGCTATAACTGTGTTTTACCTAAAGATGTACTGCATAAAATGGGTACCGCTGAAAAATATTCAAAATCACTGAAAGATACTGAACCCCAGCCATCGACATCTTCTGATCTTCCTCTTTAAATATGAATGTTCAATTTATTTATTTATTCAATAACGTGTATAAGATATTTATTCTCTTTTGTTGGATTTAATGGAAATAAAAACGATTGTCAGAATTTGTCATTTTATTGTAACTTATCTACCTACTGTAACGTATAGCTACTTCTAGCAACTTTTTGGGGTAAAAAAACTGGCAATCTAGCAACATTTTGTAAGATGTCTAGCAATTTGCCATAGCTAACAGTTGGCAACACTGCTGGCAACCAGGGTTGCCAAACGTATGAGGTTCCTCGTACAAATACGAGATTTGTGGCTGGTATATTTATGTTTGTGGCCTTCCGTACGAGGTACGAGGACACTATCAACCTCGTACAATTATGTACGAGATTTTGATAATACATGTGATAATACATATGGCTATACGAACATTTTGCATCACTATTATGTAATTGTAAAAACTTGTAGTTCTGATAGATGACACTAGTAATTACTCAAAATCGAAGACTCTTCGAAACTCGTTCATTTTGCTCTTTCTGCAGTATCCCTACCCCATGCGAATGCTGGCTGCCAGCGGGTTTTTAGTAAGGTAAATTTAATTAAAACAGATATACATAAGAAACCGGCTAACTGTGGAAACAGTGAACGGCACACTTCTTGCTGCGGAAAGTTCAACTCGTATTGGAAACTGCGTCAATTTTGAAACAACAAAAGAAATGTATAGCCGCGTGACAACAGACAAAATACACGGCAGAAAAAACGATGACATTGAGGATGTTCCTGACATAATATTTGACCTTGATTTATATTTAATTTTTTGTGATTTAACTTGAGTAAGAATAAAGATTTTTTTTAAATACAACACAAAGGGATGTTTTATTTAGTAGGAAACTTGCAATAGTTTATTTTATTGAGTAAAAAGTCCTAAATCCAGTAGTCAAGGGCGGATCCAGGATTTTTTTTCTGGGGGGGGGGCACAATGGGTGGACGGGAAAAAAATCAACAATTACTGTTAGAAATAAACATCATACTTCAAGTTTATTTCTACAAGTTCAAGTATGTATGGGAAGGTTTATGAAAGTGTCAAAACAATAGAAAAATTAAATGTTTAATAAAGACAGTTTACTGTACTGTGATGGAATCTCCACAGTACACAAAAATACCGTCTGGAATACCACGGGGGCACGTGCCCCCCTTCCCCCCCCCCCATCATCGATTAACACTTGGGGTCGGTCATAACTTCGATCCTACGGCACCAAACCGACTGAAATTTTGGATTCTTACTAAGAATCATGGTCTGTACACGAATTAATCAAAAAAATCTGCCAAAAGAAGATTTTTTTTAAATCATCAATTTAACACTTATAGTCGGACGTTTTAACTCTTGGGGTCGGTCATAACTTCGGTCCTACGGCACCAAACCGACTGAAATTTTTGATTCTTACTAAGAATCATGGTCTGTACACGAATCAATCAAAAAATCATATATTTAAACCTGAATAACTTAATTATTTTGAAGCTGAAATATTTTCACCCTCTGACAAAAAGATGGTCGAGGCCTGAGAGGTTAAGGATTTAAAGAAATTAAATAAATCACAGCTTTTACATAAATAAAAAATATTTATTTTAATAATACAATATAATATGTAATTAACAACATACATATTTTCAGTGTAACATTGGCATCTGCACGTTAACGTTAAAGAGTCGGGTGTTTTAACGCTAACATGGCTGGTTAGTCAGGTATCTTATCATGGGATCGTCACGGCATTCAGTTTCCACATTTTGCCATTCCAGGTGGTGTTTTAATCCACTGATTGCGTCCAATATTGAATCAGTGACGAATTCATATGAAGAATTATTGTCTGACGAATTAAAGTAATAAATCTTCTTTTGTGTTCTGGAATAGGCCTTGGTCCAGGGAGCTGGAAAAAATATTAATTGGTTAGATTTGCTCCACAGAGGAGGCCCGATCTCTCCCACTACGGTGCAAGGTGATGTTCCGAGAGTGATCAAAAAGTCTCCCTCAATCAGTCATTTGATCCGGTCTGCCACGCAGTTGGTGGGCAGACGCATCCGCCGCCAAGACCTAGACAAACCTCACCCCATGAACCCGAACACACCTGCTAAGTCACCAAACGTAGCGAGTCACTAGGGGTGACCTGTGGCAGAGGTGTTAGTTATCCAATAAGTGGTTCCCGGTCGCGGTACCCACACCTCCCCCCGCTAAATTGTTACATTAGAAGAAAAAATAAACTTTCAAAAGAAATTTTTTCGTTAAAATTGTACAAAAGCCGAATTGTGTGATTGGGGGAAATCAAAGATATTGAAATATAAGAGATGTGCTATCCGCAGTTTTAACTGGGTTGGACTGCACTTCCCGGTGTCTATCAATTAACCTGAATTGTTTACCAATTAATGAATAAACTAAATGAACAAAAAACTAAATGAACGTTAAACTAAATCAACGATTTCTTTCCGTATTCAAACTAAATTGTTAACCAATACTAATGTACACCTTAAAAAAATCGACAAAAAGAACTAATTCTTTTCGTATGCAAACTATTATTATTATAAACTCCGATTAGGTAGTAGTCCACCGACAGTTGCGAGGACATCATAGCATCTCTTTTGCATTTCAATATTTTTGGGGGAAATGTAAAACAAAAACATTGCACTGAAGAAATAATAGATTATGAATTCTTTTAACCGCCCTACCTTTGGGTTATTACTCAAAAAGTTGGTAAAAAATCAATTAAAACTAACTTTAAATGAATTGAACACAAAAACAATTAATAAAAAAAAATTGTTATATAAACAACGCCACTTGCGTAGAATACCACTGACTGGCGGCGTGACTTGTATGGGAGAGACGAGAATACCCAAACACATCCGTCAGCTTCGCGATAACACAGGAACAAACTTGATGTATACAAATGTATCACAAATGTTTTGTGGGTTTCGAGTATAGTTATTTTTTACCTGAACGTACGGGATACGGCTTGTTGCGTCTGTGCGATAATATGGCAGCCGCATCACGTACATTCGTACGGGTAGGGTGATTAAGTATCACTTAAAAGAATTCATAATCTTCTCTTTCACAGATGGCGCAAGTTTAATTATTTTAGGGAAAAAGGCTTTTTACAGGTTAAACTTTAAAATATTAAGATGAATTAATTGTTAGCGCCCGTACATACGCAATATGAATAAATAGTTTTGCTAACAAATACAATATTGCATTGAATCAGTGATAAAAAGTGTTTTTCCTCAAAAGTTTTGCTTTTAGGTCTCTCGAAGCATAAAATAAATAAAAAAAATGGCTTAATTTATCCCGCTTAGAAGTTTTTTCTCCGGTTCTTAGAAAATTTTATAAGAGAGTCACTATTAAAGAGTTTAGCATTAATATAAGTTATAATAATTACTTTTAACATCCTTCATCAGCAACACGGACTTGGTGACGTAATATAGGTCGCTGTTGTCAAAAAGATTTGGTACCGGCGTTGTGTTCGCCATATCCATCTTCTTCAGCTGTCTTTTGACTAGTTTATCTACTTCGGCTGCGAGGTTCTCGAGGCGGAACAGCTTTTTACAGCGCATGGGGATCTTCTCACTGTTTACTAGGAGGGGCTTGCTGTGCGCTCTGCAGAACAATTCGATTTTGTCATATCTGAAAAGGGGAAAATTTATTAGAACAAATTAAATTGTTGCATTGTAAGATGATTCCAGATTTTCCTGGGGATCGTCTAACAGGAGAGATCCAGGGCGGTGGAGGGCTAAGAGGCCACAGAGGCTTAGAGGACATTAAAGGGCAGTAAGGGGGTGGTGACGGCAATAAGGTCTCAAACAAAATGTTGCATCAATTTTTTTTTCAGTTAACCCCTCAGGCTAATTTGTTCGCTTTTCGAAACAACTCGTATAGGTCTAATAGAAATCGTTGTGTCTCCCTCACTATCATAGTGAGAAATATGATCATTCGAAAGAGAAACATCACAATATTCAAATCTAACTAAATCTAAAATTAGCCAACTTAACAAAACAAGCTAACCAAAGAATTTAAATGTACACCTTTATGAAACCAAAGTTTCCCACCACAATCTGAAAAAAAAAATAATGAAATTTTGTGAATTTTTTAAAAATAATTTAATTACAAACTACAAAAAAGTGATGTGACGATAATGTTTATAGTACATTAGTCTAATAAAACATGTGAGTGTGTGTTTTTTTTCATAACCAGTAATTTTAGTTAAAAAAACGAAAGGTGATCCAGTTTTAGTTTTCGGATATGTTCACAAATGTTCCTTTTATTTGAATTTTGTTGTAAAATGGAAATATTTTTATCCTGTGTTAAAATACAGTTGAGGCCTGAGGGGTTAAACAAAAAAGTTTAGAGTTTACCCTGGGAAATGTTAAAGAAACGGATCCACGCCAACTTAGAATTATGTCAATTCAACACCTCTTTGAAAACTCATTAAAAGCTATGAAAAACATCATTTTAACCCGAAGGATCCGACCAACTGTATACGTAGTTGAAAGGAAATTCTCATGTGGGCCGACCCACTGTATTAGTAGTTTGGAGAATTCGTCATGTTCATCTCCAAATATTGAGATAATTTACTAGTAAATGTTCGTAGTAAAAGATTCATATTATAAAACCAAGTGTTTTGTACCATGTCCTTTAAAGAGAAAGACCTTTTTACTTACAGTTATTTTTTAAATTAATTTTTTCATCATAGCGAACCTTTCAAATTACGTCGAAGTTTTTTTGGACCGCATACAGTCTCGTCTTGCGCGTCGATGTGTTAGTGCGTGCCGGTACCAAGCAAGCGTGCTTACATTGATATCGTTTATTGCGGTGCACATTATTTCGCGAGGTCTTATCTTTTTATGGATGATAATAAACTGATTGAGATGAGTTATGTCCTTTGTCGGCTTCATGAGATCCGTGTAGATATTTACGTGAAATTTGAAACCTACGATTTTATTTATGAACATTTATTATTTCGGTAACTTTAAAAATATCTCATTACGGTGCATATTCTTTCGTGGTCCATGTTTTATTATATTAAATAATTTCAGACACGTATATCTGTGAACAGTGGGTTTATAATTCTTAAAAATGGATAACGAAGATATCGAAAACTATGTGTTAGATTGCAATTCGGAGTTCTCCATGAGTGATGAAGAAGACTACATTCCAGAAAATTTGGAGAGTTCCGATGAATCAGAAAACGAAGATAATGAAATTAACAATTCTGGATTGGACGACCATTTATCCTCTGATATAAATTTTATGAATTTCTCGCCAGTATGGGAAAGTGCAATAAACTTCCAACCCGATGTACACAATTTCAACCAACAATCTGGTTTACGAGATTGTGAACTCAATCCGGAGAGTAGTGAAATTGACTTTTTTGAGCTTTTCCTAAATACAAATGTCGTGGGTTGCATTACAACCGAAACCAATAGATATTTTACCACTGTAAAGTCACAAAAAGTATTTGCTCCAAATTCAAGTTTACACAAATGGAAAGATGTTGATACAGAGGAGATGTACGTATTTATTGCCCTTACTATGCTTATGGCAAGAAGCAAAAAAGGAAAAATTCGTCAATATTGGACACTGGACAAGTTGATTTCATCCCCAATATTTGGAGAAACCATGTCAAGAGATCGCTATATGTCAATTCTGAGCATGCTCCATTTTTCAGATAACGAAAAACAAAAAAAGGGCGATACGACCTTCAAAATAAGAAATTTTGTAGATATGGTATGCGGCCAATTTAAAAAGTACTTTTATCCGTTCGAGAATTTGTGTATTGACGAATCGCTGGTGCTATTCAAAGGAAGATTATCGATCAAACAATATCTTCCAGCAAAAAGACATAGATTTGGCGTAAAACTATTTGTTTTATGTGATTGCAAAACCGGTTTTGTTTTACAATTTGTTATTTATTGTGGCGCCAAAACAAACATAGACATACCAAATATGGATGAAGGCATATCGAAGCAATTGTTGGTTTCTGGAAAAGTTGTGGTTTCGTTATTAGCCGATTATTTAGGAAAGGGACACACAGTATACACGGACAACTGGTACACAAGCCCTTTTTTATTTAGTTATTTACACAATAAATACACTAATGCGTGTGGCACTGTTAAAAAAACGCGAAAATGTTTACCACCATTTGGAGATGTAAAAAAAGGAGATGTGGAAAGGAAGAAATCTGGATGCCTACTTGCAATAAAATGGCACGATAAGAGGGATGTTCATATGCTCACTACATCACACAATGATTCAATGGTAGAAACAGGAAAAGTGAATTGGAAAACAAAGGATCCAATAATAAAACCCAATTGTGTTGTAAATTATAATAAGAATATGGGGGGTGTTGATAGGTCGGATATGTTGATAACATTTGTGCAATGTGTTCGTAAAACCGTTAAATGGTATAAAAAAATTGCGTTTCGGACAATCGATGTAGTTTCAATAAATGCCCACGCGATGTATAAATACACAACTAAAAAAGAAGTAAGCGTAACAGATTTTCATTTAGAAGTCATAAGGCAACTAATTCAAAAACATCACATTCCCGGCTCAACAAAAAGAGTTAATCGAGTTGGTGAATATCCGCTAAGGCTAACTGCCAGACATTTTCTGTCGGATGTTCCACAGTCTGCGAATTCGAAGAGAAAAACAGTTTACCGGGAGTGTTATGTTTGCAAACACTCAATGCGAAATCCAAAGCGTCGAGTTCAGACACGTTATTGGTGTTCACACTGCGAAATTGCGTTATGCCCCACTACCTGTTTTAAAATATATCATACTGTACAGAAGTTTTAATTATTAAAAGTGTCCGCCGCGCCTAACAATCTTATGGTGACCCTATCTAATATAGACATGGTGTCGCGTAAGTGTATGTGTGATCACCGGAAAAAAATGACTGCGTAGTAAGAAATCAATAATTGTAATCAATGTGTAAATAAACCTCCAGATAAATCTTGATAATGTGATTGCCAAAAGTATATTATTTATGTGAAAACAAAAAATTCTTCGATATGACAATGAATAAATAAACTGTGAGTGATTATAATTCAGGTGGCTGCATTTTTAAGGTAAATTTTCGTTTATATTTCACATAACACCTAATCAGAAACCAAAAACCTAATACTGGATTTATAAATATAATAATTCAACATTTAAGAATTCATTAAAACAAAATTTATAACTGAAAACTTGGTTTGTGCAGCTGTATGATTTTTTAAACAAAAACCCAAAATAAAAAACACAACAGAAATTCATGCCGTTCCAGGCAGCCAATTCAGTAAAATCCTTCTCGGTGCCTAAGGGTTAAAATAGCCCTTTAACCCTAAACTAACGTAACCTATTTAACCATTTTTTTATAATCACTTTGAATGACTTTTCTGAAGAGGTTCTCTGAGTTGGTTTCATTCTGAGTTGTCCGGTCACCTAAAGAAACATATCTGAAAAGGAGCAGTTGTCAAATAAGTTTCATAAACTCTGATTTGAACAAGAAATTTTTAAAAGTACCTTTCTTGCAGGGGTTTGTGAAAGACGCATTCGCCGCCGAGGCAATAAGCGTCCACTATGTGAAGGCCAGCAGTCCTGCGCATGCCCCGACCCTCGCGGAAGTTCTCGTTGACCTTCTCGGCCAGGATGAGCGTGCCGGCCGGCAGTCGGAAGTCGTGGGTCGGCCGCCAGTATTTACCTTCTAGCTGGAACACTATTGAGCCCGTTGAACCTGTCAACAAATAATTTATTTATCATATCCGTTATATTATGTTGTGTGTATTGGTTCAAATGTACACACTTCCGAGTGCATTTTCTACTTATTATTAGTGTAAAAAGGACAAGTGTTTAAAATCATTGAATTTGAATATTCAAAAAGTTTTTAAAAAATTTGGTAATTGTCCACTTTCATGGTCACTTAGAATGCTTAACCTCTTGTTTGCCGGGGTAGGCCAGCAAAAAGCTCCACCAATTACGACGCGGTACCCGGCGGCAGAAATGACACTTCGTGTCCAGCGATTCTGACACTGTCCTTTACAAATTCGTAAGGTCAAAGGGTCAAAATCGTAGATAAACATATTTTTCCCGCGCATGGGCAAAAACTGCGCACATTCCCGCGCTCCGTTAAATTATTAATATAAATTATTTGGAGTGACTAGGCGCATTGCAGGTTTCGCTATGGTAAAGGGCGATAATAGAGCAAGCGATTCTGACCGTGTTCTTCATACACTTTCTTTATACATAAGGGTCAAAATCGCGTGTAAAATCTCATGACACACCGGTGCACAAGTGGCAAACAAGGGATTAATTAAATTATCCTTTATAACTTTTTCACACCACAAATTTGACTTCGCATATTTTTACATAATCTGCGCAAAAAAACATTCAAATTAACAAAGTATATAATATTTGAAACAAAATTAATGCTAACAAAGGAAAATAAGTACATATTCAACAATAACTATTTATGGGATTTGTTTTGATTAACACTACGACAGTAATTAATCACTAAAAAATTCCAATAATTTACAATTTTTTTTTATTGTTAATTTATGTGTAGATTATGAATAAAAATATGATAACTCCATTTAGTAGCGTACAAAAAAAGTTATGGAGGATTATTTGTAAAAACAGAATTTTTTTCAACAAGCTAAAAAAACTAACAGAAATATTGATTTTTTCAAATTTTCTTAATTTTTTTCACAGATCCACCATCAAAACAAACAATTTGAAAAAAAAAGTTGAATTTTCAATTTTTTACAGCCAAAAAACTAGGTGACCATGAAAATTTACAAATAATAAAAAAAATTATAAACAGTTCTTTTCATTACATGTATGCTTTTAAAAAATTAACATTTTTTCCAGTTTCCAGTTTCCTAGAATTTTCTTTTCTGAAGTGAAATTACAAATTTGAAACATGTTGTACGAAAGCAATCCGCAATCCATCTGTGTTAGAAAACATCAAAAATGAGGATCACGAGGCATCTTAAAATATGAAACTTATTATAAAAAAATATATGAAATGTATTTAATATTTATACATACCCATATAAAAACTAAATTTATTATCTGTAGTCTCGTTGGTGAAATTATTTAAAAATACGAATTTCCAATCGTACAACGACTGGATCACAGATTTCTTGGAGTTGGTGTCGAGGAGATCTTCCCGGCGCCGTACTATCTTGGGCCGGAATAATAAGTCTTGCATGAATGATTCGGCGTCAAAGTCCTTCCGGGAGCCGCTTTGCATGAGGTCTATTATTGTTTTCAGGGAGTTTTTGTGATTTGAAGGGTGCGAAACCATCCTCACTTGATCAGGTATCTAAAATGAAGAAATATACATATTAAAAAATACACATTATAATATTTCACAAAAAAATCTGTTGAAACTATCTGGTATGGTCCTGCCGCTGGGAACTCTGTTGAAACCTTCTTTTTTTAAGTGAATACCTCACAAAAGTCCCACCACTCCTCATTGTCCGGAGCCAGTGGGACTATATCTTTCTCTGCAATGGCGCTAGAGCCCATATCGATCCTTGGCCCTTCCGCAACATTGGCCTCCAACCCCACCTGTTCTCAGCGGCTGACTTCCAGTATGTTACCTGAAAAAACTGGGCTGCACCCCCTCTTACCTCGTCTTCCCACCTCACTTTTCTCCTTCTACCGGGGTGTCCAGTCATATTCTTTATGCGTGTGTCCGGCCAGTGGGACTATGGCATCTCCAATTGGAGTATGTTGTGAGGTTGAAAGGAGTGCGGAAGGGGAACGTAGGGAAGTGTCTGGCTATTCAGATTTGATTCTGAATGGTGGTCCTTCGATAGTCAATAAAACAATGCACATATTACTTATGAAAGGAGTGACCGAATGACTACTTGTACTCAGTACTCAGTGACAGTGTTGCCAAATCGATAAACTTTTAAAATAAAGCGAGACGTCACCCGAAAAGGAGCTAAAAAAGAGCTAATGTCTTGTACAATCTAAGCAGGGACCGAATAGTAAGAAATAAACAGGTTCAGGGACTGAATGAGAAGAAATAAACAGGTTCCTTAGAATTTTCATGGAGGGGGGATGGCGGCTAGAACTAAACTAAAGTAAGTTTTCAATACGAAAATAACTAGTTCCTTAAAGCGTCGATGACACAGAGCGAGTTTACAAGCTACTATCTGGGATACACTATCTGTTAGTAAACTCGCTCAGTGTCATCGTATTACTTGCTAACTAGCAGATTGTTGACAATCTACGAAAAAAGTTGAAAGGTCGTTTACTCGCCACACATTTGCTTGTGATTGGTTTATTTATGTTTTTCAAGATGGCTGCAAATAAACAGCTGATTTCGACTGTCAAACATCACAGAATTAGTTCACACAGGCGTCGTTATTCTTGTTACTGGCGCTAGCAGCTTTTATCAGTTTCCTACGCTACTGAGCGAGTGAACAGTTTTGTGTGTCATCATGACAATCTCACTCGCCGATTTATCCGCTTTTAAACTTAGTAGATAGTAGCTTGTAAACTCGCCCTGTGTCATCGAGCCTTAAGATAAAACTTTTAGATTGTTATTTTTCCATGTGCGTTTTGTATAAAAAAAATAAACTAGATCATCTGAAAAATCGAGCTAAGAAGCTAAACCACTTTTTTAGAGTTGACGGCCTTATTTTGGAGCTAAATCTAGCTCTAAAGGAGCTGAGTTGGCAACACTGCTCAATGATGCTAAGCAGCGAAAATTAAAATTTATTGGCAAACATGATACATACAACAGGGGTAATTATTTTAATGGGGTGATCATCTTTATCTCCTCACAGTAATGCAGGAGAAGGCTCATTAAAATGAATTGCCTCAGTCCACAGTGATAAGGATTTTATTAAAGATGTGTCATCAGTCATCATAAGAATGTGAGATCTCATTTCATTAACCTGTCACTGTCATCAAATATTGCTTCTGCTTCTGCTTCTGCTGGTTAGTTTAATCTTTTCACCGCGGCGGCCGGCGGCTGACTTCAGTCATTTTCAAGTTTCGACTTCCTTTTCTAAGCACATGTATGCCGTATACGATCGAAATTTATATTAAAAATAACAATATTCATTTGTGGTGCGACCTCTCTGAGAATCTTTATCAACTACTTCATTGTTTATCTTGGTAAATGAATAAAACCGAGAGCACGGCCCCAGCCGCCAGTCACAGTTTTGAAAATGCGCGCGAATCTGATTGTCTCTTTCGAGCGGACCCCGTAGCGTATTAGTAATAATACTTGTGCGTCGATATCCACTTTGAAATCTACTTTATTTTTGTGTACATAATTATTTAATTGTTGTATTATTTAAAAATTGACTAATTCAATTTTAAAAACATCTTGTTTTGTGTGTTTACGTATGAATTTTAAAACTTTTTTTTAACAACACTCAAATTGTCGACACATGGCTTATCTGAAATTGAAATTGAAGCAATGTTAGATTCGGAAAGTGTTTTTGAAATAAGTGATGACTGATGACGATACAGATATTGTTTTTGTTGGGCATTATGAAAGTTATGTCTCAATCCCGTCAGTTCAGCCAACAACTTCTTCTGCTGAACCTTTGACTTTTCCATCTCAACCTAGCCGACCCTCTAAATTCAGAAACCTATTCGTAATAAATTCGCAAAAATACCGAATATTTTCTGCGTAATCCAAATATTTGCGGTTGATTGCCGCCGTGACCGGTTCTTAAAACTTATATATTCGTAGTAAATTTGTAAAAATACAATATATTTCCACGTAAATCGAAATTTCCGAAACCGAATCCCATCTCGGCCGCCCCACCAAATTTAGATACCTATTTGAAATAAATTCACAAAAATACCATATTTCCGCGAAAATCGAAATATCGCACCGGATTTCCTTTGCAGGCGGCCATTCTAATTCGGGAATTAGAAGTAAATTCGTAAAAATACAAAATATTTCTGCGTAAATCGAAATTTCGCAGCCGAATCACGTCGTGGCTGGCCCTCTAAATTTAGATACCCGTTTGATTCACAGAAAATACCATATTTCCGCGTAAATCGAAATTTCGCGGCAGATTTCCGTTGCAGGCTTCCATTCTAATTAAGATGTTCATAGTATTCGTAAAAATATCCACCATTTCTGTTTAAATCAAACATTTGTGGCCGTTTCCATAGAGGCCGGCCCTGTGAATTCAGATATTTCGAGTAAATTTGTAAAAATATGGTAAATTTCCTCGAAAATAGAAATTTGCGGCCGATTTCCGCCGCAGCCGGCTCTTTAAATCCATATAATCGAAGTAAATTCGTAAAAATACGGCATTCCGGTGTAAACCAATTTAGATTTATAAAATAATAATACGAATTAGGTCGATATCAACCGCATA
Source organism: Limnephilus rhombicus (assembly GCA_929108145.2). Lineage (NCBI taxonomy): Eukaryota > Metazoa > Arthropoda > Insecta > Trichoptera > Limnephilidae > Limnephilus > Limnephilus rhombicus. Next base: position 1,523,615 of record OV815282.1, read on the forward strand.
AATTAACGTTTTACGGCGATTTACTGCCGTAAAATGTCGATCTTATTAATGCAAATTTATCAGTGAAAACAATATAAAATAATTTCACAACATAAATATCAATAAAATGTTAACTATAGAAGTATCTATAAACTAAAACCATAGCATCTTTTAAAATTCGATAAAATTAAAATTGATAACGTTATTATCAAGCTCTGCAAGTATTTTAGTGTGATTTTTGTTACAGCTGTTTCAGTTTACAGTTTGAAAATGGTTTTGCAAACATTATAACATTATCAAATTAAATTTTAATTAAATTAAAAAAAAAAAACAAAACAAAAAATTAAATGGAGTTCTACGAATTAAACACAAAAACAATTAATAAAAATAGAGCATCGGCGCAGTGGCCCTTCTTGACGCGTCTCGTATTTCACTACACGAAGGTAGCTATATGTTACGTCATACGTTGCTAGAAGCGGCCATGTTAGAGATTGCTTTGTTTGTTGATATTCACGGCGTGTTTATATTAACGCAATTATAACGTTATCTTCATTTCAGTTGATCTCAAATTAATGTTTATTGATACTTCGATATTAGAGGATGATGTTATCAAGATTTATTAATGTTTTTAGGATTAATCCAGACAATGATTTTGTTTTCTAAAAGGGTCTATGTAAAAATGACATTCGAAAAAGAAAGTGCCGCGTGGGGACGACTGCTTAGGTATATTTTTTTAGCGGTTAAAAGGTTAAGACAAAAGTAAAAATGCCACTTTATTAAGTAAGGTACTGATTGCGTTTTGCCATCAATGATTTTACGTATGTATCAAGGGTTTAATTTAGGAAATATTTTTTGTGAGATGTGGTTCATCAACATATCGGCTGGCAGTGTTGCCAACTTAACGGATTTCCCGTCATATCTGGCGGATTGAAGTGTCCCGAAACGGGAGATCTTTGTGTCTAACTGAATTTACAGAATGACTGATTTTCTGGCGGATTCAAATAAAGTAACAAATTACATAGGCGAAAATAACCTATATTTATGGAGAATCTTTGATCCCTGAAATTCTCTAGCCACCCACTCCCCCCCCCCCCCCCCAGGATGGACGAAAATATGGGTGTCTGACGGAATTCTGACCGTTGATCCATCACGATTTAGCGGGAACGGAGATTTCGAGTTGGCAACACTGTCGGCTGGTTGATCGTCTTGGGACATCATTAAGCTTTGAGTATCAATAATGGTATATTAGTTTTTGGGTGCCTCTCTCTCTGGTTTCAATCCTGGGATTGGTTTGCAGCAATTTTCTCTATTCGTCTCTTCCACTCTTCCCTGTCTTGTGCGGCTCTTTTGAAGTCTGCATATGATGAGCAGCGCACGTCCACCAGCAGGTCCTCCAGGTACTCTCGGCGTGGGCATCCCCTAGAGTTTGTCCCCTCGGTCATACCCTCCATTATGGCATGCAAGAGGCCTTCTTGTCGTATTACATGGCCGATCCATCTTGCACGCCTTTCGGACAAGGTCCTGAGCAGGTGCCTTCCTCCTTCGATTCTTTGGAGAACCTCCTCATTTGTAATGTGGTCTCTCCAAGAAATTCCTAATAGTCTTCTATAGGACCACATCTCAAAAGCCTCTAGTCTCCGTTTATCTCTTTCGGATAGGCACCATGTTTCGCAGCCGTACATCAACATACTCCATACATAGGTCTTGATGAGGAGTATTCTCAGTTTTAGGTCTATATTATTCGAATCTATTATTTTCGACCTTTTATTGAATGCAAGCCTAGCCAGGTGTATACGGCTGTCGACCTCGCTCTTAGACCGAGCTTCCCATGTTATTTTGCTCCCGAGGTATACAAACTCCTTGGTGTTGTTCAGTGGAACTCCTGACATCTCTACACTCATCTGATGTTGCGTTCGGCCTACAGTCAGCAGCTTGGGTGCCTACATTTTGTTTATTGTATGGATGTAATGTTATGAGAACTTTGTGTGGAAAGTTGATTTGTTTATTTTGTCTGTTAACGTTTAGTTTTTGATTAATGGACCACAAAGTGATATTTAAAACGAATCAAGTCTATGAGTAATAATGTGACCGGACAACTCAGAATCTTACAACTTCAACACCTCCTTTGAAAAGTCATTAAAAGGGATGAAAAAATATAGGTATTCATGTCGGTCTCGAAAGGTTAAACATACATGACTCACCAGTAGTCGCTTTTTAAGTATATTTATTTTTTATTTGATTACCGCACAAGAATTCTAACTACCCAGAGTCGAGTCAGTGGGACGATGGCATTACGATTTGGGATTTGTTGCGAGGCTGAAGTGGGGAGGGGAGATGAGAAAGGGGTAGTTTAAGAAATGAGAAAGAGGGGAGGTGGTTAAGTGAAACCAAAGAAGTTTTGTTTCTTCGGTCCCTTGGAAAATCTTCCAAGAGAGTGTCTCTGTACATCTCTACATATCATAAATTACTCGACACTTCTGTCTGTCTGTTCACGATAAACTCAAAAACGACTGAACGGATTTTCATGCGGTTTTCACCGATAGACAGAGTGATTCACGAGGAAGGTTTAGGTATATATTTTGTCAAGGTTTTGTGTAAATTAGTTGAAATATATTAATATATAAAGGAGAATGTCTGTGTGTGTGGGTGAACAAGCGGGCGGTATGGATTTAATTTGTATGCAAATTAACAGATGGCGGTGGTTATAAAGGTTGGGTAACCATCCAGCAGATGGCGTTGTGTTTCGTTAGCCACAGCAACGCATTACCGGGTCAGCTAGTATTAAATAAATTAATAGATGATGATTTTAAATATGTAAAGATATTTTGCAACAGATGATAGATATAGTTTGGCAATTAAGTGTAGAAATTAAATAAATTGGAACTAAACATTTTCATTACTATGGCAGCACCGAATTACTCGCTTTGCTATGACGTTTCCTATGGCTGTCATGTTATCGCATGTTACAGTTGATTTATTGTCTTAAATCTGAGTAGAAGACCACTGATTTGATAATATTTTTATTCACTGTTTGCCTGAATTTAATTAAACTGAATAAACCATTACATAGTGATGCAAGAGGGGTTATATTCTGCGTTTTTCAATGCTGCCTAGCCGAGTATCACGCGAAGAAGCTTCTGTCTAATTTAGAAGATGTTTACAAACGAAATACAGAAATGACTGGTACGTAGTATAGTTTGTTTAATAAATTTCAATAGTATTACAAGATTTATGCCAATTTTCAAGCGACTATAAGCATTACAATCTGATTTGAGGTTATGCTAAAAAATCCGAATTTGACACTCCCATTTTACAGTTCATGTGAAGCCGCAAGAAAAAGGGAATAACTCAATTAAAAAAAATAATATGCAACTTCTTTAAACTCATAGAAAAGTAACTTTTTTCTTAATTTTCTCTTTTTTTCTTAATGAATATTATATACTGTGTTTTTTTAAATACCTTCTATAATAATAATTTTTATGATGTGTTTCACACACAGGTAAATCTCAATCAACGGTAACATGAAGGAAGGGGAAAAAGCAGATGGAAAATTTCAATCACCGAAAACGGAAAATGGGGCGCCCTAAAAAAGAGTTGGATGATGTTGATATTTGTGCCATTCATCAAAAAAAAATTTTTTTTTACATAGTACGTAAAGAAGTCCCAACATTAAGAACTTTACTAACCGTACTCAAAGAAGACATTGGATTTGATGGTAGCCGGGAATATTTACGAAAAATTTTGCATTCCATCGACTTTGTTTATAAACTTTGCAACTTTATTTTGAATATCATATTTATAACTTTGTAATGTTGCATGATAAAAGTATAATGCACTTAATTTTCAGAACTTAAATTGTTTGAATAAAAGTTTTGACGAATATGAGTAGGGTTTTTTTTTTATTATTTTTATTATTAGTTTTTGGGATACATATGTAAATTGTTTGTGTTTGATTTGTATATGTACCGCCCCATCCTATAATGCCGTATTAATATTATTATTATTATAACCTTATAACGAAATAAACACCCACTTAAATTTTGTTTTGTTTTATTTTACTTACATTAAATTACAATTTTACTTCTATTATTTACTTCCCTAAATTATAGTTTTTTGTGCAAAATTTTTGAAAATACAAATACGTTATGAAATATGCATTTTGACCGAAGTGTTTTTTAAACATATATTCATTGACTTATGAGCCATCTTGGTGTTGTCATTTAAAACCTAAAAAACGATCGCAGCACCATCATTTATTTTCTACACTTAATTGCCAAACTGTACTTACTTTCCATATTTTTAAGCACGCTGTTCTCATTTCACTGTGCCTGTTTTCCTCAATACTCTTGGGGTTTGCGTGGTAGTCAATCAGTTTCAGAAGACTAACTTTCTGTTGTGTGCCAATTCTAAAAATAAAAAAAAGTTACTTATAGTAGTAATAGTTTAATAGTAACACATATGTAGTAGGGAATGGGTACCGCTGCCCTGGGAACCATTTATTGGATAACCAACACCTCTGCCATAGGTCCCCCCAAGTGGTTCGCTACATTTGGTGACTTAGCAGGGGTGCCTAGGTTCAAAGGGTGAAGTTTGTCCAGGTCTATACCAGCTGAATGGCGAGCCGGTTCAGGAGATAATGGTTGAGGGAGTCCCTCCGACTTCTCCAGCCTTACTCTCTTGGAGCATCGCCTTGCACCGCAGTGGGAGGGTTGGACTCATACGTCTGTCACTCCTGGACACACTGACCCCCAGATTCCTATCAACCCCTAATACCCGTTTCCTTCCCAGAATTTCCTCTCCTTTCTTTCCTAAAAAGACTCTCACACAATATCCCCAAAAAAAAATTATCTGGTAAGACAGTACGACTTACAATCATTTTGCAAAAAAAAAGTAAGTTATTACGAAAATAGAATCAGCTGGCGCATGGCAAAAATTTTGCATTCTGTCATTTTGCATTCGATTCGCAGCCTAGAGGGAGAATATGGACCTGATGATAAAGAATGAAGATGATTTAAAAGGTGAGCTTACCTATTGTTGCTATCCATAATGTAATTGAAGAATTTTTCATCTTTCCTAATGACTTCCAGCGGTACTAGACTTCTGACGTCTTCCCCTTTCTTCTGTGAGCAAGTGTAGAGTAGACTGTTCACATAGAAGAGGTGCCTCTCGATGGTGTCGGAAGAGGCCCGTTTCCCCTTGCAAATAAGGTACCGTTCTGAGTTGGCGGGGCGAGATGTGTTAGGCTTGTGGAGGCAGACTGAAATTATAATTGTAATGATCTTCTAATAACAATCTTCAGGTGGGCCAAAACAAGAAAGCACTTGGAGAAAATGGAATTTGTTTTATATCTTTTAACCACTCAGGTATTTTGCGATTATGTAAGTTTTTTGTCTTAAACCAACTGTCAATTTATAAAAACTTTGTGTTATTTCCGCTTCGCAATTAAAGCTCTATAAATGAAACATTTCTGAACGTAGCCGAATACTAAAAACTGTTTTTGAAAGGTTATGAAATAAGCTTGCAAATCATTATATTACAAATAAATATTGACATTTGTAAATATTAAACTTTAGAACGCAAACATAAAAAAATTGTAAAAATGACTCGCATGATGTTTTTATGTGAAAATGGTACTAAAATCACAGATTATGTAAAAAAAAAAAAAACACTAACAGCCTTACTAATAACAAAACGCCTTAACGAGCGGTCAACTGCATATTTGTTGCTTGCGCGGTGATCTGCGTGTTTACATCTTTACTAATAACACTATCACGCATTTTATGATTTTTATGTTGGTCCCCTTGAATCTCACAACATGTTTGACAATGTTCAGTTGTACTTGCAGTTCATTTTTATGTTTTTGAAGATAATTTTCGTTTAAATGATCAATTCACTGTGATATTAGTGTAATTCAACATAATTACCAATGCTGACGTTACTTTTTTTCAGTTTTAGTCCTTTAAATATTGTTATGTTGATGATTTAGTTTCGTTAACGATAGGTTTTAGGTTATTTCTGAAATTTTATTTTTTTAACGACTTTTCTGTGTGAATTTAATAAAACTTCCATAAAAGTAATATTATTTAATAATGTAAAAGCCTCATGCATGTGTAAATAAAAACAAATTCGAGAAATCGACATATTAATTGCGTAAAAATGAATCCAAGATGTCAGATTTTTTCGGAATTATTATAATATTTTTTTATCCTTTTTAATTGTATGAACGAGATAAAAGGTGAAGGGACTGTTTTCTTCCAAATTCATAAAGGAAGAGGTGTGTATTTTTTTAAATTTTGAATTTTCCAAAATTTTTCGACCATTTAATAGAATATGTTTACAGTCAGCTGTTTTTTTTCAAATTTTTTCATGTTGAAACTTACAATACTGCAATTTTCAAACACGATCGTATATTTCAGATACAAAAATCTAAAAAGCAATTCAACCTAGTTTATAGAAAGGTATATGTTTTTATGACATCTTCAAAAATAAGAAATATACAAGACATTTAAAATACGTTGGAAAAATTCCAAATTTCGTTCAAACATCAATCGTTAAAACAGAGATAAACTACCCTCTCAGGCCGTGTAAACAATGTGTATTTCTTTCAATGAACAATTTTTTAATTAGTAATGTTTTCACATCCGCGGCCGTTTGTCAATTGAATAAAATTTTTCTGGGTTTTTTAGTAAGGCTGTTATTCTATTGTATAAATGTATAATAAACAATTTTGTCACCTCACTTTTTTACCATTTCATACAAGAACATTTAATAAAAAATTAACAATGTCTAAAGGCGCGTAGGCGACAATTTGGTGGGTTATTACTTATTTCTACAAAATAAGTCTTTTTTGTGTACTTCTATGGACAACTTTGAATAGAGATGTGATTGATTCAATACGGATCTTCTACTCTTTGTTTTAGGATTGTCACTAGAACAATAACAGAGTTATAACGATTTCTGTGGGAGCACGCTTATTGTACTTGGACTGCTTTTGTTATATTATTGTGTAAACAGGCTTATGGGCCGGAATGGTTAAAATAATATGTAAATTTGAAATTTTTTTCTATAGTACTTGCCACACCCCAACTGTACAAGTATTGTCCAAAATTGTAGCCTATTTTGTAATAGGACTCCATAAACAGAAGTTAAAGTCAGTGTTGTGTTTCTTATAAGTTGATTTCTTTGCATTTTGTAATGTCACAACATTCCATTTTTGTAAATAAGAACATTAAAAAATGATTAGCCATTTTCTTATTTCCAAAATATAAGTTTTACGGTTCCCAACACATCAATCTACGATTTAACAATAGTTATCAGTATAAATATACGACAACCGATGTATCAGATTGATTACCATCTAATAATTCAATTTCCCAACAAAGCTGATTTCAGAGAGAGTAACCTAGTTGTAGTAATTACCCCACGTAATTTTGAATCGTTACTTCAATGTCACTTCCTTGTTAGAAGCCTAATGGAACATATCTCCATAGTCTGGTCGCCCTTCTACAAAATTCATATTCATAATGTTGAAAGAATTCAAAGAAAATTTCTTTGTTTCGTAAATTTTAAACACAATATCCCTTTAGAGCAGTGGTTCCCAACCGGTGGTTCGTGGACCACTGGTGGTCCGTGAGATCTGAAATGTGGTCCAGGAAACATTTATTCATTTACTACAAAAACTGAATCGAAAGGTATCCAAAAGCAGATTCATAACCCTTTTGGTATTAATGATGGAGAGGTAGCTGAAGAAGTCTAATGAATTGCAAATTGCAAGGATGTGTTTAATTATGTGATCTAACAGTTTATCTTGTGGTCCCTATGAGAACTAATAAATGTAATAGTGTTCCCTGGTCAAAAAAAGGTTTGGAACCACTGCTTTAGAGCATATAAATTACCCGTTCTTAATGAATATTTTCAATATTCCAACTTTAGAAAACAGACGAAATATAAACGATCTAACCTTCTTATTAAAATTATTAAACTCTAAATTCGATTGTTGTGAACTCCTGCAATTAATAAATCTTCATGTACCTACAAGAACGACTAGACAAATATTAACATTTTATATGCATACATCTCATTCCAACTATGGTTTGCATTCTCCAATATAGCGCTTACATAGTCTTGGTAACAAATATTTAAAGAATATAGATGTATTTGACAATAATTTGAATTTTGCAAATTTCAAACGACGTATGTGCCAACTATTTCTACCTACTTCATACATTATTTTTATCTCAATTTTTACTTAACCGGTCAGCAACGTAAGCAGATATATGCGTTAAAAATACGACAGCAGTCAAGTACAATAAGCGTGTTTACACGTCAGCGCGTGTGTCTCCATAGAAACCGTTATAACTCCGTTATTGTTTTAGTTACATCCGTAAAATAAAAAGTGAAAGGTCGATAGTGAATCATGCTGCACATCTCTATTCAAGTTGTCCATAGAAATACATAAAAAGAACATTCTGTCAGACGCGCAGTCTGACACATAATTTATACCGCCGAATTTCCTACGGGCGCCCGACATTGTTAATTTCTATTAAATATTTTTATATGAAATGATAAAAAAGTGAGGTGACAAAAGTGTTTATTACACATTTATACAATAGAATACGTATTGTTGTTAACATAATCTGTGATTTTAGTACCGTTTTCACATAAAAACATCACGTGAGTCATTTTCACATTTTTTTAATGTTTGCATTCTAAATTTTAATATTTACAAATGTTAATATTTATTTGTAATATAATAATTCGAAAGCTTATTTTGTAACCTGTCTAAAACAGTTTTTACTATTCGGCTGCGTTCAGAAATGTTTCATTTATAGTGCTTTAATTGTGAAGCGGTTATAACTAAAAGTTTTCGTAAAATGTCATTTCGTTTAAGACACCAAAAGCTAATATTCTCGAAAATTCGGAGGGGTTAACTTACATTCTAAGTTACTTACTTTGTGTCAACATTTTATGTAACCTATATTTTGTGTCTCATATTTTATGTTATTTCCTGTATTTTGTCAAAAACATGTACTGCACTATATGTAAAAGCCCTACGGACATTTAAATAAATAAATAAAAATAAAATACAAATATAAAGAGAGTTTATACTGACTTTTGTCAAAACTTCTGTACATTAAGTAGATTAGTCCAACGCTGAACTCTGTGAAGACATCGAACAATTTGACCAGGAAGTTGCCGCCGTCACGAACCACCGACAGTGCGGCGATGCACTGACAAGTGTAAAGCTGCTTTGACAGAATTTCCTGGATGTTCTCTTGACCCTCTACAGAAAAACCCTGCAAAATAAACACCACATTAGCAAATCAGACAGCACATTTTGAATACTGTTCCTTGTTTAATTTGGGAAGCGTGCATGGGACTGCCGCCTTGGGAACCATTTATTGAATAATCAACACCGCTGCAATAGGTCACCACGCTTACCAGGGGTGCCAGGTTGATGGGGAGAGGTTTGTCTGTGTCTTGGCTCAGATTGGGAGAGAGCAAGACGCAAGACCCTCTGGGAACATCGCCTTGCACCGCAGTGGAAGGGATGGATTCATACGTCCATCACTCCTGGACACACTGACACCGACACCCAGATTCTAGACCACCCCTCATGCCCTTTTCCTTCCCAGAATTTGCTCTCCTTCTTTTCCCTCCACACCCCACCCCTCATGCCTTTTTACTTTATAGAACTTCCTCTCCATCCTTTCCTTAAAAAGATGTTCCACACAGCATCTCCAAAGATAATACAGGGAAATTATTTTCATCAGGGCCTCTTGTGTGGAGCTAATGCAAAAAAAGAACAGAGGGTCTGAGGAAAATAATTTCCCTGAGGCCCTGTCATCTTTGGGGATGCAGTGTGGGGGGTCTTTTTAAGGAAAGAAAGAAGAGGAAGTTCTGAGAAGAAAAATGTATGAGGGGTGGTAGGAATGTGGGGTTCAGTGTGCCCAGATCATCTGCCGCCAAGATGTAGACACCCACACTCACCCCGTGAACCTGGGCACCCCCGTTAGTCACCAAACGTAGCAGACCACTTGGGATGACCTATGGCAGAGGTGTTAATTATCCAATAAGTGGTTCCCGGGGCGGCGGTACCCATTTTCACCTCCCAAATTTAAAACTACACATATTGGCGCAATAAAATTCTAATTCGTAACAGACCATTCCGCTTTGGGGATGGGTGGCTTAGAAAATACAGTGAAACTTTTGAAGTTCTCTCTTAAGAAGTTTGTTTTTTCCTGTCCATTGGAAAACTTCTTAACAGGGTTTCACTGTACAATTTATTGAATAGAAAAGAGTAATTACCCCGTCGGCCATTAAAAAGTGAACTCCTTTATCGTTTGTATTTGCCAGAACAAATTTCTTGAGCGATTCCAAGTTTTGCGGATTGTAGATGTCACCATCTTCATTTGTGCCATAAAAGGGAGTAAAAGTTTCCGTTGATACGGCATGAAGTTCAGAGAGTTTGAAGTCGTTGGAAGCTTTGAGAGTGAATCCAAAACCTGAAAAAAATTTGAGTTAAAGTCAGAAAAAAATCAACAGATATCAAATTATAACTTCTTTAACTAACTAACTAACCATCACGCCGTTTTCCCAAAGGGGTAGGCAGAGAGGACGGACCGCCAAACAACACGGTCTTGGCACACACTCTTTGCCTCATTCACATTCATACATCATCTCATACATGCTCTTCTATTATTCTGACCCTTGACATGGCCTGACTCAAGTATCTAATTCACTAGGTCGTGCCATGTCTTCCTCGAGCGTCCCCGACTTCTTCTACCATTTGTCATATATATTCTCATTTGACATATATTCGCCTTACATTCCTTTCCACAATGAAACTTCGACGATTTGCTGTGCACGAAAAATGTGTGTATTTTATATAATTTTGTGGCAACGTAATGCAGGAGGGGGAATGAGGACGCTGGTGGATGTGGGAAGGGGGAAGGTGGAAAGGGGACCCAGGAGGGGTAGGGGATGCGAGAGGGAACGGGGGTGGGAAAGGTTACGCAAGGGAAAGGACACGAAGGAGAGGGGTGACGGAGGAGAGGAAGAGGGAAGGGCACTTAATTCCTATACACACCAGAAGGAAAAACAAAAAATATGGTGTACTCGAAAGCATTTCCTATCAATGGCTGAGTTGGCATTGTGTTCGATTCCTCGCCTGACCATCGTGATACACAAGCAACACTTACCACTTACTGTGGTGGTAGTAGGAGATTTTCAAATTACGTCGGGTTATTCGTAACCCGGAAATGTTTGTCTTTCTTTTATAAAAAAATTTAAAATTTCAATAAACTGATTTAACCCCTCAGAAAATCGCCAATATGCACTTTTAATGTCTTTAACGAAATGACATTTTACGAAAACTTTGTATTATTACCGCTTCACAATTAAAGCTCTATAAATGAAACATTTCTGAACGTAGCCGAATAGTAAAAACTGTTTTAGACAGATTACAAAATAAGCTATCGAATTATTATATTACAAATAAATATTAACATTTGTAAATATTAAAATTTAGAATGCAAACATTAAAAAAATGTGAAAATGACTCATGTGATGTTTTTATGTGAAAACGGTACTAAAATCACAGATTATGTAAACAACAATACTTCGGTTTCTATGGAGACACCCGCGCTGACGTGTAAACACGCTTATTGTACTTGACTGCTGTCGTATTTTTAACGCATATATGTGCTTACATTGCGGAGGGGTTAAAACACAAACACTTTCTTTCCTAGCATTGCAATGCATGCCGGGTACTCGCTGGTACATTAGTGCAAGTGTGATTATGCCATTAACAGTGAACTGATAAGCAATTATCATCCTTATCATTACTCTTCCTTATTGCTTAAGTTTGGTTTCATACTCGAGATAACTCGGCCAAAATTTACCTGCAGAAAAGACCACTCCCGAAAATACTCGGGTGAAAATAAATACGATTTATGGTATGTAGAAGTGAGACAAAAGACGCTGCAATTATTCAAACGAGGTAAAACTCCCCCCTATCTCCCAATCTCCGCAAATCAGGTGACATCACACCATGTTAATACTAAAAAACGCTTTTATTATTACCGCGACGATTCACGGTTACTGTACAGTGACGGCAAAAAAAGGTAATAAACATACGTTCCTTATCACTATAATGCTGCAACTCTTTCAAAAGATGAGATACACAATGTATGTAGGTTTATTTCCTCCAAAGGTAAAAAGTACATAACCATTTTCTTACATCTCTCTCATACATCGTACCGTGACCTCTCCGTAGACCACTACAATACTACTAGCCGAAATTCTTACCTTTAGCATTCCATTTCTTTCTCCACAAAACGTATTCGGTGAAGCCACCAGGGCCCGCGCACACATCTGCAAAGTACAGGAGATCTTTGGAAGAAACCAGCGGCTTGTTGTGTTCATCTTTGGGGTCGGTGAACATGAAGTCGAAACAAGAGTCCAAGTTGGCCATCTTTAAGGCCGCCCTGTTGATGAAGAACACGTTGCCGATCTTTTCAAACGGATTGCAAGCGGCTCGCACTCTTCGCAGCTCTTCGGGTTTCATGGCGTCCAGGCCGGTCTGAAAACATTTGTATCAAATAAATATTTCGCATTAACCCCTCAAGCCTCGCACCTATTTTGTCGGAAGGTCAAAATATTTCCGCTTTGCAATAAAATCCAAATAAATGGAATATTTCTGAACGTATCCGAAAACTAAAAAAGCTTAAAAAATGGCCCACCTATATTTTTTCTAATTAAAATTACTGATAGTGAAAAAAATTATAACACACATTTTTTATTAAAGAAATGTATTAGAAACAACAGTCAACTTCATTTTTTATTAAAGAAATGTATTAGAAACAACAGTCAACTTCATTTTTTATCGTTTCATGTAAAAATAATAAATAAAAAATTCCCAAAGTGTCATAATTTCTTTTCAATACATGAAGGTGTACAGTTTAACTGTGGTTTTTGTGGCTCATTTTTAGATTTAAATATAAAGCGCATTGTTTTATCTTTCTAACACCGTTTAGACCATATTTCTCATCATGATAGCAAGGGAGACAAAACGATTTCTATGAGACCTATACGAGTTGTTCCTCAGCCTGAGGAGTTAATTAGAAATAATCATAGTATGAACTGCATTTATATTGTGTCATGAACACCGATTCAAACACAAATTGTAAAAGATAGACGATACACTGACAAAGATAAGACACAATCTAAGACAGTCCATATTTACTTTTAATATCTCCGATGATTGATAGGATAATGAGAGTGAAAATGAGCCAACCTTTAAGCTAAGAATATCTTGCAGTATCTCCGGCTCACAGAACCAGACTTCATCATCAATTGTCATCTTTTTGGGTCCCATCACCATCCACGATTCTAGTAAATCACGATCCAACTGCTCATCAGGACTCTCCTCCATCCAAACCTGAAACAACAATACTATTAATATAAAGAAGAGTGTCTGTGGCTGGCGACAATGTGGCGGACGGTGACCCGACAGTTGATCTGCCGACAGTTGCCCCCCGAAATGATATTTACTATAAAATTATATTTTTTGTGCATTATTTACCAATTTCAAATGCAAAATCGACTTCAAAAATACCCTTAATAATAAGTTGAATTTATACAGTGTCGATTTTTTTTTATATATGCGCTGGTATACACAGATATATGTAGACAAGTAGATTTTTATATATGCGCTGGTATACACAGATATATGTAGACAAGTAGATTTTTCCTTGATGCATTTGAATGAAAACATGTTTCATACTTTGTTATTCGGCGGTACATCTTCCCTGCGCATCCCTTCAGGGACATTTAGTTATATTTTGTGTAATTAGGTATACCGCATTTTCCCTAAACCAACTGCATATTGTTTATAAGTATGCCAGGGGGCCAATTGTCAGCGGATCAACTGTTGGCAGAACCGTGGCATACATCGGACAGGCGATGTGGATTTCATTTGGTAAACTGTAAAAATCACTTAACCCAATGAATATTTTTTTAGAAAAATCCTTTTTCACCTTAATTACTATAAAATACAACTATTTGCATTCGGGGCGATGGAAAATATTGCATTCAAAATTTCAATTATGTAAAGTTGCTTTCGTCTTATGAGATATCGACCATTTACAATGTCATTTTTTATGTTAGTATTTCTGATACAATATCATAACGAGGGGCTAGAAGAGATGTTGTTACCATTTAATCTATGTGTTAAAAGAAAAATTAAAAAAAAAAAACTTGCCAAAAAATATTTATTTTTATTTTATTTCCAGAATTTCGCCAAACTAATGCTTAGCTAATATGAATAGATTACACAATAATAATGTTTTTTTTTTTAAATTACACGTCATTAAATGTATCAGCTCGAAGTCGGCTAGTATACTAGTAATAGTGTGCTAGTACCTAACCCTTCGCATAGTATCAGGAATACCAATGTTTCAAAATACAGAAATTATTGTAAATGGCTGATACATATAACATATGACTGTAATTGTAATTTTGAATTCCATCAATCCCACAAGTATGAAGGTGAATCAACAGTTTTTCTAAAAAAGTAATCATATTAAGCTTTTCCAGTGGTTTCGAAAGTTTACCTTTGATTTTTATACAAATCTACAGTTTTACTCTGAGATTGATGAAAATTTGGCCACTTGACCTTCAAAACAAGAAGGTCTCTGTATAAAGTCCGGGCAACATAATAGCATAAGAGCTAGCACTTATTACAGAATGTTAAGTCACTAGTATTCTTCAAAAATGTACTGCACAAATAAAAATTATGTTGTTTTCACTAGTGACCAAATTCTAGTATAGATTTAATGAAAGATATAAGCCATTAGCATCTCCCACAGCACACTTCGGAGCGACTGAGTCCCGCGCCACTTCAGGCCGCCGTGCAGAAAAGTAAAGACCTATAGGTTTACAGCGCAATTAACTGTGAGACTTTTCTGCGCGGCGGTCTGAAGTGGCGCGGGACTCGGTCGCTCCGAAGTGTGTGTGTGGGAGGCGCTATTATTTGTGTAACAGAATACTTGTAAATATACCATATCGCATTACATAATACAAATCAGTGGCGGTCCTTCCTTCAGAACTATTGGTCAAAAACCTCCAACTGATATTATGAAAACAAATGATATTATCAAACAACTGATATTATTCTAATGTATTTGAAATGCACCGTGAGATAGCAGGCAGCGGCAAGTAGTGACATCTAACATCTTAAATGGAAGCTTCCTTTCCAAATGATTGGCTCCGTCAATTTTTTAAATGTCCCAATATCATGTCTTCTATCTCTTTACACGTCATACAATAAACGAGATGGCACTATACTGCCTAGAAGAAATGTTTTCGGATTCAGAGTTTGGGTCAGATTCAAGACAGTTTGGGTCATGGCCGTGAGTGAGAGAAAGCATAACGAATATTATGCGTCTGAAAGAAATGGTTTGATAAACGTAGGTTGATTTTGCATATTGTAGGCTTGTCTCATGAAATAATTTACTAATTAAATGTAATTTGACTCTCAAACTAGTGAGGTAATTACAAATGAATATTATCGTATTTAATTTGATATTGTATCATAATATAATTTTTTTTAAATGACCTTCCACTTCTACCTAGAGCCCTAGAGCCACCTCTAATGCAGATATTATGTTTGTGTGACTAAGGCCGCTCCCTTGTCGGTTAGAAATAAACATAAATATTTGTAAAATATTCTTACAAATTTATTAATTAGGCACATTAATAAAATCACAAAAAGTATTACCAATAAATGTAAAATTCCTAAACCTTGTTGACAATCACTCTATGATATGCTTCGATGATGACATTTAGTGATAAATGTGGGACGGTAAAACAGAAATCTGCAATACCTACAGTTTACTGGCTACATGCGTGAGTCGATGCATTTTTTGCTGTAAGTGAACAATGCTGATTTCGTACTGACCTAAGATGAAATAAATAAAAATAATAATTACGGGAGTTTCTTGTGCACTGATGTTCTCCATTTGGGCGTTGAATTTGGGCCCGGTGTACTTCCTGCCCTTTGAGAAGGACTGGAAGCCGAAGCCGACCCGGCCCCGCTGCGTGGAGGCCTGGATGGGCTCCACCCTCCCCTGCCCGTATTTCCCCAGCCCCTTGCCCTCCACGTAGCCTTTTCCTCTCTGCAAATACAAACATCAATATTCATTAAGTCCAGGCTCGGAAAAAACCACTGGCTTTTTTTATAAGTGGTATGCTTTCAGACATACACAAGTGATCATTTGGGTGGTTACATTTTCAATATTGTTTTATACTCTCATCTCCTAAATATTTCCTACTTAGTGTTCTTACAAAAGGATTTTACATTTTATTAGGTAAAAATACTCATAATTGTTACAGGACGAAAGGAAGAAACAAATACTAATAAATCTAAAGGAAAATATTTAAAAAAAAGCACAATACATTTGCGACCATTACCTTTTTATGTTTGTGTGTCTAGTTCTTTTAGATTTATTATTATTATCTTCTTCTTCAATGATATAGTGCATTGATGGGAATAACCTTCAAAAAGTTATTATAAAGATGTAGCTCTGTCCTGCCCTGATGATAGACACTAACGCTGTCCGAGATAGTTATTCTAATAAAAAGTCCAATATTCAATTAGACTTAGAAAAGGGTCAATTGGTGTCCCATATAACCTTCAAAAAGTTATTATAAAGATGTAGCTCTGTCCTGCCCTGATGATAGACACTAACGCTGTCCGAGATAGTTATTCTAATAAAAAGTCCAATATTCATTTAGACTTAGAAAAGGGTCAATTGGTGTCCCATATAACCTTCAAAAAGTTATTATAAAAAGAGTTATTCTAATAAAAATTGAAATAAACTATGGTTTTATGACTCATATTGTTAATTATTGTTTTCATATAACGATCCTTTGGAATAAAAAGGTTCCATCTGTCACGGTAACTTCATGCGATAATTAAAGTAGCTTACTATAGATCACATTATCGCGACAGATGGAATCTTGTTATTCCAAAGGGTCGTTAAGAATATTTGTTGGAAAAACCCACTTTTCAAGTATATTTCGAAAAACCTAAGTGGATTTTATCCGCCAAAACCCACTGGGTTTTTCGGGTTGGGGAAAATCAAACCAACCCTGATCCAACTGTCAACATCCTCGTCAGATTTCCTACAGCTGTTGTTCATTTGAATCAATTTTCAATAAAGAATATAATAAATAACATAAGCTGAGGTCTCTCACCATAATCTTTTCACCGATGCCATGAAGCAGCACTTTGGGCGGCTCGCTGGTGTCTGCTTGAGGTAAATTAAACTGTTGGTAGTTCCCAAACGAAGGAGGAGCATCAGGGTCAGAGTCAGGTTGTGAGTGATCTATAATTTAACACATTAACTTCTTCAAACAAACATAATACATACAGCAAAATCCCACTAATTCTTCAAACAAACATAATACATACAGCAAAATCTCACTAATTCTTCAAACAAACAAAATACGTACAGAAAAATCCCGCTAATTCTTCAAACACAATAAGTACACCAAAATCCCACTAATTCTTCAAACATAAAACGTACAACCAAATCCCACACATTCTTCAAGCAAGCAAATACGTACAGAAAAATCCTAAAAAATAAAAAACAAAATTTTCAATCGCAATTTGAAAAAATTATTATTAAAATATGTGTTTATATTATTTATCTTTATCAATAATTTTAGTTAGAAAATATATAAGGAGAGCCATTTTAAAAACAAAAATTGATATTGGCATTCAAAATTTTTATAGATATTTAAAAAATTATATTATTTATTTTCGAATTATAAAATTTTAAAGCGTATGTCATCATCTTTTAAAAAACAGTATATTTGGTTTTCTGATGCGTTCAGACATATTCCTTTTATTTGGATTTTATAGACCCGAGGCCTGAGGGGTTAAGAGAAAGTTTATTGAACAAAACTGCAATGAAAAAAAACCCTATCCTATTATTTATCAGTTTTATTCGGTTACCCTCAAAACCGTGTTTCGATGTTGATGATTTTTGCGTGAACATGGGAGATAATTATTACATAAATTAGTAGGACTTACGATCAGAAGCGCTGCTGCTGGAAGACTGCGAGGATGCCCCAGTGGAGGTGCGCTTGCGCTTGACCGGGCAAGCTTTCGAGCGTTCGTCATCATCCGAGGAATCTAAACATTACAGAAAACAAACACGGTAACTTCTACAAAATTACTACTCAGAGTTACAGAACTTCTATGTATTTATATCCCTACAGTGCTTATCTGATGAACTGAAAAAAATTTTAATTTGGAAGATGTGTGGATGTCAACGTTCTATGGATACTCTATTACCAACAATTTTTATGTGTATTTCTTTTTTTATCGAAGAAAGTGAACACTTTGTGGCTTGGCATTATAGAAATGAAAAAGAGCTTTGTTTAAAACCACTTTATTTTATATATACAAATCGATTGGTTTCGGTTGATCTCAACCTTCATCAGGACAATAAACATATAGACTAAATTACAGTACAGAGGAAGATTATAAAGTAAACAAAAGAGAAAACGAAAGCATATAAGAGAGAGAGGGTTTCCCTTTTTGCATTTGTATTTCTTTTTTCATCAACTTTACAAAAATTTATATGGGTTATCTAAGGATCTTGTGACCACCGCTTAGACAGATGTTTATATTATAGTGTTCAAATAAGAAGAAAATTATTATATAACAAGATAAATAACAACAAAATGACAGAAATTATTGTAAATGGCCGACATCTCATACAATGAAAATTTTCATTTTACGTAAATGAAAATTTGAATGCCATATTTTCCATCACCCCGAATGCAAATAGTTGTCTTTTATAGTAACAAAGGTGAATCAAAAGATTTTTTCCTAAAAATATTCATATTAAGTGTGTCCAGTGATTAACAAATTTCCCATATACGTATACCTTATACATAACAACAAAATGACAGAAATTATTGTAAATGGCCGATATCTCATACGACAAAGCAAATTTTCATTTTAGATAAATGAAAATTTGAATGCAATATTTTCCATCGCCTCGAATGGAAAAATTGTCTTTTAGAGGTGAATTAAAAGGATTTTTCTAAAAAATATTCATATTAAGCGTGTCCAGTGATTTCGAAAGTTCACCCTAAAATTGATGCATGAATACTTTACTAGCAAAAATTATTTGAAAATGTAAATAGAAAAAACCAACAGTCGCAAATTTGCCTAACACCAAGTAATGCGCTCGTGACATTATTGCCGCAAAACGAATGTCGGCGGTGAAGAGAACTCATTGAGAACTGTATTGTGATATCTCTAAAGCCAATGTAAAGGTAGAAATTGAAATATTGGGGTAATACCTGAATCTGTAAGCTGAGACTGCTGAGGGAGATCGGCATTCGAACTACTCGTAGTGTATTGGTAGTTAGGTTCTGGTGTTGGTTCGTCATCCTCGGAATCTATAAAAAGCATCACATATTGGAATCGCCCACACTAATAATAGTTCCATAACCTACGAAGAGAATTTAATAATAACCCCATAAACTTACCTGATGGTCGGTACATTTTAAAACAAATTACGATAACGTCTGGTTAGGTTCACGATTTGACATCCAATAAATGACGGGGATAACCATAGAAGGATGCTTTGAACGTGAACCATAGATTTCAAGAATTACAAGATAATTGATACGCTAGTGGTGGACGTAATCGATACATCTATTTGGGTACAATCACTTTTTTTTACCAAAAATTAAAGAAAAAAATTATAAACTGGAATATATAAAAAAAAATGATAGGAATAGTCCTTCAACAACGTTTTGAATTTTTGTTTTTTTGTTTTTGGGGTGTTATGCCGTGTTACGCTACCTCCTTCTTTAGCCAACGTTTCGGACAGCGTTACAGTGTCTATCATCAGGGCAGATGTGTAAATGTTAGTGGTAAAATGTGTGCTTAAGTACTTCGAAGCAATACCGTGTTGCCAGCTCCACTCCACTGCGAAATGAAATTACAGTAAACTTGAAGATGGTTTTCTGCATTTAGCTTTGCTGTAGCCGTCAATTACCGGATATAAAGAACTATTGAGCTTAGCTCCGTCGTCTCTATTAATGTTAATAGGATTTTTATGAATTTAAATTGCCTCTGTAATTAGGCGTGCTCTATAAGTTTTGGGTCTTCCCAGGACGTTTTGAATATTCACATTTCAAATTAGGGCTAAAACGCCTTATTCGCGCGGTTTTGTCTTGTGACGTTACTGCGCACTTCTAGACAGCTGACATTAATCGTAATCCAGTAATCAGTCTTCAGTTGATCATTTGTTTTATAAATACTATATTGTAACAAAGTGTTCAAATACAACATCTTCAACACCAAACAAACTATTTATTAACGTTATAAAGTGATTTTGTAAAAAGCGATGTCATGCGTTGAAAAAGTGCATTAAAAAACTGCCATCGTAATCACGTCGATCAGATTGTCCTTGTAGAAAACCACTATCTGTCATGATAATATGTATTTACAATATATGTTTTATACAAACGAATGGGTTTATGATGCGTAACTAATCGATTATGACTGTCAAACTTATTCAAACCAGCAACTGGAACAAAAACAACTTCACGTGGGACTCGGTGGGTGCGTTGTGACGTCCCAATGTAGCTAGTCAATCATGACTCGTTTTTGGTATTTGAATTTTCATACAACTTCAAAAGTGAATTAATTTATTTAATAATTTTTTGAGGGGATTTTAAGTACGATATTCGAGTTAAGTTATTTTTTTTACATATATTAAATTCATTGAAAACACTATATTACATTTACTGCATGTACCCTAATAATCATCGATTCATGATTCGAGTAAATAACCGAGCTGCCGAGTGCTTTCGCAGCTCTGGGAACAAAAGCTGTATTAAATTAATCCTTCGAATAATAAGAAAATAATATCCAAACTTTTGCCAGTCAAGGTTGGCGCGCAAGATTCCCGATTCTTCTCAAGTATTGTAAATGTACCTTTATAAAAATCAATAATTCTTCTAAAATGTAGATGAAATAATCTTTCCGGTGTGTAGGTATATTAGAAATTAATAATCTTGTTTTTAAATTTTGATATTGACAAAAAATATATACCTGCGGATAGTGATGGGAATGATCGATACATTAACATAATCGATACATCAAAAGTATTGAATGATTTATCGATTAAAATCGTTCGAGTTCGGGAGTGATAGCTACGGTTAGGGGCAGTATTTTGACAGGACTGACAAATTAATATGGTTCATTGGAATGGCAACACTTTTATAAGTAGGTACTGCAAAAAAAAACGAGTGTGCTTTAACGACTGAAGTAAAACTTCACTGACTTTCTCCCTCTCAACTTCCGTTCGCCTCGACCGACCGTACGCCTCACCCGATCCATTTTCGAAACGCTCTCGTCACGCGTTCACCAGCTTACTCCCCAAGTCAAACATGCGTAAAGAAGTTTTACTTCAAAAACTACAAGCAACATTAATATTATTTCTGCTTTCCACGAATTTATAATATGTGCTATGTGCAAATAATAGAAAATATTATAATATTGTTTTATATAATATTGTAAGCTTTACTTGCAGTAGCCTAGCAAGTAGGTTAATAATATTGATTATGTACCTCCATGATTTATAATAATTGGATGATTTGTATAATTTCCGTTGCCGTTTTCGTAAAAAATCACCTCAAGGTCGCTGTATGTAAAAATAATGTCCTGCTACCTGCTACATAATAATATTATATTATAACCTTATTGTATTGTGACATACAGGTTGTAGGTAAGGTATCTATTGGAAACAATCGAATTGTTGATTGCATTCATTTGTGAATTATTACTGAATAAAATTAACTTACTTCAGAAATTGTTTAATTTAATTACGAATTAAAAAAAAATACCGATAATTTTATTGATTTCATTCATGCTCATTTCGAATAAATTAAATATATTTTTTCATATGAAGGAGACATTTTGTTATATGACAAATGTCTTCCAAGAGAAAGGCAAAAATTATTGGTATGGCAACATTTTGGTAAGTAGGTACTGCAACAAAATTAAATCAATCACTGTGGCAATGATTTCCTTTTATTTACTAGCAACATTAGTATTATTTCTGTTACCCACGAATTTCAAATATGTATATAATAATTTGATATTTTACAAATGAGCCCTTGCCCGGAAGAATGTTGTATCCAACAATATTTTTGTTCAAAGAAAAATTTGAAAAGACGAAACCAGTTATGTTTTATAATATTTTATATTTAAAATACATATAAAGAAATGTCACCATCTCAATGATAATTTTTTTAAACCTTCTCCAGGTCGGTAGGTACCATAATAGGAATTATTATGTTTGTAGAAGGAACCACTATCATGCAAACTCTGGTGGTATAAAAAGGAGGTATCCAACACGGCAACCATCTCGGAACATGTTTACAGACAGATGAAATGCCAAATGCTCGAGTTAATACAGGCCTCACTAGGTGCAGTTGTTAGTTGTAACCTCTCACATTAAGGCATTGTTTGTGGGAAAGAAGTGAAGGGAGCTCTTTATCACTTATTTCTTACTCGATACTGGGCAAAATAATAAATCCATAAATTTAAAGAAAAAGACGGTTGCAAATGTATTATTTTTATTTATTTTTTACTAGCTATATTTACAAAATAAATGTAATTACAAACATGTTTCTTCAATTTTTATTATTTTTATTTTATTGTAAGAGTTTTAGGTAAATTTACAATAGCCTCACTATAGATAGGATTCTGAAATTTTCAAGAAATAAAGAGAAAAGTATTCTTCATAATTTGTAGATTTAAAAAAATAATATAATTTTTGAACATGTTTTAGATTTTATTTACAATATAAACAAAACAAATTTAAACTTGGTTCGAAGCAAACAAACTTTCACAAAGTCTATTTAATAGAAGAATTTTCAATCCACAACAAATATTTGATATTTAAATTTTATTATAGAGAAATAATAAAGATCAGAAAAATGTAAATAGTGAGGATGGTACAGTAAGGTCATAAGAAAGTTTGTCAAAGCAATAAATATTAATATCTTTTATAGATAACTAAACAATGATACGGCTTCTTCTTGTTTCGAAATAGCTTTTTTTAATGAATTGGGTTTCTAAGATGATTAGAAATAGCTCGTGATGAAATATGAACAATGATTTTTTCTGTATTTATCCTTATTATTTATTTTGTATTCGAATTCATTCTTTAATTCTAACTGCAATTCCAAAAATAAATCAATGAAATATCTTATTTATTTTCTACAGCACACAAGAAGTCACAAAGTTTTTACTCTGGCCAGTTAATGAGGATTTTAGAAAATAAATACTTATCATTATTTACACTTAAAAAAATGAGAATTACAAATTGCAGAGATGAATGTGAGTTCTAAAAATTTAGATATTTGGGGATAATAAATAGGAATTAGAATGGATATGATGTTTGAACACTGATAGCAGATCCATCATCTTATGACAAATTACTTCAACTCTAAACACTTACCATTTTAGTCATTTAACAATTACAATACTTTCAAAGTTTTCTTTAATGATAAAATTGCAATTAAAAATGTTTCACCAAACATGTTATAATTTAAACTATCCAGAATTCGTTTTCGTGAAACTTCTGAAATAGGCTTAAATTACCTCTTAGGAATGAGGAATGTTTATAAAGATAAATACCAAATAATAATAAAATCTTATACAATATAAATCCTATCACTTCATAATGCAGACCTTAGAAGGACATGGTTCTATTATAATCACCAAAGGCTTCCTTTCATGGCCCTGAATTATGTCAACTATCACAGGATCAATATTTTGATTTCATTACAAAAATAAATAAAAAATACTCCCTTTTTACAATGTGTACGTCTAATGGAAATTGGTTCACTAATAAATCATAATTTGATAAAACAGATTTATTTTTGCTTAAAAAAAAATCTTTATATTTAGATATACACATTTTAATTTATTACATAATCGTTTAACCAATCTTCAGTAATAATACACCTTTTTTTTTAAACAGGAAATATTAGAAATAATATTTTGTAATTAAAATTTTATTTAGCAAAACTTGTAGCACTTCATTAAACACTCAAACATAACTTTAGCCGCCAAATGAACCATTTCAATAATATGAATAAGGAAATTCAGATCAAAAAGCAAGAGTTGTTAGTAAGTTTCAGTACCTTAAAGCAGTTTAAATATTGCAAGGCAGAAGTGTTAACGAAGAACTACCAAAAAGTTGTGGTAAAACGGTACAGTACAATGGTGATTATTACAAAATTAGTGTTCACAACACTTTAGTTGTAATAATCTACCATTTCCTCAGCAACACCAGTGTACCCGCGGGAGTTTAGGATTACAAGTGACTGTCTCTTTTCGCACATAAGACAGACCCCTTTCATCCCAAGCGCCAAATGATTACAAATAAATTGTATTTGATAAACCAATAATAATTTATATCTGAGAAAATATTCTCCAAGTAAAAGAAAAAATGATTGGCTGATGAAATAGGTATTCGAAAAGTCAAGCTCAGCTGTTATTAATTCCAATGTGTGGCTGCACACACCACAACAAATGTAATTAAACAACTTGTGAAAGTTATAAGGATGGTTACTAAAGAAAAGTTTATTCACCTTAGCTCCTCAACTAACTCGGTTTATTGACGTCAGATCTAAAAGTTATATTAGACGTGACAGGTTCAAAACATTAAGAAAACCGGTTCTATCCAACGTTTGAGTTAGCGTAATTCAATTTGGAGCAGTCAATTTATATGAACATTAAAAGCTGAAAGTGAAAAAATAATTAAATGTAATATAAACCTTTATGGTTTATATGATCAAATACTAGTAGAATGAGAGAATGAAAACATCTAACAACTTAAAATTTCATCCATTTATAAGAAGTGCTACATTTACCAAGGTTATGTTCAATTTTTTACACAATAATAATACATTTTATTTTGGTGTTCTTATCACAAAGCTTAAAACTGGGATATTGCCGATCATTGCAAACGTGTTTCAGTCTCAATACAACAATATAATATAATGTTTTGTATCGTAATAAAACTGCGCAATGTGGAGACACCACATCGTACTGTGGTGTACCGTGTACCTACATCTGGGAAACAATAGATCATTGTAACGTCGTAGCCAAGATGAGAGATTTCGCAAGACGTGCGAGGTGTGATCAGTGTTTGTTTTAAGAAGACTTTGTTTAACCAAACATACTATTATGTTGCTTTAGATGAGATCTTGTAGAATTCTCGGAAGAATCGACCCGATGAAACGGTTGGTACTCTTACGAATATTTAAATTGGAAATACATACAATTAAGGGTTTACCACTATGGAAGGAAAATTTGGGTTACAAATAAATATGAATATGCCAGATTATGGAATTAATACTAATTAACAAAACTAGGGTCCTTATCACATACCAGGTACGTCATATATATATATGTATATAATGTCATCGAAGATTTCAATTTAATTACATATTTAAAATTAGGTGAAAATAAAATTAGTTGATATTTATGTTTTAATTTGAAATACAGTACTCGGTCTAATCGGAGCTGTCAACTTCCTGAAAAGCTATTCCATCAGACTTTTCACTACCTATTGTCCAAAGCATTAAACCAAAGGGGCAGACGCATGCCACGATGCCACGCATGCCACGATGCCACGCATCGCATCTATAGTGAAACACTAATAATATTCTTGGTAAACATTCCAGTTCTATAGCTTTCTGTAACAAACTGTATTTGACATCAACAAATTTTAATAATGATTGAACGACAATTAAAAAAACTTACAAACTTTGAAAATTCATTATCCTTTGTTAATAAAAACACTTGTACCACAATTTAATTGTCACGTAGTCAGTGGGATTACACATAATTTAGAAATACACATCACTTTGACAGTACATCAACACTTGCACAGCCATTCCCAGAATGGAGTATTGGAGGTTCATAGATGCTCCCGTATCGCTCTCCCTCCAATCAATATATAGCGTCATCACACAAACAAACATACAAACGAGTTAAGCTTCCTTAATTATCTCAGACAGCATCCTCCTAAGGCTGTCAATTCCTGTCAAGAAGCCGCAGTCGGGTCCGTGGTGCACCGTTGTGTTGGACACAAACTTGGACACGGTGGTTTCTTGGACAGTCTTCCCCGAATCCGAACTGATGTTAGCGAAGGTGGTGTGCGCAAAGTCAATCATTCTGATGTCAACCAAGTTCTGCGGCGTACGCTCCACCGACTCCCTTCTCTGCGCTTTCTTCTTGGCCGGCCCATAGCTCTGGCAGGCCTTCACCCGGGGTCTCTTGCTGAAGTCGGAGCCTCTCTTGACCGTGTTCTGCATGTCTGTATCCGACGATGTTTCCTCCGAACTGTTGACGGAATCGTCGAGCCGGCCCGACAGGCAAAAATCGTCACTGCTGTTGGAAGAGTACACCATCCAGCTGTCCATGGAGACAGGGCTGGCTCGGAAGCTAGAGTCGTGGTTGGGCAGGGCGAGGTGAATTCCGCTGGGCTCCTCCAGATACATGGTATCCTCAGATATAGGGCAGAAGGGGACTTTGGCCACCTTGGAGGGGGCTTCGTCGAGAGAGATCTCCTCGTGCAGAGTGGACATGTCGAAGTGTGAGCTGGCGGCCGGCTTGTCCTCGTGAGAAGAGGACAGGTTGAGATCTGCCGAGCTGTTGGAGGCATCCGCGTCGTACCCCGTGGCCGCCGTCACAAACATCGCCTTGGGCAGAGGCAGCTCGCACCATCCCTCGTAGACTATCAGTAGAGAGCTACAAACATTACAATCAAATAAGTAACTCCATGTCATGTACAAATTAAATAAATAATGTCATGTTTGACATGAATCAAACAACATAATCAACAACATTGGAAAACATGAACAACAAAATTTTACTTCATTAGAAGGTATAATTTACCTTTTTATTAAAATTAAATATCCAGAAACAAAAACAAAATTTTGGCCTTCAAAATGTTTACATGAATAATTTTATTGAAACAAGCCTCATTAATATACGATGAAGTAGACAACTCTACAACACAGAAAAACTATTGTTCAGTTTGTGGTAAGAAGATTGGTTGGCAAACTATACAGAGAGTTGAGTAAGAACTGGCCATAAATAAAATCAGTAAGAAGATTGGTTAGTGTAAGAATGTTTTAGTGGCCAACTTGACCACTACGGTACAAGAGCGAGACGGCAGATGCCGTAGTATAAAAAGCATTGTTATTGTAACACTCGCTCTCTCACAAGCCAGCTCGTAATTGGTCAACACGCTTTGTTATCTCGTTGTGCAAATACAGATTTATATTCAAACATGCGCATCATTATTTAAGGGAACATTTCCACCCTAGAAATACATCTTCCCCAACTACAAACATATTAGTTGGAGAGTTGAGTAAAAGCTGACCATGAATAGAATGGATAAGAAGATTGGTTCGCGAAATAGTTAGAGAGTTGAGTAAAAACTAACCATCAATAGAATGGGTGAGAAGATTGATTAGCAAATTAGTTAGAGAACTGAGTAAAAACTAACTAACAGAATGGGTAAGAAGATTGGAAGACAGAGAGTTAAGTAGGAACTGGCAATGAATAGAATCGATGTTGGCGAACTAGAAAAAGGGGTGAGTGAGAACTGACCATGAATAGAATCGGTAAGAAGATTGGAAGACAGAGAGTTAAGTAGGAACTGGCAATGAATAGAATCGATTTTGGGGAACTAGAAAAAGAGTTGAGTAAGAACTGACCATGAGTAGAATCGGTAAGAAGATTGGTTGGCGACGGCGCGGCGCAGCAGGGCGAGGCGCTGAAGGGCCTCGCGCACGACGCTGTTGCGCAGGGAGCCATTGCCCCCACAGAAGAAGGTCTTCAAGGCATCACGCAGGCCAGCCTCCGTCAAGCTGCGTCCCCAGTACTTGTCCCGTCGGATCACCCTCTCCGAATCATTGACACCACCCTCGTACACCTGCAGAGATCAATTTCAAAGATTAATTATTGCGGTAGAAAGTGAGAAACAAAGAGGCAAGGAGGAAGATTCAAAGCATCTGAACAGTAAATTTATACGGCGCAATTATACGGTGATAGACATCAAGGACGCTTTACACTAAATAACCTAACCTAATAGCAGGCTATCCAAGTTAGTATATTTAAACACCTTTACCGTAACAAACATTACCGACAGAACTATGTTGAGGAGTGGGGGGGTGTCCAGTACTACTAGTAAACTTCCCCTTATTTCAGGAAAAATTGATCAAACTTTTTAAATAACAAAATTATTTCTTCACAGATAATTGATTTCATCTGTGTTCAAGGAATAGAAGTCAAAAGGTTTTATGTAAAATGGCACATTAGTTTTCTTTCAACTGAGTATAGATAGATCACACTTGAAAGGATTTTCTGATCAGTGGATCATATTTTGACAGTTACAAAATATGACAATGGTCACGGAAATGCCGATTAAATATTTATATGAACAATAGTTCCTGATTTTGACTGTTTAAGAGACACACATCGCATGCTAAGTGAGCAAGAACCGAAAGACACTAATTCAGCGGTGACATTGGTTTCCGTTCAAATATATGTGGAAAGCACTTCCAGTGTGTATCATGAACTTGAAAAAGAGGAATGTGTGTTTTCAGGAAAGTAGTTGACAACAATGGAAGTCTCTATAATGAAGAATTGTATCTGGAATTGTACTCGGTCTTCATGAAAATAAACTCATGGTCAAACAATGCCCCTGAATGGAGCTAAGAGAATGTCTTCTGGTACAGAAAAAGAAACAAACAATAAATTCATTGTATATTTTCAGTATATAAATTTCAAAATAACAAAATAAATAGAAAACGAGGTAAAAAAATCTTTTTAACAAATTATACTGCTTTCAGATTTGAGGTTTTGCTTGAATGCAGTAGCGTTGCTAGCACGGGTGGCACCCGGTGGCAATTTCGTAGAGAATTTCAGATTTCTCCACAAATATAGGCTATGTTCGCCTATAAAAAGACCTAGACACAAAATTCGGGGCACTCCACGGGGAACATATGAAAGAAAATAACAGACCGTGTTCATGTGTACAATACTTTGGTGAAAGAATCCTTCGTAAATTTTTTTCCACAGTGGAGTGTCACCCCCCTGTCGGGTGGAACCCACCTGGGGCGGTCCGCCCCCCCCCTCGCAACGCCACTGCTTGAATGTGACCGTTTTTTTTTTACATTAGCCCCACACAGGAGACCCTGAGGAAAATAATTCTCTTCGGGGCCTATGTCCTTTTGGGAATGCTGTTTTGGGTATTTTTAGGGAAGTTCTGGAAAGGAAAACGTATGAAGGGTGGGTAGAAATCTGGAGTGACAGACGTACTAATTCATCCCTCCCTCTTGCGTGCAAGGCCATCGCATCGTTACGAGAGAGTCTTGCTGGAAATTTGAAAGGAAAAAATGACAAGCAAAACTTTGAACCATCATGGTGTTGACAATAACCATAATGATGTTGCAGTATCCTCCATTATTTTCTACATTTATTTGTCCAACCGTTCTTTTATTCTGTTTCACTGGACAATTATTAGTGGTTAGAAATTGAAATATGTAAAATATACAATAACGGTGTAGTGAATGACAGCGAATTCACTTTATAGCCACATAAATTATTTTTTTATAATGGTATCACTGGGTACATGACAGGGCTTGGCGACTTTGGTCGACTGGCATGAAAATTATTTTGCTTTCTCGTCGCCCGTTGAGCCGCTCGCTCTCATTCTCGCCATCTTTTCTAAATTTCTTCTGATATATTTTGTCGCATCGTGTTCGAGTATTCAATTTGTAAATCTTTATTTAATAAACTTAAAGTCTGTGATGTTAACCTGTTTTTACCGTCTCCCTGCCATCTGTAAAAATTTTCGCTCTCTCTCAGAGCTTCAAATTATCAAAAATGATCTTCTTCCTTTGTACAAATTAAAATATAGTCACGTCACCCTATCCCCAACGATTTTAGAAGGGATCGGCATCCTTAAAAGTCATTCCAATCTCCCAGCCCGTACTGTCAATAATATGTTCAATGACATTATTTCTTCTAAATGGCCCAACTCTTCTCTTTTATTTACTGATGGCTCCAAATCTCCGGACTCTCCTAACTGTGGTATTGGTATTAACGTTTACCACAATAATTCTAATGAAAGAATATTTTATTCAATTTCTAACCAATTTTCAATATTTTCTGCCGAGTGCATTGCGATTATTGAATCTCTCAAATATATAATAAAAAATAATTTTGAACATTCTCTTGTTCTCTCTGACTCTCTCAGTTCCCTCCAAAAACTTAAAACCAGTCCTCTTCTTCATCCTGATGATCACTTTGTATGTCTTATTCGAGTATTGATAACCTCCATTCAAAGCTCTGGAAAAACTGTCACTCTGATTTGGATTCCTGGACATGTTGGCATAGTGGGTAACGATATTGCTGATTCCTTGGCAAAACAAGGAGCGTCTAACCCTACCGTTACCCTCGTAAACCATATTCCCCTGTCTGATATTTTTTCCATCATCAAAGATAGATCCCGCAATGTTTGGACAGAGTATTGGAATATTGCTAGTCAATCCAAGGGTGCCCGTTACGCCTCAATACAAAGGACTATCCCATCAAAACCGTAGTTTCAAAAATTCCCCCATTTTTCCAAAAAAGAAATTTCCTTACTTATTCGTATGAGAATCGGACATTGTTCCGTTCCTTCTCACATTTATAAAATTCATGTGCTTGACTCCCCAGATTGTACGTTCTGTGGTCTAGATGTGGGAACTTTAGATCACATATTTTTTGATTGTCCCTCTCTAAATAAATATCCTCTCTTCTATCAAGCGTTATCAAAAATTGCCTCTCCTCCATTCAACATTTCATCTCTTCTAAGTCTGAACTCTACTCCAATCTTCCATAAAATTCTGAAATTTGCACATTTAAATAAAATTAATATATAAATTCACCTTTCCTTTCTCTGTAATTATAAATGATGGCCTAGAACACCCTTGAAGGGTGAAAGCCAGAAATAATTGAAAAAAAAAAAAACCTGTTTTTATTATATTACTCGCCGATACACATTGGCTAGCATTACCCATTAGCATCTCCCATACGCACACTTCGAAGCGACCGAGTCCCGCGTCACTTCAGGCCGCCGCGCTGAAAAGTCTCATAGTGAACTGCGCTGTAAACTTATCGGTCTTTACTTTTGTGCGCGGCTGCCTGAAGTGGCGCGGGACTCGGTCGCTCCGAACTGCGTGTGGGAGACGCTATTGGTAAATTGGTAAGTATGCATAGGCAAAATTGCTTATGCCAAAACGGTTTAAAAGAGTTAATCGAAGTTCATGAAATCCGATTTTCATGAAATTTGATTGTTATAAAATTTGATGTTTATGAAATCTGATTTTCGTGAAATCTGATGTTTGTGAAATTTGATATTCATGAAGCCTGATGTTCATGAAATGTGATATCCAGTCTTTACCTGCATCCCGCACAGCCGGACACCGAGTGACGCGGAGGTGCTGGCGGCGCATTTGGCAATCTGTTTGGACTTCTTCTCGGCGGAGGCATCGTCTCCGTGCTGGCGGGTGCCCATCTTCAGGTCCAGGATGCAGGGCCGGCGGTACGTCGAGGTTATGTTCTCCAGCATCAGGAAATCTAAACAGCCAAAGAAGAATCGTGAAGATGAAACAATAAAAAAAGAAAATAATAAAAACTCATCACCGGTAATGGTGAATGGAATGGTGAATCGGGGGGTCCTACTCTTCCCTTCATTGATTTAATTGATAAGTGGTTATATTGGTAATCTAAAAGTAACATCCTGACTGCGGTAACTAAAGTACTTTTCAAGAATGATTCAAGTATACTCTCAGTATCGCACTAGTGAAAGATATTAATTGTTTTTGTGTTTAATTTGTAGAACTCCATTGAATATTTTAAAATTTAAATAAATTAAATTTGATAACATTATTATCAAGTTCTGAAAGTATTTTAGTTTTAATTTTTGTTACAGCTGTTTCGGCTTACAAGGCCATTTTCAAACTGTGGTTAAATCACTTTGAGACGACTTATTTACATAATTTTAAATATCTTTTTTTTTTAAATCATTTAAATGGTACCACAGTTTTCAAATGGTCTTTGTAAGCCGAAACAGCTGTAACAAAAATAAAATAAAAAAAATACTTGCAGAATTTGATAATAACATTATTAAATTAAATTTTAAAATACTGGTGAAAGATGACCACTCAGAATTGAAACCTTGCTCGAAGTAGCATTAGCCCTGTCTCCTCCTCCTTCCCACTCCCTTGAATCTGACAAAATACCCCAATTGGAGATGGAGATTGTGAGATGCATATTGGAATACAATTTTGCTACCACAATCCGGACACAAGTATTAAGATTTGTATCACTGTGACTTGTACCCTTGCAAACTCGTATGTGCAATATGTGCATTTAAATAATACTGTGAATTGTACTTACATTGCTTGTTGGAATTGTCTATTTGAGAAATACTTTTGAGAACTTCAGTGGCTTTGCCATTCCGATGGACCCTAAATCTGAAAAATAAAACAACAAATAGTTGAAGACATTTCCAAAAGGGATACACACATCTTTTAGAGCAATAATTTGATGTAAATAATATAAAATAATCATAGTTAGAATGCAAGTAATGTCAAAATATGCCTAGTCTCTTCAAGCCAATTTTGAAAAATAAAACATCCTCGTGAATAATGTCAGTTTAGTTTAGTTTCAGAACCGAAAGAGACTTTGCAAAAGCTGTTTGGCAGAATAAAGAATAAAGTGCTAGTTGTTACGTGTGAAATAGGCTGTTTTGACACTGCCTACATCAATTATTGATAAAATAATATTTAAAAGTTTGTTGTCTACTCTAAAATAATAATATATATAATTTTAGTTTTTCCAACAGTTTGTTGTACTCGCACTCGCACTCGCAGTGAAGCGAAAGTTTGCTTTGTTTCATTATTAAAGTCAGACAGGTTGAACAGTATGATATACAGATTGAGATGTACAATTAGTAAGCAGTACTAACAGAATACCAGATTTCGAATGCAACCATAATAAGAAAAGCTTTCATAACTTTTGTCAGATAAGGTTGTGTGGTTGTAAATTTTATTTTTCAAAACAGCATATATAAAAAATATACAATGAGATTATAAATATGAAATATTTGAACCAAGATCGATTGGGCCAGGCGTGTAATGTGTACGGAAAATTACTGGTATTCTCTCAATTGTATTAGGTCGGCGACAGCGGCATTGCAGCTGAGCTGTTTCTTTGTCAGTCTTATTTACAAGGCCGTTGTGTTCCCAGTCTGCAACAGAAATCACACTTAACCGGGACACTTTATATAACGCACATAAGCTTCTTCACATGGGACGGTACTCACTTCAGGACATCGTCTCTCTTGCGCTTGGAGCCCAGCGACTGCTTGCGACCGTTCTCATCTCTAAAGCTAGGCGAGTACCTCTTGTCTAGCTTTGTATTGCCCGTGTTAGTGGCCTGCATTACTCCTGCAACAACCAACCGTTGAACATCACTACCACTCCTTCAATCAATCAATCAATCAAAAGTCAATATTCACTGTCAAGGGCAAAAGGTTATTATTACTTGATGCCTAAGACTCTTTGACAAGTTGGGACTTGTTTTAGATAAGCTACTTGTGACTGAATATCACTTCAACAAAGCAAATACTAAAGTCCATACAACAGAATGTGTACTATCATTACTGACGTCCACTTTCACCTTCAAAACTCAGTCAAAATTTATCCTTAGCGAAAGACTTAGCTTGGCTAACATTATTAAATTCAAAATCACGCCCAGCTAAAATTTTAACTTGATGGTCGTTTAGTTTGTTGGTGAAAGGGGCCGCAAGTAATTCATAAAAAAACAGTGGTTAAAAGACATAATAAACTGGTTACAAAAATATGATTGCTGATTAAAACCTATATGATAATGTTGTAATAACAAAATAATTAAATTTAAACTAAGATGAAAAAGTTAATTTGCATTTAGAACAACATGGTCATAGCGAAAAGCAGTAAACTGTCACTGATGATTGGAGGTACAATAAAAAATGAGATTGAAATGAAAAAAAAACATAAAACACACCCTAATTTTATATTTACTAGAATCATTTATGCTGAGTAAGTAAACCTACTTATTTATTAATTTTGTTTAAAAATTTTTATCACAAAATTCTTTTTATCATAATATAAGCTTATTTTAATTTTTTTTCCGATGGGTGTTGTCATGTTGTTTGGTGGAATGCATTTATTTCCAAAAGTAAAATATGCAACAATAGAGCGATATTAGAAATACAAACCCAAACAAAATTACCCAGAGCATGGATCTGAATTGGCTTGTCTTAGGATCATAGATCGCGGGCCATAGATGCATAGATAGGTGGGTGGATGATTGGGGTCTGCGGGAGCTGCCTCCGCCCAAGGTCATGTGGACATGGCCGCCTCGCGCCGCCTGACAACAAGAAACTGGTTGTTGCATCAGGCGCACCAAGCACCCTCCCATTCACACTCCGCGCACTCTGGGAGGGGAGCGACGGGGACAAGAACACACGCAAGGAGGATTGAGGAACTTATACACAGGGATAACATGAGCAGACATCAATAGGACAAGGAATTCAAACAACACAGTGAATCCAAATACGACAAGGAATCCAAATAGAACAAGAAGCTAAAATAGGACAGGGAATTCAAATTGGATAAGGTATTCAATTAGAATAAGGAACTCAAAGAGGACGAGGCATTCAAATAGAACCAAATAAAACAGTGAACCCAAATTGCAATGACAACCAAATAAAACAGAAAAAGACAAGGAACTCAAAAAAGGCAAGGCATCCAAATAGAACAAGGTGTACAAATAAAAGAGTAAATAAAAAAAGGACAGGGAACTCAAATGCTGCAAGGAATCCAACTACGACAAGGAAAATTGTACATAAATATGTAATGTTATTCTGTCAAGGGCGTATATAAGTGGGGGGGGGGGTTTAGGGGGTTCATCCCCCCACCCCCAATCATTGCGTAGGAAAAAAGTAAAAAGAACATGTAGATTACATTCCAAAATACAACAATATTATTTGCAACATCTTGTTTATCAATATGAAGTCAATAATAAGTTGTGGCAAGTAGAGAACCCAAAAAAAAATTCCAACACCCCCCCCCCTAACTTTCTCCCCCCCCACACCTTAGGGTTGAACCCCCTCTTAGGGTCAAACCCCCCCTACTCCTCTTAGGGCGAAATCCCCCCTAAGTTTGAACCCCCCTTAGGGTTGAACCCCCCCCCCCTTAAGTCGACCCCCCCGTATATTTGGTATATAGCACAAGGTGATGAGAATGATTGGGGAACATAATTTACTTTGGGAAAGGAAAATACAGAAGGCGACTTGGGACTTGGGACCATACGGGGTTCAAAACTTCAAACGTGATCAAAGGAAGCAGTTAAAAAAAATAGTTTTGTTTGTGGAGAAAGGAACGGGTAGATTAAAAAGTTTAAATATTTTGAAAAAATTAAAAAGTTTGATTACTTAAATCTTTAATTCGTCTATAAAAATCTAACCTACTGAAACAACCACTCTTCACCTTGAATACGGAATTGAAAATTTAAAAAAAAATGTTTTTCTTTAATTTGACATTGGTAAGGCAGACGGAGAAGGATTTTCGAAAGAACCTTACGACAATGTAGAGTACCTACATATTTAGATAAATACAAATTCTCCAGAATTTTTTTTAAGCATTTAATTGGAAATAGTCGTAGATAACTAAATATAAATAGAACCTAATAAAGGAGGGGAAGGATCATCAGACATACATTCATCCATTAACTTAAAATATTCAACTCTCCATAATCACTTACTGCTATTGCCTAACCAAAACCGCGTCGTGAAATGCATGCAACTCTCAGCAACACTGGTTGAGATAAGTGAGTGTTGCAAGAGAGAAGAGAGCAGAGAGCAGAGAGCAGAGAGCAGAGAGCAGAGATTAGAGAGACGAGGCTGGGAACAGCTTCGGCAACAGGCACTGCATGTTCACGGCGCGGCTTGCAACGGAAACCAACCAGAACCGATTGGGCAAGGGCCACACCTCTCGTGCGGACTCCTCTCCTGGGAAAACTGCCAAGCCAATCCAATCTGGTCAGGGTATAGTGTGTAGCGTGTAGCGTGTAGCTAACAGGCTAGCATATAGCATATTACAGATATAACAACATCAGCGCACTTACCACCACCTGGAGACTATTCCGAGCCTTATCACTCCGTCGATTACGATCCTAAGTGAGTCGTTCGCGAGCAAACTTTTGTGTATTAGCGAACGAGCTAAAACATACATCACAGTTCAAAAGTAAAAGTAGAAATAAAGCGTGATTGTGTAAGAATTTTGCTCTGGGGTCTTGCCACTGTCTTGCCACTGCCTCGCTCGCTCGTGCGAAAGTGAAATTTCCTTGGGAAACGTCCGTAACCTACTCTACGGTGTCGAGACACGCAAATTCCCAATAACGCTGCATTCGCGGTCGGAAAATCCACTTGGTCCTCGTCCTTGATTAAAGGTCAAGCTCGAGAAAATGTTGCAATTTCAATATCAGCAAATAAATCGTAATAAATCATAATAAATAATGATGGAGCCGGCAATCGCCGTTTCCCGTGGAAGTATCACTTTGTCACAATACCCATTTAATTATTTGTAGAAAAGAAACGGTAATATTATGTTCACGGTCGTGGTTTTAAAAATAATAATCTAAACTAGTTTATGATAAAACATCAGTGTTAACGAATAATAGGTCTAAACATGAAATACAACAAGCAGGCTGTTAAAGCATTACGCGGGGCACAACACGGTCAACAAGTAGTGTCAAACGAATGAACAACCAAACATGCATTAGAAGGAAATTAAAGAAACATTGAAATATCCAGCTATCGCGAAACGGTCGATCGGACCTAAATGAAAATGTAAATGAATGACTAGTAAATAAAAGAAATGGTTCGAGTGCCGAGTAATCCGCGGCCGAGCTGTGAGCCGAGCTGTGCGAAATGAAAACCGGAACTTGGCAGAATGTGGCCACAGGGGGGCTCGGGGCTCGGGACGGCACTCGACACTCGGCCCCCGCAGCGGAATCTCCAATATGCGGTGCGCAGAGTGCACGCAGGCGCAAGGGAGATCGCGCTCCGTGGACTCGGTGACAGGACAAATGGCAATTAGCATGCAACGGCTCTTACCTTTGTATTTAGGGACAAACATCTCGATATCTCTCGGAATGTTCTGGTAGAAATGCAGTTCTCGCACGTTGAGCGGCTTTATGACGGTGCTGTCGTTGAGCAGCAACAGTCGCGTGTGACCCCCGACCTGCGCAACGTAACAAACACCATCACTGACTATTAGTCGAGATCACAACAAACAAACAAACAGACTAAACCACTAATTCACTGTGAGAGGAACACGCATATTGACCTGGTTATTGAGCGGGTGGAGGTCGACCTCGCGGTCGGGCGGCAGCGGCAGCGAGGGCGGCAGGGATGGCGGGGGGGAGGGCGGGAAGCAGTCCTCGCGGTGGCTGCCGTAACCCTCCTCGGACAGGGCGCCGCCCACTCCGTCCACTTCGTCTTCCGTCTCCCCGCCGAAGCCCTCGTGGAGCATCTCGTCGTGGTCGCTGGCATATCCACTCTTGTCGACCCCCTCGAACTTGTTATTTCCGCCGTGGAACTCGCAGTCGAGCAGCTCATCGTGAGAGAAGTCAAATTCGTGGTCGTCGACGAAATCCTCTCCATATTGTCTCTTTCCATTGACGCGTGCCACGGGAGCATAGTCGCTCGCTCGTCTGTCAGAATCTCCCATGCCCCAGCCCCCTAGCGCGTACACCATCCCCTCGATGCTGCAGTGGGAAGAGAGTCACCTCGGTGCCAGTCAGCCTGTGCTGATGCGGTACTCGATGGTCGACTGATAGAGCCAGCTATTCCTCTCCTCCGGTAGGTTGTAGTTTCTGCAAGCAAGAGAGAACGCAACTTAGAATGGCAATGTGTAGACACGATCGCGCGGCGTCATGACGAAAACGTTTCTGATTCTGAGAAAATGAGTGTTCGCGGGGAGCCCGGCAGAATCGCGCGACTCCGAAACCGGTTCTGTCGGCCAACAGCGGTGGAAGGTGGAACGCGTGGAAAAACGAGAACAAAAAATCACAAACGCGCAGAACTGTAGCTCCACGTTGCTAAGCTGGCCATTACCAACACCCGAACAGCAATAATACCTCTAATATAATAAATAATACGCGAACTCCGATGGGTATTACAATCTGCTGCCCAGCTCTCAGATACCGTTCATTCACTGTGACTTGTGACGAACAAGATCGCGACAAATTTAGGGAGACGTAACTCGGCAGATTGTACAAAAATACACCTACAGCCAGAGCGTGGGAGCCAGCAAAACTTCACGGCGGATTTCGCTAATCAGTCGTCAGGTGACCGACATTACATTGGCAACATTAAAATGAATAATTATCCCACAGAAATGTTCGTCGAAAACAAACCATGTAAAAATAAACTCACAATATATACGTGGCACGTTCTGATGCAAGAATAGAAATCAGTATTGCTATTCCAACAACACATTTCTATAAGTGGACCAAATCTCGTTGTACAACGTAAACAATTTGGCCTTCTTTACAAATTCAAATTGGCGACTTGACAGTCGATTAATACAATGAAAACCTTTTTATAAACCGGTAGGATTCTTCAGTTTTTTTAAAGCGAAATACTGACAATATCACGGCCCCGCTACGAAGTAGCTGTTGATAATATTCCAAAGCCAGCCTAAAGAATTTCGGCCATCTAAACGGGAGGAAAAAAACGCCCTACTTTACGCAAATATTTGCATATTTAGTAGTAATAAGTTGACTCGTCTTATTGCGTCGCCGTTTTCGTTAGGTGACGACAAACTACTAGTAGTGGTCCAGGTCCAGGGATGCTGTGGCTGTGGGCTGGTACATCGTCTGAGAGCAATGTTACGTCACAGTCGCGTCGCTTCAACTCACTTCACAACGCGTGTCTGATACGTCACGGATACGTCACGATGCGGTACGTCACGCGGCAAATAACAAAACTGATTCATGTGCGGGAAACACAAACCGTACGTAGTATACGTATCCTGTTATTTTCTTGCGCTAATTGGTTGTCAATCATAGCGCGGTTCACACGTCCAATTAATGATTCACCAGTTTAGTCACCACAATAACAAGATTATCGATAGTAAGACAGTGTGACACCATTTTTAAGATTTTAAATTAAAAGATGATTGATAATTTAGGATTATTATCTTTGCGTGTGGGATTTTACGGGCTTTTTCTAAGCTACAAGTTGATACATGTTGTTTGTTTTTTGTAATGAGATAAGGGTTAATTTAAATACAAATCAGCTTAATACGTTATTTAAAGATATATTGTCTATTAACCCCCCCAGGCTAATTTGTTCGCTCTTCGGAACAACTCATATAGGTCTCATAGAAACCGTTGTCTTTCTTACTATCATGGTTAGAAATGTGATATAAACGTTGTTAGAAAGAGAAAACATCATGCTTTATATTTAACATTAAAAGAAAACCACAAAATATTTAAAATTTACACCTTTATTAAAAAAAAAAAAAAATGGGATTTTGTTATTAATTATTTTTACACAAAAAGTTAGTTGACGATAATCTTTTTATAATATATTTGCCTAAAAAAATATGTGTTTTTATATTTATTGTTATTAGTAACTCTAGTTTAAAAAAAACGGGCCATTTTTTAAACTTTTTTATGTTTGCATTCAAAATTTTTATATTAAAAAAATTATAAACGAATTGCAAAATTTGAAACGTTTCAAAAACAGTTTTTAGCCTTCCGACGAAATAGACCCGAGGCGTTAATAAAACCTATTATTCTAATTCTTACGACGCCTATTTGTGTTTAGTCTAAAGAAATCCTCAATAAATATTTGTCAAAAATATAATAGTACTTACTTACCTAATTATTACGTTTTTTGTTAAGCAAACTTATTTCAAAACTAATGTTGGGTTGTTCAACCTACGTCAATTTAGGGCAAATTTGAATTGTTGAGGTTAAACGCCGATTCTCGGCCCGCTTCCGCGTTAGATCAAATTTAAGATCAGTCTATCACGATTTGATAAAAAGTTTAAACAGACCGAATCGGTGGTTAACAGAGACTGTTCAAATTTTTTAAAAATTAAGCGATTTTAATCCTCGATTTTTGTTGAGGTTAAACGCCGATTCTCGGCGCATTTCAGCATTAAATCAAATTTCAGCTTAGTCGATCACAATTTGATGAAAACTGAAACAGGCCGAATCAGTGGTTAACAGGGACCGTTGATTTTATCGTCAAATCAAAGAATGGGATGGGGGTACAAAAATTCCAAAGTAAGCGATTTAACATTAAATAATTTAGTATCCAACACAAAACAGTCCTTATAAAATCAGACAATAGCCATTATTACGTAACTTTATTCAACTTTGCTTTGTTTTAATGTTCTCAAATTAAACAATTATGAGGAAACCTGGTCTCACCGAGAAAAGTGAACAATAGGTATTTTATCAAACCTGCTGTCCCTGTCGCTCTTACTCCTCCGCTTACTGAGCGTAAGGGACAACTGCACTTGAGGCTGATAATACCTAAATAAAGTCATCCATATCGAGGTTTTGTATTCCCCATTTTCCTCCTCCAAAACTGGACCGATTTTTAAGATTTTTTTACTAATTAAAGATAAATTTACTAAGAAGAAAATACTCTATGACTATATGTTTTGCTTTTTTTTAAATAAATTGTCAAGTTTGTATACTGAACGTCTGTTGATGGCGTTTAAATCAGGCAATTTTAACGATTTTTGAAGAGTTGTAACTCCTATAAGAAGTAACTTATCAAAAAATCAAAACATACCAACACGATAGTGGTGGGTGATATCTATATAGTAGTGCCAAAACATACCAACACGATAGTGGTGGGTGATATCTATATAGTAGTGCCAAAACCCAGAGAGGAAATTGGGGAATACACTTGTATGGACAAACGTCGCCAGGTTCCCTCTTAATAAAGATAATATTTTGATACGAGTTGTTACAATAATAGTTTGTTGGAGTTTGCCAATCATTTGTTGGAGACGAGTCACACTTTTGATGAATAGTGGAATTGAATTAGTACATTGTAATTTTAATGGCGTTCAGGTGGGGACAAATTGGAAACATTAGAAATTAAAAAGAGCGGAAATTCGAATTTAAATATTATAAATAAATACAAAATATTTTTAATGACCCATTATTGAACTTGTTCCCTTTGTAAATTGTGCCCTATTGCCCCCCTTCCCCCTTCCCACTCACACCTTTCAATTGACACCGTTGTCTATTGTTATAATTAGTTTTACGTAAACCCTGAGGAAGTGAACATCGCTCACAAAACGCGTCGGTTTTTTATAAACAATAAACGTGGTTAAAATTAAGTAATCTATTAATTTT
The DNA here is from genome assembly GCA_929108145.2 of Limnephilus rhombicus. Lineage (NCBI taxonomy): Eukaryota > Metazoa > Arthropoda > Insecta > Trichoptera > Limnephilidae > Limnephilus > Limnephilus rhombicus. The sequence continues at coordinate 1,565,208 of OV815282.1, forward strand.
GAATTAAAATGGTGCCACAAAATAAATTTGCTGTGTTTGAAGAAAAAATATTTTGATAAACCGAAGATTGTGATATTGCCTAAAAATGAATAGCTATAATATTATTATAATAAACACAATAAAATAACTTTGTTTCAATTCCACTTTATTATTTTTTAATATTATTGCCTTTCTTGTTAAAAAAAAAATATAATTGCTTATTACGTGCTGGAAAAGGTGTACGTGTGTTTTGTCATGAAAAAAGATTGAAAATGATAAAGTTTTCATATGAAAGAAAATGTCTGTAAAACACAGCTCCGTTGACAAGGCGCGGGCGAGTCAAATTCACACCTACAGCTATTTCGCCTCGGACACAAAATGCCGACGGATGTGGACTTGCGGAGCCACTACAAATAATTATTTTATAAATAATATTTTCATACGTAGTGTGCCTTACTAACGCGTGAGAAAATAACTAATGAGGACGTGTTGATTTGTTTATTATCGCTATCAATATTGTTTATAAAACTATTGTATTGCGGGATTGCAATACTGCTAAACCTGAAATTTGAACCGATTCCACACCCTCCTTACTTCCCCGAACTTGCGCCTTGCGACTTTTATATTTTTTTCCTGTACTCGGGAGAGACCTCAAGGGTAATCATTAATCACATTACACCTCGGAAGATGGGGTGAAGGCAGCTGTCAAGTCCTGGATTCGAGAAAAGTCGGAAGAATTTCTCAGTGATGGAATGAAAATGACTTTGAATCCTCTAACATTGATGTAACTTCCGGTGTTCCCCAAGGAGCCCATTTGGCCCCGCTTCTTTTTAACCTTTTTATTAATAATAATAATAATATATCTTTATTGAACAAAAAAAAATTAAGATTTATAACTACAAAAACAAAAAGTACATCATAAGTACAGTAAAAGTACAGTTTAAAAGTTGCATATGTACGAAAGTTAATATCAAAAAACAAAATACGTATATACAGTAGGTAATTAAAGAATAGAGATTTATAATTATAAATTTAGGTTTCTCATAACCTGCCTCACTAGGCTAGCCTGTGTTGAGGCAGTAATTTTATGTCAATTTATTATACTGTGAACATACCTACACTTACATTAGAATAAAATCACACAATAGAATGGTTGCATTAATAATAACAATAACATTGGTACAATAATAACAGCATTGGTTCAATATTAATTTCGAATTTGGGTGAGTGCACCGGTAAATGCTCTATCATTATTTTCTATCCATCTTTTTAAGTTTTTTTTGAAATTTTTTTGTGAATCACATTTTTTTATACTAATTGGAAGAATGTTGTAAAGTCTTGTTGCAAGGTATCTGAAGCTTCGTTGACCAAAAGTAGTATGAGTTATGGGAATTTGTAGTAAATATTTGTTATTGTTTCGAGTACAGCGAGTGTTTAATCTTTTTTCATAGTATTTGTGTATATTTGTGTATAGATGAGTGAGGATTGTTTTTGCATATATCTGCCGAACGTCAAACACATTCATAATATTGAAGATTAAGTTGGAGTCTGTAATTAGAGGTAGTCTAAGAATTAATTTTATAATAGTTTTCTGTGCCTTTATGATTGGGTCCAGTGCTGATGCAGTACCGCCTCCCCATGCTATGATACCATACTCAATAATGGATTGACAGACTGCAAAATAAATCATTTTCAAGTGTTTTAAGTCGAGAAAGTTTCGTATCGTTCTGAAAAAGTGCATGGTTTTTCTTATTTTGTTAGCAATTATTTGAGTGTGAATATTCCATTTGAGATTAATGATATCACTAAAGTTTTTTCTCACACACGTTTCTTTCTATTTGCTGATGATAATAAGATTCTTAAGATTATTAAATCCCACCTTGACTGTTTACTATTTCAACTTGATATTGATTCATTTAACGATTGGTGCAAAATTAACTGCATGGAACTTAATGTTGATAAATGCAAAATCTTGTCCTTTTATAGAACCAAAAAACCTATTCAGTTTGATTATAAACTAAATAGTGTTTGTCTATCTACTGTCACATCTATCAAGGACCTTGGGGTCACTCTAGAATCCAAACTTTCTTTCCGTGATCACATTAATAATATCGTAAATAAATCACTTAAACTACTCGGCTTCATTCATAGAATTACCTCTGACTTCAAACATATAAGTACACTTAAAACTCTTTACTGTTCGCTGGTTCACCCTCAACTTGAATATGCTAGTGCCATTTGGTCTCCTTTCTACGCTGTCCACATTTGTCACATCGAATCCGTACAACATCGTTTCCTTGCTTGGAGGTTGGGTCTTGAAAGAGGCAAGTACTCATATGATGAAATTGAACACATTTTAAACATGTCTTCTTTAGAAAAGCGTAGAAAGGACTCTGATCTAATTTGCATATTTAAAATTATCAACAGTATTACTGATACACCTGCATTGTTACAACTCATCCAGTTTAACATCCCTTCCCGTAGGCTTCGAATTAATGAATTGCTGTTCCTCAATCAACATTCTACTAATTACGGATACCATTCTCCCTTATCCAGATTGTTGAGACTTGTCAACGCAAGTCAAAGCATTGATTTTTTTGATGTAAAACTAAATCACTTTCGGCAGTCGATATGCAATATTTAAATGCTTCTTCATGCTTTGACTTGTAGTGTCTCTACATGTACTTTTTATATTTTATATTGTCATTGCTATTAATTTTTATGTGCTCTCCCTTCACTGTCATCTCTGTTTTTTTATTCGTGTTATTATTATGTTTTTAATGGACTGTTGTCCGTAAATTAATAAATAAATGAAAAAACTTGTTACACCTTGGGAGAAATATATTAGCCTTAACAGTGACTATGTTGAAGATTGTACAAGCATGTGTGCATTACTTTTCAGCCTGCCCTCGTAGTTCACATCAGGTGCGGTGGACCAGACAACTCGGAATGAAATCTACTCAACACCTTATTTGAAAGTCATTAAAAGTGATGATAAAAAATATATATATGCAGTTCACACGCGGTAGAAGTGAAACATTCAGAAAACTTAAGTAGACAAGAGTGGGGAGGCTACGAAGCACCTCACAAAGAGGAGACATTCTCTCGTAGGTTAATGGGCTCTCCACACGACACTGCCTGCAGCTTGAGCGAACTAGCGCTGCCTCGTTTGTTAAAGGGCCGATAGAACGAGACGCATGCAGGGACTCTCTGCGACAGAAGTCCCTGCATGCCTGCATGCAGTGTCGTGAGGAGAGCTCTTAAATCTTTATTTATTTATTTTTTTTATTTTTTTTTATTAAGGAGAAAATACAGATACAGACGTCAATTGACAAGAATATACAAAACAATTAATAGAGAATTCGCCTGCATCCAAACTATTTCTCACGAATTAACATTGACAGCAGATAAAAACATATACAAATATTTTTACCGTTAAATACGGAAAAGACGTATGTATATACATAAGTAAATATTATTTTACAGAGAGATGAAAAAAAAATGCGCAATATCCTTATAAAAGTTTACAAATTGTTTTTGGAAAAATTTTGATGGTAAGACCAAAAATATATATAGATAAAAAATAATGTCATACAGAAATTAAAAAAAAGAAAGGTAGTTAAAATTATAAACCAAGCAATGTCTAAGGCATTGTACTTTGTAGGAAAACGGCCTTCAATTTTCTACTAAAAGTACTGCGTGTATCAAAAAATAAGTCGGAATCCTTGATGTTTTGATTTTGATTAAACGATTTTTATTTTTTTTTTTTTTTTTATTTTTTTTTATTGAAATAATAGATAATACATAATATAATCAACAAACAAGTCCTGCTAAGCCAATTGAATCGGCTTGTCAACAGGTGCTTATATTTTAGTTACATATTTATACATTTTTAAAATTTAAAATTTACATCTTATATCTACAGATACAACATTTTTTCATACATATCAAAATCAATATAAATCTTTTTTTTCCGATAGCCAATTTTTCACCATATATTTAACCTTATTCATAGAATTACATTGCTTTATAGTGTCAGGTAATAAATTAAATATCTTCGGTATGATATATTCAAACGTTCTCTGTCCGTACTTATTGTTAAATTTCGGAACTATTAACCCGTCGTTACGCGTGAATCTAGTGCTGTATTTATGTTCTAATTTCTCTTTATGCTGCGGGGTAAATATATGTTGAATTATAATTTTGTGCCAAAGTATTGCCTTAACAGGTAAAATTTTGGCACTCTGAAACAGCAATGGTTTATTTTGTCTCTGTTTGAAAATATTAGGGACGACCAATAATTTTACAATTGCGTTTTGTACAACTTGCACTTGTTTCAGATTGGTTATAGAAGTATTTCCCCATATTGTTAATCCATATCTTATAATAGATTCTGCTAGTGACATATAAATTATTTTAAGTGTTTCAATTGATAGGAAAAAATTTAATGTGTACATTCTGCCAGCAATCGATCTGAGTCTTTTACAGGTTTTTTTTATATGTTTGTCCCATTTAAAAAAACAATCTACAGTAACACCAAGATACACGTATTCCGAAACTAATTCTAAGCTTTCACATTTACAGTTAGTTGGAATATTTTTATGAATGCAATTAAAATTATGAGATATAATATTAGGATTAAATTGAAATTTGGCATTAGGTGATCTTATATGCATTACTTTGGTTTCACATCTTCTGATTGGATCATTCGCACATTCTTCTGATTGGATCCCTGACACCAGCATTTGTACGCGTCCGGCTAAGGCTCGTTAAGCCTTGTTACTCTGGGTGGTATTTTGAAGTTTATTAGTTTCAGTAGGTCAGGACAGTCGATAAAGTTATTGCAGATTTTATAAAGCGTCATGAGGTCAAGGTATGTTCGCCGGTTAGTTAGAGTGGTGACGTTATAATTCGAGAGCATATTTATGTACCCCCGTTTAGGTGCGCTCATTCTGTAATTGAGGTATTGCAGAAATTTCTTTTGAATACTTTCAATGTTGACTTTATAGACACCGTAAAGTGGTGTCCATATGGAGGTGCAGTATTCAAGTTGAGAACGGACCAGCGTGTAGTAAAGTAGAAGATAAGTTTCAGGTTTTCGAAATTCGCGGCTGTTTCTGATGACAAATCCTAGCATGCGGTAAGCTTTATTCACAATATTCTCAATGTGCGCATCGAAATGGAGTTTAGAATCAAAAAGTACGCCTAGATCTTTTATACAGTAAACGCGCTCAAGTAAATAGTTACCAATACAATAATTGTGTATAACAGCGTTGCGATTTTTAGTGAAGCTTATTTGTTTACATTTGTTGTAACTTAGGTAAATTTTGTTTTCATTGCAAAATGCTTCGAACCTTACTAAGTCGCTTTGGATGAGCAGACAATCGTTTAAATTTCTAACAGTGGCAAATATTTTTATATCATCGGCGTACAAAAGAAATAAACAATGCATGAAACATTTAGTAACAGTGTTAATAAAAAGTATAAATAACAGCGGACCTAGGATTGACCCCTGTGGTACGCTGAAAAAAACGTACCTCTTTTTAGTGTCGCTATTTTTCGCTTCCTCGAATTCCAAATCGCAACGGTGCTAAAAAAGTTATCCCTTCAAAAACAAATCACTGTCATCCCCAACTTGTGTGGCCGAATGGAGTAGGAAGGGAAACGAGATGTGAAAGCGGAATGTTTGGAAGTATCCGGTATTTGGATATTCAAATCTGGTCACCAAACACGGCTATTTCAAGCAACGCCAACGTTTGGATTCAGAATGGCGGTCTTTCTATTCTACCACTCTTGCTAGCGATATTCACAGTTTAGTAATAAAAGGGGTACCTATGCGTAAGCGATGTCGCCGCAGAAACTGTGACGGTAATTAGCTCTCCCAGTGTCCCAGGTCCCAGCCCTCTCTGTGCAGCCGGTGGCGGTGGTTGATTCAAAATTAAAAATACACGCGCCTATAGGAAAATAGGCACCGTTCCAACGACACATTCATCCACCTCGAACCTCGATGGATCTCTCTCGCGATAAGGATTCTAGTATTACGACTCATCGAGCAATGTTAAAACACAGAGTTGCAGATTTATCATAATATACTAGCCAGAAAGACATTATTTCTCCCTGCGTGTCCTTTCGCATGCGTCTTTTTCCCCTCTCGCGTTCCCCTTCCACCTTCTTCCCACCCGTAACCCTTCCGAGAATCGCCCCCTCTCCTTTGTTCCCCTCTCCCTTTGGCCTTCCGTCCCTGCTGCTAAACTATACGAAATATACACATTTTGTAAACTATTCGCGCGCCACGTATTGTTGATTATGTATACAAATGTATAAAAGAGCTCACTATTATATACGAAACCTTCGCGGGCGTGCACACAACAACTCACCAAAGTTTCATCGCAATCGAATTAATGGTGTAGAAAAGCACACATGAGATGAGTTATTATATTATTAGATTATATTTACAGATGGAGTTTCATCGTGTCATAAAATTAATTTTAGGTAAGGAGGAGAGGAAGCAGAATATAGGATAAGGTTAGGAGATGCTCGCGATACATTCCAAGCTCTTGTATTAATTTTTGATCGTACGCTTTACCTCTATTCGATATTTCTGAAGGGTATATTGATAAAAATATCTATACTTTGAAATATTCAAAAATGAAACTGATTGTGTCAAGAATTCAAACAAGCGATAAAGTATCTACCTACCAGCAATGTGGTGACCGGACAACTCAGATTGAAACCAACTCAGAAGCACCTCAGGAAGGTCATTTTTAAGAGTGATGATAAAAAAATATAAAAAAATTGGTTAAATAGGTTTTAGGTTAGGGTTACCGGCTATTTTAAAATTATTTTTTCATAGCTCTTAATGACCTTTCTGAGGTGTTTCTGAGTTGGTTTCATTCTGAGTTGGCATGTAACCCATCAATATATATATTTTAACCAGAAAATTATTTTAATTCTATATTTAAATGTATTTTATCATTCTTCTTCTTCTTTCGTATGGTGGGGGGTCAAAGGGGGACATATAGGTCTGCGAGCCAGTCTACGGCCGCAGGCGTTGCCCTGTGGACCTCATCAATCCCGCCGGGGAATGAATGGAGAAGACATTCGTTGACCACATGTTCGGTGGTCTGCACCGCACCGCATTCACACATCGCCGACTCTTTGCCCCATCGATGCATCATGTGAGCACAACGGCTATAGGAGCACCTAATCCTACTGATTGATACAGAGTTTGCGAGGCAATGAAAACCCAGGCTGTCTCTCAGTGGGGTCTTGAACGAGATGGGCATTTTCACGTTGGCCGATTGCCACTCATTTATCACTGAGGAGTCATTTGCAAATCAGAAAACTTAAAATTAAACCAAACTAACACCACCGGCAGACCAGACCAGAGTGGTAGATACTCCCAGTATCGCCCTGGTGAAATACCACCATTCAGAAGAAGCTTGAAATTGTTTTAGCTGTGTTTGGTGACCAGATCTGAATAGACAGGTATTCCCAACCTTCCTCTACCCCATCTCCTTCATTTCCCCAATGATTGAGGATGTCATTGCCGATGGCTCCAGACGATTGAGAGCAGTAGGAACTCTTCTGCGGCATCGTTTTTTAAAGTAAAAAACTTGTATTATTTAAGAGGGCATTACCAGAGAAAGCCTGAAATACGTCATTTTCAAAAAAGTTTTTAGACGTATTGACCCTTTTCCACAAAAAATTATAAATGGATTTCGAAACATTGTTCTTTTATCTAGCATTCGTTTGTAATAAATTTTTAGAATTTTTTAAAATTTTTAGTATAATAAGGTTATTCCATAGGTCGTTGGCAGATTTGTTAAATTTTCAAAAAAGTTTTTGTATTATACCACACCCATTTCAAATAATGTAATCATGCAGTAAAATAAATCAATACATTATCTAGCAAAGTTATGTATTAGAATTTTAATTTTAGTTTCAATAAAATCATTAAAAAATATGTACGTACATGTGTTTCTTGACGAAAATTGGTCCATTTGTGTATTTATTTGCGCACTTACAAACTAATATATTTCAGATTTTTTTAACATTCTTATTAAATTTAGACATTATTGAAAAATGATAAATACTTATAATCAAAAAATAAGTACAAAAAGTACACTATTTTAATAGTTTTATCATCACGCCTTTCAGCATTTTTGGATGAAGGTATAAATTAAAGCTAATTTGGATTGAAATAAATTCGATATTGAGTTATAATTTAAAAAAGCTGGTACGGAGAATAATTAATCTTTCTCATTGTAACCGTCCTGCACGATCGGAAGAACAACTTTCGACGAAATGTGGATTTTCGTCCGCTGGCTGGTTAAACGCTCTTAACGTATGAAAAAGGCTTATTCGTAGTAATTGAATTATCTAAAAAGAAGCCTGTAAAGGTTCTGGGTATAAATACCCCACCGAGAACCTGCCTGTACCTACGCTCGACACGTCATAGGAACTGTAAAAGGTCGACCGACGCGACGGTTATAGAACTAACCCAAAGAGGGGTCTAGTGGAAAATGGCATCGGCGTGTAATTGGGAGGTCACGGGTTCAATTCCATGCAAATTACGCTTAAATTTTAAAACTATTTTTAAACAATGTAGGTATAGAAAATTTATAAACACAGGACACAGCACGTAAATAGATAGCTATTATTTTAGACCGGTCAGTGGCTGAATTGCCATCGCGTATGGTTTCCACCCAGTCGTAAAAGTCCTCCATCATGACAAGCAACGTTTCCGCCTACTGTAAAGGTGGTAGAAGATTTTCAAATATTTACAGGTTATTCACCGAAAATGTTTGTAATCCCACGGTTATAAAGAGGAATAACCCCTAAAACTAATTTGTTCACTTTTCGGAACAACTTATACAGGTCTCATAGAAATCGTTGTCTCCTTTACTATCGTAGTGAGAAATATGATCTAAATCTAAACGGTGTTAGAAAAAGAAAACACCACGCTTTATACTCAAATCTAAAAATTTAGCAAAAAAGAAGTAAAATGTACACCTTTATAAAACCAAAGTTTCGGATCCCAATTTGAAAAAAAAATTACGAAACTTCAGAAAATTTTATTAATTATTTTTACAAGGAGCGACAAAAAAGTGAGGTGACAGTGACGTTTTTAATAAATTTGCCTGATAAAATATGAGTGTTTTTTTTTTCATTCTAAATTTCTATTTTGAAGGTGCCTAAATTGAAAGAAATAAAGAATTGATTGTCATAATTATTTTATTTTAAGTAAATCTTCAAAATTTAAATTTAGAATCATATAAATAAGTCGTCTTATAGTGGTCTAACCAGTTTGAAAATGACTTTGGAAGCCGAAACAGCTGTAGCAATAATATAAAAAATCTAAAATACTCGGAGAACTTAATAATATCTTTATTAAATTAAATTTAAATTATTTTTTAATAAAATGCGAGTTGTACAAATTAAACACAAAAAACACCAATGCTTTATTTATTAGAAAATGTATAGTATCTTGTCAGATGATTGGTCATCAGATAAATAAATAATATTAACGAGGTAATTTCAGTCTGGGTTTTGAAAGATTTTTGTTTATTGTTTTGTTTACAAGAGATGCTGTTTCACGATTCATCCAAACTCATTCATGTCAAATGATTTAGTTGGATGATGCCACCTTCACCGTAGACCAATCATTATTACAGTCTCCGAAGATGATTCAAGCGACGTGTGTTGTGTTGGTCATTCTCTAAATAAAACCGACACGTGATGGTTTTATAATCGAGATTATTCATTCAGAATGCCTCATATTAGGAGACGGCAGAATATGGCAAAGGCTAAGAATAATTATAAATTGCAATTCGGCTAGCTCACGTGATGGTCACTTAAGGCAATATAACTACATAATAAAAATAAATAAATGTTTATTCCAGTATGTGGGGAGGAGAGTGCAATTCCACACATTCCATAAGGGTATAATACACACATACATACACAAAGTATTTGAAAGGAAAAAAGAAAAGAAGGTGGATATGAATGTACATGAAACAAAAAAAAGATAATAAGCTTACAGTAGTGAAAGGAAAACAAAAGAAATAATAATATTAAGCTTTCAGGATTCTGTGAGCACGTAAGGAGCCAGTATTTTTCTCCAGTGTGCATCAATACTGGATGATGGACTGAGGCGGGTTTCCATGACGAGGATGTTTCCAGAGCTGGTTATCCTTTCCCTAATTCCTGCCACCCTGGATCTAATAAGGGCTGCAAAGCCAGGAACTCGCCACTCCGTGAACATCCGGGAAGCGCTGCAATATCTGGGGAGACCAAACATTATACGGAAGGCGTTGTTATACTGAACCCGAAGTCTTTCTATACTACTCTTCTTGTAGTTTGCTCAGAGTTCACACGTATACAGTGTTGCGCAGAAGGAAAGGAAGAGCGTCCTTTTTACAGCAGTACTGCAAAGGCGGAATCTTCTACTGAGCATGTTTGCTTTTACACTGAGAGCTCTTCTTTGCCTATCGATGTCGTCATCGTCCATTAGATTACTGGTGATTATGTGTCCAAGGTAATTAGTTCCTTCAGTCACCTGCAGGTTCACACCATTCAGGGTAGCTGGAGGAATATTTTTTGGTCTTTGTCCATGTCTTACGACCAGCAGAGCCGTTTTAGTGGGGTTGTATTGCATGTTTGTTTCTTCAGCAAACTCTTCGCAGATCTTTAAAAGAATACGTAGGCCCTAATAATGATAGTGACAGACCTAGCTATAAAATCTCCAGCATTTTTTGCTGTTTATACTGATATAGGTCATGCCAAAAATGCTGGCGCTTTTGTAGCAACAATAATAATAATATTTGGCTAATTTGTATAGCGCCGTTTTTGTGAAAAATCACGTCTAGGACTCGAACCTAATAAATAAATAAATCATAAATATATGTAATCATATCGATATAGCATCAAGAGGATGGCGAAATACCTCCTAAGTGATAGTATTATTCTTAGTGGTCTTTTGATTTCGGACAAGGAAACTGGTCGAAGGTATGTGTATAAATTTTCAAAATGAAACTGGATTATTTATTCATCGGTGTCATTATTCACCTGTAAAGCGGTTTACCCGAGATCTGTTGACGACCAAGATAAAAATATTGGATCTCGGCCAGTTACAGAGTGGTTGGTATTTGCTCCCGACCGACCAACGCAGGGGGCATGTCTCCTTGGCCGTGAATAGTTGAAGAGCTGACCCAAAGATTTATTTACCACCGCAACAAGGTATCATTCTGCTCACTACGTTACTAAGAAGAGGAAGAATGTCTAACAGAAGAGCAGATTATAATTATAAAATCAATAAAAACTATTTATGGCTAAAATAATAAACAACATGTTACTAAAATACATATAATACAACAAGGCCATAATAATCAGACTAGCAAAAAGTGACACACACAAAACAGTTGATTCTAAAAAGGGATGTAATATTATTAGTACCAGCGTACTTTTTCAAACACAGAACTGCTTTTGACAATGTCCAAACTGCTCGAGGTACTAGAACCAAAGGGCACAGTCTCTTACTTGTCCCTTTCACTGAAATAACTTTTGGCCAAAGAAATTTTAGATACTTTGCAACAAAGCTTATAATGCATACAATGCGCTTCCACTGACCATTAGACAGAACACAAATTATTTGAAATACAAGTCAGTCACCAAGGCTTGGATCATCAACCAAGACAGATCAAGTAACAGCGATTTTATTAAAACCTTTTATAATTCTGTATTCCCAAAGGTACGACGATGATTGTCTTTTATTTAAATCAAATATTGTTTGTTTTATTTATTTACTAGCTTTTTCCCGCGGCTTCGCTTGCATGGTGTAAGGGGGGTTCCCAATCCGCCTCCTCCACCTCCCCCCTTTTCCCCTCCCCAATCTCTTCCTCCCTCCCGCTTTCCATAAATTCAGTTTTCAAACCTCGCGTGCCACCAATAGCAATTTTTTTATACAAATTTCATAACGCCAGAGCTCACCGGAAGTTTTATAAAAACCTTGTCCTGACAATAACGAACACATAAAAAAAGAATTATCCAATTTGGTGCAGTCGTTCGAAAGTTATGCGCTTAGCAACACATTCATCGAGGGGAAAATACAGATACCGATGTTAGGTAATTTACAGTCAATAACGTTGTTGCAGATTTTATATAGAGTCATGAGGTCAAGGTATATTCGCCGGTTAGATAGGGTGGAGACGTTATAATTCGAGAGCATATTTACGTACCCCCGCCGTTTAGGTGCACTCATTCTGTAATTGAGGCATTGCAAAAATTTATTTTGAATACTTTCAATATTGTCTTTATGGATACCGTAAAGTTGAGTCCATATGGAAGTGCAGTACTCAAGTTGAGGACGGACCAGCGTGTAGTAAAGAAGAAGATAGGTTTCGGGTTTTCGAAATTCACGGCTGCTTCTGATGACAAATCCTAGCATGTGGTAAGCTTTATTCACAATATTGTTGTTATTTTTTATTTCTGTGTAAACTGCTCTCAATACGGGAGTTCCTAGCGAGAACAGCAACAAAGCTTGCCGTCTAAATTGTTCTTCATTGATATCAAACATATCGATATTCGAAGTGATTCTATTTAACAAGACAGCTCTCCGACTGGCAAGACCATTGGCAAGTTAGTTCTGCAAGCCAGGAGATAAAACAGTCTATGCTGCCGACGACGGAGATAATATGATCAACATAGTAGTGTTATGTTGCTACCCATCTCCCACACATCCCATCCCTTTGATTACTTCTGGCCTCTAGACTTGTAGACAATATATAAATATTTGGCAAGATTAATAATCAACATTTTGATGCAAGAAGATGATGGTTAAAGATTAAAGATTAAACATTTACGTTCATAACTCAACTCTGTGCTGCGGCGATTATTTCATACCGCAGTAAAAATATTCTTGGCATAAAAACAAACAACATGCCTCAAAACCTACGGCAGGGATGTCGTATATAGGAATGTCAGATAGGTTGCATAATTAATGTTATATATCTTTCGGATGACTAGCAGACCTAACGAACTCGCGGTTCTGATGAAATAGTATTTTAAGACTAAAAAGCAAAGGTTCCAAAATATATTCTTGATTGAAATTTGATCATAAATTCACGATATTCAGAAATTCACTTCATGAATATTGTTCTTACAACTGGTCGAGGCGATTTATTGACTATTGATATATCTTTAACGGTTGTTTTGTAAACAGTATTTAAGATCAATAAATAATTCTACATACACATCCGACTATTTGTATATATTTAAAACATGTAGTATCTATCATTGATGCCGTTTAAATTGTAAGCAACCAAAGATCAAAAATATATATATATACAGGGTATTAAGGGACGCACTTGACTTACTTTAACCAATGATACATGATATTACTTAGTGTAAAAAATGTAAAATGAAATTTTGGTCTTCGAAGACATTTTTTTTTCGGCTAAATCACTTTTTGCCTACGATACTTCATCTACTTTATACATTAAGAAAATGTATGTCATTGCTTTAAACGTACAATTTACTCTAAAAAGTAAATTAACTTTTTTTTCAGAATCAAAAATGACTACATTTTATACCATCCAATTATGTTCATGATCATTCATAGCTAAATAGGTCGCCGTAGTTCGTCGTTCTAAAAATGGGTCGCAGTAAAGTTTGGGAACCTTCGCCACAGGCACATGTCCACCTGCTCAGTCTCATCCGCTCTAACTGTTTGTGAAATAGTCTATGTTAGTGCTACGCAAATAAATAAATACCTACACTGATTTACTTGCGTATATACAATATATTATTAAGCGTCGCATTAAATAAATTATTGAAATTATAATATAATCTATCAAGAATGTTACACTATGAGGCATAATTACGTTTTGCAACGGTATAATTAATTATCACAATCTTTAGGGTAAACACAATTAGTCTTTATTTTTGGGTACAATCAATTTGCAGGTATAATAGCAAGAGAGTACAATAAACTTAAACAATAACTTTTTCCACCCAAAGGAAACCTAATTGTTCCCTCAGCCACTCGTTTTACCTTTAACCAAAAGGGTTACGAGTCTATTCAGTCTGGGTTAGCTGAAAGTATTCCAGTCCTGCCTGAGATTTTAACCTGAAGATGCGCGGGTAGAACCGGGAGGCAACGTTAGCATATGACATTATATCGGTCATCCTAGCTGTGACATCCCTTTCAGGGATCACAAGTTTAAGCCTGAGCGGCGCGGCGGGGTGAAAGTAAACAATAGCATCCCTCGCCCCTAATTAGTAAGAGATTAAGAGATGCGGGAATGGAAAAGTATTCGAGATTGAACAAACGCTCGGAAATATGCAAAGCAATTACGGTACCGCGCGTTTTCATCCCGCGACAAAATATCCCCGACACAATATACTCCGACAAAATATCCCTCGACATAATATCCCAAGGACAAAATATCCTACGGACAAAACATCCCCCAACAAAATATCTTCTAAAACCTAACTTAACCTAACCTTATTTTACATTTAACTATTTTTGAAGAATAATTTATAGTCTTTACAGGAAATTTGTATGATTTTTGTCTCATTTTACTATTTTTGAACAATAATTTATTCTCTTTACAGGTTGTCTGTATTATTCTTGTCCCATTTTTTTGTTAGGTTAGGTTAGGTTAGGTTAGGTTTTAGTAGATATTTTGTTGGGGGATGTTTTGTCCGTAGTATATTTTGTCGGAGGATGTTTTGTCCGTAGTATATTTTGTCGGAGGATGTTTTGTCCGTAGTATATTTTGTCGGAGGATGTTTTGTCCGTAGAATATTTTGTCGGGGATATTTTGTCGCGGGATATTTTGTCGCGGGATGAAAGGTAACGGAACCAGCAATTAGATACAATGGTTTGCTACTGTTTGATACATAATAGGTACGTCGAATTAAATAACTTACTTGAAGTAAGGGAAAATTAACGTAGGTCATCTAATCACTTTCAACGGAAGCAATCTTCCGAACAGGCCCTCCATTGATATGCTTGGTGTAACCCTAAGTGACCAGCTCAGGTATGGGGGCTCCATCGAAGCCAGAGTAAAGTTAGCCTCCCAAAAGCTGGGCGTACAGGGCCCGCAGATACTTTAATAGTACACAACTGCTAACCTTGTACAAATCACAAGTACGCCCCACGGTTGAATTTGGCAGCCATCTCTGGTCTGGAGCTCCAAAATACCTGAAAAATACCCTCGACTCTGTGCAGAAACGGGCGGTCCGTTTGATAGATTCTCCCATCTTAACAGACGGATTGCAATCTTTAGAGCACAGGCGTCGGGTGGGAATGCTATCCTTGTTCTACCGGTATTACAATGGAAGATGCTCCGAGGAACTAGCATCATTGATCCCTTCGGCACCGGTGCGTAGTCGGGAAACACGCCAAACGCGTGCCCAACATTTGTACACGGTTGACATTTGTCACATGAGAACGGGTCGTTTCTTCGACTCGTTCTTGTATTCAACAGCCCGGCTGTGGATGATTTGCCGGCCTCTGTGTTTCCTCCTTCCTACAACATGGGTCTCTTCAAGACCAATGTTCATTCCTTCCTCTCCTCAAAAAGACCCTCCACACAACATCCCAGATGACATAGGCCCTGGGGGAAATTATTTTCCTCAGGGCCTCCTGTGTGGAGTTAATGTAAAAAAAAGGTTTTCATGATATTAAAAAGAATGTTTCAATTTATTTCATGTCTCACGAAATCCGTATAATGTTAATTTGGTAATTTATTACAAACGACTGGAAATAAATATTATTTGTGAACATTGCCAGGGGTCGTTAGTGAAACGCTACTCGTTTTTGAGTCACGAAACCAATAAGTAGGTACCTATTTAGTATTTAGGAACTTGTACTCTTGATTTTCATGAAAGTTCACCAAAGCACGGTAAATAGCTATGAAAGTTCATTACTATTATTACTTCTCAGGCGAGATTACAAATTGAGAACGTGGAACGAAGACACACCTCTATTCCCTAGTAATCCACATTCATACACACTCGAGGTATGGGGTCATCTTTAGGTCATTTAAATGGTAACCGGATAAAGCAGGCACAGAGACAAAACAGAACATATAAAAGAATAAGTTATAAATAATAAGAATAAGATTAGGTTACAAAATTAAGGAAAAAGAAAAGATCTCTTTATTAACCTTACAAAATTAAACAAAAAAGAAAAGATTTTCATTATTAATCTTACAGAAATAAAGAAAATCTTATAAAATTAAAGAAAAATAAAATCATCCCAATTATTAATGTTAAAGAAAAATAAAAACAATCCATTTGTAATCTTAAAAAAAATAAGGATGAAATAAAAACTTCCAAAACGAAGAAAAAAGATATAAAAAAGAAAGAAATTTAATCCCTTTATTGATCTTACAAAATTAAAAAAGGCATCTTATTTTGTATACTACACAATTTCAGAAAAAAACTTGCAAAATTTATTAATACAGAATAAGTGTGTTAAAAAAACATGGGTGGTTTCAAAAAAATTTAGCAATTCATCAAATATTTTATAAATATTTACTTTCACAGAACGTGAAAATTAACTTAAAATATTTGATGAATTGTTAAATTTTTTTTAAATAACCCATCCAGAAGTGACAAGAATGTCACAAACAGAAAAAAATGGTTGCTATGTCAACACTGTCACCAGTCAACACAGATCCATTGTCAAGCCTCAAACAAACAAACAAACACTGATAGCTGATAACAATGCGTATTATCGTGTGACCAATTCAACAATTGTTGAACAAAGACAAGTAAACGGTCATATTTATGGGACTTGAAAAAACCATCACAAACTTTATTTAGTAACACAAACATTGACAAAAATTATTGTAAACGTAAAGAAAAGATGACAACGTAATTTTCATTACACTCCGTTAAAGCGTGATTTTAGGATACGAGTAGTAGTAATTATTGTAGATACCAAAAGTAAACACCCATAACAATAAGTATAATATTGTGTAATACAATATTGTGTAATGTCATACGTTTTAAGTAAATGGATAGGTACACCATTAATTGTGTAAGTGAGTCAGCGATAAAACTGATAACTTTAATCGATACGTTTTAATAATCGAATGGTGTCATTATTATGTTCGGATTAATCGCTCACAATTTTGTTGTCCCGATTAAAGAAAATCTTTGGATTACACAATGATCATTCAAATGTATATTATATACATCAAATACATTACGTTAAGAAAGCACTGTAGTACTAGTGCATAATTTACCATGTTATGCAAAAGAAATAATAAAAAAAATCAATTAAAAATAAACTCCTAATTTATAAATCAACGATAAGACCAAAACCATCTTATGCAAGCCCCACCTGGGCCCATCCTTCAGTCTCATTCGAAAAACTTCAAACTTTCCAGAATAAATCCATACGCACAGCCGCCCTGGGTGCCCCCAAATGGATAAGGGTATCCCAACTCCACAAAGATTCTGAAATCCCCTTATTAAAAAACTTCAAACTTTCCAGAATAAATCCATACGCACAGCCGCCCTGGGTGCCCCCAAATGGATAAGGGTATCCCAACTCCACAAAGATTCTGAAATCCCCTTATTAAAAAACTTCAAACTTTCCAGAATAAATCCATACGCACAGCCGCCCTGGGTGCCCCCAAATGGATAAGGGTATCCCAACTCCACAAAGATTCTGAAATCCCCTTATTAAAAAACTTCAAACTTTCCAGAATAAATCCATACGCACAGTCGCCCTGGGTGCCCCCAAATGGATAAGGGTATCCCAACTCCACAAAGATTCTGAAATCCCCTTATTAAAAAACTTCAAACTTTCCAGAATAAATCCATACGCACAGCCGCCCTGGGTGCCCCCAAATGGATAAGGGTATCCCAACTCCACAAAGATTCTGAAATCCCCTTATTAAAAAACTTCAAACTTTCCAGAATAAATCCATACGCACAGCCGCCCTGGGTGCCCCCAAATGGATAAGGGTATCCCAACTCCACAAAGATTCTGAAATCCCCTTATTAAAAAACTCCAAACTTTCCAGAATAAATCCATACGCACAGCCGCCCTGGGTGCCCACTGCCCCCAAATGGATAAGGGTATCCCAACTCCACAAAGACTCTGAAATCCATACGCACAGCCGCCCTGGGTGCCCCCAAATGGATAAGGGTATCCCAACTCCACAAAGATTCTGAAATCCCCTTATTAAAAAACTTCAAACTTTCCAGAATAAATCCATACGCACAGCCGCCCTGGGTGCCCCCAAATGGATAAGGGTATCCCAACTCCACAAAGATTCTGAAATCCCCTTATTAAAAAACTTCAAACTTTCCAGAATAAATCCATACGCACAGCCGCCCTGGGTGCCCACTGCCCCCAAATGGATAAGGGTATCCCAACTCCACAAAGACTCTGAAATCCATACGCACAGCCGCCCTGGGTGCCCCCAAATGGATAAGGGTATCCCAACTCCACAAAGATTCTGAAATCCCCTTATTAAAAAACTTCAAACTTTCCAGAATAAATCCATACGCACAGCCGCCCTGGGTGCCCACTGCCCCCAAATGGATAAGGGTATCCCAACTCCACAAAGACTCTGAAATCCATACGCACAGCCGCCCTGGGTGCCCCCAAATGGATAAGGGTATCCCAACTCCACAAAGATTCTGAAATCCCCTTATTAAAAAACTTCAAACTTTCCAGAATAAATCCATACGCACAGCCGCCCTGGGTGCCCACTGCCCCCAAATGAATAAGGGTATCCCAACTCCACAAAGACTCTGAAATCCATACGCACAGCCGCCCTGGGTGCCCCCAAATGGATAAGGGTATCCCAACTCCACAAAGATTCTGAAATCCCCTTATTAAAAAACTTCAAACTTTCCAGAATAAATCCATACGCACAGCCGCCCTGGGTGCCCACTGCCCCCAAATGGATAAGGGTATCCCAACTCCACAAAGACTCTGAAATCCATACGCACAGCCGCCCTGGGTGCCCCCAAATGGATAAGGGTATCCCAACTCCACAAAGATTCTGAAATCCCCTTATTAAAAAAACACATCTTAAGTCTCGCGGAAACATTTTACGCGGGAATTCCCACCCATGAAAAGACTTTCATAAACTGCCTCGCCCAGTACGATGAAAACGTATGTACGACTCATAAAAAACCTAAACAAATCCTCCGTAAAGATTATATTTTATGTATTTATATTATTTCTCAATGAGTGGCTAAATGCTTCACACAGGAGGCCTTAAAGAAAATAATTTCCCTCAGGGCCTATGTCATCTTAGAGGATGTTGTGTGGAGCGTTTTTTTAGGTAAAGGAAGGAGAGGAAGTTCTGGGAAGGAAATAGGTATGAGGAATCTGGGGGGCAGTGTGTCCAGGAGTGCCGTTCGTATAAATCCATAATTCCCACTGCGATGTTAGGCGATGTTCCGAGAGAAATCAAAGGGACTTTTTCTCCATTCTCTGCCGACCCGGCCTGCCATGCAGCTGGTGGGAATACGTGTCCGCCGCCAAGACCCGGACACACCTCACCACATGAACCCGGGCCAAGTCACCGAACCACTTGGGGTGACCGATGGCTGAGGTGTTGGTAATCCAATAAATCCCATACCCGCCTCCCATATTCTAATCGGCGACAATCAAATTAAAACTTATGGGCTTCAAATGGATTAAATAAATAATATTTAAATATGTCTACCAGTAGAGCATGAAGGAACATTTCAAGCAGGAGCCCATTCATCATTAAAAAAATCAAACGGCGCCTGTTATGCAACCTTGCTAAACTATTTGACAAACTGCCAAATCATTTTAACCTATTGCCGATTCCTATCATCGACTGTTCGTTATTACAACTTACGGGCCGGTCGCGGCAGGCAAACCACCCGTTACCAATTAAATAATAACGAAAATTTACGAATTCATCTACACCCTACACGCATCGGTTAATTTAAATTATACTTTAATGTTAAAAGTTAATTTAATTATGAATTAAATTAGTAATGAAACGAAGTAGATCGCATGACCGACATCACAATTCTTATGTGTTTAAATATTTACTTTACAATAATTTGATAGCGTAGAGCCATAGAGTAAAATAAACAACCTAAGTATTTTTAATGCCGTAACTTTATACTTTTTGTTCAATTTGTTTTTATTAATTATATGGTATGCGGTGGTTTGTCCACACAAACGTATTTCCCAATTTCCTCTCTGGATTTAGACCCTTCAGCAAATATTTTTTTAATATAATATAGATATCGACCAATGGTGTAGTTTTTTTTGAAAACTTACTTCTTATAGGAGTTAGGACCCTCCAAAAATTGTTAAAATTGCTTGGTTTGAACGCCATCGATAGACGTTCAGTAAACAAACTGGACAATTTAAAAAAAAAATAAACGTACAGTCAAAAATTATTTTCTTCGAATACAGTTAGTAAAAAAAAGTTTAAAATCGATCCAGTTTTGTAGGAGGAAAATGGGGAATACAAAACCTCGATTTTGATGATTTTATTCAGCCTGATTTGAGTTGTCCTTTTCGCTAATATTTGGAGAAATAAGAGCGACAGTGACAGCAACAGTTTATAAAATACCTGTTGTTCACATTTGTCGGCGACTGGGTTTCCTCTTTACTCCACAAAGGGGGCCTTGAGTCGTAGAAGCGACTTTTCGTCAATGTTCTGTGACAAATGTCGCGCGATCGACTTTACAATGGTGCCTGTGCCTAAAGGGATCAATGTTGATTAGTTCTAGTTCCTCGGAGCACCTACCATCGAAATAGCGATAGAACAAGGACAGGTTCCCACCTGGTGTCTGCGTAGCAAAAAGCAATCCGTATGTTAAGACAGGCGAATTTATCAAACGGACAGCCCGTTTCTGCAGTCGGAGATTTTTTTCAGGTACGAGCATTTTCTGGTCGCAAAATAGACGCAATAAATATGTAGATAACTACTGGTTATTTGTTTTATTCAGTCAACATTTGCGAAAGGCATTACCAGCTAGTAGCTAGTAGCCATCAGTATACCGGTGGTAGCTGGTTTGCGGCCAAACTAACGACATTTGGACTAGCGCCAATGAGATGGATACAAAGATCTCTAAAAATGCACTTTATAATGGCACAAATTCAATACAACGTTTCAAGATTAAAATGATATTAATCAATTAAATAAGGTGAACACAGGACAAAGAGAAGAAGGGGAGATATGTAAATATGAATATTAGAAGGAGGAGCTAATATTAAAAACAATAATATTTAAACGAAAATTGAAAAAATGTTTATAAAACACGAAATGTCTTAAGTAGCTTTTAATGAGTATTAATGAATATGAACATTTTCAATTTAACGAATTTTTTCAAACAAACAACTTGTAAAATAACAGAAAAGACATGTTTATAATAATTTTCGGGATGACCTACCTTGCGATTTTTTTTTATCGAGGGAATTTCATATAATTACCATTCCAGCTCTACAAATGTGTACATATTACCTTCAAGAATAATAAATATTTTTTTAAGATCTTAAAAACTTAAAGTGTTCAAGGAAAGAAGTAATAAATTGGTAAAAATTCGGGACGCCTATCTAGTCTTAATATAAATTAAGACTTTTGTTTCAGAATAATAAACCAATAAAATGATATTACGTATATGAAAAAATTCTAATTAAACTAATTTTGTAAATGAAATTGCGGCGAATTTTATTCATCAATCCGAGGTCATTTTGGATTATGGTTTCTTTTTCTTTAATTTGACACTGAAGCAAATATTATCTGATGTCTTTTTCTTTAATTTGACACTGAAGCAAATATTATCTGATGTCTTTTTCTTTAATTTGACACTGAAGCAAATATTATCTGATGTCTTTTTCTTTAATTTGACACTGAAGCAAATATTATCTGATGTCTTTTTCTTTAATTTGACACTGAAGCAAATATTATCTGATGTCTTTTTCTTTAATTTGACACTGAAGCAAATATTATCTGATGTCTTTTTCTTTAATTTGACACTGAAGCAAATATTATCTGATGTCTTTTTCTTTAATTTGACACTGAAGCAAATATTATCTGATGTCTTTTTCTTTAATTTGACACTGAAGCAAATATTATCTTATGTCTTTTTCTTTAATTTGACACTGAAGCAAATATTATCTGATGTCTTTTTCTTTAATTTGACACTGAAGCAAATATTATCTGATGTCTATTTTTATGATTATTTCATTGACACTATCGAAACCGAAATTAGATTCAAGAGAAAACTAAAATAGAAGACATAAAATCGATTCTAAGAAAACATGACAAGCAATAACTAATATGTTTACAACATTGAAGATCAAAACAAACTCTAATATTGAACGCTTTGTTTACTGAAATGTATAAATACAATCGTGAATATATTTTATATAGTATCATACCAAAAATAACATTCTTCTCAACACGTGTTCAAATTTTAAATAATATTTATCTTTTTTCGTTATTTGTTTTTGGGGTGTTATGCCGTGTTGCGCTACCTCCTTCTTTAGCCAACGTTTCGGACATCGTTGCAGTGTCCATCATCAGGGCAGATCAGGCAGATCCGGTAGATGTGTAATTTTTAGTCGTGAAGTGTGTGCTTATTTACTTCGAAGCGATACCGTGCCGCCAGCACCACTAACTTTCACCAGTACAAAATAATCGTGACAAGCAGTGGCGTCATCGCCGCGGAACGGAATAGAAAGTTCATTAAAACGTGGTATTTATGCTAGCCAGGGGCAAGTCCGTTTGCGAGACGCCGACGGAAGTGGCTCCATCTCTTAATGAAATCTAAAATTAGAAATCACAATGGTAAGAATTTAAGAAAAAATAAAATAAAATAAATAAAAATTACAATGGTTAACTTTCACCAGTACAAAATAATCGTGACAAGTAGTGGCGTCATCGCCGCGGAACGGAATAGAAAGCTCATTAAAACGTGGTATTTATGCTAGTCAGGGGCAAGTCCGTTTGCGAGATGCCGACCGAAGTGGCTCCCATCTCTTAATGAATTCTAAAATTAGAAATCACAATGGTAAGAATTTAACGAAATAGAATTACAATGGTTAAAGCGAATTTAGTCAATATAAATCAAAATGGTTTACCACAAGCTGGCATTACTGTATACTTAGACATGGTTTTTTTTTTTTTTTTTTTTGCTCTATTAATATTAAATGAATTTTACTAGAATTAAAATTACACTGGTTAAAGCGAATTTAGTTAATATAAAGTTATAACACAAAATGGTTCACCGCGAGCTGGCATTAGTGTATACTTAGACATGTTTTTTGCGTTTAGCTTTGGTGTAGCCGTCAATCACCGGATACCAAGAGCTATTGAGCTTAGCTCCGTCGTCTCTATCAATATTTATCTTCCTTACATAACCAGAGGTCTCTTCAAAACATTTCTTAAGAGGGTATAACCAGAGAAAACCGGAAATATGTCATCTTTAAATCAAATTTAAGACGTATCGACTCTTTTCCACAAAAAATTATAAATTGATTTCGAAAGATTGTTCTTTTATCTAGTAAACGCATGTTTAAAATTTTGAGAAAAAAAAAAAATTTAGTATAATAAGGTTATACCATAGGTCGTTGGCAGATTTGTTAAATCTTATTTCACAAGATATATTTCATATCATGTAATCATACATTATTGTAAATCAATACGTTATCTAGTAAACGCATATTTCAAAATTTTAATTTTAGTTCAAATAAAATCATTGAAAAAAATATCCGAACACTTATTTATGACGAAAATTTTGTCTATCTATTTACGGTCTTACAAATTAATATATTTAAGAATTTTTTTTGCACATCTGCCCTGATGATGGACACTGCAACGCTGACCGAAACGTTGGCTAAAGAAGGAGGTAGCGCAACACGGCATAATACCCCAAAAACTAATAACAAAAATATTTTTGGCCGTGAAAATCTAAAATCGTATCTATTTAAGAATTTTTTACATTCTTATTTTGCTTAGACATTATTGAAAAATGATAAATATTTATGATAAAAAAATAATTACAAAAAGTACAAATTTTAATAGTTTTATCATCACGCCTTTCAGCATTTTTGGATGTAGGTATAAATTAAAGCAAATAATGAAATAACATCGATATTGAGTTATAATTTTAAAAAGCTGGTACGGAGAATAATTAATCTTTCGCATTGGAACTGCCCTGTACGATCCTAAGGGCATACATTAATTACGTGAGCTCAAAAGGAGGGGGGGGGGGGTCCAGCAAAATCTCACGTTACTTGAAAAGAATATGCGAGTGGCCCAAATTTATCTCACCAGGGGTGGGAGGGGTCTAGATTGCAAGAAAAACTGCTCACGTAATGAATGTATGCCCCCTAAGAATATCTTTCGGCGAAATGTGGATTTTCGGCCGCTGGCTGGTTAAATGCCCTTAATCGAAAATGAAAATTCACACCAGTTACGTTGCCAACTCGCATAAAACCGCTGTTATTTCATGAAATAACAACCCAGAAATCCCATTTTAACGTAATATAATCGTATTATGTTTGTTAAAGTATCAAGAAGTTAAATTAAAATATATTCTTTCCAAGGACGTGCCAGATTTATCAGAATCGTTTTTGTTTATTTTGAAAATTTGTGTTGTATTTGTTAATCTTGCGGTTTCGCCTCACAGCTGTTTTTAAAAAGTATCGTAAATATAAAATGTTTTGTTCCCAAAAATTCAATTTGATCATTATTGGCAAGAATAACCTATTACATACGCGGGTTTCTTATAAATTATGTGGCGACAGAGGATATTGGACAGGTTGTCACTAGTAAACTACCAAAATAAACTGATTTTAGAGATAAATCAAGTAAATGGTCGACTTCAGAGGAATTTATATATTATAGCATCTCGACTGTTTGAAATAACGAGGTTCCATCTGTCGTGGCTATGTTACGCGTGGGTATGGTAACGGGATGTTCGGTAAGCTACTTTAAAGTTCATCATCGTATGACGTTACCGTGACAGATGTAACCTCGTTATTCCAAAGGGTCGATTTCTATTACAGTATGTAACATACCCGTATATTTAGAGTAAAAAATATTTTGCTGTCCGGTGAAATTTTTTTTCAATTAAAAACATTTTTCCATCACACATCGCAACTGAGTAGTTAGGAGAGTAACGCTTTTACAGCCTAGCGGTCACTTGTACGCGTTGCGTCTCGTTCTATCAGCACGGTAATACACGAAATAGCGCGCGAATCGCTTAAACCCGTCTCGTGTATAGGGATGGGATCAGTAGCGATGTGTGATTGAAAAAATTAACATCGGACAGGAAAATGACATCTACATTTTTTACTCCAAATATGATCAGGAATCAGATGGTTAAAATCCTTCGGGTACGAGCTGTTACACCCCGTATTTATTAATCATTACAGTTTATTAACCCTTTAATATTGGCTTACTTAGTAGGAAGACAATATTTAGAATGTATAAAAAATAGTATTGGATTAAATTATTGGATTAAACTATGGCCGTGACTGTAATTGTATCAGGTATAGAGAGAGTCATAAGTAAGATCGATTTAATCTCAATTCGGGTCACATTTTAATTTAATCTCAATTCGGGTGACTCAAACATTTCAAATATCTAAATTCGTTCTTGAACATAATAATAAACCTTATTTCACGGGCCTGTCTCGAAAGATCTTACGTTTATTTAATTTTTCTTTGTTTTACAATTTTTTAGAATAAAATGTGTCCTTACTGGGGTACGCCGTTCTAAGGTCGCATTGTACATGTTTTCGTGTTAGAAATATAAGTAAATACCTGTACATAAATAAATATTACAAGAAGAAAATTATAAAGTTATATATAAAAAAGCACAACACAAGCATTAATCTTTGTTAGGTTGTAAATTGTCTACATCATTTTTCTTTCAAAGGGGATTTTCTGTTCAATGGGAATGACGATATTGGGAACTAAAAAGTAATTATTTATTTGTCAGCTATCGTTTAATCACTGTATATGAACGACGGCGGCAGTCGCAAATACACTTATTTCTTGATCTATTATGCATATATATATAAATCAATACATGTTTCTACGTGTGTGAGTTGTCTATGCATTGCTATATTAAGCATAGGAAATGTTTGAACCTTTCAAAATACCTTCTTTCCACCCTCGCGAAGGATTCTGGATTATTACAACCACATGACAATACATCTGAAAAGTTTTTTAATCAATACAAAAACTCTTACGAAACTGTCAAAAATGTCACAATTTGAGAATCACATTTTGCAAACCGTCGATTGTTAAATCAAAATTCAATTTTCGAATAAACTCTTTAAATTAATGAATTTAATCGAAGTTACTCACCTATGGTACTAACCAAAATCGAATATTTTGAATGTAAACAAATATTACATTTATTTTAAAAAGGTACTATGTTAAATACCAAATTTGATTGATTGTTCTTATAATATACAAAAATGATATTAATTTGAATGAATTAATTTGATTAATTAATTTGATTAATTAATTTGATTTTAATGAATTTGAAATGAATTTGTAATACATGAAAAATACAAGTTTGTAAAAAAAATTTGTTTGAAAATCTAAATGTACCAGGACTGAATATATTGAACGCGGGAGGAGGGAGGGTATCGCGGGAGGAGGGAGGGTATCGCGGGAGGGGGGAAGGTATCGAGGGAGGGGGTTCGCGGGAGACGAGTAAGGGAAGGCGGGGAAGGTGGAGGGGGAACGCTTCAGGGCAAGGGGAGGTGGGAGGGTAAGGAGATGCGGGGAAGGTGGAGGGGGAACGCTTCAGGGGAAGGGGACGTGGGAGGGGAAGGAGAGGCGGAAAGGTAACGGGACGAATGGAAAGACACACAGGGAGAAACAATTTCTTTATTAGTGGCATTGCAACACAAGCCGGGAACTGGCTAGTATTTAATAAAACACTTGACACAATAGGAAAATAAGTCAATATCAAAAATATTAAACAACTGCATAACGTTAATGTTGTTTATGGATGTCTTTGTTATAACTTATAACGACCGACTTCGGGGAAAAAACATGATGCAATAAAACATGTCATTTCTATTTATAGAGAAGAATACAAAATAAAAACAAAAAAACATAAAAACTGCGACTGGTTTTTGCGCCGCTTAAGTTATTAAAGATTAAAATTTATTGATAATAGTAATCCAGTCTGCGATAGTCTCAGTTGCATCAAAAACGTGTTGATGTAGTTTGAAGTAAATACACTCTGAACAAAAAGTAATGATAATGATCTCAAATAGAAAGATGTCTACGAATGAATAAATTAGCCAATTAATCTCGTGCATAAAGCACTAATTTGTCAATCGTCTTTTTAAGGCAGGCTTAAATAACAAATAATTGTGTCATTAAAAGCATTGAAACAAATCAGTGTAGATGAATTTAGATTAGAACAAAGGCGGTTTAAATTGATAAAACTGGAATTAAATTCGAAGGTAATACCAATCAAAATGAGAGAAGCATTGTTTGTTGATTAAATTTGATTGAAATAATAATTTCAATTAATTATTTATCTATACTAATTTACAATGCAAATTTAAGCACACCACGTTCGGAGCGCCATATGGACTCTCACTAAGAATGTCCAATTGGAAACAGAGGTTGCTGAAGATGATACGCCAAGAATCAGCAAAACTTGGGACATGTCAAGGAAGGCCAATGTCCAATACTCGATACAACGCGAGAAGAAAAATACAAATGCAAACTTAGTTCCTTTGTAATATATTATGATGAAGTTATCGAAACATTGTGGATAGTCTTGCAATATATTAAGAAGTACGAGATATAGGAACATTGAATACTCAGACCATTTACATGATTTCGCCATTAATCCCCAACTTCACAAATATATTGTAATTCTTCGTCGTCTTCGCAAATACTCATAATAGACTATAATAGCACGGCAGACATATCTACTTACAAACTATTCTAAACTAGCTGACCCGGAGAATTCGTACCGCCTCAGAATCAATAACTGTTGTGTTTAAACTAACTTATTAGCTGAATTAAATAAAGTTTTTTTATTAAGTTAAAAATTACACAATGAAGCAATTATCGATGCGCAACTGTCCGCGTTTTGTTTTTGTCAGTATCAGAGATAGCGTAGTATACCGATTTATATTTTTTGTGATTTTCTTACTTTTCCACTTACTTACGGGAATGGCATTTCATTTTCTTTATCCGTGTAAGGGAAATTTATTATAATTATTGTATTTTTCCTTTGGCGGGGTGCAGACATACGTTCGTTCACCGTTTGTCTCATTTTCGACTGTTGACATTTAGTGTGTAAGAAAGAGGGGCAGCAATATAAAATATGTTTAAGAACAAAAGCAAAAAAATCAGTAAACATTTGACGTTTTTGAATTTTAGGAGGTCACTTACTATTCAATATTGTACTTATCTTATCACAATGTGCAGCTCCTTCAAAATATGAGAATTCGTTCCATACAAATTGTGTGGAACGAACTCTCATCTTTTAAGATAGGAAAAGAATTTTCTTCATAATTTTTTTTCGTGAATTTTTCAGATGTTTTAATAGCTATTCTGATATTCGGGGCGGAGACAAATCCAACAAACCAAAGATCATAAAAATCGATCCAGCCGTTCTTGAGTTGCAACTAACCCGACTTTGTTTTATATATTAAGATATTATATTAGAGATTTGATTTAATTTTTTTTTTTGTGTATTTTATTATTGGTATTATATTAGAGACACTGCTGAAAACCAGCTGCGGTCCGGGAAAAATCCTGAGTGAGCTGAGCGGTGACCTTTTTGCCAATAAAATCAATGATAACTAAAATGTATAAAATTTAAAAAATCTACTGATAAATAAATGTTTTTATTAAATTATTATAATAATATCGCAATTCACAAGTCTGGCGGTCCCATGACAACTCAACAAAGTGGTATTTCAACAGCCCTTTGAAAAGACTTGAAAAGTGATGATTTTTTTTATTTTAACACTAGCTGGTAACGGCATGCGTTGCTATGCAATTTAATAAAGAAATTGTTTCTCCCTGAGTGTCCTTTCCCATTCTTCCCGTTCCTTTTCCGCCTCTCCTTCTCCTGCGTCCTCTTCCCCTCTCGCATTCCCACTCCGTCACCTCCACCTTCCCTCTCCCCACTCCACTCCCCCCCTTCCACCATCCCGCGAACCCCCTCCCGAGTTCCCCTCCCCCCTCACACGTCCCCTTCCCCTCCCGCGTTCCCCTTCCACCTTCCCCGCCTTCCCTCTTCCCTTTCCCACTCCTCGTCCCGCCAAAACTCCTCGTCTCGCCAGTACATTCAGTTTTTAATCAGTCAGCGTGCCACCTTTTACAATTTTTGTTCAAATTTACATTTTTCATGTATATTATATTTGGTACCTAACATAGGTACCTATTTAAAATATCTGAAATTCTTAATTCGATTCAAACTATTAGGGGAG
Organism: Limnephilus rhombicus; assembly: GCA_929108145.2. Taxonomy (NCBI): domain Eukaryota; kingdom Metazoa; phylum Arthropoda; class Insecta; order Trichoptera; family Limnephilidae; genus Limnephilus; species Limnephilus rhombicus. The sequence continues at coordinate 1,594,650 of OV815282.1, forward strand.
TACCTACGTTAAATAAATTTATCAACTTAAGAGGAATATAAAACGCTAGAAATATTTCGAATCTCATTCCTGCAAAATTTAAAAATCGGTCGTCTTTTTGCACGAGGCTAGTAAGCGAATAAGTGGTTTTTATTTATTTTGTGCATAATTTTATAAGGACGAAAAAACATGGAAAACCTCAAAAATAGTCTTAGCCGTAAAGGGGTATTTTAAAAAAATTGTTTCTTGTATTACTTCATAGTTAAGTTATAAAAAAACTTTTTTTTTGTGGTTTACGCTTATATTTTTTGTTACGTTTTATTGTAATTCCAATACATAGAAAAGCTAGTAAAAGCTTCGATTTATCCGTAGCATATTTTATGATGTTCATACTGTAAGCCGATTCGTCGTAAAGATTAATCAAAATAGTATCTAAATAGGATTTCACGTATATATTCATCTTAAAGATTTTCAAAAATAGAATCCTGATTCAACAATCATTGTTTTGCAAAATGTCATTCTCAAACTCGCGAACTGTCAAACGTGCGATAGTAGTTTAGGTTAGTAATAGGTTTTCTGAAATTATCCAATTTTCTGCGCAATTTTCTTAATTTTTCTCTCCGTAAGAACCATCCTCGTGCTTCGAGGAATATTCTAAAAAAAGAATTAGCGAAATCGGTTCAGCTGATCTCGAGATTTGCGCTTAGCAACACATTTAGCGATTCATTTTTATATTATAGATAACCCATAACTCATATGCTAACCTTTTTATTCGTCGCTTTTAATGATTACAATGCAGTAATAAAGTTGCACATCGTTCAATAATTGTCCAGTCACCCTGTCAGACACAGAAAGGACGGGAAATAATAATAATGCTGTTTTGAAGAGTTTTACTTTCCATGTACATTGTTACTTAATTTCAATTTATCTGCTACCGTATATATTTTAAGGTCAGTTTTAAGGCTGCTAGTGAATAACATGGATGAAAAATTAAGTTTAAAAATTAAAGTAACAAATTTACATGGAAAGTAAAACTCTTCTAGAAATTGTTACATAAGAAATGCAAAAGAATAGTGAGCTGTCTATCGATTCACTCGGTTGTTCCCCAGTAGTAAGTAGCTGGGTAAAAGTGAAATATATTTATACTGTCTGCTTGCGCGAATTTATAATGGGATCGATATTTTGTGTTCTTGTCATGTTCGACTTCCTTGTCAATAAATGTCGAGCCAACTGATGCTGTGCCATATCGCATTCCGCCTGATCAACGTTCACATGCATTTAATTAATTGAATTTAATTTAACTCGACATATGCATTGTGTGCATCGATTTCTGCCACAGACAAAAGAGGTGCAGACTAAATTAATGACCACTATTTTAAATTAAACATTGGAGATACACCTTTCAGAGAGTTGATTATCTTCTTCTTCTTCTGATCTTACTTATCGGAGGTTGGCCACCTTCAAGGAAATCTTAAACTGCGCACGTACCAGTCACTTTAGATGTCATTAAGCCCCCACATCCCGGGTTCATGGGGTGAGGTTTGTTATTAATTACGTGAGCTCAAAAGGGGGGGGGGGGGGTTCCAGCAAAATCTCACATTACTTGAAAAGAATACGCGAAGTGGCCCAAATTTATCTCACCAATAGGGGGGTGGGGTCTATATTGGAAGAAAAACTGCTCACGTAATTAATGTATGCCCCCTAACTGTACAAAATTCTTTATTTAAATTAAGAAAGATATTTCTATTTGCTTTTATTTGAAAGATTTTATTTGCTTGAAAAGTACTTTTCCTAAAAACTAAGAAATTCTAGTTGGATAGTTTTTGGGACGATTGGCGTCGAATTACCCACTTTTTAATCATTATTATGAAGAACTAGCTGTTTCCCGGCTTGCGTTAGAATGCCATTTTCAAAGAAATAAATTGTTTCTCCTTGCAAGTCCTTTCCCGTGCGTCCCCGTTCCCCTCCCGCATACCCTTCCCCTCCCGCGTTCCCCTTCTACCCTCCCGCTCACCCGTCCCCCAACCCCCCTCCCATAATCCATATATTCTGTCCCAGTTCAGTTTTCAAACAGCTTGCGTGCCACCTATCTCAATTTATTTATTCAAATTTTAATTTTTCATCTCTACATATTATAAATTAAGATCCCCCGCGTCTGTCTGTTCGCGATAAATTCGAAAACTACTGAACGGATTTTCATGCGGTTTTCACCAATAGATAGAGTGTTTCGTGCGGAAGGTTTAGGTATTTAATTAGTAATTAGTCAAGGATTTGTGTAAATTGGTTGAAACATAACGATTTTTTTTTTAAAGTTTCTTTATTCATTGAAAAAATATTTTTTTACAAAAGTTGGGGATTTTTCGACCACCATGCTAGGCCATAATTGTTAGAAGTGTTGGAAAAAGTCAAGCCGCTTGGTAGCTTTCATCTAAAACGCTGCCTAATCCCTTTGGGTGGTGTGATATTCCTCTTTTATAGATCTACAAAAAAGTCCGCGAAGGCATATATCTACCTTTTACGGAGAGCTTACTATACCCACTCTATCTTCTATACAGATGGTCACGTACATTGCGGTAATTGAAAAGTTATTTAGACGGACACAGTATTAATCCTTATTAATTAAATATGTTAGTTACCCCAAGCATTTCATGCACATTATTATAATCTTTCACACCATCTCTACGTATTATAAATTAAAATCCTCCGCGGCATCTGTCTGTCTCTTCGCGATAAACTCAAAGATGGCGGTGGTTATAAAGGTTGGATAACCATCCAGTAGATGACGTTGTGTTTTATTAGCCACAGCAACGCGTGGCCGGGTCAGCTAGTATATTACAAATATGAATTTTTGTATTTTATAAGAACAATCAATCTAATTTGGTACCTAACATAGGTACCTATTTAAAATATCTATAATTGAAAAAATCCATAAACAATTCATTTAATACAAAAAAAACAGCTGCCTGCTAAATTCACATTCATCAAACGCGCGAACAGTCAAACATGCGAAGTTAAAATAGCCGTTAAGTTTTTACGTAAAGTCGTTCTGAAGTTATGACGTGACCAAGGGAAACAGGGATTCATTTATATAGTGATTGATGTAACTCTCTCCATTCAATGTTGAGCCTATAATATAACCCGACTTCAAAGGTCAATTCTCTCACACCCTGCTACTAAAACATCTTAAAGAGTGGAATAAAGATACGTTATTGAATTAAAAGCGGTGTAAACCAGACACTGACCTTCGTAAGGCACTCAGAATCCAAGGATCGAACCCCACTGGCACTGGTTGGTTTATGAGCCCAGACTTCTCGCTGGCATTTCTTCTTAGTGTTTCGTTTGGCAAGCTGCTACTATTAAATAGATTTGGAGGACAAAGACTACTCTACTACTTAGCGACCGCGTCGAAAGTGGGCCATGACCGTACGGAATACGGAATACGGACTCTGCGAAATATACCACCAACTAAATAGGAATAACACCATAAGATAATAATGCGTACGAACTTTTATCCTGTGTTGTACGTATCAAGGTTTGTATAATGGCATTATGTGGAAGGCACAAAATATCCTAAGTTGATTTTACATACATAGAACATTAGAAGATTTTTTAAAAGTGAAACTTCTATAGCCCCACTATGAGTCGGATTTCGGATGAAACGGAAATAACGATTACTGCACCTGCGACGCACAACTGCGCTCATTGACCGCTTTGATTATGATGTCACTTTTAAAGGCTCCTATTGGTTGAGATATGAAACGGAAATTACGCTGGTCTGCGCTCATTGGTCGCTTTGTTTATGACGTCACTTTACAAATATTTATTTATTTAATACATGAATTATCGAAAGTACACTTTTCATGTATTGATTGAGATTGTTTGGTAAAGTTTTGCTTCTACCGCGTGTAAAGTGGACTCGATTTTTTTTCATTAGCTCCACACAGGAGGCCCTAAGGAAAATAATTCCACTCAAGAGCTATGTAGGGAAAGTTCTGGGAAGGAAAAAAGGTATGAGTGGTAGTTAGGAATCTGGGGGTCAGTGGGTCCAAGAGTGACGGACAAATGAATTCATCCTTTCCACTGGATTCCTCTCAAGGCAATTTTCCGAGAGAGTCCTGCTGGAGAGGTGAAAATACCCCCTCAACCATCTCCCGATCTGGTCTGCCATGCTGTCGGTGGGCAGACACATCTGCCGCCAAGAACCGGACAAACCTCACCCCATGAACCCGGGCATCCCAGCTAAGTCACCAAACGTAGAGAACCACTTCGGGTGACCTGGTGTTCTTGGGGCGGCGGTACCCAATAATAATATAATAAATTAAAAACTATTTAAAAAATTAGTGAGTATGTTTTTTTTATAATTTTAATTAACTGTAGAGTTACATTCGACTCCTTGTTCATAAAAAGTTAATTTTAAAAATTTTAGCAACCCCTGACACAAAAAAGAGCTGATGACCTTGAAACGCCTGAACCAATTTTCATGAATATTAGCTAAATCATTCGTTTAGTTTAGGGGTTACATAACAAACTAAAATAATAACATAAACTTATAACACCGCTCCTTTTTTTTTACATGAGCTCCACACAGGAGGCGCTGAGGAAAATAATTTTCCTCAGGGCCTATGTCATCTTTGGGGATGCTGTGTGGAGGGTTTTTTTAGGAAAAGGAAGGAGAGGAGAGTTCTGGGAAGGAAAAGGGTTTAAGAGGTGGGTAGGAATCTGGGGTTCAGTGTGTTTGGTCATCCGCCTCCAAGACCTAGACAAACCTCAACCCATGAACCCGGGCACCCCTGCTAAATCACCAAACGTAGCGAACCACTTGGGGTGACCTATGGCAGAGGTGTTGGTTATCCAAAAAAGGTTCCCGGGGCGGCGGTACCCATTCCCGCCTCCCAAATTGAACCTTGAACCTCCTTGCGTCGCGTCAGGGGTTAATAAAAAGGATTGTTGTATAAAATTTTCATTACATTTTGCATACAGGATTTTTTGTGCGCACTGTTTACTGCACATGGTATATTTTGTGTAGCAAACATAGGAACGGCTGAGCGGCCTTTTTCATACGAATCATAAATTTGGATTTGAGGCCAAAATACCCAACCAAACTGAAAAATTATTTTTTTAACCAAAAGGTGGAGCGAATATCTATGATGGAAACTATTACAAAGATCGCCTTGTGCTATTTTAGTTTTACTTTTATATTATGAGGTATTATTGGTCATTCAAAATTCAAATTCGCATGATTTTTGAGGCAACTTTACTTTAACTTTGCAAGTTAATTATAATTAATAAAAAAAATATTCTTGCTCTACCTACTGAGTTGATAAATTGAAAAAATAATTCTCTGAATTAAAAACGTTAAAAATTTGATTAAAGACGGAAATAGGTCGTTCGTTCGTAATTTGAATTTATCTTTTTTGTAACCGTTTTTATTTCATAATTTTATATTTTATAACATTTAGTTATAAGTATAGTTAATAATTAAAAATTTAATTAAAAATGGGATTTATTTATACCGGATTATTTGTGAAACCGAATAAAATATTGATGTGAATATATTATGCATGACGGAGAAAAAAAATCCGAATCGAATGTTGTAAATAACTCATTTTGACCAAAAACGTCACACGGGATAGGGTCCATCCATAAATTACGTCAACGAATTTCATGATTTTTTACCTCCCCCCCCCCGTCCCTGTCACACATCGTCACATTTGCGAGACCCCCTCCCCCTAGTGAAACGTCACACATTTTGCAATTTTACATAATTTAGATTTTTGCCTTTTAATAATTTAGAATTTTCCATGTGACGTCACAGAGCTGATGACCCCCCACACTCCTTGTCACAGAATGTCACACTTCTCCACCCCCCCCCCCCCCTTAAGGTGTGACGTAATTTATGGATGGCCCCATATATTGTCCATAAAACGATGATATTGTAAATTTTGCGGTAAGGTGGGAAAAGGAATCCCGAATTTTAAATAAATAAAAATAACACCATGAAGAATAAAGCGTAGGAATATCCTGTGACGCATATATATCCTGTGACGTGCCAGTCCATAGATGGTTGGATAGAAGAAAGGATTCTAAATATAAATAAAACCATTAATAATGCGTAGGAACTTTTATTCAATCCACAGATCAAGGTCCATAGAAGATTGGGTGGGAGAAGGAATTCCAAATACAAATATTGAAGATGTTACGCATCAAGGTTGTCCGCTAATGGCGCCGACCGCGGAAATCTTCCCGCCGGTTTTCAATCAGGCGGGAACATGGCAACACCGGCGCCATACATTTTCCCGCCCTCGGGAAAATTTTGCGTTTCGCTGTCATCGTGAGTCAAGGCGCCCTCTTTGGCTGTGTGATATTTTATCAAGAAAAAGCAAGAAGCTATTCGGGGGATATAATAGGGGGGCATAAATAACGTTAATTGTGCTATAATTTCAGGGAAACTCCGGATTCGTGTCGGGGTCAATATAGTCACTTATTTAATTGACGTTTATTATCTACTGTTTTCAACACGAGCTCAATTATTTCAAAGAAAGTTTAGTGAGAGTCTGCACATTTGCAAACAGACATTTTGGGAGGCGGGTATGGATACCGCCGCCACGGGAACCATTTATTGGATAAACAACACCTCTGCCATAGATCACCCCGAGCGATCCGCTACGTTTGGTGACTTAGCAGGAGTGCCCGGGTTCATGGGGTGAGGTTTTCCGGGTCTTGGCGGAGGATCCGTCTGCCCGCCAGCTGCATGTCAGGCCAGATCGGGAGAAAATGGTTGAGGAAGTCCCTTTGACTTATCCAGCCGTATTCTGTCATAAAATCGCCTAGCATCGCGGTGGGAGGGATGGATTCATACGTCCGTCACTCTTGGGACACACTGACCGCAGATTCCTACCCACCCCTAATGCCCTTTTCCTTCCCAGAACTTCCTCACCTTCCTTTCTAAAAAGCCCCTCCACACAGCATACCCAAAGATGACATAGGCACTGAGGGGAATTATTTTCCTCAAGGCCTCCTGTGTATTGCTAATGCAAAAAAAATATATACATCTAATCAAAAATATTGACTATAAAAATGTATATTTGTTAAGATAGGTAGGAATAGAATATAGTGCCAAAAATATAGATTCTGTTGTATGATGTGAAAAATGATTTAAAAATCAGATAAACGGTCAGGTTTGGCTCTGACGTCATCTAAATCCGATCGAGATGTCTCGGGGAGAAATTGACGACTATGATGACGTCATCTGATGCAAAATTGGCGCCACTTCAAAGAGGGCTCGTTTTTACGAGTAAACAATAACCACGAAAACGTAGGTACTTGATTAAAAAGTGGCGTACATGTATTAACTGTCAATGTTATTAAAAAAAAGGTGGCTGGAATTTCTAATTAATTTTTATTACCTATATTTCACGGTTTCAACTATTGTTAAAGAGAGTCACTGATATTGCACATCTGCAAGCATATTTTATATTAAATTTTATTGCCCGTAATTAACGTATTAAATAAAAATAATAAATATTGACGTCATGAAGATGTTGTTATTGCAAGCACGAGAAGTGTTGGATGTAAACATTGGGGTTAGAATTATTTGCCACGTTTACAGATCAATAGACAGACCATATTATTTAGACGAGCTGGAGGCAAAGCATGTGACCATATTTTGGCACCAGGAGGGTTAGAGGGTGCTTTGAATTACATACGACATGAGTCGTAAGTTGATCGCCGAAGAGCGCACATTTAAATAACCAGACCCTTCCGCAGAAAATATAAGTTCGCTAAAGCAAGGCAACGGTTTGCAGCGCAGTCCTTGTGGGACTTTTCTGTCCAGGATCTGAATGTTCGTTTTTAACGAAACCGTCTGGCGTTTTGAGAGAGGCGGGTAAATTAGCACACATATTTGTCTAACTAAATAGTGTAACAAAATGATAAAATTTGGAAACAAACCCGAACTTTTGTTTATCCGATTTGGGATTTTTAGTTAAGTGTTTTACGTAGCCAGCAATTTCTATATCAGCATTTTTCTCACCATGATAATAAAAGGGAGACACACGATTTCTATGAGATCCATATAAGTCGTTCCCAAAAGCGAACAATGAGGGGATAGATTTACGATGCCGAGCTTTCATCGTCCATCATATAAACTGGCACAATAAGGATCACGGTATAATTAAATTAATAAACTTAACATTACAATAATACAACACTGGTGCTGGTGTCAGCAAAGTGGCGTGGCACTTGTTTAATCTTTTATTGTCGCTGTTATCGAGGTCATTCGAACAATTAAAGTTGTTAAGAAAACCGTGCAAACTGATGACGAGTTAACAGCGGCCTTACAAGCCCGTCAAATCAAAACCGTCCTGTATAAATGCCCTGACGCTGTCAGCGCCTCTAGAAGCTATAAACCCTAATATTTATTGAGCATGCATTGTTCTAAAATAGGGTTTTTCGATACCCGCTGTGGATATCAAACTCGACCTAGCCGAATATTCTATCAACCAAGGCTTATCTATCGACCACCTCATCATTGACGTCTAAATTATGTCAATACACCAAATTTATTTCTAATATAGATTGTTCCTAAATTTTCATATTTGGCTGGTATAGTGCTATTATAGAAATTGTAATTTTATTTATTGTGTCTTAAATGATTTTGAGTGGTGATACATTGTTGTCAAACTTTACAAACTGGCTTACGAATAAACGTACGTGTTTTTAAATAATAAATTATGTGTTTTTAATTTTGCACAACTGACAGACAACCATTTATGTATGGTTAACTTTTTTTACATTAGCTTTACACAGGACGCCCTGAGGAAAATAATTTCTCTCAGGGCCAATGTCATCTTAGGGGACGCTGTGTGGAGGTTTTTTTAACGAAAGGAAGTTCTGGAAAGGAAATAGGTATGAGGGATGGGTGGGAATCTGGGGGTCAGTGTGTCCATCAGGAGTGCCGGACGTATGAATCTATCCCTCTATTTAAAAAAAATAAATTTAAGTATGTTTATTCAGTTTTCTTTACTTTTACAATATTTCTGTTACAAAAATCTTACAAAACTGATCAATCAGTTTGATTGTAAGAAATCTAACTGCAGTGCAAGGCGATGGGTCGAGGGATTCTGGTTAGAGAGGTCAAAAGACCTCCCTCAACCAGTCTCCCTCGAACCGGCCTCTGCCACGCAGCAAGTGGGCAGACGCATCGGCCGCCAAGACCTGGACCCACCCCATGAACCCGGGCCCTCTTGCCAAGTCACCAAACGTAGCGAACCACTTGGGATGACCAACGGCATGGGTGTTGGTTATCCAATAAATAGTTCCCGGGGCGGCGGTACCCATACCAACCTCCCAAATATATTTTTTTAAATTAAAAAAAGTTTATTAGAAAGGCTGGAAATATTTTGGAGAAAAACGAAGTTTACACGCGGCAGAAGCGAAGCTTTACCAAAACAATCTCAACCAATACTTGAAAAGTGAGGTCATAATCAAAGCGGCCAATGAGCGCAGACTAGCGTCATTTCCGTTTCATATCTCAACCAATATGAGGCTTTAAAAGTGACATCACAATCGAAATGGCCAATAGCGCAGCTGATGCGTCGAAAGTGCAGTAATCGTCATTTCCGTTTCATCCTAAATCTTAATCACAGCGGTGCCATAGAAGTTTCACTTCAAAAACTGATCGTCATCGTTCTTTTATGTTTGGGAGAACTTTAGTTAATAAATAAACCTCCTCCATCCAAGAAATATACGATGAAAACGTTTGAGCAAGATCGGCGGCCATCTTGCCTGTCAAGTGTCAGTGCATGACTAAGCATTTACATAGTAAGGTTTTGTTTGAATTGTGTAGTAGGTAGTGGGTAGTAGGTAAGGCTGGCCTTTAAACTCGATGTTTATTGAATAAGACGCATAAATGTTTACTTCGTTTCGCGTTTTGAACATTGTCACCGAAGTGAGAAGTTAGTCGAGCATTCACAACATTGACCGTAATATTGGCCTTGAATTACAATCAGTGGCGGTTCGTGGTCTAAATCAATGGAAATTCAACATTAAAGTGATTTAAATAAATACCAGAGTGTGCAATTAACACGCGCTATAAGTGAAACCTTCTGAAAACTAAATTAGCAAGAGAGGGGAGACTACGAAGCATTTTTTTTTGTTAACAATGTGAAGGATGATTTTTTCCATTTGTCGTCGAATTCCAGTGCATCTTTTTCTGTACATTTGGTCATCTTATTGGTATTTGAGTTTTCTTCTTCGGATTCGCTTTCTTTTGCTTGTTCATTTTAGAGTGGTTTGAAGATTGGATATTGATTTTTCAAAAATAGTTTTTTTGTTGTATTTCTTAGGATTTGATCTTTGGGCCGCTGAATGTCTGGTGGCTGAGATTCGTCACGCGCTTTATACCACTAAACCAAAGGAGTCCTGCGTTGGACCGTGGATATATCGTATTATATTGGAACGAGTAGGTACTAGGTACCCGTGAAATAAACAAATATTTAATGCTATCTTATTCTCTCGCAGGCTAAATTCTATAGATGTATGTGTTTGTCTCTTTTTAGTGTCGCTCGTTTCCGTTTCATCGAGTTTAAAATCACAACGGTGCTGAAGACGTTTTAGCACCGTTAGCGACGAAAAATCGGCGTTTTGTGAGCATCTTTTCTTCTTCATCGAAGATATGGGTTTCCGTTTCATCGAGTTTCAAATCACAACGGCGATAAAGACGTTTTCACTGCAAAAAGAAAAACAAAATCGGCGTTTTGTGAGCATCTTTTCTTCTTCATCGAAAATATGGAGTCACGAGATGGTAAAAGATTGCAGATCCAGAAAACGGTTTCGTAAAGAATTAGCACAATTATTAGTGTATGAAGTTTAAAAATAATCGTAAAACAATACCAATAAGTGCCTGCCATAATACCAACTTGAAATAATGCTTCCATTCACTAATACATTTGTGGCATGAGACATGAGAGTGTACAAGTGACATTGAATAAAGTCATTTTAAATACAAAGATAACAAATTATTATTTTTAATTGTTAAACTAACGTTTAAGACAAGATTTTTTATGCATAGCACAAAAGGTAACAATTATTATAAGCAATAATTATCAGCCTGAAACACTCATCCACATTGAAAAATCTTCCGAGAAAAGATACATGACGCCAACGGGACATGAACCCGTGCCCTTCTGATTGCCGGTCAGCTGCTCTCCCAATTGAGCTATGGCGGCTTGTCTTATACCCGCCAAATGATTCAATATATACTAGTGTTTCATTCAACAATTACTGCTTATTATATTTTTTCCACCTGAAAACAACTAATAATTTGTCTCGACGCCACCTAGTGAGGGATTTAACACTAACAGTGTCTCTCTCGCAAAAATAAAGTTGGTTGTTTTCAGGTGGAAAAAATATAATAAGCAGTAATTGTTGAATGAAACACTAGTATATATTGAATCATTTGGCGGGTATAAGATAAGCCGCCATAGCTCAATTGGGAGAGCAGCTGACCGGCAATCAGAAGGGCACGGGTTCATGTCCCATTGGCGTCATGTATCTTTTCTCGGAAGATTTTTCAATGTGGATGAGTGTTTCAGGCTGATAATTATTGCTTATAATAATTGTTACAAAGATAACAGTTTACTTCAAATCGGAGCGTTATAGAAGATTTGTAAGTGCTATCAAACACCAAATAATTGTTGGCCCGTACAAACACCTAAATAAATAGTTTACTTGAGAACAATAAAGCAAATATTGTTATCAAGTAATATTATTATAAAGGTGAATAAATGTGCAAGTGCCTAGGATTGAAATCCACAGACGCAGAGTAGATATTATATTACTCAAATGCATTATGAAATGTTCGAAATAGTTCAATTTGGGAGGCGGGAATGGGTACCGCCGCCCCGGGAACCTTTATTGGATAACCAACACCTCTTCCATAGGTCACCCCAAGTGGTTCGCTACGTTTGGTGATTTAGCAGAGGTGCCCGGGTTCATGGGATGAGGTGTGTTTAGGTCTGATGACCAGGACACACTGAACCCCAGATTCCTACCCACCCCTTAAACCCTTTTCCTTCCCAGAACCCTCCTCTCCTTCCTTTCCCTAAAAGACCCTCCACACAGCATCCCTAAAGATGACATAGGCCCTCAGGGAAATTATTTTCCTCAGGGCCTCCTGTGTGGAGCTTATGTAAAAAAAAAAAAAAAAATTTCCGAGTCCAACAAAGCCCACACGAATAACGATTTTTGGATTATCTGTACCTACGAGCATCGTTCGAAACAGACTTTATGTTGTCTGAAATATAGGCATCATAGGTTTTTTAGATTATTTGTGCGTTCTGAAATCCGTAGCAGGATTTATTTCCATTGGTGGATTTTTTTACAATAGAATTGAAGAGAAAAGTTTCATTTCCGACTCCAACAAAGCTACCGAGGCCCACACGAATGACGAATTTTGGCCTACCTATACCTACCAGCACCGTTCAAAACAGACTTTATGTTGTATGAAATATAGGTATCATAGGATTTATTAGCTTCCTTGCGCGTTCTGAGATCCGCGCAGGGCCGGATTCCCGCTGGTGGATTTTTTTACTATCGAGTAGATGTATAGTTTCAATATTACATATTCTGGCAGCGACACATTTGTACGTTCCTAATTTTTACGTAAATAGGGAAATAAATTACATAGGTATTTAGTATCACCAAAAGCCAATATTTTATTCCAAATTTGTCGGGCTGTTCATCGCCCGTCAAATTTTCCCCAGGAATGTAACACAGTTGACAGTTTGAGTTTTCAATGAACTTGTCCCAAATTGCCGATGGTAGTGCACGTTTATCAGTCGCCAGTCGTGAAGATCTCGTAGTTCGCAAGTCATTTTTTTTTACATGAGCTCCACACAAAGGGCCCTGAAGAAAATAATTTCCCTCAGGGCCTATGCCATCTTTAGGGATGCTGTGTTGAGTGTTTTTTCAAGGAAATGAAGGAGAGCAGAGTTCTGGGAAGGAAGAGGATTTAAGGGGTGCGTCCTGGTCATCCGCCTCCAAGACCTAGACAAAACTCACCCCGTGAACTCGGGCACCCCTGCTAAATCACCAAACGTAGCGAACCACTTGGGGTGACCTATGGCAGAGGTGTTGGTTATCCAATAAAGGTTCCCGAGGCGGCGGTACCCATTCCCACCTCAAAATGCAAATATTTCATAATATCTTTGAACACCATAGAACCTCACAGTTTCTTTGAATACGGGGGGGTCTACTCGAATATGAAGAACGAATAGGTATATAGACTACTCTACACACGAATTACGAATTTGGCCTACCTACATATATCTAGGATCACCTTTCGAAACAGATTTTATGATGTATGAAATATAGGTATCACGGGTTTTTTTTGGCTCCTTGTTTTGAGATCCGCGCTGGGCCGGATTCCCATTGGTGAATGTTTTTACTATGGAATAGTGGTGCGCTGTTCAAAGGTTATATTATAATCTAAGCGAGTCTTGTTCGTCGTAGTTATTCTTCGGGGGTTGACTGCATATCCGCATATGTGAGAAAACCGCCACTGATTATAATGCAGAGCTGTGTAAAACGATTAAATAATAATTATTTAATTATTGTATCTCTAACATCTTAATTGATTTACGTCAAAGACAGATTTGATTAGAGATCGCAATAATTAATATCACGATTCACTCACTGCTGAAAAAAATGACATAATGCAAAAAAAATACTGGATTTTAGTAGAAAAACTTCTTAAACTAGTTGAAAAGTATTTAGTTTATAAATCGTCAATTCGTGGTAGAATTTCAAGGCAATATTATGATTACAACTTGATGAGTTTGTTATTTACTTGGAACCAAACCGATTTCACCCTAAACTACTGTAAAAATTGTAATCTTAAAGTGTTGACCAGTCTGAAGATGAAAAAAATAGGATAAAACGTTCATCTCCTATTGGAGGTTGACTCTCATCAGAGCAATCTTTACTATTCAAGTTGGAGAATAGAACAAATGGCCCCACCTTACTCTCATCTCTGAACTATGTGTCCCGGAAAATACTGGTCCGAGGCAGTCAACCCTTAGATCAGCAACCGCATCAGCTATAGCAAACTAATGGAACCTAAACGTAAGCCCAATACTAAATTTGGAGATCGCGCTTTCGGAGTGTCTGGGCCGAGGGCTTGGAATAGACTCCCCCCGAAACTTAGATGCATAAAAAGCCCATCAAAATACCTATCTGAGAGTATCATAAAATTTTACTTTTGTTTACAAAATACGCTCATTACAGAACATATTATATATTATTCTTTCTTCTTACTTCTTCTGGCGCTAATCTTAATCTAATTGTAAATATGTATGTTATTCTTGGATAACTTCTGATATCTTAGAATAATTAAAAAAAAAAAAAAATCACTTTACAGAAGGTGGAAGAATTCCCCTACCAATCAATTCTTTGAATCAGAATATAAAACATTCAGAAATAAGGTTACAAAAGAAATTATCAAATGTAAGTCCACCTTTTTTAACAATAAATTCAAAAATTATTTCGGAGACGCAAAAAAAACTTGGGTAGAAATAAATAAAATATTAGGACGCACGTCAAAAAGTAGTAGTGACGAAATAATCACAAAGTATATGTTAAACACGCATAATGAAGAAACTGTAGCAAATAACTTTGTTGAATATTTCACGAACAGTGTTAGCTCTATGGTTCATAAATGTGTTATATAGCGTCGACCGCCAGACCGGCAGTAGTGCAACATAGTATGTACCTACCCAGAGCCACCTGCGAAGAAATAAGTATTATTGTTAGCAAAATAAACAATTCAAAGTCACCAGGGATTGACAACATTCGAATGGTTGACATCAAGACATATATTAATATTTTAGGGCCTGTTATAACCCATTTTATCAATGTAATTTTAAAGCAAGCAGTAATACCAGATGAACTTAAAAGTAGCATCATTAGACCAATTTACAAAGGTGGCAAACATTCAGATATACAAAATTATAGGCCAATCAGCATTTTGCCAGCCCTAGAAAAAATCCTTGAAAAATACATTTCCATAAAACTTAACAAATATTTAGAATCTTTCTCCTTGCTAGATCCCAACACGTATGGATTTTAAAAGAAAAAGAGTACGGAGCAACACTTGCTTCAGGAATTTTCAAATCACATAAATTACGAATTAAATTTAAAAAAAACATGTGTTGGTTTTGTTCATAGATAACTCAAAGGCGTTTGATACCATTGATACAAATAAACTATTAGAAACAATGGAGGCAATAGGAATTAGAGGTAAGCTACTAGTATTGTTAAAAAATTTACTAACTGATCGACAAATAGCAGTACAAATACGTAAAAAATTTAGCAAAAAAAAAATATATCTCAACAGGTGTTCCGCAGGGGTCAATTTTAGGGCCAACCCTTTACATATGTCTCAATTATGAGTAAACTGTTTTCATTCGTTAAACATTTTGTATACGCAGACGATACGGCGCTCATAATATCGCACGAAGACCTGATTACTGCAATGAACCTTATGCAGCTTGATTTTATTGCCCACTCTTGAAATGGTTTCATGACGCAGGTCTCATAATAAATGCCAAAAAAACTAAAATAATGCACATAAGATCTCCACATGCCAGATATAGTGTAATTCCTTCGTTATACACACATACATTTGACTGCTTACATAAAAATGTTGCACAGCCCTGTTCATGTGAAACCATTGATTATGTCAAAAATTATGTATATTTGGGTGTTACTATTGACTGCTTCATGAAATGGGATGTACACATTACTAATGTTTGTAAACGTCTGCGGTCTATTGTGGGCAGGATTTATAAAATAAAATATTTTGTGCCTTTAAGTACTTTAAAATTAATATACGTATCTCTGGCAGAATCAACTATCCGTTATGGACTTACTTCTTGGGGACATTCTTGTAAAACTAATATAAATTATATCCAAACATTGCAAAACTCCCTGACAAAATTATTAATCCCTAAAGTACACTAATGAACACAGAAGTGACACTAAATTAATATACAAGTCTTTAAATGTTTTACCTGTCAGAGGATTATTGTTTTATAATATTATAAGTCAACATGTTATGTTGTCCGATTCCTTGTACAGGGAAAGAGTTTACCATAAACATAATACAAGATTCACTCAAAATGAAGGATTGGTGGTTCCGAATGTACCAATAAATACGGTGAAAGGACCCTAAACTATATTGTACCCAAAATATTCAATAAACTACCAATGACAATCAAAAATAATAACGTTTTTAATGGTAAAGTCAAATATAAACTAAGGAAAAGGCTATTAGATAGGGATGATTTATATTGATGCCCTACCGAAGTCCTTGTATTCTTTATTGAAACTCACATTGAAGGAATTGGTAAATTCATTACAATTTTTGTAATACCTAACGTATATGAAACTTTTAATTTACTTGTGATTATATTTCATTTGTTCATACTAAATCCATCTGTACTTTTTTATTATATCATAACATACTAATTTTTTATTATATCATATCATACTAAATCCCTTTGTACTTTTTTATTATTTAAGGCTTCTAGTGCTACTTACATGTATATACTATTTCGGTAATTTAAATAATCTATTTAATTGATATTTAGCATCAAAATTTTAAAATTATATGTATACAATGTTTGAAAATGTACCAATGTTGTCATTATGTACCTGCTGACAAACTACATAAGTAGTTTAGCGGGTTTAAATGCAAATAAATAAAAATAAAAAATAAAATTAAGTCGCTTGCTTTACGTCAGCATTAATATGTCTTAGTCATAAGTCACTAGCTATAAGTCTTAGATGTAAGTCACTAGTTATAATTGTAAATCTTAATAATATGCCAGTAAAATAAGTCTCTAGCTATAAGTCATAAAGGTAAGTCAATAGTTATAATTGTAAATCTTAGTTGTAAGTCAGTAATATTAATTCCTTTAAATACTTATTTGTACAGCGCCCTTGAGGTGATTTTTTACAAAAACGGCGCTATATAAATTAGCCAAATATTATTATTAACTCAGCAGAGCTGAATGCTTACAAGTATGGGTACCGCCGCCCCGGGAAACATTTAGTGGATAACCAACACCCCTGCCATAGGTCACCCCAAGTGGTTCGCTACGTTTGGTGACTTAGCAGGAGTGCCCGGGTTTATGGGGTGAGATTTGTCTAGGTCTTGGTGGCGGACGCGTTTTCCTACCTACTGCGTGGCGGGACGGATAGGGAGAGACTGGTTGAGGGAGATCCTTTGACTTCCGGAATCTCTCGATCCTTGCACTGTGGTGGGAGTTATGGATTAGTATTTCCGTCACCTCTGGACAAACTGACCCCCAGATTCCTACCCATTCCTGATACCTTTCTCCTTCCCAGAACTTCTTCTCCTTCCTTTCCCTAAAAATACCCCCCACACAGCTTCCCCAAAGATGACATAGGCCCCGAGGGAAATTGTTTTCCTCAAGGCCTCCCAAGTATGCGGTAGAAGTGAAACCTTCAGAAAACTAAAGTAGAGAAGAGTGGCGAGGCTACGAAGCACCGCACAAAGAGGAAACCGATCATACTATCCCATTGTCTCTTTTTAGTGTCGCTATTTTGGTTTCATAGAGTTTCAAATCACAACGGTGCTAAAGAAGTTTTCACTGCAAAAAATGTTTCCATTCGGAAAGCACAAGTTAGAAGGTAAAGGTTGTATGAGTATTGATTTTTGCATGAAACGCTCTAAAAGTATCTACAAATACAAACATCACATACACTAGCACGATTACTTATATTGTTACGTGTTAAACCCAACCCAGTGACGTGGTTACTATAAAAACTGGGTTTATTATGATAATAATTAAATAAATTATACAATTATGATAATATTGAACGATGACAACACAATTCTGGTTATTATTAATTATTATTATTGGTCGAGGAGAGGGAAAGACCTTATAACCTATGATTAACAATTAAATCACGATCAATCTGGCGTAGTCTGGTATTTATCTAATGTCTTGTGGACGTTGAAGTATTGTGACAGCTGTGTTTTATTAATTTAGAGATTAGATAACCTTTTAATATTAGGAATTATGACCATGTACAATGTTTCGGCATGTTACGTTATGAAATACAGGGACAAGTACCTACATAATAAGTAATATAAAGAAATACTAGTACAGAACAGATTCACCCCTCATACAGGTCAACAACTCATATAGTATTATTGTAGAAAGCAATCACTTTGTGGTTTGACATATTTAATAAAATAAAATCCTTTTTTGTTTAAAACCACGATATTTATTAATTTTTTAACCGACCGGTTTCGCTTAACTTAAGCATCTTCAGGGTACAAATTAATACTGTATTAATTTGTACCCTGAAGATGCTTAAGTTAAGCGAAACCGGTCGGTTAAAAAATTAATAAATATCGTGGTTTTAAACAAAAAAGGATTTTATTTTATTAAACTCATATAGTTCTCATAGAATCGTTGTGTCTGTCTCTCTTACTATCATGGTTGGAAAGAAAAACCACGACGTTTTACATTAAAATCTAAAAGTTAACCGCAAAATAATTAAAATGTACCTATACCTTTATGTAAGTTTCCGACCGCAAGGGAAAAAAATTACGAAACTTTGGGAATTTTTTATTAATTATTTTTACACTAAATGAAAAAAAGTGAGTTGACGATAAAGTTTATGATACATTTTCCTAATAAAAGGTTTGCGTTTTTTTTTATTTTTTTCGTTTTAACTAATTTTAGTAAGAATAAACGTACGGTGAGCCACTTTTAAAACTTTCTTGTTTGCATTAAAAAAAATAATATTATAATTGTTTATTTCGAATTATGAAATTTAAAAGCGTATTTCATCACCTTTCAAAAACATTTAGTTTTCGGATACGATAAAAAATATTACATTTATTTGGATTTTATTGCAAAGCGGAAATATTTAGACCCTCTGACAAAATAGGACCGAGGACTGAGGGGATAACATAATTGTCTTGGCATGCGGTAAATGCCGGAACTAACAATCGAATTACTTGTTAAATTCTTAGATTTTTTGTACCCACACAATTGATCTACTAGCGAAGCCACCGGCTGCAAAGTTAATTATGTTGATCCGGACGTTCGTTTTGTTATGCATAGACAAATGTATTTAGATTTACATCTTTCTATTTAATTTTCCACACGAGCGCTACTTCATAATAAATCCTATTATAAACACCGACTTAATAAAGCATAAAATTTGTTCCAATGAAAAACTAGCTCTGAAGTTAGAACACTACTTGCATTTTTTTTCTATCCAAAATTTCTAGGTCAACGCAAGCAAGGTGTCTTCAAGACCCAGACCCATGTTCACTCTCTCCTTTCCTCAAAAAGATCCTCAACACAGCAAGCCCGAATACGACACAGGCCCTGAGAGAAATTGTTTTCTTCTAGCCTCGTGTGTGGAGTTATTGTAACACGTTCTCAGAATTATTTCTATCACGATCTATGAAGCTCTTAGAATTAAATGTCATAAAATAAGACAAGACGCTGTATTGATGGGTGGGTGTACAATGTATCACCCCAGACAGTATCACTCCTGTCCCGGTGTGACCGGTACACCAGGGGCCAATGATTTGGTAGGACTTTGAACACATTCTCTGAGGATGAGAAAGTGGCGGAGTTTAATCGATAGATATATAACGATATATCAACTAATATTGGAATTCAGGATGGCCAGGATAAAGGGAATTAATTGAGCATTATTTCCTCTTCTTTCTTATTGCATCTTCTTGGTTCTTCCTGGTTCCTTCTCCTTCCTTCCTGGTTCTTCTTGGTTCTTCTGGTCTCTTCTTGTATTTTCTTGCTTCTTCTTGACTCTCCTAGTCTCTTCCTACATCTTTTTGCTTCATCCTGCCCCTTCTTGGTTTTTCCAATGGATCCATATTTTCAATAATTGATCGTTTCAACAAGAAATATATAAGTGTGCAGTTTACACGCGGTGCAAGGGAAACCTTCAGAAAACTAAAGAAGACAAGAGTGGGGAAACTACAAAGCACCGCACAAAGAGCAGACCAATAGGCTACGAAGCACCGCATAAAGAGGAGACAGATTATTCTATCTCATTCTCTCGCAGGCTAAATCCTATAGATGTATGTGTTTGTCTCTTTTTAGCGTGACTTTTTCGTTTCAACGAGTTTCAAATCACTTAAACACAGCTCACAAATCACGCAAAGAACAAAACATTCACTTCAAAAAGAATTGGAAAGACTGTTGAAGTTCGAGTTCGAGTTCGAGTAGTACATTCGTTTCAGAGTCCTAAAACACGCATTAGTTCTGTTAACCACGAGTAGAACGCTAGTATAACCAACTTTACAAATAAATGCAATCATCATACCTATAATTATACTATTATTATTAAAATTGAAATCTCACGGTGACGTACAACATAAATATAACTTTACAAGGTAACTAGGTATATGTATTTTTTTGAACTTTCCCATCATAGGTACCTATGCGGCTTGAAGCTCTACGGTGTTCAAGTACCTACCTACCGCTTTATTTTTTTTTTATATGGCAACTCCCATCAACTTCATATTATAACGATGGCAACACCATTCTAAATGCATTTTAAATTGTCTTCTTAGAACTATTATATGTATTTTCACCGCGAGTGAAATAATTGAAGTCGATTATCTATTCGATTTCTCCGTCAGGTCGGAAATGCCCAATCGACACAACGACGATCGAGAATCAAGAATCAAATTAACAGAATAATAGGACCTAAAATAGAATATCAGAAGCGCCATAAACTCATCGTGGTTTAATTAGTAGGTTCCTGTATCCTGTTCCTACCTGCTATTATTGACGTTCAAGGTGCAAAACCAGACTTTTTTAATGATTTTCGAAAATAACATTTAATTACGAACAAGCCCACAATATAATGCAAATGTTATTGCCCGAATAGATTTTTTTACATTAGCGGGGCCTATATCACCTTTGGAGATGCTGTGTGGTGGGTCCTTATAAGGTAGGGAGATGATGTCGTTTCTCACCCGGCATGTCGCTTGAAGTCTCGAAAACCCCCCTGAACAGAAGGAGAAAGACTCCTCCGATTACCTCTCACCCCAGAAGAGAGGTGGAAGCTTGAGTGGCAATTGGCCAAAGTGAAAAATGCCCAACTCGTTCAAGACCCCACTGAGAGACAGCTTGGGTTCTCATTGCCTCGCAAATTCTGGTCCCCCATCAATAGGATAAGGTGCTCCCAAAGCCGTTGTGCTCACATTATGCATAGATGGGGCCTTAAAGAGTCGGCGATGTGCAGACCACCGAACATGTGGTCAACGAAAGCCCGCTCCATTCATTCCCCGGCGGGATTGATGAGGTCCACAGGGCAAGGCTTGAGGCCCTAGAGTGGCTCGCAGACCTGGAAGTCCCCCTCTAACCCCCCACCATACAAAAGAAGAATGAAAGAATGGAGGGAGAAGAAGTTCTGGGAAGGAAAAATGTATGAGGGGTGGGTAGGAATCTAGGCTTCAGTGGGTTCAGCTCATCCGCCACAAGATCTAGACGAACCTCACCGCTTTTGATTTCCCGGACACCTTTGCTAAGTCAACAAACGTAGCGAATCCCCTGGGGTGACCTGTGGCAGAGGTGTTGGTTATCCAATAAATGGTTTCCAGTGCGGCGGTACCCATAACGCCTCCCAAATTGAAAAAAAAAGTTAATTTTTATCACGCATTGAACAGAAGCCGCGTTTTTAAAACTGCGAAAATTACATGGCGCCAGTGCTCGAAGTTCAAGATTGTTTTTAGTACGACAGATTATCTGCAAAAAAAAGATAAGAAAATGTTAGTTCCGCAATTATTATCAATTATGACGACAATTCTTCCAATAAAGGATTGCAATTATAGTGGTAGAGATTGTAGGTCGGTAGTGACATCATTCCGTTTAAAACCGGATTGCGCAATGCGCAGTGGCCAAGTGGAGAAGTGGAGAAGAGAAGTGGAGAAAGGCCGTGAACCGCGAATGAAGCGAGAGAAACAAATTATAATATTGTTATCCTTCAAACTAACCGACTAGGAAAAAACATCCATCTTGATACGTTCCGCGAATCCAGATTTGATAAACAAAGGCCTTTGGCTCAAGGGTTGGCCACTGACCAGACATATACCGCTGATAGCTCTGTTCTAACCTCTCCTTCTTACTCATAAACGACGCGTGTTAACAGAAAGAGAGGTTAATATGGAGCTTGCAACGGTAGGAATCGACTACGCGATGGTGTAACCAGAGTACGTTTCGCGAATCCAGATTTGTATAACAAAGGCCTTTGTTTCAAGGGTTGGCCACTGACCAGACGATATTCCGCTGATAGCTCCGCTCTAACCTCTCCTTCTTTCTCATAAATGACGCGTGTTAACAGAAAGAGAGATTACAACGCAGCTTGAAGCGGTAGGAATAGACTACGCGATGGTGCAACCAGAGTACGTTTCGCGAATCCAGATTTGTATAAAAAAGCCTTTGGCTCAAGGGTTGGCCACTGGTTACCGGACGACATACCGCTGATAATTCCACTCTAACCTCTCCTTCTTTCTCATAAACGACGCGTGTTAACAGAAAGAGAGGTTACAACGGAGCTTACAGCGGTTAGAACAGACTACGCGATGGTGTAACCAGAAAAGGGTCAAAAAGACAATAGGATACACGTGAAAAATACCAAACGAAACTAAAAGGGAAAAAATTTTGCATTGTGATTATGGGTCGAAGGTGAAGCGGTTCTCATAAGTAATGCTATAAGTTAACTAGAAGAACTTAATTATAATATATTCAAATATAAGGATATTAGTTAAAAAGAAACCCGGGTATTATTCTATAGAACCGAATTGTCCACACGGCTTACCAACTGAGTCTAGAATAAAATTTATATTCAAAATTATAAAATTAAAAAATGTACAAATAATATAAAAACAAATATTATATTGAAAAATTGGCTCGCCGAAAGAAATAGTTTGTTTTAACATTTTGGTAGTAACACAAAAAAAAATGTCTAACTGCATAATAAGTTTTATTTTTTAAACTTAAAAGTAAAAGCACCCATTGACAAACTACTTAAAAGTAGTTTATTGGGACTTTACTTTTTTCTGTAATATTTTATTTTATTTGATTTCCTGTAATATTGTATAACTTTTCTTTCTAATAAAACAAATTAAAAAAAATTAAAAAATTAACCACCAATTAGAAACTTTCCTCTTGGCCACAATCGAAATCAATAACAATCACCTTCTACTAAGAAACCCCGAAACTTTCCATATTCCTTACCAACGAACGAACTTAACCTTCTCTGTCGGACATATTTTAGCGATGGCCCCCAGAACTTTATCAAATTTATTGAATCTCTTTTTATGACTTGGCTTCACTTTACTTACTCCTGTTTATTGTTGTTGTTCTACATACTAATTGTTTTATTTATACATATTGTTGGGTTCATACATGTTGTATTTTAAAGTTATTGTTATATTTACGCCCCTCTATTGTGTACATCAATAAAATAAAAAAAAGGTCAGGTAATGCTAAGATTCAATTGCTTCGCGCACTTCACGTTGAGTATAATATTATCGTTTGAATTTCAAAACCCTATCCTATCGCTTTGAAGTCGTTAAGATTACAAAACTGTATCGATAAATAATAGGTTAAGTGCTTTAGCTTGGAATCTTTTCAATAAACATTGCAAGCACTATTTTCAACGTGGACAAAACGATACCAATCCTCTTTCTTATCTATGTGTTACAAGTAAATAAGCCAATACGTGACACCACATTGAAAATTTTCCGAGATCGCGAATTTGAATCCATTTAGTTTCGTGTTATTCATGTTTTGGATTTGCAATGGCCGCGGAAACCTGGCGGCATGGCACAACTTTCTCTTGTCAATTCCTTCGGTAACGTGGCAAATCTGTGGTCGTCCTAACGCTGCGAATACGGCCAACTTTCTTGAAGCCTTTGGTTTGTTGGCAAATCCATCGCAAGAACCGAAATTTCTTCCAAGCAAGAACTTTAGGAATTGATAACAAGTATCGTAGAACTAGTAAGGAACACCAGGTAGAAAAGTAACAAATGGTGATTATAAACTTTTCAGTTTCAGATAATTTGTTTATTTATGCATTCTAAAATCATTTGCTGGCATAAAAGGAGAAGACGGCAAATAAAAGCAAACGAAGTAATTTAATACCTAAGTATGTCCAAAAATAACAGGGCAAAATCACATCAAAAGACGGACACATTTCGTAAAGAAACAAGGGGTCTCCTAGCTGATTTAAAAACAGCTGAACCTATCGATGAACGTGAAAAACATGTCAGAAGGGAGATTGAAGGCCAAGACTTGATCGTACGTTTTTTAAAGGCTACCTAAGTTATTTTTATTATATAACCCACAAATAACGGCTGTTGTTCGCGCAGTATCGGTGTTTTTGTATGCTAATTAGTACAGGTTTCAAGGTTACTTGCACGACACACGTAAAACCAAGACAAGATGATGCTGTCTACTATTTACGTTTGTATTGTGCCAAAAATAAAGGCTAGTAAACGAACAGAAAACCAAGGATGATATCATCAAACCGCTCTCTTAAAGCTTGTAAAATGAGTTTCTAAACAATAAAAATGTTCACCTGTAAAGATAGGACGTTAAAATAAAGTTATTTACGTCTTATCTTATACGGATTTCATGCCTTACCTTTATCTTTAATTGTTCTTTGCTATCAGGGAGCAAATTTACTAACGACCGACAAACTAATCTTTAGACACATCTGTCCGCATTGGTAGACTTACAAGCACTTTGATTTTTCAAATGATAATGAAAATATAACACACTTTTAAGCGATAAAACTAAAGTTATATACTATTCCAATCACCTGCTACGTAGTTACAAATGAAAACACCGTCAGCATTGTGATGCAATCCATGAAGGTCAGTTACTTTTACCACGTTGACTGAAATCCAATGACAAATTAACAATGCTAGTTTATTACTAGAATAGCGATTACCTATTATCGATCGTGAAAAAGTGACAATCGAGCCGCCAGGCTGACTGCAGCGTTGCATGGCGGCAATGGAAAAGTTCACATGAAAATTTTATGCAACGATTATGCGCATGCTGTTAGCAACAGAGCTGCACTATTCAAACACTCGTGAGAAATTCGTTTTATTGCCAGACTGCAATAAAATTCTAGTCGCGTAGATTATGCCTCGTTACAGATAAAGACAAATGTTTACACAGTCCCAACGATTTTTCTCGGTATTACAGTAGTTTTTTACAATATTATACCTCCATACAGTACCTGCCCAAAAGGCCACATGTAGGTGTTTAATTATTCATGTTTTTATTGTATCCATGTAGGCCGTAGGTAGTGTCCACAAGTCGCAGAATAAACAAATCGTTCAATGTAATGCCAAGGGGCATTGGAGTTCAGCCTAGAGTCAGTGAACGGGGAAAATTTCAATCAATTACCAAGGATTCCTAACGGTTATTATAGGAAGTGCATATTGCTGGAAAAATACATCCCACGCATAAAGTTTACTCAAGGTTCCATAGTAAGCGTTCAAAAAGAAGAAGGTGGTATGTAAGGGAGATGTGTAAATACGAATGTTAGAAGGAGCGCACTAATATTTAAAAAAAACGATAATAATTAAGTAAAAATTATCAAAATCATTATTATTACAGAGTATAAAATGAAATACTTTTAAACTACGCAACGGATTTTCATGCGGTTTTCACCAATAGATATAGTGATTCAAGGGGAAGGTTTATACGTATAATACATGCTTATTATAGTAGAGAAAAGCCGAGAAACTTGCAGCGGGCAGCGGACAGCTGGCAAGGGGGTAGTGTGGATTTTATAAAGGTTGGGTAATGGCTTTGTGTTTCGTTAGCTACAGCAACGTGTGTCCGGGTCTGCTAGTATTTAATAAAACACGACTCGTTTAAAATAGAGAAAAAATCTCTCGGCAAATGTCTTCAGTAGCACAAAGAAATACTGCGATTTTTTTCACACCCATAACATGTTAAATAAGAGAACAAAATGTGTTTTCATTAATTTTCGGTGCTTACTTTTGCTATTTCATATTAAACCTACCGTTTCGGCTCAGCAAATGTATGTATACATATTATCTTAAAAAATAACTTATAATTTTTTAAGAACTTAAAATTATAAAGTGTTTACGGAAAATGATTTTATTAATCGGGGAAAATATATTATTACATCAATTATTAGTATAAGCATTATCTTATAAATTATTACTGTGATTTTAAGTCTTGTGGAGTAAATATCATAAATTGTACATGAAGTTTATTTATACGGAATATCGCGCATCATATCTACAATTTAAACTTTCAACACTATCTCAACAATTTCCATACATAATACGCTTGTATGAGCAAAAACCAAATCCGTCAAGGCCAAAGAATGAAGTCTCATGTAAGCTCCGAATAAATTCATCGCATTTGTACAATAAACCAATTCTTGGACTGTGACAGATCTTTCTACGAAAATCCCAATTTTATCAAATTAATGTAAATCAAGCGATGGCGACGGACTCGAGCCAGGTGATACGAAGTCAGTCAGGTGGACACGTCACGTACGGGGAATTCATTAAACGGGGAAATCTTCAATAATAAAAATAAAAACAATGTTGTTATATGTGTAAATGTCATATTAAAAAATAAAATTAAAACTGCAAGTTCGCTGAAATGCGAACGTGAGACCCAAAACTTAACACATTTCCTGATTGGAAAAACTTCACGGAAGTGTGTGTGTGTGTGTACATTAAATTCATAATAATGATAAATTTTTTGAGCATCCCAGGTCACAATTATTAGTTTAGTGGGCAAAGGTCGATATAGATAAGATAGTCAATTTGCAAATAAAACAATGCAAGTTCAATCTGAATGTTTACAGATAGTGTAGGAACAAAGAAGGCACGTGTAGCCTGTGGTAACGGTGTATAATAACAGTATATACTTGTTTATAAATTACTAGCTGTTACCCGGCATGCGTTGCTATGCCATTCAAAGAAATAAATTGATTCTCCCTGCATGTCTTTTCCCGTACATCCCCGTTCCCTTCCACCTTCCCCATTTTCCCTTTCCCTCGTGTCTTCCCTCCCCGCAAACCCCACCTCCCCCCTGCCTTTCCTCCCTGCCGCTAAAATATATGAAATACACACATTTTCATTTATACAAATTTCATAAGGCCAGAGCTTACCATTATATACAGACTATGTTACTCACTGATAATGTAGCTTTCTATTGATGAAAGAATTTTTCAAATCGGTTCAGTAGTTTCGGAGCCTATTCAATGCAAACAAATAATCAAATCTTTCCTCTTTATATAAATAAATAAATATAGTATTAGCAGATTTATTAGATATCAGCGAGTACCTGGCATGCGTTGCAAGGACATTCAAATAAAGAAATTATTTCTCCCATCCTTTCCACTTCTTTCTCCCCCTCGCGCGCTACCCCCACTCGTTCGTTCCCCACCCTCTCCCACTAAACTATATGAAATGCTAGCGCGCCCCTTATTGCAAAAAATATACAAATTTCATAACGCCAGAGCTCACCTTTATATACAGAAACCTTCGCGGGCGTGCGCCCAACAAATAAATAAAATATTATTGTAGAAAGCAATCACTTTGTGGTTTGACATATTTAAAAAAATAAAATACTTTTTTTGTTTAAAACCACGAGATTTATTAATTTAGGAACCGACCGATATAGTATTAATTTGTACCCCGAAGATGCTTAAGTAAAGCGAAACCGGTCGGTTCATAAATTAATAAATCTCGTGGTTTTAAACAAAAAAAGTATTTTATTTTAATAAATAAATAAAATTTCATAGCAATCGGAGGATGAATGGTATAGGAAATAATTTCTTATCGCCAGAGCTCATCATTATATATAGAAATTTTCGCGGGCGTGCGCACAATAAATCACCAAAGTTTCACCGCAATCGGATGAATGGTTTAGGAACGCATTCGGGACAAACAAATAAACATTCATTTTCGAAGTGAAAACATCTTCAGCACCGTTGATTTGAAGGTCGAAACGAAAATAGCGACACTAAACACACACTTCACAGGATTTAGCCTGCGAGAGAATGAGATAGTACAATCAGTCTCCTCTTTGTGCGGTTCTTCTTAGCCTCCCCACTCTTGTCTACTTTAGTTTTTTGAAGGTTTCACTTCTACCGCGTGTGATTTGCACCCTCTGATTTTTATATATAAGGATTATTGGATGGATTGACGTAAAAAAATCCACAATAATAATTTGAATAATCGCTTGGGATCGAGCCAATTTCCACTTGGGATTCTCGAGAAGCTGTCGAATTCCTCGTGGAGGAATGTGGGAACTCGGCGCACAAATAATAATATTAACCAATGTGAGGAAGCCTATTTGGGAAGCAGTGCCAATGGCTTCATTTGATTAAATGGCGTCCGGTCTCCCGGACATACTGGGAATGAGAATCCGTCGAACTGGCGCGCAAGGAACTCTTGGAAATGCTCGTGCCAAAACACCACAATTAGGAAGAAAGGCCATTCTCTAAGACAAATAATACAGCAATAGCATTGTCCAAAGAAACGAAGCTAGCCATCCACAATGGAGTATTGGTACCAAAGATATTTAAATTAAGAGATTTTACTTTACTGGACTGCGCTTCCTGGTGTCGCCGATATTGCTAACAAATACTTCTGTATACCTTTAAAAAATCAACTAAATAAACGAATTCTTTCCGTATTCAAACTATGTATATTGTTAAGCAATACTGCTGCACACCTTCAAAAATTCAACTATTTTCCGTATTCAAACTATTCCCATTAGGAAGTAATCCGCCGACAGTCAGACGGACACCATAGCGTACGTGTGGTAACACCATGTATGATCATGGGAGAAACATGGAGATCCGCAAAGAATGCAAGGCTGATGTAAGCGTAATGAGTAAGATTAAGAAAGGGACGCTCAGATGATTTGGGCATGTAGAGCGAATGAACAAGGAAAGGAGTGTAATGAGAATATTATATGACGCAAATGAGAATGGCAAAAGACGCCGGGGACGACCGAGAAAGAAATGACGTGACCAAATGAATCAGCTACTTGCGTCGGGCCATGTCAAGAGTCAGATTAATAGAAAAGCATGTATGAATATGAACGAGGTAAGGAGTGTGCCAAGACCGAGTTGTTGCGGTCCGTCCTCTCTGCGTACCCCTGCGGAAAGGCGTGATGGTTAGTTAGTTAGAAACGTTTACCTATATTTAATATTTGCGTGGAAGGTTTATTTTCATCATCAACAATCAATAGTGACCGTGTATTTGTACTTAGCACTTTTCCAATTTACAAAGCTGTGCTAATATTATTAAAAAATAAAATATAACGTATAGGTTGTGCAATTAGAATTGAAGCGAACAACCCATATTTAGATTTAGAATGGTGATCGGACAATTCAGAATTATGCAACTTCAACACTTCCTCTGAAAAGTCATTAAGAAAGAATAACCAGAAAAAACCGGAAATATGTCATTTTTAAATCAAATTTTAGGCGTATTGGCTCTTTTCCACAAAAATTATAAATTGATTTCGAAAGATTGTTCTTTTATCTAGTAAAGGTATGTTCTAAATTTTAAGAAAATATGTTTATTTTTAGTACAATAAGGTTTTACCGTAGGTCGTTGGCAGATTTGTTAAAATTTCATACAAAATCTTGTATTACACAACACACATTTCAAATCATATAATCAAGAAGTAAAATAACTCAATAAATTATCTGGGAAAGCTTTGTTTCAGATTTTTAATTTAAGTTTAAATAAAATCATTTAAAAAAAGATCCCCATATGTGTTTACGAAGAAAATACTTCAGTTTTTATTTACGGTCTTACAAACTAATATATTTAAGATTTTTTTACATTCTATTTTGCTAAGACATTATTGAAAAATTATAAATACTTATGGTCAAAAAATAATTACAAAAAAATACATAATTTTAATAGTTCTATCATCACTAGTTTGAGCAAATTTTGAATGAAATAAAATCGTTATTGAGTTATTATGTTAAAATGCTGGTATGGAGAATAATTAATCTTTCTCATCGGAACCGCCCTGTACAGTGCAAGGATATGATCGCAAGATCATCGTTCGACAAAATTTAAATTCTCTACAGCTGGTTAATGGCTCTTAACTCTCGCTGCGATTCTTACAAAACGGCGCGTTTAATAAATTTTACGCACCAGATTTACATGTCCGGGTTAAATTTTCCCCACAGGAAAAACTAAACCCTTTCACACACTTCCCCAAATGATCATCTAATCAAACCACGCTATGCAATTGCACTATACATATAAGTATTATAAATACAAAACAATACAAGAACAACATGTCAACCTACCAGAGACCAAATGGGAAAATAATTCACCGATCCCAGATATTTTCATATCAGAGGGTTCGGCTCTGTGGAATTCCTAATTCGACCTATAAATCCTACTGATCACTCAATATAAATATTTAAAAAGTCTTTTGTAATCCTAAAATATTATTATTATTAATTATTATTATTATTTCCTTGGGACACACCTACGCTCACAACAAGTACGCATGCCGACTGCCGACTGCCGACTACGATAAGCCTTATCGCTAGGCTACCATAGTGCTTGGACAATTTATATTATTATTATTTGTATATATTGTAAATTTACGTGATTACAATATATACCCTGATGATTACTACGTTTGACTGATCACACTACCACACAGAACACAGGGTGACATCATTCTAATAATCCTACACAATAATACCGTTGAAGAAAACATATTATTATTATAATTATTTCCAAAAATTCGAAACTATGTTCAGTGGCGGTTAGCGAGTTTTCAGTGAGCTAGAGTGCTAAGATTGAAAAATACGACATTATCTACTGATGTTATTCTAGCTGAAAATGATTTTTTTCTATTTTTAATTTCAACTTTTTGTATCAAGCTTTATTGAATTGTGGTTGCGGCGCATCCCTTGACTGAAAGAATCCTGAAGATCTTCATACAAAAAGTAAAAAAATAGAAAAAAAATAAAAATTCATTTTCAGCTACAACGACGTCAATAACGTTATAATTTTCAATCTTAGCGCTCAGCTCACTGAAAACTCACGGACCGCCACTGCTATGTATGTATGTATGTATGTGTAGAATAGTATCTAATAATTATCATCGTGACGTAGTGTAATGATGATACTATCCAGAATATATCGGAATGTTGTAATTAATATTATGAAATAATCCAACAAATAAACAAAATTATCGCTCATAAATAGCGGTCAAAAATAATGAATTAGTAAAAAAAAAATACAATATTTATTCAGGTGGTTATTAAATCCGTTGAATTAGTGTCAAAGTCAGGGAGCAAATATGCTTTTACAGAGAACAATAATTATATTATCAATAGATGAAGAAGAGTGACGAGAGCAGTGGCTGCTCGTGACTTTTGGGTGTAGAGTGCTAATGCTAATATTTAAAAAAAAGGCATCACTGATGTTTTCGTAAGCGAATTTTTTTTTGTTTTTTTTTTTTTAAACGGTTTTTTTTTGGATGAAGATTTGCAATCGGCTAAACTGAAATTTCCTGAAATTTTTCATAGAAAACTGAATAAAAAATTAAAAAATTTGGTTACGACAAGATCGATAATGCATTTTTTTAAATATTAGCACAACCAAAAGTCACGAGCCGCCACTGGTTGAGAGCTCCACCAGCTTCAGAGCAGATAATGGATAGTGCAAAGATTTCCGAAAGGTTGGCCAAAGCCGGAGGAAACGAAACACGGCTTGACACACCAAAGAACAAATGGATATTTTTATTTTTGAATTTCAAGCCCGGCTTAGCTTTATATGTTACTTTTTTTATTTATTACAAAGAATATCAAAAAATAAGCACAACAAAATCAAAAAACATAAAACTTTCAAAATTTTAAGTAACCCCCGACACAAAAAAGAGCTGATGACTTTCATGAATTGTAGCTAAGAACCATCACGATCTCGTCAGCTTTCAAACAAAAAAAACTAATAATAATCGGTCCATTCGTTTAGGAGCTACGATGCCACAGACAGACACACAGACGGCGGTCAAACTTAAAACACCCGTCCGTTTTGCGTCGGGGGTTAAAAATCAAAACAAATCAAAAACAAAATTAAACATTAATATATTGAACGTGAACATTTTTTTTTTCATCAAAGATATACTATTTCTAACAGCTTAATTAGAATTATTGAACCAATAAAAAATATACCATTGTTATTTTTAAATTTAATTATTTTGCTTTTACTTAACTCTTTGATAATGAATGACTAATGACCGATATTTATGTGTCACTTTTATTAAATTGTGAAATTATTAACCCAGATACAGGCGAACCCCAGTGGAGTTAAAAATTACATTCTAAAAAGTGTATTTAAATTGTGAAGAAGCAATAAATAAATAAATTAATTTAATTTCTTTACTTAGAGAATTCAATTTTACAAACTCGACCCTTTGGAAAAACAATGTTCCATCTGTCGCAGTAACGTCATGCGATAATGAACTCTAAAGTAGCTTACTATATATCCCATTATCGCATGACGTTATCGCGACAGATGGATCGTTGTTAATTTCAAATAGTTGAGCTAAAAAAATACCAATAAAAAAAAACAAGAGTGCTATTCACTTGCGGTAGAAGTAAAACCTACAGAAAGCCAAAGTAGACAAGAGTGGGAAGGCTACAAAGCACCACACAAATAGGAGACTGATAGGCTACGAAGCACCACACAAAGAGGAGACCGATTATATACTATCTCATTCCCTCTAAGGCTAAATCCTATAGATTTATGTGTTTATCTCTTTTTAGTGTCGCTATTTTTCGTTTCATCGAGTTTCAAATCACTAAAGTGCTAAAGAAATTTTCACTTCAAAAAAAGTACTACCTAAATTATTCAAGTTGAAAAAGATTAAATGTTGATATCTGCATCGATGTGTCTTCAGGAAAAAAAAAATAATAATATTTTGTTAATGCCAAATGTCATAATAAATTAACAATATTGTGTAATACACTTTGCAAAGATAAATGTCCAATAGAAAAAAATCTCTCAAACTAGTTTGCTAAGGCTTTGACATACGTATAATATACCGATTATTACGTAATGCTGCTGTCAAAAGAATATAAAACCATTAGATATTAAAGATATTTAAAAAAAAACGATTCTATTATAAAAGCTTATTTTAAAATAATGGTGTGATGTTCCTTACCAATTTGCGTTGAAAATTAAACTCAGCAATTGTGATGGCTAAATAAAAATAAAATCACTTTAAATAGCTTAGGTCAGCGGTCAGGTAAAACTCGATCATTGTCACTATACCCATATTATAAAATAATTCACTTTTGTAATTTCTCAATTCGACACACTTTCACAAAGTATAAAATATTTTTATCGATTTGCCAGAAGACACTGTTCTCGATTCACAAGCGGTGCGGGAAATGCACGACACGTCCAATTGAAGCGAGGGCGACTGAACGACTGAGGGAGTGAGGACTGAGGAGCAGAGAGGTGCGGAGGGAACGACTGCCGACTACCAACCGAGACAACGTGAACGGAATAAACGGAATGAACGGATTGAACGAACTCCGAGCACGGGTCGGAAAATGCGCGGATTCTAACTAAGCTCGGGCCGTTCGCGCTGGGCGATTCTCAAGCCGCGCAGCTCAATGGAAAATCGGGTGGGAAATTGAGGAAGATGGGCGGACAAGGGCGGCCCCAACACTCCATGATTCATTATTTAGTGTTAAAGATTTTTCGAGGTAAAATAAACACATGTAACGCTTGAATGTTACAAATAAAGAACACGATATGTAATTATGAACAAAGTAACGACTTTATTTCAATAAATCACCTGTATAAAAGAAGGTGTTGATACGTAAACATCAAACGCTGTCAAGTACTAATTATTTTTTGAAGTGAAAACTACTTTAGCACCGCTGTGGTTTGAAACTCGATGAAACTAAAAAGCGACACTATAAAGAGACAAACACATCTGTAGTATTTAGCCTGCGAGAGAATAAGATAGAATTATCGATCTCCTCTTTGTGCGGTGCGTCGTAGCCTCCCCACTCATGTTTACTTTAGTTTTCTGATGTTTTCACTTCTACCGCGTGTGAACTCCACACTCTGAATTTTTCTTTGTTTGTTTGAGATTTTCACGGCCAAAAGTACGATCGTGATTTATCTTTGGGATATTATGCCGTGTTGCGCTACCTCCCTCTTTAGCCAACGTTTCGGACAACATTAAGTTAATACCATCATAGTGGCAGATGTGTAACGCCCTGATGATGGACACTGTATTGCTGTTCGAAACGTTGGCTAAAGAAGGAGGTGGCCCAACACGGCATTATATCTCAAAAATAAACGATAATTACTGAAAGGTAAAAATGCATTTAAAAAACGACTTTCGCAACATCTGTATAAATGTTAAATTTGTATTTTTAGTGGTCGCTAACGATGGAAAGGTTTAGAATTGAGTTTTTAGGTTTGAAAATTACCTATAACGTCATTGACAGAGATATCAAATATGTTTTTTTTACATTAGCTTCACACGGGAGGCCCTGAGGAAAATATTTCCCCTCAGGGCATATGTCATCTTTGGGGATGCCGTGTGGAGGGCCTTTTTAGGGAAAGGTAGGAGAAGAAGTTCTGGGAAGGAAAAGGTATGAGGGTGGGTAGAAATCTGCGGGTCAGTGTGTCCAGGAGTGACGGACGTATGTATCTATCCCTCCCACTGCGGTGCAAGGCAATGTTCCGAGAGAGCTGTTGAGAGGTCAAAAGATCTCCCTCAACCGGTCTCTTCTGATACGACCTGCCACACAGTTGGTAGGCAGACGAATCCGCCGGCAAGATCCGGACAAACCTAACCCCATGAACTAATAATAAATGGTTCCCGGGGTGGCGGTTCTCCTACCCGTCTCTAAATTGAATATCTTACAAATAAAAGTTATTATTAAAAATGGGACTTTTTAATACCCTTTACTTTCTTTGGGGACTATGGAGTGAGATATTATTTGGAGACCGAAATATTTAGATTTGAAGAGAAAAACAATGCGAAAATGTGCAAAATTTTTCTGAAAACTCAAATAGCAAACTGACTCGTTTTAACGAGAATCAAAGAAAAAGCTCGCACACTAATATTTTGAATGGCACCATCCATGAACAATTCTTCGTCGGAAAATGTAAAAATTGGCTCTGATTTAATACTAAGAACTTCGCGTGATTCACTTATTTTCGGCTCGGCACGTTTTGTATCGTTCCTCCAACACAGATCTTTATTTCTTTTTCTATAAATTGTTCATTGACACGACTGGGTGCTGTGTAAGTTTTTTAACCCCTTGGGTTAATTTCTTTGCTTTTCGGAACAACTCTTATAGATCTGACAGAAATCGTTGCGACTCCATTACTATCGTAGTGCGATATATGATCTAAACGTTGTTAGAAATAGAAAACCCCGCTATATATTAAAATATAAAAGTTCTCCACAAAATAATTAAAAGTACAACTTTATGAACCCAAACTTTCCGACCGTAATTAAGGAATTATTTATTCATTCACCTTTTATATGAAACGAAAAGAGTGAGGTGACATTAACATTAACATTTATATGAAACGAAAAGAGTGAGGTGACATTAACATTAACATTTATATGAAACGAAAAGAGTGAGGTGACATTAACATTAACATTTATATGAAACGAAAAGAGTGAGGTGACATTAACATTAACATTTATATGAAACGAAAAGAGTGAGGTGACATTAACATTAACATTTGTCTAATAAAATAGTGAGGTGACATTAACATTTGTCTAATAAAATAGTGAGGTGACATTAACATTTGTCTAATAAAATAGTGAGGTGACATTAACATTTGTCTAATAAAATAGTGAGGTGACATTAACATTTGTCTAATAAAATATGCATTTACGTGTTTTTATTTTGTTTCGTTATCAGTAATTTTAGTTAGAAAAAAGGTAAAGTGAGCGATTTTTTAAACTTTTTTAGTTTGTAATCAAAATTTGTGTTTGTAAACTAAAAAAATGTTTATTTCGAATTATAAAATTATCATCTTTTAAAACAGTTTTTAGTTTTCGGATACGTTCAGAATTTTTTTTTTTTACATTAACTCCACACAGGAGGCCCTGAGGAAAATAATTTCCCTCAAGGCCTATGTCATCTGGGATGCTGTGTGGAGGGTCTTTTTGAGGAGAGGAAGGAATGAACATTTGTCTTGAAGAGATGTTGTAGGAAGGAGGAAACACAGAGGCCGGCAAAACATTTCACAGCCGAGCTGTTGAACACAAGTCGAAGAAAAGACCTGTTCTCATGTGACAAATGTCAACTGTGTACAAATGTTGGGCACGCGTTTGGCGTGTTTCCCGACTATGCACCGGTGCCGAAGGGATCAATGATGCTAGTTCTTCGGAGCATCTTCCATTGTAGTAGAACAAGGATAGCATTCCCACCCGACGCCTGTGCTCTAAAGATTGCAATCCGTCTGTTAAGATGGGGGAATCTATCAAACGGACCGCCCGTTTCTGCACAGAGTCGAGAGTATTTTTCAGGTATTTTGGAGCTCCAGACCAGAGGTGGCTGCCAAATTCAACCGTGGGGTGCACTTGTGATTTGTACAGGGTTAGCAGTTATGTACTATTAAAGTATCTGCGGGCCCTGTACAGTACGCCCAGTTTTTGGGAGGCTAACTTTACTCTGGCTTCGATGGAGCCCCCATACATGAGCTGGTCACTTAGGGTTACACCAAGCATATCAATGGAGGGCCTGTTCGGAAGATTACTTCCGTTGAAAGAGACTAGATTTTCATTTCGATCTCTTTTAGACGTAATCAGGCAACATTGGGTCTTTGAAACATTAAATTCAAAGAGATTATTTTTAAATAAATTATTTTTAAAAATAATTTATTAAATTATTTAAATAAATTATTTTTAACCTAAGAGAATATATTCAATTTATTTGGATTTTATTGCCAAGCGGAAATATTTTGAGCCTGTGACAAAATATGGCCGAGTCCTGAGGGGTTAAGTACAGTCTGTCAACAAAAAGTATGGAATGGAGGGCGCTAGGATTGTTTAAATGGCTGAATGAAACCAAGATGGCTTAATGCATAAATAATCTATAAAATATCCAATAATAACAAAAAATATCTTTAAAACGCACCATGGTTCAAGTTATTAAGTTTTATTTCATTAATTTGTGTTATTTCCCAATTAATTCATTTAAAATAATATATAGTATACATGCGTCACGTTCCACACTGGAAGATACTCTCAATATCGCCCTGGTGTAAGACCACCATTCAGAATTGAAACGTTGCTTGAAATGGCTTTTAGCCATGTTTGGTGACCAGATCTGAATAGCCAGGTACATCCCCACCTTTCTCTTCCCCATCTCCGTCCCTTCCCCACTACCTTCAGCCTCACAACATACCCATCGGGGATGCCATAGTCTCACTGGCTCCAGACGAGAGCAGTTGGGATTAATTGCCAAATTAGCGGTTTTTTTTTAAAAAGAGATGATTCTATTAATTATTCGAACTTGTTGTTATTTTTTAACTTAGCGAGGTTATTGCATGGATTTTTTTTGCATTTTTGAAATGTACGTATAAAATTTAGAAATGAAAATAATGAAATTAAAAGAAAAACTATTTTGAACAAGCGCACACTTTTAGCTTTTTTTTACATGAGCTCTACCCAGGAGGAAAAGGAAATATTTTCTCTCAGGGCCTATGTCATCTTTGGGGATGCTACGTGGAGGGTCTTTTAAAGAAATGGATGGAGAGGAAGTTCTGGGAAGGATAAGGTATGAAGAGTGGGTAGGAATCTGGGTATCAGTGGGTCCAGCAGTGACGGACGTATAAACCCATCCCTCCCACTGCGGTGTATGGCGATTTTATTTATTTATAACTTCTCACCATACATATGTTGTTATTTTTTATTTGTACATACAAAAAAAATTAACCTCACTAGGACTAGCAGCCTGTATTGAGGTTAACATTTAAAAATTTGAGTGATTTTACACACACAAAATACTAAAATACACTACATTTAAAACACTAAAATTTTATAATAAAGTAAGAAATAAAAATATCATATTAGTGACCAGATGGGTAATTTAAGTATGATTTGTAACAATTATAGACCATAAATAAATCATTAATGACTATACCCACCAAGAAACAAAGCTAGTTCAAAACATCTAGGGTGACACTCCAATTTTGGCAAATGGAACTCAAATAAAATCTATTTACTAAAAAAAAAACTTATTATTTAAAAAACAAATATTATTAAAAAAACAAATCTTGTTTTTGAAAAAGCAATGTTCCAAGAGTTCATTTTGAGAGGTCACAAGGTCTCCCTCAATCAGTCTCTCCCGATCTGGCCTGCCACGCAGCTGGTGACAAGACCAAGACAAAACCAAGACCCGGAACAAACCTCACCCGGGCATGAACCCGAACACCCCTGCAAAGTTACCAAACGAGCTAACGTTCTGGGTGACTTTTGGCAGAGGTGTTGGTTATCTAATAAATGATTCCCGGGCGGTGGTACCCATACCCGCCTCCCAAATTGTAAAGCCTTAAAAAAACGTTAAGAAAAATGGAGTTAAGTCATTTTCCCAAATCAGATTCGGAATTAAAACATAATCTGACATTTTCAGTCTGTCATTTCAATAAATTTCTAGATTTTGTTGATAAACCGTAAACTGTACGTCTTTTCTTTGAAGTTATCTAAGAATTAAACGCTATCATTAATATTGGATTTTGTATTATTCTACTAAAGAGAGTTTATAGGATGTTGAACTCTCCGCCCAAACGCCCGGAATAATTCATCAAATATTCAACAGACAGGTTTCCGTTTTCGTAACTGAATTGCCCACGCCCCACAAAATGCCTTTGTTTGATTATAATGTATTAATAAACGTTTATAGATCCAATTTCGGTTTCAATTATAAACCCTCTCTGGCACTAAGGGCGCTACACGGACAACTCAGAATCATGCAACTTCAACATCTAATTTGAAAGGTCGTTAAAAAATTATGAAAAAATTGGTTACCTTAGGTTATGTTTGGGGTGTTAAAATTGCATGATTCTGAGTTGTCATGGAACCCTTAGAAATATATCAATACCATATCCCTCATTCAGGTTTTTTTAACAAAAAAAACGGATATTTTCTTTTCCAATTAGGAAATTATACATTGCAGCACACTTCTTGAGATAAATGAAGAAGAAAAAAATATCACATCCCGTGATTTTCATCGGTAACCACTGGTCATCAAAACATCAAAAATGTTGTCAGTCGAAGACAAACGTTTAAAGGTTAACTTAAAAGAAGAAGAAGATAATTAATATTAATATTCATTGAAGAAGAAGTTAACACTAATAACCTAAACGAAAATATGAAAGAAAAAGATAACGGTCGCAACTGGGACCTCTCGACTTACCGGGACAAACGCCTCTACCAATTCGGCTACTGCCACCTCTTATCAAACCGTCATTTTCTTTCAATCTCATATTTAAAATTTTAGAATTAACAATATTATCTTCGACTACTTTTTTCCATATCACAGGCAACTAACCTTTTCATTGGAAAATATCGTTCTAAGAACTGGTTTGTAACATAGTCTCGGATATCCGATTTTATTTTATTTGGAACACACATTGAACTTTTACATATTTTCGTTTAGATTTTTAGTATTATCTTATTCTTCAATGATATATTACATTGATGGTAATAACCTTCAAAGGTTATAAAAAGAGAGTTGTTCTAATAAAAATTACAATAATTCAATCACCGATGGGCGCAAACAAAAAACCGACTTAATATTTTAAAGCATAACTCGCAAAAAGCGTTAAACACTAAGCTAAAAAGTGGCTAAGTTTTGCCGCATACCAAGGCCGTGTCTCCCACTACCCCAACCCCAACTACCGCCCCCGGCTCGTGGCAGTGTGTGGGGGGGGGGGTGAAGGCCGCGACCTACGCAACTGAACACTCCTTCCTTAACCCCCCTCACGCCCTCTGAATACTGAGGGCGTATTATGCAACCCCACGAATGTCCCACACTTTGGTGGGCGGATGTGTCTTAGACTAAAAGATGCTGAAAGATACTGAAGGGACCTTCAAAGATGTTATCGATTTCAATGTTGCGTCCTAACCACGAAACGAGAGATGAAAGAATAATAAAGAAAAAAATTTACAATACTAATTTATTTCATATGCGTATCAAGGCAGTTGGTTCCACTGAACATAAAAACCGATACGAGTATATTACGTTATGACTGATTTGACTCTCTAGAATTAATAATAATAATTGGATAATTTGTAGAGCGCCGTTTTTATGAAAAATCACCTCAAGGGTACAATTCATTATGAATTCTTAGGCTCTATTTTATTTTTTTTTATTTACAAAAATATAGATAAATTATAATAAATTTTATACAATAATTAATTACATAATATATGTATTTGATGTACCTCCATAAATAAGCAGGGCTTATGTTATTGGCTTGATTTAGTTTTATTATTTACAATTGATACAGAAAACATACCTGGCAGGTCACTTCCGATAAACACACTTTAATTAGAAAGTCTATGCTTGGAGAAGATAAGACTCCAGATACTAATATCTACAGCCTGTATATCGGACGAATATCTACAGCTCATATGTTGGACTAATATCTACGAACTTCAGAGTGTTGACTAATATCTACAGAGCTAAGGTCGGACGAATATCTATGACGGTCCCAGTGTTGACTAATATCTACAGAGCGTAGGTTGAACTAATATCTACAGAGCGTGGGTTGGACTAATATCTACAGTAAATCTTAGTTGTAAGCCAGTAATTTTATTATTTTATGTATTTATTTGTACAGCGCCCTTGAGGTGATTTTTCACGAAAACGGCGCTATATAAATTAGCCAAATATTATTATTAGAGGGCAGCTGAGCAAGACGTTGTACGGAAAAGCATAAATTACTTCAATTACTTAATTACTAATTACGTAAAGGCTTAAACGTACATGAAGTTTTTGCATAATATTACGTATTTTGCTGTATACGAGGACAATAATTTATTGAACAAACATGGAGGTCATAATACAAAGATATTTATTTATTTCGAAATACACGCCACCACAACCTAACCTAACCTAACCTAACTGACATAGAAATGGTCATGGTAACAGACTAAATAATTTAGAAGCACTCGAAACAAATAAAGCTGTTAAAACAAAACCCCAAATCCTTAATATTCAGCTAAATGTGTCCAATAGTCCGATATTAGGGATTTTTACACACATACATGCATAAATTAAGTTTTTTTAACACCATACGCAATATTACGTTATTCCAATATGTTATACATAATTGCAAATCCAACCTCTGCCAGTGCTGTAGATATTCGTCAACACTTTGGTTCTCATAGATATTAGTCAGCAGTTTGAGCTGTAGATATTCGTACGCACTTTGGTTCTCACAGATATTAGTCAGCAGTTTGAGCTGTAGATATTCGTACGCACTTTGGTTCTCATAGATATTAGTCCGATTTTTTCAGTTTTTGGAATTCCTGTAGATATTAGTAGACGCCTCCGAAGATACGGCTTTGCACGCAGAGGACATTATATTTAAAACAATGGACATTGCATGACTTTACATTTGCTACCCCCATCACTGTTAGTATTACATTTACGAGAAGATTACTGGCAAAAGTAGAGTTGACATTTATTTTGAAAGAATTAAGAATTTAGGATTCTTTGGGGCTGGAGATTTTTTATGACCTTTACAAAAGCTTACAAATAAGAATTTTTTACATTTTTACACAATTAGTTGTTTACAATGTCGCGGGCAGTGAAGGTTCAGGTGAAAGGTTTTTGACTTAATGGATACGACTGTCTTAAAAGGTGAGTGAATTATAAGCGAAATTCACCCCAGTGAGTTGCGATATCTGTAAATTGCAAAGAACGTTCAAAACCTTGATTCATATTTTATTTAATTTTTAATATTAGATACTTATTTACACGATGTATTTATTTGTATTTTATGTTATCATTAGGTTCTTTACCTACCGAAATGATTTTTTTTCTTCATTTTATTTCAATTTCTTATTATTTATTTTTATTTTTCTATGAACCTAATAGTTGAATATATAATATCTCATGTAATATGACGAACTGGGATTGCACTATTCTCGCAGTCTATAAGGAGGTATTACTTTTATTTATTTATTATTTATTAAATAAACTACATAAACATGTGCCAAAGTAGTTCTTCGGCAGATAGTAGGTACCTTTATTTAATATATATATACCTTGTAAACTGTTGTTTAAATTTGTTTTCTGCGTCTTTTTCTAAGTTTGACCTTTCATCCCACAAGTCTGAACTCTGTACCCTGCAACGTCTGTAAATATAAGTTTTTTATTAACTTTCTTTTACAAGTTAATCAAATAAAATTTCCTTACGCATAACGCGATTTGAACCCGCGACCAACGGGTTGTTTATCTAGAGTCTTACTCCTCGACAACGTGTTATATGTTAAAACCTTATTTAAGCAAAGTAGAATTGTCGTAAATTTAAGGTAATTAACTATACTTTAATGTTAGTGTATTGCTTTGTAAAGAACATTTGAAATGACTAAACTAAAAAAATCAAAATTATACAAGTAGATACCTTCTTAATTACTAATGTTGATATGTATTAATTAATTTATTGCTTTCCATGTACACGGCACAACATGTGTCATTAATAAAATTAAGTTAACATATAAAAACTGGTAATGGCTGATAAATACAACGGCCCCGAGTAGGGGCGCCCCTTAAATGGGCCAGGGGTGCTAAGAATCTCCCGGTCAGCTGCCATCAAGGTAAAAAGAAAAGAAGAAATGAGTAAAATAGGAACATGGAATGTGAGGAGTATGCTCCAACCAGGAAAAATTCAAAACACCGTAAAAGAAATGCAAAGATTGAATATCAATATACTTGGTATAGGAGAGATTCAGGAAAATGTACTATGGACGACTATACTGTCTACTACTCTGGTGATAACTAAATCCCGGAATCGAAATGGAGTTGGCATTATCGTTATAAACAAAGTAGCAGGTGCCGTGACGAATATCATTCCACATTCAGACAGGATCATTATGATACAAATTCAAACATCAACTGTAAATACTAATATTATACAAGAATACGAACCTACATGTGATTGTGATGAAGAAGAATTGGAAAACTTCTATGAAAATTTAACGAAAGTTCTTTCCTTCACAAAAAAACATGAAATTACTATAATAATGGGTGATCTTAATGCTAAAATCGGTAAGGGTAAAGAAGAAGATGTTGTCGGGGAACATGGTCTCGGTACAAGGAATGAAAGAGGAGATCGGTTTGTCC
This sequence comes from Limnephilus rhombicus, assembly GCA_929108145.2. NCBI lineage: Eukaryota > Metazoa > Arthropoda > Insecta > Trichoptera > Limnephilidae > Limnephilus > Limnephilus rhombicus. Next base: position 1,638,120 of record OV815282.1, read on the forward strand.
AATTCTGCTTAGAAAACGAATTAGCAGTTACTAATACATTCTTCGAATTACTGGAAAGGCGTTTATATAAATGGAAGTCGCCAGCAGATTCAGTCCAGAGAATTGTACTCAATTGACTATATTACCATCAACAAAAAATACAAGAACTCGATTAAGTCTGCAAAAACATACCCGGGTGCTGATGTACCATCAGATCATAATCTACTCCTGGCTGAATTTAGGTTGCGTTTTAAGAAAATTGTTAAAAAAGAACGGGCTTTGAAATTAGATAAAAACAAGCTAAAAAATAATGGTCTGTGTAAAGAAGCAACACAAATATTAGAAAGACAATTCGCCGACCTTCAGACTCAACTATACAATAGTGAAGAAAATATTGAATACATCTACAATGAATCAAAGAAAATCATCACAGAGATTGCAAAGGAAAAATTCAAAGAAGAGATGCCGCAAAAGAAACAGAAATGGATGACAGACGAAATACTAAACCTCATGGAAGTAAGAAGAAAATACAAAAATCGAAACAAGGAAGAATACAAAAGAATCCAAACAAAAATTCGAAGTAAAATTAGGCAAGCAAAAGCTGATTGGCATATTCAACAGTGTGCTATAATTGAAACCCACAATGATAAACATGATATTTTCCAAGTGCATAATAAAATCAAAGAATTGACTGGAATAAATCGTAAAACCGACATAGGGCAACTGGAGGACCGAGATGGAAAACTTCTAACCGATCTTAACGAAAAACTAAAAAGATGGAAAGACTACATCTCAGAACTCTTCAATGATAATAGAAACGCAGAATATGATATGGGAAATATTACAACAGGCCCACCAATCACAACAAATGAGGTAGAACATGCAATTCGTCTCTCTAAAACTGGGAAAGCAGCGGACCCAGATGGAATACAGGCTGAAATCCTCAAACGTATAGGAAATAAAGGCATCCTAGTATTGACGAGTCTCTTTAACTCAATATATAATACAGGAATTATCCCACTAGATTGGCTTCGATCCACTTTTGTTACTCTCCCAAAGAAAGCAAAAGCAAGAAAATGTAGTGACCACCGCACAATTAGTTTAATGAGCCACTTATTAAAGATATTTTTGCGAATAATACATGGACGCATATATCGCAAAGTGGAAGAAAACATTGGTGTCACACAATTTGGCTTTCGAAATGGATTGGGTACTCGGGAAGCGTTATTTAGTATTCAAGTACTAATCCAAAGATGTAGAGATGTGAATACAAATGTACATGCGTGCTTCATTGACTTCCTTAAAGCATTTGATAGAGTTAGACATAACAAAATGATTCAAATTCTGAAAACCTCCGGGATATACGATAAAGATATAAGGATAATAGGTAATCTTTATTGGAACCAGAAAGGAGCAGTAAGAGTAGAGCAATGTCTAACAGACGAAGTAGAAATAAAGAGAGGCGTGTAACAGGGTTGTATTCTTTCACCTATGCTGTTCAACTTATATTCAGAAGAAATATTCAATGAAGCTCTGCAAGAAGCTACTCAAGGACTTGTTATAAATGGGAAGATTCTGAACAACCTGCGTTATGCAGATAATACAGTACTTCTAACAAGTAACATTGAGGATTTACAACTTTTGCTGAATCAAGTAGTGAAGACTTCTGAGAATTTTGGGCTAGAACTGAATTTAAATAAAACAAAATACATGCTCATAAGCAAAAATAACGCATTGGATGAAAATCTTTATATTGCTGGAACAAAACTAGAGAGGGTTCAGAGTATTACATTCTTGGGCTGCAATGTAAATGATAGATGGGATCCTTCAGTTGAAATCAAATGCCGCATTGAGCAAGCACGTGCAACCTTTATCCGCATGAAAAAAATGTTCTGCAGTCATGATCTCAACCTTGCTTACTGAAGAACTAATTAGGCGACTTGAGGCATTCGAGATGTGGATCTACAGAAGAATACTTAAAATAAGCTGGATGGACAGGGTTACAAATACAGATGTTATGGTTCGGATGAATAAAGAAAACAAATAATTAAAACTATAAAAATCCGAAAATTTCAATATCTTGGACATGTGATGAGACATCCAGCGAAGTACGAGATCCTGCATGTCATAATACAGGGAAAGATTGCCGGAAGACGGGGCCCTGGAAGACGGAGAACCTCATGGCTGAAAAACCTGAGACAGTGGTTTGGCCAGTCTACCGTGGAACTGTTCCGGGTCGCAGTAAACAAAGTCCGCATATCCAACATGATAGCCAACGTCCGTTGAACGGACAGGGCTCAAGAAGAAGAAGAAGAAAAAGTGCAACAAAGAATGTAATATTGTAAGACCATTATTCAGAATTGAAACGTTGCTTGAAATGGCGTTAGCCGTGTTTTGAGACCAGATCTGAATAGCCAGGTACTTCCCTACCTCCCTCTTCCCATTCCCTTCCCTTCCCCATTACCTTCAGCCTCACAACATACCCCAATTGGGGATGCCATAGTCCCACTGGTTCTAGACGGGAGCAGTTGGGACTCTTGTACGGTATTTCGTGTAAAAAAAACATATGAATAGTACAACAAAGAATGTAACAGTATGTGTAAAGTAAAAATAAAAAGGTAAAACGTAGTAAGTAAAAAGTATAAAATAAAAATTTTAAGTATAAAGGTAGGAAATAAAATAGTGAAGGGTGAAATGTACAAACTGTAAAATATCTAAAAAAATAATAAAAAGTATTGAATACTTAAAGGTATAAAAAATAAGTAATGCTCTTAGTATGAGGCAAACAAAAAATTAGGTACACTACTGAGAGAATCGTAATTATAATAGGGAGGGGAGGCATTCATCCAGAATAATGTTTAATAAATATAAATACATACAACTTAAACAAAAAAAGCACTCGCTTAGGGAAATGACTAAAAGGAAACACTTTCCGGTGGTTCCAAATTCGCTCAAATTCATTCAGGATCCTAAAATATCCAGAAAAAGGGTCTCTAAAGGAATCTTTGGGGTTACATAAAAACACGAGTAGGACTAGACAGGAGACAGGAAGGCTGTTTTCCCAGTGGGAGACTTTCAAGGCTGAAATAATAGAGTTTCTTTGCATTGGAATTTTATTCACAAAACGACCAATAAAAACAACAAAGTCGGATAAATAATAATAAACGCCGATTGGTTTTTATGACCCTTCGAAAAAACTTACTTACTGCAAGGTCTCCGATTGGATATTACGAAATTGCGTTGGGATTTAAACGGCAATAATCGTATCATATTATTTACTGTGTTATGAATAGTCTCTCGCTGGCAACAATTGCAAAAATATAAGAGTACATTCTGGAATAGCTGCGAACGAGTAACGTTGCATTTCATTTCGATGGCGGTAGTGAATTATGTCGATTTTTTTTATTTTATTTTATTTATTTATTTATCTATATAAGGGAACGTACCCATACTACGTGACCTGTTCAGGGGGGGGGGTCTTCAAAATACCACGCTGTACAAATGAGCGGCGGGTTGCTTAGGTGTTTGGTCACCGGGGGGGGGGGGGGGGGGGGTTAAAAATTGCAAAAAGTTGGTCACGTAGTATGGGTACGTTCCCTAAGGTATGTTTACATTACATTATTCGATGTCTCACTAGGGTATACCTGTGTTGAGACAGGCGTTGAAGCGAAGCAGTCTTTATGGCTCTTCAAAGACTCCCCGTCAACCCGTGTGAAGGTTTTTTTTTGTTTTTTGTTTTTGTTTTTTGAAGTGAAAACTTCTTTCGTTGTAATTTAAAACTCGATGAAACGAAAACTAGCATCACTAAAAAGAGAAAACACATACCTCTGTAGGAATTTGCCTGCGAGAGAATGAGATATTTTAATCGGTCTCCTCTTTATGCGATGTTTCGTAGCATGTCGGTCTCCTCTTTGTGCGGTGCTTCGTAGCCTCCCCACTCTTGTCTACTTTAGTTTTCTGAAGGTTTCGCTTCTACCGCGTGTGAATTGCACACTATGATTTTTGTTTAAAGATGAGTTGCTAAGTTTCCGAGTACTTCAGCAATCAGCGACGATTTCGAGCTGAAAAAAATGTAAAGTGCGCTCAAAATATGAATAAATGTGTGGCGAATAGTTCGCAGTTATATGTTTATTAAGTTCGCCAAAAAAAATCCCAAAAAAGCTAAAAAAAAAGGGTAAATTTTTGGGATTGGTGGCCAAGGCTATTACGAATAATTTTTAGAAAAAAAAATTAGATTCGCCTTAATCACTATAAAAGGAAACTTATTGCATCACGGCTGGCGGAAAATGATGCATTTTAATTTTCAATGTCGTTAACTAAAATTACTTCGCGAACCGAAACTATGACACCCCGCCCGCCATTTTGTGGCTGTCAAAATACGTTTTTGAATGGTTTGTTTGGCTACGCAGGGTTTGTGTAGCGGGCTTGTGTATGTTATCTTTACTTTAAAAAACAGCCTACGTTTTTGAATGGTTTGTTTGGCTACGCAGGGTTTGTGTAGCGGGCTTGTGTATGTGACAAATGGCGGGCGGCAGCGGGCGGGCTGTCGTAGTTCGGAAGTGAAATTTTATTTAACGACATTGAAAATTAAAATGCATTATTTTCCGCCAGCCGTGATGCAATAAGTTTCCTTTTATAGTGATTAAGGCAAATCTAAAGTTTTTTTCTAAAAATTATTCGTAATAGCCTTGGCCACCAATCCCAAAAATTACCAAAAAGAGTTATCACAGGGGCTGATTGGCTTAAACCGCGTCTCCAGCGACAATATTACAAAAAACATTGAACCAAATGCAAACACTGAACAGATAAAATTATCTAACCCGATCTGAAAGCTAACTAATACCTTACATAAAACCTTTCGGCATCTAGACACCTAGAAAGGCCAAAAAATATTTATCAAAGAAACAATTTGGATATTTGAAAATGTTTGATTAATGATTATTAAAAATGAGCTTACTTCTGAATCAAGGACACAGACAAAAGAAACAAGCTTGTATGTTTGTTTTCAGTTTTGAAATATGCACAAATCATACGTTGGTGTCATTAAATCATTGAGAAATATGGCCATCATATAAGTTACCGAAGATAAGGACGGTCTTTCGGTCACCATTCGTACTTATTCACCACACGAAAAGAAGACTATATATATGTAATTCAAAATATTATATCATACCCATGTCGATATCGTGGCTATGAGAGACTTATTGAATTAGTGAAATCAATTCCCAAAATAACAATATCAAGGGTTGTTCAATTCGACATTGTATCGGTTTCCTTTTTAAAATTTGCCAACAAAGAAAGCTTTATACACAAAGTTACTGTGCTTTTCTTACATAACAATAGTTATACAACTGGTATAGTTTTACGTAAGTTACGTATGTTAGGCAAGCGTTATTGCTCTAGTAAAAAGAACTCCCATATTACCGCATTTATCGTTTTCATACAAACAGTGCATAATTATATTACATAATATGTTCCCTTTATCCTGGCAAATAGTTCTTCATTCACAGTTTCTGTGATTTTTTGCTTTATACATCGAAGGCCTGAAACACTATAGGTACATATTTTTAAATACTCAGCCTTGAATAAACATCTTAAACAACGTGGCATTAAAACAACCGTTTACCTGTATCGTAACCACACCACGTTGAATAAATCAGTTGCGTAAAATGTTTATTAGTAAGGCTGAAAACTAAACGTCACGCGGTTTCCCGCAGGGGTAGGCAAAGAGGATATATCACCATACGACTCTGTGTCGTCACACATTCCTTGTTTTATTCACACTCATACAGATATCGTCTCATACATATTTTTCTGTTAATCCGACTCTAAACATAACTCGACCCAAATATTTGATTCACTTCTTCCTAAGGAGTCCTCGAGTTTTTCTACCATTAACTACCGCGTTATATATTTTCCTTGCCGCCCCTGCCCGAATTTCTACCGATTTCTTACATAAGTTTTCGGTGCCTCCTGCCTCCTGTATGGAGCTAATGTCAAAAGAGGCGCCGCATCCCCGCTAAAAAAAAAAAGAAGATGGAGAGATGTGTAATTATGAATGCTCGAAGCGAAAATTGTGAAAATGTTTAATAAAACACTATTCGATTAAAATACAGCAAATATCTCATGAAAGGCGCGTCTTAAGTATCATTTAAAGAAACAATGTCAAATTTTTCACAACTAAGTATAACTTATAAAACAATAGAATTAGACGTGTTTTTAGTAATTTTCGGAGCATACTTCACCGGATTTTTTTAGTTTAATTAATTAATTAATTTGCGTTTCGGCGTGGAACGCGTCTAGATATTATCTTGAAAAATAACATATATTTTTGTAAGAGCTTAAAAAATTTAAATGTTTAAAAAAATTATTAATAAAGAAATTGAATCGAATGTTTGCAACTGAATGCGCTATTTAACGCGATATCTACAGAATTCTGAAAGACATCTGAAAAATGAAATTCCTATAATGCCTAAATACGTGTTGGTGTGTAAGAAACACAATATTAATATTTCTTTTTTTGATACTGACAATTCGTGGTGGAATTCCATTATAATAATATAATAAAACTATGAACACATATAAAGACGGCAACAAAGATGGAAAAACCATATAAATTGTACTAGCTGACCCGGTTACTCGTTGCTGTGGCTAACTAAATACAAAGCCATCTACTGGATGGTTACCCAACCTTTATAACCACCACCATCTGTTAATTTGCATACAAATCAAATCCACACCGCCGCTTTCCAGCCAGCTACAGACATTCTCCTTTATATATTATATATTTCAACCAATTTACACAAAACCTTGACAAATTATATGACTAAACCTTCCTCGTCAATCACTCTGTCTATTGGTGAAAACCGCATGAAAATCCGTTCAGGAGTTTTTGAGTTATCGCGAACAGACAGACAGGCAGACGGCCAGAACTTTAATTTATAATATGTAGAGATAGTAAGCTATCCGTAAAAGATAGATTCATATATGCCATAGCAGACTTTTTTGTAGATATATAAAAGAGGAATATCCCCCAATGCATTGTTTTGTTAAATCTCAAAGGGATTAGGCAGTGTTTTCGATGAAAGCTACCAGGCGGCTTGACTTTTTCCGACACTTCTAACAATTCTCGTTAGGTATGTTTCAACCAATTTACAAAAAAACCTTGACAAATTATATACCTAAGCCTTCATCACGAATCACTCTATTGGTGAAAACCGCATGAAAATCCGTTTGGTAATTTTTGAATTTATCGCGAACAGACAGACAGATAGACGACGCGGAGGACTTATAATATGTAGAGATAAAATCCTTGTAGACTAGCCCACTTCCTCTCCCTCATATGTTATAAACTCTAGATTAAGAATGATTTGTACCAGTCTGAAGATGGCTTTAATAAAATGAAACCAGTTACGGTCAAAAAATAAATTAAGTGGAAAATTTTTGATATGTTTTATTATTAACCAAAATATTATAATAGGACCTTGTATGAGATGGAAATACGTAAAGTTATAATAAATACTAAGCAGACGCGAAATATGAGTGGGATTTTATGGGCGTAATTTCAGCTGTAAAAGACGGAATAAATTGAATTATTTTACGCTGGAATAGATTACGATTGGAGGGAAATGAGGATAAAATGGTATTATCATGTATGAATTCACAGACATTTTATTTTATTCACGGGTAGAGAAATTTCGTAGGGTTTTCATAGACGGTAATATTTCAATTACTGGATACCCTTGGGGGAAAAGATGGTTTAGATGTTGAATTAGAATTCAATTGGATTCTAAAATTGAGAAAAGGTTAAAAATAGCATAATTTACTGTAAGAATTGACCTTCATACAGCGATATTTTGTGGAGAAAATTGGAAATGTCAACATTTTTATTTATTTAAAATGTTATACCTGATTTACTCTCTCCTAACTTTTCCGGAGGTGGAGGGGTTCGAGTGCTAACTCTTCACTATCGCATCGCGCAGCTATTGCTTTGATTGTCATTGGTTGTGTAGTGGCTACTTTAGTTCATTATCAGTACCCTCTTCAAGTTAGTGGGTTTTTATCATTTAAAAAAATCATTACGCGAAGAAAATTCACAACTTGCTAGTGAAAGAATATGTTTTACAGACGAGAAAAAAACTATCGACATTTTAAAATTTGAAAAAAAAAACATTTATAACTACGTTTAATCCGCCTAACCACTAATCCCACTTCAACGTAGATACCTGACGGTCGGCGTGGTCTAGCGGTAAGGCTTTTGACTCGCAATCCGATGGTCGCGCGATCAAATCCCGGCGTGGGCAAATAAATTTTATTAGATTAATTTGTGTTATTTCACAATTCATTAATATAAAATAACATATAGTATATTTGCGGCCCGTTCCAGAGTGGAAGATACTCTCAGTATCGCCCTGGCCTAAGACCACCGTTCAGAATTGAAACGTGGCTTGAAATAAATTTAGCCGTGTTTGGTGACCAGAACTGAATAAGCCAGGTGCTTTCCCGCCTTCATCTTCCCCTTCTCCTTCCCCTCCCCACTACATTCAGCCTAACATACCCCAATTGGGGATGCCATAATTACACTGGCTCCAGACGGGATCAGCTGGGACTCTTGGTATTCACATTAAAAATGCGAGTAAATAAAAAGTATGAAATACGGATATTACTGAGCATTCATTACCAGTTAGTAGAAAACAGAACAATAAATACAAGTCCTTTGATCCTGGCGACAGTTTAAAAAGAATTCCTTTTCAATGAAAGAGTATTGAATTCCGAGAAAGCGCCCTGCCACCCCCAACCATCCCTTACAACAAGGGTGATCAAAAATTCCGATTAATTTATTATTGTAGAAGCCATTTTTAACCCCCAGCGCAAGGAGCGGTGTTATAAGTTTGACTTTCTGGGTCTCTCTGTCTGTCTGTGGCATCGCAGCTCCTAAACGAATGAACCGATTATAGTGCGTTTTTTTTGTTTGAAAGCTGACGTGTTCGAGATGGTTCTTAGCTACGATTCATAAATAATCTGTTCAGGCGTTTCAAGGTCATCAGCTCATTTTTGTGTCGGGGGTTGCTTAAAATTTTGAAAATTTTACTTATTTTAGATATTGTCGATAATCATTGATATTTCTATACAAATCTTATAGTGCTGTTATAAGCCCGAACCAACGAGAGCCAAATTATTAATTAATTGGGAAGAGGTTGCAACACTGAGGGAATACAAGAAGACTCGGCAAAAAAAGCGCAATACTTTTGCACGACGATGTCGTCGCTTATTGATTATTTTCACATTAAAGAAGTTTCATGCGAAAATAATTAATAAAAAATTCCCGAGGGTTCACAATTTTTTTTTTAAATTGCGGTCGGAAACTTTGGTATCATAAAGGTGTATATTTTAATTATTTTGTGATAAAATTTTAGATTTGAATATAAAGCGTGGTGTTTTCTCTTTCTTACACCGTTTGGATGATATTTCTAACCATGATAGTAAGGGAGACACAACGATTTCTATGGAGAGCTATACGAGTTATTTCGAAAAGCGAACAAATTAGACTGAGGGTTCTTAAGCCGCCGCATCCCTAATTTTTTACTTATCTCCCTTAAACATTTGAAGTTTTTAAGCTCTTTAAAAAATATGTTATTTTTTAAGATAATATCTAAACGCGTTCCACGCCGAAACACAAATTATATGAAATTCCCTCGATAGAAAAAAATCGCAAAGTAAGCTCCGAAAATTATTATAAACACAAAGGGTAACAATTATTATATTACGTTCATTTCACTTATTTTAAAAGTTATATGTATGAAAAATTTAGTGTTTCTTTAAATGCTATTTTAGATGTTCCCCACGATATTTTTACTCTATTTTAAACGAGTCGTGTTTTATTAAACACTCACGCGTTGCTCTGGCTAATTAAACACAACGTCCTCTACTGAATGGTTATCCAACCTTTATAACCACCACCATCTTTGAGTTCATCGCGAAGAGACAGACAGTGAACAAAATGTAGAGAAGATGTAGAGATAGTAAGCTATCCGTAAAAGATGCCTTCGCGGACTTTTTTGTACATCTACAAAAGAGGAATATCCCACCAAGCATTGTTTTGTTATATCTCAAAGGGATTAGGCAGTGTTTTCGATGAAAGCTCCCAGGCGGCTTGACTTTTTCCGACGATTCTAACAATTATCGTTATTTTTCAACCGATTTACCTTAACAAATTATATACCTAAACTTTCCCCACGAATCACTCTATCTATTGGTGAAAACCGCAAGAAAATCCATTCGGTAGTTTTTTTAGTTTATCGCGAACATACAGACAGACGACGCGGAGGACTTTAATTTATAAAATGTAGAGATTTTCACAATTTTCGCTTCAATTTTATCGTTTTAAATATTAGCGCGCTCTCTCCAACATTCGTAAATACGTATCTCTCCATCTTCTTCTTTTTGAGCGGGTGTACGGTGCCTTAAGGCAGAAAATCTATGCGAGTGGTCTCCTAGTAACTATCAGATAGTTCGGAATAGACCGGAAAATTGTAAGCATTAAAAAAGTTCCGAAAAGTTCCTAAATATGGGTCGGTCGTGTGACGTGTGTTTCATGTGGTATGTATGGCGGGGCGGTCGTCGGCTGTCTGCAGCGGTGCCCGGGCGGGTTAGCGGGCTTGCGGGCTGCGGGCTTGCGGGCTTGCGGGTCTGCGGGCGGGCGGTCGATACGGCCGAAGTGAGCTTCAAACGCGGGCGGGGGCGGCACAACAATTCCCGGTTATTTATGAAGGTCGGCCGTGAAAGGAGTCCTAGAGGAAATGTATATACGTTGCCCGCTCTACTACGCTGATAGCCGGTTCCGCGAAACGAAAACAAACCCACCCCCTCCTCGCGCCGCCAGCGCCGGACCGGTGATGTCAGCGGGTTGAGTTGGGGGCTCGGCGCTTATGGCAACACTTCATCTGGACAATTAGGTAATACACGTTATACAATTTGAAGCTACGTAGGTAGGTACATTATTTATGCATGGTGTGGGAATTTTATTATTCGGGTGGCCTTTTAGCCTCACGGGCTAATTTGTTTGGTTTTCGAAACAACTCATACACGTTTCAAAGAATGCGCTGTGTCTCCCTTACTACCAAGATTAGAAATATGATCTAAACGGTGTTAGAAAGAGAAAACACAATGCCTTATATTCAAATCTACAAGGTAACCAGAAAATAATTCAAATGCACAACTTTATGAAACCACAGTTCCAACCGCAATTTGAAAAAAAAAACAGAGTACAATTCACTCACGGTAGAAGTGAAACCTTCATAAAACTAAAGTAGACAAGAGTTAGGAGGCTACGAAGCACCGCACAAAGAGGAGACCGATAGGCTACGAAGCACAGCACAAATATGAGACCGATTGTAGGTACTGCGGGTATCTCATTCTCTCACAGGCTAAATTCTATAGACATTTTTTTATATTAGTTTTTATATACATGTAATATAGTCACGAGTAATTACATTTTCAGGTTACAATCGGATTAAACTCAAATCATTAAATACTAACATGCAATATTGATTAGAAACAGTATAAACATGTATATGTATATAATATATAACCTTTACGAGAGTGTAACTACTCGTGTGTAAAGGGAAGAGAAAAAAAAAATATATATATTATTATTTTATTTATATATATATGTATATAAAAATAAAATAAAATAAATTATTGAATAAGTATTGTTAATTAAAGTGTATGCCTCTTTTTAGTGTCGCTATTTTTCGTTTCATCGAGTTTCAAATTACAACGGTGCTAAAGAACTTTTCACTTCAAAAATTATGAAATTTTATGAATTTTTTAATTTAGTAACTATATGTATATATTTATTATTTTTTTATATTTTCATATGAAACATGTTAGGTATATATATAATAGAAATTATATTCATAGTCCTCCTCACTAGGAGGACTATGAATAGCCCTCTCAGCATAGGAATGCTGAGAGGGGCTACGCTTTGGATAAGTTTTCAGCGACTTCTATGGTTTAATTATTTTTACTAAAACGACAAAAAGTGAGTCGACGATAACACATTGACGATAATACATTAGTCCAAAAATATGTGCGTGTTTTTATTTATTTTTTCGTATTAGAAAAAACGTAAGGTGGGCCATTTTTAACACTTTCTTAAGTAAGCATTCAAAAATTTTACATTTAAAAAATTATAGGAAGCGTGTTTCATCACGTTTCAAAAGCAGTTTCAGATACGTTCAGAGATATTCCATTTATTTGAATTTCATTGCAAAGCGGAAATATTTTTACCTTCCGACAAAGTATACCTAGCTATATTTTTGATTTTAACTTTTGTATTCGGGTACTCGGCGTTTGTTGAGTTGCTACATACAGGTACAGGTACAGGTACATCAAATCATCAAAGTTTCATTGCAATCTGAAGAATGCTTTAAAGCGCACAAGGGACAAACAAAGAAGTGTTCATTTTTATTATATATTAAGATATTGTAATTTTTTTAAATGTGAATATCGCACAGGAGTCCACTCCCAACCGTCTGGAATCAGTGAGACTGTGGCATCTCCAATTGTGGTATGTTGTGAGGCTGAAGGAAGTGGGGAGGAAAACGAAAAGGAGAAGGGGAAGTACCCGACTATTCAGATCTGTTCGTCAAACACCTAAACATGCACAGCATATTTGTTTTTGGGGTGTTATGCCGTGTTGCGCTACCTCCTTCTTTAGCCAACGTTTCGGACATCGTTGCAGTGTCCATCATCAGGGCAGATCCGGTAGATGTGTAATTTTTAGTGGTGAAATGTGTGCTTATTTACTTCGAAGCGATACCGTGTCGCTAGCTCCACTAACTTTCACCGATTCAAAATAACCGTGACAAGAAGTGACGCCACTGCTCGTTGTCCGAAACGTTGACTAAAGAAGGAGGTGGCGCAACACGGCGTAACACCCCAAAAACAAATAACGAAAATGCTTTTGGCCGTGAAAATCTTAAAACGTATGCACAGTATTGCACAAAGTGGATTTATTTCGGGGGGCATGATTGATATCGTATTTACCTAGATACAGAGTCACCGCCACCGTGTCAGTTCACAGTATGGAAATTTTTTATTTGGGTTAGTTTTTTTACATTGGTTCCACACAGGAAGCCCTGAGGAAAATAATTCCCCTCAGGGTCTATGTCTTCTTATTAACATGGGAAAAACTTTTTTAACTCCACACAGGAGGCCCTGAGGAAAATAATTTCCCTCGGGACCTAACTCATCTAAGATGCTGTGTGGAGCTTGAACATTACTATCAACAAAAAACCGACACGAAACCTTATCCTGAGACCTCAGATTTTTTTAAAGATTACATTGATATCTAAAAATGATTGTGTCTACGAAAGATAAAAATAATAATTACATTTCTATCATCACTTCAGTTGGCGAAGAGCCGTTCGAAGGTAATTAAGCTTGTCCAAAAATAACCAGTGATTTTACTCTGTTTTATGATTACTATCAAAACGCCTTTATTTACTTGATAATATATTTAATCCAGTCCAGACTTTGCCCAAATACAATAAAAGTATGTCTTTAGACATATTTTTATCACAAACCAACTTTAATTAATTAAACCACTAGAATATGGACAGGTTTTATAAAAGAGTATCCAAACAGTCGAATAATTTCGAGCCTCGAAGGTTGATTAAATCTGTTTCATCATACCTAATAATATTTTAACGACGTCGAAATAATAATAAAACAGATAAACCTTTTTGCCTTGTAACGGATAATTAAATGAATGTATCCATTAAGAAACATCAAAGCATAACCAGTCGATGTTTTTAATTCTATACGCCCGAGGGACATAATAATAGGTCCTATTAGATACATTCAAAAATCATCACAACGTAAACAGAAAATGTGAAAAAAAAAATATATTTATAAAAAACGAGTTTAACTTGCTCGCAAAAAAATTGCAATCATAACGAATGTACCCAGCCAGAAGCACTCCTGTCCGGTAAGGCCGGTACACCGATTTATTAGGACTTGGAACAGGCGTTTTGAGGATGGGAAGGAAGGAGGTAGGAGTTTAATCGACCGTTATACATCATAAATACGCCAATATTGGTATATATATATAGGATGGGCAGGAATAAAGGAATTGATACAGAATTATTTTGATTGTTTGTTTTTTTCCCCTATCTTTATGTCTCCGTTCTTCTTGCCTCTACTTGGTTCTTCCTGGGTTTCCTGGTCTCTTTTTGTCTTTTCTTAGTTCACATCGGTTCTTCTTGCTTCTTCTGGGTTCCTCTTGCTTCTTCGTGCTTCTTCTGAGTTCCTCTTACTTCTTCGTGCTTCTTCTTGACTCTCCTAGTCTCTTCCTAAAACTTCTTGCTTCATCATGCCTTTTTTGTCTTTTTGCACCGGTTCTTCATAAATCGTCAATAAAATTGTAATCGTAAAAAAAATGATACGATAATTTGCAAGGAAGCAAACCACCATATATACAAAAATACACGTAAATACATAAGCAAACAATATTATTGCATACACGTGTATCTCGTTTTGAATAGTTTTTCAAACAAACATACCTAAGTAGAATTACGTCAGCTTGAAAAAACTAAACAATTTCCCGCGGCGCCACTGAAATATTATTAATTTTATTATTCGATAGCGCCGCATTTGCGTCATACGTTTTTACTTTATGGCTTTCATTCTCAGTACTGAGGTGAATTGAAAATTATTATGTGTTCCGTTCGTGTGTGAACAAACTTGAGGTTTTTAAATTTATTTAAGTTATAAAAAAAGAACACACCGTTAATTTTTTTTTTCGATAATTAAGTACCTAATATTATATTGGCGTTTTATTATATTCATAATAAAGAGGATAATTTTAAATACATTAAAGATGTCATTAAAGTGATTGAAAAGTTACAAGGGTGTTACAAAATTATTAGTAAGACAAAAATCGATATCCTAAAATCAACTCCGAAACTTATTAAATTTTAAAGAGATAGAAAATTTTTGTAAGTTTTTATTAGTGGAAATTTATAAGGGCATTATTGTTGAAAGACAATTACAATTAGTAAGCATATAATTCTTGATTTTAAAATGTCTTCTTATCACCCCCCCCCCCCCCCTTGCTTTTCTTTATTTTTATTATTATTACTCGTTCATTCTCTAATTACGTTTTGAGACAAGTTCATATATCAGGCGTAATCGGTACATAACCATGTAAAAATTTAATTAAACATACCTTATAACTTTTATTTTATTGTACTGTGCATGTCTTAACAAACAAATAAACCTAAAATCGGTCACCGATAAACATAATTCAAAATACTGTAACTTCAAAACTAATAAAAAAAATTGTTTGACATTATAATAAAATTTTATTAAAAAAAAGATTGAAATTTACTCTAGTTCTTGATAGAGGGCACAAATAAATTTTATTCGGTGAAAAAACGATTCAAAATAATGCTCAATGAAAAACGTTGATATTTCTTAAGTAGATAGGTATTAAAGTTATGAATATTTAACATTTTCTTTATAGAACTCCACTCTAAATCCTCTCGACTCAAATCTACCAAGTAATTTTGAAATTTGCCCATTTGAATAAAATTCACCTTTCCTCTCTCCTCTTCAATTTTTCAAATGATGTCCTAGAAAACCTTGAAGGGTGAAAGCCACTAAAATTTGAAAAAAAAAAAATTTTTTTTGACGATTTAAGTCCAAGAGAAGGCACGATGAGTCATAGAAGGCTACTAGGAGAGTTAAGAATAGTCAATACGAAGCACGAAGACACCAGAAGAACCCACAAGAGCAAGAATAAATACATTATAAAAACTTTCCCTTTCTTAAAGTGATTTAATTTGGAAAATGTCAGTAGATTTCCCATGGCACTTCTTTCAAGTTCATTTTGTGATTAAAGCTTTCTATAAAAATGCCCATTGAAAACACGCCAATCCCAGTGGAGTCAAGGGGTAATAATACTATTTGAAAATATAAAAAATGGATCTTGATAATTTTTATTATTCCATTCAGTCCAAAAATAGAGGAATGAAACGGTGCCCTTTACGTTTGCTTGCTTTACTTTATCGCCGATTAGTACAGCGATGAAAGAACTACAGATGACATTAATGGAATTGAAAACTCGATTTGGCCACCTACTTCACTATCAGCATAAACAATTGTTCTACAATCAGAAAAAACGGTGGAATTATGTTCGAGATTGAGAATATTTTTTTAGAATATACATCAATAAAGGCACATTAAAATAATTTTAGGTGACGCCAAGAGATTTTGTAATATATACGTTACGTAGTTGTGGATCTTGTCCGCGATGGCATTCTGGGGGGTATCTGTGGCGTCAGAGCCGAGCCGAAGCGTTCAGATTTATTGTATTTATTCTTTTTTCAAATCGATTTTATGAAAAACAACTTTCAATTGTATGAAAAACAACTTACTTACATGATGTTTGTGGTTATATTAAATATGTTTTTAAAAGTCATACATAATTCATAATATTTATCGTAGATATATATCTACTTGAACAAATGTACGATGGAAATTTAACAGGATGTGGGAGCGAACAATGCAGCGCTTTTTACGACAGATACCTTCTATTGGCAATTCGTACACCAATAGTAGACACGGACATTTTATCGTCAGAGACGCGACAGGCAGAGCTAAAAGCGAAGCATTCTGTTTCCGATTGCCGTCGACTCAACTGCTCGGGAATCGCTCCAGTATTCGCTTCCCAACTTCTGATAAATACACTCTTATATAAATATAAACACACTCTTATATAAATTAAGTGGTTGAATATTGTCTAATAAACTTGAAAGTCTTGTTAACTTGATTTACCATTGCAATTATTCTTATTCCTCAAAATATTGTATAGGCAATAGGTGGGGCGAAGGTCTGCACAAACTAGACGAACGGTTATCGCATAACACATACCTACGTCTTGTAATTTGCTATAAGAAACAGAAGTTATAAATTCAAGAATTTCAAATGGGAATGTTGTGGCTTTACATTTTATGCGGCAAGCTTCGGATAAACATTAAAACATTATTCATAAAATGCGGGAAAACTGTTCAAAGTAAATATTTACAATATCGGTTTATGCTGCACGGGCTTGTCATGAAAAATATTAAAAAAAAAGCAAAGTTATTTAATGGGCAAAATCCAAAACAAAAAAAAATACTTACACGGTGCCGCCAGTCTTCCACTTTCATAAGTAAAGTTCTGGTACTCACTGCAAAGAAAAAATAAATAAATTAGTATTAAAAATAATAATAAAAAAAATTCCATAGGAAGGCTAATAGTTCCGAAATGCACAAAATAATTTGCATGGCAGATAGAAACATTACACCTTTGAATTTACATGACGAGAATGCCAACATTCTTTGAAATACTAACCAGGAATTATTAGATTCCTGGTCAAATAAAATTATTCACGCAAAACACTTCAATTATCTCAACCAAACGTATGTGACAAACTTTCGTCAAACAAATGGTTGAGTATTGGAGAGTTGAGCGCAGAAATAGAAGGATTTATGCTTGCCATTCAAGATAGAGTCATTAATACTAAAAATTATAGGAAGTATATAATCATAAATCAAATTGATGATTTATGTATAAAATGCTTGGCTTTTCCGGAAACTATAGAACATATTATATCGGAATGTTCTGTATTAGCGCCGTCCGAGTATACATTTAGACATAATCAGGTTTTAAAAATAATTCACCAAAGTTTGGTAATTAAACATAACTTGATTGACTGCCGTAATATAGTACCATATTATGAATATGAACCAAATTCATTTTTAGAAAATGAATTTTATAAAATATATTATACTAACAGACGAAACAATTAGTCATTATAGACCTGATATAGTTTTACATGAGAAATTTAAAAAAATAACATTAATATCATTAATGTCGCTATTCCAAATTCCTGAAATATTCAAAAATCTGTTTCTGAAAAAATAAGAAAATATACAGATTTAGGAAATGAGATTAAAATAATTTGGCATTCTCAGACCATAAAAATATTACCATTTGTTATTTCGGCTACTGGCATTATACCTAGCTCTCTCATTCAAAATTTAGGCATATTAGATTTGTCGAAGAATTTATATATAAAAATGCAAAAATCAGTCATTTTAAATACATGTAGGATTACAAAAGATTTTTTAAATATTTATATTGAGGGATTAGTAGGATTTATAGGTCCAATTAGGAGTTCCACCGAGACGAACCCTCTGATGTGAAAATGTCTGGAGTCGGTGAATTATTTTCCCATTCGGTCTCTTTGACATGTTGTTCTTGTATTATTTTGTGTTTATTATATTTATATTAGCGCAAGTGCATAACGTGGATTGACTAGGTGATCATTTGTGGAAAAGTGCGTGAAAGGGTTAAATTTTTCCTGCGAGAACGATTTAACCCGGACATAAAATAGTTTATTAAGAAAACATTTTGAAATAATCATATAATAATCATATGTCCCAATGTGGTAAAACCACAGCTGATGGTCTTGAACCCCAAAGCAGCTATTACAACAGACATATTTGGTTATTATCCTATTTTATGCAAAATTGACAAATATAAAATAATGTGGGCATTACTTAGGAGTGCTCAATATTTATTAATATTTCATAGAATTGGCGGTGTTTTCATAAGTCTTTAAGAGGGAATAACCAGACATAACCTGAAATATGACATTTTTAAATAAAATTTTAGACGTATTGACTTTTTTCCACAAAAAAGTATAAATCGATTTCGAAAGATTGTCCTTTTATCTAGTAAAGGTATGTTTTCAATTTTGAGAAAAAAATGTTTATTTTTAGTATAATAAGGTACATACTGCAGGTCGTTGGCAGATTTGTTAAATTTTCAAACAAAACTTTGTATTATACAAGACACATTTCAAATTAAAAAATCATACAATACAACAAATTATCTAGGAAAGCTACTTTTCAGAATTTTAATTTTAGTTCAAATAAAATCGTTTTAAAAAAGATTGGAGCACGTGTTTTGTGACGAAAATACTTTAGTTTGTCTATTTATTTACGGTCTTACAAACTAACATATATCAGTTATTTAAAAAAAATTATTTTGCTTAGACGTTATTGAAAAATTATAAATACTTATGATCAAAAAATAATTACAAAAAGTACATTATTTTAATAGTTTTATCATCACACGTTTGAGCATTTTTGAATATAGGTATATATCAAAGCAAATTCTTACTGAAACAAAATCGATCTTGAGTTATTTATTTAAAAATGCAGGTACGGAGAATAATAATCTTTCTCATCCGGACCGCCCTATACAGTTGCAAGGGCACAATCGCAAGACCGCCTTTCGACGAATTGTCGGCCGCTGGTTAATCGCCCTTAATGTTAATATTATTATTATTAGTGTGTATTGATGTATTTCTACATATGTTCTATACATACTCAATTCTATCGGATGATGGTGATTCACTTCATATAACGGCCTTTTTATACGTATTTAATGGTTATTTAATCACATTAATGTATAAATAAAAACCACGTCTTTTTTTGCGTACAGTTTAAAAAACGTTTTACATAGATAAAATTCAGCATTTTTAATGTTTGTTATGAAAAAGCCGAGCACCAGCCTTGGAATCATCATTCGAAATATGAACTCTGATATTTCCTGTATGCATTTTTCATGTAATTATCAAAAACGTGTTATAATATGGTAAAATATTATTATTTCGTTGTGCTAGTTTGCGAACAGCATTGCTTTCCTGTTCCAGAGTTCGAATCCATTTTGAAATGAGGAAATTTTTGAATTTTGAATAAACAGTCTGTTGTCTGTATGGAGGTTTTCTTTAGCAAATTGCCCCCATTAACTCTGATTGAGCGCTTTTATTATTACGGTACCGTGACGGCAAAAAAGGCAATAAAAATACGTTCTTTATCGCTATAATGTTACAGTTCTTTCTTAGATCTTAAATCAGGGGTGGGGAACCGCGAGGCCTTTTGGTGCGGCCCGCGGGCACTTTTGGTGCGGCCTGCTGAAAGAACCACAAAAAATTACACTTAACGGGATGGTTTTTTCACGGTGTTCCAGATGCATTTTTGATGCAACCTGCCTTTCTTACACCTTAAATCAGGGGTGGGAACCGCGAGGCCTTTTGGTGCGGCCCGCGGGCACTTTTGGTGCGGCCTGTTGAAAGAACCACAAAAAATTAAAGTTAACGGGATGGTTTTTCACGCTGTTCCAGATGCATTTTTAAGACGTTATTACAAAATCGTTACTAGCAAGTAGTTTAGATACAATTAAAAACGTGATACAACATGCCCTTTTACTTTTATTTAAATTTGTTATTGTGAAACCATAATGAAATTCCATCGGTACTTTTAACTTTCTTGTACGGGACAGTCCCGATATTTCAGGATTGATGGCAACTCTATTCGGAGGGAAATCTTAGGCAGTACTTGAGTACCTATGTCATTAATATTATTTTCTAGTCATCATTGCGGAAGTAAAGGGATCAATAAAACCCCGTTAACGGCAACTACGAAGAAAAGAAAAGTTGAAGCTGAGTGAAACGTGAAATCATTTGACACTAAATTAAGGGTGTGGAAAGTGCAACTCGAAATGAATAAAACGACAGGACAAAAGCCTTATACATCGTTTGAATACGCTAGTGAGTGCGCGAAATTAAGTGAGGCATTTCATTAATGATTTAAGGACGTGAAAAGCAAGCAAATGGATTGAACATATTTGCTACACCGTTCAACGTGGAACCACCGAAATTATTCAATTACAACGCGATGATGAACTAAAAGCTAGATATAACAATCTCCCGCTGCTTGAGTTCTATAAGCGCTGCATAAGAAATGATGATTTTCCAAATTTAAGGAGGCATGCCCTTACAACAACTTAATGCTGTGAGCAGTTCTATTCAAAACCATCCATATCCATCGCAAAGAATCATCTCCGCTCCAGACTAGCAACATCATCAACGCCAGCTAATATCGCCTTGCCAAAGAGAAGCAGTTCCAGCCATCACATTAGGGATGACCTACATACTATATCTGATATTACCGTTTGAGTATTTTTCTGTTATTGCTCTGATTTGAGAATGATATGAGTAGGTTTATAAAAACTCATACCGTGGTAAACACGAAGGAAAAAGTGCGTTGTATTATCTGAGTTTTTAATATATTGCCAAACTTCTGCCATGTGCGAGAGTTAAATTAATATTTTTTTTTTTTTTTTTTTTTTTTATTTATTTATTTCAAGATTTTTGTTTATACATTACAATGATAATATATGCAAGATTACAAAATAATTCATGTTTTATTCTACTACTCCATAAGTTGAGCTCTAGGAGTTCGTGTTTATGGGAGGAGTATTTTACATGCAAAAAAATTATAATAATGTTCATTATGTAAACAATTTTCAAAGAACTAATGAAATAAATATCTTAGGTAGGTACACAATTTAGACAATTTAGACAATATCAATACAATTTTTTTAAATATTAAATATTGCTGTTTAAGTAAGGGTAAATTAATTAATTACATAAAGGGTAAACATTAAGGGTACAATATGTCATTATCCAATTTAAGGGACTTAATTTGTTTTTTGAATAATTCATATTTCAGTGTATCTGTTACATTAATTTTTTTATTGGATAATAATATATTGTACCATCTTACACCTAAATACAAATAGTGGTGCTGAGCCGTGGTCGTTCTAAGCATAGGGATGGCTATTAAGCCATTAGTTTTAAATCTATTGCTTATGCTATCTGAGGGGTGAACTTTTTGAATAAAATATTCTTTATAAATTTGGCATAAGGCGTTTCTCTTATACAATTCTGTAATAGATGGTACATTAAATTCCCGAAATATCTGTATAGTAGGGTAGTCGTATGGTTTCCTAAGAATGGTTTTTATAATTATTCTTTGAATTATAATTATGGGCTGTAAGGAAGCCTTAAAGGCCCCTCCCCACCCAATAATGCCGTACTGTAATAAAGACTGAATTAATGCATAATAGACAATTTTGATAGTTTTCTTGTTTAAAATATTTCGTATGTTATAGAAAACATAGATAAGTTTTCTTATTCTTTCCACAGTGAGATTGATATGATCTTTCCATTTAACATTTTTGTCTATTAAGATTCCAAGATATTTTACATTAGATTTATGATTCAGCTTAGCGCAGTCCGTATTACATGTACCGTCATTTGCACAATTTTTGGAATGAATTATTATGTTAATTAAATTATTTGGCACATCTTCTTGTAGAGAGAATGGAATGTAATAAGTTTTTTCTGTGTTGAGTGATAGTAAATTGTTATCGAACCAATTTTTTAAAACCTTCATGTCTTGATTGGCTGCATTGGTAATATCGTTCCACGTCTTTTTTTCGATAATTATTGCAGTGTCGTCAGCAAAGGATATAAGTTTACCATTAAGTGATAATTTAAACATTTGGTTTACGTATATTATAAATAAAATTGGTCCAATAACAGTCCCCTGGGGAATTCCAAATTCTAAAGTTTCATCTACACTTAGTGAGTTATTTAATTTTACTTTTTGATTTCTTTGAGTTAGATAACTTTTCAGCCAATACCTAACCTTACCAATAATACCGATATCATTTAATTTATTAATTAGTTTTGTGTGGGAGATACTATCAAAAGCCTTGCGTAAATCAATGAAAATGCCAAGGCATTTGTTTTTTTTATCTAATGCGTTGTATATAGTTGAGGAGAGTTCAGCAATAGCGTCATGAGTACTTAGTTTCTCTCTAAATCCAAATTGGCTAGGACTAAGAATTTTTTTATTATCAATGTAGTACATGAGTTGCTTTTTTACGATCTTTTCAAAAATTTTTGCAATGTTTGAGACAAGAGATATAGGTCGATAGTTTGATATTTCTTCAGGGCTGCCTGATTTGAAAACGGGTGTTACGATAGATTTTTTATAAATGGAAGGAAATATTCCACTATTTAAACTAATATTTATAATGTGTGCAATTGGAATGCTTAAAAAATTGTTGTATTTTTTCAATATTTCTACTGTAACTCCATCAAATCCTGGTGCAGATCCACCTTTTAATTCATTAATAATATTTTTTATGTCATTTGTTGTTACTGGCTGGAAAGCTGACAGGTTATTTTGTTTAAGACAATCCTTCTCGAAATTATCTACTTTATAATTTTCATCGATCCGTGTAGCTAAATTTTGTCCGACTTTAGCAAAATATTTATTAAAGGCATTAGCACATTTTGTTGGTTCCCTTATGGCGTCAACAGAGTGTTTTCCAATATAAATTTTTTTAATTATATTTTTTTTGTTTTTTCTACTATTTATTTCATTTATTGTTTTCCAAACGTGTTTTACATTTTGTTTAGCCAGGTCAATTTCATTTTTGTAATAGTTTTCTTTAGTTATTTTTATTAAAGAGGTTAATTTGTTCCTATATTTTTTGTAGAATGTAAATATTTTTTTATCTGAGGGAAATTTCTTTATCAGGCGATATAATTCTTCTTTTTTTCTAATAGACACGACTAAGCCATGTGAAATCCATGGTTTTATTTTTTTGAATTTTGCTTTAATGTGTATAGTTTTAATATCAGTCGATGCTGTAATATAATTGTAAAGAATATTATTAAAAATATTTGCGCATGTTTCAGCACATGTAGATTCTAATACGGGTTTCCACGTTTCCGCACTTATTTTTATATTTAATTTATTATGGTTGAGTGACTTTTTTGTAAAATTATTGCTTTCTAAAATTTTGTGTTTATTAATATTAAGTTGTTGTATAGAGATGCAAGTGTGATGATCAGTAATATTATTTTTTAATATTATCGTAAGGAGTTTGTCAGTATTTTTAGTGTTGCACCAAATGTGATCAATACATGATGGACGTTGACCCGTAATTTCTCTAGTATAATTTTTTATACATAATTTAAAATTCATTTCTGTCATAAGATTGATAAATTCAGTTTTTATTTTGTTATTATTTTCGTTAGAAACATCCAAGTTAAAATCGCCAATCAGTGTTATGTTCTGTTTATTTTTTTTTGTTAAAATAATGCTTCTTAATTCATCCATGAATATATATTCATTTGATCCGTGCGTTCGGTAAATTGCGATTATGTTAAAACATACTTTATTTACAGTTACAATAATATCTAAGCAATTAACTCGCTGCATAGGTACTTCTTCCACTGTGATGTTTGAATAACAGGATTTAACAAATACAACAATACCACTATTTCGATTAATAGGAAAGTGTGTCATAAAATAGCTATAATTAGGTATACAAAATTTATTGTAATAGTTGGTGAACGCTTCAGTTAACACTATAACGTCCGGTTTATGATTTAGTAAATTAATTGAAAGTAAGAATTCATTAAAATTTCGTTTCATTGATCTGATATTTAGATGTAATATTGAGAATGAATTTGGTAATTTATCTACAATGTTATTACAATCATTTAAAGTGTGACAAATATGTTCCGCAATATTAAGAGATTCATCTAATTCTTCAGTGAAAAAATTATTCATTTTTATGGGAATAAAAAATAAGTATACAAAATGCAAACTTACTAGTAATCAATTCGCATTTGCGCATTTTTTAACATTTTCTTGCGGAATTCACATAAGTAACTGTTACCTGGATGATCATTTTGGTAACCCTTTCTGTTAGTGCAGTTGTGGCATTTGGCGGGCTCTTGTTTTTTGGGGCAGTCTTGTACTTTGTGCTCTCCTGCACAGTGGGGGCATCTGGGACTTTTCATGTTTTCAAGGCATCTCAGTGATGTATGTCCATATCCAAGACAATGGTAACAATGCATGAGTGGGTCACAATCTTCTACGTGTGCTTTTTTGTATCCAATGTTAATCCTTTCCTTCGATATTATTATTTTTCTTAGTTTTGGTGTTGTTTGGATAATGAAATTTGATAATTTATCAGATTTTTTGTTTTTGAGTTTTTTTTTAATAATAATGGGCTCATTATCAATTTCTGTGGTCATGGTGTTTTTTATGTCTTCATTTTGATTTATCAAATCTGTTAGAAGTTCTTCTTCTTTGTAGCAAGCATCAACTCCCTTAATGATAATGCATGTTTTTTTTTTCTTTATTTCATTTGCTTGTATTCCAATATCTGGGTTTTTATTGATTTCATTTATTATTTTTTCGGTATCATTTTGTTTCTCACATGTTAGTATTATTTTGTTTTGATTTGTTTTTTTTAGTCCAGAAATTCCTATTCCTAGTTTGGATACTTTTATTTTGTCTTTTAAAATTTTTTCGATTTCATCTGCAGGCTTGTCTTTTTTTGAGGAAATTAGTAGAGCAAAATTTGTTTTGGGTATTGGGTGCGATTTCTCCCTTACCACCATTGCATAGCTTTTTTCTTCATGTTTTTTTTCTTCATTTGACGCTTTTTGTATTAATTTTTCCAATTTGTCTATGTATTCCTCTTGATTTACGATAACCTTGTTTTGTAGACTAATTATTGTGTTTTGTAAAGATGTTATTTCAGATTTCCATGAGTCTTCAATACTGATTAATATTGTTTCAATTTCGGTTTTAGCTTCTTTGGCAGCTTTTGTACTGCCAATTTTGTTAAGTTCCGCAAGTATTTTTTCAATATTTTTTTTGAGTTCCATATTGGAACATAGTCCCGAAGGTGTTAAATTTATGTTTGTAGGCAGTTTACTTTTGCAGTGTCAGTCTCGTTAAACGACCGCTCATCGCGAGACATGCGACAATACTGAATACATGCGACAATATAAAATCATTCCTTGTAAATTATTTTAAATAGTTAAATAAACATAAAATCATATTCGAGTTCTAATCTAGTCAAATCGCATACGATAAATATGCTACAAAATGCAGAAAAACCAATCACGTAATATGAGTACAATTTAATTTAAGCCGGTGAACTGGTGGACTCCTATCTATGCAGATTCATTTTTAAGGTAAAACCAATATTGTGTTAACAATGCAAATTCCTGTTGAGGATTCATCTGCTAACGCATTTCGAAGGAAACCGTTCTTAAAAAAACGGAGGAAAACCATTTTTATTATTAATTAATAAAACCATTATTTTTAATTAAAACTGAGGACTCCCAACCCAATTCGCTCTAACGGCTTACCGTTAGAGCGAATTGGTCTTAACCAGTTTTGTGTTTACAATGCAATGAAAAAATTCGAAGTGTAGTTTCGTAGAAACCGGTTCTCGTTTTTGAAGTGCATTTATAAAATTCGAGTTGCTTTTGTGCTGCCAGTTTTGGAGAAAAGCCATTTTCATGTATTGAGTGTAGATTTGATTCCCCGTATACAGATTCACCACATAACTAAAATTAGTTCTGTGTTTAGAGTGCAACGAAAAAATTCCAGGTGAGGTTTCATTTTTTTACACATTCCTCGTGTTAGAAGTGCATTTATAAAATTCTAGTTGCGTTCTTTGTGCTGCCAGAGTTGGAGGAAAGCCAATTTCTGAGTGTCAACAATCATGTTCTGAGTGTAGTTTAAATTCCCCGCATATCAAACTCACTTTATAATTCAAACCAGTTCTGTGTTTAGAATGTAAAAAATCCAGGTGGAGTTTTATCTTGCTAAGAAACCATTCTCGTGTTTGAAGTGCAGTTATAAATTTGTAGTTGCATTTGTGCTGCCAGTATTGGACGAAAGCAATTTCACGTTCTAGGTGTAGTTTTAATTCCTCGCGTACAGATTTAAACTGTAATTAAAACCAGTTCTGTGTTAAGAATGCAACGAAAACACGTCAGGTGTGATTTCATTTGCTAACGCATTTCTTGTGTTGGAATTTTGGTTGGCATTTATAAAATTCTGGTTTCGTAGTTTGTGCTGCCAGAATTAGGGGAAAGCCATTTTCATGTTATGAGTTTATTTTTAATTTCCGGCATGCAAATTCGGTCTAAATTAAAACGAGTTCTCTGTTCAGAATGCAACGAAAAATTTCAGATATGGTTTCATCTGCTGATGCGTTTTGACGGAAACCATTCTCGTGTTCAAAGTGGAGTTATAAAATTCTGGTCGCAGCCAGAATTTTAGGAAAACCATTTGCATGTTCTGAGTGTAGCTATAATTAAAGAGGCATATATGTAACTATTTTTTTTTAATTAGTTATAGTAAAAACAGTTCCTTGATTCGGATGTGGCTCCCCCCCCCCCCTACGCAGAGACGGAAATCGAAATACGGCTCGCGAGTTAAAGTATGAACATTTAAATTAGTATAGGATCCCGATATAAAACGACCATCCCCGAGATGTTTATTTGATGAAACGTATTTTATATTTAATTTAATATGTCAATAAATATATTGCAAATGGGTGGCCTAACAAATTTTAGTCCAGGGTATGATTAAAAGCTGTGTGTTTAAGAACAAAAGCAAAACCATCAGCGCATTGACATTCGATATTTTTGAATTTTTGGAATTCACTCACACTAATATTATTCTTGTAACTATATTCCATACTGTTAAAATTATCGTCACGGCTAGTAGTATTGTAGTATTGTAGGGTTCTAGAAATGCAAGTGATGCAAGAAAATTATGACTTTTTTCCTTTGGAGGAAACAGACCTACGTACATTGTGTATCTCATCTTTCGAAAGAGCTGCAGCATTATTGTGTTAAGGAAAGTATGTTTATTGCCTTTTTTATGCCGTCACGGTACCGTAACCGTGAATCGTCATGGTAATAATAAAAACGCTCATCAAAATAAAAGTTGCATTTATAAAATAGTTTGGTGCATATCTCCGGTTCTCTTTAATCCGAGCTTTGTTCACGGAGCCCCCAGAGATAGTTAGTTTATGAACACGTCTGGAAGTTGATGTAATCGCCAATCGCCACCGCCAGCAGAGTTAGTTTTCAGGGCAAAACTATTGATTCTACTGCGGTGCCCATCGCCCGTTCCCACAACCACCGTCACCGGCACCGGGGAGAGGAACTGAACACTTCACCGCCGGGGAAACTCTACCACAATCCACCGCCTAATGACACTGCAATTTACATCCCGCTGCGCTACACGAGCTCACTTTTCACAGGGTAACTATATCGAGGAACTATAATAGGCCCGGTATATCAGCTATAGGCCCGGTATATCAGTTGGTTATAAGCTCGGCTTGATTGGAATGTCGAGCTTAGCACAGCTTGTAACATAATCCGTATACAGGTCGAAAGCTCAGACGTCACTAAAATTATATATATATATTGTATGAATTTAATAGAGGAAAGTTTCTTTTTTCTCTGAAAAACAAATCTACTGTCTACATCTATGCTCTCTACTGTCATCTTCATCGAGAAATCTCTATGCGCCTGGAAATCGTGATGTTTATTTTTAGGCAGGTTTATTTTCTAGGTAATTTTTGATAATTAAAGTTCCCCACTTCAATCAGCATGGTGCTCTACGCGAGTACCCTAATTTTAATAAGTATTTGTTTGCTAGGGTCAGTGCATTATTAATGAAATTAACCGCTGAAAACAAACTGTCGTGACGTTGAAACTTTTAAAATCGCTATCAGACTATTTTTGATTGATTAATAACTTAATCAGTTATCAATTAATAACTTAGAACGTAATAGTCTATCTTAGAACTGTGGGAAGTTTACAAATATTATTTACGAAAATGTCAGATTTGGCATACGACTGCTAGCCCCTCGGCCGCGGCGTTTAAAATAGGAACTATTCTGTGGCTTGTGGCTTATCAAAGCTTGAGCGGTAGATTTACCTCGCTTAAATTTGGAGCGAGGAATGTCGTACATAGCGAGGATACGGACTGACTGATATACCGGGCCATAGGGTAGCACTTGTTTTTCTTCTGTTTTAATTTGTAAGTTCCGGGGCAAAACTAATTTCTACGGCAGAACTGAACGCGTCACCAGCGTTGTGGAAACCCTATAACTACCCTCTACCACTACCAACCACTTACCCAGTAGTAATGATAATAACACAATATTCGTATAGCGCAATTTCATGTTATTTTTTCTTATTTTTAAGTGTAATCCGTTTTAAAGACCACTTTAGGAGTAATCCTTATTAAATACCACTGTAGCAGTAATCCTTATTAAAGACCACTGTAGCAGTAATCCTTATTAAAGACCACTGTAGGAGTAATCTTAATAATAGACCTCTGAATACTAAATTACTATTTTATTTTTAAGTTTATGAGTAAAACCTCAAATTGTAATTCACTTCACTTCAAGTGCGCTTTACTACAATAAACTTAAAAATAATAATTTAGTATTTTATTAAATGAAGACAATATTGGCGAAACTCAATCGAAAATCTGGAAACAGAAAAGATATTGGCACCTCTGGGACTCGAACCCAGGACCTTCGGCTTTTCGGTCCGCGACTCTTTCTGATTCGGTCATTTTTAATTGTATCACACTTCGACTAAGAACTACCAACATTATCTTAATTTTCTTAACTTTTTCCTGCTATCTTTATGTATGATTGCAAGATTCAACGTTGGTAGTTCTTAATCGAAGTATGATACAGTTAAAAATGACCGTATCGGAGAGGGGCACTTTAGCTAAGTTGGAAGAGTCGGAAAGCCGAAGGTCCTGGGTTCAAGTCGCAGATGAGAGCGTATCTTTTCTGTTTTCAGATTTTCGATCGAGTTTCGCTAATATTACCTTCATTTAATTAAATACTAAATGATTATTTTTAAATTTATTATAGTAATTTTTTGGTTTGGGCCCGAAACTCACTCTTTCCCCGTTTATTATAGTAAAACGCACTTGAAGTGAAGTGAATTACAATTTGAAGTTTTACTCATAAAGTTAAAAATAAAATAATAATTTAGTATTCAGAGGTCGATCAAGATTACTCTTACAGTGGTCTTTAATAAGGATTACTCCTACAGTGGTCTTTAATAAGGATTACTCCTACAGTGGTCTTTAATAAAGATTACTCCTGCAGTGGTCTTTAATAAGGATTACACCTACTGTGGTCTTTAATAAGGATTACTCCTACAGTGGTCTTTAATAAGGATTACTCCTACAGTGGTCTTTAATAAAGATAACTCCTACAGTGGTCTTTAATAAGGATTACTCCTACAGTGGTCTTTAATAAGGATTACTCCTACGGTGGTCTTTAATAAGGATTACTCCTACAGTGGTCTTTAATAAGGATTACTCCTACAGTGGTCTTTAATAAAGATTACTCCTACAGTGGTCTTTAATAAGGATTACACCTACAGTGGTCTTTAATAAGGATTACTCCTACAGTGGTCTTTAATAAGGATTACTCCTATAGTGGTCTTTAATAAGGATTACTCCTACAGTGGTAATCTTAAGGACTCCTTATATAATATTGATCAAATAAAATGAAACAAAAAATGTGCAGGACAAACAGAGCGATGACAGGAGAACAAAAAAGTGAACAATAACAGTGCTATTATAGCACAGGACAAAACAATAACATTAAAACTAAAATATTACAATACAAAACAGAGCAGTTTGTGTTCAGAAATGAGAACATTCTGAGTCGACATTAAACATAAAATAACAGAGGAAAACAAAAGCAAACAATTGCCGGAAATTTGAGTTATTACAACATAATGAAAAAGATTTATGAATGGTAGGATTTTTAAAATAATATTGTTTTTAAAGCCCGTTTAAATTTAGCCAAATTCTGGATATTAGCCCCTCAAGTCTCGATCGTATTTTGTCGGAGGGTTAAAATATTTCCGATTTGCAATAAAATTCATATAATTAGAATATTTCTCAATGTATCCGAAAACTAAAATTACGGTTAACGAAAAAAATAAAAACACATACATGGTTTATTAGGCAAATGTATTATAAAGGAATTTCAACTCAATTTTTTGTGAGTTTATTTATTGTTCTGTTATACGTGGTGGAATTATATTGTATTAAAATTGAAATTAAAACACTTAACTTGTTTCCACTTATTTATTTCACCAGTACCGGTTTCATCCTATTATGGACATCTTCACCAGCCTGAAGATGTCCATACTAGGATGAAACCGGTACTGGTGAAATAAATAAGTGGAAACAAGTTAAAAAGTGTTTTAATTTCAATTTTAATCAATTTTTTGGGTTTCATGTAAAAAAAAATTGAAAAATTATATTTTTTTCAAATTGAAACTTTGGATTCTTGGAAACTTTGGATTCATAAAGGTGTACGTTTTAATTATTTGCGGTTAATTTTTAGATTTGAACATAAAGCGTGGTATTTTCTCTATCTATCATCGTTTAGATCATATTTATAACCATGATAGTAAGGGAGCCACAACGATTTCTATGAGACCTGTATGAGTTGTTCTGAAAACCGAACAAATAGGCTTGATGGGTTAGTAAGAGCTGAGAGAAGTTTATCTCAAAAGAGCGGGCAGTGTAAATTGCAGTACCTAATGACTAATGACACTGCATCCCGCCGCGCCATCCAATCTTGTATTCCACCGAGCGACCGTACAAAGGAACTATATTCAGATTTTCTTCCGACAAAAGAAAAACCCTTTGTTAATCTTTTCACCAGTGGGTAATGTGTAATGCCACTGCAAGTAGAGTTTTACTGGCTGATGATGCTGTAATTGACATCATTTGTTATAGTATTCCGAGGAAGAGCTCGTATGCAACAAATGTAAATTTAAATGTAAAGAAACAATAAAAAATATATTAAATCACTTTCGTTTAAAATTTGCTACACACAAGAGGCCCTGAGGAAAACAATTCCCCTCAGGGCCTATGTCATCTTTGGGATGCTGTGTGGAAGGTCTTTTTAGGAAAGGAAGGAGAGGAAGTTCTGGGAAGGAAAAGGGTAGGAATCTGGGGGTCAGCGTGTTCAGGAGTGACGGACATATGAATCCATCCCTCCCAATGCGATGCAAGGCGATGTTCCGGGAGAGTACGGCCGGAGAAGTCAAGGGGACTCCCCCACAACCATTCTCTCCCGATCTGGCCTGTCATGCAGCTGGTGGACAGACGCATCCGCCACCAAGACCCGGACAAGCCTCACCCCATGAACCCGGGCACCCCTGCTAAGTTACCAAACGTAGCGAACCACTTGGGTTACCAATGGCGTAAGGTGTCGGTTATCCAATAATTAGTACCCGGTAGCCATACTCGCCCCCAAATTGGATAAAACTAAAACAAAGTAATTACCAAAACTTTACGTGTATGCGTAATGCCGATTTTCTTTACAAATAGATATTTATTTACGCAACCTTCCGTAATGTCAGAAAAACGTGACGGAATTACGTTCCGATAAATTAAATAAATCGTATTGTTTAGTAGTCCTTTTACGTGAGTAAAAAGTCTCACATTTCTAAAATCTTTGAAGCGTTTCAAAGAAAAATAAAAGCATGAAGAGCCTCGGGAAATAAGGCGGAAAATACTTCATTAATAACGTTTGAATGTTGTAACTTGTAACTGGATGTTCAGGAAACCAATTTATTTCCGATATCGACACAGAATAGGTACAGATACTGCAAGTAGCTCCGTTCTCATCGTCCCTTATTTCTTACAAAGGACGCAAGCAACATAAAGCTAGTTGCAAAGGAGCTTTCAGCAGAACCATAATATCTTTCTCACAGAAAACCCATAACATAATAATAATAGTAGAAAGAAAGTGAAAAGAAAGACACGGAGCGCTCACAAAGAGATTGAGAGCTTAAAGTCTCAGTAACAGGACCTGAATGATCTTAACAGGATGATCTTTCTCATAAGCGATGCATGTGACAGAATGAAAGATTAAGTTCTCGGTAGCAGGACCATAAGATCTTTCTCATAAACGATCCACTAACAAAATGAGCGCTTAATGTTCTCGGTGGCAGGACCATAAGATCATTATCACTAAAGACCGGATTATATGCAACTAATACAGCCCAAAATATGCAATAAAAATAGCTAAAATATGCACGAAAATCCATGAAAAGGGCCAAAATATGCAACATAATACAAGAAGTCGTATTTTTAAGTATTTTTTTAAATTTAGTAAGCTATTAGTTCTCGAGGATAACAATCGAATTTTCGAAAATATCAATTACAAAATGTATTTATTGGTATTTATCAATGAAATTTAGATATACCTTCAAAAACGTATATGACTAAGTACTATTCTAAATGTTCTGTAGACAAATTGTGTCTACGATCGCTTAATATATTTTTGTAAGCGGAAAAGGAGCGTTCTACGTCTACTGATGTGACTGGACAGAATTTAAATTTGGGTGCGATTTTTTAACTTATTGTGCCGGGCAAAATTTCACCTGCCCTGTTGATGAAGCTATTAATTTGGCACAAGGGTTCAAACCCTGGGTTATTATTCAGTAAATTTTCAAACTTTTCTTTCGGTTTATTCGGGAATAGCTTTGGCAACGAGGAATTAGTAAGGCGAATCTTCTTCATAACCTGAATAGATTCATTCAACATCAAACCTTGAGTTCCAAGCATTTTTATACTTGCGAAATGAGTGCTGATCATAGCTAGTTTTTTTTTAATACTAGCATTGTCAAACGCTTCTTTGCACTGGAAAATTGCCAAAGCCTCTGCACTATCGAAGTCATTGATAACACCCTTGATGGCCTCAAAATGTTCATGGTGAAACATAGCAGCTTCGATCCATGTACCCCAACGTGTTATTTATTACTGGCTCGGCAGGTAAAAGGACATTTGGCAGTTATTCTTTTTAGGCCTTTACACGAGCAGGCGCCTTAAGGAGCACTTTATTTGCTGATAAAATCAGTTTATTTGCAGTCGCAAACGTGGACCTCGCTTAGCTATCTGACGTTTATAGAGTCACTATGTGAGGCATCTGAACGATGATGGAAATCGAGCGTAAATATGCAAGATCACAAACTTTTTGCTAAAATATGCAACTACCTCTGAAAAGGGTCTAAATATGCAAATGCATATAATCCGGTCTCTAATTATCACAAACGTTGCATGTAACAGAATGAGAGCTGAATGTTATCAGTGGCAGGACCATAAGATATTTCTCATAAACGACGTATGTGACAGAATGAATGCTTAAAGTTCTCAGTGAGAGGATCATAAGACCTTTCTCGTACAAGATGCATGTAACAGAATGAGAGCTTAAATTTTGCACAACACTTGGCTAAAGAAGGAGGTAGCGCAACACGGCATAACACCCCAAAAACAAATAACGAAAAAAGCACAATACTTTCTCATAAACGGTGCATATAGCTAAGTTCTCAGTAGCAGGACTACAAGACCGTTCTAATAAATGACGCCGACGCGCGACGCTTGTAACAGAAAGAGCTTCCAATGTAGCTCTTAATGGCACCATGAAATCGTGATTCGCAAGTAAATCGATCTCGTCTTTGGAACTTCTGTTAGAAATTTAATTGCTATTGTAAAACAAATCGTTCAGAAAGTTGAATGTTTAAAGCAATCATGTTTTCTACTTAATATTTCTTAGAATTACGAAAGCCATTGAATATTTGCGTGATTGCAGCTATCGTACTTTCAAAAATAAACGCGTCGTTTCTTTTACAGTGCGTGACTGTTAATAAATGTCACTGAAACGTTCCAAGAAATTAACAATCATGGATTAAACTAAATAATGAATTATAGGCATAATAATCGAGTCAAACGCGATATTACTATTAAATTATACAAATTAACTAATAAACTACCAATATTCTTAATGATTACATTAAATTAATAAATAAAAAGTCTTGATTTTAAATAAAAAGTTTTGCTTAATGACCAGCGACACGACATTACTTTTATCTTTGAAGCGGGCATGACGGGTAAGAAGAATGTTCACTAATTACAGGGCTGGGCAAAATACATGCTTTGCTGTAATTAAAATACAAATTACAAAATACTTTTTCGCATGTATTTAAAATACGAAACACAAAATACTTTCAAGTCGTGTATTTGAAATACAAAATACAAAATACGGTATTTTAACGGTATTTTTTTTATTTCAAATACAAAATACAAATTACAAAATACATTTGGTTTTGGTAGAACCTTTGGTTGAAATACATTATCGTAAGTGCCCTTATCTAAGGGCGCGTTTCCACAGAAGCAAAGCTGAGCAGAGTGAAACAGAGACGTACAAAAATTGACCAATCATATTGCTCAGAAGACACAAATTTTTTGGACATTGTCTTGCTATTGATCACTGCGAAATGCTTTTCCGCAGTTAGAATTAGTGGATAAATCACAGCATTCAGTTGATTCAATCCACCGCCCGCGCCGCGCCGTCATCTCATTCATGACAGAATTGGATCATCCATTATCGATTAACTCACGTCTTCATGAATAAATACCGCGAAACGATGAAAACAACTATTGACAAGATAGATAAGTTTTAAGATTTTCACAGCCAAAAGCATTTTCGTTATTTGTTTTTGGGGTGTTATGCCGTGTTGCGCTACCTCCTTCTTTAGCCAACGTTTCGGACATCGTTGCAGTGTCCATCATCAGGGCAGATCCGGCAGATCCGGTAGATGTGTAATTTTTAGTCGTGAAGTGAGTGCTTATTTACTTCGAAGCGATACCGTGCCGCCAGCACCACTAACTTTCACCAGTACAAAATAATCGTGACAAGCAGTGGCGTCATCGCCGCGGAACGGAATAGAAAGTTCATTAAAATGTGGTATTTATGCTAGCCAGGGGCAAGTCCGTTTGCGAGACGCCGACGGAAGTGGCTCCATCTCTTAATGAAATCTAAAATTAGAAATCACAATGGTAAGAATGATGGACACTGCAACGATGTCCGAAACGTTGGCTAAAGAAGGAGGTAGCGCAACACGGCATAACACCCCAAAAACAAATAACGAAAATTGACAAGATACTTGCCTTGACGTACAGTGTTGCCAACTCTAAATATTAACATATATTGCTCTGGATTCTAGCGTTTTAGTCTATGTATTGTATGTATCATTATTAAGATCGCTTAATGTATTTGAAAATGTATTTTGAAGCCATAAGTATTTGAAATATAAATTACAAAATACCTTAGCATCATGTAATTGAAATACCAATTACAAAATACATTTTCAAATACGTATTTCAATTACAAGTAATTTAAATACTGCCCAGCCCTGACTACTTATCAATATCTTTTTGTAATGATGTAAAATAAGCTTTGTACGGTCCATCATCATACATAACAGTAAACTCCTTAACTCTCAGAACGGCAGCGCCCATGGTTTATGCTGGGAAGGTATTTTATTCCCCAACATTACAACCTTGCGATACCGATACAGACCCCATGTAATATGTCAAAGTACGTGACGACCTCTGTAATAGACAGGTAAAGCTTCTTTGCTTAAAGAAAATAAAAAAATAAAAGTTTTCACAAAAAATAAAACAATTCAAACGCGGTGGAAGTGAAAACTAAAGTGGACAAGAGTGGGGAGGCTACGAAGCACCACATAAAGAGGAGACCGATTATTCTATCTCATTTTGTCTCTTTTTATTCCGCTCGTTTCCGTTTTCAAATCACAACGGTGCTAAAGAAGTTTGTTATAACGCCGTGTTTAGGCAAAATTACCTCAAGGGCGCTGATATTCTGAGCATGCCCCCCTTGAGAGAACACCATTCAGAATCCAAAAGTTATGTTGCTTGAAATGGGTTATTAGTTATTAACCAAATTTTCTTCCTATAATATTTATTATTCGCGCCTCGTTCCGGAGTGGAATATACTCCCAGTGTCGTCCTCGTGATTGACCGCCATTCAAAATTTAAATTTTGCTTGAGCTTTACCAATGCTTAGTAGAATACTGAAACAGGTACTTTCCAGCCTTTCTCTGCCAAAGGTCACCGCAAGTGTTTCGTTCGGTGACTTTAACAGGGGTGCCCGGGTTCATGGAGTGAGGTTTGTCTAGATCTTGGCGGCGGATTTCCTGAACAAACTGAAACCCAGTTTCCTACCTTTTTCTTTCCCAGAACTTCCTCTCCTTCCGTTTCTTAAAAAAGACCCTCCGCACAGCATCCCCAAAGATCACATATGCCCTGAGGGAAATAATTCTCATCAACGCCTCTTGTGTGGAGCAAAAAAAAACGTGTTATAAAATAAACAAGTCCCAACATTCCGCCTAACAACTTAAAAGGAACAAACATTAAAGGAGGACCTCGAAACAAATAATGTAACAAACAATCTCGTTTAACTCCTGGGGTTTGTGCCCATCACAGATCACACATAGGGATCAAAATACCTTTTATGCAGGGCACAAAGAGCCGGGGATAGTCTGTCAAAGGCAAGCGCGAGGGCGGGCGGGGCGGGCGGGGGCGGGGGCGGGGGCGGGTTCTCCCTTTACAACGTGAATGGAAAATCGATACTGCGAATGGGAATCTGCGCAGGAACAAGCCGCCCACGTGCACGACGTATACACGTGTAAGATATACATACACATTCCATTCCACGAATAAAGTATATAATCACGTATTCATCCAGGAGTTATATCGCAGAATTCCGATGTGTGCACATCTCAGCGGAATTAATCACATCTAAGTAGATTATGAAGTCTTTCAGTATTATTGAGATCTGGATGTGACGAATACCTTGGAGCAGGGCCGGCCTGAGCCAAACAGCGTCTGGCGCTAGTAAAAACCTCAAGGGCGCTGCATTAGATATCTTAAGGGGGGGGAGGTAAGGTTTTAAAGGCAAAAAGGCATATTTTCATTTTTTTTTGAGAAATGAATAATGTTGGTTTATATATTTCATATACACGTTGTGGTATAACATCTGGAGTATCTTTAAAAATTGTTTCAATTTTTTTTTTTTTTTTTACATGAATACCACACAAGAGTCCCAACTGCTCCCGTCTGGAGCCAGTGGGACTATGGCATCCCCAATTGGGGTATGTTGTGAGGCTGAAGGTAGTGGGGAGGGGAAGGAGATAGGGAAGAGGAAGGTGGGAAAGTACCTGGCTATTCAGATCTGGTCACCAAACACGGCAGAAGCCATTTCAAGCAACGTTTCAATTCTGAATGGTGGTCTAACACCAGGGCGATACTGAGAGTATCTTCCACTCTGGAACGTGCCGCAAATATACTATATATTATTTTAAATGAATAAATTGTGAAATACACAAATTAATCAAATAAAATTTATTTGCCACGCCGGGATTCGATCCCGCGACCTTCGGAATGCTAGTCAAGCGCCTTACCGCTGCACTACGCCGGCCGTCAATTAAAAATATCAATGAATAAGTCCGTGTCAGCGAATCTCCGGAGGCGCCTCGAAAAAAAGTCGTTATGCGGTGAACTCCATAACTCGTTACCGGATTATTTGAGACAAAAAAGTCAAAATGCGTTTAAAAGGTGATGTTTTTCGATGTGGTCAGAGGGAGTTTTTTTTCGATTTTTAGCAGCATTTAGAAATGCAAACGCGATTTTCGCTAAAAAATTACGGTGAATTTGTTATTATAAAATGGAAAAAAATGGTAAAAAAAACTCCCGACTACTTGTTGATTTATGTGTAGAAATAGTGTACAAAATTTCAAAACGATCGGTCAAGTAGATTTTGAGTTGAACTTCAAAAATGTTGTTTGGAGAAAATTGATTTAAAGTTTTTTATACTCGAAATATACGGTCGCTTGAAACGCTGTATCTTCATTAGTTTTGCTCCGATTTATTTGAAATTTTGACACAATACTCTCGACATGTTGTACATTTTTAAGAAAGAAACTTTCTTAAAAAAAAATTAAGAAAGTTTTAAAACCTTACCCCCCCCCCCCCCCCCCTCCCCCTTAAGTGTGTGACAAAGATTAGTCTACAATACACTAGTAATAATTTATAGGTTAAAAAATAAATGTTACCAGAATATAAGTTGAATAGCGTTAGAATTAATAGTTTTTATAGTTTCACTGTTATACAACGAGAAACTGCAACGATTTTAGGCTTCCTGAAACAAATTTATCGAAAACACAAAAAAATATTTATCATGAAGGTTTTAAAATGTTCAAAGAAATCCCTAATGTTAAGGAGGCTACAAGTTTTGCAGTTTTTCGGGGATTATGTCTTGTCTTAATGCTGTGAAGTCCAAATTTTAGTAAGTACTCGTAAGTAGTAAATAATATTATAGTAGTTTTAGAAAAGAATATATTAGATATAATATGTCAAATTGAATAAATTACAGTTAAAAAAAATTATATCTGAGTGTGTAATTCACATGGAAGAGGACGCGTCTGGTTTGCTCCAGACTCCTTTTTCAAATAACTTCTTCTGTTCTGTTCAAGTTACAAATCTGAATTTTGTCATGCGCACGCATAACAATCTACATAATTAGCCACATTTCGCGAAATAAATTTTTCTATCCTATAAAAGAAGTCACGTTCGATTGAAAGTTTGTGCTGTAAAAAACTATCCAATCCCTTTGTTTGAATTATTCAAAAATGGTCCGTGCCTAAAGCGTTAGTATATAATGAACCGAGGGACAACGACAACTATAACAACGTCTACTATGCTCTTTGCCAATCACGCATAGAATATGGGAATATAGGATGGGGAACTGCCTCAAACATTCACATCAAGCAGCTAGCTAAAACGCAAAAGGCAATAATAAAAATAATCCTAAAAGTACTCGTAAAAACTCCATCAAAAGAAATTTTTTAAAATTTTAATGTGTTCAGCATTATTAAATTATACTCAAAAAATGCACTACTCAAATTTAAACAAAAATATGAATACCTTGCTGACCAACACACCTACACAACTAGTCGCAGTCGGGTAATGAAAAGGGTTTTTCATCACTGTGAGTCAGCAATGCCGTTGTAGTTATTTTTTTCGAGAAGACGAATAGTTGCAGTCAGGACATGAGAATGCCTTTTCACCGCTGTGGGTAAACATGTGATTTTTAGATTTCTCTTCGTAGTACACGAATAGTTGCAGACAGGGTATGAAAAGGGTTTTTCTCGTGAAAGGTGAATCATACTGTGGATTTTTAAATCTTCGTTTTGAGAACTTGTACAACTGCATTCGGGACAAGAAAATGGTTTTTGTCCGCTGTGGGTAAACATGTGATTTTTTGGTGCCTCTTTGTAGAACATGAATAGTCGCAGTAGAAACATGTAAAAGGTTTAATGCCACTGTGGGTCAGCAAATTATTTCTAAGAAGTTTCTTTGTACGATATGAACAATTGCAGTCGGGACATAAAAAAAGGTTTTTCATTACTGTGAGTCAGCAAGTGCCGCTTTAGTTATTTTTTCGAGTAGGAGAATTGTTGCAGTCCGGACCTGAAAAGAGTTTGAGTGCCTCGTCAGTGCATCTCTTCCAGGGGCAACATTCATCTACTTGTTTCAACCCTTGCCGAATGCAAAAGTTGCGTTTTTTTGGTTGGAGCAAGCCAACCTGCATAATCGGACAATATTTCCCACTTTTTTCATAATACTGGGAATATTTCTTTTTTTGGCAATACTCCTACCCGTAGCTGCGCCTGCATCAGAGTCTGAGCTGGTCATTATTTAAATAAATTATAAAGTTCGTCGAACAAAGTACTGAAAAACCTTTTGAGTAGAAGACGCGTTACGTATTAAATTATAAATTCCAGCTCATAATTCATAGATGATCGGCTTGTATGGGTCCATAATAGAGACATGCTTAGATTGCAGTTTTTTTGTAATTCTTCTGGTCAATACCCGAATCCGGGGAATTTTTCCGTTTTTTTTTTAACCTTTAACCATAGACAATTATTTTCCTGTTGAGCGGACCATTAACAAAAAATCGACGAGAAACGTTAAATCGTTAAGAACTTCGAAAAATCGGGAGATTTTGATTCCGGTAGATCGGGAGATGAAGTGAAAAATCAGGAGATCTCCCGAAAAATCGGGGCTTCGGTAACACTGTGTGTGATCGCGCGAACTTCGCACCAATCTTTCAACCGTGTTTAGTGTTTCAACAAACGGAGGAGACGGAAAACAAAAAACGTTGATGTGTTGTTTGATTGACTTTCACGGCAAATCGCGACAAATGTTTGAGCTCTGGACCTGCCTTAAAGCTGACAAAATCAAAACGGCCCGTGGTTGGCAAATCGGATTATGACGTCATAAGCGTCGCTCAGCTTGGCCAGCATAAATAAACACTGTCAGTGAGCGTCCACACTCATGACGTCACACGATAGCCCCGCCCCAAAATATCGTTTTAGCGGTAATTCAAAAATGGGAATTTTACTCGCTGGAGAAAATTTATTCGTCAACATAAAAATAAAATAAAAATGCTATAATCATCGTAATTTTTTTAAGCAATAAAAAAACATGGAAATACACCACCATATAAGTATTAGCCAGGGGAAAGGGTTTTGACACCAACGAGATTGAACTCGGGATCTTCCGCTACCCAGGCGTCTGGTTTAACCAACGAGCCACCAGGTCAACCTTCATATCTGATTCTCCTATAAAGATGATTTAATCCGCTAGAAGAGCCCACCTTTATTCAACACAAGCGGGGAGGGGTGGTTTAATCAATAAATCCCCGCAGGTGATGTCGGCAAATTATTTCCCGCTTTGTTCTTTTAAAATGGACTCGCCTGATATTTTAAAAATATTTTAACCCCTCAAAAATCGGGCGCATTTTATCACAAGGTAAAAATATTTTCGCTTTGCAGTAAAATCCCAATAAAAGAAATATTTTTTAAGGCATCCGAAAACTAAAAATTGTTTCTGAAAGGTGATGAAAGACGCTTTTAAATTTTATAAATCGAAATAAACATATAATTTTTGAAATATTAAAATTTAATTTTAATGCAACACAAAAAAGTTTTGAAAATGGCTCACCTTACGTTTTTCTAAAATTATTGATAGCGAAAAAAAACACACACATATTTTATTCGGCAAATGTATTATCAACGTTATTGTTAACTCACTTTTTTATCGTTTCAATTAATTCCCGGGATTTTGGAAACTTTGGTCATAAACGGCGCATCTCTACATATTATAATTTTAACGGATTTTCATGCGGTTTTCACTAATAGATGGAGTGATTCGTGAGGAAGGAAGGATGTATATAATTTGTCAAGGTTTTGTTTGAATTGGTTGAAACATATAATATTATATATTATACATATTTATACAAGATTTTTTAACCTACTTATTATTTACAATAGCCGTTATTACTAACTTACACGATCATTAATTTACTAATTGAGCTAGAACTCCCTCACCAAACACAAGAGCATTGTCTCTTTATGGTGAGGAAAGGCAATTTTTTTTTTTTTTTTGTTAACCTTATGTAACTATGTAACTGTTGGAACTTCATATGTATTTTTAATAAACATTGCCAATAAAAAAAAAAAAAAAAAAAAAAAAAAAAAACAAATATGTTTGTAAGGAGAATGTCTGTAACGAGCGAGCAGGCAAGCGAGCGGGGTGGATTTGATTTGTATACAAACCTACAGTTTTATTTATTTATTTTTATTTTGCAGAAACAAACAGTAATTATTACATAATGAAAAATAGTTACAAAGTTATAGAATTAATACAATAATTGGTACCAATGACATGTCGCAGTTATAAACTTATGTTTTTGTAAGATAAATAATACATTATACCTAAATTAAGTTAGTAAATTATTGAAGGAGAGGGGTGTGTGGTATATGCCGAGGTTAAAGGTCACTGTCTACATTTGATTTCGAAAACTCTGTGTAAAGCCCGGGCATCGCCGGGGACTTCTGCTAGTTTCAACTATTTTATTTGTTTTGGATTTTTCACTTTCTTACACCGTTTAGATCATATTTCTAACTATGGTAGTAAGGGAAGACACAACGATTTCTATAAGACCTATATGAGTTGTTCCAAAAAGCGAACAAATTAGCCTGAGGGGTTAAGGGCATAACAGCGTTAGCATTCCACAAAGAAAATTATAATTATTATCATATTTGATATAAGTTAAATTATAATTTATTATTAAGTAGCTGGTCCCCGGCATATGTTGCAAAGCCATACAAAGAAATAAATTGATTCTCTCCCGTGCGTCCCCGTCCCTTCCATCTTCCCGCCTTCCCAAGAGGGAAGTAAAACAATCAGCGCATTGACATTTGACGTTTTTTTAATTTTTGGAATTCACTCACTACTCAATATTATACTTATCACTTGGGCCCGGATTAATATGTAAATACATATTTTTAATTTACACGATTTTCGGTCTCGTATGTGTTCTCTACCTAGATTATATAACAAGCCCAACAGAGTTTAGGTCCAAACTAAAAACCTTCCTTTTTGGGCTCTCATATCCGTAATTTAAATATACCTATTTGAGAGTATCATACTTGTATTGTCTATGATATGTCTTAATCACACTTTCCTTACTGAATTAAAATTACTCGATTCCTTACACATCAATCTGTCTCTTGACGAATCACATTTAGGAAGATCAAATCCTTATTGGTACTACTGCACCACCCACCTTTACATGTTGCTTTTACTTTCCAAATTACACT
Organism: Limnephilus rhombicus; assembly: GCA_929108145.2. Lineage (NCBI taxonomy): Eukaryota > Metazoa > Arthropoda > Insecta > Trichoptera > Limnephilidae > Limnephilus > Limnephilus rhombicus. The sequence goes on from OV815282.1 coordinate 1,681,498, forward strand.
CGTCAAAGAATACATTACATATTAATATTAAAATATTTTTCAGGATTAAATAACATGTGTTCACAATAATGTCCTCTGCGTGCGAACTCTATCTAAATTTCTTTAAATGGACAATATACAGTGTTAATTTCAAGCGACCTCCCAGGTAAGTATGGTCCTGTTTTCATTAAATTTTAGGCAGCATCGCGTTCATTGGTCAAAATATTGTACACATATTTTCGTATCGGTGATCAATGAACCGATGTATGCAATTTTTAGCCAAAGTTGTTTATAATTGTTTGCCTAGCTTGTAGTTTTTAGATTTTAGAAATGTATTATAAGTTTGTACAGCGCCCTTGAGGTGATTTTTCACAAAAACGGCGCTATATAAATCATCCAAATATTATTATTATTATCATATATATCATATAGATTATCATACAGGGTGTTAAGGGACGTACTTGACTTACTTTACCCAGCGAATCCTGACATTATTTGGAGTAAAAAATGTAAATGAAATTTTGGTCTCCGGTGACTTTTTTTGATGACTTTTTTTTTTTCAAATTTTTTTTCTTCAAAATCAAACAAAAAAATATTTCTTCCGCATGTCGTCACTGGTCACTCAGCCGGGTGTCCGACGAACCCCTTGACCCGCCTCCAACTGTTCAACAACTACCATTTTTTAACGTTTTTGTAGAAAAAAAAAAAAAAAAAAAAACATCAAAAATGTCACCGGAGACCAAAATTTCATTTACATTTTTTACTCCAAATAATGTCAGGAATCACTGGTTAAAGTAAGTCAAGTACGTCCCTTAACACCCATATATCATATAGATTATCATATATATCATATAGATTATCATATATATCATATAGATTATCATATATATCATATAGATTATCATATATATCATATAGATTATCATATATATCATATAGATTATCATATATATCATATAGATTATCATATATATCATATAGATTATCATATATATTATCATACGTGAAAAACCAATTTTTATTTTCCATATTTCATTTTCCATATTTCATATTTTACAAAAAATATCACAATCATCCATATTTTCGCTTTTTATATCATAAAACATGAGTTGGTTCACAAAAATGGATATAATTTAACGTGTTTGCATTCTCTCCACCACACCACCACACGGCCGCGCGTGTTTCATTTCTCTCGCGTATTATCCGTCGTAATTAGATTTTTGATTCTCTTCCTCTTGCGCGCCTTTGTATTTGTACGTACTCAATTCACCTTCTCTACTGTCTAGGTACCTATCTGTTTAATTTCAAAACGCCCAAGGATAAACAACGTTTGCGTTTCAAATTGGAAAAATATACCGAAGATTTCCCAAGCCAAAAAAGTATATTTTAGACATAAATAAAGGATTTGATACCCTAAAAACAATTAATAAAGTTCTGAACGGAAGCGGAATTCTGCCTTACACAATTTCGGAACTAGGCGTCTTTAAGTACGCTCCCATTACACATGTGAAGTGGAAAGATCTTTCAGCCAATATAAGGCTATATTTAGACCAAATCGACAAAGTTTTAATTTCGATAATTTAAAAAAGCATGTGATTGTGTACTGCAATTAAATAAGACAGATTTAGAGGAAGATGAATAAAACTTCATTTTTTTATTTGAATTAACTGAACATTACGCTATCTTTTTATAATTTTTTTAATGTAACTGTTACTGCATAGTAATTTTTCATAATAAACAATGTTTAATATGAAAGATATTCTTATTTTATTCTCCATATTTTACATTTTTTAGTCCATATTATATGTACATATTTTGAATTTTTTAATACATATTTATCCGAGCCCTACTTATCACAATATTCCTGCAGCTCTTCCAAAAGATCAGAATTCGTTCCACACAAAATGTATGAGGAAAATAATTTTCTTCATAATTATTTTTTCCGTGAATTTTTGCGTGCGATGTTTTAATGGCTGCTATTCTGCTATTCGGGGCGGAGACAAATCCAACAAATCAAAGATCATAAAAATCGGTCCAGCCGTTCTCGAGTTATAAGTGGTGGAATTAACCCGACTTTGTTTTATATATGTACTAGCTGACCCGGCGAACTTCGCAGCGCCTAAGAATCAATAACTGTTGTGTTAACTTATTAGCTGAATTAATTTCTTTTTTTTTTAAGTTAAAATTAATACTCAAAATGAATTAAGAAATGTAATTCACGTTGCAGCAAGACATTTGCTTTATTAAAGCGAATCGAAATGATTCACGTGGCATTATTGTACTACTTTCTGTAAAAACTATTTACTGGGTGGGTTGCACTTGGGTCGATTCCCTTCATTGCACATTTTTCGTTTTGTTGTCGTTAGATATCTTCCCAGTTCCACCGGGCGCATTGAGGAAAAATAGCCACCATTTCTATCATCAACTGCCTTCATTAACGAATCGTGCACTTCCTTCTGTTGGGGGTACAACAGTGGTACATTCGTTCAAACTGATTAGTTCAATTCATCTTGATCATATTCACGTTCACGTACCAATTCTTGATTGAAAGCATCATTCATTGCAAGTTTCATTGCATTCATGAAGGGTCGATCTGGCGTTGTTATTCCTAACTTGACTAACAAACTGCCGCACATGAGGTAACACATGTCTTCGATCAAAAACAAAGCCTGTTTATGTATATCCTCATTCACCTCGAGATCAGGATTCCCTGAACTGACACGAATTCGATGTAAAATGTCTTCTGACATGTCATCTTTGTACTTGTTCCATAGTTCATGTGGATTCGATGGGAAACATGCCGAAATAATGATAGCAAATAATGTGCGTATCAGACTGGAGATGCAGAAATAATTGCTTCAGTGATTGTCATGTCCCAATGAGTATCGTTTTCAAGCAAATTGATCTGCTGACATGCAACACGAATTGTTGGGCACACTACACCATTGACTTGTGATTAAAACGATGTCGGCCCACGAACATTCACCAGCAACAACCGAAAGTAGAAGCATTCATTACTTTTTACACGAACTGTGTAAATGCGACCAAGAGCATCAGTAGAACGCACAACCCGATGATCAGTAACCACATCGCCGTGCTTCCGACGTAGAAATTTCTTTGACAAAGCGTTCGACAAAGTGTAATAACGTGGCATCTCAGAGTAGAGCAACGTCCGGGCAAACAGATCGCATTGGCAAATCGAAAAGAAACGGGTCAATGTTGTTGCTGGAGGTGTTTCAGCACGTTTAGCAACAATCGATGTAATGAAATAAACTCGTTGATCATTCTCCAGATGCATCGCCAAATATACAACAATGAAATGTCGTTCATGAATGGGGAATGAAAATATACGCCAAATCGCCTCATTGTAGCTCACAAACTTGATAGCGTGTGATTTCATCGTTTTTTATTTGTAGTTTTAACGCCAAAAACCGCCATATCACTGACTTTTGTGACAAATTTGCAGATGTATTTGATTGACTTCACCGAATTGCAATAGGTCCCCACGTCACAATGCGCCTTGAATGTTTTGAAAAGAAGTGGCTTTTTTCCTGGAGTTGTGCAGACATACGTTCACCATTTGTCCCCTTTACGACTGTTGACATTTAGTGTGTAAGAAAGAGAGGCAGCATTATATGTTTAAGAACAAAACAAAAACAATCACACATTGACATTTGACGTTTTTGAATTTTTGGAATTCAACAATATTATACCTACCTACCGCAGCTTTCGTAAAAACAAAAGAATGTCAATTGCCAGCCTGAAGATGTCTATAATAGGATGAAACCGGTACTGGTGAAATAAATAAGTGGAAATAAGTTAAAAAGTGTTTTAATTTCAATTTTAATAACCCGACTTTGTTTTATATATTATAAGATAAGATAAGATAAAGATAAGATATAAGATAAGATTAAGATTTGATATTATAGGTACCTACTAATGTGGAAAATATCCATTCTAATGAAAACTCCCTGTTAACCTTTCTGGACAGCAGCGTAATGAGTTTAACCTTTAGTAAATGCGAGCAGAATTCAAAAGTTGCTTCGTGGAAAAGACTTACGTGAAACGTGAAGATGACAACACTTCACAAGAATGTCTAAAATAAGAAAGTACGGTAAGTACAATTAATTTACTCGTGTGTTGGTTGACCCGTGAGCGTAACTAGCCCAGAGCCTCTACAACGGGGCATTAAAGAAAGTCAGCGAAAAAAATTGTACGCCTTTTTAAAACATATTCAATCAAAACGTTAGGTATATACATAAATAGTTTAGTTTTATTGTAAAATAGCGAGTTCCCGGCATCGGTTGCAATGCCGCTTAAAAAAAGATATTGTTTCTCCCTGCGTGTCCTTTCCCATTAATCCCCGTCCCCTTCTAACCCCTCTTCCCCTCCCGCGTTCTCCCCTGCACTTTCCTCGCCTTTCCTCCTCCCCTTTTCCGCTCCCACCCGTCCCGCGAACCCTCACTGCCCTCCCGCGTTTACTTTCAACTTTCCCGCCTTCTCCCTCCCTCCCGCTAATCCCTCTTCACTTCATTCCCTTCCGCCCATACCGGATTCTCCTCCCCCTCCCGCCTACCCTCCCTTCTGCTAAACTAATTGAAATATACTAATTTTTTAAACAACTCGCGCGCCACCTATTGCAATTTTTTTTATACAAATTTCATAACGACACTCACATTTTCAAATTTCAAAGCTCACCAGTTCATATAGAAACCTTCGCGAACGTGCAGTGGCAGTGTGCACACAACAACTCTCTAAAGCAATCGGATGAATAGTATAGGAAATAACTGAATAACGCCAGAGCTCACTATCTCACTATAGCTCTGTTATTTTGACATGTTATAATATATGAAAAAATTCACAGTGAATCTTTAAATGCTACTTTAGATAATGGTCTAGAGATCTTATTCTACTTTAAATGAGTCGTATTTTATTAATTCAATATTTTCACAATTTTTGCTTAATTACGTATAATCGTTTTTTTTAAATAGCGCACTCTCTTATTATTCGTGTTTACATACCGTATCTCACTTTCGTAGCGTTTTAAGTTTTCGGATACCTTCAGAAATATTCCATTTATAAATTATATTTCAAAGCGGAAATATTTAGACCCTCTGACAAAACGTGGTCGATATCTGAGCTGACGGGTTAATAAGATAATTAGAAATAAACTTACTCGATGCACACCGCTAGTAAAAGGAAAACCCAATTATAAGTAAATCTATGCATTGAATCCTCAAACGCTTAAGAGGGAATAACCAGAAAAAATCGGAAATATGTCATTTTTAAATCAAATTTTAGACGTATTGACTCTTTCCCACAAAAAAATTAAAAATTGATTTCGAAAGATTGTACTTTTATCTAGTAAAGCTATGTTTTAAATTTTGAGAAAAAATGTTTATTTTTAGTACAATAAGGTTATATCATAGGTCGTTGGCAAATTTATTAAATTTTCAAACAAAATTTTGAATTATACAACACATTTCAAATCGTATAATCAAGCAGTAAAATAAATCAATAAATTATCTGGGAAAGCTAGGAGTATGTTTCATAATTTTAATTTTAGTTTAAATAAAAACATTAAACAAAGATCCACGCACGTGTTTTGTGACGAAAATACTTCAGTTTGTCTATTTATTTACGGTCTTACAAAGTAATATACTTAAGATTTTTTTAACATTCTTATTTTGCTTAGACTTTATTGAAAAATGATAAATACTTATGATCAAAAAATAATTACAAAAAGTAGGTACATAATTTTAATAGTTTTATCATCACGCCTTTCTGCATTTTTAGATGTAGGTATAAATTAAAGCAAATTTTTAATGAAATAAAATCGATATTGAGTTATAATTTTGAAAAGCTGGAACGGAGAATAATTAATCTTTCTCATTGGAACCGCCCTGTACGATCTTAAGAACATCTTTCGAAGAAATTTGGATTCTCGGCAGCTGGCTGGCTAAAGGCACTTAACTACATATTATGTAGATAAATGTATATAATACATTTACGTATATCGCTAAAAACGCCGAGATGGTTGATTGTTGAATGCGAAACTCGATGTTTTACGACGAAACATGATGATGTTTTACGGCGCGCTTGTTGATAGGTCGAGTAACAGATTAATCTAAGATTAAAACCTAAGTATAGCCTATTTTATGCAGCCATTAATCATCAGCAAGAAAAATTCCATCGCTTTAGCGAGTTTAGGCTGCATCCTGTTATTCCTGTTCCTGTATGACGTAACGGACATTTGAAATTGGTGCCAAAAAACTATTTAAATGCAGAAAGAATAATATTTGTATAAGCTGAGGAATGAATCACCCGCGAACCGTCTTCTGAGATTAACAGATAATGTCAAAACACCAAAAAAGCTAGAGTGATAGACATAAACCAGAGAGGAACATAAATACCAACAAATGTTGTGTAAAATAACTAACTACCAAAATATAAAATTTCAAGCTTAAAACTAATGTCCGACCGAAACAGGACTTTCCAGTCCTGTTTCAGTTCGTTCAGCATTACCCTTCTTTTAATATCGCTATCAACCTTCCCATTTCTTGTAAACATACTTCCCAAATACACAAACTCATCAACCTGCTCCAAGTATAATATATCCAATTTAAGACAATCGAGAGATACATGGAAGGAATTTATTGTGTTTAATTAAATGAAGACAATATTACCGAAACTCTGGGACACGAAACTCCCCCGAAACTACTCTTGTGACTCCTGGGTTCGTGTCCCAGGTCCCAGCGGAGCCAATATCTTTTCTGATTTTTATGTCTCTAGATTTTCGATTGAATTTCGGTAATATTGTCTTCATTTAATTAAATATTATAATTTGAGATTTTACTTATAAAGTTTAAAAAATTAAAAAGAAAATATTGTGTCTTGTCATTGTAATACTCGAGAGATACATGGAAGGAAAATATTGTGTCTTGTCATTGTAATACTCGAGAGATACATGGAAGGAAAATATTGTGTCTTGTCATTGAATTACTCGATATGATTAGTTTTAAGTAGTGACCGACCGAAGGTTCGGTTTCGGCGAATCTTCGGTGTCTGTCTCACATTAATTTCGTAGCTATTTAAAACTTTCCTTCCATGTATCTCTCGATTGTCTTAAATTGGATATAAAGGGTTTTCCAATAAGAGGTGTCATTTTGAATAGCCCGCTATTTCGGTAGATGTCACTTTTGAAGCTGTCATTTTTTGACATTTGACAAGTAGAAACAACGCGATTAATAAAAATGGAACGATACACGTTTCAACAACGCATTGAAATTATTAAAATTCACTATGAAAATGGTGAAAATTTGGCAGAGATGGTTCGTAAAACTTGAACATTTTTGGGCCGTCGTGAAGCACATTGTCGGACCGCAATACAGAAATTGGCGGAAAAATTCGAGCTGTTGGGACAACTTAGTAATGTGAAGAATAAAACCCGTGTATGTCGCTCAAGAACAGCCGAGAATATTGCTGCAGTAGCCGAAAGTTTTGAAGAAAACCCAGGTTTGTCCATTCCTCGTCGTTCTTTGGAATTAGGCATTCCACAAACGTCATTACACCGTATTTTGCATAAAGATTTGGGTCTTAAGGCTTATAAAGTTTAGTTAACACAAGAACTCAAGCCGGCCGATCATCAACAACGTCATGTCTTTGCTGATTGGGTCCTTGAAATGCATTAAAATGATCCGGAATTCCATCGAAAAATCATCTTGAGTGATGAGGCCCATTTCCACCTCGGTGGCTTCGTCAACAAGCAAAATTGTCGCATCTGGGTCTCGGAAAATCCAAGAGTTATTGTTGAAAAGCCTCTCTGTCCTCAACGTGTGACTGTTTGGTGCGGTTTATGGTCCGGCGGAGTCATTGGACCTTACTTTTTCGAAAATGGGGCTGGAGCAACAGTTACGGTGAATAGATTGCGCTATCGAGAGATGATTAATGATTTTTTATGGCCGGAATTGGATTAGTATTGATCTGGACAACGTTTACTTTTAACAAGACGGCGGTACGTGCCACACAAGCAACGAAACCATTGATCTTTTACGGGAAAAGTTTCCGCACCCTGTTATCTCTCGAAGAGGTGATCACAATTGGCTACCGAGATCTTGTGATTTAACACCTTGCGACTTCTTCCTTTGGGGCCACGTGAAAGAGACGGTCTACGCCAACAGCCCAGCTCAAGACCTCAAAAATGGGATTCGTGAGGCTATCGAGGACAATAGGGCAGCCACTTTGCGATTTGGTTATGGAAAATTTCATGAAAAGGATATGGTCCTGTAAGCGTGGTCGTGGTGGTCATTTGCCTGATGTTATTTTCCACTACTAACGGCGTACCTTCCTCTTTTTAATGAAATAAACTTCCGATCATTTATATTAAAAAATTGCATTTTTCTTTGAATATCAAAATAACACCTCATATTGGAAAACCCTGTATTATACTTGGAGCAGGTGGATGAGTTTGTGTATTTGGGAAGTATGTTTACAAGAGATGAGAAGGCTGATAGAGATATTGAAAGGCTGGTAACTCCATTAATGAAGGACTGAATGCCAACAAACAAACTGTTCAAAGAAGCGAAGCTTGGAGTGCTGATACCTACCATGATGTATGGCAGTGAGGCATGGAAATGGCAGACCAAAGGATAAAAGTTAACTGAACGCTGTAGAAATGAGATCCCGGAGCTGTATGTCTGGTAAAACAATGTATTATCGTGTAAGAAACGTTGAGATCATCAAAGAACGCAAGGTTGATGTAAGCATAGTGAATAAGATTAAGAAATGGACGCTCGGGTTTGGGCTTGTGAAAAACGAGGAAAGGAGTGTAAGGAGAATATAACACGCAATTGTAAATGGTAGATGAAGACATGGCAAGACCAAATGAATCAGATACTTGAGTCGGGCCTTGTCAAGAGTCAGAATAATAAAAAACATGTTCATACATGACGATGCATGACTGTGAACGAGGCAAGGAGTGTGTGCCAAGACCGAGTTGTTTGGAGATCCACCCTCTCTGCCTACCCCTGCGAGGAAACGGCATGACGGTTAGTTAGTTGGAAATTTAAGATTAAATTGCAGAATCGGTTAAAAAAATGTTAAGAATGTTATCTTTCAAATGTGGATTACATGAACAACGATATGCGACTTAATACTTCAAAATTAATACACTTAAAATTATAAGCCAATTGAATGATCTAATATGTTTACATAAACTAATTCACGGCAATCTTGATACTACATTGTGTCTTGTGAAATATTGAAATAAATGTTCCCAATTCCCATTGTTTAAGACGCCATAACATATTTCACCTGAATACATTAAAAATAATATTGCCTATTTTAGCCCTCTGGCCCAAATGTGTCGACTATATAAAAATATGGAGTGTGCTGAAGTAGATATTGTCGTCGATAATCTACTCGTATATGGATTCAGAAAAAAATGTCAATTATTGTTTTCCGAAATTTTTTAGCTCCATTAGAGAATAAAAAAAATAAATTCAGAGACAAACATTCCCAGATTAAGTTTAGAAAATCTTCTACTACCGCCACAGTAAGCGAAAAATATTGTGTGAGGACTTCGCCAGCCGAGAAATCGCCTGGGTCTGGGTGGGACCCAAACACCAAGTCAAATCAGCCACTAACCTAGTAACAATTAAGTATAAGGACAACCTAGAACGGTAGGTCATCTCATATAGCATTCGACTTAGTGTAAGCGAGTAAGCGTATCTTGGCAGCTCAGTCAAACCCGTAATGTAGATTGTAGTATTCGGCGCAAATACTAAAACACCGCTCAGGCTTGTATATATGTGGTTCAAACACACACATTCTTTGAATGTGTACATTTATCATGCATAAATAACTTGTGAATTATGAATTTACTGAAAACATAAGAGTGTTTCTTTCTTACCACGTGCTATCTTGAGTTTACTAGGCAATGGAGAGTGAAATGTATGGAGGCGTCTACTAATATCTACAGGAATTCCAAAAACTGAAAAAATCGAACTAATATCTATGAGAACCAAAGTGTTTACGAATATCTATAGCTCAAACTGTTGACTAATATCTATGAGAACCAAAGTGTTGACGAATATCTACAGCTCAAACCGCTGACTAATATCTATGAGAACCAAAGTGTTGACGAATATCTACAGCACTGGCAGAGGTTGGATTTGCAATTATATATAGCATATTGGAATAACGTAATATTGCGTATGCAGTTTAAAAAACTTAATTTATGTAAGTATGTATGTAAAAATCTCTAATGTCGGACTATTGGACACATTTAGCTGATTAGTCCAACCTACGCTCTGTAGGTATTAGTTCAACCTACGCTCTGTAGATATTATTCAACACTGGGGATGTCATAGATATTCGTCCGACCTTAGCTCTGTAGATATTAGTCAACACTCTGAAGTTCGTAGATATTAGTTCAACATATGAGCTGTAGATATTCGTCCGACATACAGGCTGTAGATATTAGTATCTGGAGTCCAATGTATAACCTCCTTGGTTGTAGCGCTTTCATTACGTAGATGACCATAAAACAGCGTGCAAACATTGCATGTAAAATTGATAACCTCATTGTTAGGTTAGGTACGCTGAATGCCTCACATCTTACATCAACACCTTTTCACGAATTCTGAGAATGTTCAGCATTTTCCAAGATTAAATACATACGATAAGGTTTAATGGTCGTGAAAACACCACACTTCTCGATAACTAAACCTACAAGAGTCCCCTAGACCTTCAGTGGAAAATTACTCACAAAGCTAATCTTATCCGATTTGAGGGCACGAGATTAATAATAATGAAGTTTGCATCACCGGGGTGTAATGTTTGTCATTCATTAACAAATGTTTAGCCAACAAAAGATAGGTACTTAATAACAGAAGATATAGAACGGGCGCTGCGCTGGAAGAAATTGAGTGTGCAAAACATGAGTGCCGCATTCTGACATAGTTTTGAACGTTATTAGTCCATATTTTTTTACACCCCATCCCCTTAGCTATGGGCTGAAAAAATGCTTTGGAACTATTTTAAGGATTGTTTTAGTGACAATATCCAATTGTTTCTTATGATTAAAGATAGTTATAGCCAGTCAATTGAAAAAAAAAACAAAAAAGCTAAAAATAAAAAAAAGAATTGTTGATAAAAAATTTATTTAAAGGGGTATAACTAGTCTATAAGCCCGAATTTCGGGGGTTTTTTGACGGTCGATAAAGAAAGGTAATATTTTAAGTATACATTTTTATAATTTATTTATTTATATTTTAAGAAAAAAAAATGTATATTTCACGAAGTTTCACGCTGTTTAAGTAAAGGGGCGAAAAAAAAAGTGTCCATCTTGTCATTTCAAATTGATTTCAACTTTCAACCCTTCTGGTCATCTAAAAAATATAGATTCTTTAGCATTACAAATGTCTTATCGAAGGAACTAGGAAAAATGAAAAAAAAATCTTGTAGAATGGCGGGTAATTAAAAAAAAAAAAATTTCAGTTATTTTTTTAATTTTCCGAATTTTTTAAAATAGTAAGAATTAAAATTTTTATTTTTTGCTGGTTCCTACCATAGAGGATATATATTATATAAGAAAATTCATGCCAAATTTAAAGATAATCGGACAATTAGAAATTAAAATTTCGTGACAAACGTTCCAAAGCATTTTTTCAGTCTCTTTACTTGATAGCGAAGGGGATGGGGTGTAAAAATAAATTGGACCAATAAACCCACTGGCAACATCCAGAATGAGGCACACACATTGTGCACACTCAACTCCATCCAGCGCAGCGCAGCGCCTGCATAATAAATATTTGCTAAAGTGGATCATGTATCCATTTATGAATATATATAGATAATAATATTTTATCTATAGTCTAAATATTACGTGTATTCAATTATTAATATCACCAACGCAGCGCAGACACGTAAAAAAACACAGGATATTTATAATTGTATGATTTCTGAAGCTGAAAAAGTAATATTTTCCATTCTATTCATCTATTCGCAACTACGAATTTCAAATAAAGAATTATTAATATGATTTTTTATATGATTTATACTTATTAGTTCCAATTTTAGTTCCAATTTTAGAAAGTTAATTGAACTTGAATTAGATACGTTTTTAGATTTTCAGGGCCAAAAGTATTTTCGTTATTTGTTTTTGGGGTAACGTTATTTGTAAAGTGTCCATCATCAGGGGAGATGTGTCAGACACATCTGCCCTGATGATGGACACTGTAACATTGGCCGTAACACCGAAACGTTGGCTAAAGGAGGAGGTAGCGCAACATGGCGAAACACCCCAAAAGCAAATAATGAAAAAAAGAACTTGAATAAGTTGACGCGTTATGATGGATATTTCACAATTTCACACACGCACCGACAACCGAAAATGGTATGGTTAAATGTATTGTAAACAATCTCACAGCCAAAAATAACCTTACACACACACGCGCCCGCAACACATTTTTACAATATTATATCTTTTACCCATGGAAGAAAGAAGAAGCCTTTAGATAACTAATCCCAATGTAAACATATTTTGAAAAGCATTGACTATCTTATTCGAATCGATTTCCCTCAACAAGAAAATTAGACTTGTTTTGTTTTTTATGTTAAAATAGTTGTATAGTGTAAATTCTAATAGATATGATAGTTTTAAATTTTGAAAGTAATAGTTTCATTCAAAAACTTTTAACAGACCTAGTGTTTGTAACAGTGCAGTGCGGGTTGACAGATGTATGCCACATGTTTTTTCTGCCGAGGTGGACCGATGACCGAAGGTTACCTCTTATTTTTTGTGTGAACTATTCGAAATGGGTCGTAAGGTTGTAAATCATGATTAGGTATACTTTGGACGAACTGTACGCTTTACGACCCTTAAGTGACAATGGTAGTGATAATGATAATAAAAATAGTGTACTTCTTCCCCAACGGAAAGGAAGAAAAAGAGGTTGTAGAGCTGGGAGAAAGGTTAGATTAGTAAAAAACCTGCGGTTAGCACAAACTAGGAATTTGCGCCTGCCCAAGTCTCTAAATGTTGCCGCTTGGAATGCGAGATCAATTGCCAATAAACACGAAGACATTGTGGATCTGATAACTAGCAAAGGTATTCATATTTTGGCGCTATCGGAGACTTGGCATGAAAATGCTGACTCCTACTCCATCAAAACCCTTCGGTCAAGTGGGTTCTCGGTGTATGAAGCTGCAAGGCCGATAAAATCCGACACAAGTAATATTAATTTTACGAATCACGGGGGAGTTGCAATTGTAGCGCAAAATGGTATTCGCTTAGACAGTATAGGGATACGTCAGGTATATACCACTTTTGAGTTTGTCGGCTGCAAGGCTTCCGCTAATGGCGCATCCCTCGTGATAATTTCCATCTACCGTCCCGGGTCATGTGCAGCCACTGCAATTTTTTTCAATGAATTTAGATCTCTCCTAGAGTGCACCTCTAACTATTATTGCGACGTTATTATTCTGGGAGACGTAAATATTCACTTGGAAAAGAAAACCAATCCCTTGGCCCTAAAATTCAACAAAATTCTACGTGACTTCGGCTGCGACCAGTGGGTGAACTCACCTACTCATGACGCGGGGGGTACACTTGATGTAATCATTTCCCGGGTAGGGTTTCCCCCAAATAGCGTAAATGTTACTGACATTGGACTATCGGATCATCGTCTCGTCACATCCGAGTTTGCCTTCGATCCTCCAAAATTAGAGTTCAAATCCGTTGTCTCCAGAAATTGGAGAGAATTCGACTTCGAGGCATTTTGCAGTGATTTGAAAGCGTCGCCTCTCTGTGATAAGGAAAAGTATAACGAGAGCCAAGCAGAAGAGTTAGTAACTCTATATAATTCTACGCTACGGGCATTACTCGATAAAAATGCTCCTTTCACAGAGAAGGTCTGCCGCATTAGGAATTGCAGCAAATGGTTCGATGATGAATGTCTTCAAAAGAAGAGGGAAATGCGGAAATTTGAGAGGATTTACAGACGAAACCCGATTTTCAGCAATCGGCAGCTTTGGATTACCAAGCAAAAAGTTTACAAGGAAGAAGTCACACAGAAGAAATCTAACTTTTGGTGTGAGCAAATTGAGACAGAAAAGGACCCTCGAAAACTTTGGCAAAACATAAGGACTCTGTCTGGAGAGAGCAACAATAAGGTTGATTCCTCTCTTGAAGCAAACAGCCTCGCAACATACTTCAGAAGTAAGGTTGAACAAATTCAGGCCCTCAGTGTGGTAGGATCATCTTCTATCGCAGCATCAAGTCCGCTCTCCGGTGACTTCTCTACTTTTGCAGCAGTAACGGAAGAAGATGTCACGCGTGCTATAAAGTCTTGCCCTAACAAGCAATGTACTCAAGACCCCATACCTACCTGGCTCTTAAAACAATGTCTTCCGGATATAGCGCCTGTAATTACCGCAATTATCCAGAAGTCATTAGTAAATTCACTTGTACCGGGAACACTCAAGAAATCAATAATAACTCCGATTCTAAAAAAACAAAATCTTGATACTGACAATACGGATAATTACAGGCCAATATCCAATCTACCATTCCTTTCTAAATTGCTTGAGAAAATCGTTGCCAAACAATTGGTGGGGTACTTGAACTCCGCCGGTCTATTTGCCAAAAATCAATCCGCTTATCGACAGTTTCATTCAACGGAAACTGTTCTTCTGCGGTTAATTTCAGACTTGATCATCGGGATGGAAGCAGGTAAGTTGGGTTTGGTATCTGTTCTTGACATGAGTGCGGCATTTGACACGGTAGATCATAGTATTTTATTAAATGTGCTTGAAACCGAATTTGGCGTTCGAGGTGATGTTCTCCAATGGATGAAATCATACCTGTCTGGACGAGTAGCCTCAGTAATTTTCAATAATTCTACTTCACCTGAAACTCCCATAGAATGTGGAGTTCCCCAGGGTTCTGTCTTGGGTCCCATTCTTTTCATTCTCTATACGAATCGCCTCGAGAAACTCATTCAATCAGCTGGCTTTGAATCACAAGGCTATGCAGACGATCGTTTCATTTTCAAGTTTTGTTCCCCGGATGAAAAAGACGTCCTTAAAAACGAGGTGGTTAGTTTTATTAACACAGTCTCAAGTTGGATGTCTGTCAATAAACTCAAACTTAATCCGACCAAGACGGAATTTATTTGGATAGCTTCTCCTGGAAGGCAAGCCCTCATCGACTCTAATCCAATCCATATTCAGGGCACAGATATAATCCCTTCTACAGAAATAAAGTTTCTAGGTTTCACTATAGACAATAGTCTTTCTCTTGAATCACAAATTTCAAAATCTGTAAGTTCAGGCTTTTTCCATCTAAGGCAGATAAAATCAATCAGGCGTTGCCTTCCCTCTGATGGAGCAAAGTCACTCATAAATTCGTTCGTTGTCTCACGTATGGACTATTGTAATAGTGCGTATGCTGGCTTGCCTAAAAAACAATTCAATAGAATCCAGTCCGTTTTTAATGCTGCGGCGAGAATGATTTTTGGTGAACCTAAGTATTGCCGTATAACCCCGCTTCTAAAGGATCTTCATTGGCTTCGATGCCCTGAAAGAATAGAGTTCAAGATCTGCTTAATGACCTTCAAAGCATTGCAAGGAATGGCGCCAGCCTATATATCGGAACTATGTGTCCGACAAAACTTAAGCGATAGGCAGCTTACTCTAAGGTCAGCAGATCGAGATGTTACTAATCGTTTAATCGAACTTTCTAGGTCAAATCGAGCCGTTTACTATGATCGATCTTTTCGTGTAACTGGCCCGCTCATTTGGAACAAACTTCCCTCAGCTCTTACTAATATCCAGAACTTGGCTGAATTCAAAAGAGCTTTAAAAACAAACTTATTTAAAAAATCATACCTTTCATGAATTTTAACTCCTTTTCAATGTACTATAATAAGCCATGTTCCTCAAGTTTCTGGTAATTGTTTGGTTTCGATTACCTCTTTACTATAGTTTTATGTGCACTCTGAATTTGTATTATTTCTAAATGTTAACTGCCTCCTGTTCTATATAATTTAGTTTAAATGATTCTTGTTGAATGGCACCGTGATGGTTTATCATTATATATTGTCCTGTGCCAAAACAGCACTCACTATTGTTGTTAATATTGTTCTTTAGGAATTGCTTTGTATATTTTTGTATATTCGTTATTTCACATTATTTAATTATTTTTTTAAGGACGCGTAAGGAACACTGTAGGTTAATTTTAAGTTTATTATAATTAAGCGCACTTGAAGTGAAACATCACAAAACTGCGCTATATAAATACTACGTTATTATTATTATTCGGTTTCTCCTTCAATGTCAGAGTTAGGTTGGCGTGGGAAGGACTTCATCCCATTTATAGTGGCGGCTCGTGAGTTTTGGGTGTGCTAGAGTGCTAATATTTAAAAAAAAATGGCATTATTGATGTTGTTGTTGCCGAAAAAAAAATTTTTTTTTTTTTTGAAAATCACTGTTTTGTATGAAAAATTTCAGGAAGTTTCAGTTTGGAGGTGCGCCGCACCGATTGCCTGAAAAATCTTCATACAAACAGCGATTTTAGAAAAAAAAAAAAAAAAAAAATTTTCGCATACGACAACATCCATGATGCCATTTTTAAAATATTAGCACCCCAGCACACCCAAAAGTCACGAGCCGCCACGCCATATCAAATGATCATTTCCTCGGAATGCTTCGCTCGAGGCCGGCCATTTCGAGAATCAGTTAACGAAAAGCACCCCCATTTTCCGCGGCGTGAGTATTTCTTTGTAAATTAGGATCAGTAATTCCGAGGCATTTCTCATTATTCGCGAGTACTACTGAAATGAAAACACCTTTAGTTACATTTTTTAAATGTTGTGAGTGAAAATTTAAAAAAATATTAATATTCTTTGTGTTTGAATTATTCCCATAAATAATTGAATGGTAGACTTACTGAAGTTTGGGATCAAAATTGCGAGCTTACAAACTTCACCTCGCAGGCGGCGGGATTCCACAGTGGAACGTCCGTTTCAAACGGACGCAAAGACCGCACTGAAGCAGCTACCAAGCCGTATCACCTCTCGTTCAATGGGGAAAATCGGAGCTACACGCTAGTGCCGCCATATTTTGAGAAATAATGTCTACGTCGCCGAAAATGACGAAAGGTCTTTAATTCTTGGAAAACCCTTGTAATTGCAGTATCATCTGCGTATAAAAAAATCACAATTTAAATCTAATTGCGAAATATCATTGACATAAATTTGGATCAATAGTTGTATAAATGATGAGAGGGGGGGGGGGAGACGATGGGAAAGAGTAAGGTTGGGAAGTAGGTTAGGGTAGCTATTCAGATCTAGTCAGGTCTGCCACTAAGTTCGCCACGAATCTATAGGAGAGTGTGGGGACTAAAGCAGAATATCGCCTTCAGTCCGAAAGGGTTTCCTGGAAGTGAGGCGGTCAACCGGAAGATTTGTAAGGTCATCTTGAAGTAGAGAGTTGCTATTTACCATTCACGGCCTTTTCGTTTTATAATGATTGATCGCCTCGGATGGAAGCAAAGGATAACAATGGCCCATGATAGACTATGACCACTGATCACCTAACTTCTACAAGACAAACAACAGTTATTGTCAAGTGGATTCAATTAAACCCATTGACGCAGGTTAGAGTACCTACGGGTGAGCTATTTTTAATAAATCGCCACTTCGAACCACTATTAAACCCCATTGTGATGTGCTGAAACCGCTTACTGTCTACGTACATAGGATGATAGGATGTATCTCGGATCATTATTATCGTCGGCCTTAGCTTACCGACACATATCGTTAACGTCACGTGAACACGACGGACGCTATTTTTAATTCGATTTAGCATTACAGTTTCTCTACGGCTTGATGTGTGTTACGTACTATTTTTTTACATAATATGTTTATTGCACAATATACAAGTGCACTTATGTGAAGAGAGAATGCAAGAGCATTAAGGGGGGGGGAGATATGCGAAACAGAAGGTTATACATTATACCGGAAACAAGAACGGGATAATTCAAACTTAATTGATAATGACTCAATCTATATCAGAATTATTGAAGGTATCTACTCACCTTTATCTAATCTTTGCCCTTTGTCATTGCTATCTGACAAAACTTGAGTTGACCTAGAAAAACCTGACAGAAAATGTTGTACAATTTCATAACACCAAACAGAGGCGGCTCTAGGGTCAAAAAGTAGATCATTTGGAAAAATATGTTTGACTATTCTTTATTTGATATATACGTCGTCCGTGTCATCATTGCAGATGCTGTACGGAGGGTCTTTCAGAGGAGAGGAAAAGTGAAGGAGTGAAACGCCACGCAAAATTTTGCAGTTTTACTGTTGATTGTTTTATTGCAACTATACATTAAACAGTAGGTACCTATACAGGGTGTCCGGGGGTAAAGTGCATTACCTTCGGGAGGTGATTCCACACGACAGTATAAGTAAAAAAAGAAAAATTACTTTTTTCGAAATTCCGACTTTTAGGGGTGGTTTTGTGGTAAAAAGATAAAATTAGACCGGTGTGCGGTCAGCTTTATTATTTTCCGCTGTTACAATACTGGCCAATCACAACCATGCAATGTTGCTACAATCGTGCCCGGCAGGCTCTCAGCAAGTAAGATCGTACCTCATACTAAGGATTTTTAGTAGGTTTTTTTTTGTATTGGAAAAAAATTAGTGTCCGACCGAAACAAGACTTTCTACCGAAACGTCTCAGTTTCGACCGAAACCGAAACGTTTTTAGACGTGTTAAAAATCTATTGTTTACTGAAATTTGGCTTATTTTTTACACTTATACAGACAGTTAACACGTGTTGTGGTAAACGAAATTAAAAAAAAAAAAAAAAAAAAAAAAAAAAAAAAAAAAAAAAAAAAAAAAAAAAAAAAAAAAAACAATTTCAAGTATGTGAAAACACATTTTTTTTATATTATTGCTATAAAACAAAGAAAAAATATGAAAATTAACAAAACATGTTAACTAATTCTTGGAACAAAAATTGGTCAATATAATTAACACTTAGGTACATTATTAAGGAATGACCTTATTAAGTGTCTATTTTAATTTCAATTGACTTTACAATCACAACATTCTTACTACACGTGTTAAATGGAATTAAAAACAATAATTGAAGTATGTGAAATAAAACAAAAAAAAATAACAAACATGTAAACTACTTCTTGGAACAAAAAATTGACAGTAACTTACAATAAAAAGGAAGAACCTCATTAATTGATTATGTGTCGGGTGACACACGAGCCACGAACTCACCCGAAGTCAGTCGAACGACGCGCGATAATTCACTAACCGAGAGTTTCGGTGCGGCCGAAGGTTCGGCAGATTTTCTGCCGAAACCAAAACTGATGCCGAAACTAGATTTTTTTGCCGAACCTTGCCGAAACCGAACCTTCGGTCGGTAACTAAAAAAAATGTTGGAATTTCGGAAAAATTTGTTAAGCTTTTTTATTCCTATCATCATGTAGAATCACCTCCCGAAGTTAATGCATTTTACCCCCGGACACCCTGTATAATGCATCTTTTCCATTTAACATATTTTTAGGTTCCATGCAACTCAGAATCAAGCCAAGACAACATTTCTTTGAAAAGTCATTAAAAGCTATGAAAAGGATTAATTTTAAAATAGCCTATAACTCTAACCTAACGTAACCAATTTTTTTTAATATATTTTTTTCAAACTTTTAATGACTTTTCAAAAAAAGCTGATTTCATTCTGAGTTGTCCGGTCACCATTTTTTTAACATCTAGGTACAACAAACTGAACACGAAAAACACGTATTTTATGTTCCATTTAGTTAATAATAAGTACTTGTATAATTTTGAATAACGCGTAAAACTTTTACTTTCTGATAGGAGGTCAAGAGCGAGTATTATATTTTATAGTATTTTAAAAGTTTTTACTGATAATAAATGCGTTGACATGCCCTAGAATTGAACGCAGAAAACAATGTCACAAGTGTCACTGAATAATTGATGTCAGTAATGTTAAATTTTATTACATCACTCGACCGACAAAATTGAAATGAATTTTAAATACACGGAATGTCATTTGGATTGACATTGCGAATGTAGATACAAATAGACTGACATACGTAACTTTGCAGTCGGTGGCACACGCGCTGCTACTTCATAGAGCTATACAATTAGAGAATAGTGCCTTTGCCTACAAATATGTCGTCGAAACGTGTTCCGCTATTTAGAAAGCGATAAGCGGGAGCGTTGGAAGTCAATTGGAGGTCAATTGAAGATAAAAAAATACAAGCGTGCTGTTCACACGCGGTAGAAGTGAAACCTTCAGAAAACTAAAGTAGACAAGAGTGGGGAGGCTACAAAACACCGCAGAAAGAGGAGACCGATAGACTACGAAGCACCGCACAAAGAGGAGACCAATTATAAATTCTCTAGCAGGCTAAATCCTGTAGATCCTGTAGATTCTCAACCTTTTTTTGCCCACCGCCCACTTTGAGAATATTTTCATTTCTAGCGCCCCCAAATTCGTGAATCTGAAACAGCAATTGTCGTCACGATTATATTTACCACAACGGGGGGAGGGGAGGCATAACGGGATACCACGATAGAGGGGGCGTAATGGAATAGGGAAAATATTTTTGTGGCAGTCGCCTGTGTCGTTTTGTAGTTTTGTGTATGTGACGTCATAAAGCTCATGACCTCCCCCCATACCCCTTGTCACAGGATGGCCTCCAATGGGATGGGATGGGGCAAGATGGGATGGTGTGGGATGGATTTCAGTGGGTCTCCTACCGCCGCCCTGAAAGTCTGAAACGCCCCCCAATTTTCTCTTGGTAAAAGGTAGGGGGCGTTATCGCCCACGTTTAGAACCTGTGCTATAGATTGTATGTGTTTGTCTCTTTTTAGTGTCGCTTTTTTGTTTCATCGAGTTTCAAATCACAACAGTGCTAAAGATCTTTTCACTTCAAAAATTGGAACCTATTTTTTCGCTTCACGTCTCATCTAAACATAATACATCAATGCGCTAGTGTAGATTGTGTTGATTATTATTTCATTTACTAAATGTGTCAAACTCTGGGTATCTGTCACTTGGTGAACACAAATGCTGTGTTCATTAAATTTAATAAGAATAACTGCTGTTTGTGTGCCCTACTAAAACCTATCGAACAGTGAACTTTGGCATTAAGAAATATGCGCAGCCCTTCCTGCATAGAACTTTAAGGTAAATACAACTTTATTTATTTATTTTTATATGAATACTCGTACCTCACAAGAGTCCCAGCTGCTCCCGTCTGGAGAGAGACTACGGCATCTCCAATTGGGGTATGTTGTGAGGATGAAGGCAGTGTTGAGGGGAAGGAGATGGGGAAGAAAAATGTGGGGAAGTACCTGGCTATTCAGATCTGGTCATCAAAACGACTAAAGCCGTTTCAAGCAACGTTTCAATTCTGAATGGTGGTATTACACTAGGGCGATAATGAGAGTATCTTCCACTCTGTATGTGCCGCAAAAATACTATACATATACTAGCTGGTTCCCGGCATGCGTTGCAATGCCATATTCGAAGAAATACTCGTACATTGTTTTTCCCTGAATCACCTTTCCCGTGCGTCCCCATTCCCCTCCCGCGTCCCCTTCCTAGTTAGTTTTATAAATTATAGCCTATATGTTATTCTGATGCATGAGCCATATTAATGTAAAATTTCATTAAAATCCATTCAGTTTTGCGTGAAAGAGTAACAAACACATAACACCCATACACACTTTCGCGTTTATAATATTAGTAAGATTTATAGGGACACCCCGGACACCCTAATCACCTAGCGATATGAAAAATACTTTACGACCTATTCTCATACCTACCAAATATACATAAAAATTTCATAAAAATCGGTCGAGCCGTTTCGGAGGAGTGCGACCACAAACACCGTGATACGAGATTTTTATATATATAGGTAGATTATTTTTAATGAATTAATTGTGAATTAACACAAATTAATCAAATAAAAATTATTTGCCCACGCCGGGATTTGATCCCCCGACATTCGGATTGCGAGTCGAGAGTCTTACCTCTCGACCACGCCGGTTGTTACAACAGCCACAACCATTTTCAGTTTCAAACTGTACCTTATTAATTTTTATATTTATTAATTTTAAAAAAAAGTTTTGTAACTCGGGCATTGCCGGATAATATTATTATCATTCTACTCGCATTAAATTAAGTAATTTATAATGATACTAGTGGAATGATGAATAATAACACAAAGTACAAATACTAATATTGTATTAATTTAATTGCAATTTGCTTGCATATTTATACGCCTCATCGCTTCATCAATTGCTGGGCACCTACACCTACTTGTGACTTGTGTCGATTTAATTCGATCATAATATTCATGTATACTCGTACATTTGATTGATTTATCGTCGATGAATAAATAATAGCGTATAGAATTAATCATCTTGTCCAAAGGGGATTAAAAAATGATCGAAGAATAATTAACATTGCGTCAGTGATAATTGTTTCCATTTTTATATCGTAGTGCAGCTTGTCAAGTGAGAAGAGCCAGATTGTCATGGAACCAGGATAACAAAGGTACCAGAGAGCTGAATATATGTAATACACATGGGGGGAGGGGGGTAAACGGTAATTCGGTGTACACAATTGCTTCTATTGTGAAATCCGGATATGTGTCTATAGCATTCACAACATCTTCTCCATTTGTGTTAGTCCCTTGAGCGGCAGCAGTCCAAGAAGTTCTTCTTTGGGACCTTGTGCCGACATACGAGTATACCGCACAAAGAGGGTTACTAGACTTGTGCTGTATCACACGACTCATCACTTGCAAATGATATTGCGGGATCCAGTTTAATATCTAGATATGTGTCTATAGCATTCACAATATGTTCTCCCTTTGTGTTTGTCCCTTGAGCGGCAGCAGTCCAAGAAGTTCTTCTTTGGGACCTTGTGCCGTCATACGAGTATATCGCACAAAGAGGGTTACTAGACTTGTGCTGTATCACACGACTCATCACTTGCAAATGATATTGCGGGAGCCAGTTTAATATCTAGATATGTATCTATAGCATTCACAATATCTTCTCCCTTTGTGTTTGTCCCTTGAGCGGCAGCAGTCCAAGAAGTTCTTCTTTGGGACCTTGTGCCGTCATACGAGTATATCGCACAAAGAGGGTTACTAGACTTGTGCTGTATCACACGACTCATCACTTGCAAATGATATTGCGGGAGCCAGTTTAATATCTAGATATGTATCTATAGCATTCACAATATCTTCTCCCTTTGTGTTTGTCCCTTGAGCGGCAGCAGTCCAAGAAGTTCTTCTTTGGGACCTTGTGCCGTCATACGAGTATATCGCACAAAGAGGGTTACTAGACTTGTGCTGTATCACACGACTCATCACTTGCAAATGATATTGCGGGAGCCAGTTTAATATCTAGATATGTATCTATAGCATTCACAATATCTTCTCCCTTTGTGTTTGTCCCTTGAGCGGCAGCAGTCCAAGAAGTTCTTCTTTGGGACCTTGTGCCGTCATACGAGTATATCGCACAAAGAGGGTTACTAGACTTGTGCTGTATCACACGACTCATCACTTGCAAATGATATTGCGGGAGCCAGTTTAATATCTAGATATGTATCTATAGCATTCACAATATCTTCTCCCTTTGTGTTTGTCCCTTGAGCGGCAGCAGTCCAAGAAGTTCTTCTTTGGGACCTTGTGCCGTCATACGAGTATATCGCACAAAGAGGGTTACTAGACTTGTGCTGTATCACACGACTCATCACTTGCAAATGATATTGCGGGAGCCAGTTTAATATCTAGATATGTATCTATAGCATTCACAATATCTTCTCCCTTTGTGTTTGTCCCTTGAGCGGCAGCAGTCCAAGAAGTTCTTCTTTGGGACCTTGTGCCGTCATACGAGTATATCGCACAAAGAGGGTTACTAGACTTGTGCTGTATCACACGACTCATCACTTGCAAATGATATTGCGGGAGCCAGTTTAATATCTAGATATGTATCTATAGCATTCACAATATCTTCTCCCTTTGTGTTTGTCCCTTGAGCGGCAGCAGTCCAAGAAGTTCTTCTTTGGGACCTTGTGCCGTCATACGAGTATATCGCACAAAGAGGGTTACTAGACTTGTGCTGTATCACTAATATCACACGACTCATCACTTGCAAATGATATTGCAGGAGCCAGTTTAATATCTTCGACTCGCTGCTCTGTTACATTCGAAGACATTTTGGAAATTCTGTCGTGCACTGTTTTGGCAGACAGAGGCAAATTATTTTTAACTGAACAAAGTCTATTTGTTCAGTTTTCAGAAAAACTCATTTAGGTCTCATAGAAATCGTTGTATCTCCCTTACTATCATAGTGAGAACAATGATATAAACGATATTAGAAAGAGAAAAGACCACGCTTTATTTTCAAATACAAAAACTAACCACAGAAGAAGTAAAATGTGTATCTTTATGAAATCAAAGTTTCGAATCGAAATTTTACATAAATTAATTAAACTTTGGGATGTTTTCATTATCTAGTCTCAGAATCAATAACTGTTCTGTTAACTTTTTAGCTGAATTAAATTCATTTTTTTGTTAAGTTAAAACTTACACAATGAAGCAATTATCGATTCGCAACTGTTCGTGTTTTGTTTTTGTCAGTATCAGAGATGACGGTGATATTCTTAGTTTTCCCCTTACTGACGGGAATTGCGTCTCATTTTCATTATATGTGTGAGGGGGGTTTTATTATAATTACTGTATTTTTCCTTTGGAGAGTACAGATATACGTTCACCGTTCATCGTAAGAAAGAGGGGCGGCATTATATGTTCAAGAACAAAAGCAAAACAATCAGCGCATTGACATTTGACGTTTTTGAATTTTTGGAATTCACTCACTACTCAATATTTGTTCATATCCATAGTGTTTCCATACAAACGAAGTATTGAAAATCCGTAAGTCTAAGCTTTAACTTTAGATTGCACAGTTTACACCCGCGCTGTGCAAGCGGGTTCGCCACAGAGCATCGGACCATCCCATTATACTTATCACAATATTTCAGCAGCTCTTACAAAATATGAGAATTCGTTCCATACAAAATGTATGAGGAAAAGAATTTTCTTCATTATATATTTTTTCGTGAATTTTTCCGATGTTTTAATAGCTATTCTGTTATTGGGGGCGGAGATAAATCCAACAAATCAAAGATCTTAAAAATCGGTACAGCCGTTCTCAACCAATTCTTGAAAAGTGAGGTCATAATCTAGCGACCAATTAACGCAGACCTAGCGTCATTTCCGTTTCATATCTCAACCAATAAAGTGACATCATTATCAAAGCGGCCAATGAGCGCAGTTTAATGCTTCGCAGGTGCAGTAATGCGTCATTTCCGTTTCATTAGAATTCCAAATCGCTAACGGGGATAAAGAAGTTTCACTTCGTAAAACGTAAGGTGAGCCATTTTTTCCGTTTGCTGCAAAAATTTTATTTAACAAAAATCATATGTTTATTTGACTGCTGCTGCCGACCCCTGTTTAGTATAACAAAAAAGGTTGAAAATACAAGACAAGTATTATCGCAATAAAAACAGAATTTATTATTATTTCTGTCGTACAAAAAGATGAATTATTTAAAATGGCATTGTTATGATTTGATATCAATGTCGAGAGACACGATCATTTACACGATAATTGAGTAAAATACCCAAGCAAGCCAGGCAGCAATCACTCCGCTAAACTTTAGATAAAAAAACTAATTATTTATCAACTTGAAACATCTAGTAGAAATAATAATAATTCACAAAAATGTCTATTTTTAATAAGTACCACGTAATGCTTTGAATTAGGCTCCATATAAGTCGGTTTTTGTAATTGATCTATGATATATCGTGACGGTCATAATAATCAGATATAAACAACGCTGTGTCTTAACGTCATATTAAAGAAAAATAACACCCAAGTAATAAATACAAAAATTGATAAGACAAGAATGTGCATGGTAATCCATATCATATGTACAATTTGGGCACCGCCGCCCGGGGAACCATTTATTGGATAACCAAAGCTTAAGAACTTCAAATGTTTAAGGGAGATATGTAAGAAATCGGTAGAAATTCGGGTGGCTGCGGCTTAAATAATTGCGTTGCAAGCAATAAGAATGTTTTGTATAGTTCTGGGCAAACGGAACGAACTGATATTTATTTGACAATAGCATGCTCATGAGCATGTGTGTTCAATTGTTGGCTATGAACATGCTCACTCAAATCAAGCATGCTCATTTATAAGGTAATGTGGACAGTTAATGACCATATTCACTTATTTATTTGTAAGAGACAAACAGATTATACACAAAAATATAGAGGTACATAGATACAAAGTTAAATTAAGTCAGGTTTCCCATGCTAAAGTTACTTGGAGGTGGAGTTTTATATTATTTTATTTATGAGCATGTGTGTCAGTACCATTACTGCCGCCTGCTTCGCAGACACAATCAATTTCGCGTGATTTGCATCGCCGATGACGGAAACGACATTGAAAATGAAAATGTCATCAATTAAAAGTACCTGTTCATTAGTCCAGACTACGTGTCCACCATCAAATACACGATAAAATGAATTAATCAACTGTTATATTGTAAATTATTTATATATTTTCACGTAAACATTGTTGCTAAGTCCATCCGCGCGGCGACAGAATCGATTAGTAGTTTGCATTGTACAATACATATATGTATAGCTTGGACGGCTACTTCATACAAGAAGAATATTATTTGGCAGAGTTACAACAATTCGGCAAATTATAAATAACGCGAAGAAAAAAATACGGAGCAGAAATAACGAGTATCCGGATTTAGCGATAAACAAGCAAACCTGCACACAACACAATTACATTAGGGAACGTACCCATACTACGTGACCAACTTTTTGTAATTTTTAACCCCCCCGGTGACCAAAAACCTAAGCAACCCGCCGCTCATTTGTATGGAGCGTGACATTTTGAAGACCCCCCCCCCTAAACGTAGTATGGGTACGTTCCCTTGCGAGTATTATATTATAGTATACTAGTAGACCCGGTCACACTTTGCTGTGGCTAACGAAACACAACGCCATTACCCAACCTTTATAAAATCCATACCACCTGCTTGCCAGCTGCCCGCTGCCTGAATTGAATATTTGAATTTCTCGGCTTTTCTCCACTATAATAAGCATGTATTATACATATAAACCTTCTTCTTAAATCACTCTATCTATTGGTGAAAACCGCATGAAAATCCGTTGCGCAGTTTAAAAGATCTATGCGCACATACATTTTGAGCGACTTCATTTTATACTATGTAATGATTATAACATTTATATTACAGTCTCGTACACTCACATTTAAATTATTTGATTGAAACCTGGGGAAAAGCATGTGAAACATACATAAATGAATAACAGGTAATACAAAACAAGGTAATCAAAGAACTGTTTCACTACAAGCCCAGAACATCACAAAATAATTATATATGGAAACAAAACCATTAACATTAAGAAAACTTTATAAATACAATACATGTCCTTACATACAAAATAAACAATAAACTCGTACACACAAACACAGAATTCATCAAAACATCCCAAGTACACAAACACTTACGACAACACGATAACATACATTTAAACACCATCCACAACTATGGGAAACAATCCATTGGTTACGAGGGGGGCAACTTATATAATTGCCTACCAAATGACATTAAAAACATTAATAACGCTGTATTGAAATATTTAGTTTAGTTTAAATTTTTTAATTACTCGTACTTCTAGTTAAATGAGTGAATATATATTTTTCTTTTTACTGGAATGAAAAAATTTGTAAAACCGAGTAATATAATATTATCACATTAAGTAGTTACATATCTACTGTAATATTATTATACTACATATCTATTATAATATTATCACATTAAGTAGATATGTACCTACTTAATGTGATAATATTATATTTCATCGGTTATTAAAAATATTTTTTACATTACACCAACATCTGCGATTTTCTTACTCCAGAAAAAAGATCACATACCTAGAAATCATAATTGAATAAAATAAAAATAAAATCATATTAATAAAAAAAATCACAAAAAACTCCACAAAACAATACACATTTACCTACACATAAGAAACCCATATAAACTATTAAAAAAAACTTTGAAAGTATTTATTTTTGGATGTTCAAGGTGTTAAGGGATGTAGTTTCCTTAAACCAGTGATTCCTGACATTATTTGGAATAAAAAATATCGATGAAATTTTGGTCTCAGGTGACTTTATTTTGCTTCAAAATCAAACAAAAAAAATTCTTCCCCGTGTCCCCAACCCCTCACCCCGCCTCCAACTGTCTTATACTTTCCATTTTTAACGTTTGTGTAAAAAAAATGTCACCGGAGACCAAAATTTCATAACTTTTATTTTACAACAAATAATGTCACGAATCACTGGTTAAAAAGTAAGTCAAGTACGTCCCTTAACACCCTGTATAACAAAAAATAAATACTTTCCAATTTATTTTTCTTTTCAGTGCAACGAGCTAAAGTGGTTCCGTATTCCCTCCGGAGCGGAGGCGGAGCAGCTAATATTCGTTTTCTAGGCCCAAGAAACAAAGCAAGCATTGTCTTTTCTGTAAATGCGCGCTTTCTTTATTGTACTATGCTGCGAAAGATGAAAACATTTCCTAGTGAATGATTTTTAAGCAGACAAAACAAATACACTGACACAAACCAGGGTGTCAGTGTCAGTCCTTGTCAACAACATTATTTTTTTTAAAAATATTTCAAGAGTTCCAATTGCTCCAATCCAACAGTTTTTAGTTTTCGGATATGTTCAGAAATATTCCATTTATTTGGATTTTATTGAGAAGCGGGAATATTTAGACCATCTGACAAAATATGGTCGAGGCCGAAGGGGTTAAAGAAAAGTTTATTCTCATTAGCACATGAAGATGTTGCTTAGTCTGTGGGAAATCTCAAAACACAGTTTCATCCACGCAATGTTTATTAATTTAATATACTGAACGTGTTATTGGGACAGTACTTTCAGTATCATCCTATCACAATTTCTATATTATATTATAATATTATAATATTTTCCCACGCCTCTGGCCTCCTCAGGAGTCAAGAACTTACCGTTCTGCCACAGAGGTCGTCGTAACATAAAGATAACATTAGATACGAAATTAATAAAAATAAAGCGTACTATCTGTCAATTATTATTACACCGTTTACACTAAGTGTACGTGCCTGTGCCTGTAACAGTGTTACTGTTATAATACCCCCTGTAAATCAAACTCGTGTTCAATAATACAAAGAGAAACTTACGACATTGTAACACATCACAAGTAAAATGCAGGTAGATACATTTACCACGTTGGCAAACACAAATATCACAAATATGACACGTCAAATCCTAATTAATACGAATAAAACCGTATCGATATACCGATCAGTCGACAGTCTCCGTGGTCGAGGGGTAAGACTCTCGACTCGCAATCCGAAAAATTTTTTCGTTATTTCATAATTAATTAATATAAAGCGGGCGATCACCATTCAGAATTGAAACGTTGCTTGAAATGGCTTTAATCGTGTTTGGTGAGCAGATCTGATAGCCAGGCACTTCCCCTCCTCCATCGGCTTCCCCTCCCCACACCATCGTTAGCCTCACAACATACCCCAATTGGAGATGCCATAGTCTTACAGGCTCCAGAGGGGAGCAGTTGGAACTCTAGTGCGGTTCACATAATTTTTAAAAAAAAATACTAATTTGTTCGGTTTCTTCGGAACAACTCTTAGAAACAGTTGTGTCTCCCTTACTATTACGATTAGAATCATGATCTAAACGGCGTGGCGGGCGTTAGAAAGAGAAAATAGACGCTGTATATTTAAAATAAAAGTTAACCGCAAATTTTTTTAAATGTACACCTTTATGAACACAAAGTGACCGCAATTTGAAAAAAAATTATGAAACTATAGGAATTTTTATTATTTTTTTTACGTGAAACAACAATGAGTTGACGATAACTTTATTTATTTGCCTAATATATTTTTTTCGCTATCAAAAAATATGTTTATTTCAAATTATGAAAATTTGAAAGCGTATTTCATCACCTTTAAAAACAGTTTTTAGTTTTCAGGTGGGTTCAGAAATCTTCTATTTATGTGGATATTATTGCAAAGCGGAAATATTTTGACCTGCCGACAAAACAGGCCCGAGGCCCGAGCCGAGGGGTTAATGAAGACATCGCTAACTTACAATTTGTGCCCTTTCAACTGGGTATCTACACAGAAATGTAATAGGTATAATATATAGGTACCCGGCATGCGTTGCTATGCCATTTAATAAAGAAATTGTTTCTGCCTGCCTGTCCTTTCCCATTCGACCCGTTCCCCTTCCGCCCCCCCTCTCCATTCCGGGAGACCGCGTCCTCTTCCCCTCTCGCGTTTCCACTCCGCCTCCTTCACCTTCCCTCTCCTCACTCCACTCCACTTCCCCTTCCCCCGTCCCGCAAACCCCCCTCCCCCCTCCCAGGTTCCCTTCCCCCCTCCCAGGTTCCCTTCCCCCTCCCTGGTTCCCCCCCTCCTCACGCGTTCCATAAATTAATTCCCGGTACATTCAGTTTTTAAACAGCTCGCGTTCCACCTATTGAAAATTTTTATACAAATTTCATAATGCCAGAGCTCACCAGACAATAACGAACACAACAAAAAAAGAATTATCCAATTTGGTGCATTCGTTTGGAAGTTAGGCGCGTACATACATTTCGGCGATTCATTTTTATACAAATTTCATATTGCCAGAGTTCACCAGTAGTTTTATACAAATTTTGTCCTGACAATAAAGAACATAACAAAAAAGAATTATCCTATTTGGTGCAGTCGTTCGGAAGTTATGCACGTACATACATTTCGGCGATTCATTTTTATTTATATAGATAGATAGATAGATGATAGAAGAAGAAGACAGAAGATAGATAGAAGAAAGATAGATAGAAGATAGATAGATAGATAGATAGAGATAGATAGAGGAAAAGCTCTCCCCAATACGTTATTTATTTGGTAAAGGGTATAAAAGAAAAACCATTTTCTAGTTACTCACCTATTCCCAAACAGTGCTAACATCAATCATAATGAACAGAATTCTATGAAAAAAACGCACGCAAGTGAAAACCAAAACTCGGCTGTCAATAACAGATGAATTTATGGGCAGGAATTTCTGGCACGTCATCTCATCCAGATCAAAAACAGCTGACATTCCATCATTTAATTATTGGAACCACGAGTTGTGTTTCAATAGAATGAAAATTAGTGAGGCCAAAACAAGATGAAATTTTAATGAATTCTGAGAAGTTATATTTGGGCTTTTCACAATCAAAGCTGTTTGTTAGCTGTTCAGGTTACTGTCGATTACTTTTCCAAAAAATATATTCATATAAATACATATTTTTAAGAAAGCCAAGGTGTTAGTTACCCAATAATGGTCACCGCCCCGGGAACCATTTATTGGGTAACTAACACCTCTGTCGTAGGTTATCCTAGTGGTTCGCTACGTTTGGTGACTTAGCAGGGGTGCCTGAGTTTATGGGACGAGGTTTGTCCAGGTCTTGGCGGCGGATGCACGTGCCCACTTAATTCGCGGGCTGGATTGGGCGAAACCTTTTGACCTCTCCAGCCGGACTCACCCGACCCATTGTCTTAAGAGCGTTTAACCAGCCAGCGGCCGAAAATCCACATTTCGTCGAAAGTTGTTCTTACGATCGTGCAGGGCGGTTACAATGAGAAAGATTAATTATTCTCCGTACCAGCTTTTTAAAAATATAACTCAACATCGAATTTATTTCATTCCAAATTTGCTTTAAGAGCGTTTAATCAGCCAGCGGACGAAAATCCACATTTCGTCGAAAGTTGTTCTTACGATCGTGCAGGGCGGTTACAATGAGAAAGATTAAGTATTCTCCGTACCAGCTTTTTTTAATTATAACTCAATATCGAATTTATTTCAATCCAAATGAGCTTTAATTTATATCTTCATCCAAAAATGCTGAAAGGCGTGATGATAAAACTATTAAAATAATGTACTTTTTGTAATTATTTTTTGATTATAAGTACTTATCATTTTTCAATAATGTCTAAATTTAATGTGTAAATTTAATAATAGTGTTAAAAAAATCTGAAATATATTAGTTTGTAAGTGCGCAAATAAATACACAAATGGACCAATTTTCGTCAAGAAATACATGTACGTACATATTTTTTAATGATTTTATTGAAACGTTTGCTAGATAATGTATTGATTTATTTTACTGCATGATTATATTATTTGAAATGGGTGTGGTATAATACAAAATCTTTTTTGAAAATTTAACAAATCTGCCAACGACCTATGGAATAACCTTATTTTACCGAAAATTTAAAAAAATTCTCAAAATTTATTACATGCGAATGCTAGATAAAAGAACAATCTTTCGAAATTTTTATTTCGAAATTTTCCATTTATATTTTTTTGTGGAAAAGAGTCAATACGTCTAAAATCTGATTTGAAAATGACATGTTTCCGGTTTTCTCTGGTAATACCCTCTTAACAGAACCTGAATATAACTTTCACAGAAGAGAAAAGTAACTTTAAAAAAATGATAAATTTTTAAAATTTTTTGAAACAACCCATCCTAAGGATTTTTTGATTTAACAAAATTAAATTTAAAACATTTAAAGTTATAAAATTATCAACGACGTGAGCTAACTCAAGATTAATAAATAACATATAAATCTAAGCCAACATTATCCCAAGCAAACAAAGTTTTATGTACCTAATTCATAAAAAAAAAAATAATAAACATTGTAGAAGTAGTGTCACATTTTAACCTTTCCCGCCGATGAGATTTAAAAAAATGTACTGCTTATTCGAATGTTTTGACGATTTATTGGTACGTCAAAAACTAGTAGGACAAACATATACCATGAATAATATGAATATAACGTAACAAATTATGTAAAATCTTAGTTCTTGGATTAGTAGTGTTGTAACGACATGTTAAGGCCGGTCTCCTCCGACAAAAACGTTAGGTCGGGGCCATGATGTTTTTTCCTTTCGAGAGCGATGGAAAACAAAAAACGTTATGGCCCTGCCCCATGTTTGTGATAATGGGCGCTTTTATTATTACCGTGACGATTCACCTTCCCTTGGTACCGTGACGGCTAAAAAAAGGCAATAAACATAAGTTCCTTATCGCTATAATGATGCAGTTCTTTCTTAAACATTAAATAACGGTGAGACAAAAGACGAGACACAAAATAGGTGTGTTTGTTTCCTCTAAAGTACTACTTTTTTCTTCTGGAGGAAAGATATATCTAACAGTAAATAAGCACACATTTCACCACTGAAAATTACACATCTACCAGATCTGCCCTGATGATGGACACTGCAACGCTGTCCGAAACGTTGGCTAAAGAAGGAGGTAGCGCAACAACGGCATAACACCCCAAAAACAAATAACGAAAAACCAAGATACATCTTACTGATTTCAGCCACGGCGAAGGGAATCGCGTTTCATTTTCTTTATACGTTTGAGGGAGATGTAAGATAATGACTGTTTGCTTTCATTGGGGGGGGTGCAGATATACGTTCACCGTTTGTCTCATTTTCGACTGTTGTTATTTAGTGTGTAAGAAAGAGCTGCAGCTTGTATATAAGAACAAAAGCAAAACCATCAGCGCATTGACATTTTAGGTTTTTGAATTTTTGGAATTCACTTACACTTCAATATTATCCTTGTAACCACTTGTAACTATATTCTATGCTTTCAAAATTATCGTCACGACAAGTAATATTGTAGAGGTCTACGGAGACGTCACGGTGCGGTGTGTGAGACAGATGCAAGAAAATTACGACTTTTTTCCTTTGGAGGAAACAGACCTACGCACTTTACGCATCTCATCTTTTGAAAGATCTGCAGCATTTCTGTGTTAAGGAACGTATGTTTATTGCCTTTTTTATGCCGTCAAGGCACCGTAACCGTGAATCGTCACAATAATAATAAAAGCGCTCAATGCTTGAGATATTGCCGGTGGAAACGGACGCAGGAGACCGGCCATAATAAACACAAACAGTCTTCCGCTGTCCTAGGTCGGGCTCGCTCATTATCCGCTGGCGGCCGCCATCATGTCTGCGGAAAACACAATACGAATGGCTAGTAGCGCGATGGCCGCACATGCGCGCCGAATTAGAGCACACAGTACCTACCTACCTACTCAAATAGAAATAAAATGGCTGTGATCGAAGTATGAGATCATCGAGTTCTCGGAATCTCTTTGTCCGAGAGGCCTGCTGCGGAATTAATAACAAATAAAACGTGCAAACCATCGCTCTGTTTCGGAATTCAGTTGTAAGTAGGTACTTTCAAAGCGAGTTTTTCATATCAGAAGAGCGATTTTGTATCTTTTGTGGATACGGAATCGATTCCATACGTAATCGCCTGTCAAATTTATGTGATTGTCTATGGGTTGCAATAAGGAACTCCAGTGAAAAATATTATGGCTTTAAAAAAATATGTTCATATAGACCAAGAAACGCTGATTCTGAATACATAAGTTTTATTTCATAATATTAAACGCAGAGTTTTTAAAAAATTATTAAAAAGTGCATTTTTAAACCTCTTCTCAAAACACAGCGTTAAGTTGGCATTACTGAAATGGTTAACGGTGACGTCACTGTTAACCTGTCACCTGGTGATAGTGTGTATTGTATTGACATTTGAAATGACTTGAAGTGCACACGTACCTATGCAATTCAACATTTCGTGTTTTTTGGTTTATTTTCATACTGTTTATAGAGATTTAGATAAATAATAGTTATTGAAACATAATTTAGGCCCTCAACAATTTAAGAAAAGGGCTATATTTGCGGACAATCTGCAATAAATTTTGTCTATTTGAGGTTAAAGTCGTGTCATATTTTGACGTTTGATTATGTATTTTCAAATTGTTTTTAGTATAGGGCTTTTTATACAAGTTGTTACACACTCGTCATGATCAGTGTATTATAAATACCAGTGTTTCTGTATGTATTATACATAAAACAATGTACCTACAAAGTAACGCCTGACACAAAACACGATGTCACATGTATTTGCAATGAAAGAGATGATTTATTGTTTTTATATTGCACTTTGATTAAATACAATAACAGTAGCGGTGAAATGTGGACATTTTACCAATGTTTTTCTATATTAAAAGCAGTTAATCTTGAATAAAAAACACACCTCACACCTAAAAGTCATTATAAAACATTCCACCATGACCGCCATGATTCTTCTGGATTATTCATTCAAACAGGGATGTTCTGACCAAAAAAATTATTTCCCTAGATTTCGAAGTGAAATTTCCCTAGAATTTCACATTTACGCAATTACCTACGTAGCCACCCGATTGTGTAACACTAATCCTGTTATATGTTAATTAATATGATAATTAATTGGAAAGATATCGGAACTTGGTAAATATACTAATAATACCGTGATTTTCCAAATAAAACACTTTTTGCTACGTGAAGTAATAATTTAAAAGTACGAATACACTCACCACTGAATTAGAAACTGAATTCCAAATTAAAAAAAAAACACTTTGCAAAATAAAAATCATAAGCAACCCGCCGCTCATTTGTACCAAGCGTGGTATTTTGAAGACCCCCCCCCCCCCCCCCCCCGAACGTGTCACGTAGTATGGGTACGTTCCCTAATATCATTTTGAGTTGTCAGTGTTAAA
This sequence comes from Limnephilus rhombicus, assembly GCA_929108145.2. Lineage (NCBI taxonomy): Eukaryota > Metazoa > Arthropoda > Insecta > Trichoptera > Limnephilidae > Limnephilus > Limnephilus rhombicus. The sequence goes on from OV815282.1 coordinate 1,717,313, forward strand.
AATAACATTGCATGTAAGTACATGAACAATAATTAAGATTCATAGGAATTCCAAAAAATATATATACGTATATATATATATAAATAATACCAGTAATATTGTCATATGTAATAAAAATTTTCCCAGAGTTCGAAATTTCCCTAGATTTTGTCCTGATTTCCCTTATCCCTAAAAAATATTTTTCTCCCCTAGATCTAGGGAAATTTCCCTCGTCATAACATCACTGATTCAAAATGACAACTTAAAAAGTAAAAAAAATTATCGGTGGGTAAAGACCACCATAGATACGGTGCGTTTCTGGGAGTCTTTAAAAATTAAAACTTTGACAATTATTTTAACTATTAAAACTAACTATAAAAAAAAAAATAAAAATAAAAATGCAGTTATATAAGTTTGAAGGTCTTTATTCATTAAAAAAAATAAAAAAATTGGACTGGAGTTCTCTATTGCTTTTTCTATGGACTGTTAGCTGTCGTATTTCAACTAGTTTAAAACATGAAATGCTGCAAGTAGGATGCATTATTATTTATTCATTTAATGTAAATTTAAAGTTGTATACTTACCATGGATTTGATATTTGCGAAATTTCGTTTCAATCTAAATACGCATAAATTGCTCAGTTTTACCCAAATTAATAACCTCTTTAAGGCAAAGCGATTGGTATACACAATATACACATACAGAAAAATTGAATATTTGGGGACGATATACATAAATTATTATTCAACTAACCGCCGCACTTTTAGGTAGGTACGGATAATGGGAATTACACTTCATTTCAACAATTACTACAAGAAACAACTATTTACGTGCACAATATAGATTATAAGGTTCTTAATTTGGGCAAACTAAGTAATTCATGCATACTTAGATTGAAACTTAGCAAATGTCAAATCCGTGGTATACAATTTTTAAACGTACATTAAATGAATAAATAATTATTCATACTTGCAGCATTTCGTGTTTACTAGTTGAAATACGACAGCTGACTTTTTCAGTCCATAGAAAAAGCAATTGCAATCAATAGACAATCACGTACATTTGACATGCGATTACGTATGGAATCGATTCCATATCCACAAACGATACAGAATCGCATGGCAGAACGGTTATAAAAAAATAAAGACTGGTTTTTTTATCAACCGGGTTTTGTGGCATACGATAAGAGCGTCAGTTTCCATGCGAGATCTCGATATGTTTGCCACTTTTGTTTGTTTAGTAGTTTTGTAGCAGTTGGTGTCCGGTACTCCGGTTGTCAGGTGCACCAGTTTTACATAACACATGTACGAGATAAAACAAACAATAATATTATTTAGCGGCAGCCATCACATAATATAAATTACATCGGCAAGCAGATAAGTTGATTAATTATGCGTTAAAGGTGAGAACGTAATATAAATAATGGGTTCCTGTAACAGACAAGGGGAAACGTTACGTTTGAGTATCCTCAGTGAGATTAATGTTTACCTGACAGACGTGTTATTATTCGGAGAATGAGTAATTATTTAATTAGTTAATGTGTTAAGAGGAAACAACCATTGCTTCCTAAATCATTTCTCTTCTCTGAGACCTTCAAAGAGCGCCAACTGATAAAATTGAACGAAAAAATACCCGAAATTGGACCACAGATGCTTTACGCATTTTTATTTATTGAAGTGAAAACTTCTTTAGCACCGTTGTGATTTGAAACTCGATAAAACGGACACGAGCGACACTAACAAGATACAAACACATACATCTATAAGATTTAGCCTGCGAGAGATAAAATACATTATACAATGTTTCCTATTATCGGTCTCCTCTTTGTGCGGTGCTTCGTAGCCTCTCAACTCTTGTCTACTTTAGTTTTATGAAGGTTTCACTTCTATCGCGTATGAACTGCGCGCACAATATTAATATTAATTCTTTATAGGTGATATGGGGAGTACGCCTCTGAGGGATGTCTATTTTCCTCGGGGCCTACGTCATGTTTGGGGAAGCTGTGTGATTAGTCTTTTAAAGGAAAGGAAGGAGTTGGTCTGTTATAGGAGGGAGGATACTCAGAAGACGGCAGTGAGTTTCTAGACTAGACTGTACAGGGTAAGTTAATGGGTGCAGGTAATAACGAACTTACAATCAAATACTACTAGATACATTCTACCATTAATTACAATTCCCCGTGCTATTTAATGACACTGAAGAATAAACCGACAGAAGTGTGTTGTCCGTGTGCCAGAAGCAAGCTCAATAATTGATCCTGATTTCTGCAGAAAATGAACAAAATATTTCCCTTTGACAAACAACCCATTGGCCTGTCTCGGCCTTGAAGTCGAAAGATTTTCTTTCAAATCGGTATAAATCACATTTCCAGGGATTGGTCAGTGTTTGGTTTTGAAATGAGAATAGTTCCCACCGGATGCCATTTATCCAGTACCTACCTCTCGCTAACCATCACCTTGCTGGAAAAGTTATTTAGAAATTTGGAACAATGGCAATAAAATTGTGTTGTTGTGATACAGCGGTAAGTGATTGGTTATCCTCTTTCCTTGCGCACCTTAATTTTTCCTACACATATTATCACCCAATTCCAGCAATCACCGTTTCGTTCTTTAGTATTTACAGTCCATTTTCAGGTGCATTTGAAGCTTTAATTATTAAGCAGTTTCGGATGAAACAACCAGTGTTCAGACAACAAGGCGTCTAGTTAAACTGTAGCCTTTACTTTTATTCTTGTTTCGGTAATAATATCTACAATATCCAACAAATTACAAACACAGTCAATAAATCGTACACTGTAAAACATTAGTGTGTTGATGCACAAAGCGTGAACCTGCTTAAGCGTCCACCAAACGGCTCAACGTAGGTACCTATTGTTCTGTTAATGTACATTTTCCAGGCCATTGTAATCCACTTTTTGACACGCAAGAATCCATTATTTTCTTCACAGTAGGTACCCACGTTTATTTTTAAGCCTACAAATGTACTTCCAGGTGAAACATGAGCATACGAACAATTCTCTGGGTATAAGTAGGTTTATATGTAACATTACCACCTACAAAAGAACAAAACATAATAAAGGCAGAAACATTCATAAGGTTGACACTCCTTTTCAATAAGTCGGGTTTTGCGCAGTTACGATACTGAAAAAAATCAGAGTGTGGGGACAAGAGTGGGGAGACTACAAAGCACATTTTTATCAATGTGAAGGATGATTTTTTTCCATATTTTTGTCGTCGAATTCAAATGCACCTTTTCCTATACATTTGGTCATCCTATTAGTATTTGAGTTTTCTTCTTCGGTGTCGCTAGATGTTGCTCTCTTTTGTGTTTTCTTTGTTGTTCATTTTGGAGTGGTTAGATAGAATATTGTTTTTTTTTGGATTTCGTAAGATTCTATCCTTGGTCTGCTGAATGTCTGGCTGCTGAGGTTCGTTGGGCGCTTTATACCACTAGACCTAATGAGACCTTTTTTTATGAGACAAGAAGGAAAAAGGTATGAGGGGTGGGTAGGAATCTGGGGTCGGTATGTCCAAGAGTGACGGACGTATGAATCTATCCCCACTACTGCGGTGCAAGGCAATGTTCCGAGAGAGTCCTGCTGAATAGATCAAAAGATCTCCCTTAACCAGTCTCTGCCGATCCAACCTGCCACCCAGTTGGTGGGCAGATGGATCCGCCGCGCCAAGATCCGGACAAACCTCACCCCATGAACCCGGGCACTCCTGCAAAGTTACAAAACGTAGCGAAACACTTGGGGTTACCTATGGCAGAGGTGTTGGTTATCCAATAAATGGTTCCCGGGGCGGTGGTACCCATACCCGCCTCCCAAACTGTATAAAGTTGTAGACCTGCGTGGGACGGTCGATTTATCGTATTATATTAAAATAAATATTTTGTTGCTATCTCATTCTTTCGCAGGCTATAAACCTGTAGATATAATATATGTGTTTGCCTCTTTTTAGTGTCATTTACGTTTCATTGACTTTCAAATCACAACGGTGCTAAATAAATTTTCACTTCAATAAAGGTGGGAACTTTCACAGGGTTGTCACCTCTTTTAAATAAGTCAGGTTTTGCGCAGTTACGATACTGAACAAAGACCTCCAATACAGTTATATGGGCATAAGGAAATGCAGTAAAAATAGTACCGGGACTTTAACAAAGGCCCGTGGGAAAGCTTGCACGCTGCATACCTAGTGGAGAATTCACTCGGGCTCTCGGGCAGTGCTCTCGAAGCACGGGCCAGGGGATAAATTAACTCTTCAAAAATAACCCAAGTTTACGACCACAAAGTGTATCTACCATTTTTTCACGAATAAATTCGCAACGCGGCGAAACAGATGAACTCATTAATGTATACAATACTTTTAAATAATGCAAGCATGAAAAACGAATCTGAAACAATACGTTTTCATGCCGATTATTTTAAGCGAAATTTTAATAAAAACCAGCCTGCTCTTGTTCTTTTGTTTACAATTCCACAAAGGAGGCCCCGAGGAAAATAATTCCTATCAGAGCCTATGCGAATTCGGGACGCTAACCAACCCTCTGCTATAGGTCCGCCCAAGTGGTTCGCTATATACGTTTGGTGATTTAACAGGGGTGTCCGGATCATGGGGGTAGGTTTGTCCAGGTCTTGGCGGCGGATGCATCTGGCCACCAGCTGCATGGGAGGCCGGATCAGCAGAGAATGGTTGAGGGAGTCCTTTTGACTTCTTCAGCCGTACTCTCTCGAAACATCGCCTTGCTACGCAGTGGAAGGGATGGATTCATACGTCCGTCACTCCTGGACATTTTTACTTCCCAGAACTTCCTCTCCCTCCTTTCCTAAAAAATACCCTCCACACAACATCCCCAAAGATGACACGGGCCCTTAGGGGAATTATTTACTTAAATTATTTCCCGCTTCTCTCAACCTTACAACGAATCCTAAATGTTGTGGATGCCGTGTCACTGGCTTCGGGCGGTTGCGGTAAAGCAGTGCGCCAGATTATAAAATATTCCATTGAAACGTGCCCTGCATACAACGTGTACTGGTAAGGGAACGTTTTGAAACACGTGCTTGATCAAATTATTAGTGCTAATTTTAATTGTAAATAAATGAAGACAATTAATCTAGTCTCTTTTATGATTAGATTATTTTATTGAGAGCCGGCCGAGAATTTAAATTTCGTCGAATGATCGTACCCTTGCAACTGTACATGGCGGTTCCGATGAGAAAGATTAATTATTCTCCATTTTAACATAATAACTCAATATCGATTTTATTTCATTCAAAATTAGTGATGATAAAACTATTAAAATTATGAAATTTTCGTAATTATTTTTGATCATTAGTTTTTATAATTTTTCAATAATGTCTAAGCAAAATAAGAATGTAAAAAAATCTTAAATATATTAAGATTATATTATAATTATTTATTTCACATTTCATAACTGTCAAATCAGTATACGCTTGCCCTGAAGAAGGAACGGTCGTTCAGAAACCGGTCGGCTTTACTCAAATATATAAGTGGTTCAAACAAAGTTAAATTGTTTCATTTATCTTAAATATATTAACAATTATTATAAGCAATAATTATCAGCCTGAAACACTCATCTACATTGAAAAAATCTTCCGAGAAAAGATACTTGCCGCCAACGGGACTTGAACCCGTGTCCTTCTGATTGCCGGTCAAGTGCTCTCACCACTGAGCTATGGCGGCTTATCTAATACCCGCCAAATAATGCAATATATACTAGTGTTTCATTCAACAATTACTGTTTATTACATGTTTCCACCTGAAAACAACTAACTTTATTTTTGTGAGAGAGGCATTGTTAGTGCTAAATCTCTCGCTAGGTGGCGTCGAGACAAATTATGTGGGGAAATATTTTAACTTGTCAAATATTAATTATTATTTTTTAATTGATAAACTAACGTTTAAGAAAAGATTTTTATGCATAGCACAAAGCAGAGATGCTCAAACGGTCGATCGCGATCGACCGGTCGATCGCGGGTACTTTTTGAGTCGATCTCGAGATTGCCTATGTAAATAGATCTATTCACAGTTTTTATCAGACACATCTCGAAAGAAAAACATTATCTTATTCGAAGTGCAGTCATAAAATTTGCTGCTAGAATAAAAAAAAAATAATGTTCTGAGTGTAGTTTTAATTCGCCGCATACAGATTTAATTAAAACCAGTTTTGTGTTCATGAAAAATTCGAGTTGTGGGAAAAAAAATCTTTTTCCAAGTGCAGTTATAAATTTTTTGTTGACTGCATGTGCTGCCAGAATGAAAAAAACTGAGTGTAGTTTTAATTGCGCTACAGCCTGTCAGAGTCGATCGATCGGAGTCTAATAATATTGAGGTAGATCGCCAGCAGTTCAGGTTTGAGCACCTCTGGCACAAAGGGTAACAATAATTATAAGCAATAATTATCAGCCTGAAACACTGATCTACATTGAAAAAATCAGAAGGACGCGGGTTCAAGTCCCGTTGGCGGCAAGTTTCTTTTCTCGGAAGATTTTTTCAATGTAGATGAGTGTTTCAGGCTGATAATTATTGCTTATAATAATTGTTACCCTTTGTGCTATGCATAAAAATCTTGTCTTAAACGTTAGTTTATCAATTAAAAAATAATAATTAAATATCTTAGTTTATAAGACCGTAAATAAAAGTATTGTAACGGACGTGTTACGTAAAAAATACCCAAACAAAACCTTTTTGTTCGTTTAAATCGCGAAAACCTAAAGCCGCCTTGACACACCGTGTAATTTAAATGACACAGTTTGTCGACGTTTCGTATCCAGACGACCGTGAAAACTTAATACGTTCCCAGGCATTATTTTCGCATATTAGCAGAGCACAATGCACATTAGCAACGCGGAAAATCATACCTAAAGATACGAGTAATCCCACGAGGATGATAAAACTATTTATAACTAGTTACTAACTACAAAACCTAATAAAACTAATAAGCTTTATTATCAAAAGTAGGCGGAAAGTCGTACAAAGGTTGAGTCAGTACCTGGTACCAAGAAACCTTCTCGAAACATTACATTATGTACATCTCGAGAGGACGCAGATAAAGTAATGTAATTGCAGTGGAAAATTACTCGAGTTGAGTGGGTCTCCTTGCACCGATGGCCTCTTGAAACGGCGATCGAAAGGTTAACCAGAACAAATAGATTCTGCACAGCAAGTTTCCTTAGCTTTGTATGGGTGGATTACACTTATCTGTGGATTCTTGATATTATATAAGGAAACTCAATAAGTTCCCCACTGTTTCATTCATTTAATATGAAAGGATTTCCAAAGTAAGATTAAATTATATACATATTTTTTTTAGATGAGCTTCATTCAGGAGGCCCTGAGGAAAATAATTTCCCTAAGGGCCTATGTCATCTTTAGGGGTGCTGTATGGGGGGTTTGTTTTAAGGAAAGGAAGGAGAGGAGAGTTCTGGAAGGAAAAGGGTTTAAGGGGTGGGTAGGAATCTAGGGTTCAGTGTGTCCAGGTCATCCACCTCCAAGACATAGACAAACCTCACCCCATGAACCCGAGCACCCCTGCTAAATCACCAAACGTAGCGAACCACTTGTGGTGATCTATGGCAGAGGTGTTGGTTATCCAACAAAGGTTCCCTGGGCGGCAGTACCCATTCCCGCCTCAAAATGAAAAATAATAATAGGCTATTTTAAACTTTTGAATTTAGCTATAACTTTGTGGTTATCCATTATAGATATGAAACAATGTTACTTTGTTTGAACCACTTGTATATTTATTTAAAGCCGACGACCGTTCCTTCCTGGTTCCGAAACCGGTCGGCTTTCTTTGGAAAAAAATTACGATATACTCGCATAAGGAATTTTTTAATCAATTTTCTATAACAATTTAAAATGGGTCATTTTCGATTTGCCGCCAAAGCGACATGTTTTTTTTAATTCATGATTTAGGCGGCATTGACGTCACGCCAAACTACGTGGGTGATAGCTCTTACCAGCCAGTGGCGGTTTCTATGTCGTAATGACGTTGTAGCCAGTTAGAACTGTTCCGGGATCTGCAATTTTTTAAAATCAATAATAATGAAAGTAATAAATCATTGAAAAAGATAACACTAATAATAATCTAACTCCTCGTAACTAATTTGCCTCGATTGCTAGAGATTTCCCAGAAGAATTTTTCGCCATCATTAAAAATATCATACCTTCGAATTTTAACATGGAGACGTAGAAAATTATTACAGTGCTATATACCAATGAATTAAGCTGTATTTTACTGTTTATATTATATTTGTAGGATTTATAAAAAAAAAATATTAAAAAATCGTAAAGTTTATGCCCGCGCGAATCCGCGCGTTTTTTTATATTGAAACTGTCGTGAGGGGTACTTATTCTAGTCAACATAGAATATTTTCGATTTCTGTATGTTGTCTGTGGTATACTTGATAATGAAAGGTGCATATCTATGGAAAAAAGACTTAATTTTAACCGTAAACAGCTGATCAAAATTTTGCCGGGAAAAAAATATTTAAAAAATTTATTTTTAACATCATTCTAAAATAGTCTACGAAGTTCGGATTTGCAACATCTATGGTCATAATAGATAAAGCATTTCAATAGCTTAGTTTTAAAATAAATGGCTGGCCAAGGAAATGTTTTAAATAATTACAATAAATGTTTTACGAATGGTAGGAAAATGTGGTCCAATTTTGGACCGCTATCAATCGCAGAAAAATAAAAGAGGTCCATTTTTCTACCACAACCACTGGAGCAGTGGTTAAACGAAAAAATGAAAAAAAGTAAGAAACACCAAAATAAAATGATAACGGTCGCAACCGGGACAAACCAATTCTTCGAATATTTGTTTCCAATGAAAAAGATAGCTGCCAATAATATGGAAAAAAAATAGTCGGAGATAATATTGTTAATTCCGAAATTTGAAAAAGACATATAAATAAGAGGTCTCAATGGCAGAATTGGTAGAGGCGTTTGTCCCGGTAATATATTACGTCCCCTGTCTGAAATGTGTTAGAAATATAAAGTAAAGGTAAAAATAATAATCTAACCATAAATTAATGTCATCATTATTTAACAGATTTGAAGTTCCAGATACTCCTTTTAGTTTTAGGTGACGTGGGTTGTGGTCGCGGAAAAAATCATTGAGGCAAATCTATAAAATATTTATAATTTGAAAGTTTATGCAATAAGGAAAATCCGGTGGTTTACGAAGATAGATAAGGCACGGCCACCCGCCACTGGCCAGACTAAAACATTATATGCAGATTTTAGAAATTCCCCAACGAATCAGTTTTCCAAAATAGTAAGCATTATTATTAATTTCAGACAGATATTTTAAACACAATCTTGAAGCGTAGATTTTAAAAAAATAAATGAAATATAGGTACTAATTTGATAACTAAAAAAATTGATTTATTTTCCTTAAGTTTTCCTAAGATTTGTCCTTCTACATTAGGAAGAATATAATACGAATAAATCAAAATTAGATATACTTATTGACCGCTTTTATTATTAGTATTATTACCATGACAATATACGATTACGGTACCGTGACGGCATACAAAAGGCAACAACTTATATCACAATAATGTTGCAGCTCTTTCAAAAGATGAGACACACAATGAACTAAACAAGAACTTTAAAACTAAAATATAATATACTAACAGAAGGCAGTTTGCGTTCAGAAATGAGAAATATTCTGACATAAATTCGGATATTAAACATAAAAATACAATTAGGAGGAAACCGAAACCAAAGGAAAAAGTAATCATTTTCTTGCATCTCTCTCACACACCGCACCGTGACGTCTCGTTAGACCTCTACAATCCTACCAGCCGTGATGTTAATTCTGAAAGTATGGAATATAGTAACAAGGATAATATTGAAGTGTGAGTGAATTTCAAAAATTTCTTTTTTCAAATTATTTTTTTCTTTTGTTCTTAAACATATAATGCTGCAGCCCTTTCTTACAAACTAAATAACAATAGTCGAAAATGAGACAAACGGTGAACGTGTGTCTGCACCCCCCTAAAGGAAACATATAAGCATTATCATACATCTCCCTCACACGTATAAAGAAAAGGAAACGCAAATCACGTCGCCGTCGCTAAGCCGTTATAAGATATATCTGTTTCCTCCAAAGGGAAAAAGTAGTACTTTGGAGGAAACAGGTAGACACACGTTTATTGTGTGTCGCATCTTTTGTCTCACCATTGTTTAATGTGTAAGAAAGAGCTGCAGCATTATAGTTAAAAGGAACGTGTATATTTATTGCCTTTTTCCGTCACGGTGCCGTAAACGTGAGACGTCACGTTAATAATAAAAGCGCTCATTGTATTACATTTCTGGCGGAAAACCAACAAAAGTTTATTTAGACATAAGATGGTATCGCAGAAACTAAGAAAAAGGATTTGCGTTATTTTAAACTATCTAGCGTGGTAGATACTCTCAGTATCGCCCTGGTGTAAGATAATTGGAATTAAAACGTTGATTGAAACGGCATTAGTCATGTTTAGAGGCCAGATCTGTCCATAATACCAGGAACTCACAATCACAAATAGCAAGCATTCCCAGAAATTCATAAATATTCGGGAAGAATTTCAGGTGTTGACGGTCTGAGAACATTTTGGATGAATCATTTATTGGATGGATAACCAACACCTCTGCCATAGGCCACCGCAAGTGGTTCGCTAGGTTTGGTAACTTAGCAGGAGTTCTCGTGTTTATGAGATGAGGTTTGTGAAGGTGTTGGCGGCACGTGGATTTGCCCACCCATCGCTTGTACCGCAGTAGGAGGGATGGATCCGTATGTCCGTTGCTCCTGGACACCTACCCCTTGTATCTTTTCCTTCCCAGAACATCTACTTCCTTTCCCTTAAAAGACCCTCTTCACAGCATCCCCAATGATAGCTTAGGCCTTGGGGGGGGGGGGTAATTTTTTCCCTCAGGGCCTTCTCCGTGCAGCTGTTGTAAAAAAAACGAGTGTGCTTTAAACCACACAACTGAAGTAAAACTTCTGCTCCATCTATATGATAGGAAGAGAGAAAGAAAATGTGCGCGCGCACTTCTCTCATCTGCTCCTACAGTGTGATACAGACAATAGGCCTGCACTGTGTAACGTAACTGGCTATGAGAGAAAGAGAGGCATAATGGCAAATAACAATAAAGTCCAAACACGGTCAAAACAAACCGAAACTGATGCCGGTGCAGAGCTCTATGACAAATTTATAAAATATGTCGACAAAAAGATGGAGGATTTAAAGCAACAACTGTTCAAAAAAATTGATGATGAGACGCTAAACGTAAGAAAAAATTTAGAATTTGATCTATCAGATATGAAAAAAAGTGTTGACCTTAGCCGTCAATATCTCATAAACATGACAGAAAAAATTGATGAAGGAAGCAAACCTATGGAATTCGAAGATAGACAACATTTAATAATAATAATAACGTTATATTTATATAGCGCAGTTTTGTGTCATTTCACTTCAAGTGCGCTTAACTATAATAAATTTTAAAAATAATCCTACAGTGCTTCCTTATAATATTGAGAAAATAATAAAAGAATATACAGTGTTTACAAAACAATGACACGAGAACAAAATTAACAAAGACAGTGCTGTTATAGCCCACTCAGGACAATAATAATAACAGAATGTACGGTGCTATTGTAACACAGGATAAAACAAGAACTTTAAAACTAAAATATAATATACTGACAGAAGGCAGTTTGCGTTCAGAAATGAGAAATATTCTGACATAAATTCGGATATTAAACATAAAAATACATGGTTACGCATTGCAATATGTTTTGTTTGTTCGAAAATTTAAATAAATATATATCACAAAGAGGGTACTTACTCACTCCTTGGATTTAGCAGAGACACCTAAATGATTGTTTTCAAAAATAGAATCTAAAACAAGAAAATAACTGACACTGTTTCTTGGAAAATTTTAATCATTGTGAAAACTTATGAGTTTGTGTATTGATTGACAAATTTCATCTCTTGTGCAAATTTTCAAGTCACCTAAGGATTGCATTGATGGAATTTAACTATTGATTGGATGATATTACGAAGGCCTCCAAGCTACAAAAACTACAAAACAAGGTTGGTGGATCTGATATTTTCCCTGGAGTTTTTTTCTTTGTGCCATTTCTTTGTGATATATTTGTTCGCGCAAGTAGAGTTTTCATAATCACATCCGTGAGTATTAGGCTGACAATTATTGCTTGTAATAATTGTTACCCTTTGTGCTATGCATAAAAATCTTGTCTAAACGTTAGTTTATAAATTAAAAAAATAATAATAATAATTAATATTTAACAAGTTTAAGTATTTCCCCAATAAATGCAGACATAATTTGTCTCGACGCCACCTAGCGAGGAATTTAACACTAACAATGTCTTCCTCGCAAAAATAAAGTTGGTTGTTTTCAGGTGGAAAAAATATAACAAGCAGTAATTGTTGAATGAAACACTAGTATATATTGAATTATTTGGCGGGTATTTGATAAGCCCCCATAGCTCAGTGGTCAGAGCATTCGACCGGCAATCGGAAGGACACGGGTTCAAGTCCCGTTGGCGGAAAGTATCTTTTCTCGGAAGATTTTTCAATGTAAATGAGTGTTTCAGGCTGACAATTATTGCTTGTAATAATTGTTACCCTTTGTGCTATGCATAAAAATCTTGTCTAAACGTTAGTTTATAAATTTAAAAAAAAAAATAATAATAAGGAATATATTGAGGCCAAGCAGATATTAGTTCCACAACAATCTGGTTTTAGAAATAAAAGTTCGTGTGAAACCGCTATTAACTATGTAATAGATGAGTGGAAAAATTTTAGAGATAAAAAAGTAAAATTATTGCAGTATTTCTAGACTTAAGGCGGGCATTTGAAACAATCGACAGTGATAGATTAATCAAAAAATTAAGTAACATTGGAATTGATGGTAAAGAAAATAAGTGGATTGTAGATTACCTATCAGAAAGAACACAAATAACAAAATATGGTGGTATAACATCTGAACCACATAGTACTAATAAAGGCGTTCCGCAAGGTTCTGTCTTAGGTCCATTGTTGTTCATTATATACATGAATGATATTATCAAAGTGTTAAAGCATTGTTCAATTAAACTATTTGCTGATGATACGTTGTTATACATAGCCAGTAAAAATTTACAGGACGTTATTGAAAAAATACAAATTGATTTAAATTATGTAGCGCTTTGGCTTCACCAAAACAAACTAAAATTGAATGTAACGAAAACAAAGTTTTTAATTGTGGATAGCCTAGGTGGAAACGAGCAGGCAATACTAAAAATTGATAACGAAAGCATAGAAAGGGTTAGCAGTATTAAATATCTGGGTGTAATATTGGATGATAAATTGAAATTCGAAAGAAAATTGCTAAAAAAGTTGGATTCCTAAAAAGGATCAGAAATAACTTGTATCTCAAGACAACGCGCCTTGTCTTCAATTCTATTGTAACTCCGGATTTAAATTTTTGTTCTAGTGTTTTATTCCTATGTAACGAAGCCCAAAATAATAAACTACAGGTTATACAAAATAGGGGGATGAGGATGATTTTAAAATGCAACATTTTTACAAGAGTTAAAATTATATTACAAAATTTAAATATGATGACAACAAAACAACATATAATATATAATGCATTAACAATGATTTACAAACTTAAAAATAATATGCTTCCAAATTATCTGAAGAGTACTATTATGTTTCAAGAAAATGTTCACAATTATCCTACGAGAAGACGCGGAGACTTTAGGCTTCCTAAGACTAAACTTTTGTGCACACAAAATAGCGCATTTTATAAAGGGCAAAAACTCTATAACAGTCTGCCAAATGCCGTAAAGGAAGCCTCAAGTCTCAGCACTTTTCGTAGGATGTGTGCATTATATGTAAAAAATATTTTTTGATTACTCACCAATGTTATTCTCATGTCTTATTCTTTCATAATGTATTTTTGTACAGTTATCTTTTTTAATTTTTTGGGAATGCTACTGTACCTACTTCATAAATTGTATTTTTTATATTTTCCTACTAGATATATGAAAATATTTACATACATCTAAATAAAAATTTCAAAAACAAAAAACAAAAAGAGAAAGAAAATGTGTGCTCGCACCTCTCTCTTGCCTCTACAGTAGGGTTGCCATCTCCAAACTTTGAAATCCAGGATTTGAAGGTAGAAATACCAGGACATTTCGGTTTAAAACCAGGACTATATAATATATATGTATGAGAGCAGTACCTTTTTGTTGGAAAAATCTCTTAAGTACCTTTTTTCTTCTTTCACGTTTGCGGTAATAAAAAACAAGATATTTGTAACTCGCAATAGGTACATACGTATATTGTTTATTTTATTTATTCATATTGTTATTTATGAAAAATTGGAAATTATTTTAATTTTTATCGGCCTTGTATTCCTTCCAGATCTCCACAATTTAACACCGTCTTACCTATAATATGCCTACATGGTTTTACAACACATACTTATTTTTACATTAGCTCCACTGAGGAGGCCCTGAGGAAAATAATTATCCTAAGATTTCCCTGTGGAGCATCACTTCACTCCACTATGATTCACAAGCTGACTCATAATGGAGTAAAACCTTTTTCATGTTCCAAATGTAGTTATACAAGTTCTCAAAAGGAATGGAAACAGAAAAGGAAACTGGCTCACAGTGACATAAATTATTTTATATGCTTATACTGCGACCATTCATAATCTTCAAAGAGGCACCAAAAATCACATGTTTACTCACAGCTGACAAAAACCATTTTCCAGTCCCGAATACAGTTATACAAGTTCTCAAAAGGAAGATTTAAAAATCCACAGTATGATTCACAGAAGAGAAAAACTATTTCATGTCCTGACTGCAACTATTCGTGTTCTCAAAAGGGATATCTAAGAAGTCACTTGCTGACTAATAGTTGAGAAAAACCTTTTTCATGTTCCGACTGCAACTATTCATGTACTACGAAGAGAAATCTAAAAATCACATATTTACCCACAATGGATAAAAACCTATTTCATGTCCTGACTGCAAATATTCTTCTTCTCGAAAAAAAAAACGGCACTTGCTTACTCATAGTGATGAAAAACCTTATTCTTCTCCCGACTGCGACTATTCATGTTGTACAAAGGAACTTCTTAGAAATCATTTGCTGACTCACGGTGCATAAAACCTTTTACATGTTTCTATTGCAACTATTCATGTTCTACAAAGAGGCACCAAAAAAAAACCCGCTGCCGCCCGCCATTTTGTCACATACACAAGCCCGCTACACTAACCCTGCGTAGCCAAACAAACCGTTCAAAAACGTAGGCTGTTTTTTAAAGTAAAGATAACATACACAAGCCCGCTACACAAACCCTGCGTAGCCAAACAAACCATTCAAAAACGTATTTTAACAGTGACAAAATGGCGGGCGGCAGTGGGCGGACTGTCGTAGTGTCAGTTCGCGAAGTGAAATTTTATTTAACGACATTGAAAATTAAAATGCATTATTTTCCGCCAGCCGTGATGCAAAAAGTTTCCTTTTATAGTGATTAAGGCGAATCTAAAGTTTTTTTCTAAAAATTATTCGTAATAACCATGGACACTAATCCCGAAAATTTACCAACTTACCTGTGTGTTATAACTAAAATGCTTTGTTGCTTTCTTGTTGGTGGCCGTCACCTTGAAATCTCGTATAACATTTATATGTTCCATACATTTTTCTTTATTTTTTTGTTTTTCAAATTTCATTGGCATTTTTTTAGCTTTAGCTGTGCTGGCAAGTCAGCATGAGAGCCTTTATAGGTCAAGGTCTTTATAGGTTCCATTTTTCATTCGATCGCGAAATCCCAAAATTCATATTCGTACTTATTGGGTCGGAAATTTAAATGTCATGCGAAAATAAAACAGAGAAATGAAACAAAAATAAAAGATTCCTATTTGCGGAGGTAGTAGCCGAGAACCATAAACAAATCGAAGGGGACTTATGATATCACCAAAGATTCGGTTGACACAGGTTGACAATTTGGATCGGAATTATACCCACCTGTAACTAACTAATCAAGCTAGCTAGCCTAGCTCTGTATGTTTATTTCTATGCTAGAAAGAAAGAGCTCTAGTGCGCACAAATAGTAGCGTGAAAGAGACAACAACCAGTGTGCACGTTGCTATTTTGTTTTAAAAAGAGTCAACGACCTACACACGCGCGGCGCGAGCCCAGTGACAAAACGATTGGATAGGGTAGTGGCGCGCGAATTTTAAAACATAGGTCTTTAACAGGACTCTTTAAAAACTCAGGAAGATGCTTAAAAACTATCCAGGACAGCCCAGGACACCCCAAAAAGCAGGACATGTCCTGGGAAAACAGGACGGTTGGCAACCCTACTCTACAGTAATATACGAAGCGTTCGCCTCGCTTTTTGTAAAGCTCTCGTCACGCATTCGCCAGCTTACTCCCCAAGTCAAGCGTGCGTAAAGAAGTTTTACTTCTAAAACTTTCTTAGAATTTGAATTTTAACTTCGAAATTTAATGAATTGTCCAAATTCTGTGACAATTGGAATGGGTTGTTTAACATATTTGATGAATTCATCAAATATTTGAAGTTAATTTTCACGTTCTGTGAGAGTTCTATTCAAGTTCTGTGATTATTTAAGTTTTATGAAGCAACTGGCCTTTAATGACATACTAACAGATCTTGAATAAAACTTACACATAACGTGAAAATTAACTTTAAACATTTGATGAATTGTTCAATTTATTTTTTTAATAACCCGTCCTTAGAGATGTCTTACATTTCCAACATTGCACCATAACACAAGGGGTTGAAAACGCCTGAAGTTGTTTAATAAACACAGCACAGTGCACACAACACAGAAGTGGAACAATACCGATTCCATAACTCAATACTACAACACAATTAGCACCGCCCCGCAAATCATTGAACTCTCGAGAACATTCGCAATACATCGCAATAACAAAACGGGCGAGGAAACACATGGCGGGCTGGTGAGACGTGAGAAGCTGGATGTGGATTCGGACTCTACCTATTTATACTCTGGGCCGATTTCCACTGAAATATCTGGCAGGCTCCCGCCGATACATTATTACATTAGGCTCCTGGTCCGCGGCGCTTCGACTAATAATGAGCCGCTTTATTTATGTGTTTCCACGACTGGAAAGTGCACTTTAGGACAAGAAACTCAAGCGTGGATCGGGTGACTGAAATATGGCGAATTAGTGTCGACAACATCTAAAAAACATACATTTTTAAAACCTACACATTAAAAAAGTAAAATTATTCGGTAAGGTGTAACGACTGAACTCGTCAACTTTTTAAAATTACATATGAGTATGTACCATTTGACGTCCCACACGTCTCTTTTTTAGAATAAATTTGATTATTCAATTCAATTCAATTCTTTATTCATTTTTAAAACATTACAAAATAAAATTTCAATGCGTTTTAAAAGAGATAAAGTATTTTAAGATTTAAACAGATTTAAGCAATTTATACTTCAGTGAAGCACAATCATACTAACAACAAAGCTTGTCATCTGAATTGTGCTCCATTGATATTAAACATATCGATATCCGAAGTTATTCTATTTAACAACAAGACATTTCTCCCGACTGGAATAACCATTGGCAAGTTAGTTCTGCAAGCCGGGAGATAAAACAGTCTATGCTGTCGGTGACGGAGATAACCATCGGGAACATAAAAACTAATGCTCTCCATGATAGCCGAGTTTTCGAACCTTCCACGAATCAGTCTGAAGAAATGTGTTACAACGAGCACATCCCTTCCGACCCGTAAAAGGTTCATACCAAGCATGCCCAAGAGAAAGTGGGTAGAGTAGAGCCACGGAGTAGAGTAAAGAAATCTCAGAAATTTTGTCTGAACCCTCTCCAACATGAGGGAATTCTTCACTTGGTGTGGGCTCCAAACCACCGACCCACTCCCAAGCCTACTCCTAACCAAAACGTAGGACGAAATCCAACATTCTCAGTGAAGTACTACACTACATTATGATATGAGCATGAAAAGTTAACCTACTATCAAACAAAATACCAAGATCTTTCATAGTGGAGACACGTTTCAAATTTAGAGCCCTCATAGTATACCGGTAAAACCGGGTATGATACGCTCTAGTGAAAGAAAGAATGAAACATTTAGAGATATTGAATTCAATCTGATTCCGTTTACTCCAGTCAACAATTCTATCAATGTCTGATTGGAGTCGAATGCAGTCCTCTAAAGTTTTTATTTCCAAGAAAAGTTTTAGATCATCAGCGAAAAGAAGTGACCTGGAATGCAGAATAATTTCCGTTATATCATTAATAAAAATCGAAAAGAGGAGTGGTCCTAAATTAGAGCCCTGAGGTACTCCTGAGAAAACAAGAAATAATTTAGATAAGAATATTCCATGTGACACAAATTGTTTTCTTTCAGTAAAATAGCTGGCAAAGAATATAAGAAACCGGAGAGAAAAACCTATCGTTGACAATTTATTTTATAAGATATCATGATTTAAAATAAAACAATAACTTTGTAAACACCACTTTTATTTTTATACTTTATGCCGACCGGGTTTCGCTACAACCGTAGCTTCATCAGGGCAGTATAATACTCTACTAACTTAAAAAAAAAAAATAAATAAAAATAAAAAATAAAAAAAATAAATAAATAAAATAAGATATCATGGTTTACGGTGTCAAAGGCCTTTGAGAAATCATTGTATGAGCAATCTACTTGGTAGCCTTTATCTAAAGATTTGGAAACATAATCTGTGAATACCAATAGATTGGTGTCAGTTGATCTGCCTTTTCTAAACCCATGATGTTCCGATATTAAGAACGGCTCTACTTGAAACTGCAAGTGTTTATGATATATCGATTCAAATAACTTAGCCGGGGCAGAAAGTATTGCCACTGGTCTGTAGTTTTCCACGGATGTCCTTGATCCATTTTTGAAAATATGACAAATTTTTGAGACTTTCCAGGAATCAGGAAATACACCAGTTTCTAAAGAGAGGTTGAATATAAAACTCAAGAGGCAGTTTTAAAAATTCAACACATCCCTTGTTAAAAAAGACTGGTAGAAAATCTGGCCCAAGCGAATTTGTATATTTCATTTTTTTTCAAAGATTTAACATCTGATTCATCTATATGACTTGTGTCAATGTTTTGGGCTCCCTTCACATTCGTCTTGGCAGCAGCAGTGGGATTTAGTAATGGAGGCTCATTACTATACACTGATTGGAAATGATATTGCGAATGCATTGGCTATATCCGCTCCTCTAACTTCTCGATCACCATGCATCATGATATCTGTTATACCACCACCCTTGCGTAGTGATTTGACGTAGTCCGAAAATGTCTTGGGATCATGTTTGATATTACTCTCTATAGATTTAACATAATTACGGAATGCTATATGAACATTTCGTTTAACAACTGTTCTGAAAACGAGCCCGATTTAAAGTATAAAGGTTATCGAACACATCAGATTGGTATCGGATCAGCATCGCCTCGCCGTCAACCAGCCGTCAACGCAACGCAGGCACATCATCGGAACGCCTCAGCATCTAGCAAAAAGGAATTTTCCGACGTTTATCTAATTTGTACACAAATAAATGACAATACAATGAATGGCAGTGAGAAATGGAACTGGCAGAGGAAAGATGAAATGAAACTGAATGCTCTTGAAAGGAGATCCATGAGGCGTACTTGTGGTAAAATCATGTATGATAGTGTGAGAAATGTGGATATCCGCAAATAATGTAAGGCTAATGTAAGCATAATGAGTAAGATTAAGAAAGGGACTCTCAGATGGTTTGGGCGTGTAGAGCGAGTGGACGAATAAAATACTGTAAGAAGAATATATGACGCAAATGTGAATGGTAGAAGTAGTCGGGGACGCCCGAGGAAGACATGGCACGATCAAGTGAATCAGATACTTGAGTCGGGCCATGTCAAAAGTCAGAATAATAGAAGACTATGTACGAGACGATGTATGAATGTGAGTGAGGCAAAGAGTGTGTGCCAAGATCGAGTTGTTTGGCGGTCCGCCCTCTCTGCCTACCCCTGCGCGAAACGGCGTGATGGTTAGTTAGTTAGTTTAGCTAGTTATATCGACAATACTTGATTTTGAAAGGAAATAATGATAATTAGGCAAATGTTTTATAAATAATTTCAGCTTCACAAATCCAACAATTACTATAATATCCCGTGATTTTTCACGGGTCTGCGCTAGTATTATACGGGGTGTTAAGGGACGTACTTCACTTACTTTAACCAGTGATTCCTGACATTATTTGGAGTAAAAAGTATAAACGAAATTTTGGTCTCCGGTGATATTTTTGATGTTTTTTTTTTTGTTCTACAAAAACATAAAAAATGGTAGTTGTTGAACAGTTGGAGGCGGGGTAAGGGGTTCGTCGGACACCCGGCTGAGTGACTAGTGACGACATGCGGAAGAATTTTTTTTTTTTTTGATTTTGAAGAAAAAATTTTTGAAAAAAAAAAAAAGTCGTCAAAAAGTCACCGGAGACCAAAATTTCATTTACATTATTTACTCCAAATAATGTCAGGAATCACTGGTTAAAGTAAGTCAAGTACGTCCCTCAACACCCTGTATAAGAATGGCGGTTCAGAAAACAGGCGTGTTGTATTATCTGAATTTTATTTTTTTGAAAGTATATAGTAATAGGCGTAATAGCTATCATTAGAGTTCCTTTGGGGCATACATTAATTACGTGAGCTCAAAAGGGGGGGTCCAGCAAAATCTCACGTTACTTGAAAAGAATATACGAAGTGGCCCAAATTTATCTCACCAAGGGGGAGGGAGGGGTCGGATTGGAAGAAAAACTGCTCACGTAATTAATGTATGCCCCCTTTTTAGAATTGGACATCATTTAAGATTCTCAGGGTCAGTATCATTATGTTGTGTGACTTTTCGATTATTAAGCCGAGTTGCTTTTCCTCCTCTGTCTTAAGCCAACATTTGATAGTGCACATTGCAAGGCTGTATGAAAAGTTAGCTCAATAAGGAAAAGGAAACGCAATGCAACTCAAAATCAAAAAAAATCAAACATAAAACGGCACATTTCTATGTAAGATATCTATGTTCAGAGCAAACACAGAGTGGATAGATACTCTCAATATCGCCCTGATGAAATAGCAGAAATGTTGCTTGAAATAGCTTTAACCGTATTTAGTAACCAGATCGGAATAGCATCCTTCCTTCCTTCCCTCCCCACGCATATCAATTTGGGAGGCGGATGTGGATACTGCCGCCCGGGAACCATTTATTGGATAACTAACACCCCTCCCATAGGTCACCCCAAGTGGTTCGCTACGTTTGGCGACTACGAAGTTGTTTGGCGGTTCAGCCTCTCTGCCTACCCCTGCGAAACGGCATGATAGTTAGTTAGTTAATCTAAAAAAAGATAAATGATCCGTAGATACCTGAAAAATGTGCGTACGCGATAATGCTAAATTTAATGAAAACTTCGTAAATTTTAAGCGAAAAACGCGATTTTTTAATTTTCATTAATTTTTCACGCAGTTTTCTGGTATTTTAAACTAAGATAAAACATTCTAAATAATTTTTTGTAGTTTGAACTGTTTTGACTAGCCATAAAATGGAAGGAACTAACGTAACATAAAACGCAAATTTCGCTAAAAAATAACGCGAATTTCGCCGATAAATAACGCTTAATTTTCAGGTTCCTAATGATCCGTACTTAGCTCTCTCTTATAGCGGGTTCAGACGGTTCAATTTTAGTTGTTCAATCGAAACCTTGGAAGCATATTGACACGTGTGAACCTTCTTTCAACAAAGTTAAACAAGTTTTTTCAAACAATTTTTGAAGTTCAACCAAAGATAATCAACTAAAATTGAATCGCTATTACCGGTTTTAATTCTGTATTTAACATTTTGTGTATTAACTAAGATCTAAAATTCCCAGGCTTTACTAATTAAAGCACGTGCTCGGCTTGCTGTCCTAGGCCCCGAGAGGCCCTTCCGGGCACGTCCTACGTCCCAATGATTGACTGCTCCAAGCAACGTTGGACAGGCCGACCTAGTTGGCCTCGGCGGAGACACGTCCTGACTCCCTGACCTTCAAGATTAGAAACAAGCAGAAATACGTCGTAGAAAAGGAAGTACTAAACAACAATAAAAAAACATATTGTGCCAATTTTAGTATGTATATGAGTCGTATTGAAACTGTGGCGATTTTTCGCAAAAACAGCGCTATATAAGTTGTCCAAATTTTTTATTATTATTATTATTGAAGCAGTGGAGTGTTTTCAACCTTCTTCCTTCCTATCTCGCTCCATTCAGTCTCTGCTGTTGTCCATCTTGGATTAGTCTCGTCTATAGAAACATTATTTTTACATTAACTCCTGGCGGCCCCGAGAAAAATTATTTTCCTCATGGGGTGTGTCGCTTTGGGTATGCTGTATGGAGGTTCTTTTTTTCTGTGTCGTTCTTATGTGACATAAAATGACAACTAGGTCATTATTTTTTTCTTCATTTTATTATGTTTAGGAAACGAAAAGTTATTTACAAGATAGTTTAAAATATTATAAATTAATTATATAATTTAAAATCAATATAACATGATAAACCAATTAATTTTCTGAATATCCAAACAAATACAGGTACTCATCGATATTTGTATAAATGTATTATGAATTTACTACAATGCAAAGAAAAACAAAAGGAAAAAAAAATAATAGAACAAATAAAACAAATAAAACAATAAGAACAATGAAAACAATAAAAAAGAGATACAATTAATCAGTTTAATTTTATATGTATTCAATGTACAGTTAAAAATGTCTACATCTCGCAGAATCGCGTGATGTCTACATCTCGCATCTTGAATGTTTTGCAAATGTGGTCCTAATTGTCGTTGTGTATACTATATTATAACATAGCGAAAAACTATACTACATCGATTCGTTAGTTTTAAAAATGTGAAATTTTTCATCAATAAAGCAACTAGCAACAGAACTCGCAATCGACAATTTATCCACTACGCGGATTTGTGTTGTACGAACCATTTATTTATATTACACTCTTTACCAATTGTAAATAGGTAACTACTAAAGCTGCATACAGATCATCGAACCGCGTCCGAAGGTACTTACGGTCGTCCGACAGCCTTTTTCTTTGACCAAAGTCCATTTTCCGATACCTTTGTAGTTTCCTTAATTCAGTCTGTAGATATCTTTACTATAAACATAGAGAGGGACAAGGAGTTACAAAAGAGTTATCGAATAGAGTAAGAGCGGATTGACAGCATTGTTAAGATCACAATCTGGTACCGGGAATGCAGAATTGTCTGCAAGACAAGATGAAATATGTAATTCACCTTGAGATAAAATAATGCAGTTTTAATAATAATAATTTTAATCAAATGCATTAAGAATGTGAATGCATGTAATGCGCATACAATCAATATAATAAAACATCAGGAAAACGACTTATGAATGTGAATACAACACAATGGTACCACTGCACAGACCAAACCAGTTCTGTCACACAAGTTACTTAAGGACACTCAGAGAAGCAGAGGGTCTTCAGTCTTCAACTACTTACTGTAAACGTTACGTCATGAGGGGTCATCAATCTCTCAGTCAAAGAAAAGGGTTTCGTCTATGTCTCCTAAATATGATTACTGTAAATATCACGAACAATGAGCACCATCTAGCCTAGTCTGTACAATCGTAAATACAACCATTCTATTAACATGACTATTTTTGTAGAAAATAGTATTCGAAACCATTTTTAATAACTTTTTTTATCATAGTCCGTACTTTGACGGCTGTCAGCGCATTGATTATTGAGTGTTGCCAGCCTATAAGTCTAGCCTGCGTGATAGTGTCGATTGCGTGATGCCATCTCCACGGTGCGATCACACCAGCAAGTCTGACGGCGCGGCGGCGGTCGGATCCGATTCTCACGGAGTGACGGGCCGGGAATGCGCGGCCCGCGGCACTCGACAATCTCTACACTGCAGCAGTACCTAACTACATGCACCGAGTCGCGTAGGACTTAGGCACCAAGTAGTTACCTACCTACCCTCGCTAATGGCATTGCGTGAGAACCGTCCCGTCACCTAGTCTCTCGTGTCCGTAACATTCCTCATGACATGACTTAAGGGTCGCCTTATATTGCGTCATGCAGTTTTTAGTTCCTCTTCTCCAGGGCGCTATAACTACGATCCAAATTTGTAACGTATAAAAAGACACGCAACATCCTTGGTTTTGTGACGTCAAATAATCGCCTCTAATAGAAAATTTTGAATTTCCATGGAAAAACTGTTGAGAACTAACTGAGAGGTATTTCTATGGTGGTTTAGTGTTTCTATGGTCAAAACGCATTGTCGAAGGCTGAAATCTGCTGAAAAGATATTGATTCACTTCAACGTAAGGAGCACAGAAGATTGTGAAGGTATCTGTTATATTATTATACTTGAAAGGAAATAATTTGAAACATTCCAAGAGATTGTATAAGGTATTGTATACCCCCTATTCTGATATAGATATTGTTATAATGTATACATTACAATTTGAGGTCATTTTTCACAAAAACGGCGCTCTATAAATTATCCCATTATTATTATTAAATGTATACCTACACTTTGTCAATAGATGGGAACTATTTATATAAAAAAAAAACAAGTTTTAAGATTTTCACGGCCAAAAGCATTTTCGTATGCACATCTTTCGGATCGCACATCTACCGGATCTGCCGGATCTGCCCTGATGATGGACACTGCAACGATGTCCGAAACGTTGGCTAAAGAAGGAGGTAGCGCAACACGGCATAACACCCCAAAAACAAATAACGAAAAAAAAAAACAATTTTATTTATCTCAAGAGATGACACTCATCTAAGGGGTCTTCACATTCGCCACACAGGAGGCCCTGAGGAAAATAATGTCATCTTTGAAGAAGCTGTGTGGAGGGTCTCTTTAAGAAGAGGAAGGAGTGAACATGGATCTTCCATAGCTATTCTGTCTTCCATAGAACCCGGTCTTGAAGAGACGCATGTTGTAGGAAGGACGAAACACCGAGGCCGGCAAATCGTTCCACAGCCGAGCTGTTGAACTCAAGGACGAGTCGTAGAAACGATCCTCGGAGCATTTTCCATTATAATCCCGGTGGAACAAGGACATCTTTCCCATCTGACGCCTGACACTTAACTCTTCAAAATGTCACGTTGATAATTTTCTTTAATTTCTCTATAACTAACTTTCCGTAATAAACATGATTAAATGTAACAAAAATTCCGCCCCACATTCCCCCTCCCCACAAATTAACGCAAGGATAGGGAGTCACCGCCCCCCCCCCCCCCTCCCCCTCTCTCGCCTAAGGTACTGAGTGACGTAAGAGCCACTCCTCATGACTGTGTGAGACGAGAATTTTGTATGTGAAATTTAAATCTTTCCCAGTCACGAAGGGTAAGCCTGCGCAGAACGCAGCACCTAGCCACTCGTACCAGCGGTACTTGTCTGCACGAGGGACTTGCCCTCCGACAAACTATGGATTTTCTGTGGAGACTAAATGTACCTACTGGTTTATAAAGTGAAGGAATTTCGCAACCCAGCTCAGTCAGGACGAGTTAACCCTAGAAAGATAAATCTACGTCTTAGAGACGTAAGCGATACCTACACAAGAATTGCTGTCTTTTTAAGTGAAACTTCTATAGCACCGCTGTGATTCGGATTTCGGATGAAACAGAAATGACGAAATGCACCTGCGACGCATCAACTGCGCTCATTGGCCGCTTTGATTATGATGTCATTTTAAAGGCTCCTATTGGTTGAGATATGAAACGGAAATTACGATAGGTCTGCGCTCATTGGTCGCTTTGATTATGAACTCTCTTTTTTGAAGTTTTGGTTGAGATTATTTTAGTAAAGTTTCGGATCTACCGCGTGTAAAACTGCACTCAATTTTTTTTATTTCGCAACGTAGCGCGCTCTCTATTTCAGTTGCCTAACAGAGCTTGCGCCAGTGGCGGATACAGGGGGGGGGCGCACGCTCCCCCATTGGCCACCCTACATACAAGAAAATCTTTCTTTAATCATTCGCTCTACATGTCTAAACCATCTAAGCGTCCCTTTCTTAATCTTGAGGGAGCGGGCCGGATCGGTAGAGACGGGGCGTGAAATAAAAGGCGTCAGTCGGTGCGATGAGTCAGTCTTTATTGTTGCGCTACGTAGCGAGGTCGAAGCGGAGCGGAGTGACAGTGGTGCCTTGAGTAATACTGCTGCGTGATGATGGGTGAAGAAGGTCAGGAGACTACGGCGGTGAAGATCACAGGTCTTCACCGCCGTCACCGTCACTTATACACCACGGCGGTGTAGAAGTGACCTTGGTCCAGGCGGTCGACCGTCGTCGTGTTGACGAGGTATGGCGGCTGTGTGGCCTTTGAGTCGACAAACACACGTGACGCAGGAAGGAACCTTGAGAGGCGATGAGGATGATCTCTGGCAGCGGAACGCGGTGGGTTCGTGGTGCCAGAGAACGGATTGAGTCCCAAGCAGAAAGCACGGCGGGCGGAGACATCTCATGTCGAGGCGCGAACGGGCGGGCAGCGGATGATGATTGGAGAATGAATCCTCGAAGGTGTTGATAATGTTCCTGGAGTCACACTGGACAAACGTTATTCACTTGTTGCTGGCTGCGCGGGCGGTTGCCCAGCGAGGGCAGGTAAAGAGTTACTGCACTGCACTATTTGTATCACTTCCCGGTGTGTATTGTGTCGACCAATGAATGGAGGGACTGACTGAGTCTAAGACTGAGCGAGCGGATCGGCTGCTTATATACTCGCGCGATCGGCAGAGTAGCTGGCTAGCGCGCCAGGTAATGTTGGGTGAATTCACGCAAAGGTGAGAAATCGCTCGAACCTTCTGTGGGCATTTGTGTTGCTCAGCCACACGTTCTAGGCCTTTCGCGTAAGTGGCGGAATTATTAGCTGCTGTGGGTAGACATATACCAGCGGGCGCGCGGTACCATACGCTGTAGGTATTTCGTAGTGTGCTTCTAGCGCGTTCTGTGTAGTTCAGTGGCGGCGCCATGAATTTGGCAAAAGTGGCCGCCACAATCTTACTTATTACGCTTGTATCAGCCTTGCATTATTTTCATATTTTTTTCACACTATCATACATGGCTTTCTATAGCATTTAGTCCTTCCTCTGCCAGTTTTATGCTTCACTGCTATACATCAGAGTTGGTACCCCGGTGCGTAGTCGGGAAACACGCCAAACGCGTGCCCAACATTTGTACACGGTTGACATTTGTCACATGAGAACGGGTCGTTTCTTCAACTCGTTCTTGTGTTCAACAGCTCGGCTGTGATTGATCGGAATGATTTGCCGGCCTCTGTGTTTCCTCCTTCCTACAACATGGGTCTCTTCAAGACCAATGTTCATTCCTTCCTCTCCTCAAAAAGACTCTCCACACAGCATCCCAGATGACATAGGCCCTGAGGGAAATCATTTTCCTCAGGGCCTCCTGTATGGAGTTAATGTAAAAAAAGCACTCCATTGTGGACAGCTAGCTTCGCTTCTTTCGACAGTTTTTTATTAGCGCGAACGGCGTTCAGTCCTCCAAATAAATGCGGAGTTACCTCCATTTACCCTTCTTTCAATATCTCTATGAGACTCCCCATCTCTCGTAAATATACTTCCCGAATACATAAACTTATCCACTGTCATTTTTGGTAACTGTTACAAAATATACCTATTATTGTTTTATTATTAAAAAAAAATGTCTTTGGAGATGCTATGTGAAGGGTCATTTTAGAGAAAGGAAATAGTGGAAGGAAAAAGGTATGATAGGTGGTTAGGATTCTCTGGGTTAGTGAATTCAGGAGATGGACGGATGAAACTTTCCCTCCCACTGCGATGCGAGGAAATGGGTCGAGGGATTCCTGCTGGAGAGGTTAAATGGTCTCCTTCAACCAGTCCTTTCCAGCTCGCCACGCAGTACGTGGGCAAATGCTTCCGCCACTACTTTGAAAAATCACATTCCACGAACTCAGGCATCCATGCTAAGTCACCAAACTTAGCGATCCACTTGAGATGACTTATAGCAGAGGTGTTGTTTATCCAATAAATAATTCCCGTGGCGGCGGTACCCACACTCGCCTCCTAAATTGAAACTTTTGCTTCATTCACATTCATACGTCATTTTATGTAAATGTACCCTTAACACGGCCCGACTCAAGTATTTGATTCCCTTGATTGTGTATTCCCTTAAATGCAGCCCTACTGCTCAATCAATCTTTTATTTATTTATTGAAGTGGAAACTTCTTTAGCAACGTTGTGATTTGACATCCATCTGTATGTTTGAGCCTGCGAGAGAATGAGATAGTATTTATTTTACATTTACTCCACACAGGAGGCCCTGAGGAAAATAATTTCCCTCGGGGCCTATGTCTTCTGGGATCTGGGATGCTGTGTGGAGAGTCTTTTTGAGGAGAGGAAGGAATGAACATTGGTCTTGAAGAGACCCATGTTGTAGGAATGGGGAAACACAGAGGCCGGCAAATCATTCCACAGCCGAGCTGTTGAACACAAGAACGAGTTGAAGAAACGACCCGTTCTCATGTGACAAATGTCAACCGTGTACAAATGTTGGGCACGCGTTTGGTGTGTTTCCCGACTATGCACCGGTGCCGAAGGGATCAATGACGCTAGTTGCTCAGAGCATCTGCCATTGTAATACCGGTAGAACAAGGATAGCATTCCCACCCGACGCCTGTGTTCTAAATATTTCAATCCGTCTGTTAAGATGGGAGAATCTATTAAGCGGACCGCCCGTTTCTGCACAGAGTCGAGGGCATTTTTTAGGTATTTTGGAGCTCCAGACCAGAGGTGGCTGCCAAAATCATATGGTCGGTCTCCTCTTTGTGCGGTTCGTCGTATTCTCCCCGTTGTCTACTTTTTAGTTTTCTTATATCTTTAGCGCCCCTCCCTTGAGTTTTTTTCTGTATCCGCCTTTGGCTTGCGCGGGGCGGCTGTCACCACGGTAAGTACAATAATTACGGAGAAATACATACACCATACGTCTGAAAGACGTACGATTACCTTTTACGCAACGTTCGTATGAACGTGATTTAGCCAAATAAATTGAACTGAATAGCAATTAAATTTTCATAGCATATAAAAAAACGAAACATTATTTTTCATTTAAAAAAATATATACCTATATATATTTCGAAGTTGATAAGAAGTAAGAGGTTTACAGAATTTTGTAATTTTTTTAAAATTACAATACATTTTTTATGATTTTTTTGGTTTATCTTTAAAGTACAAAACCCTAACTAGTTATTCATCTATCTTTAAAATGTGTAAGTATGATAATATGTCAAATATACACTTTTAAACTTCAGTACGTCTCTAAGACGTATCATTATCTTTAACGTAGGTAAAAATAAGATTATCTTTCTAGGGTTAATTTGACCAGTCACCATCAACTGGCTGCTCCAGTTCGACCGACTTAGTGTCAAGGAATAGGAATAATATTTTTCGTAAAAATCACAACATTGTTTTCCCAATTTTTCCGACCAAACCGAATTTTGTTTTCGAATCCAACTTTTTAAAAGAAATGAGATAAGGTATACATTTTTCATGCCGAAGTTTATTCTTTCAACCTCCAGATTGTTTTTTTTTTTGTAGAAAATGTTATAAAGTGAAAAAGAAACTACATAAAATAACACAAAAAAAGGAAGCTTTGTTCAAGGTTTCTAGTCTGCCCAGACGACTTAGTCAAGGCACATCCGTGGGAACTAATACATATTCGCTTCGCATTATATATTTTTTCCTTCAAATTAATAGATTACTAAGTTTTAACCACCTTTATCTTTAATATATAAAACAAAGTCGGGTTAGTGACACCATTAATAACTCAAGAACGTCTGGACCGATTTTTATGATCTTTGATTTGTTGGATTTTTCTCCGCCCCGAATAGCAGAATAGCTATTAAAATATCGGGAAAAAATACGAAAAAAAATATGGAAAAAATTCTTTTTCTCATACATTTTGTAAGGAACGAATTCTCATCTTTTGAAATAAGCTGCAGCAATATTGTGATAATATAATATTGAATAGTGAGTGAATTCCAAAAATTCAAAAACGTCGAATGTCAATATATCTGCACCCCTAAAAAAAAATCAATAATTATAATAAATTTCCCTCACATGTATAAAGAAAATGAAAGGCAATAGAGAACTCCAGTCCAATTTTTTTTTTAATGAATAAAGACCTCCAAACTTAAATAACTTTAACTTTATTTTTATTTTTATAGTTAGTTTAATTAGTTAAAATAATTGTCAAAGTTTTAATTTTTCAAGACCCCCCGAAACGCACCGTATCTATCTATGGTAGATTGTGTGACGTCTTCACCCACCGATAGTTTATTACTTTCAAGTTGTTATTTTGAATCAGTGATGTTATGTCTAGGGAAATTTCCCTAGATCTAGGGGAGAAAAATATTTTTTAGGGAAAAGGGAAATCAGGACAAAATCTAGGGAAATTTCGAACTCTGGCAAAATTTTTATTACATATGACAATATTACTGGTATTATTTATATATACGTATATATATTTTTTGGAATTCCTATGAATCTTAATTATTGTTCATGTACTTAAATGCAATGTTATTTTTAACACTGACAACCCAAATTGATATTAGGGAACGTAACCGTACTATGTGACACGTTCGGGGGGGGGGGGGTCTTCAAAATACCACGCTTGGTACAAATGAGCGGCGGGTTGCTTAGGTTTTTGGTCACGGTGGGGGGGGGGGGGTAAAAAAGTGCAAAAAGTTGGTCACGTAGTATGGGTACGTTCCCTATGTATCTAAAAAAAATAAATGTGACCTCTGAAAGAAAAATCAATTTATGTTTTAAGTTCCGTTTTTTCGGTGATTGCGGTTGATTTTTATTATTTGTAATTCAGTTTCTAATTCAGTGGTGAGTGTATTCGTACTTTTAAATTATTACTTCACGTAGCAAAAAGTGTTTTATTTGGAAAAGCACAGTATTATTAGTATATTTACCAAGTTCCGATATCTTTCCAATTAATTAATCATATTAATTAACATATAACAGGATTAGTGTTACAATCAGGTGGCTACGTAGGTAATTGCGTAAATGTGAAATTCTAGGGAAATTTCACTTTGAAATCTAGGGAAATAATTTTTTTGAGCAGAACATCCCTGTTTAAAATGGACAATATGGCGGAATGATGGTCGATGACTACTGACATTTAGGTGTGAGAAGTCGTTTTTTATTCAAGATTAACTGTTTTTAATATAGAAAAACATTGGTAAAATGTCCACATTTCACCGCTACTGTTATTGTATATAAAAACAATAAATCATCTCTTTCATTGCAAATACATATGACATCGTAAGCCATCGTATTTTGTGTTCAGGCTTTACTTTGTACATTGTTTTATGTATAACACACACAGAAACACTGGTATTTATAATACACTGATCATGACGATTGTGTAATAACTTGTATAAAAAGCCCTATACTAAAAACAATTTGAAAATACATAAACCAAATGTCAAATATGACACGACTTTAACCTCAAATAGGCAAAATTTATTGCAGATTGTCCGCAAATATAGCCCTTTTCGTAAATTTTTCGTAAATAATGTTTCAATAAACACAATAACTGTTATTTATCTAAATCTCTATAAACAGTATGAAAATAAACCAAAAACACGAAATGTTGAATTGCATACGTGTGCACTTGAAGTCATTTCAAATGTCAATACTACAATACATTATCGACAGGTTACAGGTTAGCAGTGACGTCACCACTCACCATTTCAGTAATGCCAAATTAACGCTGTGTTTTGAGGAGGTTTAAAAATGCACTTTTTAATAATTTTTTAAAAACTCTGCGTTTAATATTATTAAATAAAATATATTCAGAATCAGCGTTTATTGGTCTATATGAACATATTTTTTTAAGCCTTTTCCTTATTCCCGTAAGTAAGTGGAAAAGTAAGAAAATCACAAAAAAATATAAATCCGTGCACAACGCCATCTCTGATGCTGATAAAAACAAAATACCGATAGTTGCGCATTGATAATTGCTTCATTGTGTAATTTTTAACTTAATAAAAAAAACTGAATTTAATTCAGCTAATTTGTTAACACAACAGTTATTGATTCTGCGGCGATACGAAGTTCGTTGCGTTAGCTAGTTGTGTATAAAAAGTAATTAATCGGATGACCCATTATTAAATTTGTTCCATTTGCAAATTAAACCCTTTTACCCCCCTCACCTTTCCCACCTTCCCACCTTTCCATTGACACCTTTAAGTTTATGTCTATTGTTGTAATTAGTTTTAAGTAAACCTTGAGGAAGTGAGCGTTGCTCACGAAACATCTCGGTTTAAACAAAATAAACGTGGTTAAAACTAAATAATCTGTTATTTTGGATTAAAATGGTGCTACAAAATTAGTTTGCTATTTTTGAAGAAGTGATATATAATTTTCGATTTTTACGGGTAATTTTAGTTTTAATGAGTCGATTTTTATGTTACTTTTCAACATCTTCTATTACTACGGGCCTTACTAACAAACATGTTTCAAAAATTACAGAGCTAGTACACAGCCACCATGTATAAATGGTTATTTATCAGTTGTGTCCAGTTGTGTTAAAACCAGTTTATTAGTAAGGGTGCCTAAGCAGCGAAGAGTGTCAATCTACAACCTAAAACGTAACCCATCCACGTCGAAGGGGAACCCCCCCCCCCCATTCTTCAAGGTGCCTATAGTATTTGGCTTGTTATGGAACCAACCAGAAGCAATGCCTTCGAGAACCTAAAAAGTATGGATTTTAGATTTGTGATATGACTCAACATGACGCCACTCAACCCTTCATGCAAAGTGTGAACTTTGAAGTAACCCACGTGGAATTTGTTTCTACGTGTGTCGGCAGGGAGTGCCTTGACTTGCAATCGATTTTATATAACCTTATCGTTGCCAACGGGGGCAACCAAAATCTCTGAAATTAATATTCTTACAAAACCTGTAAACACATCCTTATTAACTGAGCGTAATAGCTTTCTTTTAAGTCCTGTTTTAAAATTTGTTTGTTAGTAAGGCCCGTAGCACCACCTTGAACCATAGTTCAAGGTGGTGCTCGTTTTAATGTGTCGTGCACCGCAGAAGCCGATAGGCACGATCAAATAATCATTTCCCTAATTATAAGCAGCTTTTCTGTAAAAAATACTTATGTTAGGTTACATATGGGAACGTACCCATACTACTTGACCAAATTTTTGCAATTTTTAACCCCCCCCCCCCCGGAGACCAAAAACCTAAGCCCGTCGCCGCTCATTTGTACCAAGCGTGACATTTTGAAGACCCCCCCCCCCCCTAAACGTGTCACGTAGTATGGGTACGTTCCCTATACTACTTTAATTAAAAAAAACTAGCCGAAGTCCCCGGCGGTGCCCGGGCTTTACACAGAGTTTTAGAAATCAAATGTAGACAGTGACCTTCGTCTTGTTTAGAAGGTCATAATATTATTTACCTAAACCTTCCTCATGAATCACTTTACCTATTGGTGAACACCGCATGAATTCCGTTCAGTAGTTTTGAATTTATCGCGAACAGACAGACAGACACGGCGGAGGATTTTAATTTATAATATGTAGATATAGAGATGTAGAGAAGATATTTAAACACATTATTTGGTAAGACGGTACAATTTACAAAAACATATTTTTTCTTAAAACAAGTGAGTTATTACGAAAATAGTATCAGCTTTAAAATTTGGGAGGCGGGTATGGGTACCGCCGCCCAGGGAACCATTTATTGGATTACCAACGTTTCTTTCGAAGGTGTCCAGCTGTTCCGCATACTTTGCTGTCAGTGTTCCCGCCTCACATCCATAGGCTAAGATTTTGGATTTTTTTGGATTTCGACACTACTGCATAATATGATCTTATATATAAAAATCTGGAGTCACGGTGTTTGTGGTCGCACTCTTTTTATGAAATTTTTTATTTATATTTGGTAGGTATGAGAATAGGTTTTAAAGTACATTTCATACCTCAAGGTGATTAGGGTGTCCTATTCAGAAAAAAAAATTGACAATATTTTTTTATATATTTTTTTTTTATTTGGCATAAAAAAATACCAAAAACGTCAAATTTTAACCCTCCTTCCCCCCACCCTCCCATTTTTAATCACGATTTTAGTATTTTTGTGTGAACAAATTTAACCATCTTTCGTATTTCAAGCAGAACGAAATTATTTACATTGTTGAATGACAGATGGCTCTACCTCCGCTTCTTTGAACTTTCACCGCACATGTGCAAGACATTCTCGAGAATTGATATTTCATTCGGTATTGTGTTCTCGCGTGGGCAAACCATCGAGCTTATTTGTGTTGGCGGCTAAAGACGGACTGACAAAAAATATTGTACACTCAATTGCTCTTCGAAATTAATTAATTAAATACTTAGATGGCTTTTTTTTGTTTTTATCGGCGGTCATCGTCTATAGCGCTCCATTCGTCTTTCTGTCATAGATCCCATCCCTACCCTACACACTACACACTACACACTTACAATACATTCGTTTTTTTTTATTCAACAACCAAAATATTCACCAGAAATAATTTATATGGCAGAAAAACGTTTGTCGGGTCAGCTAGAATTATATAGGTTATAAAATAGATATGGACAACTAGCGTGTCGATACGTTTTACTTTAACGCTGTCCGAAACGTTGGCTAAAGAAGGAGGTAGCGCAAAACGGCATAACACCCCAAAAATAAATAACAAAAATTATCAAATGATGTGTAAAATAAAGTCTTTGTAACACAATTTTTTTGACGTTCTGTTTTGTCACTGTTCTGTTTTTTCACGGAACCAAGTGATTGCACTCGGCATTAATCGAGTGCGTTCTATTAGACTTCTTTAGGGGGCATACATTAATTACGTGAGCAGTTATTCTTCCAATCTCGACCGCTCCCCCCCCCCCCCCCCCTTGGTGAGATAATAATAATAATAATAAATTTGGATAACTTGTATAGCGCTGTTTTTGCGAAAAATCGCCTCAAGAGCGCTGTACAAATTAGCATGGATTTTACATTAGAATTTACTTAACTTAGGAGGCTCGATAACAACTCGTCTTGCAGCTATCAAGCGCATGGATTATTGGAATTCTAGCCCCCCGATAAATTAAATAAAATATCTTTTTATACACGTATTTCAATTTACTTAACTATGTAGGGGGCTAGATAACTGTGGGCCATTTCATATATTCTTTTCGAGTAACGTGAGATTTTTCTGGACCCCTCCTCCCCCCTTTTATGCTCACGTAATTAATGTATGCCCCCTTAGCTGTCGCCTTCGGTTCCCTTTATGGTTAACGCTTTGCTTATACGTGTGATAAGGAAATTGTATACAGATAATTAATTATGCAAATTTGCTAATTGCATACAATGGTGTTATCGTTAAAATCCCTAAAGACTTATTACTATTATTATTATACAAGTGTTGTGTATACAAAACAAATCAGTGTGTATTTAGCAATTACGTAGAGCAGCGCTTCTCAATGTTTTACAAGTAATCCATTTATAAAAATTTGCCATTGGGAGGCGGGTATGGGTACCGCCACCCCGGGAACTATTTATTGGATAACCAACGCCATAGGTCACCCCAAGTTTTTCGCTACGTTTGGTGACTTAGCAGGGTTGCCCGGGTTCATGGGGTGAGGTTTGTCCAGGTCTTGGAGGCGGATGCGTATGCCCACCTGCTACGTGGCAGGCCGGATCGAGAGAGACTGGTTGAGGGAGGCCTTTTTTTCCAGCCGGACTATTTCGACCCATCGCCTTGCACCGCATTTGGAGGGGTGGATTCATACATCCGTCACTCCTGGACACACTGACCTCCAAATTCCTACCCACTCCTTATACCTATTTCCTTCCCGGAACTTCCTCTCCTTCCTTTCCTTTAAAAAAAACCCTCCTCACAGCATCTCCTAAGATGAGGCCCTGAGGAAAATTATTTTCATCAGGGCCTCCTGTGTGGAGCTAATGTAAAAAAAAATATTCATCTTAATATTTCAAAATATAACTTGCAAAAAGCGTTTTTCCATAAAATAATTGCGCCATCCATGAAAGAGAAGATTATCTTTAAAGACTCATCTTAAGACGCCGTTACCCGAATTTCTACCGATTTCTTGCAAACTGCAAACCTCCCTTAAAATTTTGAAGTTTTTAAGCTCTTAAAAATATATGTTATTCTTGAAGATAATATCTAGACTTTGCCCGCGCCGAAACCCAAATTATATAAAATTCCCTCGATAGAAAAAAATCGCAAAGTATGCTCCAAAAATTATTATTAACACGTTTGTTTCAGTTATTTTACAAGTTATATGAATGAAAAAATTCACATTGTTTCTTTAAATGCTGTTTAAGACAACCCTCGTCAGATTTTTGATCTATTTTAAACGGGTCGTGTTTTATTAAACATTTTCACAATTTTCGCATCGATTTTGTCGCTGTAAATGTTAGCGCTCTCCTCTAACATTCCTAATTTCGTATCTCTCCATCTTCTTCTTTTCGGGCCCGGTTGCAGAGGCTTAAGACGCCGTTACCCGAATTTCTACCGATTTCTTGTAACATTTGAAGTTTTTAAACTCTTAAAAAAATATATGTTATTTTTGAAGATAATATCTAGACATTCGTCGCGCCGATACGCAAATTATATAAAATTCTATCGATAGAAAAAAATCGCAAAGCATGCTCCAAAAATTATTATGAACACCTGTGTTTCAGTTATTTTACAAGTTATGTGTATGAAAAAAATCACAGTGTTTCTTTAAATGCTGTTTAAGATAACCCTAGTGAGATTTTTGCTCTATTTTAAACGAGTCGTGTTTTATTAAACATTTTCACAATTTTCGCATCGATTTTGTCATTTTAAATACTAGCGTTCTCCTCTAACATTCGTAAGTTCATATCTCTCCATCTTCTTCTTTTTGTGCGCGGTTGTGGGGCCTTAATACTGTAACCTTGAAAATTTAACGACGTGTCTATCGATTCAAAAATAATATTCTTGGCAAAGCTATTTCAAATGTTTTTAAAAATAAATAAAATATTATTTTCATCCACGGAGAAGATAAGATAGCATTTCTGTTCATTCTCGTAGGCAATACGTCAATAATTCGGCCTGATGCCGTTGGACGACACGAAATGTGTTGTGATGAACGAGATGATTGATGCTCTGTCGACACTGGACTGTGGGAGTGGACAGTGGACGGTGGCGGTCCATTCGGGAAGCTGTGATGTGATAACTCGCCCAAATGTTTAATTATTAAAAGCCAGACAGCATTATTTTTAAATCGTTGAAGCCACCTATCACGGAAGACTAATGTTCGACTCTGTGATCTCTGATCTATTTTGCGCATTTATAAAACAGATTATACAATTAGGGAACGTACCCATACTACGTGACCAACTTTTTGCAATTTTTAACCCCCCCACCCCCCACCCGGTGACCAAAAACCTAAGCCCCCCGCCGCTCATTTGTACCAAGCGTGGTATTTTGAAGACCCCCCCCCTGAACAGGTCACCTAGTATGGGTACGTTCCCTTATATGCGCTAATACAAAACATACCATAATAAATGACATGCCAAATTAGTGTTACAAGATTTTCTATTCGTTCCTTTAACCTTGAATCCCTGAGAAACAGGGCATATTTTTTATAAAAGGACAAAATGATTCCGTAATTCTTCTTTCGTATGGTTGAGGGGGATATCTAGGTCTGCGAGCCAGTCTAGGGCCTCAGGCGTTGCCCTGTGGACCTCATCAATCCCGCCGGGGAATGAATGGAGCGGGCATTCGTTGTTCATCCACATGTTCGGTGGTCTGCACCGCACCGCATTCACACATCGCCGACTCTTTAAGGCCCCACCTATGCATCACGTGAGCACAACGGCTATGGGAGCACCTTATACTATTGATGGCAGTCCAGAGTTTGCGAGGCAATGAGAACCCAGGCTGTCTCTCAGTGGGGTCTTGAATGAGATTGGCGTTTTTGACGTTGGCTGATTGCCACTCAAACTTCCACCTATCTTCTGGGGTGAGAGGTGTTCGAAGGAGTCTTTCTCCTTCGGTCCAGAAGGGTTTTCGAGA
Source organism: Limnephilus rhombicus (assembly GCA_929108145.2). Lineage (NCBI taxonomy): Eukaryota > Metazoa > Arthropoda > Insecta > Trichoptera > Limnephilidae > Limnephilus > Limnephilus rhombicus. The sequence goes on from OV815282.1 coordinate 1,755,523, forward strand.
CTTTAAGCGGCATGCCGGGTGAGAAACGACATCATCGTGCAAGGGTATTTCGCTTTTTTGCAGCGCCCTCTTGTATTCCCTCAGTGTTACAATCTCTCGCCTGATATTTGGCGGGGTTATATTTGCAAGTACGGGGACACAAGGAAGAGGAGTCGATTTGAAGGTTCCGCTGATGGTTCGCATTGTGGCATTAAGCTGAACGTCGACCATGGAAGTGTGGGCGCTTCTGGCCCATACTGGATTCCGTTCTGAGCGTGTTGGCGTCGCATCCCCAGCTAGTAACAGCCAGCTTATTGACTAAGTTTAGTCTTGTCCTGGTTTTTTTGCCCACTGTTTCCGTGTGTTTCCGGTAATTCAGGCTCCTGTCCAAAGTTACTCCAAGATAGCGGGGATGGGGGTCATGGTAAATATTTTTTCCATCAAACTGAACACAGAGTTTTGCGTTTGCCTGTGAATTACTGAGATGGAAAGCTGTCACAACTGTTTTCGAGCCCTTCGGCTTTAGTCGCCAATTGAGGAAAAATCCTTCCAATTCCGCAATAAAATCCAAATAAATGGAATATTTCTGAACGTATCTGAAAACTAAAACCTGTTTCAGAAAGGTGATGAAATATGCTTTAGAATTTTATAAATCGAAATAAACATATAAGTTTTTAAACATAAAAATTTTGCATGCAAACGTAAACGTTTTAAAAATGGCTCACCCTACGTTTTTCTTACTAAAATTAGAACTGATAACGAAAAAAAAATAAAAACGCGTATATTTCGTTGGGAAAATGTGTTATAAACGTTATCGTTAATTCATTTTTAACATTTCGTGTAAAAATAATAAATAAAAAATTCCCAAGTTTTAATTTTTTTCTCGAATTGCAGCGGAAAACTTTGGATTCATAAAGGTGAACATTTTAATTATATTGTGGTTAATTTTTAAATTTGAACATAAAGCGTCGTGTTTTCTCTTTCTAACACCGTTTAGTTCATATTTTTAACCATTATAGTAGGGGCGACACAACGATTTATATGAAACCTGTATGAGTTGTTGCAACGGTGCTAAAGAAGTTTTAACTTCAAAAATAGTATTTTGGAGGAAACAGACATATGTCCATTGTGTGTCTCATCTTTTGTCTCGCTATTATTTAATATGTAAGAAAGAGCTGCAGCATTATTGTGATAAGGAACGTATGTTTACTGCCTTTTTTGTACGGTCGCCGTTCCTCAAACTTAAGAATATTAAAAGCGCCAAAACCGATTCCGCAACTAAAGAATCTCGTCTACTGGCGCCTTTACAGTAAAGAGCACTTGCAGTGAAATATCAATAAATAACATCAAATAAAATTAACGATATTATTAATTAATGTTCCATGAGTTTATCGGTTGAATTAGTTGGCTACTGGTGGAAGAATTCTGGCGATCAACAAATCAACACTAAGCGGTCTTAATTCGAACTGACTCACGCCAATTGGTTTGATTTACGAAGCATTCCTAGCGCACTTTCGTCACTTTACCGAAACGAAAATGAATACGAACAGTAGGTAACGAGTAACAACCGAAAATGCATTTCTGGCTACTGGACCACCGAAAATACACACACTCGTTGGCATTCCGGCCACTCGTAAGTTTGGGGCGAAATGTGCAACCGCATGCATGTGCAGAATTTATTCGCAAAGTCGGTCACGGCTAACTTATAATATCCTCCTCGTAGTGGAATGCATCAATCACGTGGGGGCAGTGATTCCCAAAGAGAATCGATATCGCTTATATTGGTCACGCCAGTCGGGAGAACTGTCTCGTTGTTGAATAGAACCACTTCGAATATCGCCATGTTTAACATCAATGAAGCACAATTCAAATGGCAAGCTTTGTTGGTGTTAATTTAAATTTACTTACGAGTATCTCATCTAAAGTAATTTCTCTTAAACGCCTTGAAATTGTAATTTTGTAATGTTTTTTAAATGAATAAGTACAGTACCAGAGTCTGGAGTTCGGAGCCCAATTGGTGTATGTTGTGAGGCGAAAGGAAGTGGGAATGGGAAGGAGATGGGAAAGATGAAGCTAGGTGGTTACGCCCATACATATGCCTACACATACACATACCTATATAGCACGCATACATACTGTCACTGCTTGAGATTGGTATTAATATTGTTGCAAGTTCCTTTTTCCTACCTATCCCAATTGCCTACCCGTCAAGCTTACCCACAGTCAGTCTGTAATAAACGCCCGCCGCAACATATAGCCATTGTGCTTCCGCTATCGGTTAATCGCCATTAAAATAACTCCGCCGTGTATTATCAAATAAACGAAACTCACGCCTATTGCTGTTTGTGCCTGTTGGATGGGAGAGAAAGCAGACGAGGGCATTGCCAGCCTACAAGTTCTTTTATCCTTTTCGGTGAGTCCTTTCCTTTCTATGCCACATGTATTTTTATCATTTCAAGCAGTGATAGTAACACGAAATCAAGGTCCTTCGCCAGTCATTCAAACATTAGAAACATATCAATCCACTCTACACAATCATAAATCTCATTCACTAGGGAAATATTTTTAAATATTTATTCACTAGGGAAATACTTTGCTACGCAGATCTGGTCACCAAATCAAACGTTTTGATTCTGAATGGTTATGGTCTATCGCTAGGGCGACACTGGTGTCATTTTGTATCCGATGATATTTTTTTTCTATCATAAACAAAAAAATATATTTTTCAATCACACGTCGTTGCTGATAATGCTGATCCCATTCCTACATGCTGCGATGGGATCAAGAGATACGCGCGCTGTTTCGTGTGTTACCGTGCTGCTAGAACGAGATGGAGTGCATATCATGTAGCCCATCAGCTACGACGTGTGATGGAAAAATATTTTTATTATTTATGGTAAAAGGGTATCATCGGACAGAAAAATGACATTTACATTTTTGACTCCAAATATGCCCAGGAATAGCTGGTTAAAATCCTTCGGGTAAACAAATAACATAAAAGAATTAAATAAAATTTACACGCGCATGCCGGAATATACAAGCTATTAATTTTCAAGAATATTCAAGTCAATGTTGACTGTTGAGGTGAAATATCACAAATGTTATTATTAATAATATGTTTAATGTTATTAATAAATGTTGATAGTACTATTAATTATTATAAAACAATTATTACCTTAATTAAATTATTATGAATGTTACATAAGTGAAGAGATAAGTCGAGTGGTCGGTGTTCCTGGCGAGGTGAGAGGAAGCTGAGCTTAGCTTGTTGAGAAAATATCGATACATCGATATTTTTAGTCCATGTTAAAAATCTATTGTTTACTGAAATTTGGCTTATTTTTTACACTTATACAAACAGTTAACTTGTGTTAAATGAAATAAACAAACAATAATTGAAGTATGTTAAAAAAAATAGATAATACTAAAAATTAACAAACATGTTAACCACTTCTTGGAACAAAAATTTGTCAATAGTCAACACTTATGTACATTATAAAGGAAGGACCTCATTAATTGAGTATTTTAATTTAAATTGCGTTTACAATCGCGACATTCTTAAGACTAAATTTACCATTTATTGAGATCTTTTGCAGAATTTCGGTGCGGACGAAGGTTCGGCAGAGAAACTGCCGAAACCGAAACTGATGCCGAAACTAGATTTTTTTGCCGAAACTTGCCGAAACCGAAACCGAACCTTCGGTCAGTCACTACCAAATGTATCCGATTTTTAGAGCGCCAATATTCTCTTTCAAATCGTACCGATATATCGATACTTTTTTATTAAAAATATCAATGTCGATATCGATATTTGCAAAAATTTATATCGGTACTTTTTGGCACTTCCAACATCCCAAGCTGAACTGCAAAGCGAACTGCAAAAAAATTTGTTAAAAGGGGGGGAGTGGGGGGGGGGGGGGGGCAGGTTTCCCGAGCAGAAACAGTAATAATATGAAATTCCCTTGATAGAAAAAAACAGCAAAGCATGCTCAGAAAATTATTAGAAACACGTTTTTATAATAAAAAATTCACATTTGCTGGGAGATTTTTGCAGTATTTTAAACGAGCAAGTTTTATTAGATATTTTAAAAATTCTCGCTTATAAACGTTTCTTTAATATTTTAGCGCGTTCCCTCTAACACTCAAATTTACATGTCTCCTTTTGAAACCATCTTCTTCTAAAAAGAAGAAGAAGAAGATGGTTTCAAAAGGGACTTTTGACCGCTTACTACGCAGCCTTAACTGAGTAAGTTTGGGAAAGCCGGGTTTATGGTCAAAGCCACGCACTTGCAAACAGCATCCCACCAAGTCGATGTAGCTTCCTTATTAAATAATGGAATTGATTAAAACAAAGATCAGATCAATGCTGCATTTCCGGCGATTCAACATTTCTCGGGTGATCAGAGCATACTTTCTGGTTTCCAATTATTATAATAAACATTTTCGTAGAAAGCAATAACTTGGTTTGACATTGCATGAAATAATTGCATTACATCAAAACTACTAATTTGTGGTAAAATGTGCTCCATTAGAATCAACCCAAAGTAAATTTTATTTAAAATAAAACTCATATAATTTTTTTTAATGCGAATACCGCAGAAGAGCCGCAACTGCTACCATGTGGAGTCAGTGTGACTATGGCATCCCCAATTGGGGTATGTTGTGAGGCTGAAGGTGGTGGTGAGGAGAAGGAGATAGTTGCCAAACACGAAACGTTTCCATTTCAAGCAACGTTTCGAATCTGAATGGTGGTCTTACACAGGCGCGGCCGGTGCCTCAAATTATAGGTGGTTCACCAAGCCATTCATAAAAAACGAAAGGTTGATATTATATTTAAAAAAAAATCTAGACATCATGCATAATTTTACATTATTTGCTAAGTATCTAAAAATATCATGTAACTGTAATAGTAAAAATATCGTGCGATGTAAAAACATGCTGATGTCTAGAGTTTAATATAGTGAATTGACCTGCCAGGTAAGTAGGTATGTTTTATGTATCTGTTTGTAAATTCAAATAATAAAAATACATATAGCCTGGGAACTCATAATAAATTGTACAACGCAACATAACTAAAACGGCGCTCTAGTAATTATCCAATTATTATAGAATTATTCTGTTATCAATATTTTTAGAAGCATTTTACACTCCATTACTATTGATATTACATCTATTAAAAGATTAGTGGAAAGGGTGGGTGTGATATCCATTTAAAAATACTCAACCTTCCAAAGATAATAATAATAACGCAATAATCCAATAATAATATTTAACACACAAGAAACGTTTCACTCTGCGGCGTGGATCGCCAATATCGCCATTTACTGTCGTGACAACTTCGATCAATGGGTGACAAACAAATAATAATGTCAAAAAGGTTCATCCCAAGGGCTCGAACAAGATAATGTCACACGAGACGCATAGCTGACCCTTTGACTAATGGTTACATTTTAGAAGAGAAATATTATTAATTATTATTTTTTAATTTATAAACTAACGTTTAGACAAGATTTTTATGCATAGCACAAAGGGTAACAATTATTACAAGCAATAATTGTCAGCCTGAAACACTCATTTACATTGAAAAATCTTCCGAGAAAAGATACTTGCCGCCAACGGGACTTGAACCCGTGTCCTTCCGATTGCCGGTCGAATGCTCTGACCACTGAGCTATGGGGGCTTATCAAATACCCGCCAAATAATTCAATATATACTAGTGTTTCATTCAACAATTACTGCTTGTTATATTTTTTCCACCTGAAAACAACCAACTTTATTTTTGCGAGGAAGACATTGTTAGTGTTAAATCCCTCGCTAGGTGGCGTCGAGACAAATTATGTCTGCATTTATTGGGGAAATACTTAAACTTATTAAATATTAATTATTATTTTTTAATTTATAAACTAACGTTTAGACAAGATTTTTATGCATAGCACAAAGGGTAACAATTATTACAAGCAATAATTGTCAGCCTGAAACACTCATTTACATTGAAAAATCTTCCGAGAAAAGATACTTGCCGCCAACGGGACTTGAACCCGTGTCCTTCCGATTGCCGGTCGAATGCTCTGACCACTGAGCTATGGGGGCTTATCAAATACCCGCCAAATAATTCAATATATACTAGTGTTTCATTCAACAATTACTGCTTGTTTTATTTTTGCAGACATAATTTGTCTCGACGCCACCTAGCGAGGGATTTAACACTAACAATGTCTTCCTCGCAAAAATAAAGTTGGTTGTTTTCAGGTGGAAAAAATATAACAAGCAGTAATTGTTGAATGAAACACTAGTATATATTGAATTATTTGGCGGGTATTTGATAAGCCCCCATAGCTCAGTGGTCAGAGCATTCGACCGGCAATCGGAAGGACACGGGTTCAAGTCCCGTTGGCGGCAAGTATCTTTTCTCGGAAGATTTTTCAATGTAAATGAGTGTTTCAGGCTGACAATTATTGCTTGTAATAAGAAATATTATTACTTAATATTATCTTGTTCAAACCTTACTACCGCTGGAACCAAAGCTTCGGAATATTTCCGAAGAATGCTGAAGCTCTTCGGGTCGGCCGTGCAGCGCACGGTCAGCCGATTTTTAGTATGACATGTTTCTGACGTTTTGGGATTTTTTACTACGAGCATCATTCAAATTACGGGGCGCTTAGCTCTGGCGCGCGGTTTGGCATTGTACCTACCTTGGTTCCTCGCTCCTAGCGGGTAGCCGCCGTAACTGGCGGGTGGGAACAATGCGTTTATTTGGCCGTAATACATTGTTAATTGTTAGATTGATAAATAATTATAATTAAATTTAAAGATTGTGCTCAATTTTATCAATTTAATAAATAAACACGTTACGTAGAAATACGATGAGTTGTAAAATGATGTTGAATTTTTTTGGCGGTTCAGCGCCCCATTGCACGTTAGCGCCAGCCGCGCCTGGTCTTACACCTTACACCGGAGCGATACTGAGAGTATCTTCCACTCTGGGAGTTTAAGCGTGGTTTCCCACGTTGTGTGTTACTTATTGAGTTTGATTACAGTTGTTACAGAACAAATAACTCTAACTTGCTTTAACTTTTCGAGATTTCGTAACCAAGGAACATAATATCGTGGGGCAATTACTACAACCAGTTAACTCTGAAATCAGCGTTTTTCGGTTACACACAAAGCACAACTCTATTTCCCCGTCTATGAATGCTTCAAACAGAAAAGTCGTAACGCATTGGAATCTTCAAGTTATTTAAAAATGTTTTTTGTGAGTATCTCCAAAATCGTTTAAATCTATAATAAAACCAGAAGTGTTTTTCCATGTTTCAATTAGGCAACTATAATTAGCTAGTTGTAGCACTAAAATGTGTGGAATTGTTCAAGTTGAAGTTAAGTAGAAACGTGGACATCGGCAAAGCGAATAAACGAGGAAAGTGTAACGTAGAAACGTGGACATCGGCAAAGCGAATAAACGAGGAAAGTGTAAGGAGAATATATATGACGCAAATGTGAATGGTAGAACAAGTCGGGGAAGCCCGAGGAAGACATGGCACAGCCAAGTGAATCAGATAATAGAAGAGCATGTATGAGACGATGTATGAAAGTGAACGAGGCAAGGAGTGTGTCCCAAGACCGAATTGTTTGGCAGTCCGTCCTCTCTGCCTACCCCTGCGTAACAGCGTGATGGATAGTTAGTTGATTTAAGTGGCTTTCGCTGCATTTTTGTATGTAACAAGTAACAACTAGGTAAGTTATTCCATTTTCGTAAATAAATACATTAAAAAAATGATTAGCCATTTTCTTATTTCCAAAATATGCAAGAACTAGCTGATACCCGGCATGCGTTGCAATTCCATTCAAAGAAATCTGCATGGCCTTTCCCGCGCGTCCCCGTTCCTTTCCACCTTCCCCATGCCTTTCCTCCCCGCCGCTAAAATATATGAAATACACACATTTTCATTTATACAAATTTCATAACGCCAGAGCTTACCATAATATACAGCCTAGTTACTCGCTGATAATGTAGTTTTCTATTGGTGAAAGAATTTTTAAAATCGGTTTAGAGGTTTAAACTTGAAAGCATAACAAACAAACACACGCACTTTCGCACTTATAAAATGTCACTCACTGATAATGTAGCTTTCTATTGGCGAAAGAATTTTTAAAATCGGTTTAGAGGTTTAAACTTGAAAGCATAACAAACAAACACACGCACTTTCGCACTTATAAAATGTCACTCGCTGATAATGTAGCTTTCTATTGGAGAAAGAATTTTTAAAATCGGTTTAGAGGTTTAAACTTGAAAGCATAACAAACACACGCACTTTCGCACTTATAAAATGTCACTCGCTGATAATGTAGCTTTCTATTGGAGAAAGAATTTTTAAAATCGGTTTAGTGGTTTAGGCGTGAAAGCGTAACAAACAAACACACGTAATTTCTCATTTGTAATATTAGTATAGATTACGGTTCCCAACACATCAATCTACGATTTAAGCATACTTATCACTCTTATCAGTATAAATATACAACAGCCATCAGATTGACTAACATCTTTAATTCAATTTTACAAGAAAGCTGATTTCAGAGTTTCCTAGTTGTAGAAATGACCCCACGATGTGTTGTAGAACAGGATTCAACGTAACGTTAGTATTCATTCTCTGATTTAGACAGTGTTTTCTGGCAAACGTGACTTTGGAAATTCCATACAACACATAAATCTCACCAGAATTAGTTCAAATGGTTTATTATTGTTGGGAGCTATTATTTTCGGAAGGTAACCAAAGCGCGCACCAGACGCTGGGTTCAGAAACGGAGCTACAGGTGGAATTACTCAACAGATAGTTCTTATTTTCTATGCTTGAAGTGCGTGTCGACGATCGTCCTCTTCCTTTCACGCATCCTGTATGAAAACTCAAAACGCAGAAGATACTACGTTGACATCACATACGACATCTCCACGGGACTACTAAGTAGGTGTGAAAAAATAATCGATTATGAAAAAATCAATTAAAAATGGATTTTTCTCCAACAAAAATCGATTTTATTAAGCCATTTTATTTTCGAAAAGAATCGATTATAATATAATATATTTATGTAAAAGTCACATCTGAACTGAACTGTCAGAACTGAAACTTGTGAAAAGAGTCGACGGAATTCAGAGCGAAACTCAGAACTTATTCGGCAGAATGCAGAGCGCAACCAAAAGTTCATTTTTTCAAAATTTATTCATAAATCTTCAGATCACAATAAAAAATTCGATATAAACTGATATTAGAGTAAGTTGACAGCCTCATTTCCATGACTAACTTGAATAACATAATATTTTCGTATTAGATCTAGGTACGTACTACGTTTGTCTTTTTTATATTAACCCGATACAGATTCCTACGCACCCCTCATAACCTTTTCCTTCCCAGAACTTCCTCTCTCTCCTTTCCCTAAAAAGACCCTCCGCCCATATATGACATAGGTCCTGAGGCGAATTATTTTCCTCAGGGCATCCTGTTGTGGATGCCATAGTCTCACTGGCTCCAGAAGGGAACAGTTGGACTGTTGTATTCATATAAAAAATACAAGTGTGCAGTTCACGAGCGATAGAAGCGAAACGAAACTAAAGTAGACAGGAGTGGAGAGGCTACGAAGCATCGCACAAATAGGAGACCGATTATTCTATTTCATCCACTCGCAGGCTAAATCCTACAGATATCGAATTTCAAATCACAGCGGTGCTGAAGAAGTTTTCACTTCAAAACATCTCAAAACTTAGTATTTGGAGATGTCTGACTAATCAACTGAACGATCAAAGTACTACTGATAGATATTACAGCAACCGAGAATCCTTCGTCAGAAGTTGTTACGAAAGAGCAAAGTAAAACAGAAATTATCGTATGAAAAATTGTCAGAGCCATTACCAGAGTGTTACATTAGCCATAACTCTTAGTGCGAGGAACCGTGCAAGTGAAGTGAAGTGTTTGTTACAAGAGGAAGGCAAAGATTGCAATGAAATTTCTTCTGCCACAGATCGGCGCATTATCAACTTCTCGGTAGCTACTCGTACCTGCTTTTCGACTTGAACTATTTTCGGCAACGCAAAAACAACATTCTTTCGTGATATATATTATACCTATATACTTTGTGGTCCGAAAGCTTTTCATTTTGATGCTTTCGCCCGAATTGCAAAAACGGACCCATTCATGAGCACGTGCTCATTCTACTGCGCATTACAAGTTGATTTTAAATGGAAAAGTTTTTTCAATATCAACTCGTGTATGACACGGGCCGTTAAACTGCGTATATACCTTCATGCGTAGAAGTTCACATTTTTAAATTTTTTTAATCTTGTACCAATTTTTTGCGTCACATTTTTAAATGAGTAAGCTAAGCAGGGACTTTGGTTCGAGAAACCAACAATAATAACAATGTTAACGCTTCAAAAAACTGGCCGTATTTTGACAGGAGGTAAAAATATTTCGGCTTTGCAATAAAATCCAAATAAATGGAATATTAGATAAACGAAACAATTTAACTTTGTTTGAACCACTTATATATTTGAGTAAAGCCGACCGGTTTCGGAACGACCGTTCCTTCTTCAGGGCAAGCGTATACTGAAGAAGGAACGGTCGTTCCGAAACCGGTATACGCTTACGTAAGCGTATACTTGCAGTATACGCTTGCCCTGAAGAAGGAACGGTCGTTCCGAAACCAGTCGGCTTTACTCAAATATAAAATTGTTTCATTTATCTATAACGGATAACCACAAAGTAATAGCTACATTCAAAAGTAAATGGAATACCTATTTGTGAAGGAATCCGAAAACTAAAAACTGCTTTTGAAAGGTGATGAAAAACGCTTTAAAATTTTATTATTAGAAATAACCATGTAATTTTTTAAATGCAAACTTTTAAAAGTTTTAAAAGTGGCTCACCTTACATTTTTTCTAACTAAAATTACTGACAATGAAAAAAAATAAAAGTGTACATTTTAATTATATTATGGTTAATTTTTAGATTTGAATATATAGCGTGTTGCTTTCTCTTTCCATTACCGTTTAGATTATATTTCTCACTATGATAATAAGGGAGACACAACGATTTCTATGAGACCTATGTGAGCTAGTACAAATATGGTCACCGAAGAATAAACGGGTTAGAATTATAGAAAAAATATGTTAGTTTAGATCCGTTGTACAAGTATTTCACTATGAACTGTCGTCTTTGATCCCCTCGGTAATAGCACAGTCGGGAAACAGGCAAAACGCCCGCCCAACATTTGTACATCGTTTACATTTTCCGTTTTTACGACTCGTTCTTTATGCTCAAAAGTTCGGCTGTGGAACGAATTACAGATTTAGTTTTCCCTCTCCTCTCCTGCAACATACCAAACTATTGATGGTTAAATTCCCGGGAATTTAATTTTGGGGAATATTCTAGGGAAATTTCCCGAAAAAGACACCGTGGTCGAAGGGTCAGGCTCTCTCGACGACTAGCGATCTGGAGGTCGTGGGTTCAAATCCCGGCGCGTGCAAGTAAATTTCATTTGATTGATTTGCTTTTTCACAATTTAATCATTTATAAAAATAATATAAGGTATTTTTGCGGCACGTTCCAGAGTGGAGGATATTCTCAGTATCGCTCTGGTGTAAGACCACCAATCAGAATTGAAAATTTGCTTAAACTGGCTTTAGCCGTGTTTGGTGACCTGATCTGAATAGCCAGGTAAAACGGCCGTAAGGCAACTCTTCTCTTTGTCCCTGATAAGAGAATTTATATTGAAATAGAAGAAATACGTAACATATATCTAATTACTGATTAACTTCTTTATCAGAGAAATTACCGATAAGCAAAGACAACCCAGTGACCTAAATGTCATTTCATGAGTTTGTATTTAATTTTGTAAGAAGGAAGCAATACTGATGTAACTTGCACTACCCACGATTTTTTAAATTCAACTTACCTACATTCATATTAACGTCTTACCCTTGTGCTTCCTCACCTTCCTCTTCCCATCTCATTCTCCTCTTCACTACCTTCAGCCTCACAACATACCCCGATTGGAGATGCCATAGTCTCACTGGCTCCAGACGGGAGCGGCTGGGACTCTTTCGCGATCGGGAATCCATCGCTTCGACACTGCAGGCGTCTTCAGGCATCCCTGTCCTGGGCTATACTTGTAATAATGCCAAAGCCTAGTTGTTTCGCACAAAATTCAAACGTAACGTTGTCATTAAATTATTTAGTATTTTTGACATTTGAAAGGTCCTCTTGAAACGCCAATTCCAGGTGCGTTTCAGCATTCTATCATATTTTAATAAGCTGGGAAGCTTAACAACATGATAGTGATCTCTCCAGCTGATCACAGTGTGTTCAAAAGCTGAAACGGACCCCCCAGCCAGGAGTACTCCTGTCCCGGTGAGACCGGTACACCGAGGGGCACTAATTTCTTAGGACTGGAACACGTGCTCTGAGGATGGGAAGGAGGATGGAGTTTAATCGACCGGTATACATGGCAACCTAATAAGCCAATATTGGAATTTAGGATGGGCAGGAATAAAGGAATGGATTGAGCGTTATGACTTTTTTCTTCTTTTCTTTTCATGTCTTCCTTCTTCTTGCCTCATTCGGATTTTCTTGTCTCTTCTTGCTTCTTCTCGTCTCTTCTGGGATTTTATCGTCTCTTCTTGGATCTTCACGGATCTTCTTGGATCTTCTCGCCGCTGCTTGGCTCGTCTTGTCTCTTCTTAAATTTTCCTTTCTCTTCTCTCTTGCTGCTTGTTCTTTTCTCTTCTTGTCGCTTCTTGGATCTTCTGGAACCTTATCTGTTCCTTATGTCTCATCTTGGCTCTTCTTGCTTCTTCTTGCCTCTTCTTACCTTTTCTTGCATCTTCCGCGCCTTCTGGGCTCATCTTGGATCTTCTAACCTAATCTTCTCGTGTATTCTTGGTCTGTCTTGTCTCTTCTTGTATCTTCTCTTATCTTGTTTCTCCTTGGTCGATTTGGCTCTTCTTTGATTTTATTCCCCCTTCTTGGCTCGTCTTGTCTGGCTTTTCTTGCGTCTTCTTGTGGAGTTAAATCGACCAATACGTAGTTGCAGGAATAAAGGAGATGATTGAACGTTGGTTTCTCGCTTCCCACTTCTTCTGCTTCCAACTACTCTACCGGTCTCTTCTTGCTTATTATTTTTTCGTCGTGGCTCTTATTGGTTTCTACTTGACTTTTTATTCTTTTCTTGCATCATCTTGCTTCCACTAGCCACCTTTTCTGCCTCTTGGTTCTTCTGGCTTCATACTGCTTCTTCTTAGCTCTCCTAGTCTCAGCTTGCATCTTCTTATGTAGGTACTTCTTGGTTTTTCTGCCATCTACTTGCTTCTTCTTTCATCTCCTTACTTCTTTTTCATTCTCCTACCTTTATCTTGTTTCTTCTTGCAAGTATCCCGACATTTTTTTCTTATAGTGGCCTTTCTCGTCTCTTCTTGCATCTTATTATTTTTCTTTGTTCTTCAACTTTCCCTTGCATATTCTTGCTTCGTGGCACTTCTTATTATTTCCCTGTCACTACTAATTTCTTCTAGCCTCTTCTTTCTTATTCTTGACTATTCGAATCAGATAATCAAAGAGGTTTTGAAAAGATGTTCTCTCAGATTTTTTCCCTTTATTTATCATATGCATGTAGGTAAGTTCGTCAAGACAAATTCATCTCTTTTAGATGATATGTGTATGCTTAAATTGTCAGACAGAAAGATTTACACTGACTGGTATCTCTACATAAAATATTAAATGATTTAGTTGATAGTGCAGAATTGCCCGCACTGACAAGCCTTCGGATTGCACTTAATTTATTTCAGTGCAGGAACTCTGGGACCAACCACCATATGTATTCCTCTTTGCTCCTACATTTGAAGATCCGTGCAAAATCTATATTAAATAAAATAAAAACCCAAATCTGTACACAAATTCCGTGTACATGTCGCAGGCCAATCGCAAAATCAAGCAGGTCGCGATGTGCCTCACGCACTTCACGATCTGCCGTCAGTCACTTCATGATGTGGCCAGGCACATCGCGAACTGACCGACTCTACGATCGGCCTACGACATACGTATACAAAGGACACCCTCTGAAATGTAATGACTAAAGATCCACTTGAGATTGGACCTCAACAAGCGATACATAACATAAACAGTTTATTAATATTTAAAAATCAAAACGGCATTTTGGGCAGAGTCTTAAATAAACCAATCCCAAAAAAAAACAAAACAAACAATTAAGAAAAAACTTTAAAAACCATCCTCTCTAAGAGGTATTGTTTATGTTGGGACATTGCTCTGGAATATTATGGTAACATAAACATCTACGCCATCAACTAATATTTATAAAAAAATGTGAACTTACCTGAAGCATTGATGCCAGGTCTTGAATTCACTTGCAAACTTTGTCATTTTTACCACTGTTGCGACTATGCAAAACCAAATTTGGTAATAAATTATAAAGCTATAACTAAACCACGTATTTTGACAAATTTTCAAAGAGATTGCACCAAAGGATCCCGTGATATAAAAATAATCCTGCAGAGCAACAAAAAACACAACATGTCGGAATGAAGCGCCATAAAAACCTGGCATTTAAATAAGAACCTTTCAACTGTCAAAAAAACAAAATGACGCTTAATGGCAATATGATGATTTGTCACACGTGATTTTTTTGCGAAACAACTGAACCTAACCTTTCAACTGTCAAAAAAACAAAATGGCGCTTAATGGCAATTTGATGATTTTGTCACACGTGAATTTTTTGCGAAACAACTGGACCTAACCTTTCAACTGTCAAAAAAACAAAATGGCGTTTAATGGCAATTTGATGATTTTGTCACACGTGAATTTTTTGCGAAACAACTGGACCTAACCTTTCAACTGTCAAAAAAACATAATGGCGCTTAATGGCAATTTGATGATTTTGTCACACGTGATTTTTTTGCGAAACAACTGGACCTAACCTTTCAACTGTCAAAAAAACAAAATGGCGCTTAATGGCAATTTCATGATTTTGTCACACGTGAATTTTTTGCGAAACAACTGGACCTAACCTTTCAACTGTCAAAAAAACAAAATAGCGCTTAATGGCAATTTGATGATTTTGTCACACGTGAATTTCTGCGAAACAACTGGACCTAATACTTCTTGCTAATTGAATGAGCATAGCGAAGTTCTGTTTCAACACGACCATTTGGCATTTCAACTTTTTGTAAATTTGTTTGTTACGTTTCAACTCCGGTTCAAGATGGTGGTCATTTAATCTGTCATACGCCGCAGTGGCACGATCAAAAAATCATTTCCTTTGAATATAAGTAACTATTCTGTAAGTACTATTTTTATTTTTTTAAAAACGAGTGTGCTTTAGGACCACACGACTGAAGTAAAACTTCACTAACTTATAAAAGAACATCCCGATCACCGTTCGCGTCACACTTTTCGTAACGCATTCACCAACTTACCGCCCAAGTCGAGCCTGCGTAAAGAAGTTTTACTTAAAAATATATAAACACATTATCTGGCTAACAACACGTTCTCATGACAGTACGTCTTTAACGTGATGTTATAAGGCAATGTCCTTTTTAGTGACCTAATGCTGCTTATGAGTCGCAAATGTTTACGCAGCAAAAGAACTTCTATGAATACCAATCACCAATCACGTATCGTGAAAAATGAGATACCTTGTACCTAGTAGGTACCTATGCGTAATGTGACCGAACGTCCCGTTTTCACCGGGACAGTCCCGTTTTCAAGCAGAGTGTCCCCGAACATAGCTTCGGGGTGCCAAAATGTCCTGATTTCGAAAAGAAAGAAACTCGCAGTAGAATTTAAAAAATATACAAAAGGCCCAAATAAGAATCGGTGCGCTTGCTGGCTGCTAGACGAGTTCTGATCTAGCCTCCTACCTCCTACCTCCTACATAGTAAAGTTAATTCACTCGTAAAATCAATGCTAATTTTAGTCAAAAACATTTTTCTTTATTTCGTTTATCAGTGAAAAAATCTTTGTAAATTATGAACAAGGGTCTAGAATTTCAATAGTCCATGCGATTGGTAGCTGCAAAATGAATTGTAATATTATACTCATATGGGGTCGTCCATTAATCACGTGAGCCTCGAAAGGGGGGGGGGGTTCGGAAAAAATCACAGTCCAAATAAGTATAAGTTGTCAAAATTTATTATTTTTATTAAGGTACCTACCTTTTTATCGGTGTCCCGATCTGGCCGAAAAAGTAAATGGTCGCACCGAAACTCTGCATTCGGCTGAATTCGGATAAGTTCGTGTCTCGTGTTTCACCCGCCATCATCAGCTGAGTTCGCCAGCGGGTCCGGCGTGATTGTGTTGTGAGTTTATGTGTTATTTCTCGCGCATAAATGTTTGTTACAAACAGTTAACATGTTTGTTATTTTTTATAATTTTTGTTTGTTTTATAGCAGTAGGTAATATCAAAAAAAAAATCTTTTTCACATACTTCAATGTTGTTTTTTTTTAATTTCATTTAAAGGCTCCGCAACCGGGCCCGAAAAGAAGACGATGGAGAGATACGAAATTACGAATGTTAGAGGAGGGCGCTAACATTTACAGCGACAAAATCGATGAGAAAATGTTTAATAAATCACGACTCGTTTAACCAACTAACTAACCATCACGCCGTTTCCCCGCAGGGGTAGGCAGAGAGGACGGACCGCCAAACAACTCGGTCTTGGCACACACTCTTTGCCTCACTCACATTCATACATCGTCTCATTTAAAATAAAGCAAAAATCTCGCAGGCATTGTCTTAAACAGCATTCAAAGAAACACTGTGATTTTTTTCGTACATACATATAACTTGTAAAATAACTCAAACAAACTTGTTTATAATAACTTTTGGAGAATACTTTGCGATTTTTTTCTATCGAGGGAATTTTATATAATTTGCATTTCGGCGCGGGGAATGTCTGATATTATCTTCAAGAATAACATACATTTTTTTAAGAGCTTTAAAACTTAAAGTGTAAGGGAGATATGTAAGAAATCGGTAGTAATTCGGGTAGCGGGCCCGAATGTTGTGATTGCAAACTTAATTAAAACTAAAATACTATATTAATGAGGCCCTTCCTTTGTAATGTAAGTGTTGATTATTGACAAATTTTTGTTCCAAGAAGCAGTTAAGTTTTTTATTTGTTTTACACCAGTGATATAAATTAAAAAATGTAATTATTTTTTCACATACTTTAATTATTATTGTTTTTTTTGTTTAAATTTCATTTAACACGTGTTAACTGTCTGCATAAGTGTTAAAAATGGCCAAATTTCAGTAATCAATAGATTTTTAACATGTCTACAAAAGTTTCGGTTTCGGCCGAAACTGAGACATATACCGAAGGTTCGGTTTCGGTTTCGGTAGAAAGTCTTGTTTCGGTCGGACCATAGACATATGAATATTACTAGACCAGAACATAAAGGTGAGGGGTAGACAACAACTACAGCGGGGCGCAGAGCGGGAAGATGACTTTGGAGATATGTGATTCGTCAATAACTCAATATGACAGTATACATATAAGCATCTCGCATTATAATATCACCATTTAGTTCTTAAAAGTAAACTCTGCTTTTGAATGAATAGACCTTTTTACATGGGAGCGCGAATTGCTCGCCGCGAATGAACATAATTTGCGAGGCGGGAATGAGTACCGCCGCCCGGGGAACCTTTATTGGATAACCAACACCTCTGCCATAGGTCACCCCAAGTGGTTCGCTACGTTTGGTGATTTATTTATTTATTTATTGATTTATTGTGAAAAACAGTATAATCCATTTACATTTCACAAATAACAGTTTATAAATTACAGTTTATAATAAGTAAGTATATACATTTATTTGCATGGGTAAGTACATCAATACTATCTGATTAGCCAGATTTGGTAAATAGTGTGCTTATTGCTGTCTTAAATTCTCCTTGGTTCAAATCGAAAATGTCAATCACAGAAGAAATGTGATTTAACAAAGTAGTTATTCTCCCCAAAGGCATGATCATTGGTAGGTTGGTCCTGCCCCTTGGAAAAATAAATAATCTGTGCTGTCTAGCTCTGATGAAATTATCAGGGACATAAAAATCATTTAGCAGGGGTGCCCGGGTTCATGGGGTGAGATTTGTCTAGGTCTTAGAGGCGGATGACCAGGACATACTGAACCCGAGATTCCTACCCACCCCTTAATCCCTTTTCCTTCCCAGAACTCTCCTCTCCTTCCTTTCCTTAAAAAAAACCCTCCACACAGCATCCTCAAAGATGACATAGGCCCTGAGGGAAATTATGTTCCTCAGGGCCTCCTGTGTGGAGCTCATGTAAAAAAAAAATTGCGAAGTCTAAATACGGCAAAGTAAAGCTCACCTATTTGCAGACTCCAATATTTTGTTGCCGTATTTAGTTAGGACACTTTTACACCCCAGTGAACATCGACGAGCACACGCCATGTATCTCGAGTGATAGTATATATTCACACGTGTTCAAAACACAAACCATGTTTTTTGCGGTGTTATTTCGTAAAATGCACCGATGAGCGCTCGACGCTGGCTCGCAGAAGAATGATGACGTCACATTTTTTAGATTCACGCGAAGCAATACTCAACCCCAGCCGGTTCCAATGGAACCGATGGGGAGGGGGAACTAATACGCTTTTATCATTTAGGGCAGGTCTACTAATATTCATATGTCTATGGATCGGACGTTAGATTTGAATATAAAGCGCATGTTTTTTTTCTTTCTAACACTGTTTAGATCATATTTCTAACCATGTTAATAGGGGATACTCTACGTATAAAACCTATATGAGTTGTACCAAAAAGGGAAAAATTTAGCCTGGGGAGCTAAAACTAACAACTTGCCTGTTACCAGAATGTCAGCGCCCTACATGCATTTTTTCCAGGCCACCGAGGTCGTAGGATGTTTTGTTTTGACGGCGTCAATATTTAAATAAGATCAATAAAGTGTGCATAGGGTTCCATTTAGATGAAACCCCCCTTTAGTGCAGATGGACCCGACCTCTGTTTGCAGTAATATGACCCGGCCTGACCCAGTTTCGCGATAGGCCGGCATCGCTGAATATGTTAACTCCCTACCCTGAGGCTTTACTTTCAATTGGATGTGTGTGTCGTGTGCATTACGCTACGGACACACTTGCTCATTAGAAGCCAAAGAGCATGCTACCTAGTAGCATGTGTGTCGGTGACGTTGCTAGTAATGAGCATGCTCATTTGAAGCCGAATGAGCATGCTCACAAATCAACAGCCATTTGATTAATGAGCATGCTCATTGGATTATCGGGTGGAAGGGGAAGCCTCTAAGCATGTGTGAACAGATATTTTAATAATAAACTTTATAATTACCTATATGTACCTTAAATTAACAAAATAACTTATAATACCTTAAAATTAACAACATAGAAACATTCATTATATAGAGACAATGTTGTGTACCCCTGCCTAAGTGTGTATAAATACCGTAGCATAAGAATTTCAACTACCAGTCTGAAAATGCCCGTAGTAGGATGAAACCGGTCCTGGTGAAAATAAATAAGTGGAAGAAAGTACAAAAGTGTTTTAATTTCAAATTCTAATACAACGGAACTAAACCATGAATTAACAGTTCAAAAACTAGACTCGTTAAAAGCATGCTCATTTGTAAAAATGTCAAAATAGCCCGCTGGGGAGACGAAAAAAACCTTGTTTTTCGTGATTTATTATGGGAATCACGAACATACGAGTATTTGGAACACAAGATCACTAAAATCTTCTTTTTCAATCTCACGTCGAGCACATCACGTCTAAGGCTTTGAAAATGCTAGGATTTATACTTAGAGTAAGTTCTGTTTTCAAAGATCCACAAACATTTAAGATTCTCTACATGTCATACGTCAGGAGCCACCTAGAGTATGCTTCAACAGTATGGAACCCTCATTGTTCTACATATAAATCAAATATAGAAAGAGTAGAGAAAAAGTTTTTGAAATATGTTTCGTTTCGCATGCGAAATGATGTAAATTATGTCTCTATGAACCTCAAAACCCTTGATCAACGCAGAGATATCAGAGACCTAGTAATGCTTTATAAGATAATCCACAATTTTATTGATAGCCCTTACCTATTACAAAATATCAATTTCAGATGTCCAATAAGAGTCACTCGATCTCCAGACGTATTTTATATTCCTAAGAGCAATGCTAATTATCTTCAAAATGTGTTTATAAGAAGCTGTAGCACTTTCAATAGATTATGCACAGACATTGACATGTTTAACACGAACCTTGCTAACTTCATAAAATTCGTAAAAAGTAATATTCAACGGAAAACTAAATGTTTCATTAATTCCTTATCTTTCTTTTTCATTTTTCATTTTCATTTTTCTTCATTTTCTTTTTTGATTTCAGCAGTTTGCATTAAATAACCTCTTCAAAAATGTTACAGTATATATTACCCTTGAAAATACATTTTTTGTAGATTTAAGTGAGTAGATGCACTTTTTCAGAACTGTTTATATTACATATATATATTGTTTTGTTTGTTTTTCTTTTTATTATGGTCTCAAATTTTTATGTCGTTATTTTATTGGTCAATGATATGACTTTCTCTAACACTGTTATATATGAACTTGTAATGACTGTTTATAACGCTGACAAATAAAATAAAAATAAAATAAAATAAAAATACCCACAATAGATTTCCAAATTACCCAAAAGCTCCTTTACCTCCAAAATGAAACCACATTCTATTGAAATTGGCATTTATTTTTGAATATTTAGACATTTTCGGATTTGTTGACATCTTGCACCCAAATCAAACGTCTTATTTTTTTACGTCAGAAGATTCAATACGAAGCTCATTATTGAGCATGCTCACAAGCCGGCTTGTGTGAGCAAGTGTGTCAGTGCCTTTACTCTGTTACATTAAGAAGGTGGGTTTAAATAAAGACTCGAAATATCACAAATTTATTTATTAAATACAACATAAATACATTTTGTCGGAAGGTCAAAATATTTCTGCTCTGCAATAAAATGCAAATAAACAGATTGTTTCTGAACGCATTCGAAATTAAAATATATTTTTTGAAATATTAAATTTTTTAATGCAAACATAAAAAAGTTTTTAAATTTTCCTCAGGTTCTACGTCACTTTTGAAAGAAAGGAGAGGAAGTTCTGGAAGGAAAAAGGTTATAAAGGGTGAGTACCTAGGAATCTGAGGATTAGTGTGTCAGAGAGTCCTACTGGAGAGACCAAATGGTCTTCACCAACCAGTCTCTCCCGATACGGCCTGCCAAGCAGTAAGTGGGCAGACCTAGACAAACCTCACCCCATGAACCCTGTCACCAAACGTAGCGAACCACTTGGGGTGACTTATGGCAGAGGTGTTGGTTATCGAATAAATGGTTCCCGGGCCGGCGGTACCCATACCTGCCTACCAAAATGAAATTGACAATTTACAATACTTATAACGAAAAAAATTAAAACACACACCTATTTTATTAGGAAAATGTATTATAAACGTTATCATCAACTCACTTTTATGTCGTTTCATGTAAAAATAATTCATTAAGAAATCCAAAAGTTTTAAATTTTTTTTTCAAATTGAGGTCGCAAACTTTGGTTTCATAAAGGTGTACATTTTAATTATACCAACCAATGATAAATATTTAACCGACTCCAGATCGATATACTTAACTTTGCAGGCGATCAAAGGATTTTTTGCGCTAACCGCGTAAGACCCTCAACCGTTCCCAATAGTATTGATAATAATAGTCCTTGTAAGATTGCATAATAGTCTACAGTGGTTGGAAGTTCGAACAACCTGCATTCGTTCGGAAAAGACGGAAACTTCCGAATCCCGTCCATTCCATATCGCTTTCGGGTGCCCAGCTGCATCGACGACTACGCCGAGATTAGTGATAAATCCCTGCTATGGATTGTTGTTCAGAGTTGCCAATGCTTATGTTCTAAAATACTCGCAATAAAAGGAGCGAGTCCAGTGAATCGAGTTCGATTCCGTAAAATTAGTTAATCGACACACTTCTAATCCCTGCCAGTGAGATTTGGATATTCCTACGTTTGAACTAATTGCTCACTGATTTCTTCAACGATTAATTTTGACTCACCTAAACACATTTCAAATTATTAATTTCATAAAGCGACTGAGGGATGAATTATTTATTATAGGTGCAACCGTAAAAGTGTTAACTGATCCGCTGAAATTTTAAATCTTCGGGAGAGGTTTGACACTTGACACTAAAATTCGTGGGGGGGAGTTTAACTCCGAAAACCCCCTCCGTGGGTGCGCCAGTCGCCAGTGATGTAGACACTGCATAGAATAATCGGGTACTAGTACTAACCTTCTTTTTCACTTTTTGAAAGCCGTGACTTGTTAATTTTTCACCGGGAGAGTTGATTTTATTGCAATACAAATGGCGTCAAGCGACTCTGAATGCATTAGAAAATGATTTAGAATGATTATTAATTTATGAACATATGCCTTCAAAATAAATGCCTATTGTGTAGCTGCATGCGGCGGCTTCTTCACACTTTACCTTTTAAGAAGATGAAAGCAGTTTTTCATCGCCCGAATGCAAAGATTTGTTGTTATTTATAGTAATAAAGGTGAATCAAAAGGTTTTTTCTAAAAAATATTCCGGTCATCCTGAAAGCTTGACTTTGCATTGCAAATTCAAATAATAAGATACCTATATAAAAATAAATAATAAGTACGAACCATAAGCCAGTCAGCTGTGCGCAGAAAAAGTGTACCAACAGGATCGATCCAATGAGCTCTCACTTGTTACCAACATTAAAAAAAACGTAAAACGTCACACAAAGAAATAATCCACTGAAAAATGTTCTATGTGAAGTCTTTCACAAATATCAAACACTTTGTTATAATAGTTTAATGTGTGAAGCTTACAAAATCAAATTTCGTGTCACATACTAAGAAAATCCATAATAATTATTCAGTAACCAACAATGGCCGCTGCGTGTTCTATCACGAACTGTTCATTTTGTAACTCAAAGAATGTGAATAATTCGGTGGCGGTCAATATCATCAATCTGATGGAAGAAAGCGTTTTCATCTAATTGATAACATATAGTAATTATCATACAGTGCTTTTAAAAACAGAGAAATGAGCACGCACAACCTAGTCAAATATCCAAAACCAACTGTGCAAAAGAGACAACTTGCGTTGTCGACATGCGCAGTTCCCTCTATCCCTCTCCCTCCTCTACCTTTCAGCTGGTTTTTAGCTCGTTCCTCGTTCTGTCAAGTAAATGTCAAAATATGCTGGAAATTTTGATTTTTTACCTTTATTTTGTACTAAGCACAAGTAAAATAACCTGCATTCAGTTTAAGTTTATGAATATAAATACTAAATACTTGCTGTTTATTTTATAACGGTAAAATTTTCGCTATAAATATTTTTTGACATTCTGAACAAAATTCAAAACTCAAATAAGTGACAGGACTAAATTCCTACATGTTAATGGTTTGCTTGTGCACAAGTGTTGAAAATTTTAAGAGGCTTGTTTTTATTAACAAATTTTCGAAGACGGACAAAAAACACACCAAAAATACCATTTATATTTTTGCATTTTAAGTAAAATGCTTCACTTATCTAATCTTTTACCTAATCTCAAGAAATTGAAACTATGAAATCACGATACCTACTAGAATCTCGGTTAGTAGATATCCATGTTATAGGTATTTAAACTGAAAATGGTAGATCAAAATAGATTGTTCATTGATTTATAAAATCTTAAATATTATAGGTTGGGTCAATTCTGAGCATAAATAAACCATGATCGGAGGGACCATAAATAAACCAATCCCGAGCATAAGACAACCAAGATGGCAGATTTTTAAAAGAGTAGTTAACAGGTGTACTATCTATTATACTAAGCATTTGTAATGGTACAGACACACATGCTCATTAATAAGCATGCTCATCAACTGTACACATTTGCTCAGCATGAATGAGAATGCTTAAAGCCAACAATTGAACATGTACGCTTTTTATAAGCATGCTCATGTCAAACAAATGTCAACAAATGGAGTCAGTTCCATTCGCTCAGAACTAAACAAAATAATCTTATGGCTTGCAACGCAATTGTTTAAGAATCTTCTGACGAAAGAAAATAAAACGGTTGATTTGGGCCCAAGATGTCAACAAATCCGAAAAAGACTAAAGAAGGGGGCATACATTAATTACGTGAGCTCAAAAGGGGGGGTCCAGGAAAATTTCACGTTTCTTGAAAATAATATACGAAGTGGCCCAAATTTATCTCACTAAGGGGGGGTCTAGATTGGAAAAAAACTGCTCACGTAATTAATGTATGCCTCCTAATAAAAATAAATGCTAATTTCAATAGAATGTGGTTTCTTTTGGAAATAAAGGAACTTTTGGGGGATTTGAAAATCTATTGTGGGTATTTTAGTGACCCTGCGTTCCGAATACATTCGCGGTTCCCATAATAAATCACGAAAAGCAAGATTTTTTCGATTTCGCAGCGGGCCATTTATTAAATTTTTCCATAGAAAGCGCAGGCGAGAACTGAGATCGGGTCAAAATGAGCATGCTCATAAGTAAGTCTTTTCGCACATGCTTAGGGGCTTCCCCTTCTACCGCGAATCCGATGAGCATGCTCACAAATCAACCGGCGGATGATTTGTAAGCATAGCTCAACCTCAACACTAGCAACGTCACTGACACACATGCACAAGGTAGCAATTGAGTAGCATGCTCTAATCATTAGTAGCATACTCTCTTGCTTGCTACTAATGAGCATGTCTGTCAGTACCATAACTCCCAAATAATAGTGCTGGACATAATTGCGATAAAGATTATGAAACTTTTGTTAGTTAAATTTTTTTTGTGTAATGGTTCCAAAATTTAAAAAAAGAGAAGATTGTTGATATTTCTTTTTTAAGTTTAGTTTTAAGGCATGAAATCAGATATTTATTAATTATGTAATATGCCCAACGTTTATATTCCCATTAAATTTAATATTTGAAAGGATATGCGGTGATCATAAATAAATCACTGATAATGAAACATTAATGAATGTTGCCGACTACTTTTAACATTTTATTTCGTGAAAGTAAGTACTGATATGGAAATTATTTCATGCGCATCTGAAATTATAGTAGTGGTACGAGTGTTTTCTATATTTTTCTGTGTATTGGCTACGTGAAACGTGAAGCTATCTCGAAAAAGAAATGCAACATGCGAAAACGCATAGACTAAAACGAGACAGATAGTAAATGCAAGAAAAGGTACCAGTGTGAAGCTATCAATAATCGAGTAATATTCGTCCGTGTTGCGCACGAGGCTCGGTGGCTTTTATAATCGCGAATTCTGTCGGAAAGTTTAGTCGCCGGTGTTCTATAAAAAAATTATATGGATTTCTCTGATGATTTTGAGCAAGATAGTGGAATGGAGTCATCGCCATTATATGGTGATGATAGCAGTAAAGATGATACCCCTGAGCGCAAACCCGAAGATCTTGGATTAGCCAAAGAAGTGAGTGAAATCGGAAAATATTTTACGTTTATTATAATTCAACTTATTGTGTGAAAACTAATTCCTTTTGCCTTTGTTTTACTATAAATGTCTGGTTGGTGAAATTCCAGAGTTCATGTCGAATTGACGTTTCTCGGAAAGTTCAAAGTATGCGACCATAGAAGATAAAATAATATAAACCATTTTCATCCCTGTTTCGTCATTACACATAATAAATCTGTTGTTCCCAAAATTCAGCGACCTTTTGGGTTTGTTTCCTTATCCATAAATTAATGTTATTTTATCACTTTCTAACGTTTACAATTTTCTGGCGTCACTGTATCATTTGAACGACTGCAGACATTACTTATTTCTGGAGTGAGGTTATTGATTGCGAGTTTCTGCAGAGAAAAGAAATCATTGGATAACAACACTGGAATACAGAATTCTAGAAACTATAATATGAATCGCAATGCGCTCTTGCCTTTCATCTACTATTATAATGAATGCATCTGCATCACCTTATCTTCTTCATAACCTTATTCATAAGACACAATCGCTATTTTGTAGATTTTGACAATATTATTTATAAGATTTTAAGCAAGTGTCCATTCCCTTAGATTTGATTGAAATCAATGTGTTTTCATAATTCCAGGTATCAGGCCCTGGCATGGGAGAAAGTACGGACAAAAAGGCCACCATTACTGAACTAGATGCTCCTGCTAGCGATCCAGGAGACAACAGAGTCGTTGGATTGTTCCCGCCAGGCGAAACTTATGAAGATGTAAGCTCAAACAATAACTAAAAACTTCAAATATTTTTTTGTAAACCTCAGTCTTCTTGGTGTGTTTTATTATTATTACATAGTTTTTTTTATATCACGAGGAAGTAGAATCATTGAGCTAGCATTTCTTGCTTTAGTTTTTATTTGTTAATACCGAAAATATAGAATATCAAAATCATATTTGAAAAAAAAAAGTACATTTTTTAGGAAAGCAAAAAGACTGGACATATGGTAAAAAAGCAGTTTTTCTTTTATTTCGTTGGGCCAATGTAGGAGAGTAATATGTGACTATATTCAGTAAAAAAACGAACTTCAATACGTCTTGGATGTCATTCTGTTTCCTTTAAAAAAAAATTAAGTTATGTCTCTGTTTTATTCCACTTTTACGATTTTTTTAAATAAAATTCTGCTTATTTTCACCGCCCTTGAGGTGATTTTTAATGAAAACGGCGCTATATAAATTAGCCAAATATTATTATTGTGACAGGATTTTTATTATTTAAAATTAGAATAAAGTAAGATATTGAAGGCTTAAAATTTTATGGCTTGGTTTTGGAACAGATCCTCAAAAAATGGTATTGTCCATGAATGTAGCGTCGTGGAATATAATTTTATAATAAACACAATAATATAACTATATATTCAATATATTTTTATTCACCCCCTGATTCACCTCAGGTCGAACCGAAACCGATTGGATAAAGAAATAATAAAGTGGAATTAAAACAAAGTTGTATTATTATGATTATTATAGGTAGTTATGTATTCCCACAAAGTGTTTGCTACATGTGAAAAATTGAAAATAATTCTGCTGTGACATGTTCACAAGGTCGTTCTTTTTTCTCATTTAAAGGAATTGGGATAATAATTTTATCTGGTAGTCCTTCTGAAAGTTAGTAAACTATTTTACTTTGGGAAAAACTGTCTTCGGTCTATGAGTTTTTATAGTACAGAGTGTCGGGACTGTCCTTTCTCAGTTGTTTTAGATACTAGAGCTTCTGGTATTGTAATGTTCAAGTTAACACGGAGAAAAGGTCAGATATTTTAAGGATATGGAGTCTTCGTGTGACATCTTACGGACCTGGTAGGGCTTTCCCTTTTCTTAAAATCTTTGATTATTTGTGGAAGGAACGTATATCGGGGAAGGGACATATATCATATCTTGACTTCAAGCTCCAAAACAATTTGTTCTGGTTTATATCAATGGAAAAGGTTTGTAGGGTTAACCCGTCTGCTTGTTTAGGAATAAATACATCCCGAAACATGTAATCGCGTTATACTTTCATAAGACCAAAAACGTCCCGAGCGACCTTACATTTTAAAAGCTGTATATCTCTTTTCCTCTCGTGCAAACATATGTATTTTTATCGAAGGAAGCAAATACTTTGTGGTGTGACATTATATATTAAATTAAAAAAAACACACTTTGTAAAGCACCACTTTTTATTAGAATTGATATTTAACAGCCAACCAGGTTTCGCTCATCTCGAGCTTCATCAGGGCTTATTATAACAACTAAAGATTAATTATCCACAGACATACATATATAAAAGAAATTGAGAGAATGAGTGAAAGAGATAGCAACAGAATAGGCAACACCCTATTAGTGCCAGAAAGCGATACAAATAGAAAAGAGGGAGACAAAAATAATTACAGGATGGGTAAGTAAAGGGGGGAGGGAGAGGGAGGGAATTGTTTAAGAAGATGTTAACGGAATAAATTAAAAATGGGACTATCAGATAAATTGATTTGGTTATTAATAATGTTTGATTTATTATTGACGGCTTTTTTGATTTCGAGAGCTTCTAAATTGTTTAACCGAATTCCAATTCCATTTTTATGTAATATTTTAGTCCCGGAGGTTTTATCGAATGACTGGTTAGTTTCTATTAGATGGTTTGCGAATTCTGAAAAAGCGTTACTATTTAAACATCTTAGATGTTCTTTAATTCTTATGTTTATGTTCCGGGCCGTTTTTCCGATATAAAATGCAGAACAATCATTACAATTTAGTTTATATACGCCAGAGTGGCTAAATTTATCGTCAATATCTTTAGTGTTAATTAAGTGTTTACCTAAGTTATTATTAGTGTAAAAGGCGGGTTTTATTTCCGGAGGGAATTTTTTTACGCTCAAAGAAGAAAAATTATTCGTATACAGTACTCTACGCCATTGGAATTGGTGATTAAAATTTATATTATTATTAGAATTATTAAAAAGAAATTTATTTGATGCTGCTTGTTTCAATTTTTTATTAAGAATATTGTCTACTAGTTTTGTCTCATACCCATTATTTATAGCGATTTGTTTAATTATGGATAATTCCTTATTAAAATTATTATTATTTAATGGTACTGTAATCAAACGATGTATCATGGAGTGGAAGGCGGAATGTTTGTGGGATATGGGGTGGTTGGATGAATTATGAATGGTAGTATCGGTATAGGTAGGTTTACGGTAGATATCGAAATCAATTTTATTATTATTGATACTTAAAGTTAAGTCTAGAAAATTTAAGGTTGAGTTGGTACCTATTTCTAAAGTAAATTGGATTTGTTTGTGAAAGGAATTTATTATTTTAAGAAAAGAATTTAGTTGTCTGACGGTACCTGTCCAAATGCACAGAATATCATCAACGTAACGTCTCCACAGTAAAATATTTTTTAAGAATGGTGATTTAGAAGCCAAAATATTATTTTCCAAATTGTTCATGAAAATGTCGGCGATTAGAGGACTCGTAGGGGCCCCCATGGCCAAGCCATCCCTCCCTCTCCCTCCCCCCTTTACTTACCCATCCTGTAATTATTTTTGTCTCCCTCTTTTCTATTTGTATCGCTTTCTGGCACCAATAGAGTGTTGCCTATTCTGTTGCTATCTCTTTCACTCATTCTCTCAATTTCTTTTATAGTATATGTATGTCTGTGGATAATTATCTTTAGTTGTTATAATAAGCCCTGATGAAGCTCGAGATGAGCGAAACCTGGTTGGCTGTTAAATATCAATTCTAATAAAAAGTGGTGCTTTACAAAGTGTGTTTTTTTAAATTTAATATATGTATTTTTCTTTTAACCAGAAAGAAAATGAAATAATGCTTCTTATTGTCTTTGAAATATAATAGCTATCTTGCATAGATATTTTACAATCTCGATCCAAAGTGACGGTTTCAGATTTTTTTTTCAGAATCTGAGGCTTCCGGATTGTGAGGTGCGAATATATTGAACCAAGCAGACGGGTTAAATGCCTAAGTCGTAATTTAAACATTTTTGCACCTTTCAGTGTAAATTATCTTTAGCTCACTTCTCTGTAATGTTCCCCTTGCATTCTTCATTAGCTATATTACAGTGGGTTGCCATATTAATAGGGACACCTATGAAAAATACGTTTTTCTCACTTTGTACTCGCAATACAAAGATATTTATGACTTTAGGTACAGTTTTTATTATTTATTAATAAGAACAATTCATTTGGATAATTTATAGACCATATTTGTTGTAAATTTGCATTTATTTTTTTTTGTTTTGTTATTTTAAAACATTATCGCACAGAAAGCTAATATTTTGTAATACCGCCTTTGGCCGCAATTACAGCTTGTACACGCCGTGGCATACTCTCAATGCACAGTTTTGCATTTCGCTTTAGCTCAGGAGAGTGATGCCATACCCGGATGAGGTTTTCGATGAGCTGCTGCTTGGTAGTGATCACTTCCTTGGCAATCTCCCTCTTCGTGAGCTCCCACAGGTTTTCAATGGGGTTCATGTCAGGGGAATTCCCAGGCCAAGGTAAAACCTGCACGTTTTTTTCAGCTAGGAATGCAGTGACAGACCTGGCTTTATGGCAGGGTGCGGAGTCATGCATAAAAACAAAATCCTGGCCACCAGGGAACCATTCTTCGACTTGAGGTATCAACCGATTTTCCAGTACTTGTCTGTACTGATCCTGCCTCATAGTCCCTTGCACGATGTGGAGGCGCCCCATCCCCATGGAAGAGATGACAGACCACACCATGATACTGGTAGGGTGTTTAATCGTCTCCACAAGGCAGTCCGGGTGGAATTTCTCTCCCTTGCGTCGTCGGACGAACGATGATTTGTCCACCAAAATTTGGAAAATGGACTCATCAGAGAAGCACACCTAGAAAAGTCTATAATCACACCACTGGAATTTTTTAAAAGCTTGTAAACCACAATAATGTTACATAATTACCTTATTCCAGTCCTCAATAGTCATGTGTTGGTGTGCTTTGGCCCATTCCAGTCGTTTCTTCGTCATGGCTGCTGTGAGGCGAGGTTTTTTAGCTGGCCGATAACCAACAAGGCCCTCCTCCGCCAATCTCCTCTGGACTGTCCTTTGAGAGACCTTGATACCTCCTTCATTGATCAACAGGGTCAGAAAAGAAACACTTTTCTTGCGATTTTGTAGACACACGTCTCTGATTTTGCGGTCAGTACGAGGTGTGGTAATTCTTTTTCGGCCACATTTCCCATTACGATCCGCTTCAAGGGGTACATTTTCATAGATTTTTTTCTTTATCCTATTAACAACAGACTTTGAAACACCTGCAAGGGCTGCTATTACCCTCTGGGAATGTTTAGTGTTTAGTAAAAGTGTTTTTATTTCCGCACATTTCCTTGGGGACGTATCTGAAGACCTGGCCATCCTGAAAAAACACAATATTGGGGTCAATATGGCAAAACTATTCATTGAAATAAAAAAAATGAACTAAAACTACACAAAATTAATAGATAATTAATTATTACTTACTTATTTGTACAGCTGAACTTATAAAACTCCTTAAAATAATTATTTTGAATATTTATTTACGAGACGCTCGATCACGCGTTTTCACAAAAATGCTGGCCACTTAGAAATAACCTTAAATTTTTGACAGATGTGAAGCTTTGCCAGTGTTGCCACTTCTTAAAAGTGTCAGTGGTGATACCAGCAGCAAAAATAATAAGGGGATGGCCACCATATCCAAGTAATTTAGAAGTAGAGACAACGTTAACATCAAAAAACCAAAAAAATGTTACTGTCCCTATTAATATGGCAACCCACTGTATATTAGATCATAATATGTTATATCTTCTACTTAGTAATTTTATATAAATAAACTAATCCCCTATAGCGCGGCTGGCTACGTTAGCAGTCCAGTGAAATAATGACTACCTTGAGGTGCACTGCAGTTTAAAGTGTGTAGAGCTCGGTTTTACAAGTTTTTAATGTATTTCATTGCTGTCAATGAAAATTCCAACATAAAAATGTTGCTATTGTAGAAGTTGTCTTTTATTATATTTGGCTTTGAGATTTTTACTAAGTTTAAGCCACACTGTGGGGTTAAAATTTGTATTAATTCTGTATCAGATATATTATACACAAGTACTTGATGGGCGTGGTAAGGGAGTAGGAGCTCCCTTGCTTTCTTTGACGTTTAACGCTAATAGTGTGTCCATTATGATTTTGCTTCATCGGAAAATACATCAACTCTTAATATCTATCTGAAAATCTTTTAACAGTTACCTCACAGGCGAATGTCAAAATAAGACAAGCGAAAGTATCAAATGACTTCTCAAATATGGACATATTTAAAAATACAAGTCCAGATTTAAGAAAAAACCATTCTAAAATAAGAAAAACAAAATAATACTGCGTAAATAATTTATTTTCAGGCAGAATGCAAATATATTCTCTAAATTAAAGTCAAATATCCACTTAGATTTATAATTGAAAGGTGAAATCCTTTAGCTCTTGTCTTAGAAAATCACAGTACTATTTTGATATAAAACTTTATTTGATATTAGTCCTGGGTCGGTCGTGAATAACCCGCTAATTGAAACCCGCTCACGGACCACAAAAGAGTGAGCGGGTCATTTTTTCGTCAGCACCCGGGTCTCGCAACCGCTCTACTACTGCAACCTGGGTTTCGGGTGCGGAAGTGGCGGGGCGAGCAACGATCGATGTAATATGAGAGAGCGAGCGGGTTGTCAACACCCGGGTTTCGCCACCTTCTCTCTCGACTCAGGTAGTAGAAAGTAGCTGGGTGAAGCGTAATCGAGTTTCATATTTTGTGTCGCGAAAAGAGCGGGTCTTCGCGACCCGCTCATGACGCCAGTGTGTCGTGAGCGACCCGGGTCGTGTAAAACGAGCGATCGACCCAGGACTATTTGATATGTAAGAATTCTGCTCAACACCACCATGCTTCTAAAATAGCGTGAGATTTTGATATCTATTTTAATATCTTTCGGCCTGCGTCGTCGAAATATTTCTAGGAAAATAAGTGCATCTTTTAGAATTTGCATTTTAAGAGAATTTTTTCTGAAAAATTAAATATTGTTTTTATAGAAAAATTCTGAAAGATCTAAATGTTATCTCTTATGTATAAAAATTAATCGCTAAATGTGTTGCTAAGCGCAAATCTCGAGAGCAGCTGAACCGATTTCGCTAATTCTTTTTTTAGAATATTCCTTGAAGTACGAGGATGGTTCTTACGGAGAGAAAAATTAAGAAAATTGCGCAGAAAATTTGATAATTTCAGAAAACCCAACGACTATCGCACGTTTGACAGTTCGCGTATTTGAGAATGACATTTTGCAAAATGTTAAATCAGGATTCTATTTTTGAAAATCTTTAAGTTGATAAATTTATTTAAAGTAGGTACTCCTCATGTTAGGTACCAAATTTAATATACATGAAAAATGGAAATTTGAATAAAAATTGTAAAAGGTGCCACGCGGGCTGTTAAAAATTGAATGTACTGGGATTGAATATATGGAACGCGGGAGGAGGGTTGGCGGGATGAGGGAGCAGGAAAGGGAAGAGGGAAGGCGGGGAAGGTGGAAGGGGAACGCCGGAGGGGAGGGCGACCTGGGAGGGGGGAGGGGAAGGGGGCAGGGGGGGGGGAAGTGGAGAGGGAAGTGGAGAGGGGAGAGGGAAGGTGAAGGTGACGGAGTGGGAACGCGAGAGGGGAAGAGGACGCAGGAGAAGAAGGGGAGGCGGAAGGGGAACGGGACGAATGGGAAAGGACACTCAGGGAGAAACAATTTCTTTATTAAATGGCATAGCAACGCTTGCCGGGACCAGCTGGTTTTATAATAAAAGTTGATTTTTAGAAAAAATTAAAAACTTTCATTTGAACATTTCATGAACATTCCTTTACAGCATTTCAAATTTCCATGACCGTATTTGAAGATAGAGTAAGAGTGCACCTTTCTGAATTATTCTGTATATTTTACTTAAAATTGACCTTTTTTTGACTTATGACTATATTTGCGGAAGTGCGATACGTAGATTTCAAATTTGTACGTTGTCCAATAACAATAGTTAGAAGAGTTCATGGACTATTTATAGTTAAGCAAGCTATTGTGAAGATCATAATATAAATCAGGAGAATTTCTTTCATTATCAAAATTAATTTAATAAAAATAATTTTCTTGTTAAGCCGTTACGCACTGAAACTAAATATGTCTATATCTGTAGCAATTCAGTTATGTAATAATACACCACCAAATGGTTGTTTCTTGTTTTCATTAAATTTTTTTTTTTACAATAACTCCACAGAGTAAAATAATTTCCCTCAGAGCCCAAGTCATCTTTAGGATGTTGTGTGGAGGATCTTTTTGAGGAGAGGAAGAGGCCCGTGTTCACCTATTC
The DNA here is from genome assembly GCA_929108145.2 of Limnephilus rhombicus. Classification (NCBI taxonomy): domain Eukaryota; kingdom Metazoa; phylum Arthropoda; class Insecta; order Trichoptera; family Limnephilidae; genus Limnephilus; species Limnephilus rhombicus. The sequence goes on from OV815282.1 coordinate 1,789,462, forward strand.
TCATGTGACAAATCTCAACCGTGTACAAATGACACTAGTTCCTCGGAGCATCTTCCATTGATATACCAGACAGCAGAACAACCTTACAGGTTCTGTCACAACTACCGGACAGTAGAACAAGGACAGCATTTTCACGTTACGCCTGTGCTCTAAAGATTGCAATCCGTTAGTTAAGATAGGAGAATTCATCAAGCGTACCACCTGTTTCTGTACAGAGGGTTGAAAGAGTTGTAACAAAGTGTTATTTAAATAATTTGTGCATTTTAAGGAGTAATCCGAGTACGGAAATTTTACCTAAAACGTGTGTATGATTTTTTTCAGGAACCTGACGAGTCTCTAGGAGAGAGACTGTGGGGTCTCACAGAGATGTTACCCACCAAGGTCTTAAATGCAACTCATCTTGTTCTCACCAAAAGTTGGCAAGTATTTTTAGTCAATAGCATCTCCCACACGCACACTTCGGAGCGACCGAGTCCCCCACCACTTCAGGCCGCCGTTCAGAAAAGTCTCACAGTGAACTGCGCTGTAAACCGGTCTGTACTTTTCTGCGCGGCGGCCTGAAGTGGTGCGGGGCTTGGTCGCTCCGAAGTGTGCGTGTGGGAGATGCTAATGACATTGTGTGCTTCACTAGGTACTTCGTCCATGCTGATTTATTTAATAACACATGTGGTCTGTTTATTAATTTTCTAAGTGCTTTTTTTTTACATTAACTCCACACAGGAGGCTATGAGGGAAATTATTTTGTCACTTATTATTTTACTATGTCTTCTGAGGAATGAACATTGGTCTTGAAAAGACCCATGTTGTAAAAAGGAGGAAACAGAGGCTGGCAAATCGTTCCACAGCCAAGCTGTTGAACACAAGAACGAGTCGAAGAAGCGACCCGTTTTCATGTGACAAATGTCAACTGTGTACATCTGTTGGGCATGCGTTTGGCGTGTTTCCCGACTATGCACCGATGCCGAAGGGATCACCCGACGTTCCCACCCGACGCCTGTGCTCTAAAGATTGCAATCCGTCTGTTAACCTGTAAACGGCCGGAGCCGCGGAATTGCGCGCAGCTTTTGCGCATGCGCGAAAAAAATATTTCGAAATAAAAAAGTTTGACCGCGATTTTGACCCTTCTATGTACAGAATTTGTATGAAAACAAGGTCAGAATCGCTTGCGCCAACATCATTGATGATATAGCCACTAGTTTTATTCATCTGACAACACCAGATTATTTTTAAATGATTTTTATCTGTGGAATCGAAATGTCATTTTTGGCGCAAATTGAAGCTGTCAGTTTTGACGCGTGTTCCTCGACTAAAACATCATAAAACCTATTAATTTACGTAATTAACGCAAGTAATGTTGTTTTGGTGCATAGTTTATTGTTCTAGGAACGTATTTCAGTCAATGAAATATACGATAGCTCAAAATTAATCAACAAAACATTTAATTCAAAATTCAAAATCGTGTTTTGTTACGAAATTTCCGTATTTTTCCTGGAATTTGCGGGCCTTTGACAGGTTAAGAGGGAAGAATCTATCAAACGGACCGCCCGTTTCCGCACAGAGTCGAGGGTATTTTTCAGGTATTTTGGAGCTCCACAAGAGGTGGCTGCCAAATTCAACCGTGAGGCGCACTTGTGATTTGTACAGGGTTAGCAGTTGTGTACTATTAAAGTAATTATTATTTATGCATTATGTACTACGCTTACTGGTTAATACGGAATATTTTTTATTCAAACAGTTACATTTAGCTTTATTATCACGAAAAGTGAGTATTTATGTCGGGGGAGACAAAAAAACATGCAAAAAATATGCATTCAACATTTAAATTTTGTTTAAATTAATTCGCTTACGCCGTAACGGCATTTTCATAATATGTTTCGTGTTTATTTAACATTTCAAAGACAATCAATCAATGCTGCCAATCATAGAAAAAATATTATTGCCATGTAAAACAAAGTGAATGCATTATTGACAAGTTTGTACCTGTATTTATAACAGCAGAACATGGAAAGAAATGTATGAGAATAATGACACATCTGCTAGACAAACCCTGCTTTGCCAAACGAACCATTCAAAACCTGGGATGTTTTTTAAAATTATGATGACATGCGAGTTTATTTTAAAGAATTTATTTTATAAGATTGGTACTTCGGACAAATGTCATATTTGATTGTCTATTAGCTAAAAAAGGAATATTCTGTATTATCCGTACGTCAAACTTCGACAACACCAACGTTCCGTATTATCCGTGAGGTGGACTAAATGCATATTTCCTTTAAAGTATCTGTAGGCCCTGTACAGTACAACCAGTTTTTGAGAGGCTAACTTTATTCTGGCTTCGATGGAGCCCCTATATCTGAGCTGGTCACTTACAGCCTTACTAAAAAAAAACCACAGCGCGACCGATTAACTGTGTTATTGCAATGACATAAATAAAGCTCGTATACACTAAAACATGTTTTATTACCAATAACGTTTCTTACGTGGTCACGCTGTTAAAACGCATTGAAGATGTGACAACGTTGTATATGGTTTTAATTTACTAGGAAACCATGTTGTTTTAATTTTTCTCCGCAAGGGGCATTATTGGCGCGCCTATGCATTAGTTCTACGGCCCGCGACAGCCCGCGATGACGAAACAGCTCGGTGTGTTTTATGGCGGGATATCGAAAATTTTGTGATTTTACTTAATAATTTCTATTGTAGTGACGAATTTACTCTTCTGTTCACATAATTGATATATTTACCATGTTATTTGTGTGGTTTACATCAGTTTAATCAAGTTATTGTACAAATGCCGTACTTTCAAAGTTGAACTGTCAGAATATTGTTTTTTTATAGGTTACTTAAAAGATAAAATTTTACTTTTAAGAGAATTTCTTAAAGGTGATAATTTTTTATAATATTAAAATCTAATACATGTGTTCGTAAACGTTTCAAAAAAATTAACGTCTTTAGAGATGCAAGAAATCTGTTTTAAATTTCGGTATTATTTCTAAGTTATTTTTTTGGCAATAAAAAAAACTTTGAAATTTTTTATTGTATACACGATGAAAAAGTGAGGTGATAGTTTCCTTCCAAATTTATTACATAAAAGGACTGTGTTTTTTAAATTTTGATTTTATTTAGATTTCTCTACATTTTGGTCAAAAATGTTGTGGGAGGAAATTTTTTTCCGAGTTTGAATCTTAAAATATGGCAGTTTTTGAAAGCTAAAGTGTATTTCAAATACTCAGATCTAAAAGGTAATTTTATCTAGTTTTCATAAATGGTATTTGTTTTTACGACACCTTCAAAAATAAGAAATATATAGAACATTCATAATACTATGGAAAAAAATTACAAATATCGTTCGGACATCAATGGTTAAAACAGAGATAAACTACCCTCCCAGGCCGTGGAAACCATGTGTATTTCTTTCAATGTACAAATTTTTAATTAGTAATGTTTTCACATCCGCGGCCGTTTGTCAATTGAATAAAATTTTCACTGGGTTTTTTAGTAAGGCTTTTAGAGTTACACCAAGCATATCAATGGAGGGCCTGTTCAGAAGATTGCTTCCGTTGAAGGAGACTGGATTTTCATTTCGATCCCATTTAGACGTAATCAGACAGGTTTGGGTCTTTGAAACATTGAATTCAATGAGATTATTTTTACCCCAAGAGAAAACACTCTCGAGGTAACCGTCCATTCTTTCTTTGCTTCAAAGTCCTCTGAGCCTTTGGAGTTTGTGAGCTCTTTGGGGGCTTGTCAAACAAAAAGCTGTAATGAATTGGCGCACATGACAAAAGTTCATTGATTTGCAACAGTCGGAGACAGAACCGATCCCTGTGGGACGCCAGCTTGAAACACCTTTTCGTTTATATTGAATAAGGGCATTGCAGCATCATTAAGAGTTTTTGAAATAATTTGTCATTGAATAAAATTTATTAACCCTCCCCTAAGGCCTCAAGGCCTGTTTTATTGGAAGGTCAAAATATTTCCGCTTTGCAATAAAATCTAAAACAAATTATCATTTGGCGTTATCGCCCACTTTGAGAAAGTCAGCTATAGGCAATGTATGAATGTGAATTATTCCTGAAGAAGTGAACATTGTCCATGAAACACTTTGATTATGAATTATTGATAAAGTGATGTAAACAAAGTTAGTGTAATAATGCCACCACAAAGTAAATGCCAATGATTTGCCGAGCTATTTGTGATATTTAATAGATAATAAACTATTTATTTATGGTATATATTTAATTGTTGGAATATATTTAATAGATAATAAACTTCTATACTCCATACTTGTTGGTATTTATTTAACAGATAACTATATTGGGTGCCGCGTTTGCCTGTTCTTCTATATGTAATATGTAGTTTCGATGTATATACATACAAAAAAAAAATGTGTGAAATGATTTTTAACATTTATTGTTTGTTTGCAGGTCTGGAATTAAGTCTTTTTATTCCTTCTCACGGACAGCCTCTTGGATTATAGCAAGTTCTTCCGTTATATTATTTGCCCCCGTTATATTTGAATTGGAAAGAGCGAAAATGGATGAAATGCAAAAGAGTCAACAAAAGCAGGTATATAAACATTATCTTATGCAAAAGAGTCAAAAAAAGCAGGTATATAAACATTATCTTTTTTTATTAAACCGGCTTTATCCAAAAGTATTTAGGTAGAAATTATCATCATATTGGTGTATAAGTGAGCCAATCTTATAAAACCGCAAGCTTTGAACATTTCACACATTTTCAAATGTTGTTCTGATTTATGGCAGTTAGTGTTTGGACCTTAAACTCTTGAGTGTCTTCCAAGTACGCATTTACTCCAGCACAAAGCAGAAATAGAAACTCTGACAATTTTTTGTTTTACAGTAATATTGGATAAAACCTAATTATTAATATTTTTGTGTTGGATTAATTATTTTTTAAAGTTAATTCAGACACAATGTCTGATAACTCATAGTACAAGCGATTCATCTACATACAGGGTTATTATAGCAGAGCGTACGTACAGGGTTATATAAGGGGCGTACTTGACTTACTTTAACCAGTGATTCCTGACATTATTAGGAGCAAAAAATGCAAATGAAATTTTGGTCCCAGGAGACTTTTTTTTTTTCTTAACCCCTCCGCAACGTAAGCAGATATGAGCGTTAGAAATAGGACAGCAGTCAAGTACAATAAGCGTGTTTATACGTCAGCGCGTGTGTTTCCATAGAAATCGTTCTAACTCCGTTATTGTTTTAGTTACATCTCTAAACCAAAAAGTAAAAGGTCGATAGTAGACCAAGCTGTATATACCTATCAAGTTGTCTATAGAAATACATAACAGGAATCAGCTGTCAGTTGCGTAGTTGACAAAAATATTTACCCGCCCAAATTTACTACCGGCGGCTCGTCCGCACTCGACATTTTTAATTTTTATATGAAATGATAAAAAAGTGAGGTGACAAAAGTGTTTATTACACATATATACAATAGAATAAGTATTGTTGTTTACATAATCTGTGATTTTAGTACCGTTTTCACATAAAAAACTTCACGTGTGTCATTTTTACCTGTTTTTAATGTTTGCGTTCTAAATTTTAATATTTACAAATGCTAATTTATTTGTAACTAGCTTTTTCCCGCGGCTTCGCTCGCATGGTGTAAGGGGGGGTTCCCACTCCGCCTGCTCCATCTCCCCCCCTCCCTTCCCCCCCTCCCCACACCCCACCCCTCCCCCCACCCCACCCAGATAACAAAAAGTTTTCGTAAAATGTCATTTCGTTTGAGACAGTTTAACCCCTCCGCAACGTAAGCAGATATATGCGTTAAAAATACGACAGCAGTCAAGTACAATAAGCGTGTTTACACGTCAGCGCATGTGTCTCCATAGAAACCGTTATAACTCCGTTATTGTTTTAGTTACATCCGTAAAATAAAAAGTGAAAGGTCGATAGTGAATCATGCTGCACATCTCTATTCAAATTGTCCATAGAAATACATAAAAAGAACATTCTGTCAGACGCGCAGTCTGACACATAATTTATCCCGCCAAATTTCCTGCGGGCGCCCGACATTGTTAATTTCTATTAAATATTTTTATATGAAATGATAAAAAAGTGAGGTGACAAAAGTGTTTATTACACATTTATACAATAGAATAAGTATTGTTATTTACATAATCTGTGATTTTAGTACCGTTTTCACATAAAAACATCACATGAGTCATTTTCACATTTTTTTAATGTTTGCATTCTAAATTTTAATATTTACAAATGTTAATATTTATTTGTAATATAATAATTCGAAAGCTTATTTTGTAACCTGTCTAAAACAGTTTTTACTATTCGGCTACATTCAGAAATGTTTCATTTATAGAGCTTTAATTGTGAAGCGGTAATAATACAAAGTTTTCGTAAAATGTCATTTTGTTTAAGACAACAAAAGCTAATATTCTCGAAAATTCGGAGGGGTTAAGGGCTTAAATGGCGAATTTCGGAGGGGTTAAACAAAAAAAATTCTTCCACCTGTCAACAGAGGTCACTTAGTCGAGTAACCGCCCAACCCCTCTCCCCGACCATACCAGTAAGTTAGTAACCTAAGTCCGATATCTATTGATTTAAAAAAAAAAATTATAAAAGAAACACTCAAAAATGTCATGGGGGGCCAAAATTATATTTTTTTTTTTAACTCCAAAGAATGTCAGGAATCACAGGTTAAATTAAGCCAAGGACGTCTCTTAACACGCTATATTATCAAATAGAGAACCAAAAAAAAAATTTGAAAATTCGGTCTCGGAATTTAGATTTTTTTCAGTAACTAAAGGGTTAAAAAAAATTGTGACGCATTTTAAAGACATTAACCCCTTAGCTACCGATTATTTAAAAAAATTGACACAAAAATTCCAACTTTGTACTTGATTTACTCAAAAACGAAAGTTCAAATAAAAATAAATTCAATTCATATCTAATATTATATTAATTCATATCTCCCCAACTATGATAGACAATGCGGACATGTGCATACTATCTTTTTTTTGGAAAAAAAATCTCCTTTTTCGAACACTTTTTTCTCTCAAAAACTCAGTCTCTTAGAGATTAAGATCCTTAGTTTGGGCTGTTTCAAATTTTCATCACATTTGACGTTGTCACGATTCATCGGTAAACACCAATTGTGGGTCCGTTTCAGCAATTGAGCAAATAATTGTGGTCATGGTATTTGTTAGCTGATCGTAATCAAAAGTTGAAACTGACCTACAATCGGTGTTAAATGGGAACCATTCAAATGTAAACAAAAAACAAACTGCCACTAATTGTTGAATAAGTAAATAAAAGAAGAGAATTTTTTTTTTTTAATTTTTTGAGTAAAACCTCAAATTGTAATATTTAATAATTAATGAAGTCAATATTAGCGAAACTTAATTGAAAATCTGAAACAGAAAATCAGAAAAAGATACGGTCACATCTGGGAATCGAACCCAGGACCTATGACTTGCCGGGTTAGTGCTCTACCAACTGAGCTAATGTGTCCCTATCCGATTTGGTCATATTTAACTGTATCATTCTTCGACCAACATTATCTTCATTTTCTTAACGCATATTTTTATTGGCTGCTATCTTTATGTATTTATTTATTTATTTATTGTTCTTATACGCCCGTAGGGGCTTTTACATAGATTATAAAATAATATTTAAGATATCGAGGATTACACATACATAGAATTTATATCAAACGTTATAAAAGTGAAAAAACTTTTAAGAATATACAAGTAGTTTTTAAAGAAAAAACCACTTGTATATTCTTGCTTAAAACTGTGAAATATTTTAAACAATGTAATATTTAACAATACCATAGAACAAAATATAATATAAAACATTACAATAACACATCAAATCGTTAAATATATTATACCCACGTTACAATAATTTGTAGGATTCCACAAAGTGTTGGTTTAAATTGCATTTTAGAATGTAAAGGGAATCAGCGAATATATCTACAATACCACCAAACTTGTTGCCTAAATCATGCATCCTATTGGTAAGTGAGTGTGATTGATAGTTGGTTGTGTATGTGTTGCAAAAGAATGTTATATTTTGTCTAGTATTCCTTGTCGGTACATGGAGTTTAATACTAGAAACGATGGCAGGGCTGTCAATTAGGTTGTTCATAACTCTGTACAATAAAATTAGGTCTGAAATAATTCTTCTGTCAGACAGCGTAATTAAATTTAGTCGATTCATTAAACTTAAATAATTAATGTTTTCTATTGGAATTTTGAGTTTGAAATTTAAGTACCTAAGAAATTTGTGTTGAACACGTTCTATTTTGTTAGAGTGTACTTTATAGAAAGGGGACCAAATAGGTGAATTATATTCTACTTGACATCTAACTAATGAATGTATGAATGCAAGATTCAACCAAAAGCTAAGTAGATGGTGTCTTGGATAAATTTATCCATTTTTATTTAATAACTAACTAACTAACCATCACGCCGTTTCCCCGCAGGGGTAGGCAGAGAGGACGGACCGCCAAACAACTCGGTCTTGGCACACACTCTTTGCCTCACTCATTTAATATGCAACATTTATTGAATTTTCTTGGAGTCCCAGATGTGACGGTATCTTTTTCTGATTTTTCTGTTTCAGATTTTCAATTGAGCTTCATTAATTGGAAGAAAAAATCTTTTTTAAATTATGTTGAATTTTTTGGCTTACTTTAAAAATTGTTTTTTTCAGTTCCTACTGGGCCCCAGCGCAGCTATGGTCGGAACCGGAGCCCCCGCCCCCCCCATGCCCCGATAGGACTGCGCAGGGCTCTAGAATCTAATGTTAGACGCCACTTTCAGAAAGATTGACTTTAGTAGCAACAATCATCTAGTCTTGTTTGTAATCTAACAAAGTGTCAATCCAACTTCGCAATCCTCCCCGTTAGCATTCAAATAAGTCACTGTTTTTTTAACCATTATTTTAACAGCACTTCATTTTTATGTAAATATTGCTTAAAATTCTTAACAAACCAATTTCTCGAATGTTGCAATGAAACAAAAATAACGGTTGTAATTGTTTAAATTTGCAAGCACTATTATACTGAACTTGACTAGTATTGAAATACCCATGTAAAAAATATTATTATTTATAAAAAATAATTGTACATTATTTTGCTCTTCTGTAAGTATATTTACCTTAATTCATTTTTTAATTTAGTTTAATAATAACAAAGGTGTAGACTTTTGCTGCATTCATTTAAATACATTTCAGAAATTGTTAAATATATAATTTTTTTTTTCCATAAATATACAAAATAATAACGGTTCCATACAGTGGTGTAGATAGCATGGGTTGCACCCAGGGCGGATAATGTGGTATCACCCCCCCCCCCTCCCTTCCCCTTCATTAAAGTTAACCTTGAGAAAAGACTTTTGACACAAAATTCTCCCATTTCGGGGCACTCCGCAGGAAGCCATAGAGCTACAGTCTGTGCTCTTGGGGGGTGACACCCGGTCGGGTATCACCCCCCATCGGGTGGCACCTGGGGCGGGCCGCCCCCCCCCCTAACTACGCCACTGGTTCCATGCTAACTCAGAATCAATTCAACTCAACACCTCTTTGAAAAGTCATTAAATGCTATGAAAAAAAAAAGAAAATAGCCTATAACCCAATCTATTTTTTTTTCATCACTTTTAACGACTTTTCAAAGGATGTGTAGAGTTGATTTCATTCCGAGTTGTCCGGTCACCAATAATAACAGTGTGACCTCCATTATTTTTTCATCCTCACTCTTTATATTGTGATATCAAAGGATTAAGGGCCTTCACTAATGCAGAAACTGAAATGAAACCAGGTGCCCACGCACCAGCATTGCTGGTCATGCGGCAGTCGCATTTCAGTTGCATCGTTAACAGGTTGCCATGGTAGTGGCTCACGAACCGTCAAGTTTTCGAATAATTTTTGCGATTGCATCGGCAACTGGTTTCATTTCAGTTTCTCCATGAGCGAAGGCCCTTATTGTGTAATTTATGAGGATTTTTAGCTGCTTCATCGGAATTATCACAACTGGTTTGAAAAATGAAATATTTATTGTAAATTGTAAACAAAACACTTCAATTACTGACTGAATACAAAGCTAGATGCCATTTTACAGGAAAAAATGTGCATTATTAATGTGTTATCGTGTATGGAGAAATACACTTCAAATAATGTAGTTGACAATATCTCTAAAAATCCTTACAAATAGGATAACAAGTGTGAAATTGATTACAACGTAATAATATTATTTAACGAAATAGTAGAGCCAAAGTACGTCATAATTTTAATGCATCGATTGCTTAAAATATGGATAACAAACGCAAGCTGTTGACTGGGCTGTATTAGTGGGTGACGAGTAAATAGGTTAATTTACCCATTTAAACCATTACTTGCCCCATTCCTAGGCCAGTTGCCACTGTGGCATAGGAAATATGGTATTTGTTTGTAAACATAAGATTTTATTGGTCCTAAAAATATGGGTACATACACATAATTTGCAACTAATTTATACGATTCAAATTTTTCTTGGCACTATACTTTAAATTCCTTTTCTGTTTTAACTGTTAGAAGAATAATTGCGTTTATATTTAAGCATATAATATCCTTTTGTATCCATAATGTTGCTGTAGATATAAAATTATGTGTTAGAATATGGACCTCTGACTTAGTTATATATTAATAAAGTTATTATACGTTGCTCAGTTGTTTTATTTTTCATTTTTGAGTTTCGTGTATAATTTTACAAATCCTATCTTTTTTAGCAATGTGTAGTTCAGCTGGAGTGGCCTCTTGAACTCGGGTTATTCGCAGGAAACGGATCCTACTCCTACTCCTTTTTCAAATCGACTGTTCCCAGAGAACCCGGTTCAGGACTCAGACCAAAACCTAGAACCCGAAGGCCTCCAACAATGTCCCTGTGTTAGCGGTCCGGACCATTCGTGAATTGTGAGGGTTCTTTTCCGGGTTCGAGTTCTTGTGCGGTACCGGCTCCGGCGGAACCCGTGCGTCACGGTAGCCGCAACACCCAGTACCCAGTCCGCACCCAAGAACTCAGACTCGGAAGCCTCTGGCAAAATGCAGAACTTACCCATCTCTAATCCTCTTGCATTCCTTTCCATTTTGCTGTTCATTTGCAAGCAAACATTTAAATATACCTAACCCAACCTAACATAAAATGATTATTTCAGGCATAAAATAAAGAATAACGCTGGAAGTGCCTTTCATATTAATTTGATTATACATATATTATATTTCGTTTCGCCCAACTCAGCATCCTATCTCACTTTCGGCCTAAAACGTAGATATCCATTTCGAAAACACAATTTTGTACAGAAATAAAGGCTCCGATTAGGCAAATATTTGGATCATGAAACACGCCCGCAAGGCACTTCTTGTTTTATTCTTTATTCTATGCTTATTGGTACGTATACAGGGTGTCTGGGGGTAAAGTGCATTATCTTCGGGAAGTGTCTCTACACGATGGTATAAATAAAAAAGGTAAGTAACTTTTTTCTAAATTCCAACTTTTAGGGTATTTTTTGGTAAAAAGTAAGTATGTGGCCAGCATTATTATTTTTCGCTGTTACGACACGTGCCAGTCACAACCAAGATACGTAGAAAATGCGTTTAACAAGTTTTGCTCATAATAGCCTTTTTCGAAAAATAATTCGTCTGGTGCCTTTCGAAATTTCGAACGCGTGACATAGCTTGGAGTAAAACACTGCCACTTGTTTTGCAGTTAATTCAAATCTCCCAGTGGAACATAGACTTCAAGCTACGCCACAAATTTTTAGCCAATCACTGCCCTACCCCCTCGATGAGCTAACCATGTTAAACGCATTTTCCACGAACCTTGAATCACAACATTGCCACAATTGCGCCCGGCAGGGTCACAGCAAAATTATCTGGTAAGTTTGTACCTTGCACTAAGGTTTTTGTTGTGTATTTATATAAATAACAAGCTTTTGCCCCCGGCTTCGCTCGCATAGTATTAGGGGGGTATCCACAGCGCCTACTCCACCTTCCCTATCCCCACTCCACCTTCCTTATCCCCACTCCAATCCCCCCCTCCTCTCCCCCGCCCCCACTCACCCCACAAATCCCCCCTCACCCCTCTCCCTCCGCCCACCACCATCCACCCCTCCGCCCTGCCCCCACATCCTATCCCCCCCTTACCACACCTCCATACCTGTTACATTCATTTTATAAAAACAGCTTGCGTGCCACCTATTGCAATTTTTTAATATAAATTTCATTATGCCAGAGCTCTAAGTTATAGCCTATTCTGATGTATGAGCTATATTATTGTACAGTTTCATTAAAATCCATTCAGTGGTTTTCGCGTGAAAGAGTAACAAACATACATCCATACAAACTTTCGCCTTTATAATATTAGTAGGATGAAGCAGGGCAGGAGGAAACGATTTATATATAAGGTATATTTAAGTACCTACTTACCAATCTTATGATTTCAAAGGATATTTTGGTTTTGATTTACTAAAGAGAAACTTATAAACATACTTTTTGGTCGCGAGGTTCTACTTCTGTTTCACAGAACAACTGCTGGTGTAAGTATTTTGATGGCCGCTGTGGTTGAGCGGTAAGGCTCTTGACTCGCAATCCGAAGGTCACGGGATCAAATCCCAGCATGGGCAAATAAATTTTATGTGATTAATTTGTGTTATTTCACAATTAATTCATTTAAAATAATATACATAGTGTATTTGTGGCACGTTCCAGAGTGGAAGATGCTCTCAGTATCGCCCTGGTGTAAGAACACCATTCAGAATTGAAATGGCTTTAGTCGTGTTTGGTGACCAGATCTGAATAGCCAGGTACTTTCCCATCTTCCTCTACCCCACCTTCCTCTTCCCCATCGCCTTCCCCTCCCACCACCTTCAGCCTCACAACATACCCCAATTGGGGATGCCATGGTCTCACTGGCTCCAGACAGGAACAGCTGGGACTCTTGTGAAATATTCACAGGAGTCTCTTGCTCTTTATGTCCAAACTACCATCACAATGTTTCTCCGCACGGGTAGGTGGGGAGGACGGACCGCCACACAACTCTGTCTTGGCACACACTCCTTGCCTCATTCACATTTATACATACTCTTCTATTATTCTGACTATTGATATGGCCTGACTTTTGACATTAAAACTTTTAATGTATGTATTCACAGGAGGCCCAGGGAAAAAAAATCCCTCAGGGCCTGTCATCTTTGAGGATGCTCTGTGGAGGGTCCTTTTATGGAAAGGAAGGAGAGGTGAAGTTCTGGGAAGGAATAAGGTATGAGGGTGGGTAGGAAACTGGGGTTTAGGAACGACGGAAGTATGAATCCATCCCTCCCTCTGTGGTGAAAAGTGATGGGTCGAGAGAGTCCGGCTGGAGATGTCAAAAGGTCTCCCTCAACCAGTCTCTCCTGATCCTGCTTGCCACGCATTAGGTGGGCAAACACATCCGTCGCCAAGAACTAAATAAATCTCACCCCTTGAACCTGGACACCCCTGTTAAGTCACCAAACGTAGCGAACCACTTGGGGTGACCTATGGCAGAGGTGTTGGTTATCCAATAAATGGTTCCCGGGGCGGCGGTACCCATACCCGCCTCCCAAATATTTTCACCATTCGATTTGGATTTTTTTTCTTCGTACCCACAATATATCCCAAGTCAATATTATTATTCAGTTTGCTAAATAATCTGACATAAATAAATACCTTTTTCTATTCAATTTTCCATGATTTTAGAGGCAACTTTGGCAATTATTTGTGAGTTTATGGTAATTATTAAAAAATAATTTTGATCAATTTGAAATACAAAATACGAATGATTAAAAAAAATTATGCGAATAATTACAAACGTCCTATTTACGTTTAAAACGGGAGGTAGAGGAAGAATATTTTTTTAATAATCATAATTAATTAAGTGAATCAGATACTTGAGTCGGGTCATGTCAAAAGTCAGAATAATAGAAGAGAATGTATGAGACGATGTATGAATGTGAGTGAGGCAAAGAGTGTGTGCCAAGACTGAGTTGTTTGGCGGTCCGTCCTCTCTGCTTACACCTGCGGGAAACGGCGTGATGGTTAGTTAGTTAGTTATAATTAATTCAAAGTTGCCTCCAAAATCATGTGAAATTGATTCTTTAATGACCAATATACCATAATTTAATACAAAAATTGATAAAATAGCTCGTATCCGTACCAGATATTTGCTATATCTTTTGAATACAATTTGGTAGGCGGGTATGGGTACCGCCGCCCTGGGAACCATTTATTGGATGACCAACACCTCTGCCACAGGTCACCCCAAGTGGTTCGCTACGTTTGGTGACTTAGCAGGGGTGCCCGGGTTCTTGGGGTAATGTTTGTTCAAGTCTTGATGGCGGGTGCGTCGGCCCACCTTCTGCGTGGCGGGCCGGATTGGGAGATGCTGGTTGAGGGAGACCCTTTACAACCGGTTACCGCTGTCCGGGCCGCTCGGTAGTACAGGGGCCCGACCCTCAGGCTCACGACTGAGGGTGGGCTGCCCCATCAACGAGTGTAAAAACCCCGCCGCTGCTGTTGTGCCGGTTCGTGACCGGAGGGGACCCAGCAGTAGCGTTTGGGGCGCATTGGGTGACCTCTCCAGCCGGACTCTCCCTATCCATCGCCTTGCACCGCAGTGGGTGGATTGGATTCATTCGTTCGTCACTCTTGGACACTCTGATCCCCAGCTTCCTACCCACCCCTCATACCTTTTCCTTCCCAGACCTCCCTCCCCCCACACCCCATCATAAAAACATTTAAAATCATGACAAAACAAACAACAAAAATTAACATCATTACAGCGGCGAGTAGTAGGCGACCCCGGCGCAGGCCAAAAATGTTGGTGAATTACACCAACATTCGCGGCCTGCATACCAATTTAAACTCCGTCCACCACCACCTTTTTTCTCAACGCCCCAACCTACTATTCCTGTCTGAAACGCAGATAGCCGAGCCTGTAGACGCCTCCTATCTGGACTGCCCGGGCTTCACCCTCGCAAGCAAGTTCAGACCTAAAGGAGGTGTCTGTCTCTATAGTCGAGCTGACGTCAACTGTGTGCGACTGTTGAATCTGGAAAACTCCAGATTCGACGTAATGTGGGTACGCGTCAATCTTGCCAGTACGGTAAGATTCTACGCGTGTTTATACCGCTCACCGAACCTTAGCGAATCAGACACGTCCGAGCTCTTCAAACATTTAAGCGTCACTATTGATGACCTCTTGCCCCGCTACCCTATGGCAGAGTTTGTGGTCCTGGGGGACTTCAATGTTCATAACGAACCCTGGTTGAAGTTCTCAGGATCAACAGACTCGGCTGGACGCCAAGCGGAATCCTTTGCCCTTTGCTACGGATTGGAGCAAATGGTTCAGGAGCCTACAAGGGTTCCTGATGTCCAGACTCACCGTTCCAATCTGTTAGACCTTTTTTTAACTACTGTGCCACACGGTTACAGTATTGAAGTCACAGCGCCTTTAGGATCGTCCGACCACTGCCTGGTGACGACATCAATCCCTGTAAACTTCAGACCACCAAACGAGAGGCTGAAGAGAAAAGTGTGGCACTATAGGTCAGCAGATTGGTTCGGTCTGCGGGCACATTTTAATGCTTTCCCATGGTCAGCTGTCTGTTTTCGGACTTCGGATCCCTCAAGATGTGCCCAGGAAATTGGTGAGGTCATCACATCCGCGATGGATGGCTTCATCCAATCTACTGTTAAGGAAACTGGTGTAGGCTCAAAGCCGTGGTTCAGTCGACAATGCGCTGAAGCAGTGCGACGAAAAAACGCGGCTTACCGAGCCTACAACACATCTAGAACATCCGAAGACAGAACAGCTTACAACAAAATGGCAAAGGAAACCAAGAGAATCATAAATAGGTCAAAATTCGAGCACGACCAGCAGATCAGCAGAAAGCTGACTGCATGCCCGCATGGCAGCAGGCAATTCTGGTCGCTTGCGGGCTCAATAGGTCGCAATTTCTGCAAATCCAGTCTGCCACCTCTTACCAGACCTGACGGCTCACTAGCAAACACCGCCACCGAAAAGGCTAACTTACTAGGTAAAATGTTTGCGGATAACTCAACCCTCGATGACCAAGGTGCTGTCCCGACGTCGGTTCCTCACTGCGGTTTTCGTATGAAAAAGCTGAGGATCCGGCATCGGGAAGTACTCCATGTTTTACGAGGGCTTGATGTTAATAAAGCTAGTGGGCCTGACGGAATACCTGCCCTGGTACTGCAAAGGTGCGCTGCAGAAATAGCTCCAATTTTGACGAAGCTTTTTAAACTGTCCCTGAAGACTGGCTCTGTGCCCTCTGGTTGGAAAAAAGCGGTTATCCATCCTATTCCAAAGAAGGGTGACCGCTCCAACCCGGCCAACTACCGCCCCATAGCGATCACATCAGTTCTGTCTAAGGTGATGGAACGTGTGATCAACGACAAACTGCTCACATACCTTGAGAAGAACAAAATTATTAACGACCGTCAATACGGATTCCGGCGGAACCGCTCGTGCGGTGATCTTCTCGCGTATGTGACGCATGTTTGGGGGCGATGCCTGGAACGTTTCGGTGAGACCCAAACGGTTGCACTGGACATCTCCAAGGCCTTTGACCGGGTTTGGCACCGAGGACTTGTCAACAAACTGCATTCTTACGGACTTCCTGCATCCTTGTGTACGTGGATTGCCGACTTCTTGAGGGAGAGGTCGATTCAGACGGTAGTCGATGGTTTCACCTCTTCCTCTCACTCGATAAATGCTGGCGTCCCACAGGGATCGGTTCTGTCTCCAACTCTGTTTTTGTTGCACATCAACGACCTTTTGTCATGTGCACCAATTCACTGCTACGCGGATGACAGTACAGTTCATGATAGCTTTTTGTTTGACAAGCCCCCAAAGGGCTCACAAACTCCAACAGCTCGTAAGGCTTTGAAGCAAAGAATGGACGGTTACCTCGAGAGTGTTTTCTCTTGGGGTAAAAATAATCTCGTTGAATTTAATGTTTCAAAGACCCAATCATGTCTGATTACGTCTAAAAGGGATCGCAATGAAAATCTAGTCTCTTTCAACGGAAGCAATCTTCCGAACAGGCCCTCCATTGATTTGCTTGGTGTAACCCTAAGTGACCAGCTCAGGTATGGGGGCTCCATCGAAGCCAGAGTAAAATTAGCCTCCCAAAAACTGGGCGTACTGTACAGGGCCCGCAGATACTTTAAAAGTACACAACTGCTAACCCTGTACAAATCGCAAGTGCGCCCCACGGTTGAATTTGGCAGCCACCTCTGGTCTGGAGCTCCAAAATACCTGAAAAATACCCTCGACTCTGTGCAGAAACGGGCGGTCCGTTTGATAGATTCTCCCATCTTAACAGACGGATTGCAATCTTTAGAGCACAGGCGTCGGGTGGGAATGCTATCCTTGTTCTACCGGTATTACAATGGAAGATGCTCCGAGGAACTAGCATCATTGATCCCTTCGGCACCGGTGCATAGTCGGGAAACACGCCAAACGCGTGCCCAACATTTGTACACAGTTGACATTAGTCACATGAGAACGGGTCGTTTCTTCGACTCGTTCTTATGTTCAACAGCTCGGCTGTGGAATGATTTGCCGGCCTCTGTGTTTCCTCCTTCCTACAACATGGCTCTCTTCAAGACCAATGTTCATTCCTTCCTCTCCTCAAAAAGACCCTCCACACAGCATCCCAGATGACATAGGCCCTGAGGGAAATTATTTTCCTCAGGGCCTCCTGTGTGGAGTTAATGTAAAAAAAAAAAAAAAAAGAATAGAAAAATATTTTTCAGTTTGGTTGGGTATTTTGGATTCAAATCCAAATTTGTCGTATGGAAAAGGCCGCCATGGGATTGGTATATTTATGGCTGCCATGTTTGCTACACAAAATAGTACGTAACGTCATTCCATTGCACAAAATATCCTAATGTACAGTTTGTCAAATAAGAGTAGAAAATATATGAGGGCGCCACTGTTGATCAAATGGCAATACTAAACACATAACTCATGGTGTTAAAGTAAAGCTGTGTAACCTACATTTTGATAAAAAATTAAAAAGGCATAATAGTAGAAAAAATATGTTTTCATTGCAGTATAGATACTCGCCGATCTCGAAATTAGATATTATTATTATTATTACAACCTTTTAGAAGAAGTTTTCTTCGAAAAAAAAAAAAAAAATTATTATTATACCTTTGAAATTTTGTGTTAACATAATGAAGAATAACCATAATGCAATAAAATATAAAGCACAGTTTAGAAATTTCTCATATTTATTTAATACTGGATAAAGTACCTAGCGTTGCCTGGGCTTTAGATCATGTCTCTAATTTTAGATCTGAATATATTTAACTCATTCAGATCTAAAAGTAGTATAACTAAACTTACCATTAGTAATTCTTCCTTTCTATCTATTGTTAAATTCAAATTTATGTTAAATTAAATTAAAGCAAATTGCTTTATAAATCACCTTTTAATCAAATTTATGTCATGAAGAAAAAATGTTTTTTTAAAATGTGGTTTACTGTGTTCTATATATTCAGTGTCATTGCACTTCAAAAAAATATTTGACAGTTAAATTGGTGTTACCAGTCTACAAATTTAGTAGTTCCAGTTTTTATATTCTCTACTCTTTTTTGACACTTATAAATACAGTATTTAGAATCCTAAAACAAATTGTCGGTTTTAATGAAAATTTTACACAAAATCCACTTTAAATGTAACTCTATAATTAAAAATAAATAAAAACATAGATCGCCAATTTTTTAAATAGCTTTTTTCATTATCTTCTAAATGTTCTGAAATCCACATAGGATATTTTGTGCGCGCAAAGAAGATTTGCAACAGAAGAGTGAAAATTCGAAAAAATGATTTAAAAATCACTGCTAATCTTTTCGATCCGTATAAATTTATTATAATATAAATTGCTTGTCACTTCTCTACATATTATAAATTAAAGTCCCCCGCGTCGTCTGTCTAAATAAACTCGAAAAATTCTGAACGGATTTTCATGCGGTTTTCACCAATAGATAGAGTGTTTCGTGAGGAAGGTTTAGGTATGTAATTTATCAAGGATTTGTGTAAATTGGTTGAAACATAACGATAATTGTTAGAAGTGTGGGAAAAAGGCAAGCCGCCTGGTAGCTTTCATCGAAAACGCTGCCTAATCCTTTTGGGATATAACAAAGCAATGCATGGTAGGATGTAGGATATTCATCTTTTATAGATCTACAAAAAAGTCCGCGAAGGCATATATCTATCTTTACGGATAGCTTACTATACCAATTCTATCTTTTAAAAAAATGGTCACGTACATTGCGGTAATTGAAAAGTTATTTAGACGGATACAGTATTAATCCTTATTAACTTAAATACGTTTGTTACCCCAAGCATTTCATGCACATTATTATAATCTTTCACACCTGAAATCTTATAATCTTTCACACCTCTACGTATTATAAATTAAAGTCCTCCGCGGCATCTGCCTGTCTCTTCGTGATAAACTCAAAGACGGCGGTGGTTTATAAAGGTTGGATAACCATCCAGTAGATGACGTTGTGTTTTAGCCACAGGCGCCACAGCAACGCGTTCCGTGTCAGCTAGTTTATTATATTTCTATTCTATGTTGTTTTCTATGGGCATTTTGATTTTCAGCTGCTGCATTTTTGTTTATCTATGGTATATATGAACATGGCGAACACGGGGGTGTTGCCTTTTGTGCGGGGAGTAGATTTTACAAATAATGATTTCAGCGTGAGTTTATATTATTTATAATAAGCAATTTTTCAATCACAATGTAAATATAAATAAAATAAAATTATACGACTTTCCTAGCGTGACTGTCAGCGAGCATTAAAACGTCATGTTGCTGAACAATGTCACTGCAATTCGTCATTTTCATTTGTAAACAGAGAAAACTAATTGTGTGATTTGTTTTTATTTCCTTTCTACACAAATATAAATTAAATTCGTATTGATTTCTCGTGTGCTGAGATTTTTAGAACCCGTTCAATAATAAATAACCTGCATGGGGTTTGACAGTTTCGATAACAAACCAGAATAATATTAGGTGAAGTTATTATTATTCTTGATATTTCAGGATGGAAAATTTCCTAACGCGATGCGCCTCATGACTGGTGTTCAGTGGCTAAAATTGGATAAAACCAATCTATCAGAGATTCCGGAGCAAATGGGAAAATTGGTTAAATTGGTTAGTAAAACAAAATACACGAATTGCACAATTTATTTTTATTTATTCCAGAAATCTATCTTCGAATGTAATATAAAATGGTGAAAATATGAACAGAGAAGAGGATGAACTTATTTATCATCTTATTTACATATCGTTTGAATTAAATTAGAGTATGTTTAAGTGCTTTGTAGAAGTTGTGAATAATTTGTGTGTAACGCCAATAAGGCATACAATCTCATGGAGCAAGACAAGCACCTTTACTGCAGCTCAGTTTGATATTGCATGTGAATATCTGGAGTGACAGTATTTTACAAGTGGTTTCATTACGTGCAGGAAAATTTGTCACTGAAGAGAAACAATCTAGAGAAGTTGTACGGGGAGATAACGGAGCTGCATTGTCTGAGGTCGCTGAACATCCGTCACAACAAGGTGAAGAGCTCGGGGCTGCCGGCCGACCTGTTCCGCCTGGAGGAGCTCACCACACTCGACCTCTCCCACAACCGGCTGAAAGACGTGCCGGACGGACTGGACAAGGCTAAATCCTTGCTGGTGCTCAATCTCAGTTATAATACGTATGTTTTAATTCTGATCTCAACATCCACAATCACCCATAATCAGGAGCGGCTCACCCTAACCTTCACTCGTGCACCGAACCGGTAACAAAATTGAATATTTTACAGCTCATCCTTTCCTACCTAATATTTTTAAATTTAAATTACTCACAATGTTAATAATAAAAATTAATAATGTATTTAAATGTACGAATTTTGTAAGAGATAATAATGGTTGCAGTCGACCAACTGAAAATAACAATTCCCAAACGCCTCATTTGGGTGCCCCTAGCAAACATTTCCACACCGTCAAAAACACAAAATGTAGCCAAAATATGCTACTCACCACGCAATGCGTGCAAAATACGAAGAGCATCGAAAACATCCCAAATATTCTGGAGAAAGGCCTTCAGCAAAATAAATACTCTTGCCGGGTTTGAACAGGATAGTAATCTGCAAAATGCAACCACAAGTCAACGGCTCTTGTTACCCCTTGGATTTAGGGAATCTATTTGACAATGACATTAGTTTTTCAGTTATAAGTGACCTTTTATGTGTGTGCATTTTAAATAGTCTACACCGGGTACCAGAAATTGAATGATGTCTTTGAAAAAGTTTGAATTAATTTATTATTCTGGTTTGCAAATTTCTTTTGTGGAGAAAATTAATTTATATGGTTGGCAAATCAATCTGTTCAGGCCGTAGGGGTTAGTCATAATGGTACTTAAAAGGTAAATCTATTGAAATGGTTTAATTTGTGTTTATTTAACTCTGTATGGCCTGCATTCAACTTTTAATATGGTAGGGCTTTAGCATTCCATTCATAATCACATTATAGGAACTGTGTAATGCAAACTATAACAAATAATATCAAGTTCTATTTACGTTCTACTAGCGAGTTCCCGGCATGCCACTTGAATAAAGATATTGTTTGTCCCTGCGTGTCCTTTCCAATTTGTCCCCATTCTTCTGCCGCCTCCTCGTCCCCTCCCGCGTTCCCCCACCCCTTTTCTGCCCCCGCTTTCAACTTTCCCCATCTTTCCCCCTTCCTAGACCCCGCTCCTGCGAATCTCCCCCCTTCATTCCCCTTTACCGCTCCCAGATTCCCCCCCCCTACCACCCACCCTCCCTGCCGCTAAACTACATGAAATACACTCATTTTTCAAACAATTTCTTTCTCAAATTTCAAAATTATCTGTCATGTTAAAATTGTACTACCAATCATGTAAAAGCCCTCTGGGAGTTAAATAAATAAATATAATAAATAAAAACTCGCGCACCACCTATTGCAAAATTTTTATGCAAATTTCATGACGACAGAGCTCACCAGTGTATATAGAAACGTTCGTGGAGGTGCACACAACAACTCCCCAAAGTTTCATCGCAATCGAATGAGTAGTACAGGAAATAATTTCATAATGCCAGAGCTCACTACTATATATAGAAACCATCGCGGGCGTGCGCTTATTAAATAACCAAAGTTTCATCGCTATTGGTTGAATGGTTTAGGAACGCATAAGGCACAAACAAACAAGCAAGCCAGCTAACATACATTGATTTTTATATATGTAGATCTGGCTTTATCCATCTTGTGAATACTGAAACGTGCCGATAATCTGCTTTTAACTGGACCGTTCAAATGTTAAAAATTCAAGATGGCGCAAATGGTCAAATCAAAGGTCATACATAACATAACATATGATGAATTTGAAACACCCTGACCTTAAAAAAAAAAATGCTTTTATATTATAATATCTTGTCGTATTTTTCTTTTCCCTTAAAAAGTATTTCTTAACTCCTTAGGTTATGATTAGAAGGCGACCACGTGGAGGCTATTACAGAGCCGTACTCTAGGGAAGACATAACTTAATTTTTAAACTCGCAAAAAACCTATTAAATAGGTACCTATTAACCCGTCTGCGGTTCAATATATTCGCACCTCTCAATACGGAAGTCTCAGTTTCACGTGAAAAATCGGAAACCGTCACTTTGGATCGAGATTGTAAAATATCTATGCAAGATAGCTTTCATATTTCAAAGACAATAAGATGCATTATTTCATCCTCTTTCTGGTTAAAAAAAAAAAAAAAAACGTATGTTTGCATGAGAGGAAGAGAGATATATAGCTTTTAAAATATTAGGTCGCTCGGGACGTTTTTGGTCTTATGAAAGTATAATAATAATAATATATCTTTATTGAACAAAAATTTAAAGATTTATAACTACAAAAAAAAGTATACAATAGTTTAAAAGTTGCATAAGTACAAAAGTTAATAATGGTAAACAATATACATATAACAGTAGGTACTTAAAGAATAAAGATTTATAATTATAAACGTAGGTTTCTCGTAACCTGCCTCACTAGGCTAGCCTGTGTTGAGGCAGTAATTTTACGTCAATTTATAATTCTGTGAAAATACCTACACCTATATTAGAAAATAATCGCACAATAGATTGGTTGCATTAATAATAACAATAACATAGGTGCAATAGTGACAGCATTGGTTCATTACTAATTTCGAATTTTTTATCCAAACTTTTATGTTTTTAAAAAAAAAAATTTTTTAATCACATTTTTTTATATTAATTGGAAGAATGTTGTAAAGTCTTGTTGCAAGGTATCTGAAACTACGTTGACCAAAAGTAGTATGAGTTATGGGAATTTGTAGTAATTCTTTGTTATTGTTTCGAATACAGCGAGTATTTAATCTTTTTTCATAGTATTTATGTATATTTATAAATAGATGAGTGAGGATTGTTTTTGCGTATATCTGCCGAACATCAAACACATTCATAATATTAAAGATTAAGTTCGATTCTGTAATTAGAGGTAGTCTAAGAATTAATTTTATAATAGTTTTCTGTGCCTTTATGATTGGGTCTAGTGCTGATGCAGTACCGCCTCCCCATGCTATGATACCATACTCAATAATAGATTGACAGACTGCAAAATAAATCATTTTCAAGTGTTGTAAGTCGAGAAAGTTTCGTATCGTTCTAAAAAAGTGCATTGTTTTTCTTATTTTGTTTGCAATTATTTGAGTGTGAAAATTCCATTTGAGATATGGATCAATTGTGAGGCCGAGATACTTCATCTGTGTAGTGCGCTCAATGTAGGGACACTGACAAGATTCATCGGAATTTAAACATGTGTGTATTCTAATGGAGGCGTCATCATGAGGTTTACCTGTTATATTTATGCTTGATGTGACATATTTAGTTTTCTCGGTGTTCAATGTGAGCGTATTTGTATCTAACCACTTTTTTATAATGTTTATATCCGTTTCAGCTTTTTTGTAAACAGCTTGCCAAGTGTCAGCTTCAAATAGTAAAACAGTGTCATCGGCAAAACTAACTATTTTTCCCTGAATGTTAATGTTACATAAGTCTTTGATATATAAAAGGAACAAAGACGGTCCTAATATGCTACCTTGAGGTATCCCATAGTGAGTTGAGCACTGATTGCTAAGTGTGTTCATTATTTTCACTTGTTGCTTGTGGTCATCAAGGTAGCTCTTAAAAAAGTTAAGTTCGTTGCCTGTAATACCGATTATTTGAAGTTTGTTTATTAATTTACTGTGTGATATTGTATCAAAGGCTTTGGAAAGGTCTAAAAATATGGAAATACATTTTTTGCTTTTATCGAGGTTTTTTTACAATGAAGTCAGTTACGGCGGCAATAGCGTCTGAGGTACTCTTGTTTTCTTGAAACCCGTACTGATTTTCTGAGAGTATTTTATGGCTCACCAGAAATTTTACCAACTGAGCATTGATAATTTTTTCAAATATTTTGGATAGACTGGTCAGTAGAGTTATTGGTCTGTAATTGTTTATGTCTGTCTTGTTACCTGTTTTATGTATGGGAATAACGATACCTTGTTTCAGGTTCGAGGGGAAGTGTCCTTGACTGAAGCTAAGGTTAATTAGGTATTCTAGGGGCAATGTAATTTCCGTAGACAGCGTTTTCAAGATCTTGGTTGTTATTCCATCAACCCCGGCAGAAGAAGTGTTTTTTAAGGAATTAATTATTTTTAGAATCTCTTCCCCTGACACAGTTTGAAAATTGAAACTTCTTTTGGGAAATTGAAGTTCTGCTTCAGCAGGTAGAGCATTCCCACAATTTGGTAGGCGAGAAGCAAGATTTGAACCAATATTTGTAAAGTAATTATTGATGTAATCCGCAACGAGCTTGGGGTTTTTGAGGTGTCAATAATTTTTCCGTCAATGCAAAGTTTACTTATGTCCTGTTTGTCTTTAGCGTTTTGTGTATTTGTGGCTTCTCTTAAAGTTTGCCATATTTTTTTTGGGATCGTTCTTACTTTCTTGGATTTTGTGTCTGTAGTAGATTTCTTTCATCTTTCTAATGACTTCGCCGCATGTATTTCTATATCTTTTGTAGATGTTTAGTGATATTATGTCAAAGGGATTTTCTTTCACTTGCGATTACTTGTTTTGGGATGTATTTATTCCTAAACAAGCAGACGGGTTAAATACTTATTTTTAAATAGTTCCAGAGGTGCAAACATCTTTTTCTGATTTTTCTGTCTCCAGATTTTCGAATGAGTTTCGCTAATATTGTCTTCATTTTATTAGATATTACAATATGAGGTTTTGAAGTTAAAAATAAAAATAAATATTTTTATGTGAATTCCGCACAAGAGTCCCAATTGCTCCCAACCGTTTTGTGCTAGTGAGGCTATGACAGCCCAAATCGGGGTGCGTTGTGAGGTTTAAGGTAGTAGGGAGGGGAAGGAGATGGGGAAGGTTGGGAATTATCTGGCTATTCTGATCTGGTCATCAAACACGGCCAAAGTCTTTTCAAGCAACGTTTAAATTCTGAATGGTGGTCTCACACCAGGCTGGAGAGTTTTTTCCACTCTAGAACACACCGAAAAAATTGTACATATTATCTTATATATAAAAATCAATACTTGTTTGTTTGTTCTATTTTATGCGCTGCCATACCGTTCATCCGATCGCGATGAAACTTTGGTGATATGTTGTGCGCACGCCCGTGAAGGTTACAGGCTTTATATAATGGTAAGCTCTGGCGTTTTGAAATTTGTATAAATGAAAATGTGTATATTTTAGTGGCATGGAGGAAAGGCAGGAAGAGGAAGGGAACGGGAGAGGTGGGGTTCGCGGGAGGGGTGATGAGGGAGGGGGAATTCGGGTAGGTGGAAGGGGAACGCGGGAGGGGAAGGGGACTCAGGAGCTGAAAGGGGACGCAGGGGAAAGAACATGCAGGGAGAATCAATTTATTTCTTTCAATGGCATTGCAATGCATGCCGGGTACCAGCTAGTCTTTAATAATTTTAAAATTTACACGTCCGACATTTGTCACATGAGAATGGGTCATTCTACGACTCGTTCTTGAGTTCAACAGCTCGGCTCTGGAACAATTTATACATATGCCTTTACACAACTCATAAAACATTAATTAGGATCATGTTCAAAAAACCTTATCTTCACCCAACGGAAAACATATTTACTTATGTAAGTGACGCCCACGGAACCACCAGATGGCTTGATCACTGTATTATGACACAGGGGTTGAATCGTGCAGTGAGGAGCGTAAAAATCACAGCCGATGCGACGTGGTCAGATCATCTCCCACTAACTGTGGAAATAGATCTAAATCTAAACCCCATTATTTCCAACAGACAGAATCGATCAAAGGTTTTTGGAAAATGGACGGCGAAATCCGAAAATGATATTAAAACTTACAATGCCCTTGCCAATAAACTATTGTTAAAAATGAAACCCCCAGACGCCGTAAGATGTCAAAGACTTAACTGTGATAACGAAACTCATAAACTTGAACTAGATTCTCTCTACGGTAATATTGTCCATATACTAAGAAACTCCGCCATAAAAGCATTCAGAAGGAAAGAACCCAAAAAAATGTTTGAAATTGTTCCTGGGTGGAATAATGAAGTCTCCACTTTGTACCGCCATTCAAGACATGCATTCCTCTGCTGGGTTCAAGCCGGAAGGCCTACGGAAGGCCGTTTCGCAGACGAAAGGAAAACTAGTAAGAAATCTTTTAAAATTGCTCTCCGAAAATGTCAACACTCGGAAAACAAAGCACGAATGGATAGCATAGCTACGTCTATGCATAACAAAGATTTCAGAAAGTTTTGGCAAAAAACTTCAACTGTGCTGAAAGCCAAGAGCAAAGTTCCACTATGCGTCAACAACATTACGGGTGATGAAAACATAGCCAACGAATTTAGAGACTTTTTCTCTTTAAGCGAGGATCAAGGAGATACCATGAAACCTTCGATAATGACATGCCCGCCTGCGGCCAATGATGACCTGGTCATGAATGTTACTCATGAAATGATTGAAAGCGCAATTAAGCAAACCGCCCATGGGAAAAGTCCAGGATACGACGCCATTGGTATTGAGCACATAAAATACGCAGGAGATCAACTTCATACTATTCTAGCCGCCCTGTACTCAAGCCTCCTAAGACACACACACATGCCGATGGATATGAGCAAAACTACTATCGTACCAATCCTGAAATCCAATCAGCTGGATGCATCGGTATTAGGAAATTACCGACCGATTTCCTTGGCGACAATGCTTTCGAGACTATTTGAAAAAATCTTATTCGCGCTAGTTAAAGTGAAACTATTTACCCTTGATAACCAATTCGGCTTCAAGAGCGCCTCATCAACCGATATGGCCATTTATGGAGTAAAACAAACAATAGCCTATTACAACAAAAGAAAAACCACAGTATATGGGTGTTTTCTTGACCTAAGCAAGGCGTTTGATCGTGTCTCCCATCAATTATTATGGGAAAAACTCATAAAGCGAGATGTTCCAGCAGCAGTGGTCAATATGCTGGCTATTTGGTACGGACAACAGGAAAATCACATTCAATGGGCAGGAGCTTCTTCAAGACCTTTATTCCTTAAGAGCGGTGTCAGGCAAGGGGGAAATATGTCTCCAACTCTATTTAATGTGTACATTAACGACCTCTTACAAGAGTTGAACGATACACGAATCGGTTGTCATAT
This sequence comes from Limnephilus rhombicus, assembly GCA_929108145.2. Taxonomy (NCBI): domain Eukaryota; kingdom Metazoa; phylum Arthropoda; class Insecta; order Trichoptera; family Limnephilidae; genus Limnephilus; species Limnephilus rhombicus. The sequence continues at coordinate 1,817,274 of OV815282.1, forward strand.
CTGCGGACAAGGAAGTAACAACATTAATTACGCCGATGACATGGTGCTGCTTGCACCTTCGATTAAAGCGATGAGACGACTTGTGCAAATATGCGAAGAGTACGCAAACTCTCATAACCTGTTGTACAATTCTAAAAAGTCAGTCATCGTCGCTTTCAAACACAATAAGGAGCCATCACATATTCCTCCAATATATTAAGAAGGAATTGAACTGCTTGTGGCCTCACAGGTTAAGTATCTGGGACATATCCTACCGAAGACATGAAGGATATAGAAGATATGGAACGACAAAGAAGATCAATTAATATACTGGCCGGAATGCTCTCAAGGCGGTTCTACCACTGTAGCGAAGATGTCAGAAAATTACTATTCAAGACATACTGTACTGCCCTGTACACGTCAGAACTGTGGACACAATACCCAGCAGCGCAATGGGACAAACTGAGGGTGTGCTACAATAATGCATACAGGCAACTTATGCAACTACCGAGGTTCTGCAGTGCCTCCACGATGTTCACCGAGGGGAGGGTGCACTCATTCCCAGCCCTACTTCGCCACCGACTAGCCAGTTTCTGGAGCAGGATACGGACTTCAACCAATATCATTGTCGTGGCTGCATCCGAGTGGCTCAGTTCCCCATTAAATGAGCGATGGATGCAGATGATGAGGCGACCTCCATGATGGACGATCCCAAAATATCTTTTTATTTTTAATTCTGTCTACTTATTATTTATTTTAATTTTATGCTTATTTTTTGTTATTTGTGTGATGAATTTTGTTTTCATTTTATGCTTTAATTAGGTACCTACCTAATATTTAAACTATTTTTTTTTTCTTTTCTTTTATAGTTGTTTATGTAATATGGCAGACTGGGATTGCACTACCCTCCCAGTCTTGCTGGAATAAAAACTTAAACAAATAAATAAATAAATAAAAAATTACTAATAACATACTAGATATCAGGAAGCTGTTCATTAAAAATATCATACAAATAAACTGCATAAAATCCTCACCATGCCAAATAACTCACCCAAAAAACACAAGAGCTAAATTGTGTAATCTACTTCTAGTGCCTAAAACTAAATCAATTTTTGCCCAAAAGCACAAATCTTACCTCGCACCTCACATTTTCAACACCTTCCTAAAAGAAACCTCCTCTTGTACCACTAAAAACAACCGAAACTGGTTATACAAACATTTCAATACATGGTTACTACACAAAAAAAGGGCAAGCATCACCAAGTTATTAGTAATCTCATCTTAGTCTTTAATCCTCACTCTTTATTTACATATATGTGTTGGTTACTTATAGAAATTTTATCTTAATTATTAATAATGCTTTTGTTTTACATGCTTATATTATTATTACCTCATATTATTATATTATTTTGTTGAAATCTTATAGTTCTAGATTTAGACGCTAGCATTACTATGTGTATTCATTTTGTTGGTATTTAATAGTTTTAGATTTAGATGCTAGCATTACTACGTGTATCTGATGAATTTTTGATTTTATGGAAATATGTTAATTCCTTGATAACTATATTTCAACTCCCAATAATTCTTATTTGATTATATGTATTTATGTTTTAATATGTATCTATGTGTTCGATTATGTACACGTATGCGAATACCTGTGTGTATGTATGTGCGCATATGCGTGTATGTGTGTATGTACATATATGTGTGTATGTATGTACATATATGTAAATGTATGTGTGTGTAAGTTTATGCATATATATATATATGTACCCGCCTCGGAACAGACTTAGTCTAGTGAGGCGGGCTACTAACTTGTTTGTATAAGATATTATTATTACAATAAATGCCCGGGTTGCCGGCATTGAAAAAAAATATATATATAATATATTTTTTACCGATGTTTGAATATTGTTTCCAGTATTGATAGTATCCCCCCGACACTGTTCATTCAGCTAACGGACCTTCTGTTCCTGGATCTCTCCCACAATGAACTGGAAACTCTCCCTCCCCAGACCAGACGGCTCGCCAATCTGCAAACTTTGATATTGAATGATAACCCACTTGGACTATTTCAACTGAGGTAAGTAATGAGAATTTCTTACATGTTACTAAATTATCAACGAGAACGAGGCAAGACAGAGTTGTATGGCTAACCACATTTTCCCTGCCTGCTCCTCCGGTTAGTTTCTAGCTTTGTTAACCCGTTGTATGCGGAGCACACAGCAGTTGGGTTGCTAGCGTCCATGCCCCGTTTATGGGTTTCACAGCAGTTGTCTTGCCAACACTTATCAACCAAAAAGTGGCGCTTACTAGGACACCCAGCAGGTAGGTCACGCTTTTAGAGTTAAGCACCTATTATGAGGGTTTTACCAGAGAATACCAGAAATATGTCATTTTTAAATCAGATTTTAGACGTATTGACTCTTTTCCACAAAAAATTATAAATGGATTTCGAAAGATTGTTCTTTTATCTAGCATTCGCATGTTTTAAATTTTGAGAAAAAATGTTTATTTTTAGTATAAGGTTATACCATAGGACGTTGGCAGATTTCTTAAATTTTCAAAAAAGATTTTGTATTATACTACACCCTTTTCAAATCATATAATCATGCAGTAAAATAAATCAACACATTATCTGGGTATTGCATGTTTTAGAATTTTAATTTTAGTTTAAATAAAATCATTAAAAAATATATACGTACATGTGTTTCTTGACGAAAATTGGTCCGTTTATGTATTTATTTGCGCACTTACAAACTAATATATATATTTTTTTTTTAACATTCTTATTTAACTTAGATCTTATTGAAAAATGGTAAATACTTATAATCAAAAAATAATTACAAAAAGTACATAATTTTAATAGTTTTATCATCACGCCTTTCAGAATTTTTGAATGTAGGTATAAAAATAAGCAACTTTGGAATGGAATAAAATCAATATTGAGTTATAATTTTAAAAAGCTGGTATGGAGAATACTTAATCTTTCTCATTGGAACCGGCCTGTACGATCGTAAGAACAACTTTCGACGAAGTAACCATCACACCGTTTCCTGCAGGGGTAGCAGAGAGGATGGACCGCCAAACAACTCTGTCTTGGCACACACTATGCCTCACTCATATTCATACATCGTCTCATACATACTCTTCTATTATTCTGACTTTTGACATGGCCCGACTCAAGTATCTGATTCGTGATCGTGTCTTCCTCGGGCATCCCCGACTTCTTTTACCATTTGCGTCATATATTCTTCTTACATTACTTTCTTCGTTCATTCGCTCTACATGCCCAAACCATCTGAGGGTCCGTTAATTTGCATACAAATCAAATCCACACCGCCCGGTTGCCTGCTTGTTCACCACATACAGACATTCTCCTTTATATATTTTAAGCAATTTACACAAAACCTTGACAAATTATATACCTAAACCTTCCTCATGAATCACTCCATCTATTGATGAAAACCGCATGAAAATCCGTTCAGTAGTTTTTGAGTTTATCGCGAACAGAGAGTCGGAGGACGTTAATTTATTATATGTAGAGAAGTAGCTAAGTTCATATTATTACTTCGATCTATTTAGGTTAACGAGGGATTTTGCTGCCGTCCATTTGCAGGTAGAATGTTCCGAATGCATCAATATCAGGTTGTTAGTAGGCTTAAAAACATTCACTGATAGTAATGCCATAGTGTTATCTTAGATTTAAAATGTCCGTTGATAATAACGTAATATTATTGTTATCTTAGATTTCTCTTTGATCGCTATTTCCGAATATTTTATAGGTGGTTTTTCATCTATACTAAGAATTACATAAAGCTAGCATGAATCACACTTCATTTGTGAACAATTTATTTATATTCTATGCTAAATATCAGAAGGACTTAAATGTGAGAGAATTCATAGCCGTAGCGCGGACAATGGGAAAATGTCACAGATTTTTGGCTTGCATCAATGAAATCGGACGTTATTAATAGCCTTGCGTCTGTACGGTTGAAATTTAAGAACCCAACTTCAAATACATCTCTGACGCCGTGCCTTATGCAAAACCATCTTCGTACATGAAGTTTGTTAAAAAGATACTTTTGTAATAGAATCGAATTCAAGCAAGTAGCCAATAATGCCAAAAGATGACGCCCCTTACGTTAACAGCTCACGTGAGGAGCGTCGGCTTGCAGGCGTAAGTACTATTAGATTCTTACTTTCGTCGACCTCTCCTGGTATGGAGAGGTGCATAGTATGATTATTATTGTAACTGTTGTGAATAATGCGGTTACTTTGTGCTGGTGAAGTGACTTGCTGTCACTGGATTCGAGGAACCCGCTATTTTCGGAACCAGTTCCTATCAGGTTTATAAAATAGTCACCAACACTCAAACTGGGCGAGGCCGAACCACAAGCCGCCCACAGGGCCTAGCAGCAAGCCTAGCATCCGCGGAGCGGGTTTTTAACTGCTAATAAGACTATTGATTGAATTCATAATTTAAAATTCAGCAATCCGCTGGAGCTCAGCCTATTTTTTGTAACCCACTGTAATAGCATATTATATTTGTAAAACATGTGGTAGATTTTACTACAAACCGTGGCTTCGTCTTGCCCTGACGAAGCCACGGTTTGTAATAAAACCTGATCGGCGTTAGATATGAAAAATAAAAATAGTGTTTACAAAGTTATTGTTTCATTTAAAATTATAATGTCACGTCATAAAGTTTCTATTTATGCTCTAAGACAATTGCCCTCGCTTCTGAACTTGGAGACCCTTCACATGCGGAACACGCAGAGAACATTGACCAATGTCCCCTCATCGCTGGAGTCACTCTCAAACCTGTCAGACTTGGATCTGTCACAGAATTCTCTGCCCAAAGTCCCCGACGCACTTTACTTACTGGCCAACTTGAAGAGGTTAAACCTTAGCGAAAATGAAATCACAGAGCTTTCAGGCGGTAAGTGTTTTAAATTTATTTATTCCCTGGCGGAATCGATAAGGTCTCGAGTCGCTAGACTTACTAACAGACCTAGATGGAGAATTATTTATTCCCCACTCCCTAGTATGTTTACAAAACCTAAACAATATCATGCACTTAAATAAGTCATAGCAGTAACTTCATTATTAAACAATTAAGAAAACCTTAATATTTAGTGCGGGGAAAACAGATTCCGAAATATCCCACATAATAGTGTCTACTGCCTCAATTAGTGTCACAGCAATTTGGTTTAAACGGTAATAAATCAGTTTAGACAACTTCAAAAATTGACATTTAGAATCATATAAATAAGTCATCTCAAAGTGGTTTAGCCACAGTTTGTAAATGGCCTAACAGTAACAAAAATACTTGCAGAACTTGATAATAAGATTATTAAATTTAATTTAAATCAAATAAAAAAAAAAACTAGATTTAACCCCCCCCCCCCTCCAACCACCCAAATATTAAATAAGAAAAAGAAATTATTAAAAAATGGCTTCCCCTTTCCTCACCTACCGCCCACCCTTAACTAAAATTCGTTTACTGGGACATGTTTTGCATTGACTTTGAAATTTGTCCCAATTAAACGAAATGGTGTCCCAGATAACCGAAATGGTGTCCCAGATAACCAAAATGGTGTCCCAGATAACCGAAATGATGTCCCAGATAACCAAAATGCTGTCCCAGATAACTGATATTGTCCCAGATAACCGTAATGGGGCGACCCAGATAATTGAAGTGGTGTCCCAGATAACCGAAGTAAATTAGTATTACTTTCTTTTCCTTGGGTTTAGTCCCAAATATTAAACAGAATCGACTGTATTTGTGTAGATAAATTCAATGAACCTTTAATATTTGTTTTAGCAATTGACATGTGGCAGAAGTTGGAGACGCTAAATCTGTCTCGAAACAAGCTAACGGCGCTGCCCAACTCGCTGTGCAAGCTGTCAGCTCTCAGGAGATTGTACGTAAATGACAATAAGGTGGACTTTGAGGGCATCCCGTCCGGAATCGGCAAACTGGGATGTCTTGAGGTGTTCTCTGCTGCCAACAACCAGCTGGAGATGGTACCAGAGGGATTGTTCAGGTAATTATACATACTTGGAAATAGGTACTAGACCCAACATTCTTCTTCCCTTCCTCACATCCTTTCAGCCTCACAACGTACCCCAATTGGGGATGCCACAGTCCCACTTACTACGGACAGTTGGGACTCTAGACTACGAGGCTGAACCTGTGGTGTGGACCCTGCCAGAGGGGTAATCCATAATACACAATAAATGGGGAGGTATTTCACAGCCATTTTTTAAATTAAAAATCTAAAAAGGAACATTTAAAATTTATTATTCAATTACTCATTTTTCATTTAGGAGAGAACATGGTGCTTGGTTCGAACAGGCCACACCTATGGAGCTCCTGTATATTTGTTCAAATAACTTGTGTTTTGTTTGAGCTACACTTCTGAAAATTGTCACACACACCCATAGCTATTTGCATAACCTGCCACACTTGGCGAAATAATTTTAGCCAGAAGTGCTCCTGGCTGGGTTGTACAATCGTATCGTAAATTACTCGCTTTTCATTTAGAGTAAAAGACACAAAAGATATTAAAATAATCATTTTTATTGAACTTCTTCGCCATTTTTAAAGTTCTGGAGTTGATTCGGGCTGGTGAGCATTGTTTAGTCTTTGTTTTATGGAGCAGCAGATGATCTTGGCTTGCTTCACAATTGGTGATCTAGCTTTAACTTCTCCACTCTACCTTTCTTTCTCTTTTGCAACCTTTCGTTTGGCATTTCCGCTTTTAAATTCCTCTTTCTTTTTATGAAATTTTTAAATGTGTAATTTAATTTTTATGCAGGCTTACAGCTTGTGCATAAATGTAGCCCTCATATGCTTCGACCATTACTTTACGGAAGATGAATGAAAGCAGGCAAAAATGAAATTTGGTTTTTGTGAATATTTAATGTTTAAAGGTTCGTATTGCTTCAAAGTTGGATTTTTTTCCACAAAATTTTTGTAAGGCTGGGTTAGACTCGTAAGTTTTTTCCTGTAAATCGCTCTTGTAAATGATTTATGGCCAAATTACCAATGTAAACGAAACCAAAAGTAACTAAACGTAATTTATAGCAAGTTACGGAACTTATTCTTTCAGAAGTCTTTTGACAGGTCCTTCTTACAGCTTATAAAATCAGTTTGATAAGTTAAGAGACTTACCGCAAGAAATGGTTCAGAAATGCACTGTTGCCAAATGTCAAAAATTAAAAGGTAATTTTTTTCAAATTATTTCTGAATTTTTTCCTACAAAACTAATTTCAACTTATTTAAGTTTTCTGGAAAATAAGCTTCTTCCTTCTGTTCAATTATCGGCCCAATCCTTTCCAATCTTAATGTTTCTGCTTTTAACATTTATGTTTCAGCTAGCGGCATGATAATTTACAGCAAAATTTGTTTATGCATTGACAATGATAATATTGTATAGTAGGTATTGGAATTTACTCACAGGAGAGTCTGGAAATGGTATCTTCCGAACACTTTGCACTTGGTATTAACTTGTTCCATTGAACAATTGCGATGCGAATCTTAGTATTAATAAAACTAAATTGAATTGTATTAACTTTCACGTGAATCGTAAATGATCGGCGTTGGCGCGGAATATGACTCCGGCTTGTACACTGCGTATTTCGGAACTGACCGGTCGGTAGGCTGGAGGGGAAGAGGGGAAGACAGGAGGGCACAACAATTATCACGGAAACAATATTCTGGTTCCAAAATACACGCACAATAGATCGCTGAGCGCAGCCAAATTCTAATTGGCGCTAACAATTTATGTATTTGAAATTTTGTCGGTTGCTGTCAGCAGATGTCAGGTAGCTGTTATTCGGATAAAACGAAATTAATTGCCGGCTTTGACGGCGCAACAGTGCATGGAGAATTGTTTAATTAAAGCCAAAATCTATTTCAATACTTTATTTGGGCCTTTTCGTCTTTATTGACAAAATCGTGTAAATTTGACAGTAAGCAGGTCGTTGTTGACAGGAAGCCATCTTACCGCAAATAAATTTACAGATGTAAATGGTCGCATGAGAACCAACCAAGTGAAGTATTCCCTCATGTTGGAGAGGGTTCAGAAGAAATTTCTGAGATTTCTTTACTTGAGGAAGTATGGCTACTATCCGTGGCTCTATCCTACCCACTTTCTCTTGGGCATGCTTTTTATGAACCTTCTACGGGTCCGAAGGGATGCGCTCATTGTAACACATTTCTTCAAACTGATTCGTGGAAGGTTCGAAAACTCGGCTATCATGGAGAGCATTAGTTTCTATGTTATCTCCGTCATCGACAGCATAGACTGTTTTATCTCCCGGCTTGCAGAACTAACTTGCCAATGGTTATGCCAGTCGGGAGAGCTGTCTGTTGTTGTTAAAATCACTTCGGATATCGATATGTTTAATATCAATGAAGCACAATTCAGACAAAAAGCTTTGTTGTTGTTAGTATGATTGTGCTTCATTGAAATATAAATTACTTAAACCTGTTTAAATTTTAAATTAATACTCTTTTAAAACGCATTGAAATTTTATTTTGTAATGTTTTAAAATGAATAAATAATTGAAATAATTGAAATGAGCATTTACACTTCCGTGATCATTAATTACCAAAAGTCGGGTGCATATGTGAACGCTCCTGTGAGTGACCTGTCAAAATCTTATGTAATCCGTAAATTTTAATTACGAGTCTAACCCCAGCCTTAGAACCGCAAATTATTTTACGTAATAAATAAAATTTTCACAATAAGTGGTGATTGTCTACTATTATTATAACTTAAATGTATTCTGGTTACACTGGAGAGTTTTTTTAATAATGTTACACAACGTGTAACGCAAATTGAAAGTGCAATTACCGTTTCATGTTTATTTTTCCTTTGTCGGCGTGCTTGTTTTTCCCATGCTCGTAACAAACAAAATACACATTTACTAGTCACTTTATTGTCATAGTAAGTGAACATGCGATAAGTGGTACTGCTTTGCATAAATAATAATAATAAGTGGCAATCAATGAGTGTGCATAATGGATTGTAATTTCACATTCCACTTGTGAGAAACTCTGCCCAACCAAGCACTTCAATCTTTTTTCATCTGCTTCTCCTCACCACACTTCATTTCCATTCGAAAAATAGACTGCGTTTGTAACACATACATTTTTAAAAATATATTGAACTTTTGCAGAGTTCAAATAAGTGCTGCTTTGAAAAGAAATTTGTCAATGAAAAACTTGACTGTTTTTTTATTATGGTGTTATTTTTTAAATATAGTTTTCAATCAATTTTGAGATTAAAGTTGGCAATGACAAATGGTAGAGTCAAATCAGTTGTTAAATGATAATCAGGCGTGCGAGAATTTGAAAATGAATATAATAGTTGTCTTGTTGAATGCTTTGTGGTCATTTGTGCGGAAATTAGTGTTGTGGTCTTGCCACAGATGCGGCTCCCTGAAGAGGCTGAACCTCAGCTGCAATCAGCTGATCACGTTGCCGGATGCCGTGCATCTTCTGACTGACTTGGAACTGCTGGACCTGAGGGAGAATCCTGATCTCCTGATGCCGCCCAAGCCCCAGGAGATGCAGAAGGGCGCTGGTATTGAGTTCTACAATATTGACTTTTCGCTGCAGAATCAGCTACGGCTGGCCGGGGCCATCGTGCCTCCACCTGTGACGGCAACGCGTAAGTCTAATTGCTTACTTAACTAATCAACCATCACATCGTTCACCATCACCAGGCAGAGAGGGTGGACTGTCACACAACTAATTCATTCCATTTATACTTTTTGTTTACTTTAGCTCCACACAGGAGGCCCTAAGGAAAATAATTTCCCTCAGGACCTATATCATCTTAAGGAATGCTGTGTGGAGGGTTTTTTTAAGGAAAGGAAGAAGAGGAAGTTCTGGGAAGGAAATGGGTATGAGAAGTGGGTAGGAATCTGGGGGTCAGTATGTCCAGAAGTGACGGACATATGAATCCATTCCTTCAACTGTGGTGCAAGGCGATGGGTCGAGGGATTCTGGCTGGGGAGGTCAAGAGACCTCCTCAACCAGTCTCTCTCGATCCGGCCCGCCATGTAGCAAGTGGGCAGACCCATGGGCAGACACATCGGCCGCCAAGACCTTGACAAACCTCACCCCATGCACCCCTGCTAAGTCACCAAATGTAACGAACCACTTATCACTAGCCACACAACCTCTTTTTTTTTTTTTTTTTTTAATTTGCCGGCAACCCGGTCGTTTATTGTAATAATAATCATATACACACAAGTTAGTAGCCCGCCTCACTAGACTAAGTCTGTTCCGAGGCGGGTACATATATATATATATATACATAAACTTAGACACATATACATTTACATATATATACATGCATATACACAATTTTGTTCATACACACATACACGCATATGCGCACATACTTACACACAGGTATTCGCATACGTGTACATAATCAAACTCATAGATACAAATTAAAACCTAAGTACATATAATCAAATAAGAATTATTGGGAGTTGAAATACAGTAATCAAGGAATTGACAAATTTCCATAAAACCAAAAATTCATCAAGTACACATAGTAATGCTAGCGTCTAAATCTAGAACTATAAGATTTCAACAAAATATTATACATATGAGGTAATAATAATATAAACTATCGCAAAACAAAAGCAGTATTAATCATAAAAGCATTCGTAATACAAAAGCAGTATTAATAATTAAGATAAAATTTCTATAAGTGACCAACACATATAAGTAAATAAAGAGTGAGGATTAAAGACTAAGATGAGAATACTAATAACTTGGTGATGCTTGCCCTTTTTTTGTGTAGTAACCATGTATTGAAATGTTTGTATAACCAGTTTAGGTTGTTTTTTGTGGTACAGTAGGTGGTTTCTTTTAGGAAGGTGTTGAAAATGTGAGGTGCGAGGTAAGATTCGTGTTTTTGGGCAAAAGTTGATTTAGTTTTAGGCACTAGAAGTAGGTTACACGATTTAGCTCTTGTGTTTTTCGGGTGAGTTATGTGGCATGGAGAGGAATTTACGCAGTTTATTAGTATGATCTTTTTAATGAACAGCTTCCTGATATCTAGTATGTTATTAGTAATAAGTATGTTTTCCGTCGGGTGAAGATAAGGTTTTTTGAACATGATCCTAATTAATGTTTTATGAATTGTGTTAAGCGGTTTAATGTACTTGTCGGCAGCTCCCCCCCAAGCAGAAATTCCATAAGTTAGGAGGCTTTGACAAAGAGCGTAGTAAACATTTTTTAATTGTTTTAGTGGCATAATGTATCTAATAGTTTTGAAAATAAATGTTAGTTTACGGATTTTTTTAGTTAGTAAGTTAATATGAAGTTCCCAGTTTAATTTACAATCCACTGTTAAGCCTAGATACTTGATATTATCAGTATGTTCTATTTTTTCGCAGTTGTGGTTAGAGGGATTTGAGGTAATATCAGGGTGTAGGTATAAAGGCGGAGTGATTTTTGGTTGCCCGGTAGTGGTTTTGCTGAATGTTAAGTATTTTGTTTTGGAGATGTTTAAGGTAAGAAGATTTTCGTCCAGCCAATTTTTTATTTCTAACATACCAGTTTCCGCACTTTTGAAGGCCTTTTCCCAACTCGGTGCTTTGAATAGAATTACCGTGTCATCTGCGTAACTGATTACCTTGTAGTCGATAGATGCCATTTTAATATCGGTAAGTTCATTTATGTAAATGAGAAATAGAAGGGGACCAAGTACACTACCTTGAGGGACGCCATACTTGATTTCTTCCGGATCACTGTAGCATTTATTAAGTTCAACTATTTGTTTCCTATTTTTAGTATAGCTAATAAACCATTCGAGCGGCGGACCGTTGATACCATTATTTTTAAGTTTTTCGTACAGAATGTCATGAGAGATAGTATCAAAAGCCTTAGCCAGATCTAGAAAAACTCCGATGACTTTGGATCCTACATCTGTATTTTTGACAATGTAATCAGTTAATTCGGATATAGCCTGTTCTGTGCTCATTTTAGCTCGAAAACCGAATTGACAATCTGAGAGTAAGTTGTGTTTATCGAGGTAGGATATTAGCCTTTTTTTCATTGCTTTTTCCAAAATTTCGATAAAGAATTTAATAGTGAGATAGGTCTGTAGTTAGATATGAGAGATTTGTCCCCTGACTTGTGAATTGGAGTTATAATGGCAATTTTTAGTTTATCCGGGAAAATCCCTTGGCTAAAGCTTAGATTGAAAATGTGTAGAAGAGGTATAACAATAAATTCTCGCAGATTAATCAGAATTTGGTTTGAGATTTTGTCCGGGCCCGGAGCGCAATGTGGTTTGAGAGATAAAATAAAGTCGGAAATTTCTTTTTTATTGAGTTTATATATATTAAAAGAGTGTAATGGTTGCTTGGTAGGGCTGTGTTTAGATGAAAGTTTTTTTGCAGTGTGGTGATTGTTGAGGATTTTGCTTGCTAGATTTAGGCCTACGTTGGAAAAATGAGAATTGATATAATTAGCTAGTTTAAATGGTTCGTTCTTAGTTTCTAGGATTTCTCCATTTATTGACAGTTTCTTGATATTATTATTCTTCTTGGGTTTTAAATATGCTGCATCATTAATGACTTTCCAAGTTTTTTTAGGATCCGTTCTGGCATTTTCAATTGCGTACCTATAAAATTTGTATTTGGCCTGCTTAATTAATTTGTTACATAGATTTCTATATAATAAGTAGTCATGATTAAGTTTACCGTCATGTGGGTTTTTATGTACTCTCATGTGCATTGCGTTTCGTTTGTGAATACTCTTTACTAGCCCTGCAGTGATCCATGGTTTAATTTGCAATGTTTTGTGAGCTTTGTTTTTATGTGTTTTTATTGTAGTGTGCTTGTTAGTGTACTTTTCCATAGTTATTAGGAAAGCATTTAGAGCTTTGTTCGGGTCTTTTTCTTTTAGTGTTGAAGTCCAGGATTCATGACTAATTTCTGCCCTAAGTGATATGAAGTCTATGACGTGTTGTGTGGTGATTGTAGGCATTTTCGTTTTATTTTTGCAGTTCGATCTAATGCCGAGTGAAGTAGTGTAGTGATCGGTGACCGTTGTGTGAATAATGGATGAGATGGTTATTTTCTTGGTTTTAGCAAAAATGTGATCAATGCAAGACTTGGACTCAAGGCTTATTCTTGTGGTAGAATTAATAGTTGATTTAAGGCCATAATGACTTAAAAGACTTAGATATTCGTTAGTTTGAGGATTGCAATTCAAAATGTTTATGTTCAGATCACCCGCTAAGATGAGTTGTTGGGTATTTGTGTTATCATTCAGAAGTTTTTGTAGAGAATTTAGGAAAGGTGTAAGATTTTTAAAGCACGGAGGTCTATAAATCGCAAATACAGATAAATCAGATCCAAGTGATATTTTTATGCAATTTGCTTCCGTTAAATTTATTTCAGAGATAAAGGGATTCAGCGATTCAGTTACGAAGATAACTATCCCATCATTTTGGTTGAGTTTAGTAGTAGTATGAAATGTCGAATATCCAGGTAAGTAGATATCGGTGTAAGAGTCATCTATCCAGCATTCACTTAAAATTATTATATCAAAGCGGGAGTCGAGGTCTTGTAAAAGAATTGTAAAACTGTCAAAGTTCTTGCGAATGCTTCTAATATTTTGGGATATTATATTTAAAGAGTTATTTGTGTGGAATACTTTGAAATCTTGAGAATTTTTGAATATATGTTCTTCATGATAGGGTGGTTCAAAATCAATGTTTAGTAGTGAGTCCATTTGTAATAGATGGAGTTACCTATACAGTAGACAGTTAAAAATAATGTAACCAATTAGATTATGAGCTGTAAGTCGTTGACATGTTTTACGTTTATTATTTTTGAGGTATGATCAGAGTTCTTTTTAGTGAGGATTTTATTATTTTTGAACCAAGTATACATATAATTATTATCTTTAGCTTTTTGTTTTGTCTTCCACAGCAGCTCTTTAAAGTAAGGGGTTAATAGTTCGCCTACAAATATGTTCTTCTCTCTAGCATTCTTGCGGGAGTTCAAGACTCTCTGCTGGGCTTCCTCATCTTGAAGTTGTACTTTGTATCTGTAAGTTCCGCCCTCCATTTTCTGTGTACGATCTTGATAACGGATTATTCTTTTTATCTTCTGTGATTCGACATTAACTTGTATTTCCTTGAATAGTCTGTTTATGGTGTCCGGCGGTTCTTCATTAGGAAGGGTAACTACACCCGCAAACTCCGCCCAATTGTGGCTCATACTGACCTGTTCAATTTCAGCCAGTCGAGTTTCTAGGTTATTGATTCTGATTTCTTTACTGTTGTTTGCTTCTTCAAGAATATCTACTTTTTTGTTTAATTGTAGGATTGTGTCAACCTTGGTTGAAATATCATCATATTGCTGGCTTATAAAATCTACACTTTTTTTCATTTCTAAAATTTCATGTTCTAGATTTTTCTTAATGTTTAGTGTCTCTTGTTCCATTTTTTTGAAGAGTTGCTGCTTTATTTCGTCCATCTTTTTGTCTACATATTTGATAAATTTATCATAGTGCACTTCACCGGCATCGGTAGGTAGTGGTGACTCAATAGGTTTTGATCGTGTTTGCACTTTGCTAGAAGTAGCCATTATTATCGTTGTTGTTGTTTCGTACTTTGTATGTAATTGCGCCTGAATTTGTAAGATCTTCAAATTTCTTTTCACTAATTACACAGTGATTTAAATAAGGATGCAGAAAAAAGGGGAAAAAAAAAAACACTTTGGTATTACTAGGATTCGAACCACGGACCTTCGGATCTAAAGGCAGACGCTCTCGCCACTCTGCTACCAAACAGTTGTAAATCACTGGGAGTAAGGTGTAATATAAATTGCCTTTGCATAGGTATATTTACGGAGATTATTAAAAGTCAATTTTACTGCTAAGGTTAGTCTTCAAAATTATTTTCACTTATTTCAGAATTATGTGTTAATTAATCTTCAAAATAATTTTCACAGTACTTTTTAATAATGTTGCAGAAAGAAGAAGAAAAAAAAAAAAAAAAAAAAAAAACACTTTGGAATTACTAGGATTCGAACCGTGGATCATCGGATCTCTAGGCAGATGTTCTCTCCACTCTGCTGTCAGCCCTTTGAAACTGAGTGGGAAATATGTGTATTATAAAATGTCTTTGCACAGGTATATTATTGGAGATTATAAAGGGTTAATTTTACTGCAACAATATTGACACACTTCAAAGTTGATCTAAGCACTATAAAACACAGTAAAACACAGTAAGTTTGGAGCGATTAAGTAACACACGTACGGGTTACACTTCAGGGACACGTTTAACAGTGAGTTATATGGTTTTTTTTAATTTTAGACACTAAATTTTGTATATTTTTGTGGAGCAATTTATGACATGCACTCTGTTGGAAATAATAATTACTGATCAATTACCTCTGGCAGAGGTGTTGGTTATCCAATAAATGGTTCCCAGGGAGGCGGTATAGATAGTCTAGTTAGTGATTAGTGATACTATCTAGTATAGTTAGTGATACTATCTAGGGTAACCGACGAGTTCATCGAAAATCAATTCATCGAAAGCAAATTCATCGAAAACGAGTTCATCGAAAATCAATTCATCGAAAGCAAATTCATCGAAAACGAGTTCATCGAAAATCAATTCATCGAAAATCAATTCATCGAATGATCAATTCATCGAATCGCCAATTCATCGAAAAACATTTTTTTTGAAGATATTAGAGCTGTCAAAATTAAATACCCAAAAAGGTCTGTTTAACTGAGTTAAATGTGTTTAGCAACTGTCAGTTTCGTAGTGACAATGTAAAATTATAGGTTATCTCTTCGATTTTCGATTGTCTGATACTGCAAAAAAGGGATATCTAAGGAACGGTGACCAGACAATTCATAATGAAACCAACTCATAAACAACTCAGAAAGGTCATTAAGAGTGATGATAAAAAAAAAAATAAAAATTGGTTAAATAGGTGAAGTTAGGTTAGGTTAGGTTAGGTTAGTTTAGGTTTGGTTAGGTTAGTTTAGGTTGACCAATGCTTTTTTTAACTTCTCGGTCCGCTCGGCATTTCTCTCAAATATCAACAAAATATATTTTTTCGATGAATTGGCGATTCGATGAATTGATCATTTGATGAATTGGTTTTCGATGAATTGATTTTCGATGAATTGGTTTTCGATGAACTCGTTTTCGATGAATTTGCTTTCGATGAATTGATTTTCGATGAATTAATTTTCGATGAATTCGTTTTCGATGAACTCGTCATGAACCACTATCTAGTATAGTTAGTGATTCTATCTAGTATAGTTAGTGATACTATCTAGTTCAGTTAGTGATACTATCTAGTCTAGTTAGTGATACTATCTAGTCAGTGATACTATCTAATCTAGTTATTCTCGTGTATGCAGTTTACTGTCAGATATATATTTTTTAACATATTGCATATTTTGCAGAACACTTTAAAGTTCTAGTAAAGGCAACCTAGGAGAAATTTATACATAAGGCTGGGTTTAGACCCGTAAGTTTTTTCCGGTAAATCACTCGTGTAAGCGATTTATGGCCAAATTACCAATGTAAACGACACCAAAAGTCAGTTAACGTAATTTATAGCAAGTTAAAGAACTTATCCTTTGGGAAGTTTTTTGTCTGCATGAATTTCCAGCCTTCTTACAGCTTATAAAATCAGTTTGATAAGCTAAGAGACTTACCTCAAGAAAGGTACCGAAATGCGCCATTGCGAAATATCAAAAATTAGAAGACAATTAATTATTATTTTTAATTTATAAACTAACGTTTAGTCAAGATTTTTATGCATAGCACAAAGGGTAACAATTATTATAAGCAATAATTATCAGCCTGAAACACTCATCAACATTGAACTCAGCAGCTGACCGGCAATCAGAAGAACACGGGTTCAAGTCCCGCTGGCGGCAAGTATCTTTTCTCGGAAGATTTTTCAATGTTGATGAGTGTTTCAGGCTGATAATTATTGCTTATAATAATAGAAGACAATTGTTTTCATAGGATTTTTTTCCTACAAAACTCGTATTTATTTCCACTTATTTAAGTTTTCAGGAATATGAGCATCCTTCTATTCAATTATCGGTCCAATCCTTTCCAATCTTAATGTTTCTGTTTTTAGCATTTAGGTATTTGAAATTTTTAATTTGAAGTCGGTTGCTGTCAGCAGATGTCAGGTAGCTGTCATTCGGATAAAACGAAATAAATTGCCGCTTTTGATGGTACAAAATCTGTTTCAACACTTTATTTGGGCCTTTTCGTCTTTATTGACAAAATTGCGTAAATTTGACAGTAGCAGGTCAGTTGACAGGAAGCCATCTTACTGCAAATAAATTTACAGATGTAAACGATTGCATGAGTATTTACACAGGTCGAACTTCGGAACAACTTCAGTGATCATTAATTACCACAAGTCAGATGCATATTGTAACGCTGAATGATTTGAATGATTTGCCGGCCTCTGTGTTTCCTCCTTCCTACAACATGGGTCCCTTCAAGACCAATGTTCATTCCTTCCTCTCCTCAAAAAGACCCTCCACACAGCATCCCAGATGACATAGGCCCTGAGGGAAATTATTTTCCTCAGGGTCTCCTGTGTGGATTTAATGTAAAAAAAAAAAAAAACGCTCCTGTGAGTAACCTGTCAAAATCTTACGTAATCCGTAAATTTTAATTACAAGTGTTACCCCAGCCTAATAACATCAATGCAATTACGCTGATGAAAAGTTGCCAAACAGCTGTCAAAAATGTTATATTTTTTGAAGTTTTAGTAGTTAAAATGAACTGACAGCGAACCCTTGAGTATAATGTGCCTAAAATATATAATATGCTACCTGGTAATATTAAGAAATGCGAATTTCCAAATAGAGTCAGATATTTGCTGAAAACATGGCTACTAGGTAGAAATAATTTGTATTAGACGATTTAGTTTTACTATTAATGTGTAAGTTTATTGTTATTGTATAAATTAAGGTCTAAGTTGTAATCTGTAAAAAGTTGTAATAAAAATCCTGTTGACAAACTACTTAACTGTAGTTTAACGGGATATATATGAAATAAAAAAAAAAATAAAAAAATAAAATAAAATAAAAATAAAACAATAACTCTTGATTACTGAATCTTTCTAGATATCTAAGCTAATAAAGTAGCGTATATACGTATGTAGATGCTTTGTTGTCCATAGATTCCAGTAAAGATGTGGTGGCGCGCAAGCTGCGTCTGCGTCGCGGGGGACGGCAGGGGGAGGGTGCGGCGGCTGACCAGGACCAGGCCAAGATCCTCAAGGGCCTGCAGGACACTCCCAACCTGCCCCCGCAGGAGCTCAAGGCGCAGTCACTCAAGTCAGTAGTCTCTTCCCAATGCAACTTTCAGACCAACTCGCGAGTCTAGAGTCACTAAACAAATCACTTAGCTGATCGGAGACTCAGATTGATCCATCCAAAAGTTGGGAACAATGGTTGATACTAAATCATAATGATTGATGCTCAAATGAGCACAGAGTTACGTATTTATTTGACTTTTACAGGCCGAAACGTTGGGACGAAGCTTTGGAGAAACCTCCGCTAGACTATTCCGAGTTCTTCGATGAGGACGCGGGCCAGGTCCCGGGAATATCCATCTGGGAGATTGAGAACTTCCTCCCAAACCTGATAGACGAGGTGGCTCATGGAAAGTTCTACGAGGGGGACTGCTACATTGTGTTGAAGACTGTCATGGATGAGCAGGGCTCTCTGACTTGGGAGATTCACTTCTGGATCGGGGAAAAGGCTACGGTAAGGCTGTGCTCTTCGCTCTTCTTCTTTAGTTAGTTAATTTACCTCTTCCTTGTTGGTTCTAAGACAAAACACTCACCTATCCTAACTTCTTATAAACTAAGCTAACTTATTATTTTATCATGTTCTCTTTGATCCTGTTACCTCCTTGTTCTGCTTCTGGCTCACCCACTTATTGATGGTTTTCATTGTTTTGACATCTAGTATTCATGGTTCCATGCCAACTCAGAATCATGTCAACTCAACACGTCTTTGAAAAGTCATTAAAAGCTTAAAATAAATAATTTTAAAATAGCCGGTAACCCTAACCTAACTTAACCTATTTAACCAATTTTTTTTATCATCATTCTTAATTACCTTTCTGAGGTGGTTCTGAGTTGGTTTCATTCTGAGTTGGCCGGTCACCAGTATTCATTCCACATGATCAGCCCATCTCATTCTTTGAATCCTACAGAATTTGCAATGGTTTCGTGCTCAATTAGATTCGTTACTTATTTTAATTAGTGTATTGCATTAAAATAATGTTGTGTATGAATTCTTCCTTTCATCATAATAATACGTTATCAATGGTAATGACAAATTTAAAGCATTTTGTTAACCTACTCCACAGATCCATAATATTATTATTAATTTCCGTTATCCACAAAAAAATGAAAGTCTGTATTTTCTTCCACCATTAAACTTTTGACCCACTTTAGTTTCTTTTATAAATAGTTGAACCATTGCCCCAATTCTCTTTTGTGTGAGCGGTGCCAGGTTTTCTGTAAATACTGTCAGTTTTTTCTCAATGAACATTCCAACAATTTGGTCTGGTGTTAAAATATTGCTCTGGTATTTTTTTCTGGATATCACTAGTATGAATTCATTCATGAAGAAAAAAACACTTGGAATCTTAACTAATAGAACTATGTAAACTAATAGAACTATGTAAACTAATAGAACTATGTATGTACACATTCTTCTGATTCATTTTTGGGTTATTAGGCTGTTTGTTCTTCCTCTTTCTTTAGCCAAAGTTTCATATATGTAGAGTTAAAGTGTCTGTCATCAAGTCAGATGTTACCATCTGACATCTGCCTGATGATGGATACTTTAACGCTGTCCAAAACATTGGTTAAAGAAGGAGGAAGCACAACATGGCATAGTAATACAAAAATTAATCATAATAATACTCTTGGCCGTGAAAATCTGAAATCATGTCAAATCATACTTTAAAAAAAAACTGAGAATTCCTAAAAGCTCTGTAAAATCTGTACAAAACAAATAAAACAAAAAGTTACCAAGTCAAAACAAATAAAAGGGGTCAAGTGTAAATATTTTTTTGAAGTGAAAACTTCTTTAGCACCGTTGTGATTTGAAACTCGATGAAACGGAAACGAGCGACACTAAAAAGAGACAAACACATACATCCGTAGGATTTAGCCTGCGAGAGAATGAGATGGTCTCATGACTCTGGTTTAATCATAAATGCAAAAAAAACCAAATTGATACATATTAGATCACCCAATGCCAAGACAAATATTATTACAACAGAAATAAAAACACACGGTTCAGATTGCTTACATGTTGGTATCCCAGCATTGTGTACATGCGAAAATATTGAAGTGGTTAAAGAATATGTTTATTTAGGTGTAATTATTGACTGCTTTTTCAAATGGGATTTACAAATAAATAAAGTCTGTGAACGTCTGAGATCTATTGTTAGTAGATTATATAAACTTAAATTCTATGTTCCAATATGCACACTTCGAATAATTTATTTATCATTAGCTGAGTCTATTATAAGGTACGGAATTACAGCTTGGGGACTTTCCTGTAAGACAAATGTTAATCATGTTCAATCTGTCCAAAATTCATTAGTTAAATTATTAGCCCATAAAAGTTTATACGAGCAAAGACACAATGTTCCGTACTTTTACCAGAATCTTAAAATTCTCTCAGTAAGAGCAATTCTGTGGCATAAAATTATTTTTCAGCAAATGAATAGCCCTATATACATAAATAGACTGGACCACACTTACAATACTCGATTTACGTTAAATGAAGGACTAATCGTACCTAAGCACTTAAACAAATATGGACAAAGAACGCTGGACTACATGATACCTACATGCTTAAATATGTTACCTGCTAAAATTAAAAAATGTACAAATAATGTAAGAACAAATATTATATTGAAAAATTGGCTCGCCGAAAGAAAAAGTTTGTATTAACATTCTTGTAGTACTCGTAACACAAAAAATGTCTAACTGCATTATAAGTTTTATTTAAAAAAAAAAAAAAAAAAAAAAAAAAAACATCAAAGTAAAAGCACCCATTGACAAACTACTTAAAAGTAGTTTATTGGGACTTTTCTTTTTTGTAATATCTTATTTTTATTTGATTTCCTGTAATATTTTATAACTTTTTTTCTTCTAATAAAAAAAAAAAAAAAAAAAAAAAAAAAAAATGAAACCTTACCTACGTACAGTACCTACAAAGCGTCGCGCTGTGTCATGCTGCGTGCATTGTCTGCTTTGATTATGAGCTCACTTTTCAAGGCTGCTATTGGTTGAGATCGTGTGGGTTACTTCTCATTCACTTCTACCGCTTATGAACTGCACTTTTTTTTTTATTGAATGATGATTATTTTGATTGAAACCTCTGTTACCAGTTGAAATTCATTGTTACTGGCAAAGTGGAAGATACCACCGATGCGTTGGAGCATTCAAACATCACCTACATCCGGAACTTCCAAGGTTCTCCATGCAGCTGAGGACCGCGAGAAGTCGAGGAGCCTTGTTCACCAGGGAAATTGAAGTAGATCCTCAGCAAAGGCAACAGTTAAAGAAGTTGTTTGGTTTAAATGATAATATGCATTTATTATAAGCAATAATTATCAGCCTGAAACACTCATCAACATTGAAAAATCTTCCGAGAAAAGATACTTGCCGCCAACGGGACTTGAACCCGTGTCCTTCTGATTGCCGGTCAGCTGCTCTTGACCACTGAGCTATGGGGGCTTATCAAATACCCGCCAAATAATTCAATAAATACTAGTGTTTCATTCAACAATTACTGCTTATTATATTTTTTCCACCTGAAAACAACCAACTTTATTTTTTGCGAGAGAGACATTGTAAGTGTTAAATCCCTCGCTAGGTGGCGTCGAGACAAATTATGACTACATTTATTGGGGAAATACTTAAACTTGTCAAATATTAATTATTATTTTTAATTTATAAACTAACGTTTAGACAAGATTTGTAGTCATAATTTGTCTCGACGCCACCTAGCGAGGGATTTAACACTTGCAATGTCTCTCTCGCAAAAATAAAGTTGGTTGTTTTCAGGTGGAAAAAATATAATAAGCAGTAATTGTTGAATGAAACACTAGTATATATTGAATTATTTGGCGGGTATTTGATAAGCCCCCATAGCTCAGTGGTCAAGAGCAAGAGCAGCTGACCGGCAATCAGAAGGACACGGGTTCAAGTCCCGTTGGCGGCAAGTATCTTTTCTCGGAAGATTTTTCAATGTTGATGAGTGTTTCAGGCTGATAATTATTGCTTATAATAATTGTTACCCTTTGTGCTTTGCATAAAAATCTTGTCTAAACGTTAGTTTATAAATTAAAAATAATAGATAATATGCATAGTTCCTACTGGGATGTCATTTATCCAGTACCTACCTTCCCTAATCATATCACCCTGCTGAAGAAAGCATTTGAAATTACAACATTACAAGACTGAATCGAAGTGCATTTGTTTGTGAAAAAACAGAAGATTTGGAACATTAGAAGCAACTGGTTGGTTTCGCTCATTTTATATTATAATTTCGTTTTATGAACTAATAGAAGGTTATTGACCTTATTATCTCGAGATAAGGCGGTGGAATAATATAAAGTATATTTGTGATTATGTTGTGCACGGCTTCTCAGAGGTAAGTGATTGGTTATCCCTCTTCCTTGTAATCTTCCCATGCACATATTATCACCCAATTCCAGCAAACACCATTTTTGTTTCGTTTCGTTTTATCATTTAATTTACAGTCCATTTCCCGTTGCATTTGAAGCTGTAATTCGGAAATAGTTTCAGATGCAACAGAAGTAGTTCTGGATTAATAATATGTGAATGTATGTCCTCACAGCTGGACAAGCGTGCCTGTGCAGCCATCCACGCAGTGCACCTGCGCAACTACCTGGGGGCTGGCGGGCGCACTATTCGCCAGGAGCAGGGCGACGAGACGGAGGAGTACCTGCAGCTGTTTCCAGGCGGCATCACCTACATCCAGGGCGGCCGCACCGCCAGCGGCTTCTTCACCATCGAGGATACCGTAAGGATCCCTTACTCATATTCATACAGTACTGATTAATAATACCTTACTTATTCAACCCTACACTTAACCAACCATTGACACTAAAGACTGAAGGTTTTGGATATACAGTGAAACCTCTATCTATCGTTCCTCGAATAATCGTTTTCCCGTATGTGTCGTTATTTTTTGTAGTCCCGAATTAATTTCATATAAAACATGCAAAATTAGATCGCATTCATCGTTTCTCTTTACCGCATTGATCGTTTAAATTACGTGGCAAATTTCGTATATAAATGGTCAATAACATTGGAGAGCGAAAGAGAGATAGAAAGAACGGTTTGTCGCCTTTGTTGGCGGCCGTTTCTGACATGTTAGTGCTAAATTAGGTACCTGCCAACCTACCGTTAGGTCCGTTCATCATTTATGGGTCCATATTTATGATGGGTCCGTTAATTGTCGTCAGACATTTAGGCAGAGCGGTGCGTGTGTTAAGATTATGTTTTTACGATCTAGTTTTTGAGCCCTTTAACCATAAAAATGAACCGTCCAGTGAAAAAACTGCGTACTCTCCAAGAAAGACTAAAAATTTATTTTATTTATTTATTTATAACTTCTCACCATACATATGTTCTTATTTTTTATTTTTACATACAAAAAAAAATTAACCTCACTAGGACTAACAGCCTGTATTGAGGTTAACATTTATAAATTTGAGTGATTTTACATACACATAATACTAAAATACACTACATTTAAAACACTAACAGCCTTACTAAAAAAAAAACACAGCGCGACCGATAACCTGTGTTATTACAATAACATAAATAAACCCCGTATACAATAAAACAAGATATATTACTAATAACACCCTTGCGTGATCACGTTGTAAAAATACAATCAATGTATTTTTAGATTTGACAATGTAGTAATTTCTTAGAATTTACTTATTAAATTGTTTGTTTTCATTCACAGTCAGTAGGTGGCGACGGTTAGTGCACATGCGCATTTGTCGTTCGCGCTGAAAAAATTAAAGCCGCGAAAAAAGTCTGGCTCCGCGGATGTGTGTTTTAATTTTACTTATATGTGATTATAATTTATATTATAATAACCAATTCACTTGTATATTCATATTATTAATATATTTGGTGTTATTTGAGTGATTTTATATCAGTTTTACAATCAACTTAGCAAAGTAATCGTACTTTGAAAGTCGAGCTGTCAGGAAACTGTTTTATAGGTTACAAATGATAAAATTTACATTTTAAGATCTTCTTTTTAAGAGAATTTCTTAAAAGTGATATTTTTTTATAATATTAATATCTAATACATGTGTTCGTAAACCTATCAAAGAAAGTAACGTCTTTAGAGATGCAAGAAATCTGTTTGAAATGCCGTTATTATTTTTAAGTTATT
The DNA here is from genome assembly GCA_929108145.2 of Limnephilus rhombicus. Taxonomy (NCBI): domain Eukaryota; kingdom Metazoa; phylum Arthropoda; class Insecta; order Trichoptera; family Limnephilidae; genus Limnephilus; species Limnephilus rhombicus. The sequence goes on from OV815282.1 coordinate 1,841,782, forward strand.
TTTTTAGCAATAAAAAAACTTTGAAATTTTTTATTATTTTTTTATTGTATGCATGAGGAAAAAGTGAGGTGATAGTTTCCTTCCAAATTTATTACATAAAAGGACTGTGTTTTTGAAATTTTGATTTTTTTTTAATTTCTCTACATTTTGGTCAGAAATGTTTGGGTAAGAAATTTATTTCCATTTTTTCCGAGTTTGGATCTTAAAATATGGCAGTTTTTGAAAACTAAAGTGTATTTTAAATACACAAATCTAAAAGGTAATTTTATCTAGTTTTCATAAATGGTATTTGTTTTAACAACACCATCAAAAATAAGAAATATATAGAACATTCAAAATACTTTGGAAAAATTTCAAATTTCGTTAGGATATCATTACTAAAACAGAGATAAACTACCCTCTCAGGCCGTGTAAACCAAGTGTATTATTTTCCATGAACAATTTTTTAATTATAAATGTTTTCCACATCCGCGGTCGTTTGTCAATTGAATAAAATTTTCACTGGGTTTTTTAGTAAGGCTGTAAAATATTATAATAAAGTAAGAAATAAAATTATCATATTAGTGACCAGATGGGTAATTTAAGTATGATTGGTAACAATTATAGACCATAAATAAATCTTTAATTGCTATACCCACCAAGAAACAAAGCTAGTTCGAAACATTTAGTAAAAATTATCGAGGAAGTGGAAAAAAATCCAACAATCACGTGCCATAAACATTCCGATTGATGGAAGCAGCAAGCAGATTTCCTACAGCAATAAAAAAAGCCAAAAACAAATGACGATGAAAGATTATTTACAGCACAAAGTGAAATTTTTTTGTCTCCATGCAGCTTCCTTTTTTAATTTTTTTAAGATATTTTTTATTTAAACAAATTGATTTATAACTGAAACGTGTTTCTTTTTTAGAATATGTATGTATATAGGTACAAATTAAACCTTTTAATATTAATGTGTTTTTTCTATATTCCCGCAATCATTGTTTTCCCGCAGCCATTGTTTATTTCAATAGGTCCCTTCAAAAACGATAGATGGAGGTTTCACTGTATTACAATGCCTGATACAGAAGGGTAATACATATATAGAAATATTAGTTATATGAACCATCTATGGGTCAGAAGGGATGTGCTCATTGTAACACAGTTTTTCAGACTGATTCGTGGATGATTCAAAAACTCGACCATCATGGAGAGCATTAGTTTCTATGATACCGATGGTTATCTGTGTCACCGACAGCGACAGCGACAGCATAGACTGTTTTTATCTCCCAGCTTGCACAACTAACTTGCCAATGGTCTTGTTGTTAAATAGAATCACTTTGAATATTGATTGTTTAACATCAACGAAGCACAATTTAGACGGCAAGCTTTTTTGCTGTTAGTTTGATTGTGCTTCATGTTTAAATTGAATCTTAATATTTTCTCTCTTTTAAAAACGTTTAGAAATTTTAAATTTGTAATATTTTTAAAATGAATAAATTAAATTGAATTGAATTGAATGATCACTTCTATCATTGTTTTGTTTATGCTATGCTCGGGTGACGAGGTGTCGGTTACGACATGTGCCGAACATAGCCGATCAGAGAGAAGCAAGTCATTCCTTTCAGCTTGCCAGACAAAATCTAGCTAGCGAGTTATAAGGATGTGTCCCCTTAACCATATTTGTATTGTGCAGAATAACAATAAACAAGTCACTGTGATTTCAAAGAAAGTCTTTTGATAAGGTCCGGTACTAATAAATAAAGATAAATATCTCTGCAAAGGATTACAGAGAAAGAGACATTACACTAAATAATTTTTAAGTCCTTCATCAAATGGTCAAATGCTACAAATTTGAACTAGGTATAAAAATATCTTGATCTCTCATTATGAGACGTGACAAATTCAAGATTATCCAACTGATAACCCAGGGGAAAACTTAGTGTAGTTCTGATGATTCCCAAGGATACCGGAAGAAGAATAGATTTGATACATATATGCTTAAGTGCATATTTTTATTTATTTATGTAGTATGTATTTTTATTTATAATTTGTTTAGTGACATTTCATGATTAAAAATAATTCAACTTTTCAGTACTACGCCACAAGATTGTATCGAGTCCACGCTAGTGGCTCCACTATTCACTTAGAACCTGTGCCCGTTGAAGTTGGTTCCCTCGACCCCAGATTTGTCTATCTTCTTGATATGGGACTAACTATTTTCCTATGGTAAGAACACTGAAATGCATACTCATTGAAAGAACTAAAAACAATCCTGGCTTATGAGCAGTTAAGGTATCAAGATATTATTTTTAACCGGTCACATGCCGTGACATTTAGCGGAAATTCGCGGAACTTCGCAAAAAAACACTAAAAAACCACCACTTTGAATTTTGAATTGAATGTTTTGTTGATAAATTTTGAGCTATTGTATATTTTATTAACTGAAACACGTTCACATCACAATAAACTATCTACGAAAACCACATTACTTGCATTTATTACGTAAATTAATAGGTTTTATGATCGTTTTATTCGCGATACACCCATTAATTGCGACCGTTAAATTCGCGGCAAATTCTGACAGCCGATTGTCATAGAAGAAATCGTTTTTAAAATATTCCAGGGAGACTAGGTGAATGAAACTTGTAGCGTCTCCGAGAGTAATGACAGCGCAAGCGATTCTGACACTGTTCTCCATACAAATTGTGTACATAGAAGGGCCAAAATCGTCGACCAAAAGTTTTTTGTCGGAAGTATTATTCAAATATTTGAATTATTTTCTCGCGCATGCGCATATGACGCGCGCGCCGGCGCGTCTCCGGCCTGTCAGAGGTTAATGAATTAATTGTGAAATAACACAAATTAATCAAATAAAATTTATTTGCCCACGCCGGGATTCTAACCAGCGACCTTCGGATTGCGAGTCAAGAGCCTTACTCCTAGACCACGCCGGCCAACCTCTTATCTTAGTGTAAGCCTATCTTGGCATCTCAGTCACACCCGTGGTGTAGAATATTATAGTATTCGGTGCAAATGAAAATGCAGACCGGTCCCACATCTATATCGTTCGTACACACAAATTCTTTGAATGTATATCTTTATCATACATGCATAACTTTTGAATTAAGAATTTACTGAAAACAAAAGAGCGTTTCTTACTTGATTCATTTTATCTTGAGTTTGTGAGACAAAGATGTAATATATATTTTTTATTTAGTAACTATATAATATTTTTTACATTTTATATGAAACATGTTAGTTAGATGTATATATAAAATATATTCGTAGTCCTCCTCACTAGGAGATCCTGTGCTGAGGGGGACTATGCTTTGGATAAGTTTTTCAGTGACTTCTATGATTTAACTTCATTGATTGGATAAGGAATATTCCAGAAATCATATTTCCAGAAACTTCTATGATGTTTTAAGTATACTAGTAAGTTCATTTTCCGATAGATTCTTCAGCCAATATTTAATGTCCTTAATGTAGCTATTTTTTTTTTAAATTTGTTTGATACTAAGTGGGAGTTTGTTATATAACTTTACTGCTAAAAATGGAGAACTTCTTTGACCAAATGAAGAGTTACACTTTGGTATATTAAGTATGTCTGTTTGTTTGACTCTGGTTTTATGAGCGTGTGAGGTGTCTGCCTCTGAATCATTTTTGTGGTGATGTACTAGAATGTTTTTGGCATAGATTTTCTGTATGCTTGGAACATCAAACTGTTTAAAAATTTCTGTTGTTGACGTCCTTATGGGGACCTTTAGAATGGTCTTTATAATGCAATTCTGAGTTATCTTAAGTTGTTTAAGTGATTAGATGCTGCTGAACCCCATCCTATTACTCCATATTCCAATCGAGAGTGGCATAAAGCATAATATACTCTCTTTAGATCCCTCATCGACAAGATGTTTCTTAATTTTTTGAAGAAGTAGATGAGTTTTGTTAGCTTTTTTGAGGTAAGATCAATGTGTGAATTCCACTGTAGATTTTCATCAATTTCAATCCCAACATATTTAATACTTTTGGTTTGGGTTATAGACGGGCAGGAACATTGTGGAAAAGTATTTTGACATTCATGTAATTTGAGGGTATGCACATTCATTGGTTGTCCTCTTTTGTTTTTGGAGAAAGTTAGATATTTAGTTTTACTAACATTTAATGTAAGGGAGTTTACTTTTAGCCAGTTTTGAAGTACAGCCAGGCCATGTTCCGCCTCCTTGTAGGTTCTTGTCCAATCTTGTTCATGGAATATAATAACAGTGCCATCTGCAAAGCTCATTATGTTTCCATGAATGGGAAGATTCATAAGGTCATTTATATATATCAGAAATAGTATAGGTCCTAATACGCTTCCCTGGGGGACCCCGAATTTAATTTGAAGAGATTTGCTCTTTCTTTTACCAATTTGTACAATTTGTTCTCTTCCAGTTAAATAACTTCTAAGTAGGTTTAGAGTTGTTTCGGTTATTCCATTTTTTTTTAGTTTTAAGTACAGTATTTCATGATCAATTGTATCGAAAGCTTTTTGAAGATCAATGAAAACAGCTAAGCATTTTTTGCCTTCATCCAGTTTTCTAATAATTGTATTAGTTACATTAGCTATAGAGACACCGGTACCCAGATTTTTTCTAAAACCATACTGCGTAGGTGATAATATTTTATTGGTATCCAAAAATGTAAGAACTTGTTTTTTTTATTACTTTTTCCAATATTTTCGACAGAGGAGTTAAAATACTAATTGGTCGATAATTTGAAATATCATTTTGGGACCATTTTTATATAATGGTATGATCGTAGCAATTTTAAGACAAGCGGGAAAAAACCTTTAGATAATGATAGATTTACAAGGTATGTCAGTGGTTGAATTAACTCATTTTGTAGGTATTTAATTGATTTGCTTGATATCAGTTCATTTCCCGATGAGGTATTTGTGTTTAAGGAGGTTATAATATTTCTTATTTCATCACTTATTATCTTGACTATATTGAGGCTATTTTCATGATTTACATCATCATTCCTCATTGTTTTTTCGACAGTAGTAGAATTTTGTTTAATTTTATTTGCAAGGTTAGAGCCTATATTGCAAAAGTAGTTGTTTATAAAGTCAAGAAGTTTGTCTGGGTGTTTTGTAAAAGATGTGGGAATCTCATCAATGTTTAATTCTTTAATGTTTTTGTCTTTATGCGAGGCTTTATTATTTGTAATTTCATTTATGATCTGCCAGAGTTTACGGGAATCATTATTGCATTCATCAATTTTGTTTTTATAGAATGTTTCTTTAGCATAATGAATTACATTTTTACATGTATTACGATATCTTTTGTAGAATCGACGTGTATTTTTTTTTTTTTTTTTTACATTAACCGCTGGGACGCCGGAGACGCGCCGGCGCGCGCGTCATATGCGCATGCGCGAGAAAATAATTCAAATATTTGAATAATACATCCGACAAAAAACTTTTGGTCCACGATTTTGGCCCTTCTATGTACACAATTTGTATGGAGAACAGTGTCAGAATCGCTTGCGCTGTCATTACTCTCGGAGACGCTACAAGTTTCATTCACCTAGTCACCCTGGAATATTTTAAAAACGATTTCTTCTATGACAATCGGCTGTCAGAATTTGTCGCGAATTTAACGGTCGCAATTAATGGGTGTATCGCGAATAAAACGATCATAAAACCTATTAATTTACGTAATAAATGCAAGTAATGTGGTTTTAGTAGATAGCTTATTGTGTTGTGAACGTGTTTCAGTTAATAAAATATACAATAGCTCAAAATTTATCAACAAAACATTCAATTCAAAATTCAAAGTGGTGGTTTTTTAGTGTTTTTTTGCGAAGTTCCGCGAATTTCCGCTAAATGTCACGGCATGTGACCGGTTAACTCCACACAGGAGGCCCTGAGGAAAATAATTTCCCTCAGGGCCTATGTCATCTGGGATGCTGTGTGGAGGGTCTTTTTGAGGAGAGGAAGGAATGAACATTGGTCTTGAAGAGACCCATGTTGTAGGAAGGAGGAAACACAGAGGCCGGCAAATCATTCCACAGCCGAGCTGTTGAACACAAGAACGAGTCGAAGAAACGACCCGTTCTCATGTGACAAATGTCAACTGTGTACAAATGTTGGGCACGCGTTTGGCGTGTTTCCCGACTATGCACCGGTGCCGAAGGGATCAATGATGCTAGTTACTCGGAGCATCTTCCATTGTAATACCGGTAGAACAAGGATAGCATTCCCACCCGACGCCTGTGCTCTAAAGACTGCAATCCGTCTGTTAAGTTGGGAGAATCTATCAAACGGACCGCCCGTTTCTGCACAGAGTCGAGGGTATTTTTCAGGTATTTTGGAGCTCCAGACCAGAGGTGGCTGCCAAATTCAACCGTGGGGCGCACTTGCGATTTGTACAGGGTTAGCAGTTGTGTACTATTAAAGTATCTGCGGGCCCTGTACAGTACGCCCAGTTTTTGGGAGGCTAACTTTACTCTGGCTTCGATGGAGCCCCCATACCTGAGCTGGTCACTTAGGGTTACACCAAGCATATCAATGGAGGGCCTGTTCGGAAGATTGCTTCCGTTGAAAGAGACTAGATTTTCATTGCGATCCCTTTTAGACGTAATCAGACAAGATTGGGTCTTTGAAACATTAAATTCAACGAGATTATTTTTACCCCAAGAGAAAACACTCTCGAGGTAACCGTCCATTCTTTGCTTCAAAGCCTTACGAGCTGTTGGAGTTTGTGAGCCCTTTGGGGGCTTGTCAAACAAAAAGCTATCATGAACTGTACTGTCATCCGCGTAGCAGTGAATTTGTGCACATGACAAAAGGTCGTTGATGTGCAACAAAAACAGAGTTGGAGACAGAACCGATCCCTGCGGAACGCCAGCATTTATCGAGTGAGAGGAAGAGGTGAAACCATCGACTACCGTCTGAATCGACCTCTCCCTCAAGAAGTCGGCAATCCACGTACACAAGGATGCGGGAAGTCCGTAAGAATGCAGTTTGTTGACAAGTCCTCGGTGCCAAACCCGGTCAAAGGCCTTGGATATGTCCAGTGCAACCGTTTGGGTCTCACCGAAACGTTCCAGGCATCGCCCCCAAACATGCGTCACATGCGCGAGAAGATCACCGCACGAGCGGTTCCGCCGGAATCCGTATTGACGGTCGTTAATAATTTTGTTCTTCTCGAGGTATGTGAGCAGTTTGTCGTTGATCACACGTTCCATCACCTTAGACAGAACTGATGTGATCGCTATGGGGCGGTAGTTGGCCAGGTTGGAGCGGTCACCCTTCTTTGGAATAGGATGGATAACCGCTTTTTTCCAACCAGAGGGCACAGAGCCAGTCTTCAGGGATAGTTTAAAAAGCTTCGTCAAAATTGGAGCTATTTCTGCAGCGCACCTTTGCAGTACCAGGGCAGGTATTCCGTCAGGCCCACTAGCTTTATTAACATCAAGCCCTCGTAAAACATGGAGTACTTCCCGATGCCGGATCCTCAGCTTTTTCATACGAAAACCGCAGTGAGGAACCGACGTCGGGACAGCACCTTGGTCATCGAGGGTTGAGTTATCCGCAAACATTTTACCTAGTAAGTTAGCCGGTAAGAGGTGGCAGACTGGATTTGCAGAAATTGCGACCTATTGAGCCTGCAAGCGACCAGAATTGCCTGCTGCCATGCGGGCATGCAGTCAGCTTTCTGCTGATCTGCTGGTCGTGCTCGAATTTTGACCTATTTATGATTCTCTTGGTTTCTTTTGCCATTTTGTTGTAAGCTGTTCTGTCTTCGGATGTTCTAGATGTGTTGTAGGCTCGGTAAGCCGCGTTTTTTCGTCGCACTGCTTCAGCGCATTGTCGACTGAACCACGGCTTTGAGCCTACACCAGTTTCCTTAACAGTAGATTGGATGAAGCCATCCATCGCGGATGTGATGACCTCACCAATTTCCTGGGCACATCTTGAGGGATCCGAAGTCCGAAAACAGACAGCTGACCACGGGAAAGCATTAAAATGTGCCCGCAGACCGAACCAATCTGCTGACCTATAGTGCCACACTTTTCTCTTCAGCCTCTCGTTTGGTGGTCTGAAGTTTACAGGGATTGATGTCGTCACCAGGCAGTGGTCGGACGATCCTAAAGGCGCTGTGACTTCAATACTGTAACCGTGTGGCACAGTAGTTAAAAATAGGTCTAACAGATTGGAACGGTGAGTCTGGACGTCAGGAACCCTTGTAGGCTCCTGAACCATTTGCTCCAATCCGTAGCAAAGGGCAAAGGATTCCGCTTGGCGTCCAGCTGAGTCTGTTGATCCTGAGAACTTCAACCAAGGTTCATTATGAACATTGAAGTCCTCCAGGACCACAAACTCTGCCGTAGGGTAGCGGGGCAAGAGGTCATCAATAGTGTCGCTTAAATGTTTGAAGAGCTCGGACGTGTCTGATTCGCTAAGGTTCGGTGAGCGGTATAAACACGCGTAGAATCTTACCGTACTGGCAAGATTGACGCGTACCCACATTACGTTGAATCTGGAGTTTTCCAGATTCAACAGTCGCACACAGTTGACATTAGCTCGACTATAGAGACAGACACCTCCTTTAGGTCTGAACTTGCTTGCGAGGGTGAAGCCCGGGCAGTCCAGATAGGAGGCGTCTACAGGCTCGACTATCTCTATGGACATCATAAGGGTTGATTCTTACTTTTCTGTGCAGTTCATCTCTTTTTCTGATTGATTTTATAATATTCTGACTGATCCATGGTTTAATGTGAATATTTTTATGAGATACCTTTTTATCTGTGGTTTTGGTGTTAGATAGAATACTGTGCTGTATAATTTCTACAAAATAACTCCAAGCAGTATCAGTATCATATTTTTCCAGAAGGGCGGTCCAGTCATTCATTGTTAACTCCCTTTTGACGTTTTCCCAATTTGTTTCAGACTTCGTTAGGAGTGATTTCGTATTTTGGTTTACATAAGAGTTATTTTTTGTTATAGATAGAATTATTGTGTAATGGTCTGTCAGTGTGGTAGTATAAATAATGGCTTGAGTTTTTTTATTAGTTTTACTAAAGATATGATCAATGCAAGTTTTGCTATCATTAAATACACGTGTAGGTTCCTCAATTAGGCTTCCATATCCATGGTATGCAAGTGTCTGCATGTAATCATATTTTTTTGGGTGGCCATTTTCAAGGATATCTATATTTATATCACCGATAATAAATACATCTTTAGTGTTTTTTAGTAAACTCAGTTCAAATGATAAGGAGTTTAGAAATGGCTCCAGATTTTTTGTAGATGGAGATCTGTAAATTGCGAGTATTGTTGTATCATTGCCGATTGATATCCTTAGACAGTTCGCATTATTAATACCGATCTCTATGACATCAGCTTCAATATCTTCTTTAATATATACGATGACACCATCATTTTTGGTTTTATTCATAATTGTAGAGTAAGGGGCATATTTATCGATTTGTAGAGGATAGAACTTATCAGTTAACCAACATTCAGTAAGAATAATTATATCCCAGTTTAGATTTAAACTTTTTATCAATATTTGTAGTTCGTCAAAGTTTTTATTAATACATCTGATGTTTTGATGCATTATGTTAAAATTATTTCTTATGGATGATAAGTTAGGTAAGTTTGTTGTTATTGTGTTATCCATTATAACGCCATTGGTTAAAATGCTCACGTAACTTACCAACAATCCTTATTGCAGGTTCGGCAAGAAATCAAAAAATACCCTAAAATCGAAAACAAGGCTGTTTGCTGAGAAGATAAATAAGAATGAGCGAAAAAACCGTGCCGAAATCCACTCTGAAGCGCAAGGCAGTGAAACTGGTGACTTCTGGAAGGCTGTCGGCAACGAGGAGGGAAAAGATCACCAACCACTTGAGGTAACTTCTTCCTTTGTATTTGATTATCTCAATTTGGGACGCGGGAATGGGTACCGCCGCCCCGGGAAACTTTATTGGATAACCAACACCTCTGCCATAGGTCACCCCAAGTGGTTCGCTACGTTTGGTGATTTAGCAGGGGTGCCCGGGTTCATGGGATGAGGTGTGTTTAGGTCTGATGACTAGGACACACTGAACCCCAGATTCCTACCCACCCCTTAACCGGTCAAAGGCCATGACATTTAGCGGAAATTCGCGGAACTTCGCAAAAAAACACTAAAAAACCACCACTTTGAATTTTGAATTGAATGTTTTGTTGATAAATTTTGAGCTATTGTATATTTTATTAACTGAAACACGTTCACATCACAATAAACTATCTACGGAAACCACATTACTTGCATTTATTACGTAAATTAATAGGTTTTATGATCGTTTTATTCGCGATACACGCATTAATTGCGACCGTTAAATTCGCGGCAAATTCTGACAGCCGATTGTCATAGAAGAAATCGTTTTAAAAATATTCCAGGGTGACAAGGTGAATGAAACTTGTAGCGTCTCCGAGAGTAATGATGGCGCAAGCGATTCTGACACTGTTCTTCATACAAATTGTGTACATAGAAGGGCCAAAATCGTAGACCAAAAGTTTTTTGTCGGAAGTATTATTCAAATATTTGAATTATTTTCTCGCGCATGCGCATATGACGCGCGCGCCGGCGCGTCTCCGGCCTGTCAGAGGTTAAGCCCTTTTCCTTCCCAGAACCCTCCTCTCCTTCCTTTCCCTAAAAAACCCCCCACACAGCATTTCCAAGGATGACATAGGCCCTCAGGGAGGTCGCTTTCCTCAGGGCCTCCTGTGTGGAGCTCATGTAAAAAAAAAAAAAAAAAGTTTATACTTTGTCCTAGTTGTTTCTTGCAACATTTCTCTGGCCAGATAACAAAAAGTTCTGAGAAAGTACCCACCTGCTATAAAATATTGATCCGTCTGTTCTTTTATAATTTTCATTTGTAAGAATAAAGTACAGATCGACATTATATTTACAGATAAATAATTTTAAAGAGACCCTTGCTTGTGTAGTAGTGAACTGGATGGATTAAAAAATAATTTAGTTTAGTAATATGTAATTTTGGTTTTGATGCTGAAAAATGAAAAAATACATAAAAATAACATGTTAATTTTAATTGCAAGTCTAAATTTAAAAGGAATTGATGAAGGTCGTTGATGCACCTAGTATTTATGGAAATGTGAGGGTAAGAGAGGACTTGGCAGATGTGGTAAGAGACGACTGGGCAGGAGTGGCATACATTATGGATGCAAAAATAGTTTGTTCCTTTGGCCGCCTGCAGAGTTAAGCATGTCAAGCTACACGTTTTGTGCTCATTATGAATAAACACTCTTTTCAGGAACATGTACCTGAAGATTTCTCATGGCACTCTCCGCGCCTGTACCGTGTGGAGCTGGGAATGGGATACCTTGAACTGCCCCAAGTAGAAACTCCTGCGGGAATTAAGCTTCAACATACATTACTGACCAACAGAAATGTATACATTTTAGACTGCTACCTTGATGTTTTTGTGTGGTAAGAATGTAACAATCTTTCATTATTCTCCTTCTGTAGCAAACTCAACTTAAATGAAAAGTTTGGTATTATTCACATTCACATTCACATTCACATTAGTTCTGTGGGGCTACTTTTCAATAACTACAGGTCCTTGATATCAAACTAGTTTATTATGAGTTTACTTATTTACAATAATTATGCTACAAGTCACACCACCTGTCTACACTAGCGGCTAATTGAATCTGAGCGGTAGGCTGGCCAGAACCATTCTCAACGGCCACTGTCTACTCGGGCACCCCTGTCGGCAATCGATAGAAGCACTTTCCCTACTGGCATCTGTAGGCATCACTTCTCTTTCAATACATTATAAGTTATCTTATTACTCTCTATTATTGCTCGATGAAAAGTGTCTTCACTTTGCACCAGCTTATAATGTATTTGTTGTCAGGTTTGGCAAAAAGTCGACGAGACTTGTGAGAGCTGCGGCTGTCAAACTGTCACAAGAGTTATTCAACATGATAGATCGGCCGGCACATGCGCTGGTCACACGGCTGCAAGAAGGCACAGAACACCAGGTAATAATATATCTATTATTGTAGAAAGCAATCACTTTGTGGTTTGACATATTTAATAAAATAAAATACTTTTTTGTTTAAAACCACGATATTTATTAATTTTTTAACCGACCGGTTTCGCTTACCTTAAGCATCTTCAGGGTACAAATTAATACTAAACAAGAAGTACATAATGTGTGCTTATATATAACAAAATATAGAGGGAGACAACATGATACAAATATTACAAACAAATAAACGGTCATAAAATACATTAACATAAGTACTCAAGTAATGGGAAAAAACAGAAAGATAATTATGTAGACTAATGGGTTTTAATAATAAATTTGGAGAAACAAAGCATCAACTGGCATGGTGGTAAGGAGCAGTGGGAATTTTTCCCAGTGCATCAAATTATTAACTCGGCTTTTTAATCAGAATCACAAAAACTTTTTTCTAAAGGTAGAGTTCCGACTACAGAATCAGTAGCATCACTTCCGAGGGCCGCGACATTATATGATTGCCGACCTTCTCGTCTTGTCTAGATAAGAAGAAACAAACCCTTTAAGTAATTAACTGTATGTCAGTATGCAGCTTCACTGTCCCTGTGCTCAGAATTCTACGTTAAAGCATGTTACACATGGTCAGTTTTATCTGTGCAATCAGACTGTACACTTAAATGTGTTCAAAATTTGAATAGGTAAAACTGTGCCATTTAAACTGCGCAGTCTGTACCAATAACTGCGCACAGTTTTACTATTAAATCAGTCAGCGAACCTTGAATGAAGGTAAAAAAGAAAGATTACCACAATGGACAGACAGCCCCGGATCTAGGGGGGGGGGGGGGGGGCAAAGTGGGGCGCCAGTTTTAGGGGGTGCCAAAATCGTAATTTATATGTTTGATTGAAAAAAAAAAACTTGATTCACAAAGTGCTTGGCATCCAGTGCACGCATCGATTATTCATTTGATTTTAAAATGCCCAGTAGGTTTTTGAACACATCCTAAGTTAATTTATGATTGTATCTTAGGGGTCATCCATTAATCATGTGATGTTTTTAGCAACTTTTTAGCACCCCCTCTTTGTGATATGTGGTGAGGTTTTAGACTAACCCCCCCCCCTCCCCCCCAAAATCACATGTATTTTTTTTACTACAAATTATTTTGAAATTTTCAGAATATGATCACGAAAAATAAATACACGTGATATCTCATTATACCCCCCCCTCGTGATTTTTTCCGAACCCCGCCCCCTTTCAAGCCTCACGTGATTAAAGGACGACCCCTTAAGTCAATTTTGAACGCGTGCATAGTGTACGTGATGTCTCTGCCGGGGGAATCCCTGTCACGTCTAGAATTAAGGGCTACACGAGCTGAGCCGAATAAATCTTAGCGGTCGAAAGCGAAGCGACGATCAATCACCTCACGAGAGGGGGTGAGAGGGGCGTCACCATCAAGTTTCTGTCCCAGTTTTAAAAAGTCGTAGATTTGGGGCTGTTGACAGATCCATACTGACTGATCGCACAGTTTTAACTTAGTATGTGTAGCCACAATGGCAATGCGCTTTGGCTGTATGTCTGCTTGCACAGATAAAACGGAGTGCGTGTAGTTTGCCGGCTCTGCATTTGGTTGTGGAATTGGCAACAATTTTTTGTTGTTATATCTCTTAAAATGTTATTTATACACTAAATAAATATTGCAGGTATTCAAAAGCTACTTCCAAGGATGGGACGAAGTGATAGCTGTGGATTTCACTCGCACAGCCGAGTCAGTGGCTCGTACCGGGGCAGACCTCAACACCTGGGCCAAGAAACAGGACACAAAGTTAGTATTTTATAGTCGTGGATTGCAGGTATTCAAAAGCTACTTCCAAGGATGGGACGAAGTGATAGCTGTGGATTTCACTCGCACAGCCGAGTCAGTGGCTCGTACCGGGGCAGACCTCAACACCTGGGCCAAGAAACAGGACACAAAGTTAGTATTTTATAGTCGTGGATTGCAGGTATTCAAAAGCTACTTCCAAGGATGGGACGAAGTGATAGCTGTGGATTTCACTCGCACAGCCGAGTCAGTGGCTCGTACCGGGGCAGACCTCAACACCTGGGCCAAGAAACAGGACACAAAGTTAGTATTTTATAGTCGTGGATTGCAGGTATTCAAAAGCTACTTCCAAGGATGGGACAAAGTGATAGCTGTGGATTTCACTCGCACAGCCGAGTCAGTGGCTCGTACCGGGGCAGACCTCAACACCTGGGCCAAGAAACAGGACACAAAGTTAGTATTTTATTGTGGTGGATTGTAGGTATTCAAAAGCTACTTCTTCCATGTACAGGATGAAGCAATAGCTGTGGATTTCCCGCAGCTGAGTCTCACGTACCGGGGCATACCTCAACACCCGGGCCAAGAAACAGGACTCAACGTTAGTATTTTATAGTCGTGGATTGCAGGTATTCAAAAGCTACTTACATGCGCCTAGCATGATTGTCGAATAATCTACAAATGAACCATTCAAAGCAATAAATAAAGAAAAAATAATAAAAAAAATAAATGTATAGGACGAAGCGTTAGCTGTGGATTTCACTCACACAGCCGAGTCAGTGGCTCTTACCGGGGTAGACCTCAACACAGTATTTTATAGTCACGTTGAACATCATTATTTGATTTATGTGTACTGCATTACTTATTTTAATTGTTTGTTTCCAGGGCCGACCTGAGCGCCCTGTTCACACCCCGCCAGGCCGGAGTGCCCGGCCCCGAGGCCAAGGTGCTGGCCGAGGAGTGGGCCGAGGATCTGGAGGCCATGGAGACCTTTGTGCTGGAAGGGCGCCGCTTCGTCCGCCTGCCTGACGACGAGATGGGCATCTTCCACAGCGGAGACTGCTACGTATTCCTGTGCCGGTACATTGTGCCCGAGGAACCAGACGAGGCTGATGGGGAAGTGGTGGAGCGAGGAGCGAGGCGGGAATCGGAGAGCAGCCACCAGGATGTGGTGGAGGAAGATTCCATTCAGTGGGTGGTGTACTTCTGGCAGGGTAGGCACGCCGGCAACATGGGCTGGCTGACCTTCACCTTTGGCCTGGAGAAGAAGTTCAAGTCTCTCTGTCACAACCTGGAGGTAGTTCGCACCCACCAGCAGCAGGAGAATGTCAAGTTCATGTCGCATTTTAATAGGAAGTTTGTCATCAAGGAGGGGAAACGTAAAGTCAGCAAAAAGGTACATTTATTTTTACTTAAATTTTTACTCTTTATTTGATGCAATGAATTTATTGAAGATGTTTTTACTGTGTTTGAACTCGTTAATCTTTTGTTGCTTCTGGTACTTTTTGTTTCACATAAGCAGCATTTATTATTATTTACTTTATTTGTTTTAGGTAAACGGCAAACTTCCTGTGGAATTGTACCATATGCGTTCAAATGGAAGTCCTCTGTGTACAAGACTCATTCAAATAAGACCTGATGCTACTCTTCTTAATAGTGCCTTTTGGTAAATAACATTGTGATTACATATTATTAATATCCACCATTACCGTGGTAGCTCACACCTTCAAACATAAATAGAATAGAATCTTATTTTGTAACAGCATATTTAACTTGAAAGATACATACTAATGTTGAAAGTGTATCCATTGACATCTGATGGCAATCTAAAGTCGGGTCCATAGCTTTGTCATTTGCTTTGACAGTCCCATAACAACTTCAATGTTTATCATCAACATCATAAATATTGTCAACTTTTGTTGTGTTTCGAGCTTCCCATGATCGACGGAAAACATTTCCTAAACATTCCATCCCGGGTGAAGCGGGAAGGAAGGCGGGAGCCGGCGGGGGGGGAATAATTCATTTGTTGACAGATGCCGCGCAATGCGGTCGTGTATGGAGAATTAACGGAACGGCCTTTTGTGGTTATGTGCAACGAGCGGGCATAATCACGATTTTAAAATATTATTATACCTAAATATAATAATAAAAATATTTGATAATAAAATTATAATATAATATCAAATATTTATAATTATTCTGTTTTTGACGTAAATATTTACGCACTCTAAATTCTTAATAGTAACTTAACAGAATATTTTTAAACGATTTTATCTATGACATAGGAATGTCATTTTTGCCGCGAATTTTAGCTCTCAAAATTGATGCGTATTCCTCAACTAAAACATCGTAAAACCTATTAATTTACGTAATTAACGCAAGTAATGTTGTTTTGGTACATAGTTTATTGTTCTAGGAACGTGTTTCAGTCAATAAAATATACGATAGCTCAAAATTAATCGACAAAACATTCAATTCAAAATTCAAAGTGGTGCTTTTTAGTGAAATTTCGTGAAATGGCGTGGCCACCCAGAGGTTAACATTGATATAAACGCCAAAAACGTCAAGTGCTCATTGCTTAAATGTCGACACGTCCTTATCGCAGACCACAAGCCAAATTGTGTGTGATCGCGCGAACTTCGCACCAATCTTTCAACCATGTTTAGTGTTTTAACAAACGGAGGAGACGGAAAACAAAAAACGTTGATGTGATGTTTGATGGACTTTCATGGCAAATCGCGACAAATGTTTGAGCTCTGGACCTGCCTTAAGAATGATATTGTTTTATTTCAGCTACATCCTCAATGTACCGTTTGAGACTGAGGATGGGTCCGAGTCGGGCAGCGTGTACGTGTGGATCGGCTCCAAGAGTGATCCTGATGAAGCTCGGCTTACGGAAACCATTGCTGAAGAAATGTTCAACAGTCCTTGGGTTAGCCTTCAGGTATGAAATATATAAATTCAACTTGCAAAAGCGGGAGACAAATCTGGTGTACTCAATCTCGTGCATTTGTAATACAGAATATTTATTTTGTTTTCAGGTAATAAATGAAGGTGCAGAACCTGAAAACTTCTTCTGGGTAGGAATTGGTGGCAAGAAGCCGTACGATACGGACGCTGAATTCATGAACTACACGCGCCTGTTCCGGTGCTCCAACGAGAAGGGTTACTTCACCGTTTCGGAAAAATGTTCAGACTTCTGTCAGGTATGTCGTCTGTTACAAAACTAAAACAAATCGTTGCAATATTAAGGTTCAACCAAAAACAAAACAGTTCCCTAGTGTTGTCCGGGATGAAGGGAGTGCGGGCGGCGAGTGTGGCAAGCCACCAACGAACCAATAATAATCCAACTCCTTTTTATTCTTTTTATCCTTCAAAATTAGGGCACATTTTGTCAGTAGGTAAAAATATTTCCACTTTGCAATATAATTCAAATAAATGGAATATTTGTAAACAAATCCGAAAACTAAAAACTGTTCCCGAAAGGTGATGAAATACACTTTCAAATTTTATTATTAGAAATTGCCATATAATTTTTTAAATATAAATTTTTTTAATGCAAACCTTTAAAGTTTTAAAAATGGCCAAAAAAATAAAAACACACGTATTTTATTAGACAAATGAATTATAAACGTTATTGTCACCTCGCTTTTGTGTCGTTACATGTAAAAAAAAATTCCCAAAGTATCTATAATTTTTTCTCAAATTACGGTCGAAAACTTTGGTTTCTTAAAGGAGTACATTTTAATTATTACGTGGTTAACTTTTAGATTCAAATATAAAGCGTGTTGTTTACTCTTTCCAATACCGTTTAGATCATTCGTTTCACTATGATAGTAAGGAAAACATGCATATTTCTATGAGACCTATGTGAGCTGGGACAAATGTGACCTCCTGCGATTAACCTTTTAAAGACGATGTCATTTGAATTTGCGATACCGCTGGATTGGTATTTCAAATTCTCACACATATGCATCATGTATAGATGACATTCGTCTTTTAGGCATGCGATCGGTTGGCATTTATACATGACGCTCGTCTAAAAAGGTCTAAGACATGCGTCTGCGCACTTTCTAACTATAAGCCTGCTAGTTGGATGGCTTTCTCTCAACCTTTTTTCCAATGACTATGTAGTTGTGATTATTACTTATTTATTATCTTCCACCATTCCTTGTTGGCAGGATGACTTGGCTGATGACGACATCATGATCCTTGATAACGGAGAGCAGGTGTTCCTGTGGCTTGGGGCCAAATGCAGCGAGGTTGAAATAAAGCTAGCTTACAAATCAGCTCAGGTATATTTCTATTAAGGCCAAATATTTTTTGAGACTTTAAAAATATAATTGAATTGTTCAAAGGCATCTTGACTTAAATTATGATTAAGACGGGTGACACACACAGCTATAAAAGATGTGCCTTAGCCTATTTCAGCATATCACTCGCCGTATATTCCCATTGGGAATGTACGGCGAGCGATCTGCTGAAATACGCCAAGCCGCATCTTTTATAGCTTCATGTGGCTTAGGTCTAAGTGAATTTTTATAAATCTTTTCCTAAGCCTACAAAAGTAAATGATCAGTCCTGTGAAAATGCTTTCAACTCACAAATTGAAATTACTTATTGAGCATAGACATATGAATATTAATAGACCAGAACATAAAGGTGAGGGGAAGAAACCAACTACAGCGGGGCGCAGAGCGGGAAGATGAATTCGGTGATATGTGATTCGTCAATAACTCAATCTGAGAGTAAATGGGCATCTCGCATTATAATATCACCATTTAGTTCTTAAAAGTAAACTCTGCTCTTTAATGAATAGACCTTTTTACATGGGAGCGCGAATTGCTCAAATGAACAAATTTACAAATTCCAAATACAGCAAAGTAAAGTTCGCCTATTTTCATAGTCCAATATTTTGTTGACGTATTTAGTTAAGACACTTTTACAAATGTTTCATAATTAACTTACCCCACAAAACAGCGACAAGCACACGCCATGTGTCTCGAGTGATAGTGGTGTTACAAAAACGACCATATTATGTGATCTGAATAAGCTTATAATAAAGTAAAATAATGCTTGCCTATGGAATGTAATACGACAATTGGGTTTATTCTCTTTTTCACTTCTATTTTTATACGTTTTTAAAACACAAGCCACTATTTTTGCCGTGTTATTTCGTAAAATGCATCGATGAGTGCTCGACGCTCATGGCTCGCAGAAGAATGATGACGTCACATTTTTAGATTCACGCGAAGCCATACTCGATCCCAGCCGTTTCCAATGGAACCGGTGTGGGGAGGGGGAAATAATACGCTTTTATCGCTTAGGGCAGGTCTAATAATATTATATGTCTATGTTATTGAGGTTTTTCTGTATTATGTTTTGATACGACTAATTTAATTGTAATTGTCTATTCATCGGTGCGCTTCCATATATAAACAGAGGAATTATATTGTAAACTACTAATATTATACCTCAGTTTTCAATATGGGAGGCGGGTATAGGTACCGCCGTCCCGGGAACCATTTATTGGATAACCAACAGCTCTGCCATAGGTCATCCCAAGTGGTTCGATAAGTTTGGTGACTTAGCAGGGTTCATCGGGTGGTTTTGTCCAGATCTTGATGGCGGATGCGTCGGCCCACCTGCTGCGTGGTGGGCTGAATCGAGAGACTGGTTGAGTGAGGCCTTTTGACCTTTTCAGCCGTACTCTCTCGCCTTGCACCGGAGTGGAAGGGATGGATCCATCACTTCTAGACATATTAACCCCCAGATTCCTCTACCCACCCCTCATACCTTTTTTCTTCCCAGAAATTCATCTCCTTTCTTTCCCTAAAAAGACCCTCCACGCAGCATCACCAAAGATAACATAGGCCTTGAGGGAATTTTTTTACTGGAGCTAATGTAAAAAAAAGTTAATACGTGGGGCGCACCGATGAAGAGAAACTTCCTATTTGATTCTTCAAATTCTGATGAGAAAACGTTGCAAAATAAAACAAAACACGCTTTTTGGCATAAATGAAGACGGGTGGCGGTTGTAACAAGGCCATTCGGTGGTGTTGCCACCAGCGCACATTGCTGGAATATATGTAAACAGAATTATTATTTTCACAGGTTTATATCCAACATTTACGAGTGAAGCAACCTGAGAAACCCAGGAAACTTTTCCTCACCCTGAAGAATAAGGAGTCCAAGAGATTTACGAAATGCTTCCACGGCTGGGGACTACACAAGAGGCCTCCCGAATAAACACTCTCCAGCCAAACTATGACTTTTAATCATTTATTTATTATCGCTTTAAGTTTTTTACAAAACCAAACAATATACTTAGTAATAATATATTATATGCTGAGCCATTTAGGGAATGCTCCTTGTAGAATGCACAACAGAGTAATTTACTCTTTATTTACAAAGCCAAACAATATACTTAGTAATAATATATTATATGCTGAGCCATTTAGGGAATGCTCCTTGTAGAATGCACAACAGAGTAATTTACTCTTTATGGGGGTATAAGGGAAAGTTTTACAATTGAACTTCCCTCGCAAGGAGGCGTACATTAATTACGTGAGCAGTTTTTTTTTCAATTTAGACCTCTCCCCCCCCTTGGTGAGTTATGGTGGGACCCCCCTCACGTGAGATCAGTGCTGGGGTCCCACCCTATCCTATTACGCCCCCCCCGTTAAGGTAAATATAATAGTGACAATACGCCGAAAACTGTTTACGATCATATTTACCTCAACAGAGGGGCATAATGGGGATATGGGTTTTTTCTAGGCCCCTGCCCTCGTGAGATTTTACTGGAACCCCCCCACCATTTTGAGCTCACGTAATTAGTGTATGTCCCCTAAGTCCAAACATAAATGGTATTTGCAAAATTTTTGTGTTTGTGTATATACTTAGTCTCACATTACCTCTGAATGGTGTCTCTTTCGTAATGCTGCTCGCATATTTTCAGAGATTTGCCACCTAGATAAGGGGACATACATTAATTACGTGAGCTGAAAAGGAGGGGGGGGGGGGGTCCAGCAAAATCTGACATTAATTGAAAAGAATATACGAAGTGGCCCAAATTTATCTCACCAAGGGAGGGGGGTCTAGATTGGAAGAAAAACTGCTGATGTAATTAATGTATGCCCCCTAAGAAGTGAATTAAACCTATGGAGACTTAATAGATCCTTCGCCCTTGCATAATTAAACATTCATCTCAACGGTCCTGAAGAACAATGTTGGATGTGCGATTTTGTAGTTCTGAAGTAGAGCCGTTTAAAATTTCATTTCTGCATTTTTTCTGTTGCATTATCGAGATCAAGAAATATAGCAGATCCCACACTGTTCTTGTCGGTCTATGTTTTATGGCATTATGGAAGGACCCCTGTCAAATTCTTTGTATTGATTAATTTCCAAAATACAAGGAAAGATATCCCGACTGCATATCTGAACTCCTAATTCCTGGTGTGGACTCTTCCAGCCAATGAGAAAGTGTGATGTAAAAATGTTGACTGTTTGTGTATTGTGATCATAACTTATTTATACATTTTTTATTGGAAAATAAAATAACTTTTTATAATATTAACATATTTTATTAGAATTTAAAAACAATAATTAAAAAGTTTTGGCTCTCCATTTGTGCTGAGATTGAATAAAGGATTTAAAGCAATTAATAATTTTGTATTTTATACGCAAAACTAGATTTGGCATTTTCTAAACTAAATGCAATGAGATTGAGATATAATAAAATCTTCTCTATAATACACGGCCAGTAAATAAATTCTAATTTTAGTGCCTTCTTATGAAAATATTATTAGAGAAGAAAGATATTATTAGAGAAGAAAACAGATACCTCCGCATATAACAAATTGGGAGCCAATAAAATTCTAAGCTCAAAATAAATACATATTAATACTAATCTAAGTCAGGTTTGCCAACAAAGGTTAAAGTAGATTTTTCAATTTGATAGAATTAGCGACTTACATATTTAATAAAATGTACATAAAACAAAACATTTGTTATGCCTAAGTATTGTATACAGCAATTTAAAACTATTAACACAAATATCACACATTGTTATTAAATTAATGAATGGAGAAATCCTGTCATGAGGTATCATCATATAACAAGTTCGGCAGCGTATAACTTAATCAACCCAAGCATTTGAGTCCCTTCCTGAAAATTGAAGTATTTATAACTGTTATTTATTTGAATTAATTTAATAAAACAATTTAATACTGTACAGCGTGTTTTATTTCAACACACCAACAGAAATGTGAAAAGCATAATGCAAAATAAATTTGATAATGCATGAGGGAAGTTAATCAATATGGTTGCAACACGGACAATGTCTAATGCGTAGAATTCACATGTGGATTTGCTAGGCGGATCTATCCGCCGAGCATACTCGCGGAGCATGATCAGCCCGTTTCAGCACAAAATTCATATAGTCATATTTCGCATCAATTCATATCTCGTCCAGTGAAAGTATCATATTATCCTAGAGATCCAGGGAAAATTTTGGTTTACTCAAAATTTTCAAGCCAATCTGGGAAATTTCGAAATATTTTGGAAAAATTTCCAGAAACTCTGAAATTCTCTTGAACATAAAACTAAACCACCCTCGCCCCCATAATACGAAAATATTCAGTGGGAATTTTATACTTTAGTACCTTATACAAACTCTTTCTGAAATCTAGGGAAAAAAATTTGGGCATACCGTCACTGAACGAGGTCATGCTTATTGACTGCGAATGAGGTCATGCTGATCCATACATGCACACATTGACATGACAGCGGACCGAACGGAGCAAATCCGTGTGTGAATTCTGCGCTTTTAAACCACACAGAACCAAATCAAATACGGTAGAAATGACTGTACAAATGAAATGTTTAAAAATGAAGTTATTTTTTCCCCTAGAGTATGGCACTTACATATCAATCCCTTTCTTATTACAATTTATGATCATTCAGTTTTCAAAATGAACTTTCTTTTATGTTCACATGAAATCGAATTATTTTAAAGTTTTCAATAAAAATAAAAACCATATAAGGCATTCAACTCGAATCACTATCAGCTAGGCATGTCGAAATAATTTATGTTTCAGTACATTTTTATCTATTTTCTTTTGTATTGAAGCATCACTTTCCTAATCTTTATTTGTCTAACAAGTCTAAGCTAAAATGTACTTATGTTTATATTAGACTACAGGAAGTGGATCTATTTTAAAGTGTAACAAATAAAATATAACATAAATTATTTTAACATCAATTTGTTAAAAAATCTGGTTATAATGTGAAATTCAATAGGACATTAACCCCTAACAATAAGAACAGCCTGATATTACCAATCTCGGTGTCGGTTAAGAACAAGTCCCGAGTTGACATTTTACAAACTAGTCAGCAACATGTAGCGAGGTTGTCATGAACATTTAACTAGCTAATGGCCAGGGCTTAAATATATAATATTAGTTGATTGATAAATAAAGAATTTGCCAACTTTGAGTGGCAAGGCTACACCCGAAACCACCTCAATTTGACACCGACAGTGAAGGCTATAAAATGATTATTCAAATCATGATTATTTCGTGGATCTCAAAACGGTTAGGTGTTCTGCTTCACAAGGATACAGGTGAATGAAAAGTTAGAAACATAAAATATTATATTCCACTGGCGTGCGGAATATTTTTCTTGAGTTGACAGAGAAAGCAATCAATCCTATAATTAGATTCGAGAGGTCGCTAAAATATTTTATAATCACCTGAGTTTAATTGGAACTCTCAGTCATCATCATCATCGTCGTCTGAAGGGACGAATAATTCGTTTTCTTCCAGGAAATTAGCAATATTTTTACTAATTGCGGCTCCTATGAGGAGACCAGGCACCACGGCGCAAACTAACCCCAGCAACCCAAAGGGGGTTCGTTCTGGCTCCGGCAGGATGGCTCCCGAAGATGTGGTTGTTGCATTTCTGGTTTTAATGGAATTGGCAGATGAATCTGTCGCCGCTGTCAGTGACTTGGACTTTCGCAAAAGAACAGAAAATCGAGAGAAATACATTTTTGCAACGATTCAAAATTTGAGCAGCGCAAAAAGTAAAAAATTGACAATTCGCTTAGACCATAGACTAGATTGATAACTTCGTGCTTTTTGTATGGAAAAGTTACGACAATATTTAACCATAGATACGCCAATATCCGACGACTTTTTTTCCGGTGTAGACTTATGACGTCACAAACCATCGTCGAAAATACATTAAAATGTCAAAATGTTCCCTCAAGACAACAATGCTACATCTGGCAGTGTTGTTCTGAAAAATTGGATTGGATTTCCGTGGATTTTTCAAATTTGCACCCTGCTATCCCATATCGCAACTGTCTCCCCCTTCCTCCCCCTGCTCCCCCCCCTACCACACCACTGCCTGTTCTTTCCCATCCTTTCCCATCTCTGTTCCCGTCCCGTCCCGTCTTTGCCACGTTCCCCTTCTACCTTCGCCTTCTCCCCCTCCGAATACTCTGACATTGTTGTCGCGCTTTGATTTTTTACGTGTAGGTGTATTGAAGTTTGGGATTTTGCCTTTCAACGATGGTTACCTTAGGTGCAGTGGCGTAGCGAGGGGGGCGGACCGTCCCGGGTGCCACCCGATGGGGGGTGACACCCAACCGTGGAAAAAAATTACGAAGGATATTTAAAAAATAGTTAATCTCAGAATTTCGTACAGGGATGCGATACAGTAAGCTAATAATTATTTTTGATTTTCGATATAAATACACAAACGGTTTGTTAATTTGTTAATTTATCCTGGTAATCTCTGAATTTCAAACATAAATACTAATCACCTCTTATCACACGGTGACTGGACAACTGAGGCGCTCAGCGGAAGAGTGGCCCAACCCACAAAAATTCGTAATCAGCGAAAACATCATTTGTTAAGTATATATTTTTGTCATATCTATGAAGCCATGGTGGCTCAATTGTAGTTTTCACTATTTTAAAGATCCTTTGAAATCAATGAAAACTAAAATTGGGCCACCGTGGCTTCATACATATGACAAAAAAATATATAACAATAATATTTTGCTGTTGTGGGTTGGGCCACTCTTCCGCTGAGCGCCTCAACTCAGAATCACGCAAAATCAAAATCTCGTCACTGTCACTTCGTGAGAAATAATTTGGATGCAGGTGAGTTCCCTAGTTTTTGTTTTGTATATTGTTGTCAACATCTGTATCTGTTTTTTTTTTTAATAAATATTAAAAAAATGGTAAATTTTCGGGATTAGTGTCCATGGTTATTACGAATAATTTTTAGAAAAAAACTTTAGATTCGCCTTAATCACTATAAAAGGAAACTTTTTGCATCACAGCTGGCGGAAAATAATGCATTTTAATTTTCAATGTCGTTAAATAAAATTTCACTTCGCGAACCGACACTACGACAGCCCGCCCGCTACCGCCCGCCATTTTGTCAGTGTTATGTTGGTATCCCTGACCTCATACAAACAAGAGTTAGATACGATTGTAGCCAACTTCGTGGGATACATGATGGGCGCGTAATGCGGGCTTGTGTATAGTATCTTTACTTTAAAAAACAGCCTACGTTTTTGAATGGTTTGTTTGGCTACGCAGGGTTTGTGTAGCGGGCTTGTGTATATTATCTTTATTTTAAAAAACATCCCAGGATTTGAATGGTTTGTCTCCATTCCAGTGCCTGATTAGAGGTTTGTTTACATTATATTATTAATTCTGTTTTTCATAATTACGCGCCCATCATGTACCCCACGAAGTCGGCTACAATCGTATCTAGTTCTTGTTTGTATCAGATCAGGGATACCAACATAACAGTGACAAAATGACGGGCGGCAGCGGGCGTGCTGTCGTAGTGTCGGTTCGCGAAGAGAAATTTTATTTAACGACATTGAAAATTGAAATGCATTATTTTCCGCCAGCCGTGATGCAAAAAGTTTCCTATTATAGTGATTTAAGGCGAATCTAAAGTTTTTTTCTAAAAATTATTCATAATAGCCATGGACACTAATCCCGAAAAATTACCAAAAAAATCTCATTTGAAAAATCATTAAGTGATGAAAAAAATTGGTTAAATAGGTTGCGTTAGGTTAGGTTATTTTTATTATTTTTCCTAGCAATGACCTTTCAAAGGGGCGTTGAAATGCCACTCTGTTGAGTTGTCGTGAAACCAATAGCACCCCCCATACGTAGAGTTCGGAGCGACCGTCCCCCGCGCCACTTCAGGCCGCCGCGCAGAAAAGTAAAAACCGAAAGTAAGTGCCTCCGTTCACGGAGATACTTACAAGATACTCGATCCTCGTGCGCGTATCATACGCGCCAATCGTAAGTACCCCCCGCACGATTTTGCTGGCGCCGGTCCACAGCGCTACGCGGTGGCTGTCGGTTTCCAATCAGTATCACGATACCGACAGTGCTGATCGCGCGCGACGCGTCGCATCATTTGTGTCTGATACTTATTAGTTTGGCGTTTAACAGAAATGGCGTCGGAACATGAAAGTAATGTTAGATTAATACGTAAGAAAGGATTTAGTGGAGAAGGCATGGATTGATGTTGGAAAAAAAGCCATATGACATCGCTTGACAGCATGTTAACTCTACGGCTGCACGTGAAAAATGATCAAGTACAGTTTATTTCGGATAGCGCCGTGTACAGAGACTAGCATTAAAAAGTAGTATATCAGCAGGGTAAAAATAAAAGGCCGTTCCTATAGTTAAATTCTACCAAAATACGTTTTTCAATCAATTTGACTGCTTGTTGTACGTTACTTTTAACTTTTGTACTTACTTTCCAAAAACCGATAGTTACTCCGCCATATTGGCATCATTGGCATATTTGACAGTTCTGGTCGAAGTAATGTACGGAAATGGGTGCTTCAACATTGATTATTAATCAGTAATCATGTTCAATATCGTGGAAGAGGATGATAATGCATTTAAGCATTAAAATGAATCATCAACATAAAAAGTTTTTTTTTCAACTTTGAAGATTTAAAAAAAAAATCGCACGTTGCGCTACAATACGAAGTATGTCAAAAAATACAAATAAATAGTAGTAAATCTGTGTGTAAGGATGGAATGGCCCACCTTATGATTCCAGAGATATCCTCATTTTTAATGTCAGTGCCTTACAAATTTTTCATAAAAAAATTATAACTCTTTCATTTGTACATGCAATTGCTTCATACGAAATTTTATAGCATAGTAATGATCAGCAGAATCCATTTCTAGCAAAAAAAAGACCCTTGAAAATTCAAGTCTCTATGTCTATGAAAGGCGATTTTCGGCCTGAAGTGGCGCGGGACACGTTCGCTCCGAACTCTACGTGTGGGGGGTGCTAATCTCACAATTCGTGTTGAAAACTAGTGTTGCCAGAATATGGAAGAATACAAACATTGCGCAATTTTTGCACAAATTGAAAAAAAAATTTTTGGGCCGGAGGAAACCTACAAAAACCTATGTAGGAATTTTAAAAATTACAAATTAATTAATTTGTTTCTAAAATAAAGAAGTTAAAAAATTAGTGGACCACAATACTCTGGAACTTCTGACTTCTGACTTCTGGCAGTACCAATTCGCCACAGCTGATTTGAAAACATGGAGGTTGTCATTACAAGCCTTGATGCTTTAATTCGTGAGTAATTTGGTTATTTAACACCGGCTAGACGGTACTTTATTCTTTGACTGTTATTTCATGATAATATTTGCACGTGTGATACTTTATTCACTAAATGTAACTGTAGTTACGAAGTACTGGCTTCGCGAGACCCAACCCACGAAATGTCAATCTCATATACAACAAATTGTTTTTACCGCATACAACGACTGCGGTGGTGAATAAATTTAATGTTTTTGATTGAAGTGCCAATTACTCGTAAAAATATAAATAGTTTCCATTCGGAAAACATAATGTACCTGTGTCGTATTGTTTCAATTGAAAGTCTTCAGTTTTTTCTTCTCATTTTTGCTGGCCGTTAATAATTTATTTCTTGTAGACGTGTTGTCCATCTACAATCCATTTGGTAATTTTTTGGTATTAGTGTCCATGGCTATTATGAATAATTTTTAGAAAAAAACTTTAGATTCGCCTTAATCAATATAAAAGGTAACTTTTTGCATCACGGGCGGCGGAAAATGATGCATTTTAATTTTCAATTGCGTAAAATTGAATTCCACTTCGCGAATCGATCTACGACAGCCCGCCCGCTGCCGCCCGCCATTCTGTCACTGT
Organism: Limnephilus rhombicus; assembly: GCA_929108145.2. Classification (NCBI taxonomy): domain Eukaryota; kingdom Metazoa; phylum Arthropoda; class Insecta; order Trichoptera; family Limnephilidae; genus Limnephilus; species Limnephilus rhombicus. The sequence goes on from OV815282.1 coordinate 1,869,843, forward strand.
TGTTATGTTGTTGGTATCCCTGACCTCACACAAACGATTGTAGCCGACTTCGTGGGATAAATAATAAGGCGCGTAGGTACTGGAATGGAGACAAACCATTCAAAAACGTAGGCTGTTTTTTAAAGTAAAGATAACATACACAAGCCCGCTACACAAACCCTGCGTAGCCAAACAAACCATTCAAAAACGTAGGCTGTTTTTTAAAGTAAATATAACAAACACAAGCCCGCTACACAAACCCTGCGTAGCCAAACAAACCATTCAAAACGTAGGCCGTTTTTTAAAGTAAAGGTAACATTCACAAGCATTATAAGGTGCGTAATTATGAAAAACAGATTTATAATGTTAACAAATCTCTATTTATTATTACCGAAGTGATTCTGATTAGAGGTTCGTTTACATTATATTATTAATTCTGTTTTTCATAATTACGCGCCCATCATGTATCCCATGAAGTCGGCTACAATCGTTTGTGTGAGGTCAGGGATACCAACAACATAACAGTGACAGAATGGCGGGCGGGCTGTCGTAGATCGATTCGCGAAGTGAAATTTAATTTTACGCAATTGAAAATTAAAATGCATAATTTTCCGCCGCCCATGATGCAAAAAGTTTCCTTTTATAGTGATTAAGGCGAATCCCACCAATATTTATCCCACGAAGTCGGCTACAATCGTTTGTGTGAGGTCAGGGATACCAACAACATAACAGTGACAGAATGGCGGGCGGGCTGTCGTAGATCGATTCGCGAAGTGAAATTTAATTTTACGCAATTGAAAATTAAAATGCATAATTTTCCGCCGCCCATGATGCAAAAAGTTTCCTTTTATAGTGATTAAGGCGAATCTAAAGTTTTTTTCTAAAAATTATTCGTAATAGCCATGGACACCAATCCCAAAAATTTACCGAAAACTTTAGATTCGCCTTAATTACTATAAAAGGGAACTTTTTGGCTTTGGGGCGGCGGAAAATAATGCATTTTAATTTTCAATTGCATAAAACCAAAATTCTCTTCGCGAACCGACACAGTGAAAATCCGTGGCCGTATCTGTCACTGTGATGTTGGTATCCTTGATAAATCAACAAGAGCTAATACAACTGTAGCCGACTTCGTGGGATAAGGCGCGTAATTATGAAATTTGTCTAGCGGGCTTGTTTGTGTAACATGGTTTGTGATACAAAAGAAAGTGTCCCTTTATAACGCCTACTCGCGTCAAGGCAAGAAAACCATCCCAGTTTTCAAGTAGTTTAGCGGCTACGCTAGGTTTGTGTAACATGGTTTGTGATTCTGGCGTACAATCTCACAAGACGAAAGCTAATTTTAATTTTACGTAATCGAAATTTAGAATGAAATATTTTCCACTTCCCCCAATGTAAATAGTTGCCTTTTAATGTAATTAAGGTGAATCAAAAGGTTTTTTTTTTAAAAAGTGCATATTAACCGTTGCCAGCGATCTCCAAAAATTACCAAAATTTTTTCAATGTAAAAAAACTTGCCTAAAGGTTTATATAACGTCATTGCCAAAAGGCCTTTATTCATTTAATATTCTAAATTTCGTAATAACAAATATATACGAATAGAGGTTTGTTAACATAATAATTCTGCTGTGTTTTCATAATTTCGCGGTATTTCATGTAGGTATCCCACGAAGTCGACTACAGTCGTATTAGCTCTTGTTAATTTATCAAGGATACCAACATAACAGTGACAGGTACGGCCGCGGATTTTCCCTGTGTCGGTTCGCGAAGAGAATTTTGGTTTTATGCAATTGAAAATTAAAATGCATTATTTTCCGCCGCCCCAAAGCCAAAAAGTTTCCTTTTATAGTAATTAAGGCGAATCTAAAGTTTTTTTCTAAAAATTATTCGTAATAAGCGTGGCCAGTCCGAACCGATAATTACCAAACTCACATTTAGTGAGATTTATTTACATTTGTTCGCTTCGTCTAAAATTAAATTTCATGAAAGTTCTTCTTCTTCAAAAAAATCATTACAATTTAAAATTTCGAATAGTACCAAAGATATAAGCCATCAAAACATTGGTATTTGCAGCCGACCGAAAAGCATGCAATATCACGGGTCATGCCACACTGTCATTTGACACGGGCCGTGCCGAACTGCTTGTGACTTCTCGGGACCCTATTGCATACATTTTACTAATGTTCAAAAAATCTTAAATATTTTTTTTCTGTCATTGTTAACTCTTTATGTATGTACTACAGTATCATCAAAATGTCATTGTTAACTCTTTATGTATGTACTACAGTATCATCAAAATGTCATTGTTAACTCTTTATGTATGTACTACAGTATCATCAAAATGTCATTGTTAACTCTTTATGTATGTACTACAGTATCATCAAAATGTCATTGTTAACTCTTTATGTATGTACTACAGTATCATCAAAATGTCATTGTTAACTCTTTATGTATGTACTACAGTATCATCAAAATGTCATTGTTAACTCTTTATGTATGTACTACAGTATCATCAAAATGAAAAATTGGGAGACAACCTCGTTATAATAATCACTTTATTTAATTTACTGCTTTTTTACCTCAGGTTTGCTTTACTCTAATAACTTAACACAGTGGTGTTAACTTTACAGTTATGTAATTATAATTAATGTGATGACCGTGGCCGGTTATCTCATGATTCTGGACTCCCTTTGACGGATCCAGATTCCTCTGATTATGATGATCTCAGTACAGGGTGTATTCGCAATATTAAGTCGTAGGTAGACCATTGATATTTATTCTGAGATATGTACAATGGTGCTTCTTAGAAATTCAAATGGTAAAGAGACGAATGGACAACAATCACAACCTTTTATACGTTACTCATGCTGTCTCACTCATCCACGCATGTCTCTTTCATACCGCAAGACATACGTTCACCACATCCCTCCACACCTTAAATCAAAGGACATTTACACAACATGATGATAATAATATTTACAATACATACAATTCCATTATTTACAGTGTATTTCATTATCATGTTGAGTCGAGAGCTGAGTCCTGTCTTCACTGTGTGTCCATTTAAATTTACCTCAATTAAATAAAAAAAAATCCTAATTGTTTGTGTACTTACCCTGGTACCCATTTATCCTTATTTTGGTCTCTAAAATCTCTTACCATTACTTTTTGATTAATCGAAAAACCCTTGGATTGTTTATTATTTCTCTATAATATTTCTGATTTTCCTGACATTTAGACATTTTAATTTTAGTTTCTTTTAATATTTTTATTATCCTTATCTTTCCCCCCTCTCAGTATAAAACTGTTTAAGTTGGACCTTAGTTTCCTTCCAAACATTACAACTGCAGGTTCTAAGCCAGTTGTACAGTGTGGTGCATTTCTGTAATCAACTAGAAAACTTCCTAATTTTTCATTATAACCTGACTGAAACTCATTTCCTATCATCATTCTTTTTTTAAAATTTTTACAAGTTTTCACTGTGTTTTCAGCTAACCTGTTCGATTGTGGATGATTTACCGGTGTAGTCAAATGTTTGATTCATTTTCATCTCACAAAACTCTTTGAAGTACGCTGACATGAAGGCGGCTCCATTATCTGACACTATTGTCTGTACACTCCCGAAATAACTAAATAAACTCTTTAATATTTTGATAGTGTTATACAAATTGGGTGAATTTACCTCCACACAGCCTAACCATTTTGAGATTCAGTCAATAATCACAAAAAGTACTTATTTGCAATAGGACCCGCATAATCAATATGCACCCTACTCCAAATTTCTTCAGTTATAGGCCACGGAGTCAATTCGCTCTTTGGTTGAGATGGTTGAACCTCTGAACAAATTCCATCCTCTCGCTAACAGTTAAATTTTTCCATCTATCCCTGGCCACCAAAAATAGCCCCCGGCTAACCCTTTCATCTTAGCTTATGCCCAGATGAGATCTATGCAATAAGTTTTAAAATAATTCTCTTAAACTTTCTGTAATTACTAGCCTATGATTCCAGAAAAAACAATCATCAATTATAGATAATTCATTTCGTTTAATCCAGTAAATCCATTTTCCGTGGATTTTTCAAATTTGCACCCTGCTATCCCATATCGCAACTGTCTCCCCCTTCCTCCCCCTGCTCCCCCCCCTACCACACCACTGCCTGTTCTTTCCCATCCTTTCCCATCTCTGTTCCCGTCCCGTCCCGTCTTTGCCACGTTCCCCTTCTACCTTCGCCTTCTCCCCCTCCGAATACTCTGACATTGTTGTCGCGCTTTGATTTTTTACGTGTAGGTGTATTGAAGTTTGGGATTTTGCCTTTCAACGATGGTTACCTTAGGTGCAGTGGCGTAGCGAGGGGGGCGGACCGTCCCGGGTGCCACCCGATGGGGGGTGACACCCAACTGTGGAAAAAAATTACGAAGGATATTTAAAAAATAGTTAATCTCAGAATTTCGTACAGGGATGCGATACAGTAAGCTAATAATTATTTTTGATTTTCGATATAAATACACAAACGGTTTGTTAATTTGTTAATTTATCCTGGTAATCTCTGAATTTCAAACATAAATACTAATCACCTCTTATCACACGGTGACTGGACAACTGAGGCGCTCAGCGGAAGAGTGGCCCAACCCACAAAAATTCGTAATCAGCGAAAACATCATTTGTTAAGTATATATTTTTGTCATATCTATGAAGCCATGGTGGCTCAATTGTAGTTTTCACTATTTTAAAGATCCTTTGAAATCAATGAAAACTAAAATTGGGCCACCGTGGCTTCATACATATGACAAAAAAATATATAACAATAATATTTTGCTGTTGTGGGTTGGGCCACTCTTCCGCTGAGCGCCTCAACTCAGAATCACGCAAAATCAAAATCTCGTCACTGTCACTTCGTGAGAAATAATTTGGATGCAGGTGAGTTCCCTAGTTTTTGTTTTGTATATTGTTGTCAACATCTGTATCTGTTTTTTTTTTTAATAAATATTAAAAAAATGGTAAATTTTCGCGATTAGTGTCCATGGTTATTACGAATAATTTTTAGAAAAAAACTTTAGATTCGCCTTAATCACTATAAAAGGAAACTTTTTGCATCACAGCTGGCGGAAAATAATGCATTTTAATTTTCAATGTCGTTAAATAAAATTTCACTTCGCGAACCGACACTACGACAGCCCGCCCGCTACCGCCCGCCATTTTGTCAGTGTTATGTTGGTATCCCTGACCTCATACAAACAAGAGTTAGATACGATTGTAGCCAACTTCGTGGGATACATGATGGGCGCGTAATGCGGGCTTGTGTATAGTATCTTTACTTTAAAAAACAGCCTACGTTTTTGAATGGTTTGTTTGGCTACGCAGGGTTTGTGTAGCGGGCTTGTGTATATTATCTTTATTTTAAAAAACATCCCAGGATTTGAATGGTTTGTCTCCATTCCAGTGCCTGATTAGAGGTTTGTTTACATTATATTATTAATTCTGTTTTTCATAATTACGCGCCCATCATGTACCCCACGAAGTCGGCTACAATCGTATCTAGTTCTTGTTTGTATCAGATCAGGGATACCAACATAACAGTGACAAAATGACGGGCGGCAGCGGGCGTGCTGTCGTAGTGTCGGTTCGCGAAGTGAAATTTTATTTAACGACATTGAAAATTGAAATGCATTATTTGTGACCCGCATAATCAATATGCACCCTACTCCAAATTTCTTCAGTTATAGGCCACGGAGTCAATTCGCTCTTTGGTTGAGATGGTTGAACCTCTGAACAAATTCCATCCTCTCGCTAACAGTTAAATTTTTCCATCTATCCCTGGCCACCAAAAATAGCCCCCGGCTAACCCTTTCATCTTAGCTTATGCCCAGATGAGATCTATGCAATAAGTTTTAAAATAATTCTCTTAAACTTTCTGTAATTACTAGCCTATGATTCCAGAAAAAACAATCATCAATTATAGATAATTCATTTCGTTTAATCCAGTAAATCCATTTTGGATCATCCTTGTTAATTTTATTTGGTCACCCTGTTCTGAGATAATTTTTAAAGTCCAATAAAATTTTATCCGTATTTGATTCCGATTTAATCTCCTCAATGTCTATTGGTATATCTCTGTTATTTTTTAATAAACATAGAATTTCAAAAGGTATATTTCTCGGATTGCATACTTTTATTTCCAAGTTCTCTTTTAATTTTAAATTCACTTTATTTTTATTAAATCTACCCAGTTTCTCCGAAAAAACCTCTGGGAATTTTCGAATTAATTTATCCAATTCACTTCTACCATTCTTAAAAACATTGTGAGAAAAAATTTCACTTCCCCACTGGGATGAAGTGGATTGTAACCCCGTAAATCCAATATTAAACTTTTTTATAAAGTCACGACCTGGGACAGTAGTTGTTCCATTTTTTACTACGCAAAATTCTAACATTTCCCTTTAACCGTTATAATCAACTGTTAATAAAATACAACCCAATAAATTAACTTACAATTAGCGTAACCTGTTAAGGTTAAATCCTTTGGTTTTAAATCTAACTGTTTGAAATGTTTAACATAATCTATGTCTTTTAATATTGAAACTGCAGCACCCGTGTTCAGTAAACCATTTAACAACATTATTCACTAAGATTTTGCACAAAATTGGCTCACAGTACACTGCATTTATCCACAACATTTTTTTATCTTCCTGCGTGGTCACAAATATCTTTCTTCCTTAAACCGTGACATATTTTACTTATGTGACCTTTGCCTTTGCATTTATAACAAATCACGCCTTTAAATCTACAATTTACCGATTCGTGATAACCTCCACAATGTTTACATCTCATTTGTTCTATTGACTTCGGTCTGAACAACATTTTTATTCGTAGGTCTCGAAAAATTTCTACCCGCTGTATTTTTTTCCCGTAACAAATCGTTCCGTCTATTTTTTGAAACCATATCTACACTTTCTGTTTTAATTTGCTTATTAATTACATCGAACGAATCCATCGCAATAGCACATTCTAAAACCTTTTTCAATTTATGATTTATAATGAATAAATAATACATAACACAATATGGCGCACAAAGTAATGCACCAATTTCACCAAAGTAGCACTAAATCAGGTACTATGTATTTATATTCATAGTTTATGTTTCATAGTTTATATTTCTATCTATATTTATAGTTATTGTTTTTATATTTTTAAACGACTTCAAAAAGGAGGAGGTTATCAATTCGACTGTATTTTTTAAAATATTTTTTTTTAATGTTTTTTACCTCAAAACTTTCGACTGGGTGAACCGATATTGATGATTCTTTTTTTATTTAAAAGCTGGTGCTTTCCGTGTGGTCCCATTTTAATTTTGTTCAGTTTCGACAATGGCATCCATGAGAAAACCATATAAGTTTTTAATTTGCATCAAGTATGTGCGCAACAAATGGACGAATAACTCAATATCACGCCAACCGATGATTTCGATGATTCTTTTTTTTATTGGAAAGGATGTACTTCAAGGGTAGTTTGATGAGAGTTTGGTTAGGTTCTGATTATGGGATCCATGACAAAGTAACGGAACTCTCCAATTCTTAAGAGCAAATTAACGATACTCGGCCGAATCTTAATCGAATTAGTTAGTGTACTTCAGATTCACTAAAAATCAAAAAATAAACAAAAATAACAAAAAAACGACTTAAAAAAATGCACTAAAAAGTAAAAAAATAATTTCGTATTCTTCTTTTTTTTTTTTACAGTAATACCGCACAAGAATCTCAACTGCTCCCGTCTGGAGCCAGTGAGACTATGGCATCCCCAATTGGGGTATGTTGTGAGGCTGAAGGTAGTGGGGAGGGGAAGGAGGTGGGGAAGAGGAAGGTTGGGAAGTACCTGGCTATTCAGATCTGGTCACCAAACACGGCTAAAGCCATTTTCAAGCAACGTTTCAATTCTGAATGGTGGTCTTACACCAGGGCGATACTAATAGTATCTTCCACTCTGGAACATGCCGCAAATATACTATATATTATTTTAAATGAATTAATTGTGAAATAACACAAATTAATCAAATAAAATTTATTTGCGCATGCCGGGTTCGAACCCGCGACCTCCGGATCATGAGTCAAGAGTCTTACCCACTGGACTACGGAGGTCGTCAAAGGCAAGGCAAGGTACCCGGCCCGGCGTGTTCACTTGACAGCTCCCCTCCCGCCGCGGCCCGCTCTCGCCTCTCACCTCGTCAAGTCAAGCACATCTCACCTATAACTATGCATGTATTTACAAACCTACCTTGACTGACACCGACTCCAAAAATAACAATCGTACCTACATATTGATGAGTAGAAAAAGTAAGTTGATTATTAAGTTTAGAGCGCGGTGTATTTTTTTAAAATTTTATTTTTTTAAATTTAAATTTTTTTTTTAAATTTTTATTTTATTTTATTTTTTTTTTTTTTTACAGTGAATACCGCACAAGAATCTCAACTGCTCCCGTCTGGAGCCAGTGAGACTATGGCATCCCCAATTGGGGTATGTTGTGAGGCTGAAGGTAGTGGGAGGGGAAGGAGGTGGGGAAGAGGAAGGTTGGGAAGTACCTGGCTATTCAGATCTGGTCACTAAACACGGCTAAAGCCATTTTCAAGCAACGTTTCAATTCTGAATGGTGGTCTTACACCAGGGCGATACTGATAGTATCTTCCACTCTGGAACATGCCGCAAATATACTATATATTATTTTAAATGAATTAATTGTGAAAACACAAATTAATCAAATAAAATTTATTTGCGCACGCCGGGTTCGAACCCGCGACCTCCGGATTGTGAGTCAAGAGTCTTACCCACCGGACTACGGAGGGCGTCGTATATTCGTATTGTCGTACTTATAATATAATATGTTCTGAAAAAATGTTAATTCAGTGAAAATAATCATGTTTGACATAATTTATTACACATTGTAGTTACAACGCTTAAAAAAAATCATATAGATAATTACATACATAAATTATATCTAATATTGTAAATTTTATATAGTTTCTCCTATAAGTGTACTGTAACGGACGTGTTCGCACCCTCAAAACATCTTTCATCAAAGTTCATCGCTGGTGGCATCCTTTACATTTTGAGGTCATTTCTTGGAAATTTTGCTGAAATTTCTGGCCTCGAAATGCTAATGTACCGTGCCGCCAGCGACTAAAATTGGTGAAAAGATATTTTGTTTCTTTAGGTATAAAATTACCTAATACTTATTTTATAAAATTATGTAAAATAATGTTTTCCTAACAATGTGCATGTTCCCGGTGCGACAAATAAACGCTACCTGCCGCAGGTTGCCACCGGGGACATTTTACAATTTCATGTAAAATTTATATTTGTTACATTATTCTATTGTTTAAAGCCCCCGCCCCAGGAGGGCAACCCTTCAGCCCCAGGAGGCGGATGCCTTTCCCACTGGGCAAAGCCCCCGCCCCAGGGAAAAGCAAACTACTTTTCCAGGGAAGAGCAGCCAAGTAGACTCCTTTAGCCTGCAGGAGGCCAACCTTTAAAATGTATAATTATTTTCAACTTACAATTTTAATCGACCACTTTCATGGGCGATACCGCCAAAATGAGGACGCCACATAAATGTCGCCCTATTTATACGATGAGGAGCGGGGCCAGAATCCCCTCCACATTTTGTATAAAACAATGCCCGATCGCCGTTGGGTTCAACTAACCCAATAAATACGACGAATTTTTCAAATAAATCATGTTCATCTCTACTCAACAAACTCGTCTTATTTTATTCTTCGGAAGTTTTATTACTCTTTCCTACCTCTGGAAATCTTCGACCTGCTGCCTCCTGCTGAAGTTCTGCCTGAACGAGTACCTGGTGCCTACCGCTGCAGTCGGCCCTAACTCTGGGCACTGCCAAGGCACCGCTCAGGCAGAAACTAGGCGCATCCAGGACCGTTACCACTGGATGTAGGGAGGCCAGCCAGCTCATATCATCATCATCCCTTCCCTTTTTTACAGTTCCTGTAAAGACGCTGAAAAAAAATATATAAAAGTATATAAAAGTTCAAACTTCTAAGCACATAACCTAACATAATTTCATATCTTTATGTTGTAAATCTTATTGTAATTCCTCCATCTTGTTATCAGATACATGTTACACCTTTCAATACTACTAACATACCTACTTATCTCATACTCTGTAAATCTTAATATATTATATGTTACCAGGTTAATTCGGTAAATCCAATTCTAATATATGCTACCAGATTACTTTTTCTACTTTGTCACAAAAAAATGTATGTGTACTTATATTTATATATATTATATACATTTTATTTATTACACAGCTTAGTTTCAGAGTAAAATGAAACCTTTTTTTTTTGTTATGTAATTATGTACATTTCAGGAATAATATAAACTAAACATGTCAATTTGTCTGTCCTGGAACGGGAAACTTTCCTAGTTGGACCAAAGACGTTACATACTTTAGACGCGGGGTAGAAATCTCAAAGTGGGAAGACAAGAACAAGACAATTGTACCGATCTCGATATCTAGTACTTTACTACTAAACTGTCACTCGTCAAGTAAGGTCATGTCTTACCAGTAGGAAAATTGCATTTAAAAAGCGCCAAAATGCCCTCCGTATGATGAGAAAATGTTTCCATTACACGGCAAACATTAGTAAAAGTGAAGAAATAACATTTAATTTATATGTACACACAAAGTACTTATTATTATCGATTAATATAAGCAATACAATTAATTTTCACGTTCCCTGTCCGACAATTTTGTACGTCATTTGAGAAGAAACAAATATTCTTTAAATTATCTTATGGTACGATCACACTGAGGTCAACTTCCAACTTCAAACTTTCGGACGATTGCGTAGAAGGGTAGTTCATGCGTTGGAAGTTCGAGTTGGAAGTTTGGCTTCAGTGTGAAAGTAGCATAACTTTTTAATAAATGAATATTAAGAAATTACTGAAAACCGCTGAAAACAAAAGAGTGTTACTTACTGCCACATTATTTTGCGAGCATGTGAGACTATGGCGAGTCTATTTATATAACGTCATTGAGTTGCACAGGCAAAGTTTATTTTTATTTTTTTTATTTTTTTAAAGAAAGACAAACATTCCCGGGTTACGAATAACCCAACAATGTTTGAAAATCTCCTACTACCACCACAGAAATCCGAAAATGTTGCTTGTGTTGTGATGGAGGACTTGAACACGCGACGCCCGGATGGGATCCAAGCGCTATGCCCACTCAACCACTGAGCGGAACCAGCTTCCTAATATGTAATTTGTACTTTCTTTTGTATCTATCTATAATAAATAAATGAAAAGTTTTCAGCCTCGAAAAATAATTTTTCTTTAATACAACCAACTCGAAGACCGGTGATAAAAACATCTTTTAAATTATATTCAAGTCTGTCTTCGAATTTGCAAAATCTAACTAGATTTCGTAGACGCGCTATGAATTCATTAATTGATTCGGTAACTTTTTGTTTCACAGCAAAAAAAATTTCACATTCCTTTTGATTCCTATGTGATTCTCTAGCAATAACAATAAATTTTCAACCGTAATTAATATCTGTAATTTTTTTTGGAAAACACAAATCAATTAATAAATTTATTGTCTCTGTGCAAATGGGAAATTAAGACCGCTCTCTTTTTCTCATCCGATTTGATTTTGTCGTCATTGACTAGGATCAACTACTCGTACTGTAAGACCAATGTCTCCAGCTTGTCCCTTGACAAAACCTGGGCAGTTCCACTCCTTCCATCTTCACACAGATGCAATCAATAAAAAAACAGAAAAAATTACAAACAGCACTCAACTCACCACTCTGATGACTTGATGCTGCCCGCCGATCTCGCCCTTCGGCGAACCGTCTTCTAGCTCCTGAACCCTGGTCGTCCTTCTAATGCGCCTTCCGTGAGGTCTGCACCTGCTCTCTGGTCTTCTCTTGAAGACCCGGACTTCTCCATCCACGCCTTACGTATATGCTGCTTCCAGGTTCTCGTCACTAAATAACCTTATCCAGCGCCTTGATGTTCTTTAGGATGCCTATTCTACTGCTCTTGCTTCCAATGATGTGGACTTGTGATCTGGCCTTTTTCTGCCCGATCACAGGTTGACCACTATAGCCTCTATCTCGGTCGCTGCTGCGTAAATAAATTCCTTTTTAGGCTGCGCCATTGTGACCGTGGCCGGTTATCTCATGTATTCTGGACTCCTTTGACGAATCCAGATTCCTCTGATTATGATGATCTCAGTACAGGGTGTATTCGCAATATTAAGTCGTAGGTAGACTATTGATATTTATTCCGAGATATGTACAATGGTGCTTCTTAGAAATTCAAATGGTAAAGAGGACGAATGGACAACAATCACAACCTTTCATATGTTACTCATGCTTGCTCACTCATACAGGCATGTCTCTTTCATGCCGCAAGACATACGTTCACCACAATTAATATTCTGCTATTTGTTCATGAGCCATTTGGTGTTCAACTTTCGATATTGACCTCCCTCAAATGTCTCCGATTGTGCCTATTCTTGACTGCTCTCATCTGTCTGAAGCCGGCAGTTTTCTTCAGGTCATTTCATTGTGGGTGACCTCTCTTTTTGCTTTTTACACAAAAACGTCTTCCGATGATATTGTAATTCCTCTTTTAGTCTTGCCACGTGCCTACCATAGTTACACTTGGAATTTTTTATGATAATCTGGTAAACTTTGACTTGCTTGTCCATTCATCTGTGTTATTAATCTTAACCACAGATAAAGATAATAATTTACTTTCACAATAATATCCATAGATAAAACAAATTTAAATTAATGAAGCTATTGAATTTATGTGTTTCCAGACAGGGCAACCAATGCGTGCCTAGATAGGCCAGAGCCTGCAGCACTAGAGGCATTCTGCTCCGTGCTGGGGGACTCTCCCAATGGGGCGTATGTAGCCACGAGGGTGATCGCTTCGCGTATGCGCTCCATCCACCCCCCGGAGGCCCTGCTGGCCCTCGATGTGTTGGACTGTTGCATGAAGAGATGCGACGCTTCATTCCGCGCAGAGGTTGATAAGTTTCGCTTCCTTAATGAAATGATCAAGCTAGTGTCACCAAAGTACTATGGAAGTAAGACTGCGCCTGCCGTTAGACAAAAGGTAATTTAGCTAAAATAAATATAAAATAAAATCTGTCCTCTTAAATTATGATTACTGCACAAATGACTTTTCACAACTAAGTATTGATCATTTTCAATGCTGTGTTTGGTTGTATGTGTATGTGTGCCTGTATAAGATGGAATCGCACTCATTAAATGAAAGAGCACACAAGAAGTAATGAAATGACATCCTCATCACAAAATTAGCATTTTTGCACTTAGTGATTAATGATCACAGAAATATTATAAGTTGGTACTAATTATATTGTATTTTACCATAATAAAACATGATGTCTCATGAAAGTGATATTCGTATTAGTTTTTATACTAACTTAACTTCATGAAACACCAGAAGTACAATTGAACCAGAGAATTTCCCCTTTTTCTTGCCTACTTGCGTTTTATACTTATACATGTTATCCGGAAACTCGCTGTACAAGCGGGAAACTGGTGTACATCACATTTGGAGTCAATTTTGTAGAATAACTTTTTTTTTTATTTGAGATTTTGTTTCCGAGAAAATCGAGTCTGAAGTTGGAATTTTTTATGTCAAATTTAAAAAAAAAATCAGTCAAAAGAGAATAATATCAGCTGTAATATCATTTAATAACTCAGGTACGCCTCATACATCATAAGTATGTCTACTAATGTTACATTGTCGTGTAAACAAGCTTATAGGTGCAAAAGCTTTTTAACCCTTAATTGCAGAAAAAAATGGAAAAAAGTAAAAAAAAAAAAAATGCTCAGATTGAAAAAGTTTTTTTAGGTTCTTTATGTGATGTAGATTCACCAGTTTTCCGCTTATATGTACTATGACGGACATTGTATTTATAAATACGTAATAAATTAATTTACAAAATATATAATCTGACTGTCCAACTAGGAATTTCCCATTTTAGACCAGTCAAATTGTCAATACAGCTGAAAACGTTCCCAAAATTTAGAGGCACAATGACGTTACATACTATATTAGACGAGGGGTAGAAATCTCAAAGTGGGAAGACAAGAACAAGACAATTGTACCGATCTCGATATCTAGTACTTTAGTACTAAACTGCTACGCGTCGAGTAAGGTTGCGTCTTACCAGCACTTACCTGTAAGTAAATTGCATTTTAAAAAGTGTCAAAATGCCCTCCTGTGTGATGAGAAAATGTTTCAATTACACGGCAAATAATAGTAAAGCGAATGAATAACATTTCATTTGTAAGTACACGCAAATTACTTAATATTATCGATTATTAAAAATATTACAATTAATTTTCATGTTTCCCGCTCACGGTTTTAAACGTCATTAGAGAAAATTCAAGTCCTACTAAAGTAAAGGGTCTGGACGCGCAACAGCCAAATTTCTGTTGCTAAGTAAACTTCACTGTTTTAAAGCAGACTAATCAGCCTAAACACTTGTTTATTTGTTTGCTTGCGATAAAACAACACATAAATAAGTAGTTCTAACAAGTATTGATAACAATCGCCACCATTTGAAAACTGTCGTTGCCCTATAGTATTTATTGTATAGCTCGACATATCAAACTCTGACAGGCAGCTGGACCTTTTATTCTAGTGGGCCTCGAGAAAAGGAGACAGCGAACTGAGCGAACGTTCCATCAAAAAGTGACAAGCAATACGCCGCCCGCTCATGTATTCTTGTCATTCATACACACACATTATTTGATTGTCTATCTTTATCACACAGGACTAAACGTTTGAATTAAGAAATTATACTGAAAATCGCTGAAAACAAAAGAGTGTTCCTTACTTTCCACATTATATTGTGAGTATAGGAGACTATGGCGAGTCTATTTATTGATATGACGTCATTGCACAATGTAAGACAATAATCACAATAAATAGCTCAATAAATTTATTGTAGCAACATTTTGTGCAATTTTAACATCTTGATACAATATTGAAATAATATTTTTGTAATACATGTGTAACAATAAATTTATTCAGGTGTTAACCCTAATGCATGGCTGGACGATTGAATTTCCCCGGGAATTGAAAATCCGAGATGCCTACGAGATGCTGAAGAAGCAGGGCGTGGTGAAGGACCTGCCCCCGACCCCCGTGCCCCCGCTCCCACCTCAGGAGGAGGTTCCCCCGCCCGTGCCTCGGCCCAGGAATAAGGACGCCATATTCGAGGATGAAGAGAGATCGCGAATGCTGCAGAAACTGCTTCAGAGTAAAAACCCTGATGACTTGCAAGCAGCCAATAGGCTTATCAAGACTATGGTCAGAGAGGTGTGTACAATAATATCTGTATGCCCATTATATATTTTTATTTTATTTTATTAGCGTTATAAACAGTCTGTACAAAATTCATAAATGACAGTGATAAAAATAAGTATGTCATATACCAATAAAATAACAACCAATTTCAATTTAGAACCATAATGCAAAAATATACAATACCTACACCTGATATAAACAATTATGATAACATCTTCTTACTTAAATCTATAAAAAGTAATTAACTGAAATTTTCCATGCGATTACAGTTAAATTTTGATGGATATCAATAATATATTTCAGGAAGTGATTTTATTTAAATTCGAACTGCTAAAAGTAGGAGAGAAAATATGGTGATAATAAAAATAAAAAAGAAAAATACAGAAATCAATGCAATATTAAGTTATTAGTTAAACATGTGGCATTCAATAGTGTTATTTTTTTATGCATGCTGTGAATTTATCAAGGTTTGTATTAAACACATCAATATTTGGGCATAATCTGTTAAAAGTGCTACAGCTTCTTCTTACAAATACATTTTCAAGATAATTTGTCTTGCTCTTAGGGATATAAAAGGTGTCTGGAGATCGAGTAACTCTTAATGGACATCTGAAATGAATATTTTGTAGTAAGTACGGGCTCTCAATGAAGTTATGAATAATCTTATAGAGCATTAGTAGGTCTCTGATATCTCGGCGGCTCTCAATGAAGTTATGAATAATCTTATAGAGCATTAGTAGGTCTCTGATATCTCGGCGTTGATCAAGAGATTTAAGGTTTACGGGGACATAGTTTTCATCATTTCGCACGCGATAAGAGACATATTTCATAAACTTTTTCTGAAGTCTTTCTATATTTGCTTTATATGTAGAACAATGAGGGTTCCACACTGTAGAAGCATACTCCAGATGGCTTCTAACATAGGATATGTAGAGAGTCTTAAATGTTTGTGGATTTTTGAAAGCTGAACTTACTCTAAGAATAAATCCCAACATTTTCAAAGCCTTCGACGTGATATGCTCGACGTGAGATTGAAAGAGAAGCTTACTATCTAATAGAACTCCAAGATCTCTTATTACATTTACTCTGTTTAAAATATTGTTCTTAATAATGTAGGGATATAATATTGTGTGTTTCTTTCGAGAAATGAGGGTACGAGGGTCAAATATACGAGGGTCTATACATCAACAAGTACTCGTGTTTGAAGACAGGTGGCATTGCTGAGGAAAGTTGACATCACTGTCTTGTACTGCCATCTATCAAACGACACCTTATTAAGTTAGTTTTTATTTGGCAGCCAGTTGTATTACACTGTTTCGTGTTTCTCGATAAAATGGAAAAAGAGTGATATCGATCCGAAATTTGTTTTTATTTTTGAATGGAAAAACATGCGAAGAAATGAAAGCGAATTTGGATGCTATGTATGGGACCCTTCACCATCTATGAAAACTGTGACATTTATGACAGGTTCAACAGTTTTTATATTGTGTTATCACCGTTGATGAAACCTGGATATATTATTATACGTCTGAGGCCAAGCGACAGTCTAAAAAATTTATTTTTCTTGGTAAATCTGCTCCCTAGAAAGCGAAGACGGTCCCATGTGCCAGAAAGTGATGGTCACGATTTTTAGGGATTCGAAGGGAATAATCCTCATGGACTCTTTGCAGAAAGGAAGAACGATCACGGGGCAGTACTACAGTGAATTATTGAACTGATTCGATAAGAAATTGAAGACACGGCCCCATTTGGCTAAGAGAAAAGTGTTATTCACCACAATAGCGCATTCATCTGGAATTGTCGTGGCCAAATTGCATGAACTGCGCTACGAATTGCTGCTGCACCCACCGTACTCGCCCTTTCTGACTCCCTGTGACTTCTTTCTGTTCTCTAACATGAAAACATGACTCGGGGAAAAAAAATCAGCTCACACGAGGAGGTTATCGCCGAGACATAAATGTATTTTGAGAGATTGACGAATCGTATTTTTGGAGGAGTTATAGAAATGGCTGAAATATTGGGAAAAGTGTATCAACCTAAAAGGAGATTACATTGAAATTTTATTTTTAAATTGTGAAAAACTTGCATTTTCGTTTCTAACACGGGTACTTATTGATTGACCCTCATGAATAATGTTAACCTTATCTTTGCGACTGTCACATAATATCTCATCTATCGGCGGCTATCCCCATATGCGCATGTCGCATAATTTGATACATGATAGACGAAAGACTACAGCAGGATAGACTACAGACTTCACACGAAAGACTACAGCAGGAAAAGGTTAATATTTACGAACATGTTTGTCTTGATTTTTTTTGAGCAGATAAAATGGCCACTCACTCTATTATCTGAAAACCTAATTTAGCACCAACTTGTAATAAGGAATAGTTGCCCAACATATGAATATTATAAGCTGTAGTAGAAATATTATTAATTATTTATGTATTATAATATTTTGTCCATTTTTAATGTGAGGCTATTTGGAGCAAATAAAATAAAAACATTAAAAACTTAAACCTATTAAACAAATGGTTCAATATTAAAATTAGACTAAAACGTAATAAACAATGCGATAAGTCGTTGGAAGTACTTACAGAGAGAATGGTCTGTTTTACTCTTTTTGGCTATTTCATTACATGCCAACTCAGAATCAAGTCAACTCAACACCTCGTTAAAAGCTATGAAAAAAAAATTTGAAAATAATCCATAACCTAACCTAACAAAACCTATTTAACCATTTTTATTCATCATTTTTAATGACTTTTCAAAAGAGGCGTTGAGTTGATTTCATTAATTTAAAACATTAGGTCATCATAATATTCAAAACTGAGCCGACAGATTGACCCAATCAGATTATAAGGGTTGAAAACATACCTTTTGTTTTGTTTAAATTAGTCTACATGGCTGTCACATATGTATCCGTCGATGATTATATCTGTACATGGCTGTCGCATATATTGTGATCTATGAGGTTTCACTAAAACATAAGTTGAAAAGACCAGCGTTGTAAAGGCTAGGTCCCTTTGCCATGAATTGATTTCTCTGTCCAGGACGAGAGGCGCGTAGAAGCCGTTTCGCGGCGAATAACAGAACTCCAGACGGTGCACAATAATGCACGGCTCCTGGACGAGATGTTGGAGCAGTACAAGCCGGGGGTCAGCTCCGCCGAGGATCTGGAGCTCATCCGGGAGTTGCACGCCGCCTGCAACCGTCTGCGCCCCACCGTCTTCAAGCTGGCTGCAGAGACCCAGCAGAATGAGGAAATGCTCAGTAAGAATTCATTAGCAAAGTGATGCAAACGAATCTATCCTACAACTTTTCCATCTTATAACCAGTGCCCTACCACCAACTACTAATAAACATTACACATATCTTCAATCTTAAGGCTGGGTTTAGACTCGTAAGTTTTTTCTTGTAAATCACTCTTATAAGCGATTTATGACCAAATTACCAATGTAAACGACACCAAAAGTCACTTAACGTAATTTATAGCAAGTTACAGAATTTATTTTTTCGGAAGTGTTTTGACAGGTCTAATCGCGCCCGCATGTATTTCCAGCCTTCTTACAGCTTATAAAATCAGTTTGATAAGCTAAGAGGCTTACCGCAAGAAATAGTACCGAAATGCGCCATAGCGAAATGTCAAAAATTAAAAGGCAATTGTTTTCATAGGATTTTTTTCCTACAAAACTAGTATTTATTTCCACTTATTTAAGTTTTCTGGAAAATGAGCATCCTTCTATTCAATTATCGGTACAATCCTTTCCAATCTTAATGTTTCTGTTTTTAACATTTACGTATTTGAAATTTTGAATTCGAAGTCGGTGGCTGTCAGTAGATGTCAGGTAGCTGTCATTAGGATAAAATGAAATTAATTGATGGCACAAAAGCGCGTGGAGAATTGTTTAATTAAAGCCAAAATCTATTTCAACACTTTATTTGGGCCTTTTCATCTTTATTGACAAAATTGCGTAAATTTGACAGTAGCAGGTCGTTGTTGACAGGAAGCCATCTTAAAGCAAATTGCGTTGCGTGGGGCTAGTGTGATTCTAAAGCACCCGTTTCCATAGAAAATGAATGGATGATAAATAGTCCAGATATGGAAATGATGACGTCTACCTACGTCGCGTAGCGTGGTGTGGGCCTAGTATGTTCCCAGCTTAAATGATCCTGTGAGTGACCTGTCAAAATCTTACGTAATCTGTAAATTTTAATTACGAGTGTAACCCCAGCCATATATTTTCTTGTTACTTACAACCCTTTTGCTCCAGAATTTATTAAGTATTCTTTTACATATTTTTGTATGAGTAATTGCATTAGTAAGAATGGCAGTCAAAATGTTCATCTTTCCACGATTTATTTCACACTTCTACAATTGCATACAACACAGTCATTTAGTTTCTAATGCTTTTATGAAATATAGGTGACACGACAGTTGATCCGCCGAAAATTGGCCTCCCCAAATGACATTTACTATAAAATTATAATTTACCAATTTCAAACGTAATATCGACTTCAAAAATACCCCTAACCTTTTAAAGACTATGTCATTAAAGAATTTGTGATACCCATGGACTGGTATTTCAAATTCTCATACATTTGCGTCATGTATAGATGACGCCCGTCTTTTAGGCACGCGATCGGTTGGCATCGCTCTTCGTCGTGTCGTGACGTCACCGTAAAGTCTGGGGTTGTAGGTATGACACAAGCCATCATATTAATTTATTCGTTTATTTACATACTGTTTATAGAGATTTAGTTGTTGTGTTTATTGAAACATTATTTAGGCCTAAATAATGTTTAAAAAATAAAGGTATCTCTTATTAGTTTATCTCTATTATTGAAAATATTCAAAAACTACTGCACAAAAAAAATAGTAATGCTTTTTCTAGGGAGAATACTTTGAACAACGAAATTCAAAATGACTGCAGTTGATCAGCTGATTGCCCGATCCTATAGTAACTTTTCAGGAGAGATGACGCCACACGATTCACCGTACATCCGGTGGTTTTCGGGGATCTTGAAAAATTAAAACTTTGACAATTAGTTTTAACTAACTAATTCTAAAAATAAAAATGCAGTTATTTAAGTTAGAAGGTTATTATTCATTAAAAAAAATAAAAAAATTGGACTGGAGTTCTCTATTGTTGGCGGATCAACTGTCATGGAATTGAAATATCAGTGTTGTCATTAAAATCAATAAATGATATTTTCTCATAACTTAGTGTCTTCCAAAATATTGCCAATATAAACTTATAACAGTGTATGATTTGATGTAGTGGAGTTTACATTTCAGTTTCCTGTAACTCTGCCGTGCTTTGAATATTTCTTTTATTACAAATTGAATTGAATTGAATATAATAGATGTTAATTAACTCTACAGATATAACAAAGGGAATATCGGGATCAAATAATCTACCTAAATTTTGGTCTCTTGCAAGACAATTTGGTTAGTAAGTTCTAATCCGCATGAGATCCGCCTGTTGCATTATTTGTTATTTATTGTT
Source organism: Limnephilus rhombicus (assembly GCA_929108145.2). Classification (NCBI taxonomy): domain Eukaryota; kingdom Metazoa; phylum Arthropoda; class Insecta; order Trichoptera; family Limnephilidae; genus Limnephilus; species Limnephilus rhombicus. Next base: position 1,890,703 of record OV815282.1, read on the forward strand.
TATAAACGCATCAAACCATTTTGGATGTCGGCCAACAAAAGTAATTGGTGATATTTAAGGGCCGTTTGTTTCAACAGAAAGCTAAACGTGAACTAAATTTAGATTTTAACTGTTGGTTAAAGTTACAAGGATGTTAAATAGGACCATGCGCTATTCCAAGTATACTTTTGCTAAAGTAATAATTTCTAGTGTGGCCAGTCTAAGCAAAATATTCCTCGAAATTATGTGGAAGAACGCACCGCATTAGTTTTTGGTGTGGCCACATTATAAATTAAATTTGAAAACCAGAACAACTGTCAAAATATCCAACTGTGTTTTGTTTCGCATCGTTGTATGATCTGGCAGCTTTGTTCCTTAAAACATTTGTATGAATATTTAAAAATAAATTACGACCTATTATAATATATACGATATTACACGGAAAAAAATGTAATTTACTTTCCAGTAGTTGTAAAATCTTCTTGAATTTGATATCACAAATTTTACGAGATCTTTTGTCGTGCAAAAATTCGGGATCGTCCCAAATAACCATAATATTAACATCGGGTCGAAATGTTTTTGGTTTTCGCTGCAAGCCACATTGGATGAGGAATTCATCGTCACTGTCAACATATTCTGTAATATTAAAATCATGATTAATAATTAACGTTGGAGGTAAGGTACAATTTCGTACCTTACCTCCAACAGAACTGTCAAATATATCAAAATGGCGGAGTAACTTTAAAGTAACTATTGGTTTTCGGAGTAAAGGCAAAAGTTAAAAGTGACATAAAACTGGCGGTCAAATTGTTAGAAAAATGCATTTTTGTAAAATTTAACTTGAATGATTTCTTTTACTCTTACTTTTACTCTAGCAAGCGTTGAAACGGACGTCCCTTAGAATTCCACGTCATTAAAGTTTTAGAATATTGACTCATAAATTTAAACAATAAATTAAGCTTGCATGGTCATAATTATCAAATCCGCAATAGTAATATTAATATGTGTTTTTGTGAGGTCCGATGGTTTTAAATAAATAAATTAATATGTTTTTGTTTTCTAAATGTGAAGATAGGACTGTGAAGTTTTACAAGGCAATTAATGAATAGTTTAAGTATTTTTAGTTTGCTTCAGCGCTTGTTATAAAATTTCCGAGCCAACTCATTGTGCATTTATTCATAACAAACCATTCGTATCACCGTAGAAAACATAGCTACAAATAAAATATTGTATTTTAATGATACAAAATGGTTTATAAATTGTGTCACTGCTGTTTTGTACTTCAGACTATTAAGGAGATAGTTATTTCTTATGTCGTGAATTGTTTCCTGTCTTCTCTGGGCTTACATTTTACATTATAACCACAGTATGTATTGTAAAGTCAAATATTTTCCGTTGTCAAAAACTTCACAACTAAATTTTAATAACATCATATTTACTGACACTTTTGTCATTCAGTTCAAAATTTTGAAGTAAAAAAAAATCTAAAGTTCCTTTAGCTCTCGACCATATTTCCGCTGTGCAATAAAATCCAAATAAATGGAATATTTCTGAACGCATCCCAAAACTTAAATCTGTTTTTGAAAGGTGACGAAATACGCTTTCAACTTTTATAATTTGAATAAAATTACAGATAACGAAAAAAAAATTAAAACACTCACATATTTTATTAGGCAAATGTATTATAAACGTTATAGTCACCTAACTTTTTTGTCGTTTTATGTAAAAATAATTAATAAAAAATTCCCAAAGTTTCATAATATTTTTTCAAATTGTTGTCGGAGACTTAAGGTTCCATAAAGGTGTACATTTTAATTATTTTGTGGTTAATTTTTACGTTTGAATAAAAAGCGTGGTGTTTGCTCTTTCTAACACCGTTTAGATCATATTTCTGACCACAATATTAAGGGAGACAACGATTTCTATGAGACTTATATGAGTTGTTCCCAAAAGCGAACAAAGTAGCCACATCACAGTATTCACATTTCCAATGATAAAATATGAGGTAAATTTTTGGGATTGGTGTCCATGGCTATTACGAATAATGTTTAGAAAAAACTTTAGATTTGCCTTAATCACTATAAAAGGAAACTTTTTGCATCACGGGCGGCGGAAAATGATGCATTTTAATTTTCAATTGCGTAAAATTAAATTTCACTTCGCGAATCGATCTACGACAGTCCGCCCGCTGCCGCCCGCCATTCTGTCACTGTTATGTTGTTGGTATCCCTGACCTCACACAAACGATTGAAGCCGACTTCATGGGATACATGATGGGCGCGTAATTATGAAAAACAGAATTAATAATATAATGTAAACGAACCTCTAATCAGAATCACTTCGGTAATAATAAATATATACGAATAGAGGTTTGTTAACATTATAAATTTGTTTTTCATAATTACGCGCCTTATAATGCTTGTGAATGTTACCTTTACTTTAAAAAACAGCCTACGTTTTGAATGGTTTGTTTGGCTACGCAGGGTTTGTGTAGCGGGCTTGTGTATGTTATCTTTACCTTAAAAAACAGCCTACGTTTTTGAATGGTTTGTTTGGCTACGCAGGGTTTGTGTAGCGGGCTTGTGTATATTATCTTTATTTTAAAAAACATCCCAGGATTTGAATGGTTTGTCTCCATTCCAGTACCTACGCGCCTTATTATTTATCCCGCGAAGTCGGCTACAATCGTTTGTGTGAGGTCAGGGATACCAACAACATAACAGTGACAGAATGGCGGGCGGGTCGTAGATCGATTCGCGAAGTGAAATTTAATTTTACGCAATTGAAAATTAAAATGCATCATTTTCCGCCGCCCGTGATGCAAAAAGTTTCCTTTTATAGTGATTAAGGCAAATCTAAAGTTTTTTTCTAAAAATTATTCGTAATAGCCATGGACACCAATCCCAAAAAATTACCAAATATGATTTTAATTTTTTAAACATTCTTATTTACTGAACAAATGATGCATTTATATATCTATTTATAGTCGTCAAAAAATACAACCCAAAGAAAACATAAAACAACATTTGAATGCTATCTCTTTAATGTTATAAATTAGGTTTTATCTCTGTACTTAATGCACTTTTAACTGCTTAAGGTCACATTTCTTAAAAATTGATTGAATGTTGACCTTTGGTTGTCAACATTTAGATTTAAACATGTTTTCATGATCGCTAATTTTATTATTAACCTCGACATGAAATATTTTTAGGTGAAGTCTTGGAAGCAAGTGACGAACTGGGCCAAGTTTTTGAGAAGTACACGGCGATAATATTGCACGGCAAGTCTTTAGAGTCTGTTCAGAATGCCATCAAGACAAACTGCCAGCCAGGCTCCATATTGCTGGACGGAGAGGGCAACTCGCTGCTGGATCTCGCCACCCCCGCCACCAGCCAGCATGAGATGTTGCCCGGTCACAGCGATTGTGCGGGGGGAAGAGTGCAATCCAACATGAAGGAGCTCGGCGATATATTTTCTAATGTTCATTTGGAAAAGAGCGGAACTGAAATGAACACCGTGCCGATATTAAAACCTGTCAGTGTCACTTCTCCAAATTTTGGTAAATATCATTTAAACTAAATATTGTTAAACAGATTTTGGTTCAGGCCCCTTAACTTCCGAGAATTCAAATTTCGTCGAAAGATGGTCTTGCGATCATACCTTTGCAACTGTACAGGGCGGTTCCGATGAGAAAGATTGATTATTCTTCATGTTAATAATACAACACACATTGATGAAAATTTAACAAATCTGTCAACGACCAATGATATAATCTTGTTATAATAAAAAAAAAATTTTAAAATTTAATTAAATAAAGACAATATTAGCGAAACTCAATCGAAAATCTAGAAACAGAAAAATCAGAAAAAGATATGGGAACATCTGGGACTCGAACCCAGGGGCTTCGGCTTTCCGGACCGAGCATTTAGTTTGGGTTTGAACCTTGCAATTATACATAAGATATGCATTAAGAAAATGAAGATAATGATGGTAGTTCTTGGTCGAAGTATGATACAGTTAAAAATGACCTAATCGGATAGGGACACATTAGCTCAATTGGTAGAGTCGCGCCGGGAAAGCCGAAGGTCCAGGGTTCAAGTCCCAGATGTGCCCGTATCCAGGACTTATTTTTCTGTTTCCAGATTTTTGATTGAGTTTCCTTAATATTGTCTTCATTTAATTAAATATTACAATTTGAGGTTTTACTCGTAAAGATAAAAATAAATATTTTTAAAAATTTGCATCATAGCTTTACTAGATAAAATAAAATTTAAAGTGGATAAAATAAAATTTTGAAATCAATTTATATTTTTTGTAGAAAAGACTGGATAAATGACATATTTCTGGTTGTGTCTGGTTATTCCCTCTTAATGTTTTATTCTTACCGTTAACATTTTTTGTAGAAAAGACTGGATAAATGACATATTTCTGGTTGTGTCTGGTTATTCCCTCTTAATGTTTTATTCATACCGTTAACATTTTTTGTAGAAAAGACTGGATAAATGACATATTTCTGGTTGTGTCTGGTTATTCCCTCTTAATGTTTTATTCTTACCGTTAACATTTTTTGTAGAAAAGACTGGATAAATGACATATTTCTGGTTGTGTCTGGTTATTCCCTCTTAATGTTTTATTCATACCGTTAACATTTTTTGTAGAAAAGACTGGATAAATGACATATTTCTGGTTGTGTCTGGTTATTCCCTCTTAATGTTTTATTCTTACCGTTAACATTTTTTGTAGAAAAGACTGGATAAATGACATATTTCTGGTTGTGTCTGGTTATTCCCTCTTAATGTTTTATTCTTACCGTTAAAATTTTTCTCAAACAGACGGTACCTAATCACTCGAGCGATGGCTACCTAAATTTAGGTAGATGATTTTTATGAATTAAAAACATAATAATTTGGTATAAATCATAGACATATGAATATTACCAGACCTGCCCTAAGTGAAAAGCGTATTATTTCCCCCTCTCCATACCGGTTCCATTGAAACCGGCTGGGATTGAGTATGGCTTTGCGTGAATCTAAAAATTGTGACGTCATCATTCTTCTGTGAGCCAGCGTTGGTGCATTTTACGAAATAACACGGCAAAAATAGTGGCTTGTGTTTTGAAAATGTGTAAAAATAGAAGTGAAAAAGAGAATAAACCCAATTGTCATATTTTATTCCATAGGCAAGCATTATTTTACTTTATTTTAAGCTTATTCAGATCACATAATATGGCTGTTTTTGTAACACACACTATCACTCGAGATACATGGTGTGTGCTCGTCGTTGTTTAGTGGGGTAAGTGAATTATGAAACGTTTGTAAAAGTGTCTTAACTAAATACGGCAACAAAATATTAGACTCTGAAAATAGGCGAACTTTACTTTGCCGTATTTGGACTTTGGCAAATTTGTTCATTACGCGGCGAGCAATTCGCGCTCCCATGTAAAAAGGATTACTCATTCAAAAGCAGAGTTTACTTTTAGGAACTAAATGGTGATATTATAATGCCTATATACTCTCAGATTGAGTTATTGACGAATCATATATCACCAGTCTTCTTCCCGCTCTGCGCCCCGCTGTAGTTGGTTTCTACCCCTCACCTTTATGTTCTGGTCTAGTAATATTCATATGTCTATGGTAAAAATGGTGAAATCTAGGAAGATTCATTGTCTTTGCACCCCAGTAAGCAGTATTAATATTTGGTGGTATGATATTAATTAGAATGGCCGAATCGAAAACCGGAAATCTCCATCGCTCGTGTGGTTAATAGAAAAGTGATGATACAATATATGTATTATGTGTAAATTATCTAATGAATTACACATTTTTTGAGCATTGATTCACGAAATATTACTAACCTATAAAAAGAAAAGCAGTTAATGTTTGATTATGATTTAGGATTGTTTTATAATAGTGAAATTGAATGATATATATTTAGATAAAGCAGAAAGTAGCAGCGGCAGCAGCAGCAAGCCTCCATCGCAGCCCGTCGTCAGTCGGGGCCTCGCCGAGCTGGATGCTCTGGGAGCCGACATGCTGAAAGATTCCCTTCCACCATCCTCCAAAGCCGTGGGGCAATTCAATAAGTAGATGACCTGTTCTTCACTATAACTGTTCACACAAATGCTCAAATAAGATACATTTTGCTAAACAACTTTTACCCGTTATTCTAAACATACACTAATTCTATGTTTCCATTCTTTATTTTTAGTAAACAGCCATCTGATAGAATACCAATGAATTTATTACCAAAATCCAGAGAACTTATTTCACAAGAAACTGAACATAAAATTCCAACTGAAAATAAGACACCACAAAGCAATTTGCTGGACCTTGATTTTCTCATTTCGAAAACATTGAATACGGTATCAAAAAGTCATACTTCCAATCCATCTCATAACGATGACCTGATGGTAGACATTTCATCCGACGATTCATTAATCGGTGCCAAAAGTCGCTCCCAAGAAGAGGATCCTGAAATCTCATTATTAGAATACTTGAATGAACTCAAAGACACTAAAGAAGGTAACATATTGCCAAACAATGCGTCAACTTATCAGAAACCTGAACCGGAAATAACCAAAGAAGAATCTGAACAACAAGAAAGAAAAGAATTATTTAGATATGAAAAGAAAGATAAAGCTTTAGGAATTGAAAGTAAAATAAAAACGTTAAGCAATGACAAAAAGGAAAATGATCTAGGCCCCAAACAAGAAACATCAAACCCTCCCACGGAAGAAAACACACCCGTTAAAACAGAAAGGATACCGACACCATCTGAATTGAGCGAAGCAAAGATTTTAACTGGAATAAATATTAGTTTAGATTCTATAACTCCGGGGGATCGACCTCCTCTGACTGCGTATGAAGAAGAAGATGGAATTTCTGTAATGTTTCACTTTACCAAGAACAAGCCGCGAGCCAATGTGTCTGTGATTGTCGTGTCCACCACCAGCCGTAGCCCAAACGCGATAAAAGACTTTAAATTTCAAGCCGTTGTTCCAAAGGTATTTATTTTATTTTCCTCATACAGCATCTATTGAGCTATTGTTTATAGTTTGCCAAACTTTCAAGCTAGTCTCACCAGAGTGCTTTTATGTATGTGGGCTTGTCCTATTTCACCAATGAGAATGTCCTTTCCGGCTAAAATGAATAGTAACACAACACAATATAAGATTTAATATTTGGAAAAGACCGGAAGGACAAAATGTAGAGTTTTCCCCTTCTTCCTTATAGAATTAGTGCATTAAGAAAAACAAATCAAGAAAAGCCTTTCGATGTTATTTCAGGTTTACAAGGTTCGCCTTTTGCCGCAATCTGGAGACTCTTTCCCCGCCTTCAGCCCCTTTCTGCCTCCAGCTGCCGCCACCCAGGTCATGCTCATCGCCCGGCCCCCCGACTCCCCTTCCCCCCACCAGGTCACCGTCAAGTTCGTGGTGACCTACTCCTGCCAGGACGACAGCATCTCGGAGATAGGGGAGGTCAAGGACCTGCCACTGCTCTGATTTACAAATTATTGTGTTTCATCCATTCAAGCCAGTTCTCGGGGTGTTACGTGTTCTGATAGCCGTGTTCTCCAAACTTATGCTGTGTCCAAAGTGTTTATAAATGTTGCCGTTGGTTTTTAAACCAAATTTAACTGGTGTGATGAAGGAAAAGGTTTACATTCGCATTTACAGTCCAAACTAAATAAATTTATTGTTTATTTATGTGATATCCCAAGCTTTTGTTAGTGTACATTAATGTGATAACGTATTTGCTAAATGGTTTACACCAAAACCATCAGTACAGAGGTCCAGACAGCCAAGATGACTGCTGATCTTGTTCAAATATAGCATGGTCGATATTTATTTTATTGTTATCACAGAAACACTCAAATCTGTATTGGTTAGCAAATTTGAATGGCTCTTTACGAAATTTAAACAAGATGCGTTATGTTTAGCCTGAGTGAGAGAAGTAATGATCTCACACATATATTACCCAGCGGCAGTCTGATTACATGCTGTTACTAATATATCATAAAGCCTCTGATAATTAATGTTTAGGAGTGGAATGGACAGTGCATTCTAATTTAAGTTGAGCCCTTATACAGAAAAATAGCATATCGAAATAATGCTGTTTTTGTGCAGTTCCATTAAAATTATGCACCATATCCATAAATCCAACTAGGTTTACAGCAAAAATCATTTTAAAATCTCAACCACAGATAGCAGTACAAGACCTGTGGTGACAGCCGGTAATGCGCTCTCAAGACAAGTCAGTCATTGACGTATTGTTGTTATTATGGTGATAAAGTTTTTTTCTGTATTGTTATGTTTGGAATTTATAAGGCTGCATGTGCATTTGCGAACCGAGCCACAAATTATTTGAAAGGAACGAAGCAATTGCAAATGGCACAAAACATGGTCCCCATAATTCCTACCAGTTTGTATGCAGCATAACATGTCTGAAATTTCTAATTATAAAATTTTATGAAAATAATTGTAAAAATATTGATTTTTTGAAAAATGGCGTTATTTTTTCTTGAACATGTATCGTACTCAAAACTTATGAATGAATCGATTAATGAAATGTTTAACAGCCACTCTCAGAAGTCACTTTTTCACAGCAGTTTTTCTGCATAAATGCTCAATTATAAATTCAAATTTGGGTTTTAATCGCTTCCAAGGAATTGAAGATCAGAATTGAATGGACATGGCATAAGTTTTGCTGAAATTGCTATTGCATTGATTGTCACAAATTTTATACAGTATCCCAATTAATTACATGGCTTACTTTATTTTTTATAAAAATTTTATGTTAGTTTTAGTTGCTAGTCATTACGTGGATATTTGTTTTTTGTGTATACAGTCTGGACTTTATATATTTTTATTACGGGATGGTAACAATATTAAAGGAAATATTTATCTCAAAGATTGATAGTCAAAAATGAAGGAATATATTTTATTTATCGACGCAATATTCAAATGTGATATTCGTCATGGTCTGAAAATTTCATTGTAACTAAATTTATCTTATATATATTATTTATCATTTGTGACTTAAATTATAATTTGTGATTTTTAAAATATTTTAACATAACTGCTTCGAAATTATAAATTCTGTGGTATTTTTTATTTACTCGGTTATAAAACTTTCCGCATTCTATCGTCTTTTTATGGTAAATAATAATAATTGTATCCAGATTATTCTCATTAGAATTTTACTTGCAACAACATTCATTTAAAGCGAGCCTAGCTAAATAATTTCTACTTAAAAAAAAGCCGAATCTCACTTGATTTTAATGTCAACATTATTTCATTATAATTTTTAATATTCCACAAAATTTCTAATTTATTCTTGAAAACAATTCTTCAGAATTGAAATACCGGAAAATACGTATTATACTTACACCATCTTAAATTGTGTTTATTTTTAGATAAAAAAATTGAAATTCTTTATTTTGTTCAAATCCTCAAAGCCACGTCAAAAATATATATTTTGAGGCAAGCAATAATTGATCGATAGGAAATAAAAGACAATATTTGCTCCTCAGCTTTTTAAATTGGTATTTTTCTGAATTAAGGAAACATTTTGAATTGATCAATTGCTAACACGTTGCCATTTGCCGCCCTGGAAATGTAAAGCAATCGCTTTACCGGCTGTCTTCAGAATAGAATCATCAATCAGCCATTCGTGATCATTACTTTCAAACAGAATCTTACGGCTTGCTTTTCACTAATATCTGTTTTTAATCTCAGCATTACAATATTTAGTGGTTGTGGCAGATGAATATTGCTTGTTATGTTATGTAGGTATAATATTTTGTAAACATTTGGCCCAATTACCTATAAGAACAGAAAAGCAAATGTGGGAGTTGCCCTGTACAATATTGTTTATTCTGTGAATAATTTTGGTTGTTACTTTGTTCTTTGTTAGCCAGCAAATTTAGATTAAGAGATTTAAGTGAATATGGAATTTCTTCTGTACTATTCTTTAACAAGCTATTATTGTTTTAAGACAATGTTCTCTTTACATTACTTGTTTTTATGACAATGTTCTCTTCACATTATTTGTTTTTATGACAATGTTCTCTTCGCATTATTTGTGTACCGAAGCTGCCTTAATAGGATTGGATTAATTGTACACAGTAAAATGCTTTTGAAGGAAAACCTCACCACTGCAAATTACTTCATATTCTAGTAAATTATTAAAATACTAGCGCAGACCTGTGAAAAATCACGGGATATCGTAATTGTAGGATTTGTAAAGCTGAAAGTATTTATAAAATATTTGCCTCGGGGTCATTGCCTTTCAAAAACATACTTTGTCAATTTTAGAAACGATCGGATCTTTCAAATGAAAACTGTTAGGGCCAGTTGTTTTACAGAATTTCAACAATTCCTCAATTTTTAAAGTTAATTTTCAAGTTCTGTTATTATTCCATTGTGGGCCTGTTCTTTTACAGTAAATAATAACAAATAAATAAATAATAACAAATAATAATAAATAAATAATAACTTTTGAAGTAATAACAGAATTTTAAAATTAACTTTGAAATTTGGTGAATAGTTCAAATTATGTAAAGCAATTGGCCCTTAATAAACTTGAGTCATCTGTAAAAAACTAAACAAAAGAAATACACATTCCAAATAAAGAATTATTAATTAATTGAAATAAAATAATTTTGGTACCTACCTACTTTATCGCTTGTCTGAATTGTTCCCACAATCAGTTCCAATTTTGAAAATGACTTATTAAAAAATGACTAAAATAATATGTTTTTAGAGGAATTAGTAAAAATGTAAGTTAAATAATGTAATCTCAATCTAATAGATATTTTTTTGATGAACAGAGAGATATGTGTGTGCATCAATGACTTAGGGAACGTACCCATACTACGTGACCAACTTTTTGCAATTTTTAACCCCCCCCCCCACCCCGGTGACCAAAAACCTAAGCAACCCGCCGCTCATTTGTATGGAGCGTGACATTTTGAAGCCCCCCCCCCCCCCCCTAAATGTGTCACGTAGTATGGGTACGTTCCCTTATGTATTCATATTGTAACCACTTGCAACTATTTTATAATGCATGCTAAAAGAAATTTCCACAACTTAAGAGAAAAACATTGTAACAAAAGATTCCAAACAAACTATTCACTTGTACTAAATTAAAACCAAAAATATATTTTTAGTTTAGATGTAGAATACAATGACTCAGTGTCATTTTGTTTCTAAAATATGATAAAGAAACAAAATATTTGTTATTGTTTGCTGCCAAATTGTACACTGATTTAGGTTAGATAATTGAATAACTATCAAACTACAAACCTAATTTTATAACCAACAGATGCGTATTAAACATAAATGACATTTTTCCATTGATGCGGATGTGAGTTACGTATATCACCAAATGAAAAAAGACATTCCTGCCTTTTGAATAGAGACCCTGCTTTCTTTAAAAATGACCTAAAATATATACACCTTATATGTATTGGCGATTATTTCCATACATTGGCAAGAAAAAAGCTTTTTACGGTAAAACGTAGCAGTCTCTAGTCTTTTTTTGCAACAATGCATTTTTGCAACAAAAGTTTTTCACAAAATGAAAGCATACTGAATTGATAATTTTTTTGTTTTGTTTTAGAAAATTGTTTGTTGACAAAAATGTCCTTCTATAACTATTATTTAATGCTCTTTTTGAAGTATTCTTTATCACAACTTTGTATCTGTTAACTTACTTACCTTTCGATAGTTGCTTTTATTTTATACATTTTATGCCTTTTGAAATATTTTCCATGTCCGTTGACAAAAAATTAAAATATGTACCTATTTAGGAATATGTATAACTTACCTACTTTCTGATGGCTGCAAGATATTATGTACTTTCTCTAGGATGAAAGATACGACACAACTATCTGATGGTTGCAAGATATTATGTACTTACTGTCATCTCTAGGCTGAAAGATATGATGTTACTGCCTGATATACATAATGTGTACTTACTGTCTCTAGGATGAAAGATATGACGCAACTATCTGATGGTTGCAAGATATTATGTACTTACTGTCTGGCTACTGCAAGATATGGTGTAACTGACCGGTGACTGCAAGATTAATGCACTTACTGCACTGCTGCCAAATATAATGTACTGAAGGTAAGAACACACTGGGTCGACATACGCTGCATAAGGAACGCATTACAAAATCTGGACTACTTATAATTCTTACATTTTCTATGGAAATAGATGCTTCAGAATCACCCACATTCCCATCCGAAATGTGGACACAGTGGAGAGGGGGTTGGATCATGCCTCGAACAAGTTGATTTGACATCTGTGAGTGTTAATTATCTACGCATCTAACTAAAGTTATGCTCGATATATCTGCGGTTATGATATTGAACATCGTATATTATAAGTCTTCCTCTCACTTTTTTATGAAAATATTAATTTAAAAATAATAATCTTAGTAAGTCATCCTCATATTGGCTTTCAGAATCCCAAGCAATGGACAAAGCTATGAATTACGTCTCCTCAGAAGTTTAATCACATAAACATAACCTAAAAAAATAAATGCCAAATCAAGTGACTTGTCTGCGCACCACGTACACAATAACTAAAGACCTTTTGTCACATGGTGGTTGTGTGCTTTGAACCAGGGTGCACGTCATCCTAGGAATGTAATAGTGCGTGTGTCGACCCAGTGTGTCTACCTTCATTGCCTGGTGGACGTTCTTGCAATTTCATTTTTGACAAAATGCCTAAATTATTGATACTAAGTGGCTTGTGCCACAGTGATGGCTTCAGTTTAACTGTTAACTATGTATGATTGTGTACTTAAAAGGTAAAATTGATTATATATATATAATAATGTGTAATTTTCAATCTTTTATTACCTTATCATTTAGGTGCCTGCGTTACAAGAGTTTATAATAAAATACTTATAAGTGCTTTTATTCTCACCAAAAGACCGCCCAAAATGATCAAACCTTACCTTACATGTGAAGCAACTACTCACAAATTATAAATAATACAAATATAAAATTATTTTTAAATTGTTTATTATTTTGTAAAAAAACAAACAAATGTTTGCACTTACATAAAAGACAAAACTCTAAATACGAATTAAACTAAAAAATCTTGGTAAATTGGGTCATTAATTATATACACAGAACCTTGGTTTACACTTGTTTACATCGGAAACCATAAGACTACATAATTATTATACATATATGATTATGTAGTATTGTATTTGTGACCAACATGTAAGCCAAAATATTTGTACACATTTATTTACACATCGGACTACATATTTGTTATAGTACACGGTCGCTGTTCTGACTCCTCGCCAACCTCGCCACAAAGACATGTTTTCTCAGGAGATGAAACAAATCCTATTGCCTATTTTAACTGTTTAATATTAGTACGGCTGTACAGCAGGGCGTAGACGATGCTCATTGTACCAAATATGTACACTGCGTGTCGTCTAAGCCGCCGTTCACTTAGAAAAACACAAGTTGCATTAGAAAAAGATTTGATTTAAATAAAAGTATATTACGTAACATGTGGCCAGCTTCATCCATGAAATCTCTTCCCCCTGTTGGTAATTACTAGATGTTGTTCACCTCCAGTCAAACAAATTAAAAATAATTTACCTAAAACAAAAAATCTTACAACCAAACACAATCAGAGAACAACTTATGAATCACGAGAAGTAAATAAAATTATAATGTAGATCCTTTGGAATAACAAGGTTCCATCTGACGACTTAAAGTCATGAGACAATGAACTCTAAAGTAGCTTACTATAGATCCCATTATCGCATAACGTTTCACCTGTTTCAACGTAAAACCTGTTTCTCAATCATCCCAATAGATGTCTATTCTCCATGTGTTCCGTATTTTAAATACATGACATGAGCAAGGAACAAAGGCATAAAGAAGGGTGCGTAAACGCGCTAATTTGTATGGCCGGCCTGCCTTACACGGCAACAAAGAGCGCGTGAACGCACTTATGATGCAGAACCCGCTAAAACAATTGTTTTTTTTTTAAATTTAATTCATACTTATTGTATTCAACATATTTATTAAAAATATGTCAAATTAAATAAGTATTGTGGTAACAAATTAAAAAAAGAATTGCTTTAAAATAAGGAAAATAGATATTTTTTTCATCTCCTGAGAAAACATGTTTTTGTAGTAACAAGGTCGAGTCAGAACAGCGACCACGTGAAAGCCAATCACGTGACCAGTGTGGCACGTCTATAGAATGACTTCATCCCTAAAAGCGAGGGCAGTGATGGGCTTTTGATGTCCGCAATATTCCCGTTCAATAGCCCCGGTGCTCACGTTCCACAGCCTGGCATAGCCATCGGAGGAACCTTTGAGATGACAATAATAAGACATATGTAATGTGACATTTGAGAGCACCGCTGTTCATCAGAAGGCATTTTGAGTAACTGTGACATAGATAGCTAACATTTTTTTTTTTTTTTTACATTAACTCCACACAGGAGGCCCTGAGGAAAATAATTTCCCTCAGGGCCTATGTCATCTGGGATGCTGTGTGGAGGGTCTTTTTGAGGAGAGGAAGGAATGAACATTGGTCTTGAAGAGACCCATGTTGTAGGAAGGAGGAAACACAGAGGCCGGTAAATCATTCCACAGTCGAGCTGTTGAACACAAGAACGAGTCGAAGAAACGACCCGTTCTCATGTGACAAATGTCAACTGTGTACAAATGTTGGGCACGCGTTTGGCGTGTTTCCCGACTATGCACCGGTGCCGAAAGGATCAATGATGCTAGTTCCTCGGAGCATCTTCCATTGTAATACCGGTAGAACAAGGATAGCATTCCCACCCGACGCCTGTGCTCTAAAGATTGCAATCCGTCTGTTAAGATGGGAGAATCTATCAAACGGACCGCCCGTTTCTGCAGAGTCGAGGGTATTTTTCAGGTATTTTGGAGCTCCAGACCAGAGGTGGCTGCCAAATTCAACCGTGGGGCGCACTTGCGATTTGTACAGGGTTAGCAGTTGTGTACTATTAAAGTATCTGCGGGCCCTGTACAGTACGCCCAGTTTTTGGGAGGCTAACTTTACTCTGGCTTCGATGGAGCCCCCATACCTGAGCTGGTCACTTAGGGTTACACCAAGCATATCAATGGAGGGCCTGTTCGGAAGATTGCTTCCGTTGAAAGAGACTAGATTTTCATTGCGATCCCTTTTAGACGTAATCAGACAAGATTGGGTCTTTGAAACATTAAATTCAACGAGATTATTTTTACCCCAAGATATACATATAAAATAAGAAGAACGTATAAAATACGAGTGCTATGTTTATCGCCGCAGGAGACCTTTCAGTTTTAGTCCGTAGACATTGAATGATAACACTTCTATTTGGTAAGTTAATGTTTTACATTTTGAATGTCCAGCTCAGTTGGTATTGATATATGTACAAGGTTGTGCAATAATGTTACAACCAAGGATAAATTGTACGTAAGAATTGAAAGGTAGGTTTTGCCTGTTTTAAAAGACGGAAAATCTACAGTCTACAGCCTCTTGTGTCTAGGATGAATGCGGAATGATTTGAAAGAGGGAGTATGAAAACACTGCGATACATATACTATACAGGGTGTCCGGGGGGTAAAGTGCATCAACTTTGGGAGGTGATCCTACATGATAGTACAAGTAAAAAAGATAAATAACTTTTTTTGAAATTCCAACTTTTAGGGGTAGTTTTCTGGTAAAAAGATAAAATTAGGCGGCATTATTATTTTCCGCTGTTGAAATCCGTCCGCTGTCCGAATCCCCACTCCAAGCGCTCAGTGTCAGTGTTGAATTCGAATGTAACAATTTTATTCGCGTAGCAGTGTTTCACTTTATTGTTGTTAGTAAAAAGTTGTTGATTTCATGTGTCTTTATCTAGTGTGTATTTATTAAGACTGACTTAACCCCTCCGCAACGTAAGCAGATATAAGCGTTAAAAATAGGACAGCAGTCAAGTACAATAAGCGTGTTTATACGTCAGCGCGTGTGTTTCCATAGAAATCGTTATAACTCCGTTATTGTTTTAGTTACATCCCTAAAACAAAAAGTCAAAGGTCAATAGTAGATCAAGCTGCACATTTCTATCAAGTTGTCTATGGAAATACATAACAGGAATCAGCTGTCAATTGTGTAGTTGACAAAAATATTTACCCGCGCAAATTTGCTACCGGCAGCTCCACCGCGCTCCACATTTTAAATTTTTATTAAATATTTTTATATGAAATGATAAAAAAGCGAGGTGACAAAAGTGTTTATTACACATATTTATAATAGAATAAGTATTATTGTTTGCATAATCTGTGATTTTAGTACCGTTTTCACATAAAAACATCACGTGAGTCATTTTCACCTATTTTTAATGTTTGCATTCTAAATTTTAATATTTACAAATGCTAATATTTATTTGTAATATAATAATTTGGAAGCCTATTTTGTTACCTTTCGAAAACAGTTTTTACTATTCGGCTACGTTCAGAAATGTTTCATTTATAGAGCTTTAATTGTGAAGCGGTTATAACTAAAAGTTTTCATAAAATGTCATTTCGTTGACACCAAAAGCTAATATTCTCGAAAATTCGGAGGGGTTAAAGGAACAACTTCATTCAGTGCGTGTTTTTTTAGTCTTACTTTTGTTTTTTTAGTCTTACTTTTGTTTTAGACTTGCCTAACTGTAAAAATTGTGTTTATTTGTGCGTAATTTTGTAGTTGAATTATTGTGCCAATAACGTGTTTTTTTTTTTTACATGAGCTCCACACAGGAGGCGCTGAGGAAAATAATTTTCCTCAGGGCCTATGTCATCTTTGGGGATGCTGTGTGGAGGGTTTTTTAGGAAAAGGAAAGAGAGGAGAGTTCTGGGAAGGAAAAGGGTTTAAGGGGTGGGTAGGAATCTGGGGTTCAGTGTGTCTTGGTCATCCGCCTCCAAGACCTAGACAAACCCCACCCCATGAAACCGGGCACCCCTGCTAAATCACCAAACGTAGCGAACCACTTGGGGTGACCTATGGCAGAGGTGTTGGTTATCCAATAAAGGTTCCCGGGGCGGCGGTACCCATTCCCCGCCTCCCAAATTGGTGTAATTTTGTTATTGAATTATTCGGTCAATGCCTTACTTTAATCAACAAAGAACAGGCAGACATTCATTAATGAGATACGTCACAACGTACAAATTGATAATAATATTACTTTACGTTTTACATGCTTGCTTACAAGCTGAAGGTGGTCATTTTGAAAATTTGTTAAACTAGTTAAAAGCGATGACATTAGTTAAGTGTTCAATTAGTTTATAACAATTTAATCGTTGAAAGCGTGCCTTCAATTTTTATTTAAGTGCAGTTATCTTTTTAAATTTGGTTTAAAACATACGATCTGTATAAAGGTCAAATTCTCGGTCTTGTTATTGTTTACAAACGATTTCCATGGATACAGGCCAAATCACACCAAGCAACGTTGCAACAATTGCGCCCGGCAAGCTAACAGCAAGTTTGTTGGGTAAGTGCTACCTTACACTAAGGACTTTTAGTAGATGTCTTTTTATGGGAAAAAAAAGTTGGAATATCAGAAAAAGTTATTAATCATTTTTACTCCTACCATCATGTAGAATCACCTCCCCAAGTTAATGCACTTTACCCCCGGACACCCTGTATAATTGTAAATCATGAACACTTGGAGCAAGTGGATAAGTTTAACTAACTACCAATCATCATGCTGTTTCTTCGCAGGGGTAGGCAGAGAGGATAGACTGCCACACAACTGTCTCGGCACACACTTCCCACTTCATAAATCGTCTCATACTCTTCATAATTCATCAATACTATTATTATTCTGACTCTTGACATGATCCAAGTCAAGTATTTGAGTCACTTGATCGTGCCATGTCTTCCTCAGGTGTCTCCGACTTCTTGTACCATAACATTTGATAAGTGTAATCGAAATAACCAAGAGGAGTGTGTCCCAAGAGTTGTGCTAAAGTTGGTTTTTGTATTGAGATGAAGTTGCCAGTTACCTGTGAAGACATATTCCGAATCGGCACTGAAGGCCGTGTCCCAGACCCAGCGCTGACTGTCGTACTTAAGTTCCCGCACAAGGCTGAAGTCCTCGGTGCGCCACACGCGCGCCGTGCAGTCTCCCGACGTGGTCACCAGCAAACTGCAACAAAATTACTTGTTTCATATTCCTGTTTTCGTAAACTAAAGATCATAAAAGAAGCAGTATAGAACATAGAAACAAATACGGAAGTGTGCACTATGTTAAATTGTTGGCAAACTATTAATCAGTCTGTTATTCTTCAATATGGAAGGAACATTTAATATTATGTTAGTAAACCGGTTTAAGAATAATATTTCAAATCATTTATGTATCTGAATGCCATAGTTTCTTTAAAAAATGCATTTTTTTGATGGACACTTCCGTTTTTGTTTCAATCATTTGGACACTTGCTGTTTTGTTTCACAAACAGTAGGACACTGGCGGTTTTGATTTAAAAGACAATTTCGAAGATGTTGCAGTCAATGTAAGAAAACAATATTGAAAAGAAGATTTTTTTATAAAAAAATTTACTTGAAATGGAAATAATATGAACAGCTTAGTTCACTTAATGAATTTATCAAATTTAGAAATATTCATAAATTCCGAGAAATAGATGTTAGATTTTTTTTTAAATAATGAAATTACATCCACTATGAAATAGAAAATTTGGTAAAGTATGGACAAGCCGCCGCATGCCGCTACATTTTAAATAGGCATAAAATTTGAAAAGTAAACTACCTTTAAACTTAATTACCACAAGAACCATCGGTTTCAGTCAAGATAGACCATTGATATATATATACTAGATGACTAATGACCGCGCCAAAGCATTGCCACTGTGCATATGTCCAAAAGCATATGCCCCGCTAACGTCAGTTCAGTGCTCATTGTGACGCCGACCGACTTGTGCCGGACGATACGCGATCAAAACTATCACCAAAATGGTTAAATGCGTCACGAAAAAATGCGATTCAACATAATACAGCAAGTGGAATTACTTTCCACACCTAAGTTTATTGTTTACATATTCACATTTAATTTAAAAAAGCAGAAAATGAAATAAAATGTCAAATACTCTAATATAGGTTCAGTGTTGCTACTAAAAAGTCGTTTTGGTTTTCCCACATTTAATGGGAGAATACATAATTTATGGAATAAGTTACTATGGAGGTAACCATATTAAAATACTTAATAAAAATTATGTTTTCATCTTCATACAACATACTTCATTAAAACTTATTTTAGTTTATTAATTAATAATCTAGTAAGTAATTATATTTTTTTACATATTTTATATTAATAATTTTGCAGGGTACCATAAGATGCAGCACGCCGTAAGAAGTGGGTGGAAATAATTCGATTGCTGAGAAAAGAACTTTGAAAACACTTCTGAAACAATTTCTGTTTGAGTGTTATATACTATTGGTTCAATAAAAAATATTGGAACAAATAATGACTTCATTATTTCATTAGTTATGCATTCTTTTAGTCATATAATAAAAAATACATATTTAAAATAATTTAAATAAGTTTATTTTATTACAAACTAACGTAAAAAAAAACTATTTCATTGTTTATTTTGGGTAAAATTTCAAATGGTGGGTAACACCAAGCCGCTATTGCAGGTTTGCGTTTCTGTCTTTGTCTAATCCTAGCGGTGGTGATGTTCTCGTGACTTGTGCAAGTGAGACAAATATATGTTTTCTTTGAAATGTTTAGTGATTCCAAAGCTACGTCGTTGCAGTTGTAGAGTGGTTACGCTTATTTCGATGAAGTTTGCTTCTCTATTTAATTACCTCAATGGGATAGACGGAAAAATATGCATTAAAATTCGATTTTCATTCAAAGTTTAAAAATCACCATCTCCATTACGGCCATGTTTTTTATGTGGATTTGACATTTGCGAAGTTTCGTTTCAAACTAAAAATGGATGAATTACTTAATTTACCTAAACTAAGAACCTAATAACTAATAACCTATTTTGTGTTGGTAAATACTCGTAGTTGTTTCTTGTAATAATTGTTGAAATGAAGTATAATTTCCATAATCTGTGCATAAAAATGCGGCGGCTTATCCATAAATTAATGAAAATTTAAGAAAATTATAAAATAAAACAAAAATTAACTAAATCATTAATGAGTCTGACAAGATTTCTGCTGATCCTTGAATGAATCTAGAACAAATAATTTAAAAAAATATATTCAGTTGTTATTAATTTGAAATATTATATCAAATAATTTATTTGGGTATAGTTGTCAAAATACATGGCCTAGCTGACTCGATCCATATCCTTACAAAAAAAATGTGAACAATTCGGATAAATCTTCAAATGTCATATTTAGACATTTGCCTACAACATAACGGCGATTTACCTCTTTTCTTGGTAATGTTTGCCTTCCATTTGTGTGGTTGTTTGACACGTTTTCTCGCTGATTCCGGTGGCAAAATATCGGGGAAAGCTTCCATTCTTGGAATATGTAACGTCCACTACCAATAAATGGTTATTACAACCCAAAAAATCTGTGTACGATTCATTGACGCTTTTGCAGGAGTTTGTATTTAAAGTATGGCGGCCATTATGAATAGAGCATCCTGATTGGCTATTTAAAAACTGTCGCTTTTGTTTCGGAAGGAGGTGGACACTGCCGTATTTGTTACAACAACAAAACTTTAAAGCCAAAATACTATGGTTTAATGACGTTTGTTACAAACAGATATATTATGGAGAAAGAATGAACTTTTCTCTATGAAACTGCATATTCAACTCATTTTTGACGTGTGGTGGACACTTCCGTCTTTGTTTCTAGGGGCCTCATAATTTGAATTTGAGACTACTAAAAAACTCTTTGTGTGCCAATGCTAAATTGTCAATGTGCACCAGCTGAATCTATTTTCGTAATAATTTACTTGTTTTTTGCAAAATTATGTTTTTGTAAATTGTACTGTCTTACCAGATAATGTATTTACATATTTGTAAAAATATTAAATAATATCGTCGTTACGCTTGCAAGATCGGCCACGTAAGTTATATCAAATTTTACAGGCGAAGCAAAAAAAACTTCCCAGTTTTGTATTCAACAAACAACAACCAACAACCAACTTTTGAATGAGTTTTGTGCGATAACGGTTAAACTTATGCACATAGCCAAGATTGGACCCGAATCCTTAAGATTTAAAAAAAAAAATTGTGAAAAAAAGGTTTTGCTGAAATCTAGCACACATCCATTTTCGCAAACACAAAGAAGATATATAATCTACCATAAGCAGTTTCCCCAGAATAGCTAGCTACAAACGATTTTTTTTATTAAGGCAAACGGTTGGCAACGGCGGCGTGAGAGAAGTTAATGGTTGTGGAATGATTCAGCATTCTTAAAGATGACATAAGCCTGGAGGGAGTAACCTTAGTGCCTCCAGAAGGGTGATTCTGTATCTTTTGCGAAAACCTAATGCTTGTTAAATCAGCCGTATGTGACACATTTTGACAGTTTTCTTAAATGCGGTATTCCGAATCGCGCTAATGAGCTAAATACTGGCTTGTGTTAAGACACTAACTCTTAAAAGTAGTTATACTAACATCCAAGACAACGGCATGTTTGCCACTTAATCCTCGTTAAGAGATGTTATTCAAAATAGTACAACAAACGGATAGTCATTCATGAACGCCTATTAGGCTTATATGTAAGTAGTTATAAAAACCAATAAATAGTAATTCCTTTTTTAAGTGGGTAATTAATCCACACCAACCGACATCAACACATGACAGATGTAGACATGCCATAGAAAATCACAGAAATTTGATAGCTGATGCAAGACGGACGTATTTAAAAAAAAAAAAAAGAAAGACAAACATTCCCAGGTTACGAGTAACCCGACAATATTTGAAAATTTCCTACTACCACCACAGTCAGCCAAAAATGTTGGTTGAGTCGTGTCATGTCATGTCAGTCAAGGAATCGAACACGGAACGCCTGGGTGGGACCCAAACGCGATGCCCCAACCACTGACCGGTTTTCTGATATCTGACGGATTTTGCCTTTTTGTTTTAATTGTCTCGTAATGCATTCTTAACACAAAAGATACAGAATCACCCTTCTATGTGAAGTTAATATTAAAAAAGAAAGTACTCTTAGGACGTGTTTCCCAGAATTTTAACATTTAAAATTCAAGTTCTGTGAAAGTTCTATTCAAGTTTCATTTTTATTTCATCATGGCTTGGTTGGTTCCCAGTACTTGGATACACAGTACAGGCATCAAAGCGGAGCTGAAATCTGCTTCCCTCCATTCCGTCGCTTCACCTCACCAGCTCTTGTGTCATGGAGTGGGGGAAGCTCTAGGCACCGCATTGTGATAAAATATTGTATTACTTCTTCTTGTACTTTGTCGATTGTGCAATGGTAGGCATTTGTTATAAACTCATTGCATGTCAATGGCTGTTTGTATTGGAATGTGTAATAGCTTTAGGTGCAATTATTGCAGACATTTTGGTATGTACAAATTTAGAATATTAACTTTTGAGTTAGCAGACCACAAAGTGATGTGAAACTGAATTACCTGGAATCAGGGCTGAACTTGCAACGTAGTGCATACTTGGGGTGCGCTTCCAGCTTGTGTTTGGGGCTCAGCTTGGTGGGTTGCTCGTCGGCACCTCCGGAAAGGGACCACACGTAGCAGTGCCCCTTGTTGTTCACAGCGGCCATCAGACGTCCCTCCGCATCAATGGCGATGTCTTGGATGGACGACTCGGCTTCGGGAATCTGTACACGGATTGATAAGTTAAATAAATTTCCTCTTTTGTTTCTATCGATTTCATCAGAATTCGTTATGAGAGAGAGCCTACGCTTTTATTTTCATTTCTTGCGAGTTTGTTCCCTACATTTGCCCTTTTTCCTGACTTGCCACACAGTAACTAAGTAGTCTGCATTATTGTTAAACCATTATCATTAAAATTAAGAAAAAAATATAAAACTAAAGTTAATATATATTATTAAAACATTTGTAATTGAATGGGATGAAATCTTCAATTTGGGAGGCGCTTATGGGTACCACCGCCCCGGGAACCATTTATTCAATAACCAATACCTCTGTCACCTTAAGTGGTTCGCTACGTATGGTGACTTAGCAGGGGTGCCCGGGTTCATGCGGTAAGATTTTTCCAGGTCTTGGCAGCGGGCGCGTCTGCCCACCTGCTGCATGGCGGGCCGGATCAAGAGAGATTGGTTGAGGGAGGCCTTTTGACCATTCCAGCTGGATTCTCTCGGCCCATCGCCTTGCACCGCAGTTGGATGGATTCATACGTCCGTTACTCCTGGATACACTGACCCCCAGATTCCTACCCACTCCTCATTCCTTTTTCCTTCCCAGAATTTCCTATTCTTCCCTTACTTAAAAAGACCCTCCATACAGCATCCCCTAAACTGACATAGGCCTTGAGGGAAATTATTTTCCTCAGGGCCCCCTGTATGAAGCTAATGTAAAAAAAAATGCGCACTGCATTTTAAAGTGGTGGTTACTCTCAGTACAGTTTTGATGAAACATCACCAGTCAGAATTAAAACGTTACTCGAAATGGCAAGAGCCATGTACTTCTCAACCTTTCTCCTTCCCATCTCCTTCCTCTCTCCACTTTCTCCAGCCTCACAACATACCCCAAATTGGGGATGCCATAGTCTCATCGGGTAGTAGCGACCCTTCATAAAATACATTTAAAAATAGTTTTATTTATAGTCACTACCAAGACATTGACCACAGTGGAATCAGGAACTACAAATATAAAAATATATTTCAATACTCTTTAGTACCATATTAATTGTAGTTCCTGATTCCAGACAAATGGCGGCTCTGGCGTAGCAATGCGACTATATAGTCATACCAGTTGTTCGTTGTGGTCAGTCTTCAAGTCCCAGAGGTGGATGATGCCGCTCTGGTCACCAACCATGATCTCGGCTTGGTTGGGGTGGAGGCAGACGGCATTCACGGGCGCCGACACCTGGAATATCCTCTGGCACTGCAGCTGGCGGGATCTATGAATGTACAAGAAAAGAAAAGGTCTATGAATGTACAAGAAAAGAAAAGGTCTATGAATGTACTAGAAAAGAAAAGGTCTATGAATGCACAAGAAAAGACAAGGTCTATGACTACAAGAAAAGAAAAGGTCTATGAATGTACTAGAAAAGAGAGGAAAAGGTCTATATGAATAGAAAAAAAGGTCTATGAATGTACAAGAAAATAAAAGAAAAGGTCTATGAATGTACAAGAAAAGAAAAACTTACAACAAATCTGTTATTCAAGCCTGGGGCGTGTAAATAGCCCCAAACTACACGGATTCTGCCCTTAGAATAATGAAAATTAATAAGCTGCGTATTTTTACCTCAAGGATTGTGATCATATATTGCCTAAATGTACATAAAAAGATGAACTAACCTGAAAGTGATGCCTTCCTGCTAATAGCAATGGTCGTAAACATCCAGTTGGCAGATCAATTCTCAGCAAAAAAGGGCGCCTTTCACAATTATTATGTTTTTTTAAAGTTAAAGTGGGATCTCAACTCAATCCGACAGAAGCCAAATTCAAAACATATTAGGTCCTTACGTATGAAATTGGCGTTTTGCCGAACTAGCAACTTTGATCTCAAATATCTTCTCTTTGGTAAGGAATTCCAAATTCAAATTTTTACAGCTATTTACTCATGTATTTGTTTTTGATTTATTTATCGGAGAACAAAGTTGATAACGAAGAATTGAAGGCTATTGTGGAAGCGGATCCATCGCAAACCATGTCCGAGTTAGATGCAGGCTGCGGTGTTAGTGATAAAACTGTTTTAATCCACTTGAAGCAAATTGGAAAGATGAAAAAGCTTGAAAGGTGGGTACCTCACGAATTGAGTGAAGCAAATCAACAAATGCGCGTTGACCACACACTGCACAACAGACGGCTACCAAATTAGAGGAGCTTCAATTGGAATGTCTAAGACATCCACCGTACTCTCCGGACCTTGCCCAAACAGATTACAATTTTTTTAGAAATTTGGATAACTTCTTGCAAGGGAAAAAATTCAACTCCGATGGGGCAGTCCAAACCGCCTTCAAAGATTTTATTGATTCCCCCGTCCGAATGGTTTTTTTAGTAAAGGGATCGATGAACTACATATGAAATGGCAAAAGTGCCTAGATAGCAATGGTACATACTTTGATTAAATAAATATATTATATTAAAAAAAAATCGACTTTACGTTCCTCCCATACAAAACGCCAATTTCATATGTAAGGACCTAATATGTAACAAGAATAAATTAGAATTTTTTTCCAAAGGAACATCGCCATGCCATCTATTAGGCACTTCAGCGAGCACCAAACATTTTAATAAATTCCTACATAGAGGCATGAAAACAATTCTTGAGATAGATTTGTAAAATATTTTGTGATTTTTATTTCATAAACAAAAATATATTGGGGCTACACCTCCTGTGTTTCGTATTTACCATTATATCAAATAAAAACAGACAAGAATTGAACTAATATGAAGAAAATATTCAAAAAATATGACCATAAAATTTTATAACACTGTTGGGTGTTCCAATTCAGTAAAAGTTTTTTTTTCTTTGTATGAACAATGCATAGTCTAAATGTGTTAAAAAAAAAACAGAGTGTGCAATTCACAAGCGGTAGAAGTGAAACCTTCAGAAAACTAAAGTTGACAAGAGTGGGGAGGCTGCAAAGCACCGCACAAAGAGGAGACCGATTATCTCATTCCCTCGCAGGCTAAATCCTATAGATCTATAGATGTATGTTTTTGTGCCTTTTTAGTGTCACTATTTTTCGTTTCATCAAGTTTCAAATCATAACGATGCTTCAGACATCATTAGGATTCAACATGAATTTAAAAAAAAAATCAATTTGCAGATATATTATTATTGGGTAGAAAATTGTTATCAGTAAAATAATAATTTATTTTTAGAAAGTTAGTTGTACAAAATGCAACTTTTGTTTTGAAAAGCAATGCATGGAATTGAAAATCATCTCAAAAAAATTATTATTTATGCATTAAACCGCTTACTCGTTAATACGGAAAACTTTTTATCCAAACATTTAGATTTAGCTTTATTATTACGAAAAGTGAGTATTTATGTCGGGGGAGACCAAAAAACATGCAAAAAATATGCATTTAACATTTTAATTTTGTTAAAATTAATTGACCAGCGCGGTAACGCCATGTTTATTCATCGTTTTTATTTTAACATTTCATCAATGCTGCCAATCATAGAAAAAATATTTTTGCGTAAAACAAAGTGAATGCATCATTGACAAGTTTGTACCAGTATTTATAACAGTAGAACATGGAAAGAAATGTATTAAAATAATTACACAAACCCGCTAGTCAAACCCTGCGTAGCCAAACAAAGCATTCAAAACCTGGGATGTTTTTTAAAAGTATGATGAAAAGCGAGTTTATTTTAGAGAATTTATTTTATAAGATTGGTACTTCTGGCAAATGTCATATTTGATTGTCTATTAGTTAAAAAAGAAACATTCCGTATTATCCGTGCATCAAACTTCGACAACACGAACGTTCCGTGTTATCCGTGAGGTGGACTAACTGCATATTTACCAAAAAATTACCTCAAATCCCAAATTCTTGCTGTAGAATCCTCTCCTCCAGTGTACATCCATTTGCCATCTTCCTATAAGTTTAAAATAAGATTAACATTATCTGTTCTTGATAATAAAACTGAATGTATGAATTCAGTACGTCTCAGTATTATTACACTATTTCAGTTTTCATTATTGACGATTACATCTTATTCAAAAAAGGAAGTTACCTGAAAACCGACTCTGGTAATGTTTTTGCCAATACCATCGTAGTTGATAACAGGGTCTGGGTTGGATCCTACGAGATCATACATTCGAATGTGCTGGTAACCGCACGCAGCCACCATCAGCTTGTCTGGCATTATGTCTAACGCATTCACTTGCTGCAAGAAGAAACAAAAACATAAAAAGGTCACAGACATTTTCCACAATCATAGTTTTCCTGATACTTTAGCCGAAAATAAGCACTTAGTGGTAAAATGGAGAGGATATTTGAAAGTATGTAGAGTATGTTTGAAAGATAAGTAAAAAGACTTACTGAATCTGGATGTTGCATTGTTCTCAAGCATACTCCTGTGTGCGCTTGCCATAATTTAATCACATGGTCATAGCCACCGGTCACCAGTACGACCCTATCCTTGTCCACATTTGAGGGTACAGAACTGTCTCCTGCCATTGTATGGCTGGCCACAAAATAAGCAGAAAGAAAACACGCTTGCTCTTGTTTAAATAAGATCGTTTTCAAATTTATCAGAATGTAAATACGAAACAAGAGCAAGTATACGCATTTTTGCAGCGTGTACTGTATTTATTTGACTTTTTATTTTGACAGCTATAACAATCTAAATATCAAACCAAAATCCAGCAATAACATTACTACTTTACCGACACGGCCCAAAGTATGTCAACATGACGTTGCCATAGAAACGCATTTGTAATGGAATGGTGCAGTTGGCAGTCTGCTTGTTATGCAAGCCGCGGCCGCCAAGTGAACGAACCCGTCTCTTGTCTCTTTCCCTCCGCGCGGCGCTTTCGGTTTTGGGTTGCGTACACACTTCCGTTTCCGCCGAAAGCGATATAAAATGGCGATGTCCAAGAAACCTTACGTCGGCCTCGTTAAAACAACGAGAAACATGTTAGGATTGATACAATCACCAATCAATGTTTACAGGTCTAATTCATTAACCAAATTTTAAATTTGGTCCTTCAATGCACCCCACCGAAAAGGCCAGGTATATACGGGGCGCATTTACCGCGCTTTCCCTGTACTAATATTCCATACATCGCCATACTCCGCGTGCCATACATTTGCTATGGAGCTGTATGGGCAGATCAACTAGCGCACATGAAGCCCTTTACTGAGAAGTTTTGAATATCCCGCCAAAATATGCCAAGAGTTATCAGTCAGTGAACTGATAACCGCTAATAATCAAGACCTTTTGTGGTCACTTTGTATAATTTGGGAGCAAACAAAGGGATTTAAGGGCGGGAACAGGTAAGTCAACGTTAAAAGACAGTGTTTAAAAAATATTTGTTTTTATTTATAAGAAATTTGCATTTGATGAAAATGTAAAACCACTTGACATGAGGAATGCTATTTCACTTTACAAAACATGTAAATATGACGAACCATTTCAAAACCTACCTATGCGTTAAGTCTGGTTTGTTAAAGTAATTATCTAATTAAAATCTGACAAACTAATTAAAGAATAAGTTCCTAAACTTAACGCAGGTACGAGCATTGCAAAAGAAGTACCTGGGCACGTCTTCAGTCGAGACACCTAACAGTAATTCTTTTCTTTTGGCTGCGATGAAATACACATAAAACAACAGACTGCAATTTACACAAATTTAAGAGGTAGGTTTACCACTCACGACCACCAACTACACTAAATTACTTAACATACATACAACGAGCAAGTTATCAATACACCTGCCCTATTATCAGTATATAAAATAAGTCAGAGTTATTAAAGACATGGTAGAGCTGATGCAGATGCTGTGCAAGGACGGGGGCTTCCTTTGTACACACACCCGAGCACTCACCAACATCAACTCAACTGGAGCAGGGGGCCAGGGAAGCCCCCTTTAGATCGACGTAATAAATAAACATGAATTGAATTTATTATTAATATGAACAGGGACTTGGTGGGGACGACCAGATCACTCGCTTTCCTCTTCCTCCTCGGACTCTTCATCTTCGGATTCATCCTTCTTCTTCTTGCTCTTGGTCACTGGCTTCTTTGCTGGGGCCTTCTTCCCTCGCTTCTGGGCCTTCTTGGGTTCTCCACCGCCTCCGTTGGCGTTGAATGCTTCCAAGTCCTTGGTGTACTGTTCCTTGGCCTTAGCGGCTTTGTCTTCCCATATCTGAAAACACAACACTAATCAGGGGGAAAGCCAATATCGAGGGGGTTGACGCGGGAAAAGTGGCATCTGTATCTTCAGTTGGTAGTGCATGTTATACAAATAATCATCAAATTCATACAATTCGGTGTATTGTGTCATCATTTTGGGGGGAAATATAAAAATGTTAATGTAAAAATAAAAATGTAAAAAAAAAGTGTACACACAGCAATTTCACTACCCACCGTCTTGTCCTTCATCGCCCTCCACATCTCACCACCTTTCTTTGCAATTTCTGTGACCTTAAGTCCAGGATGCTGTGACTTAATTTCTTCCCTGGCACTGTTCAGCCACAGCATATAGGCGGACATGGGGCGTTTTGGTTTATCTGCCATTTTAGCTGAAAAAGAAAAAGGCATAATTATTAGAAATGCTGCAATAAGACACCGATGTTGGGAGAGTGCGTAGTGCTATTAAGATGTTGCCCATTCCCTTTTATAGTTCGGGCAAACTACATTTGTTGACACGCTAAGAAAAGCTTGGTAGACGCTTTTGGCGGGAAACCGATTCTAAGGAAAATTCGACAAAATTATTTAATATAACGGTAGAAAACATTATTTTATTTAAGAAACTATCACTTTTAAAGTGAAAACGAGGCATTAAAGTAGAAAAAATAATTTATTAAAATTGATGATAAAGCCAAGCTAATGGGCAAGCCTCGAGGCTAAGCCATTTTGTTTTTATGATATTTCGATGAAAGTACGCGTTGCACACGGAAATCAGCTTTTAGGAATATCAATAAACTCAATAATCTATCACCGCCCGAACAAAGAAAAGATGTATCACGAACAATTTTGAAGAGAAATCGCAATTTAATAAAAATGCGTTAGTACTGCAGTACCCACGCCAAGTATGAAATGTATGGGAGAAGCAATGGCCATGTTTGAAGCGAAATTCCAACGTGTAGAAATAATGATATTCTATAAAACCGCGATGGAAAGATTGAATAAGCATGAAATAAGAAGGTTATTTAATTATTAAATTCTATCATCTCACCTTTAAGTTGTAATTGACGAAATATTCACTGAAGCAACTGGCTAAGCAAAGGACTCGAACAAACTAGAACAAATTGTATGGAGCCCGTACTAAATGTTCCACGAGAGAGGTGGCTCGATTGGGTTCCGCGTCAGCTCGGCAGCGCCAACGTCAAATTCAAAAACTTGCGTTTGCGTCACCAGGTTTGCCAACTGAAGGATACTATTCTTGACGCAAAATGAAGTTTTAACTAATTTTTCGAGATGAATAGTACTGATTTTAAAAAAATATTACCTAAAATATTATTCGTGCTTAATTTTAATTATCTTTCTGAAAAATAATTCAACTAATAAAAATGGTATGATGATGCTGGTACAACTGGTAACTTTCTCTATTATTTTCCGTATTTACCTTATTGAAAGAAAGAGATGCAATACCACGACAATGGAAGAGGCGGGGCTAGATAACGGTTGTAAACTTCCCTATTTCTATTTTCTATTAGCTTGAATCGGTTTGAATTTTCAACGGAAATATATGAGCGATGTACCTGCATCGAGCCGTAGCATTCCTCAAAAGCATACAACGACATAATATGATAAGGCATTTACGTTTTCCCGCCAAAATCGACATGCAAACATGCAATGTTATGATCAGAAGGTGCAAGCATTCCCACACAAAGTTTTATTAGAACCTTTGAAATTCACAAAACTGTGTTTTTAAAGTATTGATATATTTTTTACATTAACTCCACATAGGAGGCCCTAGGGAAAATAATTTCCCTCAGAGCCTATGTCATCTGCGATGCTGTGTGGAGGGTCTTTTTGAGGAGAGGAAGGAATGAACATTGGTCTTCCAAGTTGTAGGAAGGAGGAAACACAGTGGCCGGCAAATCGTTCCACAGCCGAGCTGTTGAACACAAGATCGAGTCGAAGAAGCGACCCGTTCTCATGTGACAAATGTCAGCCGTATACATATTATGTTGGGTCTGCTTCCGTCTGGAGCCAGTGGGACTATGGCATCCCCAATTGGGGTATGTTGTGAGGCAGTGGGGAAGGGAAGGAGATAGGGAAGAAGAAGGTGGGGAAGTACCTGGCTTTCAGATCTGGTCACCAAACACGGCTAAAGCCGTTTCAAGCAACGTTTCAATTCTGAATGGTGGTCTTACACCAGGGCGATACTGAGAGTATCTTCCACTCTGGAACGTGCCGCAAATATACTATATATTATTTTAAATGAATAAATTGTGAAATAACACAAATTAATCAAATAAAATTTATTTGCCACGCCGGGATTCGATCCCGCGAGCCTTACCGCTGGACTATGCCGGCCGTGATAAATGATTGATTTAAAAAATATTTTTATTTCAAGAAAAGGAAAGAAACGTCATTTGAAAGACCCTTTTCCCAACCGCCGATCGCGAAGCAAAATTTGGTCGATCCCAATAAAGTTAGGTACCTACTTTACAGAATTTTGAAAATATTAACAAGTGGAAAATACCTCAAAGTTGAAAATCATTGTTTTAAAATTTACAACCGTGGATGGCAAAATTAATATTATGCTGATCGTCGGACAAATTCGTTTTAGATTCGTGCTTATTTGTTAATTGCTCAAAATTTTTAAGAAAAAAATATATAATCCTGTAAGATGCTTATTATAAGTTTATCAACGATGACCATTAAAAGTAGTTCCCAATATTCTATGATTCTAATTCCAACAAGAAATTATATTACCGTCACGCTTTATCGGCGGTGATATTTCGAAATTGGATAAAAAATAAAATTGACTATTCATATTGTTTTATTCAGTCATGGATAATTTTAAAATGTAATAATATAATAATACAAACTCTTCTCAAACTGTGAGTCAAAGTATCAAACGTATTGTAAATTATCAGTGAATAATGATTGAATCTCTTTTACCTCTTTTTGGCCTGTAACCGGGCCTCGTTCTGTGGTAACCTAGAAAATAAAATAGAAACCATAAAAATTAAATAACCATAGAAAAAAAAACTAGAAAGATTTCTAAACAAAATTAATCTTTACCACCTGTAATAAAATCTCATTGTATATTAATTGAAAGCTTATGCCTACAATACACGACATCTTTTTCAGCCCGATTCAAATTAGAGACCAAAGTCAACATTTTTCGCTTTACACGATCGCTATTTTCATAACCACGGTTTCAGTTGGCATCACTGCAAACAACAGATGAACCATGCTGTGATGTCAACTGAAATTATAGATATGAAAATAGAGATGAAAATAGCGATCGCGTAAAGCGAAAAATGTTGACTTTGATCTCTAATTAGAATTGGTCTGAAAAAGGATGTCGTATATTGTAGGCTTTTTCTTTTCCGATCTACCATGGTGCGGATTTTAAGGAATTAAAATTTAAAATTTAGATAATTTTTCACTGGAAATTTTGGTTATTGTGAATTTAGTCAATTTTGGTAATTTGGGAGACTTAATTTATGTAAGATTTTTTAAACAGTTGGAAGTTTTTATTTTTCATAACAGTTCTTTTGAAAACTTCAATTGTGATTTCTGTATTTAAAATAATATAATCGAGAAATTTAAAATGTAATAATATAATAATTCATGCTCCCTAATATTGCAGCAATTTTAAATTTAAAATGTAATAATATAATAATACATGATCCCTAATATTCAACCTCCAAATCTTTACTGTGAGTCCCACAAGTATCAAACGTATTGTAAATTATCAATGACTAATGATTGAATCTCTTACCTCGTTTTGGCTTGTGACCGGCCCTCATTTTGGGGTCACCTAGAAAAAGGTTAGCACTATTAAATTCCATAGTTTGATTATGGTGAAGCACCACTGCATTGGTTTTTCAAAGATTTCAAAACTAAATTAATCTTTGCCACCAGTAATAAAATCTTATTGTATATTAATTAAAAGCTTACTCCTTTTTCTTTTGCGATCTACCATGGTGTGGATTTTTGGGAATTAAAACTAAAATTTAGGTAATATTTCACTGGAAATTTTGTTAATTGTAAATTTTGGTAATATGGTAATACACTTAATTTAAATGATTTTCTAAACAGTTGAAGTTTTATTTTTCATAAAAGTTCTTTTGAAAACTTCAATTGTGATTTCTGTGTTTAAAACAAATTTACGTGGATTTTAAGTACTTTTTAGGAATTAATTATTAATTTGAATAAAAAAAAAATACTTTGTATAAAAATACATGGTGTAACAGCACATATTTTTATACCCAGCGGATTTTAACCAGCAATTCCTGAAAATATCTGGAATTAAAAATGTAAATGTCATTTTAAAAAAAATATATATATATTTTTCCATCACATGTCGCAACTGAGTAGTTAGGTACAGCCTAGCTCAGGGGTCGGCAACCTGCGGCTCGCGAGCCACATACGGCTCTTTAGATGTGAAGCTGCGGCTCTTTAGTTCCGTACGCAATTATTTATTTAAAAAAAAAAAACATTAAAAATCGTTCATAATCGATGAACAAGGATTAGGTACCATTTCTATTTCTCAGCCACTTGTACTCGCTTTTCACCGCACCCCTCCCCCGTGACGCGCGTCGTCACTGTCATCAGTCCGTCGGAAGCTCTTGAATGACGCCGTCGTCGGATGTTTCTATGTAGTTTTTAATTCGCTTTCGACGCAATACAGTTTGGCGTCTTCACCAGTGCTTTGGCTGTGACGTATGTTTTGTTATTTCAAATAGAAGAGTTAGAAGCAAATTATCTTCTCAAAGGTATGTATGTAAATATATTATAATAATCTAAAACTTCAAGGAAAGGGAAACCCACCCTATGTTTTGGTAGAATAATTGGTTTGATTCGAAGAAAAATTAATTATTTTTGCAGAAGATATTCAGAGCGGTAAATTACTTCATTTTCAATTACTAAAGCAATATGGCGATAAAACCAGTGCAACTGTTGACACGAATTACTTCAGCACAGTTATAAAAAAATTAAAGATGAATTTGATGACAGATTTCAGCAATTCAAAACCACAAAAGCACTCCAGCATTCATAGTAAATCTTCTCAACAGAAATAGTAACGAAATCCACATTGAGCCATTTGAGTTGAAATTCACTTGAGTTGAAATCCATTTGAGTTGAAATCCACATTGAGCCATTTGGAGTTGGAAATCATGTCTCTACAAATGCAATTGATCGATTTAAAAATCATGTATACCAGTGTTTCTTAACCGTATCGCCCCCTTTAACACAGTGAAATTATCCAGCCCCCCCCCCCTAAAAA
The DNA here is from genome assembly GCA_929108145.2 of Limnephilus rhombicus. Taxonomy (NCBI): domain Eukaryota; kingdom Metazoa; phylum Arthropoda; class Insecta; order Trichoptera; family Limnephilidae; genus Limnephilus; species Limnephilus rhombicus. The sequence goes on from OV815282.1 coordinate 1,924,949, forward strand.
TTTATTTACGCAAGTACTATTTATTGTCGGCAAGAAAAATTTTTGTGGCTCTTTAAAAACTTTGAAATTTTGTAAATTGTAATTTTTGGCTCTTCAGACTCAAAAGGTTGCCGACCCCTGGCCTAGCTGGTCCTTTGATAAGCACTCCGCCTTGTTTCAGCAGCATTCTAACACACGAAACAGCACACATATCACGTGATACTGTTGCGACGTGTAGGAGTGTGATCAGTGGTGACATGTGATTGTAAATAATATATTTTTGTTTTTAATAGAAAAAAAAAATCTGACAGCAAAATGATATCTACTTTTTTACTCCAAATATACTCAGGAATTGCTGGTTTAAATCCTACAGGTACCCCCTATATATTATACCAATAATCAGGGCTGGGCAGTATTTGAATTACTTGTAATTGAAATACGTATTTGAAATACAAATACGTATTTTGTATTTGTATTTCAATTACTTCATAAAAATGTATTTTGTAATTTGTATTTCAAATACTTATGGCTTCAAAATACATTTTCAAATACATTTAGCGATCTTAATAATGATAATGAAAAATAAACTGACAGATAAAATACATAGACTAAAAACGCTAGAATCCTGTACTATTGTCCTGTGCTATACGCTATACCGCTCTTACTAATGATTATTTGTAGTTCTCTTATCATTGCTTTATAATGTACTGTACATTTGTTTTGTCATGCTAGTTATTATTATTGTCCTGTGCTATAGCACTGTTATTGTACAATTTGTATCATATTATATAATTTGCGTTTCGGCGTGGGGAATATCTAGATATTATCTTCAAGAATAACGTATATTTTTTTTAGTTCTAAACTTAACGTGTTTTGGAAATATGCAAGAAATCGGTAGAAATTCGGGTAGCGTCGGCTTAATTACTGTAGAGCGCACTTGAAATGAAATAACACAAAACTGCACTATACAAATGTCATCTATGTATATAAAAATGAATCCTTGTTTCCCTTGGTCACGCCATAACTTCAGAACAACTTTACCTATTTCTATTTTTTTTAGCAGATAGCTGTTTTTTAGTTGTAACAAAAGAATTGTCAATGGATTTTTTAAATTATAGATATTTTGAATAGGTACTTATGTAAGGTACCAGATTTGATTGATTGTTCTTATAATATACAAAAATGAATATTTGTAATATGTGAAAAATGAAAATTTGAATAAAAAAATTGTAATAGGTGGCACGCGAGTTGTTTGAAAACTGAATGTACTGGGACTGAATGCATGGAACGCGTGAGAGGGGTTGGCGGGACGGTGGAGCGGTAGAGGGGTAAGGGTAGGTGGGGAAGGTGGAAGGGGTACGCGAGAGGGGAAGAGGATGCGGGAGGAGAACGGTGACGCTCGGGAAAGGACATGCATGGAGAAACAATTTATTTGTTTGAATATAGCATTGCAACGTATGACGGGAACCAGCTAGTGTTATTATAATAATAATTATTATAATCTAACACCTAAGTCTTACACCACAAAACTTTACAAGTGGAGCGGAGACGAGATGAGTCTTCTGAGCAATATGATTGGTCAATTTTTGCACGTCTCTGTTTCACTCTGCTCAGTTTTGCTTCTATGGAAACGCACTCTTAGATGAGGGCACTTACGACAATTTATTGCAACCAAAGGTTCTACAAAAACCAAATGTATTTTGTAATTTGTATTTTGTATTTGAAATTTAAAAAAATGGTTAAAATACTGTATTTTGTATTTCAAATACACGATCTGGAAGTATTTTGTATTTCTTATTTTAAATACATGCGAAAAAGTATTTTGTAATTTGTGTTTTAATTACAGCAAAGCATGTATTTTGCCCAGCCCTGCCAATAATGTTATATATACAGGGTTTTCCAATAAGAGGTGTTATTTTGATATTCAAAGAAAAATGCCATTTTTTTTATATAAATGATCGGATGTTTATTTCATTATAAAGAGGAAGGTATGCCGTTAATAGTGGAAAATAACATCAGGCAAATGACCACCACGACCACGCTTACATGACCATATCCTTTTCATGAAATTTTCCATAACCAAATCGCATAGTGGCTGCCCTATGTCCTCGATAGCCTCACGAATTCCATCTTTGAAGTCTTGAATCGACGCTGGGCTGTTGGCGTACACCTTCTCTTTTACGTGGCCCCAAAGGAAGAAGTCGTAAGGTGTTAAATCACAAGATCTCGGTGGCCAATTGTGATCACCTTTTCGAGAGATAACACGGTCCGGAAACTTTTCCCGTAAAAGATCAATGGTTTCGTTGCTTGTGTGGCATGTAGCGCCGTCTTGTTGAAAATAAACGTTGTCCAGATCAATACCATCCAATTCCGGCCATAAAAATCATTAATCTTCTCTCGATAGCGCAATCCATTCACCGTAACTGTTGCTCCAACCTAATTTTCGAAAAAGTAGGTCCAATGACTCCGCCGGACCATAAACCGCACCAAACAGTCACACGTTGAGGATAGAGAGGCTTTTCAACAATAACTCTTGTGTTTTCCGAGCCCCAGATGCGAAAGTTTTGCTTGTTGACGAAGCCACCGAAGTGAAAATGGGCATCATCACTCAAGATGATTTTTCGATGGAATTCCGGATCATTTTCATGCATTTCAAGGACCCAATCAGCAAAGACATGACCTTGTTGATGATCGTCCGGCTTGAGTTCTTGTGTTAACTGAAATTGATATACCTTTAGGTATTTTAATGTCAAAAATTCACGGAACTGAACAAATGTGCACCATCTACAATAAGGTCGCTAGCATGGGAGTAGGCGGCAAACACAAAGAGCTTAGTTAGTTAGACAAAGTACCGGAAATAGTCATATAGTTTTAGAAAGCAACGAAGGATGAGCTAAAATCATTTTTACGAACTCAGGATAATATAATAATAACATTTGTACCTAGCGGCGAACACAGAGCGGCGAAAGCAAAGCGGGACCGCAATAAAAATTGGAAAGCCAGGATATTTTCGGCAAGGACTAATAAAACCCAATCGCCGCGCCGAGCCGAGCGACGGGCGATAAACCTTTTCGTTTGACCCTTGCCGCTGCCGCCGATGCAATTAGTTTTGAAGATCTACCCCAGAGCAGGAAGGAAGACACTAGCGAGAATTTCACCACGAAGTCAGTCATCATTTGCCCGGCCCAGGGGTTGGTACTCCACTCCACCAACGGAGTGTCCCGACCAGGGATAAAAAAATAATAGTAGCGCTTTGCAACCCGGCCAGGGCTTTGCAACGGTCTCCGAACTGCACGCGACCCCGCGTAATTTCCCGACCAGGGAAATTACCAGACACGCTCGCAGATTCCAACCAGGAACCGCCGATACGTTCGCGAACTTCTACCAGGAAGTCTAACCAAGTGTCCGCAAAAATTCCGACCAAGGATTTGTGCGATTTCCACTTTGCACCAATTTTCACTACAAAGACTTTCGCAACTTCCTACCTGTGCAATAACAAGTGAAAAAATAGATAACTAAGTTTAAAGTGCCTAGTGACTGTGTGCTTACGCGGAGACTCCATCATCAGCAACCAAAGGGAAGTGACTGAACATTTTATTTATTTTAACCACCGAAGTGATTAGATTCTGGACAATTACATAAAGACTTTTCCGTAGAATTAAGCAAACATACTTTCTAATTTTAAGACTAATTAACTAAGTACCTAGTATAAGACTAACCCTAGATTAATAATTAACACCTGCCATTTGTGTCCTAATGTAATAAATGTGTCGTTTCGTAAATCAGTAGCTTTTTTAAGTGTTTCTCCTTAATTTTAAGTTTATAGTTTTAGTTTGAACCCGCCATAAGGCGCGGGCGTATCAAACTTTATAAGCCTTAAGACCCAAATCTTTATGCAAAATACGGTGTAATGACGTTTGTGGAATGCCTAATTCCAAAGAACTTTTTTTTTACATTAACTCCACACAGGAGGCCCTGAGGAAAATGATTTCCCTCACGGCCTATGCCATCTGGAATGCTGTGTGGAGGGTCTTTTTGAGGAGAGGAAGGAATGAACATTGGTCTTGAAGAGACTCATGTTGTAGGAAGGAGGAAACACAGAGGCTGGCAAATCATTCCACAGTCGAGCTGTTGAACACAAGAACGAGTCGAAGAAACTACCCGTTCTCATGTGACAAATGTCAACCGTGTACAAATGTTGGGCACGCATTGTGAACGACGAGGAATGGACAAACCTGGGTTTTCTTCAACACTTTCGGCTACAGCAGCAATATTCTCGGCTGTTCTTGAGCGACGTGCACGGGTTTTATTCTTCACATCACTAAGTTGTCCCAACAGCTCGAATTTTTTCACCAATTTCTGTATTGCGGTTCTACAAGGTGCTTCAGTACGACCCAAAAATGTTCGAGTTTTTATAATTTCAATGCGTTGTTGAAGTGTATCATTCCATTTTTATTAATGGCGTAGGTGGGTAGTTTGCATAAATATACTAGTAGTTTGGTATATTTGGTACATTTATGTGGTGTAGTTTCTACTTGTCAAATGTCAAAAAATGACAGCTTCAAAAGTGACATCTACCGAAATAGCGGGCTATTCAAAATAACACCTCTTATTGGTAGAGCTGTTGCCATGTAAGCAGAAGGTCCTGGGATGGTCCTGGGTTCGAGTCCCAGCGGTGCCAATATCTTTTTCTGTCTCCAGGTTTTCGATTGAGTTTCACTAATATTGTCTTCATTTAATTAAATATTACAATTTGAGCAGGTTGTAATTGGTTTGAGAATACTTGGAGCAGGTTGATGAGTTTGTTTATTTGGGAAGTATGTTTACGAGAGATGGGAAGGCTGATAGAGATATTGAAAGAAGGGTGAATGCAGGTAACTCTATTAATGGAGGACTTAACGCCGTTGGCACCAACAAAAAACTGTCCAAAGACGCGAAACTAGCCGTCCATAATGGAGTACTGGTACCTACCCTGATGTATGGCAGTGAGGCATGGAACTGGCAGAGGAAGGATGAAAGTAGACTGAATGCTGTAGAAATGAGATCCCTGAGGCGTATGTGTGGTAAAAACATGTATGATCGTGTGAGAAATGTGGAAATCCGCAAAGAATGCAAGGCTGATGTAAGCGTAATGAGTAAGATCAAGAAAGGAACGCTCCGATGGTTTGGGCATGTAGAGCAAATGAACGAGGAAAGAGTGTAAGGAGAATATATGACGCAAATGTGAATGGTAGAAGAAGTCGAGGACGCCCAAGAAAGACATGGCACGACCAAATGAATCAGATACTTGAATCGGATGTCAAGAGTCAGAATAATAGAAGAGAATGTATGAGACATTGTATGAATGTTAACGAGGCAAGGAATGTGTGCCAAGACCGGGATGTTTGGCGGTCCGTCCTCTCTGCCTACCCATGCGGGGAAACGGCGTGATGGTTAGTTAGTTAACAATTTGAGGTTTTACTCATAAAAAAAGGTAAAAATAAAATTATAAAGATATACATTTAAAAAAAGTGTTTTAATTATTGTAGGCCTATATTAAAACACGGTTTATAAAGAAACTAAAAGACTTTTGGAAATAATAACAATGGCATCGCATTCCTTGTGAGAAACCACATCAGATGGCATTCACACCTAATTTTTGACCAAAATTCATTAGGGCGGGTAATGGAACTCAACGATTCATATACATATATTGAAATGTCATTGTATCATACAGCCAACTTTATAAAAAAAAGTTTGCAAACTATCGATCATACTACCAATAATTAAAAAAATTGCGTTTTTTTTAAATATTTTAAGTTATCAAATTTTTACTGATTTTTATTTAATTTGTTTTCACCCAAAGGACAGGTTTGACAGGTGGGTATTGATATATTTCAGAATATTTTGAAAATATTAGCATTATCAGTAGGTAGTACTGAGTTTGTGCCTAATACGGCTAATTGAAAATATTAGCATTATCAGTAGGTAGTACTGAGTTTGTGCCTAATACGGCTAATTGAAAATATTAGCATTATCAGTAGGTAGTACTGAGTTTGTGCCTAATACGGCTAATTGAAAATATTAGCATTATCAGTAGGTAGTACTGAGTTTGTGCCTAATACGGCTAATTGAAAATATTAGCATTATCAGTAGGTAGTACTGAGTTTGTGCCTAATACGGCTAATTGAAAATATTAGCATTATCAGTAGGTAGTACTGAGTTTGTGCCTAATACGGCTAATTGAAAATATTAGCATTATCAGTAGGTAGTACTGAGTTTGTGCCTAATACGGCTAATTTCTCACTTGCTGGACGAAGCTGGCCAGTGCAGGTAAATAAGGTAGCAGGTAAATAACGGCATTACCCAGTTTGCACCCATCCCCTTTTGGTTGTTTACTCTGTAATTACAAGAAGATTGTTTAAAATAAATTTTGTTTTTACACTTTTATGTAAATATTTTGTTTGCATTTCTAAATTTGTAAATAAAAAATTAACCTGTAAAAAACAAAGTTTTTTTACTACAATACGTCTATTTTCAAATATCATTACTAATGTTTGTAAACGTCTACGGTCTATTGTGGGTAGAATTTATAAAATAAAATATTTCGTGCCTATAAGTACTTTAAAATTAATCTACCTTTCTCTGGCCGAATCCACAATCCGTTATGGAATCACTTCTTGGGGACATTCTTGTCAAGCTAATATTTTATATCCAAACATTACAAAACTCCCTTACAAAATTGTTAATCCATAAATATACCAATGCACACAGAAGCAATACTAAATATACAAATCTCTGAATGTTTTACCTGTCAGAGGATTATTGTTTTACAATATTGTAAGTCAGTATCTTATATTGTCTGATTCCTTGTATAGGGAAAGAGTTTTACATAAACATAATACAAGATTCACTCAAAATGAAGGACTGGTGGTTCCTAAATGTACCAATAAATACGGTGAAAGAACCCTAAACTATATTGTACCCAGAATATTTAATAAACTACCAATGACAATTAAAAATATAAATGTTTTTACAGCTAAAGTCAAATATGATCTAAGGAAATGGCTATTAGATGCTGAAGATTTATATTGATGCCCTACCGAAGACCGAAGACCTTGTTTTCCTAATTGGAATTCACATTCACAATTTGTATTAGGTACCTTATGTACCTATATTAAACTATAGAAGTACTTGTTGTGTATATTCATTTGTTCATAATAAATTCATTTGTACTCGTGTGTTATATAAGGCTTATGCTACTTTTTACATATTTATATTCATACTTTTCTGTAATTTAACCAACTTTATTGTTTAACTTATCAACATTATACACACCTAGATACTGTTTACTGTTGTACCATGTTATTGCAAAAAAGTTGTCATTATGTACCTGCTGACAAACTACATAAGTAGTTTAGCAGGTTTAAATGTTAACAAATAAAAAATGAAAATTATTTTAACTGAGGATTCAACCTTCCTATCTATGGACTGGAATCAACAACTTTACCAACCGAGCCAAATCCCGATTGGATAAGACCGACATTTATTGCATACATTTAGTGTTGTAATGTCATTGAATCTCAGAGAAATAAGTACATTATTATGTCTGCGTGTGTTTCCATGATTTTCATCAATTAATAGAATGCATTGTCATTGATGAGTCTATCTGCAGAGTTTCAGCTTGATTGGATGTCAGGAAGTGGGTAAATTTCAAATAGATGTATGTATGTATTAATTGTGAGTGCCTTATTGCAATGTGAATACTGGACAACTGTGATTCCTTGTGTTCCAAACCCCACTACATGAAAGTCGGCCGGGCATACATTGAGCTTGACCGGCATCTACCCAGTCACCCGTTGCTGGACAGTTATCGGCTGACATTTGTGAAATGACGCATACCAGCACATACAACTCAGCGCCCTGTGACCAGCAGCCGGCCGGCTTTGTCCGGCACCTACGAAAGAGTCCATTCAAATTTTCTGCTTGCCAAGTTATCAGGGTGGGTAACATTGAATTTTTTTTTTAAAGCTAGGTTCCCACCTCATCTATTCTATTTCATTTCAAATCGGAATCTATGAAATATGCAGATCAGTGAGACCAAGCTTTTTATGTGATAGAAATGGAAGTTGAATAGGTTCAACTTTTGATCTATGAAATAGACGAGGTGGGAATAGTTTATTTTGTTTTTGTGTTTCTTGGGCGTTAACCGTGGAACAATTTCTAGACATTTTGTTTTAAGAGTTTTATTTTTGAATGTACATGAAAAGTAAAACTCTTCAACCTAAATAAAAAATTTTTTTTACCAGTTTCGTACTTGTATAAAATTATTTTATTTTAACTTTATGAGTAAAACCTCAAATTGTAATATTTAAATAAATGAAGATAATATAAGCGAAACTCAATCGAAAATCTGGAAACAGAAAAATCAGAAAAACATATTGACACCTCTGGGACTCAAACCCAGGACCTCTTGACCTCAGCAAGAGGTCCTGGGTTCGAGTCCCAGAGGTGTCAATATGTTTTTCTGATTTTTCTGTTTCCAGATTTTCGATTGAGTTTCGCTTATATCTTCATTTATTTAAATATTACAATTTGAGGTTTTACTCATAAAGTTAAAATAAAAAAAGTTTATTTTGTATTTTATAATATTTTAAACAAGAAAGTAAAAGCCACAGTAAAATTATGGTAATTTGTTTTTATTTATACAAATGAATAATGTATGTACTTATAAAATATGGGATTCATAACACAGAAATTAATCACTAAGAGCATCGCTGGCGTCACCACTCTCCTCTTCTTCCCCTGCGCTACTCGGTGCCGCTGAGCCATCATCATCTCCATCTTCCTCTTCCTCTTCCTCTTCTTCCTCAGCTGAAGACGCCTTCTTTTCCGTTTCTTTTTCCTTTTTCTTCTTATCCTTGCCGTCATCCTTGTCCTTGCCCTGTAATAAGAGATATTTTAATATTATTCTAATAGAAATCATTTATAAAATATAATCCACTACTAATACTGAATCAACTAAGATTATTAAATCTTATAAATATTTTTATCATAGTTCATTCTTATTAGAAAATTAAATTATGAATTTTGCAAATTCCGCTTAGGTTCTTAAGAATTCTAATTTTCAAAAGAAATTAGTGATGAGATTGCAAAACACGGCGACAGAAACATTTATTGCTGACTCGTATTTTAAAATAAATGAGAATTTACTCTATCCCTGTCCTCAAGTTAGATTTAATAATTGAAAAACCTGAATCGTAAAAATGAAAAATTAAATATTTGTTACAAAGCATTATTTTTAAGCCTCATCCATTTTATAAATAACTATCCGAAGTCCCTATCGTTGTCCGGGCTCAACACAGAGTTTTTCAAAATTAGATTTGGACAGTTCCTCTTGTTTTGAAGGTTGAGTGTGCAAAATTTCATCCATGTCGGAATAAAACTGTAGATTTGTATAAAAAATCAAACAAACGCCGCCCGCCTTGCAAAATTCTGCTTCAAAAAATGTTGGCAGCATTTTCAGTCGCTGTACGCATAGCTCAACCTCGCACACATCAAGATTGATTTAGATAAAAAGAGTGGGAACTTTACAACCCTTTTGTTAATACCTCGCAAGAGTCCCAACTGCTCCCGTCTGGAGCCAGTGAGACTATGGCAACCCCAACGGGGGTATGTTGTGAGGCTGAAGGTAGAAGTGGGGAGGGGAAAGAGGAAGGTGGGGAAGTACTTGGCTATTCAGATCTGGTCACCAAATACAACTAAAGCCATTTCAAGCAACATTTCAATTCTGAATGGTTCTTACACCAGGGAGAAACTGTGACTATCTTTCACTCTGGAACATGCCGCAAATATACTATACAGGGTGTCCAGGAGTAAGTGCATTGATTTCGGGAGGTGATTCTACATGATGGTAGGAGTAAAAAAGATTAATAACTTTTTCTTAAATTCCAAATTTTTTTTCCCGTACAAAGACATACCTACTAAAAATCCCAGTGTAAGGTAAAAACTTACTCAGTAAAGTTGCTGTTAGCTTTCCGGGTGCGATTGTTACAACGTTGCTTGGTAATAATAATGCTGCCCGCACATACCGGTCTAATTTTATCTTTTTACCACAAAACTACCCTAAAAGTTGGAATTTCGAAAAAAGTTATTTATCTTTTTTACTTATACTATCATTTTATTTTTTATTTTATTTATTAGCGTTATAAACAGTCATTACAAGTTCATATATAACAGTGTTAGAGATAGTCATATCATTGACCAATAAAATAACGACAAAAATTTGAGACCATAATAAAAATAAAAAAAACAAACAAAACAATATATGTATGTAATATAAACAGTTCTGAAAAAGTGCATCTACTCACTTAAATCTACAAAAAATGTATTTTCAAACTGCTGAAATCAAAAAAGAAAATGTAATGAAAATGAAGAAAAATGAAAATGTAAAAGAAAGATAAGGAATTAATGAAACATTAAGTTTTCCGTTGAATATTACTTTTTACGAATTTTATGAAGTTAGCAAGGTTCGTGTTAAACATGTCAATGTCTGTGCATAATCTATTGAAAGTGCTACAGCTTCTTCTTATAAACACATTTGTAGATAATTAGCATTGCTCTTAGGAATATAAAATATGTCTGGAGATCGAGTGACTCTTATTGGACATCTGAAATTGATATTTTGTAATAGGTAAGGGCTATCAATAAAATTGCGGATTATCTTATAAAGCATTACTAGGTCTCTGATATCTCTGCGTTGATCAAGGGTTTTGAGGTTCATAGAGACATAATTTACATCATTTCGCATGCGAAACGAAACATATTTCAAAAACTTTTTCTGGACTCTTTCTATATTTGATTTATATGTAGAACAATGGGGGTTCCATACTGTTGAAGCATACTCTAGGTGGCTTCTGACGTATGATATGTAGAGAATCTTAAATGTTTGTGGATTTTTGAAAACAGAACTTACTCTAAGTATAAATCCTAGCATTTTCAAAGCCTTAGACGTGATGTGCTCGACGTGAGATTGAAAAAGAAGCTTACTGTCTAATAGAACTCCAACATCTTCAATTTCATTTACCCTATTTAAAAGATTGTTTTTAATTATGTACGAATATAGTATAGTGTTTTTCTTTCGAGAATAAGATATGACGGAACATTTATCTGCATTCAAAAGAAGGCGGTTTTCTAAACAATACACATTGATCAGGGAGTTCAGGTCATCCTGGAGCTCTATACAATCCATCTCAGATTTAACGATTTTGACAATCTTTTTGTCATCCGCATATAGGAACAGCTGAGAATTACGAATAGTTTTGTTAACATCGTTCATAAAAATGTTGAATAAAAGGGGGCCAAGGTGAGATCCTTGGGGAACTCCTGAGGTTACGGGGACAAAGCTAGAGCAGAACCCCAGTACAGTTACAGCTTGCGTACAATTGTCGAGATAAGAGGCTAACCAACGAAGGAGGTCACCGTGTATACCCATTGCTTCGACTTTCTCAATTAAAATGCTGTGTGGAATTTTATCAAAGGCTTTGGAATAGTCTGTGTAGACTACATCGACTTGAAAACCGTTATCCATAGCAACAAGGACTGTGTCAACAAATTCGCATAGATTAGTTTCTGTTGATTTTCTGTTCACGAAGCCGTGTTGATTCGAAATGATGTGTGGTCGTATACAAGGAAAAATGATATCGAAAACAATCTTTTCAAAAAGTTTACCCATTACATTTAATTTAGAGATTGGTCTGTAATTTTCTATGTTGTGTTTGTCGCCTTTTTTGAATATAGGCACAATATATGAACTTTTCCATTCTAGTGGAAAATCATGTAGAATCACCTCCCGAAGTTAATGTACTTTATCCCCGGACACCCCGTATATATTATTTTAAATGAATTAATTGTGAAATAACACAAAATCAAATAAAACTTATTTGCGCAAGCCGGGATTCGATCCTGCGACCTTCGGATTGTGAGTCAAGAACTTTACATTCCATCTCTTAATAACTCTACCTTTTTGTCCTTCTTTTTATCTTCATCACTGCTGCCGCTATCACTGATGTACTCCTTGCTCTTGAAGTCTCCACCGCCACCGGATGTGCGGCCCGCTGCCACCTCGGCTGTCTTCTTCTTCTTGGGTTTGGAGGGGCCGCCCTTACTCTCCTTGGCCTCTGCAGCAGCTGTCGCTCCACCGCCGCTCTCTTTGTACTCTTTCATCGCCTTGGTGTATTCCTCCTTGGCCTTGCCTGCCTTTTCTTCCCATTTCTGCAATAAATAAAGGATTGAAAAAAAATTACGGGGATGTCCGAAAAAGACATGGCACGATCAAATGAATCAAACACTTGAATCGGGCCTTGTCAAGAGTCAGAATAACAGAAGAGTGTTTATGAATATGAATGAAGTAATGAAAAGATAAGAGTTGTATGGTGGTCGATCCATGTGGAGAAACAGTGTGATGGTTAGTTAGTTTGAAAAGACATTTATGTTGTCATATTACAATTTTTGTGATTTTTAAGATAATAAGAAAAACATTCCCATGTTACGAATAACCTGAGAAAATTTGAATTCCACCAATTCCTTGTTAGAATTAAAATTATTGCTTGTGGAATTTTGCTAATTCCTTGCGAGAATTGAAATTGTTGCTTGTGGAATTTTTCAAATTGTTTGTGAGAATTGAAATTGTGATGGTGGACTTGGCTTGAATTGAATCCACAACGCGGGGGTGAACCCGACGCTTTGAACTATTTGACTAAAAATGGTTAATTTGTCAATATTCAGTCAAAATATGGGCATTGTGAAAGATTGTTGAATTTATTTATATTTTTAAACAGGTGTTGTATTTTACTGTGCACGTAATAAATAATAATACAAACAAAATATTATGCTTTACACACTTTTTTGATCATGAAACACTTTTTAGTGATCAAATAATTAATTTTAAATGACAAAGAGTGACAATTATTTTTGGATTGCCACATCCTTTATTTAAGTCCTAACTGAACTTCCAAAATGATTTTTTTTTGTCGCTTGCGCCAATATCAATCTAGGACCTAGGTACTATTTGTAATGGTCATCACAAGTCTTACCGATTTGTCCTTGGCCTCCATCTCCCGCCACAGCTCCCCGGCCCGCTTGGCCACCTCCGTGACCTTCATGGTGGGGTCCTCCTTGAGTATGTCCTTGCGGGTCTCGTTGAGCCACAGCATGAAGGCGGTGGGGGCCCGCTTTGGAGCATTGGCGTCCTTGTCCTTCTTGCCCTTCTTCTTGGTGGTGCGGGGTTTACGGGTCGCCCCTTCCGGCTGGGAATTGTACAACAAGATCAAGCATTTAATTCCGCAATATCAATATTTAGTGGGTTTCTTTATATGCTCACAAACAAGTAAAACTTTAAATTATTTAGAATACCCATTGCGACTTGCTATTTTTTACAAAATTATCTTAAACTTTTCAAATACAGGTAGCTAACACAATCTATCCCTGTACGCTGCACGTTTTAGCACAATTAATGTGCTTCAGTGAAACTTCATATTTTTATTAATTTAATTTCTATTTTAAATTGAATTCAAATTAATTAGACAGTTAGCCATTCAATTAATTAGTTAAAATCACCAGATATAATTGTTTTTAATAGTATATGCAATGCGTAATAAATTAGACACATTGTTGCCTCAGTTCTTCTTTGTCCAATAGACCATTTTAGTTTTTGTTCAATCTCCATTTTAAAATTAAAAATAAAGTATTAAAAATGATAGTTAATCACTTTACTAAGAATTATTTAAACTAATCAGACCTTTATCTTTACGGAAATAGCTTTATCAAACACCTATCATAATGTTTCATTGAAATAATAAAAGTAAAGTGACATTTAGAATACTAGGACTAGGACTAGAACATATTAGATAAATAGGAAAGTGTGTAACTGTAGTAATACAAATCAGTTTAATTTAATGATTGGAGGGAAATGGTTATCAGTTAAATCAGTTGGGAACTCACCACAGTCTTGGCCGACTTGTGCTTCTTCTTTTTCTTCTTCTTTTCTCCACCACTTCCGGCATCGGAGCCACCTCCTCCACCCTCTTCAGATTCTGATTCCGTCTCTTGATGATTACTGTCGTACCTGGTTATTAAATACAATTTCAATTTTAGTATGGCATAAAACAAAAACAAATAAAATATAAAGACAACTTTCAAAAATTATACACAGTGAAATGTTTATTCATAAGTAAAAATTTATCATTCACATTTCTCAGAAAAAATATAATGCTGTCTTAGGAAACATTCCCAGAAACATGGGAAATTAGAAACAAATTTCATACCAAACTATAATATGAAAACTTCAATAGTTTAATGTTAATATTATAGATGGCAGCACATCCGTTTTTATCTATTACGTGAAGCAAGTGTGTACGACAGAAGCTAGCGTATTAATAATATAGTATTTCAAATATAAGTATGCAGTGACTCACTCTTCAGCCACGTCAGAGTCCTGAACGTTGGGGTTGAAGTCCTCATCGGTACTCTCTTCTGAGTCCTCACCACCGCCGCCGCCACCCTCGCCGTCGTCCTCGTCGCGCTCCTTAGCTTCGGCTTTGACGCGCGCCAGGTACGCGTCGGGTTCGTTCTCCGCATCCGAGTCCCCAAAGTCGTCCTTGTACGATTGCTTGTCCTGGAAAATTTAATAGCGTTAGCTTACTCCGTAATAAAACTTCTCCTCTCGTATGGTAGGAGGTTCTGTGGGGACACCTAAATCTGCAAGTCAGTCTAGTGTGGACCTCGTCAATCCTGCCGGGGAATTAATGGAGCGGGCATTCAGGTGGTATGCACTGCACAACATTCACACATCGCCGACATTACAATTTTTATTATTAATTGAAGAATCATTCAAATCGGAGAACTTATGAATGCTTATCAGCAAATTCAAAAATAATAAAAAAAATTCAAAATACGGCGTTAACGGGAGCAAATATTAGAAAAATATAATTATAAAATAATTAACTGAGGAATACCAACCATGCACCATTTAGTAAGACTTAAAAAAAAAACTCTCAACAGTAATTAATATCAAATTCCAAATAATATTATAATAGCCGGTTTATTTATACAGCGTAGTTTTTATGAGAATTAACTTTGAGCGTAGAGCTATTTAGCATAGCTAATATAATTCCATAGATAAGGATAGACGGGAAACTTCAGCAAAAAAGTACCAGCATAACTGCTGAAAGCGCATCCTGGCAATGTTTTGAATTTTTTAATACCTATCTATTGTAATATATTTTTTATTATGTATTGAAAATAATTTTTTAATTTATAAAGTATTATTAATAATTAGTAAAAATAAAATGTATTTTATCATATAATTCGTCGAAGGGCCGCCACACAAGTAGCCAAAGAGCCGCAGGTTGCTACCACCGGGTTAACCTAATAGTTTGTGGAATTCTGTGTAAAAGATACATATTTAATCTCTTATGGCCGTTATACACAACATTTTATCATATAATTCGTCGAAGGGCCGCCACACAAGTAGCCAAAGAGCCGCAGGTTGCTACCACCGGGTTAACCTAATAGTTTGTGGAATTCTGTGTAAAAGATACATATTTAATCTCTTATGGCCGTTATACACAACATTTTATCATATAATTCGTCGAAGGGCCGCCACACAAGTAGCCAAAGAGCCGCAGGTTGCTACCACCGGGTTAACCTAATAGTTTGTGGAATTCTGAGTAAAAGATACATATTTAATCTCTTATGGCCGTTATACACAACATTTTTTTCAGCCCGATTCCAATTAGACACAAAAGTCAACATTTTTAACTCTACGCGATTGCTATTTTCATATCTATGATTTCAGTTGGCATCAGAGCAAACAGCATGGTTCATGTGTTGTTTGCAGTGATGACAATTGAAATCGTAGACACGAAAATAGAGATGAAAATAGCGATCGCATAAAGCAAAAAGTGTTGACTTTGGTCTCAAATTGGAATCAGGCTGAAAAAAGATGTAAAAGACTGGTATAAGTAGTATGCATATAGAACATCTTATTGGAGATTTGAAAAAAGACTTTTCACAATCATTACAAATACAGTTTATCAGATTAGCCCAATTGGAATCATAACATCACTTTAAACAATATTCAACCAAGAAAAAAATTCCATTAACAACTTACTGTTTTGCCGGTATTCTTGACGTGAAGTTTTTTCGATGAAATAAAATCAAATAATTTTCCGTATTCCTCCTTTTCAATACTGCTAAATGTGTGGATGGTGCCAGACTTTAATTCTATTTCAAAATCAAAAGATCTAGAAAACAAAAGTATTTATCAGTAATAAAGAAAATTTGACAAAACAGTGGTTTAGTGGAATTTCTATACTATATAAAAATTAGCTCACAATACATACAATTTTTTAAATTTGTTTTCTTCAGAGATATTTTTTAACTGAAATTACAGTGATACAATTTTAATATATTTTTAAAAGTCATGAGAGTACCTATTTACAATGTATCCTGTGAAAAAACAGAATTAACCCGTCAAGTCTATTTGTTCAGTTTTCGGAATAACTCATACAGGACTCATAGAAATCGTTATCTCTCCCTATAATTATGATCTAAATGGTGTTAGAAATATCACGCTTTATATTCAAATGTTAACCACGAAATAATTAAAATGTACACCTTCCTGAATCCAAAGTTTCTGACTGCAACTTGAAAAAAAATTATGAAACTTGGAGAATTTTTTTTATTAATTATTTTTACACGAAGTGTTAAAAAGGTGAGTTGACTAAATTATGCGTGTTTTTATTTTTTTTCCTTATCAGTTATTTTAATTGGAAAAACATAAGGTGAGCCGTTTTTAAAACTTTTTTATGTTTGCATGCAAAAATTTTAGATTTCAAAAATGATATGTTTATTTCTAATTATAAAATTTGAAAATGTGTTTCGTCATCTTTCCAAAACAGTTTTTAGTTTTCGGATGAATTCAGAAATACTCTATTTATTTGAATTTTATTGCAAAGTGGAAATATTTTGATCCTCTGATAAAATAGGTCAAGGACGGAGGGGTTAAGAATAATATTGTGTATTTATGCACGCTAGCATGTGAGAGTTTCATATGCAATATCATTGTAAACAGTTGGTTGCATAGCAACTCTCGGAAAGCACACAAAGCGCAGTTATTTTCTGTCACGTTTTAGATGTTCTGGAATATCACTTTATTTGCAATGACGTATTTTGTAAATAAATAAAAAGTTACCTTGTGGAGCCGCCACTACGTGCAAAGTTGACGGAGGCAATTTCTTCAAAGCGAATGTGAATGGGGGGCTTGTGCACATTGATAAATCCTTTCTCCAGCGGGTACAATAATCCTGCGGCAGCCTTGTACGAGCAAGATACCGCCGAGGTGCCACTGTGCCTAAACATGTACAAGAACATTAACATAAGCAATCGTTGTTAAATTCATTTTGAGGCTGGCCTTCTCAACAATTCGCAATCTATTTCAGTGTAGAGTGTGGAGTCAGTGTCCAGGAGTAGCAGACATGTGGTGCAAGGCGATGTTCCGAGAGAGTACGGCTGGAGAAGTCCAAGGGACTCCCTCAATCATACTCTCCCGATTCGGTCTGCCATAGAGCTGGTGGGCAGATGCATCCGCTGCCAAGACTCGGACAAACCTGACCCCATGAACCCGGGCACCCCTGCTAAGTGACCAAACATAGCGAACCACTTGGGGTGACCTTTAACAGAGGTGTTGGTTATCAAATAAATGGTTCCCGGGGAGGTGGTACCCATATCCGCCTCCCAAATTGGTAAAGAAGTTACTTAATCACATTATTGATATTGTTTCAATAATTATTTATTATTAACACACTTCAGGCGGGCAAAAACAAGGAACCCGTTGGAGAAAATGGAATTGGTTTTAAATCGATACATATTCAAAAATAATATGTACATTTGAATGATTTTTTTTCTGTAGTACTTGCCACATCCCAGCTATACAAATATTGTCCAAACTGATAGCTTACTTTGTAATAGAACACCATAAACAGAAGTTAAAGTCAGTGTTGGGCCATTTAGTGACATTTTATGTGTAAAAAATATATATATTTTATTACATTACAAAAAAAACTGGATTTCACTTTGATCCAAATAATTTAAAAAAAAAATCAATTTGCGCATCTCCAGCGCCAAAGTGTAAGTTTCGTTTTGATAAAATATTATTCCACACAGAAGACAAGGAGATAAGAAGATTTCCCCATGCATATGATTTTCACATAGCGTAAAGGGGGACCCCTTACAAAGAGATTGGTGAACAATATTCATATGAAAATATTTGCAGGAATGCCTTTCCAGGCATTCAAGTAGAACTAGGGTAAAAGATTAACTACCCTTCCCGCCCCAACTTTGTTAAGAGAATAAAATGTATAAAAGATATTTACCCAACAAAATTTCCAGGTCCTGTTAGTTTCCTATTGATAATAACTTTCATGATTTTGCCTAAAACTTCATAAGTAGGTCCTGATAATTCTTTTGTTATTTTTCCTTCATATTTGTCCTGAAGTTCTTTTCTAAAATCACAATACATAATTATTAATGATACAATAATATTCAATTTTTTATAAGAATAAATCTCTTTTTATAACTTTTGAAGGTTATTCCCATCAATATAATATATCATTGAATAAGAAGATAACACTAATAATCTAAACAAAAATATGAAAGATTGACAATAATGATGGTTTGATGGAAGGTGGCAATGGCTGAATTGGTAAAAGCACACGTCCCGGTTAGACGAGAGGTTCTGGGTTCAAGTCCCAGTTGCGACCATTGTATTTTTCTGTGTCTTGTTCTCTTTCACATTTTCATTTAGATTATTGGTCTCATCTTCTTCTTCTTCAATAACATAATAATATAATCATAACTTAATATTTGTATAGCGCAGTTTTGTGTACAGCGCATTTCACTTCAAGTGCACTCAACTGTAATAAACTTAAATAATGATCGGTGGTCATATTCTTAGGACAGGTTGTTTCACGGAATTTGAACAATTCATCAAATTTCAAAGTTAAATTTTAAGTTCTGTGATAGTTCTATTCAAATTCTATTTTTATACAAGCATGGACAAGTTGTTTTACAGAACCTAAATAATAACAAAACTTGAATAGAGTTATCACAGAACTTGAAATTTACTTTGAAATTTGACGATTTGTTCAAATTCCGTGAAACAATACATCCTTAACTTTTTCCACGCGATTGTAACAACAGTTGATACGGCAAAAGCCATGCTTCACACGCGCCCGTATCAGCCCTTGCTACGCTAACTTCGACTGCCGATATCACAGCCTACTATGTCACAGTATTTTTTCCCGCTCGCTAGGACATTCGTGTAACTATCACGATGCTGACATCTTCAGGCATATTTCGAAAGTAAAATTGTATTTCGTAAAAAAACATCTATAATCAAGTGAATGTGTCCTCGTGCCTTTGAGTGTATAGTTCACAATTTACTCCACAGATGGCGCTAGTAGTTTGCGCACGCGCATGCATTCGATTTCGACTGACCAAATTGGACAAGCGTCGATAACACTTATTGTCGAGATCGCGCGTATTCGCACACGTTTGTTTATGTTGTGAAACTGTGATTTTGAATTTACATAAAAATTTTATTAATTTTAGTGTCATCAGAAGTTTTAGAACTTGTTTATACAAATTAATAATAATAAGTGATTGAGGTACCACTTGTGTCTATCAACGCAGTGTCCTGAGTACAAGCACACGGATAAATGGCGCCGCCTTTAAGATAACAAGGGGACGTTTTTGGATGGAATTTAATGTTTTTGTTTTTATAATCATCTAGGAGTGTTTACAGACGACGATTTGGTTTCAAATTGTAGATAATAATCTCATCTGTTTATATAGTATGATAAATCATGCCATAATATGCTGTAATTTGACATAAAATTGGATGGATAGGTATTTGAAATATGACATATACATGTACCGCATATGGGTATTGAAAAAACGGAGTAGTTCAACGCGAGGAAAAGGTTAAGATTACTCCCACAGTGCTTCTTTTACGAGTCCTTTCAAAATATTGAGCAAATAATATAAAACAAAGAATACACAAAGCAATGACAAGAGAACAAAAATTAACAGGATTACTCTTACAAAAAGAAAAATGACACCAAGCAAGAAGTTACCAAAGATAGGGCCGGATTAAACATGTCGGGGCCCCTAGGGAATGCATGTCTCGGGGTCCCTTTACCCTAGGGGCACCTAGCCGATGCGGGGTTTTACGTGAGCTCCACACAGGAGGCCCTGAGGAAAATAATTTCCCTCAGGGCCTATGTAATCTTTGGGGATGCTGTGTGGAGGGTTTTTTTAAGGAAAGGAAGGAGAGGAGAGTTCTGGGAAGGAAAAGGGTTTAAGGGGTGGGTAGGAATCTGGGGTTCAGTATGTCCTGGTCATCCGCCTCCAAGACCTAGACAAACCTCACCCCATGAACCCGGGCACCCCTGCTAAATCACCAAACGTAGCAAACCACTTGGGGTGACCTATGGCAGAGGTTGGTTATCCAATAAAGAGGTCACCAGGCAGTTGCCTACACTGCCTTATGGATAATACGGCCCTGACCAAAGCATCATTGAATTCATTCTTTTACAGTGCTGCTTGGAACCAGTGCGACTCTGGCATAGGTCATGGTTGGGAAGATGATTGGGAAGATGGTTGGGAAGTACCCGGTTATTCAGACCCGTTCACTAAACATGGAAAAAGCTACTTCAATTGAATGACAGACTTTTCACCAGGGCGATACAGAGTCAGAGTATCTGCAACTCTGCTGTGGCTTTTCTTCATAGAGTTATAATTTGAGCATGACTTTACTTACTCCGAGAAAGGAAGTTCAATGGTGATCTCCTCCTCCTTGCCGAAGAGCAATACCAGGAAGTGATAACGGGTCTGGCCCTGCTTGATGGGCGGGTCCAGGGACACCACAAAGAACATCTGGCGGGAGTCCTTGTGAGGGAGCAGGAATAGGCGCAGTACTGTGGACATGGGTATCTTGTAGTCGTACGTCTTACCGTGGAGTTGGAAGAAGGACTGAAAGATCTTGATGTCGTAGCGACCGCTGGAATTAAAAATAAATACACTATGAATAAATGTTAGACAAAATCAAAGTTATGTTCGGTGGTACACGGGGATAGATTTGTCTAGGTGTTGGCGACGGATGCGTTTGCCCACCTTCTGCATGGAGACTGGTTAAGAAAAATCTTTCAACCTCTCCAACTGAACTCTCTCGACCTATCGCCTTGCACTGCAGTGGGACGGATGAATTCATACGTCCATCACTCCTGGACACGTTGACCGCCAGATTCTTATCCACCACTCATAACCCTTTCCTTCCAAGAACTTCCTCTCCTTCCTTTCCCTAAAAAGACCCTCCTCCACACAGCATCCCCAAAGATGACACAGGATCTGAGGGAATTTTTTTTCCTCGGGGCCTAAGATTCTGTTTCCAGATTTTCGATTGAGTTTCGCTTATATTGTCTTCATTTATTTAAATATTACAATTTGAGGTTTTACTC
Source organism: Limnephilus rhombicus (assembly GCA_929108145.2). Taxonomy (NCBI): domain Eukaryota; kingdom Metazoa; phylum Arthropoda; class Insecta; order Trichoptera; family Limnephilidae; genus Limnephilus; species Limnephilus rhombicus. The sequence continues at coordinate 1,946,485 of OV815282.1, forward strand.
ATAAAGTTAAAAATTTAAAAAAAAAAATAAAAAATAAGAGCTCACTCTCTTGCGTACTCTCTCTTCACACTTTCAGGCTCACAAACTAACTACACTCTCAAACAATGAATATATCAGAAATAGTGGTTGAATGGAGCTCTCAGCAGCAGGACCATAGCTTCTGGTGCAGAATTTTAATGAAAACAAAACTTAACCTTAATATTTTAAAATATTGATTAATCAAAACAGAAGTGCACTAAATTCTGTTTTTGCACAGGGATTTGTTTTACAGAATACCATGTGACAGACTTATGCTCTTTTTAAGATATAATAATGTACAAACCGAGGAGTAAGGCACTGTAATTCTCTGAAGATGGCGATGGCATCTCCGGAAACGGAGATGACGCTGGCCTTGTTCATGACCTGCTGGTGGAAGGCCTCCACGGGATCCAGGTCGCCAGCCATCTCACTGGTGGGGATGTGGAACCGCATCTCCATCAGGGAGACTGGCGTGTCGTCATTCTGAAAACACACAAATCATGTCATAAGCGTGTTTTTCCATTACGTATTATAACAAATATTTATTTAACAGCCTTAGCTAGTCCCATCGATATAATAACTATAGATTAGCCCTCCCATACCTAATTTCAATCCAAAAGTAACACCATCTGTGAGTAATTTCATAATACAACTACGCGTCGAATTCCATTGTATCTCTTGTGTGATGTAATTGTTTTGGTAGGATGAAATTAAACATTTTTTATCAAATGTTACTTTTCTCAATACGCTGTCTCGAATCTATATGTTACTTATATATTTTTTGAAGTATTCATATTACAACTGATTAAATTGTTAATTATAAAATCCACGACAGCCCATATTTAGGTTCCATACCAACTAAGCTGTAAAAAAAATAATTTTAAAATAGCCACTAATCCATTTATTATATTTTTTATCATCACTCTGACCTTTCTGAGGTGGTTCTGAGTTGGTATCATTCTGAGTTGGCCGATCACCCATATTTCATACTTCTAACTGCCTCAATTTTGTGTTTTAAAAATGATCTTCACAAAGCTGGTGATTCCGTTGCCGCGTACTTGCTGGAAAACAAATTAGCTTCTCACAGACCAACAAAAGGTAAAAATCAATGCTTCTTGCGACCTTTTGACTGTGAAATAATGCACTTTCTTTTTGATAAATCTTGTAAACCAATATTTTTGTTTCCTGTGTCACTTTTAAGACCCACCTGCCTTGTCTAAATATATCTGGTCGAAGGCTAGTCCACAAGCAAAAGGAGCTATTCTCAGAAAGGGCGTGATTTATTATTGCAGATCACTAGAGTTCATTGATGGCTTGTCACGCTACCATCGCTTCTGACACTCTTTTATTTTTGGTCGAACTTCAGTGAGGACTTTTGTCAAGTGGACTTTGCTAGTTAAATAGTGCAGTTTTCAGGTTGTTTGTAATTTTTTATGCAAACGTATCTCTTAATATTACGATACATACATATTTCACATGGCATATATTTCATATCATGACATGTATCTAACATGACCTGATCTTATCAATCTTGCTGATGATAAAAAAGAGACTTTTATTAGAACCATAAGCCAACCACCTTAACTCTATGGACAAGTATTACAAATAAAGTCATCTTTTATTTTGTGACCCGGACAAACCTCACTCCATGAACCCGGGCACCCCTGCTAAGTCACCGAACATAGCAAACCACTTGGGGTGACCTATGGCAGAGGTGTTGGTTATCGAATAAATGGTTCCCGGGGCAGCGGTACCCATACCCGCCTCCCAAATAGTAATTTAATTGTTAATAGTAACAAATTATTAATAAATACCTGGTGGAATTCCAACGTAATTTCATTCTTGCCTGTGTTGCATTGGGATACATTATGCAGCGGTATTTCAAAGGCAGTTCGACTTCCAATGTCGAAGCTCAGAGCGGATCCTGTGAATTTTGCTGTTCCCCAGTTCCAGCCTTTCAAAGAAAGTTCCTTCTCCAGCATGTCTTTGCTGTAATTTGATTTGAAGAATTTTGCTACCTTTTCTTGCTCCTAGAAAATATGCTGGGTTATAAAAATGCTTAAAATTAGATATCAGAATAGAAACTCATATGCAGAACCATTGCTTAAACTTGACAATGAAGGCGATGTGTAATGAGACGCAACCAAGCTGATCAACAAGTTGTCATTTTTGACAATGAACAATTATACCTAAGTAAAGTTTAAGATATATGAACAATTATACCTAGGTAAAGTTTAAGACTTACTCCATCCTTGAATCCGCCAAACCGATGAAGAATGCCATTTTTCAAGAAGATTCTTAGGCCCCAATTCCCAACAAATCGTTGGAAATTGACAAGTTCCATATCATTTGAACTAATTTGCTCAACCTTGCCGGTTTTGCTATTCTTGAAAATTATGTTTTGATCAGTCATTTTCAAGCGACCAGGGACCTAAAACGAAGATAAACCATTATTTAACTGAGTCAAGGAATTAACGAAACATTAGCCAAAAACGTGGTTATGGGATTCAAAACATACCATCGATCCCTTAACTTCGGCCGAAATGTCTGAATATTCGAGGAAATCCATGTTTGTTTCTCACGAGATACTTGAAGACCTAGAACAAATGCAAGTAGCTTTTATCTCAGAAAACCACAAAACAAACTCAATGACAGGAAAATCGGCAATTGCGCGATCATAAATATACCAGTCCCTAGATCGATATCTTCGGGCCTTTTCTATGGGACAAATGTCGACACCAACTTCACCACGGAAAAACAATCCCGATGTTGGTAGAAGGGAGTTCAAGGCCATTTGTCATAGACAATGGTACAAGGTCTGCCATAGACAATATACTCGCCCTACTTTATTAGCCCAATAAATTATTAAAAAAAAAATTGAAAAGCAGAAAAATGAAAAAAAAACTTTTCCCCAGGACAACAAGGTTCCATGTGCCAAAGACGGTTCCGAGGAAATGAGATTTACATGGTTTTTTACAGCTCATTTTCTCAGGAGGGAGCTTTGTCAGATGGAAACCTGTTATCCTGAGGAGATGAAAAATCAATTCATTAGAAAAATGAAAAACTCACAGGTGCATGTTTTAAATATTTTTTATTTTTAAAAAGACAATGGATAAACAATACATAAAAATGCAGAGTAGGAGGTTCCACCCATAGATTGAGCATGAGTCAGAAATTAACGCTGACTGGGCCATAAATGTATTCATTCATTGTACTTGTCATATAATTAACAGTATTATAATTGTTCATATATCCAACGGAATATCCATTAATACATTATTTGGCTTAATACGCTAACTCTGTAATCTTTTCTATAAAATGTACAATAAATACAAATACATAAAAAAGAATAGCACAAATTAAAAGCACAAAAACAGGACAAAAAATTTTAAAAAAACACAAAAACAAAGAGCTTTATACAAAAATATGTAAACATTGGAGGTTGCCCACCACTTTCCCACAGCGTTCTAAGGAAACAGATGGTTTCCTCCTTCACCGTACACATCAGGACTCTAATTTTTTTTTGTAAAGACTCTACTTTTTATTAAATATTAAAATGACTCTAGACCTCCAATGTCCAGGCATACATTGTTAGCAGGCAGTATGCGAGTGCGTACATGTTGTTAATTATTTATTTCACTGTATCACGTCTCATCTCCGCCACTTGATGTATCTGAAATAAAAGTTTTTAATATAAAGGAAGAAGAGTTCTTTCTGAGAGAAGGCAGTCCCGCCGAGGATGAGCGGAGCCATCAATCCAGTCGCAAGCAAGACTCGGCGTCAGCATCCCAAGCCGGCTTCCCGGTAGGCCCTCGAAGAGAATGTTGGGATTAAGGGGGAAAGAAACCTGAAGACCCTAGGGAAAAAAGTGAGCATCGGGTCACCAGAGGCAGGGTGTAAGGGCACCGGTCCGCTACATTCAGTCTTCGGGCCTGCTCATGGCAACGGGGGAGGCGCGGGAGGGTTATGCAGCTGCTGCCTTGGGAGTCATCTCCTCAGTTGATGCATGGTCAAAATATGTAAACACAAAAAGCTTTATACAAAAATATGTAAACATTGGAGGTTGCCCACCACTTTCCCACAGCGTTCTAAGGAAACAGATGGTTTCCTCCTTCACCGTACACGTCAGGACTCTAATTTTTTTTTGTAAAGACTCTACTTTTTATTAAATATTAAAATGACTCTAGACCTCCAATGTCCAGGCATACATAGTTAGCAGGCAGTATGCGAGTGCGTACATGTTGTTAATTATTTATTTCACTGTATCACGTCTCATCTCCGCCACTTGATGTATCTGAAATAAAAGTTTATTAATATAAAGGAAGAAGAGTTCTTTCTGAGAGAAGGCAGTCCCGCCGAGAATGAGCGGAGCCATCCCAAGCCGGCTTCCCGGTAGGCCCTCGAAGAGAATGTTGGGATTAAGGGGGAAAGAAACCTGAAGACCCTAGGGAAAAAAGTGAGCATCGGGTCACCAGAGGCAGGGTGTAAGGGCACCGGTCCGCTACGGTCAGTCTTCGGGCCTGCTCATGGCAACGGGGGAGGCGCGGGAGGGTTATGCAGCTGCTGCCTTGGGAGGCATCTCCTCAGTTGATGCACGGTCAAAATATGTAAGGACAAAAAATTTATATTAAAATATGTAAATACTAAACATATTTTAATTAAAGAAGGTGTTGAAAGATATTCAAGAAAGTACTAAGCGCCCTCACAAAGACAAAGAATTTGACAAACAATATATTACTACAATAGATTGAGTTGAGATATGTATGTATATAAATAAATGTAAATAAGGAAAAAAAAATACTAAGACGACCATTTTTTTCTATACTTAGAATATTTTGTGTACCTCAACATTGCCTTTTTCCTCATGGAATCAGGTCCATTATAAGGTCTGGTATCTTTTCCAGATATTTTTTTATTAATATCTCCGCACCAAACATTAATATTAAAGGGCACGGCGAATTTCACAATAGATTCGGTCAAATTTTTTTTATGCTCTTGACAATTAATCCAATCAAAACATACATATTTGAAAATTGTATTTTTTATAATGGACACAAGATGTACATTTTCGCAATAATGATTTAGTACATTCTCAATGACACAACGAATATTCAAAGCGTTTAGTGCAAAATTTTTTGTTGGATAATTAAGGCTGAGCCTTTCCGTGATGCGGTATTCACGGCTCAGAATAAAGGCATTTAAGGAATCATACGGATCACCAATGCAAGATGATTTGCATTCTTTACAATTTCTAATATATTTTAACACCTTTTTTAACAAAAATCCAGCGACATAGGCGTCAATACTCATTTTTTGTATGGAAAATGAATCTAAAATTTCACCAAATTGGGCATGTATGTCCGCTATAGTTAAAAAAGACGTTAACTTTAGATTTAAAGTTGAAGATTGGGTGTAAATAAAATCTGCTATGTTAGACAGAAGGACGGTTGAATTGTCAGCTTAGCAATTCATACCCGGTGAACGTGCGGACCACAAATTACAAATCATTAATGATTTATAGGCTGCTGAAAATAAGGTAGCGGACGGATTTCGGACCCCACGACATCGTATCGAACCGAAAAAGTTTTCTAATGGATCTTGGTTTAGATATCTACATTTTAAATATTTGAAACCTATATTTTCGAGAAATTTCCACAACTCCATTATGCCGTGGATGGAAAAAATCCAGTTATTTAATACTGGAGCTAAAGTCCTAATATTTGCCCCTGTCGTCTGATGGACGTATTTCATCGTGCGCAATATTTGCAACGACTCATTCCACAATATTGAAAGTGGGGGGAGTCATTTGATAAAGCCACATGATATTTTTTGCCCCCTTTGGGGTGAAATGAAGTTCCATTGACACTATCGAATAGTATATCAAAGAATTTCAAAACTCGTGAGTGTCCAATGGATTTTTAGTAAACGCCTCTGGATGTATATGGTTTGATGCTTCTAGGGCAGCAGACACCCACTAAAAATTTGCGAGGCAAGTTACAACTACTTTATTTAATAACTTAACTTTTTTTTTCCCTTTCAAGAAATATAAAACAAATATACATACCTTCGTTAACTCCTGGTATCCCTTTGGTAGGAATAACCTCACTGCTGGTCCCTAGGTAGAAGGTTTGTTCTGAAATAAATATATTTAACACATTAACCAAAGTTTGGAAATAAAAAGTAGAATACTTTTTCCCTTTCAACAAATATCCAGGAGCTTTGTAATAAACTTTTTGGATTCTTAAAATAAAATATTATCCAAATAGCGAACGTCTGGGGCATGCCATATGTACTTAACTAACTAACCATCACGCCGTTTCCCGCAGCGGTAGGCAGAGAGGACGGACTGCCAAACAACTCGGTCTTGGTACACACACTTTGCCTCACTCACATTCATTCATCGTCTCATACATACTCTTCTATTATTCTTACTTTTGACATGGCCCGTCTCAAGTATCTGATTCACTGGTCATGTAGGTACCGTAGATGCCTAAAGGCATTGGAAATGGTGCAAGTTCATTTACTCAGACCGTCCTTTATTCAGTGTGCCTAAGTATACAAAATGTACATACCTTCGTTAACTCCTGGGACTCCTTCGGCAGGAACAATCTCACTGCTGGTGCCTTCGTAGACATTTTGATCTGAAATAAATATATGTATGAATTAGCTAAAATTTTGGAACAAAAACTACTTTATTTTTTCCCTGGTAGGAACAACCACACCGATGGCCCTTGGGAAGTCATTATGCACTGAAATCAATATAATTAACCAAAGTTTGTGAACAAACCATAGCGTTATACCATTTGCGATTTTACGTTTTGCAATAATTTCTACAACTTTGTCCTCAGCAAACATGAATTAAATCTGAATAAATATAAAAAAGAATAATGATGCAAGATTACCTACCTTTATGATGTTTGACGTAATCGTGGTCCCTTGGCTTCATAATACTTAATGTCGTGAGATTTTGTCGAGTTGGGGTCTACAATGAAAAGTAAATACAGTTTTAGGCAAAAAACAACAAAATGAAACATAAAAACAAATGTAATAACGGATGAGAGATTATCACCTGCATTTTCGTCGTCATTACGACCACTAACGAAACTGACTTTCTTTAATTATGTAGTTGGGATATCTATGTCGAATCGAATATCTGTCCACACAGCTTTAACGCAGCACGGCTTTTTAAAACTTCCTCGAAGTGCTTTTGCAAGAACCATTTTAAAATCAAAATATTTACGTATTGGTATAACGCGACTGACTACTCTGACACATTGTTGCCAACAGTTAGCTATGCTAAATTGCTAGACATCTTACAAATGTTGCTAGATTGCCAGTTTTTTTTACCCCAAAAAGTTGCTAGAAGTAGCTAAACGTTACAGTAAGTAGATAAGGGAACGTACCCATACTACGTGACCAACTTTTTGCAATTTTTAACCCCCCCCCCCCCCAATCTTCTAAATTCTGACAATCGTTTTATTTCCAGGTTTTATTTGGATAAAACAAAACAACACAAGGTAGAATAAGAGTAGTGCGTACTATTTTGGTTGTATTCTGTCTGTCGTAGCTAGCTAGCGGCTAGCGCACAGAACAATATTACAGTGCCACAAAGTTATCTGTTCCGGTGGTGGTGTCGCTAGTTGTGAACAAATATGTCATAGAAATATCAAAGATTGTGGCACTGTACTCCAAAAAGGGAGAGCTAGTGCAGCAGGAAACGGGGATTTTCCGGCTAACGCCACTTATACCATAGCGTCTATGACCATAGAGTCGCGTTTGTTTTTTATTTTTAACTATACGACATAGTGTTTTATGTTCTCTCATGACGAAATCGAAATATCAAACAATGACGAAAAGTTGCTATAAAAAGTAGCTAAAAAATTTAGCTACAAGTTTCATTAAAATGTAGCTGTCTGACATCAAATAATAGCTAGATCTAGCTATAAAGTTGCTAAGTTGGCATCACTGCTCTGACAAATGCAATCATAAACCAAACCGGATATGCTGGTTCAATGGCGTATTTGTCATTTCCGTTTACCTACTATCTACAATTCAGTTCATCTATGGACCCGATATTTTTTGGAGTTACAAGGTCAATACAGAGATATACGCCCCTGTGCGCGATTTTGACAATAGACAAAACAAGCGCGAAGATTTACAATATGAATATAGCAACGATAACTTTGTGCACAAAAAACTAGGCTATAAAAAATATCTCCAAACAGGTACTTGTGAGCCACCAATGTTATATTTTTTAGTAATGGTATCAATTCGCTTATCTTGCCAGGGTTCCTACCAGAGAGCAACTTAGCGGACGTAAACTACTCAACTTTTTATATCTCATAGCGAACACAAAAGCAACTGATATACCGGCCCTATTAATAATGGTATCAGTTATCAGTCCAAGGTTCGTAGAAAATGGGTTTGACAAGGTTAGCTCATAGCTCAACTCCTCTGGCCAATTTTGAAATTTCGAATGCGTGACGTGACAAATCTCCCGATGGAAAATGGGCTCACGATTTTTTAGCCAATCACCGATCTACCCCCTCGATGAGCTAACCTTGTTAAACGCATTTTCTACGAACCTTGGTAACAATCGGCTTGTCTTGTCAGGGCTCCTCCTACCAGAGAGCAACTTGGCGGACGTAAATATCTAAGCGCCCTTGGGGTGATTTTCTCACGAAAATGGCGCTGTAGAAATCATCCAACAATTATTATTAGACTCACTTAGCAACATTTGCATTTGTGAAACCAATTTTGAAATAAGATAGTGCTAAAAAACGGTGACCAGACAACTAAGTGGAACCTTTTTAGTCGTGTGAGTTTTCATAATGTTGTCCTAATAATTCGGCCATAGAGATTGTCATAATTCATAATGGTAAAAAACAACAGCGGTTGAGATTCAGAGCGATGCAAACTGAGAATTGTCATGAATGAAATCAGAATGAAATATGAATATTTGCCTATTTTCCGTATTCTATTCAAATTGCCAACTTGCCAACGTTGAACGGACCGGGGATCGACATGTGTCAAAGTGTATTTTATCAGGCGCCGATTTTGGAAATTACACCACATTTCAATTTAATTACTTGAAAAAAACAACTAATAACGTTTGGATAAAAGGTAAAATATGCATAATTTAATTTTATTCAATCAAAGTTCGAAATTTCCCTATAAAATCATGTAACGTCATTGATAAAATCTCCGAATGTATCTCTGCCGCCATTTTTTGACATTTGCGAAGTTTTGTTCTAAATTTTGTTTCATGATGAAAACACTAAAGAAATACTTAATTTACCCAAACTAAGGACATGATAAGTTATTATATTATGTTTTTTTGTTTGGGTTGTAACCTATTTTGTGCACGTATATAGTTGTTTCTCTACAGAATCTCTTTGCCGTCATTTTGTGACGTTTGCGAAGTTTTCTAAAACTTCGGCCTTGCCTTTATTGATCGAAGCTCTGAAACGATTAATTTACCTCAACTAAGAACATAATAACCTATTTTGTGCACGTATATTATAGTTGTTTCTCAACCAAATCTGCCTGGTGCTTCCCAACTGGCTCCAGGCTGTTGGATGCTGGGATTCCGGTGCAGTTTTGTAACTATTGTCCTTGTTCCTTAGTGAAAACAATGAATGGCGAGCCTGCACCCCACGAGCACCATCGCACACTTCGCAACATTCTGGAACCTGGCAGGGGCCCCACGGGGACCCTGGAGCGCATCATCGACCAATGCAAGTCTCCTGTTTTGCCACCCCACTGCAATCGGCGGCACCGCCTGCATGCCCAACTATTCCTGCTACATCTACTACCTACTGGTGGGGCCCAATCAGAAGAGATTTTTCAATCAAGGTATTCTTACTCAATCTAATGCTTTTTATAAAGTAAACACCTCAGTGGTGCCCACAAAAAGATAATTGGAAGAAAGTGAAAATTCGGTTTGTTGAAAACCATATTTTCGGCAGTTATTTGAGATTTTCGTATATGATTGAGCCGCTTATAAACTTTATATGAGTCTACACAACACATTCCTAATAAGTCATTTTTAGAATATTATACTTGAAGAAATTTAACACCGTATCGATGTGAACCGAAAAGTTGTTGAAATTATGAATTAGAATGAGAAAAAATATTGATATTTCTTAAAATATCGTAATATTTCCGTTGAAGCCTGACAAAGAAATATGTTAATGTTTAACTATATGATTCGAGTCGTTTATGGAAATTATATTTATGTTTACTTGCGTTTGCAAAAAACTATGTTTATAGTTTTTTGAAATTGTAACAAAATTGTAAAAAATGGAAAATAAAACACTCAAACTGTGTGGTATCATGAAAATCGCACAGTTTTTTTGCTGTCTGATATGTGGGTATTCATCAACGAAACTACTTTCAGCTCCGTAGGTTAATTTCCGTCGTGAGCAATGAGTGCGTAGGGTGAGGTCGAATTATCCACATTCCTGTCAAAAATTATGATAAGAAGTACATGTAACTAATCCATTTCTTATAATTTTGTGTTTTTTAAACTTTACTTTAAAAATAATATGTGATTCAACACCTCTGTGCACTTGACGTTTGTGTGTAAAACATAAGTTGAAACCTTCTCACAATAACAACAGTTTCACTGAAAAATTCCTGAATAATGTGAGATTACGATTGAATTGACGATACAGGATGCTGAAAGCAACAATTGTACAAACAATTACCATCACGTCTCATCACCTTCTTGGGATAATGTTGTCTTTAGAAATATTCCAAGTGTTCTACAATTTCTTGTTGATGCTTCGGCATCCTGCTTGCCTCAGCGCCTAACTAATAATAAATGTATTTAATTTGAATCAAATTAAATACATTTATTCGAACATCGCTCGAAAATTAAAACCGATTCGGTTTTAATTTTCGAGCGATGTTTAATTATATAATTGGAAAGATAATCCTTGATGAGGTCTTGTCCCTGGTTTGCATTGAACATCTTCAGAGTGCTTGTAGAATACAGTTTCATTTCATATTTGTTTATAGTGGAGGAGAATGAATGGCACCTGGCACGCAAGCCGCTGGAGGACGAGGAGAAGCTGGCTGATGCTCCTGAGAAGTTCCTGGACCCCATAATGAATACCCTCATGTTGGACCCCGTCAACCTGCCCAGGTCCAGGACTACCACTGCAAAGTCTACTAGGTCGAATAAACAACCTTTTTTATTCTGATTGGAGTGCCCTTGAGGTGATTGTTCACAAAAAATGGCGCTCTATAAATTATCCAATTATTATAAGATATTTACATGATATCTCATAAATATGATAACATATTTCAATGAAGCAGTCAGAAATATGCTTATATTTCCTACTTACTGGGAATGGGTCCCCTGCACAGCATATCCAAAGATAAGATAGGCCCTGAGGGAAACTTTAAGGCCTCTTATGTAGAGTGGAAGAGTTAGGCATCCACAACTTTTTCTAATGTACTTTGGATATGTTGCTGGCCAAACAGAGGACTCCGACTTGGAGAAACTCATAGTCACTGGCAAAGTGTTTGTCAGAGGAAGGTCACCGCAGCGCTGGAGTGACCCAAGTATCACTGGCATCCGGTACTATCAGACCTACGAGGAGTGTAGGAGCCTTGTCCATCGGCAATTGGAGTAGGGATTAAGACCTTCAGCAATGAAAAGAATGTGTAGTTAATACGAAAAGCCTCCTTCTTATAATGTTTCAGGCCAGGGTTTGCCATTTTAGCTTAGCCCTCCACATCTTTTTGAATTGTTGCTTCATCTCTGTTGCGGTCTTACTGATGGCATTTTTCCTTCTTTTTTTTACATTAGCTACAGAAGGCCCTGAGGAAAATAATTCCCTTCAGGGCCCATGTCATCTTTGGGGATGCTGTGTGGAGGGTTTTTTGAGAAAGGAAGGAGAGGAAGTTCTGGGAAGGAAAAGGGTATGAGGGATGGGTAGGAATCTGGGTTCAGTGTGTCCAGAAGCGATGGACTTATGAATCCATTCCTCCTACTGCGGTGCAAGGCGATGTTTCGAGAGAGAACGGCTAGAGAAGTCAAAGGGACTCCCTCAACCATTCTCAAATGATCCAGCCTGCCATGCAGCTAGTGGATACGTTACGTTAGGGTTACGGGCTATTTTAAAATTATTTTTTTCATGGATTTTAATGACCTTTCAAAGAGCGGTTGAGTTGATTTTATTCACAGTTGTCATGGAACCATCCGATACATACCTCCCTGCATCATCTTTTTTTTCTTCAACTGGTTTTCATTATTCGCACTATTGAACAAATAAAACTGTATATATATATATATACTCAATTTGGGAGGCGGGAATGGGGACCGCCGCCCCGGGAACCTTTATTGGATAACCAACACCTCTGCCATAAGTCACCCCAAGTAGTCCGCTACGTTTGGTGATTTAGCAGGGGTGCCCGGGTTCATGGCTCATGGGGTGAGGTTTGTCTAGGTCTTGGAGGTGGATGACCAAGACACACCGAACCCTACAAGATTCCTACCCACCCCTTAAACCCTTTTCCTTCCTCGTACTCTCCTCCTTCCTTTCCTAAAAAAACCCTCCATACAGCATCCCCAAAGATGATATAGGCCCTGAGGGAAATTATTTTACTTCTAGCCACTGATTTCAAATAGCATTTGGATTCTGAGTGGATGTATCACCAACACCAAGGTGATACTGATAATATCCTACCTGAAAGTATTATGTAACAAAATAACCTGCATTATTTATAATATAATTATCCACCCGACCACCATAACACGGGCTTGAGACTAGCAATTTGGTAGGCGGGTATGGGTACCGCCGCCCTGGGAACCATTTATTGGATGACCAACACCTCTGCCACAGGTCACCCCAAGTGGTTCGCCACGTTTGGTAACTTAGCAGGGGTGCCCGGGTTCATGTGGTAATGTTTGTCTGGGTCTTGATGGCGGGTGCGTCGGCCCACCTTCTGCGTGGCGGGCCGGATTGGGAGATGCTGGTTGAGGGAGACCCTTTACAACCGGTTACCGTTGTCCGGGCCGCTCGGTAGTACAGGGGCCCGACCCTAAGGCTCACGACTGAGGGTGGGCTGCCCCATCAACGAGTGCAAAAACCCTGCCGCTGCTGTTGTGCCGGTTCGTGACCGGAGGGGACCCAGCAGTAGCGTTTGGGGCGCATTGGGCGACCTCTCCAGCCGGACTCTCCCACCCCATCGCCTTGCACCGCAGTGGGTGGGTTGGATTCATACGTCCGTCACTCCTGGATACTCTGATCCCCAGCTTTCCTACCCATCCCTCATACCTTTTCCTTCCCGGACCTTCCTTTCTCCTACTAATCCCAAAAAAAAAAAGAAAAACTGTATAAAATCATGAATTGCACAAATAACAGTAATATCACTATCACAACGGCGAGAAGCAGGAGTCCCCGGTGCAGGCCAAAACTGTTGGTGAATTTCACCAACATTCGCGGCCTGCACAAAAACTTAAACTTCGTCCACCACCACCTTCTCTCCCAACGTCCTAACCTTCTTTTCCTTTCTGAGACACAGATAGCCGAGCCTACAGACGCCTCCTACCTGGATTGCCCGGGCTACACACTCGCAGGCAAATTCAGACCCAAAGGAGGTGTCTGTCTCTTCAGCCGAACTGACGTCAACTGTGTGCGACTGTTGAATCTGGAGAACTCCAGATTCGACGTAATGTGGGTGCGTGTCAATCTTGCCAGTACGGTAAGATTCTACGCGTGTTTATACCGCTCACCGAACCTTAGCGTTTCAGATACGTCCGAACTCTTCAAACATCTAAGTAATACTGTTGATGACCTCTTGCCCCGCTTCCCTACGGCAAAGTTTGTGGTCCTGGGGGACTTCAATGTTCATAACGAACCTTGGTTAAAATTCTCAGGACCAACGGACTCTGCTGGACGAGAGGCGGAATCCTATGCCCTGTGCCACGGACTGGAGCAAAGGTTTAGGAGCCTACAAGGGTTCCTGATGTCCAGACTCACCGCTCCAATCTGTTATTTTTTTTTTTACGTTAACTCCACGGAGGAGGCCCTGAGGAAAATAATTTCCCTCAGGGCCTATGTCATCTGGGATGCTGTGTGGAGGGTCTTTTTGAGGAGAGGAAGGAATGAACATTGGTCTTGAAGAGACCCATGTTGTAGGAAGGAGGAAACACAGAGGCCGGCAAATCATTCCACAGCCGAGCTGTTGAACACAAGAACGAGTCGAAGAAACGACCCGTTCTCATGTGGCAAATGTCAACCGTTTACAAATGTTGGGCACGCGTTTGGCGTGTTTCCTGACTATGCACCGGTGCCGAAGGGATCAATGATGTTAGATTTGTTTTTAACCACTGTGCCACACGGTTACAAGATTGACGTCACAGCGCCTTTAGGATCGTCGGACCACTGCCTGATGACGATGTCAATCCCCGTAACCTTCAGACCGCCTAACGAGCGGCTGAAGAGAAAAGTGTGGCACTATAGATCAGCAGATTGGTTTGGTCAGCTGTCTGTTTTCGGACCTCGGATCCCTCAAGATGTGCCCAGGAAATTGGTGAAGTCATCACATTCGCGATGGATGGCTTCAACCAATCCACTGTAAAAGAAACTGGTGTGGGCTCAAAGCCGTGGTTCAGTCGACAATGCTCTGAAGCAGTGCGACGAAAAAACGCGGCTTACCGAGCCTACAACACATCTCGAACGTCCGAAAACAGAATAATATATAACAAAATGGCAAAGGAAAGCAAGAGGATCATAAACAGGTCAAAATTCGAGCACGACCTGTAGATCAGCAGAAAGCTGGCTGCCTGCCCGCACGGCAGCAGAGCGTTCTGGTCGCTTGCGGGCTCAATAGGTCGCAATTTCTGCAAACCCAGTCTGCCACCTCTTACCAGACCTGACGGCTCTCTAGCAAATACCGCCGCCGAAAAGGCTAACTTATTAGGCAAAATGTTCACGGAAAACTCGACCCTCAATGATCAAGGTGCTACCCCGCTGTCGGTTTCTCATTGCGGTTTTCATATGAAAAAGCTGAGGATCCGGCATCGGGATGTACTTCAAGTCTTACGACGACTTGATATTATTAAAGCTAGTGGGCCTGACGGAATACCTGCCCTGGTATTACAGAAGTGCGCTGCAGAAATAGCTCCAGTTTTGACGAAGCTTTTCAAAATGTCTCCAAAGTCTGGCTCTGTGCCCTCTGGTAGGAAAAAAGCGATCATTCACCCTATTCCAAAGAAGGGTGACCGCTCCAACCCAGCCAACTACCGCCCCATAGCGATCACATCAGTTCTGTCTAAGGTGATGGAACGTGTGATCAACGACAAACTGCTCACATACCTCGAGAAGAACAAAATTATTAACGACCGTCAATACGGATTCCGGCGGAACCGCTCGTGCGGTGATCTTCTCGCGTATGTGACGCATGTTTGGGGGCGGTGCCTGGAATGTTTCGGTGAGACCCAAACGGTTGCACTGGATATTTCCAAGGCCTTTGACCGGGTTTGGCACCGAGGGCTTGTCAACAAACTGTCTTCTTACGGACTTCCCGCATCCTTGTGTACGTGGATTGCCGACTTTTTGAGGGAGAGGTCGATTTAGGTGGTTGCTGACGGTTTCACCTCTTCCTCGCATTCGATAAATGCTGGCGTCCTACAGGGATCGGTTCTGTCACTGACTTTGTTTCTGTTGCACATCAATGACCTGTTGTCATGTGCACCGATTCATTGTTACACGGATGACAGTACAGTCCATGATAGCTTTTTGTTTGACAAGCCCCCAAAGGGCACACAAACTCCAATAGCTCGGAGGGCTTTGAATCAAAGAATGGACGGTTACCTCGAGAGTGTTTTCTCTTGGGGTAAGAATAACCTCGTCGAATTTAATGTTTCAAAGACCCAATCATGTTTGATAACGTCTAAAAGGAATCGAAATGAAAATCTAGTCTCCTTCAACGGAAGCAATCTTCCGAACAGGACCTCCATCGATATGCTTGGTGTAACTCTAAGTGACCAGCTCAGGTACAGGGGCTCCATCGAAACCAGAGTTAAGTTAGCCTCTCAGAAACTGGGCGTACTGTACAGGGGCCCGCAGATACTTTAATAGTACACAACTGCTAACCCTGTACAAATCGCAAGTGCGCCCCACGTTTGAATTTGGCAGCCACCTCTGGTCTGGAGCTCCAAAATGCCTAAAAAAAACCCTTGACTCTGTGCAAAAACGGGCGGTCTGTTTGATTCTCCCATCTCAACAGACGGACTGCAATCTTTAGAGTACAGGTGTCAGGTGGGAATGCTGTCCTTGTTCTACCGGTATTACAATGGAAGATGCTCCGAGGAACTAGCGTCATTGATCCCCTCGGCACTGGTGCATAGTCGGGAAACGCGCCCAACATTTGTACATGGTCGACATTAGTCACATGAGAACGGGTTGTTTCTATGACTCGTTCTTGAGTTCAACGGCTCGGCTGTGGATCGATTTGCCGGCCTCTGTGTTTTCTCCCTCCTTCAACATGGGTCTCTTCAAGACCCGTGTTCACTCCTTCCTTTCCTCAAAAAGACCCTCCACACAGCATCTTCAAAGATGACATAGGCCCTGAGGGAAATTATTTTCCTCAGACCCTCCTGTGTGGAGTTAATGTAAAAAAAGCATGGTGCTCGAAAAATCCACAAATGATGTAACCACACCATTATAATAAAAAAAATACAGAAAGGGACGCATGGGCGGGTGGAGCGAATGAACGAAGAAAGGAGTGTTAGGAGAATATATATTGCAATTGTGAATGGTAGAAGTCGGCAAGACACGGTGAGTCGGACCATGTCAAGAGTCAGAACAATATAAGAGTATGTACGAGACGATGTATGAACGTGAATGAGGCAAGGAATGTATTTTTTTAATATGAGTAGGTACCCTACAAGAGTCCCAGCTGCTCCTGTCTGGAGCCAGTGAGACTTTGGCATCCCCAATTAAGGTATGTTGTGAGGCTGAAGGTAGTGGTGTGGGTTAAGAGATGGGGGAAGTACCTGGCTATTCAGATCTGGTCACCAAATATGGCTTACGCCATTTCAAGCAACGTTTCAATTCTGAATGGTGGTCTTATACCAGTCTTACACGTCTTACACTCTGGAATGTGCCGCAAATATAATATACATTATTTTAAATGAATAAGACTAAGTTGTTTGGTGGTCCATCCTCTCTGCCTATCCCTTCGGGAATGTTGTGACGGTTAGTTAACTCCTACATCAAAACTTTTCAAATTGATCAGTTGACATCAAGGAACAGAATACTAGAATTTTCTTAATGACGAAAAGGTTTATTTTGCAAATATGTATGTAATAATATAAGTTATTTCCAATTATTTTGTGAAACACTCGTACATGGGTGCGGGTGTGGAATGAAGCAACTGTTGGTACAACTTTTTATTTTTTCCAGCAGAAAAGAAAATCTACTACCGCAACCACCGAGTGGAGCTCTTTGACAGAATTTAAAATGAAAAATTTAGCTTCAAATCTCCAAAATCTGCAGGAGGAGCACCTCCTCAAGGTGGAGGGCCTAGAGTTTAAACGCCAGGAAAACGAGAAAGAACTCTGCTCAGGGCCGAAAACCTCAAGGCCGATTGCCAGGAAGAACACGAGGTTAGATGGGTAGATGTACACATCTCCTCGGGATGGAACTGATGAGGAGGAAAAACTAAAGTACAAATACTATTTCCATATTAAGTAATATTTGTACTTTAATACACAAAAATTATAATTCAATTAAAAATAATTTCCTTTTTTAATGTTTTTTCAAGGTACAATCCCGTTAAACCGCAATTAAGCAGTTTGTCAACAGGATGTTAATTTTCAATTAAAATTTAAACATACATACATAATGTTATGCCTTTTTGTCAAACTGAAATTTAATTGCTTCAAAATGATTTTGTCTTAATCTTCTACATTAATACTTGAATTGTATAATTTAAGAAAAAAAATACTGATTTTATTTTATTTTTATAACTATCATTTTATGTAAACAAAAACCTAGATAACAACCACTCTGTAAATTGCCATCTCAACACAAGCGTTTCACACCTAGTGAAATAGGCAATACGTCTTTACTGTAATCAAATGTAATATTAAAATAATTAATTAAATAAATAAATAAAAAAATTATTAATATAGCTACACCGATTGTCACGCATGACAATATAAACCAGCTTTATTTAGTAACCATTAAATAAAGTTGGTTATTTCTATGTTGTCGGTGGAAGCTTTCACCTGAAATATATCCGGATTTTGATCTGTCATTATCTTAATATCTTCATTTTGAAGCATTAAGTCTGTTAAGAATTCTTCTTTTGTATAATTTGTTTGTATTCCTTTGAATATTACACCTGAATAAATACATTTAAAAATTAAACACCCTGTTATACTTCCTCAGACAATTTTTATTTTGATTCATTATTAATTTACATTTTACAGTATGATTGAATGTTGAAGAGACCTGGGGTAAATTTACAAACAAGTTAGCTCAAAAAAATAAATAATTACACTAATATAAAACATGTCACCTTGAAACGATATTGGTGAATCTGAGATTGGCATTACAAATGGCTTTCACGTTGACAGAAAAGAAACCTTTTCGGTTCCGATAAATCTCTGCATTGCGTCCACCTAAAATAAGCTAATGATTAGTCTGCACATTCATAAGTCGAATAAGGTAAGCAAGCAAAGGGGGGACATGTTTGTTGATGTTGGGACAAGCACTTGGATAAAATGACGTTCAACTTACCAGGGGACTGTACCCACATGTGCCTGCAATCATGAGCACCAATCACTTTGGGGAAGCATGCTATGGCAAAAGACCCTCTTTTTTTCTTCTAAACTTTCAGGATAATTTTTCAAAGTAATGAAAGCAGTTCTTGGGTAAAGTTCGGGGTAATTATCGGTTCGGACTGGCCACGCTTATTACGAATAATTTTTAGAAAAAAACTTTAGATTCGCTTTAATTACTATAAGAGGAAACTTTTTGGCTTTGGGGCGGCGGAAAATAATGCATTTTAATTTTCAATTGCATAAAACCAAAATTCACTTCGCGAACCGACGCAGCGAAAATCCGCGGCCGTAGCTGTCACTTGCTGTCACTGTTATGGACTGTAGCTGACTTCGTGGGATACCTACATGAAATACCGCGAATCACAAACCATGTTACACAAACCTAGCGTAGCCGCTAAGCCACTTGAAAACTGGGATGTTTTTCTTGCGTTGACGCGAGTAGGCGTTATAAAGGGGCACTTTCTTTTGTATCACAAACCATGTTACACAAACAAGCCCGCTAGACAAATTTCGTAATTACGCGCCTTATCCCATGAAGTCGGCTACAGTCGTATTAGCTCTTGTTAATTCAAGGATACCAACATCACAGTGACATGTACGGCCGCGGATTTTCGCTGTGTCAGTCGCGAAGCGAATTTTGGTTTTATGCAATTGAAAATTAAAATGCATTATTTTCCGCCGCCCCAAAGCCAAAAAGTTTCCTTTTATAGTAATTAAGGCGAATCTAAAGTTTTTTTCTAAAAATTATTCGTAATAAGCGTGGCCAGTCCGAACCGATATTTACCAAGTTCGGTTTATGGGCCAAATTCCTAAAAAATAAAACTAGTTATTTTTATACTAATTTGGGGTCGGGGAATCCGAATCTGAAAGAATTAGGCGGCGGCAAGCAATATTAACTGAATTACAGGACTTTAAAAATTTTTATACGCATACAGGAAAATAGCCATTTTGGAAGCATTTTGATTCCTAGAAAATCAAACTAGTTATTTTTATACTAACTATGGGCCGGGGAATCCGAATCTGAAAGAATTAGGCGGCGTCAAGCAATATTAACTTAATTACACGACTTAAAAATTTTATACACACACACACCTGAAAATAATCATTCCGGAAGTATTTTGACACATGTAGTACAAAGATCATAGAAAAGCACGATAACATAGATGTTTTTACCACACAAAATTAAGTGTTGCCATTAAGCACTAATATTTATAACGTAAAATAACATGTTTATATTTTAAGTACTTATTTTTTATAATTGATTCTCAAATATTTTAGGAAGGTACACCAACTAGTATTGTGGAGTTTTTATGCCTTGACGCGAGTAGGCGTTATAAAGGGGCACGTTCTTTTGTATCACAAACCATGTTACATAAACCCGGCGTAGCTGCTAAACTACTTGAAAACAGGGATGTTTTTTTGCCGTGACGCGAGCAGGCGGTATAAAGGGGCATAAACCATGTTACACAAACCTAGCGTAGCCGCTAAACTACTCGAAAACAGGGATGTTTTTTTGCCGTGACGCGAGCAGGCGGTATAAAGGGGCACAAACCATGTTACACAAACCTAGCGTAGCCGCTAAACTACTCGAAAATAGGGATGTTTTTTTGCCGTGACGCGAGCAGGCGGTATAAAGGGGCACAAACCATGATACACAAACCTAGCGTAGCCGCTGAACTACTTGAAAACAGTGATGTTTTTTTGCCGTGACGCGAGCAGGCGGTATAAAGGGGCACAAACCATGTTACACAAACCTAGCGTAGCCGCTAAACTACTTGAAAACAGGGATGTTTTTTTGCCGTGACGCGAGCAGGCGGTATAAAGGGGCACAAACCATGTTACACAAACCTAGCGTAGCCGCTAAACTACTTGAAAACAGGGATTTTTTTTTGCCGTGATGCGAGCAGGCGGTATAAAGGGGCACAAACCATGTTACACAAACCTAGCGTTAGGTTAGGTTAGGGACGCGAGCAGGCGGTATAAAGGGGCACAAACCATGTTACACAAACCTAACGTTAGGTTAGGTTAGGTTACGCATTTTTAAGACTACGAATTTTCATACTTTTGGTTTAAGAATACGCCGTTGAGATAGTCGTAATTCATCAGGTTAATGTGTTATGTGAAGAATTATCGTGTCGGAAATTATTGATATAGAGATAAATATTTTTGAGAGCTGGTAACACTGCCGGCACATGTTTTTGTATATTTCTTGTTTTTCTATGATCTTTGTACTGCGTGTGTCAAAATACTTCCGAAATGATTATTTTCATGTGTGTGTGTATAGAAAATTTTAACGTCGTTTAATTCAGTTAATATTGCTTGCCGCCGCCTAATTCTTTCAGATTCGGATTCCCCGGCCCATAGTTAGTATAAAAATAACTAGTTTGATTTTCTAGGAATCAAAATGCTTCCAAAATGGCTATTTTCCTGTATGTGTATAAAATTTTTTAAAGTCGTGTAATTCTGTTAATATTGCTTGCCGCCGCCTAATTCTTTCAGATTCGGATTCCCCGACCCCAAATTAGTATAAAAATAACTAGTTTTATTTTTTAGGAATTTCGGACATAAACCGAACTTATTCCTAGTCCTCCACAGTAATCAGCATGAGCATGGAGCCAGATGCTAGGTATCTGACTGTCAAAAGTATCTGGTGTTTTGGAGTGAGTGCTTTATTCCTGAAATGAAAGCACACTATGCAGACAAGTACTACACTGTTAGCTACTTTTTTTAATACCTTTTAAAAAGCATTTTCACTTACCAGTTCATTTTAGATTTGACGTCATCCCTTATCAAATCTAACAAGCAATTTATGACCCTTTTGGAGAGACGAAACCTGTTATAAAATTCAATTTCATCCACGCCAGGGAGTCGTCAGCCCTGTTTCTATATATTCGCACTTTGCGTAATCTGTTTGAATGTTCTACGAAATGAACGATATCTAAATTCTCAAAGCTCGAAGAAAGCTCAAACTCCATGCTGATAGTTAATTTATTCATAATGTAATTTACGTACGTCGTACGTAGCAGATTATATCGAAACGAAATCGAAACATTGTCATGTCAAATTTGACAGATGTGTTATTGCCAATAGCGCCACAGCGTCTAGTAAAGGTACTATCCTGCGGCTTAAGCGGCCGATTTAGTCGGTTTAAGTTGAGCGAGGCATGTCGTCCTTAGCAAAGACTGATATACCGGCCCGTAGTATTCGAGATCTGTTTTCAATTTTTAAATTGAAATCAACAAAAGAAGAGTTAAGATCAGCGAAAGCCACAATAATAAGACCAGCTACATCAATTAAAAGGACCTGTAATGTTGTAATGTCGCCTCGGGAGTGCTATTCGTCTCGCGAGTATCAATAAGAGTAAATAGTTTCCTAAAAATATTACTTTATTCAAAACGTAGATACACCATCAAAACAAAAAATCTGCCTGACAGCATAAATATACCAAACCATCAATAAAAAATAAACCGCAAGAAAAGAAAATATTTTCGGCAAGTTGGATATATGGCTCAGTATCGCCTTGGTGTAAGACCACCATTCAGAATTTAAAAGGCTTCAGCCGTGTTGGGAGACCAGATCTGAATAGGCAGGTATTTTCCCTCCTTCCTCTTCCCCATCTCCTTCCCCCCCACTTCCTTTAACCTCACAACATACCCCAATTGGGGATGCCATAAGCTCATTGGCTCCAGACGGGTGCATTTGGAACTCTTGTGGGGTATTCACATAAAAAAAATAGCTGAGATTACCGGCGTTGCCCGAGCTTTCAACAGAGTTTTTCAAAATCAGATGTAGATGGTGACCTTTCTATTGTTTGGACACACCGGCCGGTATTCGCCACGCGGCCGCTGGTCACAGACACTCTTCTTTTTATTACTTGATTTGTGGTTAGTTGCACAGTCCGCATTACATAATAATACCATTTGCATAATTTTTAGAATGAATGGTTATATTAACGCTTTTTCGACCGCCCGTCACAGTAACTCATCTTTTTATTATTTGATTTGTGGTTAGTTGTTCAGCTGCATTATATTTAATATCATTTACACAATTTTTAGAATGAATGATTATAAAATGCAAAATTCATCAATTTTGCGAAAAACAGTTTCGTGAATTTTGTTATTTTCACGCCAATAACGCGGAATTCGTAATTTTCAATAATAAGAAAGTATGAACGTTCTAAATAATTCTTTTTATGGTTTTGACAAGCTTGAATAGCCATAAAATGGAACGCAACAAATTCAGTTTCGCGCGTGTCTGTTGGTAACCGTGAATCAGCAAAAAGTATGGTGATTAGCCATATTATGAGATTACACTATTCTGGGGTTGTGTTGATCTGAATCGTTACTAAGGTGAGTTATGTTGATATGAATTATGATTTGAGGAAGTGTCTTTTCCGAGAAAGTTTAATTCCCAAAACTCATATGGTGAGTTCTCATATTACCACCGGCCATGGAACCCTAAAAAACACAATGTATTTTTTTTTTTCACTTTTTAATCACTTAATTTAAAAATTTTAAGGGCTGAGGAGTTATAACATTATACTGGATATTTGTTATTTTGGAAACTACAAAAATATTTTTGGTTATAAAATTAACAAGGTTGGTATATTAGTTCATTACCTAATGAAATGGCAATATTTTACAGGGATGCGAGAAAAATAATATTGAAACCTACAGCTATATATTAAATTCCTAAGTTATCACCTAAGTTGACAAATGAATCCAGCTAATATGTTTGTATTATACAAATCTTTGTTTTTAGGCTTAAGCCAACATAAAACATATCACTACCCACATCGCTTTGGGTGGTGATATAGTATTTCTGGCTTAGCACCAGTCATGAGCTGGTACACAGAAAATGCAACTTTTTCATTTGAGTTGCGATTGGAATCTTATATTTTTTTTTTTCAATAACTTTCCATCACAATTTAAAAATATATATATATGTTTTCTCATTTGACCCAAGTACGTGAAATATTTTGCGGTTTAATTTAATTTAATTTATTATGTTGTCGACATGAAAATTCCGGAAAACTGTTTGTAAATATTTCACGTTGCTTCGCTGTCAAGTCGATTGAGCGCAGCGAGTGTGAGGGTGTTGTTATCGTGAGTATTGTGAAAAATTGTGATAAATGTTAACCAATGGCTTCGATTTCCTTACCGAGGGTTTTACAGCCACGGAAAACAAGTTTGGAGATCGAAAGGGAAAATTTTGAAAAGTTTCAGGTGAGTTACATTTTTGTTTGTTTTCTATGTGTCATCTGTCATTTCCTTAACATCTCTGAGAATTCTAATTTGTATCTTTAATATTATTCAAAACATGCTTCATGCTTCGTATGTTGAAATAAGCCTTTTACTGAAATGGTTTTACTAAATTGTAAGTAATATTTAGTTTCCACCGAATAAGATAACTTTTTTTGAAATATTTTAGGTTATTTACATGTATTTTAAAAAAAAACAAAGGATATCCGCTCATAATCCTGAGAAAATGATATGACTAATAATCCCATCTGTTCATTGTGATATCTATTTATCTTTGTCAAAAATCACCTGAAAACCCCCTTTCAAAGTTAAGATAAGATTGTTACATGATAAGTATTTTAGTTAGTTGTAGAACTACATTAGGTATAGTTAGAAATAAGAATTGCCATGATTGATTTTCAGAAAGGTGCGTTTTATGTAACAAAATCTTTTTTTTAAATTAATTTAAGTAATGTACCTACAAGTAAAATGGATCAAGTAGATTATTACCAAAATCTATGATTTGTGCAATATTTGATTTCACTCATACAAAATATTCAGTTCAGTAAGTTCAGTTCCATGTAAACAGTCTTCCTGATAAAGAATGCAACATATTTTATAACTTGTACATTTATGCAGGTGTAATACTCTCTAGCCTCCATATTTTTCCATGATTTTCCGTACATAATATAAAATACACGAAGAAAGACAGACTCTGACAACTCTGACAGACTCTTGCAACATATTTCAATTATTCAAAACGTAATCTTATCAGACCTAATCGAATGTACAGATCTAAATTGCTGATAAACCAAACCATGTCTTTATGGAATTTTCCCCTTCGTGAGAAAGTTTATGTTATTACGATGGAGCATTACTTTTTAACTTTTCTTTTTTTTAAAGAAAGACAAACTTACCTAGGTTACGAAAAACGTGGGAATTTCTCGTAATATCATCACAATAAGAGTAAAATGTTGCTTGTGCTATGATGTATGATGTAGGACTTAGCTAGTGAAGGGTTAAACCAGCTACTACCTACACCTACAGAGAGAGCTATGGGCTCAGGAAATAGGAACCCCAAGCTGCTTTACATAATTCCGTCATCTCCGTACAAGTTCTTAATTAAGGTTTTACTGTTAGGTGATTTATTTTTATTTGGAATGAGTCCTCGATGTATTCATATGCACATATTATCTTCAGTTATGGGTTCACTATTCACTATCATTTATCATAAACGGAAGAATATATTGAATTCCTTTTTTATATTTTTCTTTTATTTATTTTATTAATTCATCTTTATTCATTCTAGACTTAAATTTGGGATGTCCTATGCTTGTCTCACTAGGAAAACCTGTGTTGAGAGCAGGAGCTTTAAAATGGTGACCGGACAACTCGGAATGAAATCGACTCAGAACCTCCTTAGAAAAGTCATTAAAAGTGACATAAAAAATATGTTAAAAATTCGTAAAATAGGTTACGTTGGGTTAGGTTATGGATTATTTAAAAAAAAATCATAACTTTTAATGACTTTTCAGAGAGGTTTTAAGTTGAGTTGTTCTGAGTTGGCATGGAACCCTTTAACATGAGCATATAAAACATGAGCAGTTTATTATAAAAATAATAACACATATAGAAAGATTAAGAAAGGGACGCACAGATGGTTTGGGCATGTAGAGCGAATGAATGATGAAAGGAGTGTAAAGAGAATATATGACGCAAATGTGAATGGTAGAAGAAGTCGGGGACACCCGAGGAAGATATGGCACCACCAAGTGAATCAGATTCTTGAGTCGGGCCATGTCAAGAATCAGGATAATAGAAGGGCATGTAAGAGACGATGTATGAATGTGAACGAGGCAAAGAGCGTGTGCCAAGATCGAGTTGTTTGGCGGTCCGTCCTCTCTGCCTACCCCTGCGGAAAAAAGGGCGTGGTGGTTAGTTAGGACTTGGTGTCAGATTTATATTTAAGGATGCATTGTGTTTTGTCTAACGGCCAATAGAAAGTGCATTGTATAGTTTTGTTGCAAAGTATCTAAAATTTCTTTGGCCAAAAGTTGTTTAGCAAAAGGGATAAGAGACTTTTCTGGGATTTATTGGGAATTAATAACTGGGAATTATTCCACGCGCTGCTACTTCTATTTACCTTTTGTATAATTTTAATGTAAGCACTTGCATACTGCTTACTAAACCCGCATGCATGGACATTGGAAGGTGTAGAGTCGTTCAAATAAAGGTAGCTTCGTTAAAAAAAAAAGTAGAGTCTTGACGTGTGCGGTGAAGGAGGAAACCATATGTTTCCTTATAACACCGCTGGGAAAGTGGTGGGGTCCCCTCCAATTTTCTGGGATTGTAATACTGACTAGAAAAAACAAAGTGCTTACACCTATATAAAACAATAGCCGTTGTTACTTCTGCTTATAGGATGTGGTTCCTCAACCAAAGAAAACAAAGAAAATACATAAATTGAAAATGAAGATATAAAAATGACCGGGTTCTATAGCCAGCGGAGAGAACTTTTAAAAGAGTCCAAATTCAGATAAATGTAATTGTAAATTCAGATAGATTTTATTATTATATTCATTTTTGCCTCAATAATTTTTTGCCAATTTTCAATCAATTCTGGTAAAAAAATCTTTCGTATGTTAGATTTTCAAGAACTTTCCTGCAATCTTATTAAATCTCAAAACCACAGTTTCCTACATCAATATACAGCAATAGTAGGCAGTTTTTTCTTCTTTATACAAGATTTCAACCTCAGAATCTTCACCAACCAAGGTATCACTGAACCTACTGGCCTACCCAATAAAGTGTTTCAAAATTACTCTCTCCT
This sequence comes from Limnephilus rhombicus, assembly GCA_929108145.2. NCBI lineage: Eukaryota > Metazoa > Arthropoda > Insecta > Trichoptera > Limnephilidae > Limnephilus > Limnephilus rhombicus. The sequence continues at coordinate 1,973,381 of OV815282.1, forward strand.
TCCTCGTACAAGTATTTCTTCTCAAGTCGGTTCCTCATCGTTGAGGATCGTGATCCTTACTGCAATTTCCATGGTGGAGAAGGCTCCACCACTCCTCGCGGTCCTGCATTTTGTAGAGATCCAATAACACCCTAGTACCAGATGCCAATACTAGATACTTGGTCACTCCGGCACATTGGTTACCGTCCTCTGCTTCTTCTGCCAAACACTTTGTTAGTTACTACAAGTTTCTCTAAAGAGTTCTCAGTTTGGTGAGCACGGGTCCAAAGTATGTTAACATACATTTTAGGCAGATAGTTGAAAGCCTTTTGTCGATGCCCATCTCTTCCGAAAATCTTTACATAGTATAAAATGAAGACGCTCCCCCTCGCTGTCTGTGCGCTTAGATCTTTTAAACTACAAAACGGATTTTCATGCGGTTTTCACCAATAGATAGAGTGATTCATGAGGAAAGTTTTTAGGTATATAATATGTCACGGTTTTGTGTAAATTGGTTGAAATATATAATATATCTGGCCAAGCGGCAGCGCAGCAAGCAGCGGGCTGGCAAATGGGCGATGTGGATTTGATTTAACAGATAGCGTTGGTTATAAAGGTTGGGTAATGGCGTGGTGTTGTGTTTCATTAGCCACAGCAACGTGTGGCCCAGTCTGCTGGTAAAAAATAAAACAGTAAGAGAAATTTGTGTTCCAAAAAATTAAATTGTAGTGTATTTTTTTATTTGAGAAACATGCAGTTTATAATAACATTTGCACAAAATACAAAACATTGTTGTAAAATTAAAGATGAAGAAAATTTGAAAGGGGAGACGAGAGAACAATGAGACATTCATGGCAAATAAAGAAAGAACCTACAAAAAGGGGAAGATAAATAATACACCAATTTGGGAGACGGGTATAGGTACCGCTGCCCCGGGAACCATTTATTGGATATCCAACACCTCTGCCGTAGGTCACCCCGAGTTTCATTTGGTGACTTAGCCGGAGTACCCAGGTTCATGGGGTGAGGTTTGTTCGGGTCTTGGCGATGGATGCGTCCACCCACCAGCTGCATGGCAGACCGGATCGGGAGAGAATGGTTGAGGCAGTTCCTTCGATTTTTCCAGCCGTACTCTCTCAGAACATCGCCTTGCACCGCAGTGGCAGGGATGGATTCATACATCCATCACTCCTGGACACACTGACCCCCAGATTCCTCCCCACCCCTAATTCCTTTTTCCTTCGCAGAAATTCCTCTCCTTCCTTTCCTGAAAAGACCTCCACACAGCATCCCCAAAGATGACGTAGGTCCTGGGGGGAAATATTTTTCTCGGGTCCTCCTGTGTGGAGCTGATGTAAAAAAAGAAAAAACATCTTAAAAATTAAGCAAATTATTCGATAACAAAATTATTTGTGTGCCCAGAATTAAATAATAAAAAAAATGACAAAATAAGGAAATTGAAAAGTTCCACACAGCCGGGGTAGGGACTGGCGGAGTTCATAGTCCTTGTGATTTTCTTCTGTTGTAATAGCGCCTCCCACACGCACACTTCGGAGCGACCGAGTCCCGCACCACGCTGGGCAGAAAAGACTCACAGTGAAGAGTGAATTGCGCTGTAAACCTATCGATCTTTACTTTTCTGCGCGCGGCCTGAAGTGGCGCGGGACACGGTCGCTCCGAAGTGTGCGTGTGGAAGAGGTTAAAATCTACCTAACTTCCATTTATTAAATTAACTTTTAAAAGAAAAGTCACTCAAGATGCTAGCATAAAAAGTTTTGAGTAAGTACTTAATTTTTTCTTAAGGACTTTTATAAAACATTTATTTTATTCTTCCCAAATATTGCCAAATTCGTATTGGTATAGTAGTAGCGTCTGACTGAGTTCGTCTAAAAGGGAATATATCTAATATTATGTTTTCCACTTATTCCAGTGATATTCTTTGAATCCAATCTAGTTTTGTAATAGATTCTAATCAGTTCTTTCCGGTAGAACTGTAAATTGGAATACAATGCCGACTTGTTGTTCATTGCACAATTATTATTATCATTGAGCCCTAAATTAGGTCCCCTCTTTGTAACGTTAAATAATAATCTTTATCGGTATCTGTAATCCATTTTGATTTGGGTTGGAACAAAATCGGATTAAGATGAAAACAGTAAGAATTTAATCTTCAATTTATGTTTGGTAACGAGATATTTTGGTCCAGAAATTCTAACTTGAATTATTTACATGTAAAATAGTATCATTTTCACAAAAAAATATATTTTTCACCCATAGTATCATTTTCATAGTATCTTTTTCATGGTATCATTTTCATAATATCGCCCATTGTATCACTCGTAGTATCATTTTCACAAAAAAATACCATTTTTCTCTCATTGTATCACTTTCATAATATCATCCGTAGTATCATTATAATAATATCATTTCCATAGGATCACTTGTAGTATCACTATGGTAAAATTTCCATAGTATAATTTTCACAGTATCATTTTCATAGTATCTACCATTTTCACAAAAAAATAGGATAATCCACAAGCCGCCGCATGCCACTACACTTAGACATAGATTTTGAAAAGTAAACAACTTTTAAACTTAATTACCAAAAGACATCGTTTTCAGTCGGATAGAAGAAAAAATATGCATTAAAATTCGATTTTCATTCAAAGTTCAAAATTTCCATTGCCTCCATTTTTTTTTTGTATGGATTTGACATTTGCGAAGTTTTTTTTTCAAACTAAATACGCGTGAATTACTTCATTTACCCAAACTAAGAACCTAATAACTAATAACCTATTTTGTGTACGTGAATAGTTGATTCTTTAGTAACCATAATCTGTGCGATGGATTATGGATTATTTAATAAAAATAGCGCTACATGAATAATATTTTTTAGCCTGGTGATTTATGCTGTAATTTTGCTAAAATAAATATTTTTTTTACAATATGGAACTCCAGTCCATTTTTTTTAATGAATGATGACCTTCTAACTTAAATAACTACATTTTTATTTTTATTTTTAGAGTTAGTTTTAATAGTTAAAATAATTGTCAAATTTTTAATTTTTCAAGACCCCCGAAAACCACCGTATGTGTAGTGAATCGTGTGACAATCAGCTGATCAACTGCCGCCATTTTGAATTCCGTTGTTCGAAGTATTCTCCCTAGAAGTAGCATTACTATTTTTTTTGTGCAGTAGTTTTTGAATATTTTCAATAATAGAGATAAAGCAATAAGAGATACCTTTATTTTTGAACACAACAACTAAATCTCTATAAACAGTATGTAAATAAACGAATAAATTAATACGATGGCTTGTGTCATATCAGACATTCCCATACATTTCCCATACATTCCCATACTTTACGGTGACGTCACGACACGTGGAACAGTGACGTCACCACTAAAACTTCAATATTGCCAACTTGACGGCGGTTTTTACGACCCGATTAAAAATGGACTGTTTAATCATTTTTTAAAAACTCTGCGTTTAATATTATTAAATAAAACGTATGTATTCAGAATCAGCGTTTATTGGTCTATATCATAGGTTCTCAACGTGGGCGATAACACAAGAGAAAATTAGGGGGCGTTTCAGACTTTCAGGGGGGCGGTAGGAGACCCAAAGAAACTCATCTCACCTAATCAGTGCTCCAGATTGCTCCAGGTAGTTCGCCGGCAAGACGTACACGATGAAACGTGAACGCTTCGTTTGCTAACGACAGGCGGTGGTGGTCGCAAGTATCCGAAGTGGTTCTCGAGAGAAGTCATCTCGAATAATAGAGATCAAACAAGTCCATCATAAGCGCTGAAAAGCTGGAGGCCTTCAGAGTGAATAAGATCTGTTCAGTTTTTACCGAGGCGCGAGGTTCGAGTGGCCTATCGAGCTTACATGTCCGAAATCGAGAAAAACATCATGTATGATCCCAAGATGTTTTGACACTATATAAAATCCCTTCGGAAGGGTGGTGGTCTTGAACACACCATGATAAAAGGTAATCAGGAATGTCGTGGTTCAGGTGTGGCTAACGCATTTTATGATCATCTTCAATCGGTCCACAATAAAGACCCCCCACTTCTAGACATTAATAATGCGGCCACATTTTTTTATAGAATGGGTGAGATTCGAACTGGTTCTCTCCGAGTGTGTTAAGCGAGCACTATCACCACAGGACCACCGCCCCACCACCACATTTAATACAAGAGGAGCTTCAAACGTCGATTTACGGAATTTGATGTTACGAGTGCCATAAGAGCTCGTTCACATTGAGCATATAAATATAAAAGACGCCACATATCGCTCTCCATACAATCCCTTCAGACCGTTCACACCTGAGCGCTTTATGCGCACATCAACCATAGACAATGCACATCTTACGCCGTAACCGCTCCTGAGGCGATATGCCAACAGTTAAGCGCCCCCCACTCCGACAAAAACAGGAGAGGGGGTCATTTTAATTACGGAGCTGCCAAGACCGGTGGATGACAGATGTCAAGTTGATAGATTCAGTACGAAAAATGCGCACTCCGTGGCCGCTCGCTAATTCAACTGACCCCCTCTCCTACCATAGGAAGAGTGTGAACGGCACGAAACATAAGTGCTCGCGGTTCAACAGATACCTGCTAGCGGTTATATTACATGTCTGAACACCCCTTAAGTCTCATGAAGATCTCACACTCCATCGGATCAGACTTCGTTCCCGTATTTTTTATTAAATTGCGCCGAGTTCCCAAAAACATCATTATGTCTTATCTTTAACTTAGCTATTAGTACTTCCACTTTTCCTGAAGTATGAAAAACTTCCACTATATGTCCTATTTTTAAGAACGGTTCCAAAATGTTAATCGAAAATTATAGACCAGTTGCCATATTATCAGCCCCTGCCCATTTGAAAAATTAATTCATAAATTCCTTATGCCTCAGACAGACGCATACATTATCCCCGAACATCGTAGTTTCAGGAAAGGAAGATCCACTGAAACCAATCTGATGGTTTTTACTGACTGTGTTGCTAGGTCCCTAGACAGTGGATATACCAAATAGACTGGTCGAATAACGACTTCTCCAAAACCTTCGACACGGTGAATCACAATATCTTACTCACAAAACTTGCCCAGATTGGTTTTTCCCTTCGGATGTTAAAGTTTTTTAAAAGTTACCTAAGAACATACGGAATCTTCCAACCTGCAAATTTTTTTAATTTTTATTTTTTCTGGGGTTCCCCAAGGATCGATCCTAGGGCCTCTTCTCTTTTCCATTTTCGTTAATGACATTGCTGGAGTCATCCGTTTTTCTCGCTTTTTGTTGTTCTTTTTTTTTACATTAACTCCACCCAGGAGGCCCTGAGGAAAATATTTTTCCTCAGGACCTATGTCATCTGAGATGCTGTGTGGAGGGTATTTTTGAGGAGAGGAAGGAATGAACATTGGTCTTGAAGAGACCCATGTTGTAGGAAGGAGGAAACACAGAGGCCGGCAAATCGTTCCACAGCCGAGCTGTTGAACAAAAAAACGAGTCGAAGAAGCGACCGTTCTCATGTGACAAATGTCAACCGTGTACATATGTTGGACACGCGTTTGGCGTGTTTCCCGACTATGCACTGGTGCCGAAGGGATCAATGAAGTTAGTTCCTGGGAGCATCTTCCATTGAAATACTGGTAGAACAAGGATAGGATTCCCACCCGACGCCTGTGTTCTAAAGATTGCAATCCGTCTGTTAAGATGGGAGAATCTATCAAACGCACCACCCGTTTCTGTACAGAGTCGAGGGTATTTTTCAGGTATTTCGGAGCTCCAGACCAGAGGTGTTCGCTGACGATCTAAAATTATTTCTTCTAATAAGAAATATTGAGGACTGCCTGCGCCTTCAAGCTGATGTTGACAACATTTCAGAATGGAGTCAACGAAACCAGCTTCGTTTCAATGTCTTGAAATACGTAGTTCTGATTTTTACCAGAGCATTTAACCACAGGTACACTATGCTCGGTCATAATCTCAAATGAGTATCAAATATAAAGGATCTTGGGATTATGTATGAAAGTAAATTGATATTTCGTCCTCATATCGAAGGACTGCGACAGTCGGCCTTAAAAATGTTAGGGTTTGTTCTCCGAACCGTCAGAGGTTTTCGGGATACCCGTGCTCTGAAGATTTTATACTTCTCCCTGGTCCGCAGTATGTTGGAGAGTGGTTCGCTTATCTGGAATCTTCATGAGATGGGGTGCTCCCTCATGTTGGAGAGAGTTCAAAAAAAGTTTCTAAGATTTATCTACATGATGGAGTACGGCCACTATCTATGGCTCTACCCGGCGAACTTTCTTCTGGGCATGCTGGGACTTCACTCCCTGCAGCTCAGAAGAGAGGGGTATGCCGTCACGCACTTATTCAGACTGCTGCGAGGCTATATTGAGAAATCAGCCATTTTGGAGCGCGTGAGTCTCTATGTTCCAGATGACTATCTGAAACAGCGTCATCATAGATTATTCTATCTTCCTGCCTGTAGGACTAACCTGCCAATGGTTTCCCGGTAGGGAGGGGTATATAGCTCCTGAACCAAATCTCCGAGATTGATATATTTGGCGTCAGTGAGAAGAGATTCAAAAGGGAAATTCTTTTGATACTTGAAAGAGTCTCTCCACATTGACGAAATCTACACCACCGCCTGAATTTTTTTTGAGATTGCCACATTTCTTGAAATTTCTTTTATCTAAAATATTTGAAAACAATTTTTTGTACAATATTTTATGGCATTATTTCTTACAAGTAATAAACTCAAATTTGTAATGATGTAAAAAACTAATATATATTTTTCTTATTATTATATCCCATCTTGCCCCATTCCATCAGCTCCCCCCTCCCCCCCCCCCCCTCCCCCCCCCCCCCCCCCCCCCCCCCCCCCCCCCCCCTCCCCCCCCCCTCCCCCCCTTTGTGGAAATATAATTGTGACCACGGTTGCTGTTTCAGATTCACGAGTTAGGGGGCGTTAGAAAAAAATATATTCTCAAAGGGGGCGGTGGGCAAAAAAAGGTTGAGAATCTAAGGTCTATACATATTTTTTTAAAACCATAATATTTTTCACTGGAGTTCCTTATTTAGGAATGTTGAAAATTTGTACACATATATAAAAAAAAAGTTATGTATGTTTGTTTATATCTGTATAGATAATGTGTGCACCTATAATATATATGTATAGTGTGTGCTTGCATGCACACATACTGAAAAAAAAAGTTATGTAATTACATTCTCATAACCTAATGCTAATTTACTTCTTTTTTCCTTTCTATTTTCAATTTTCTACCGTTTATTATGTTTCCAATTTTTAGCATAATTTATACTAAACCCATATCGTCGGCAGAAAGGCTAATTGACGTAACCAGCAAATCCTCTACTTACGGGAAAGTCGAAAAAACAAAAACAAAAAAAATCCGAAAATAGTAATGGTAACCCCTATCTCGTTGTTTTTTACAATGAACAACAGAATAATGTTTATGTTTCTACCAATATAATTAGATCTATGTAATTATTTAAAAAAATGATGATTTTGGTGGTTACATACATTCTTTTTTGTGAAAATTTTACTATTGCTTGGCTGTAACCAACAATATCTAGTATGAGAAGCTCGGTGTGCGATTAATTTACGGAAAGGCAAAAGGGCGTAACCTCTTTTGTGTTATTCGTAGCTCCTAAAACCATGGTATAACTCTCTTCGAAGGGAATCAGACTTACAATTAGTTGATGTAACCAAATTTAAATAAAAAAATTATTTTTGTAATGGGAGGTACGGCGAAATATTCTTTTAATAACTGTTTTTTTCATATCGAAGGCAATAAGTTGACAGCTCGCAACTGACATTTTTTCAGAAATAGTGGTTATGCACATAATTTTTTAATTTTTTTAAGCTCTATTTAAATAGCGTCGTCATTATATCATTATATATCATTACTTTTTTATATGCATCACTTATTTTTTTTTAAATATGGCCATCGAAGTTTTTAAAAACATAAGTAAATAAAAAAAAATAAAAAATATACATTAGAAATAAATTTAAAACATATCGAAAAAAATTAAAAATTGTACACCAAAAACATCCAGGCTGGTGGCCGGCCGATCAAAGAACTCTTCAATGGAGTGTGATCTAGACTCTAGACTACAGTTATTCGTTGGTTTCATTCAAGTATTTGATTTAGTCGTTGCTAGCGGGGCATGCGAAAGCACTGTGGAACGGACGGGTTTCGGAAGATTCCGTTGTTTTCCAGGCTGCCGGTCGGCAGACCTGCTTTTTCTCATTTACTAATCGACCCCTATCGTATGAGACCATTCTCAATGACCATGAGCACAAATATTCACCCACGAATTTACGTCTTCACGTTCACCCTGCATCGGTCGGATGCGCACTGAACGCCGAAGTAGGATGCAATAACACGATGTTTTAGCGTGACGCATTTTGGATTAAAACAGTGTAATGTTCTCCGCAAAATAAAAGTCTTCAAATCTATGGTAGTATTCAACTTTAATAAAGTTTTTAAACTTACAAAATGATGTTACTAAAAACTTTCGATGCGGTACAACTTATAAGATTAATGTAACCAAATAAAACTTAAAACTTTAGTCAGCCGTTTACCGTAAGCGAAAATGTTTCCTTAAACACGGAAAGGCTATTTGACGTAACCATATAGTTTTTCATAGTAAATAAAAACTAAAACATTGGATACGCCCGGGTTAAAGGGAGTAACCCGCATTTTATTAAAAAACGTCGGATTTTCCATCACTTACATCAATTTTTGGTCGGACTTCCGGGAAAAACAGTAGGTATTTTAAGGGGGTAAACTTTCAAATTTTCATAATATATAAACTTCGAGTATACAGATCGACGCAGTTTTTTTTTCCAAGTAAAATGGCATCAAAAAGTGAAAATCGACAAAATGTTGGTTACGTCAATTAGCTTTTCTGCCGTCGAATTATGTTTACACTAGACTTCATATTTCGTACAAAGTAACTATACCAAACTATACTCCATTGGTCACCATGAAACAGGCAGCCGCCTAGTATGGTGATATAATATATCTAAGGAAACGTACCCATACTACGTGACACGTTTAGGGGGGGGGGGGGTCTTCAAAATGTCACGCTTGGTACAAATGAGCGGCGGCGGGCTTAGGTTTTGGTCACCGGGGGGAGGGGGGGGGGGGGGTTAAAAATTGCAAAAAGTTGGTCACGTAGTATGGGTACGTTCCCTAATCTATGTAAATGTCTCAATTATGTATCATGTGTTTTATAAATAAATAAAAATAAATTATTACGGGATCGTTTCGTGTCATTTTGTTTTGTATTGATAATGAGTTCAAATCAAGACCTCGATTCCTCTTCACAAGTAAAAGCACAGAGGTTAAAAATAATTATTCTTTATCGGTCGTTTCTAACAACTGAATTGAATATGGGGACCATAATATATATTCTATATTCAATCTTGTTTATTGTTTATGACTAGTTGCTCTCATATCATTATCTTACTTCGAAATGCGGCAAATGGTAAACAAGCACACACATTATGATTTTATTATCAGTAATTCGTATAGAGTGTTTAAGTCAACTTGTCTTTGCTCAAGTTCGAACAATAAATTCATTCTTAGTTCAAAAAATATTTTATATTTATCAAGAGTCTCATATTCTATGATTCTAATATTCAAAACATTCCATAATTCAAATTTTACGCAAGTTCAGAAGTGACAAATATAATGGAGAATCAGAGAAGCAACGAAAATAACTCATCACGTTCTAAGTGGAATATGTTGAAGTCTCATTTTTTAGTTGTGGTGACTTTTGGTAGGCTCAGACAGAATATTCCTTTCCAAAGTCTGGAAGAAAATGACAATAATAACCTTAACCTAGCGAATCGGGATCGCATTTACCTTTCTGGATACGACGGTGAAAATTCCAGAATCGGCAGATTCGTTGCTCTTAACTTACAGTGAAAATTAATTAAAACTTTGCTTAGGTACTTCGTGCTCAAGTTTTGTGTAATATGTATTCAAAATAATAATAAACTTCTTCAAAAACTCTATCGACGCTTCATGAGTACAAACGAATCATTTTGGTAAGTTTAAAATAATACAGACATATACGTAAACTCAATTAAAACTCAATGTTTGGTAACTTAACAATATGCAACTTCATCACTCCATCGAAAAGTAATGAAAGTGATGAAAAACTAGTTAAATAGGTTTACGTTAGGTTAGGTTATGGGCTTTTCAAAGGGGTGTTGCTAAATGCCACTTCGTTTAGTTGTCGTGGAAGCCAATGTTTTAACACCATTAATACTTTCTTCTTCTTCTCGTGCCCTGTCCGTTCAACAGACGTTGGCTATCATCTTATTTATTCTATGCATAAATACTTACCTAGGTAAAATATTTCGATGAACCACGTTTTGTTATAATTACGAAGACCATCACTTGGGATCACAAGGTTGCTTTACTGACCAGATCTGAATAGTCAGGTCCTTTGTAATCATTCTCTTAACCAATGCTCTTCCCCACTCGAAACTTATACTAATTGGGAATGCTGTAGTCCCACTGACTCCGGGCTGTTGTGCATGGTATAATAACTAAGGAGTAATGTTTAAAGAAAATTAAGTGGGTTCTTAGCTAATTATGTGCATCTACTGACAAATATTTATATATATATTAAATAGTGTTCTTGTCATAACTCATAAACTAACTAACTATCCATCACGCCGTTTTCCCCCAGGGGTAGGCAGAGAGGACGGACCGCCAAACATCTCGGTCTTGGCACACACTCTTTGCCTCATTCACTCTTCTATTATTCTGACTTTTTTCATGGCCCGGCGAAAGTATCTGATTCACTTGATCGTGCCATGTCTTCCTCGGGTGTCCCCGACATCTTCTTCCATTCACATTTGCGTCATAATATATTCTTCTCACACTACTTTCTTCTTTCATTAGCTCTACATGCCCAAACCATCTGAGGGTCCCTTTCTTAATCTTACTCATTATATTACATCAGCCTTGTATTGACAATAATAAAAGTTAATTATGCAGTCCACGCAACTATGGATCAAGAATCGGTGCATTATAATTAGGTCACGAATAATTAAAATGCATATGTCTTTCTCGGTACACCTATTCATTTTCTTTACACTGACTTAAAGAGGGAATAAAATATTTTGAAATCAAATTTTAGACGTGTCGACTCTTTTCTATGAAAAAAGAATGTAAATCGATTTCGAAAGAAAGATAGTTATTTTGTCTAGTAAAGTTATGTTTTTAATTTTTTTTAAATATGTTTCTTTTTATTATACCTAATTAGATTACACCGTTGGTCGTAGTCATATTTGTTAAATTTTCAAACCAAATGTTGTGTTAAGTATACAATACACATTTCAAATCAGTCAAATAAATCAATAAATAATCTAGGAGAGCTACTTTATATAATTTAATTTTTAGTTCAAATAAAATCGTATTTTGTGACGAAAATAATTCAGTTTTCTATTTGTTTACAGTCTTACAAACTAATATATTTCAGATATTTTACTCACTTACTTTGCTTGGACATTGTTGAAAAATTATAAAAACTTATTATCAAAAAATAATTACTAAAAGTACATAATTTTAATAATTTTATCATCATGCGTTTGAGCATTTTTATTGCTAACTTGAATGTAGGTATTAGGAGTTATTTGTTAAAAATATTAATTAGTACGGAGAATAATCAATCTTTCTCATCGGAACCGCCCTGCACAGTTAGTTGCAAGGGTAGATCACAAGTCGCAAGACAATATTTCGATGAGTTCTGAATTCTCGGCCGCTGTTTAAACCAAATCGGAATGAATTTGCAAAATGTACCTATGCCTACATTTTGTGGGGTCAATATTTTGCTATAACTTGTTCCGCAATTCTCATCTTGCCAGCGAGATTAGGTCTTTGTGTTTTATACCACATGTTATCTGTTACACTGTGATTCTATGTATTTTGATTGCCTCTCTTATCAATGTCACCCACAAGATAATTAATAACAATAAGAATTATTGATACGATACCTACCTTGATTGCACTTATCATTAACATTTACAAAGGTTATCTGATTTCGTGAAAGAACAATAATTATTTAATATATTCTTTGAACAAATTGTACAATTCTTTAATTGGAATTAAAAATAATTTTGCCTTAAAAATATGTTAAGTAAGTAGGTATTTAAGTACCTAGTTAAAAATCTCATCATTTCCGAGGAAAATTAAATTTAAATCGATTTATTAAATAAGAGAAAATTAGAAACATATGTTTTTGGTTACTTTCGATCATCTCATTTCATGGTAATTTTAGCACTAATAATATTTGGATGATTTGTACACCGCCGTTTTTGTGAAGTTTTCTCCTCAAGGGTACTGTACAAATTTATAATGTATTTCTATGGTCTAACTTCTAACCACAGACTAGACTAATCTCCTAATTGGGGATGCCATACTCTCACTGTCTCCAGAATGGAGCTACTGGGACTCTTGTGAGGTATTCACATAAAAAAAAGACAAAATACTATAAAAACTTACGGTTAAAAGATTGCATCCGGTTCATCGATCAGTAATCATTGATATATAAAGTATATGGATATTGCGTTGCTACCATAGACATCCAAATTTAATCATATGTCCATGGTTGCTACGTAAAAATGTACACATGTATGGTGTACTCTGTACCAGCAGAAAATATATAGGTAGGACCTTACTTACCTGGAGGGTTACTTGATTAACACTGTTTATTGTATATTTAGAGAAATTTATACTTATACATTTTGTACGTATACCTACCTATGTTATTGGAAATGCCATTATTTGATCCTGGTATATATTTTAATAATAATATATATTCTTCAATCTAAGAAGAAGAAGAATAAGAAAAACTTAATAATAAAATAAGTTTTGTAAGTAAAACCATGTACGATCGTGTGAGAAGTGTGGAAGTCCGCGAAGAATGCAAGGCTGATGTAAGCGTAATGAGTAAGATCAAAAAAGGAACGCTCCGATTGTTTGGGCATGTAGAGCGAATGAACGAGGAAAGGAGTGTAAGGAGAATATATGACGCAAATGTGAATGGTAGAAGGCCCGACCAAGTGAATCAGATACTTGGGTCGGGCCATGTCAAGAGTCAGAATAATAGAAGAGAATGTATGAGACGTATAATTTAATTTAAGGTATAATTATACTCGGGAAGGTATAATTTAATTTAAGGATATGATAGCCTAAAGAGGTACCTAGGTTTTTTACTTTGGACCTAAATTCTGTAATGTTTTTGAAGTGAAAACTTCTACAGCACCGTTGTGATTTGTAACTCGAAGAAACGAAAAATAGCGACACTAAAAAGAGATAAACACATACGTACTTCTATAGGATTTAGCCTGCGAGAGAATGAGATAGTAGGTATAATCGGTATCCTATCTGTGCGGTGCTTCGTAGCCATTAGCCTTTCCACTCTTCTCTATGCTCTTGTCTTATTTTTTTTGCTCAATTGCTCCAAACAGGAGGCCCCGAGAAAGATATTTTCCCTCAGGGCCTACGTCATCTTTAGGGATGCTGTGTGGAGGGTCTTTTAAGTGAAAGGAAGGAGAGGAATTTCTGGGAAGGATAAGGTTTGAAGGGTGGGTAGGAATCTGGGGGTCAGTGGGTCCAGGAGTGACGAACGTATTAATCGATCCCTCCCACCATGGACGTAGTCAGGTTTTGATTTAGGGTAGGGCAAAAAATAAAAATCTGGAGTAGGTACCGAAGAAAGTAGACCTCTACAACATATGTATGCATGTTTTAGGCTCTATGAATACAAAGAATATGAATGGAAGAAGGAAAATCAATCATATGAAGCGCTGTAAATTTGAATATGCGACTCGACCAACAATCCCAGAGGACGTGCACCGGCAGCCAGGGTGGGGCAAACGCCCCACTTTGCCCCGCCGCGCCGTGCCTAAGCCTATGCCTCCCACTGCGGTGCAAGGCGATGTTTCAAAAGAGTTCTGCTGTCTACTTTAGTTTTCTGAATTTTTCACTTCTACCGCGTGTGAATTGCACACTTTGATTTTTTCGTTTATTATATTCTGGTCTTTGGGGGCATACATTAATTACGTGAGCAGTTTTTCTTCCAATCGAGACCCCCCCTTTATAAATTTGGGCCACTTCGTATATTCTTTTTAAGTAACGTGAGATTTTGTTGGACCCCCCCCCCCTCCCCCTCCCCCTTCGAGGTGATATTTCACAAAACGAGCTAAAAATAAGTCAGCCTAAAATATTGCCCGAACACGTTTTAATACATATTCCCTTCGCAGTATTATTTTGGTCGGTGATAAATACTACGAGTCACGAAGACAATGGTAAAAGGGGCTGGTTGGTAGAACATGGAATCTTCCCGAGTCGTAGTTCCCAGTATTCAGGGTTCGGTTCCGTCGGCCCACTTTGTAGGACCGTGATTTAGTGCTCGCTGAGCCCGTTTTCAGGCGAAGGGATCATATTTTCGGACCCCAAAGGACCCAAAGCAAGCAGACGACTTTTTATCTATTATCCTACCCCCTTGAGCCCCTAACTTGTCTACCCTGTCTAGTACTCAGAGTAACAATGTCTAGTAGACTTTGCTCTACGAAACCCTCAGGGGTATTCTGTTAAATAATAAATGTCTTGTTCCTAATTACATGCATGAAAAGCCAAAAAAATCGTCAACTTTTCACATCGCGTACATTATATTTTTTTTACGTGAATACCTCACAAGTGTCCCAGCTTCTCCCGTCTGGAGCCAGTGATACTATGGCATTCCCAATTGGGGAATGTTGTGAGGCTGAAGGTAGGGGGGAAGGAAAGGAGATGGGAATGAGGAAGGTGGGGAAGTATCTGGTTATTCAGATCTGATCCTAACCATTTCAAGCAACGTTTCAATTCTGAATGGTGGTCTTACACCAGAGCGATACTGGGAGTATCTTCCACTCTGGAATGTGCCGCAAATAAAGTACTATATTATTTTAAATGAAATAATTGTGAAATAACACAAATTAATCAAATACACATTATTCGCGCGCCCCGTGATTCGATTCCGCTACTTTCGGATAACGAGTCAAGAACCTTACCCCTCGACCACGGAGGCCATCATCTTAAATACAAAGTTTATAACATCTCTTTTAACTAGCTAACCGTCACGCCGTTTCCCCGCAGGGGTAGGCAGGCAGAGAGGATGGACCGCTAAACAACTCGGTCTTGGCACACACTCCTTGTCTCATTCATATTCATACATCTTCTCATAATTTAAAGTTATTATATAACTTTGTAAAAAAATGTCCCAAAAAAAATTCGTCACAAAAATGACACTGCGAATTATTTTTATTGTTTAATGCTTGGAATCCCTCTTTAAAATGTTTAACTACAATGTATTTTGTTTGTAAAAATTACCCTTTTGATATTAAATCCACATGAATGCATCAATTATATATTGAATTTTTGATAAGAAAAACTCTCTTTTTATAACTTTTGAAAGTTATATCGAAGAAGAAGATAGCAATAATAATCGAAACAAAAATATGAAAGAGAACCAGACTCAGAAAAAAGACAATGGTCCCAACTGAAACTCGAACCCAAACCTCTCTCATCTAACCGGGACGTGCGCGTTAACCAATTTCGCTATTGCCTCCTTCTGTCAAACCGTCATATTTGTCAATCTCACATTTCAAATTTTAGAATTAACAATATTATCTTCAACTAATTCTTTTTTTTTCATATTACGGGCAACTACCCTTTTTTTATTGGAAACAATCATTCTAAGAATGGTTTGTAACCTGGATAACCCGTCTCGGTTAAATGAGTCCAAATTTATTCATATGGGACTATGGACTCTTTATAAAAGTCTTTTATCTTTTAGACTTTTATAATAAGTCATTCATTTACATTTATTTTATTCTACGATAATTTTATGCTCTATCTTAATTCTTAAACAAGCAGTTAATAAAATATTAAATATAATCGTAGCAAAATACACCCTATCCCACACTTAAGAACTGAAATTCCCCGCCTGTGAATTTTGAATAGATAGCTACGAGTAGTGGAGTAGTGAGAATGTCGCGAAATGCTCGAGACTAAAATTAAAAGAAAGTTAAGTGTTGTTAGTATAATATTATTTTTGTCTTTTTATTTATTTATTTTATTTTGCAGAAATAAACAGTACATAAATACACAGTAGAAAATAGTTCCAAAGTTATAGAATTTAACACAATAATTGGTACCAATGACATGTCGCTGTTATATACTTATGTTTTTATGTGATAAATTATACATTTTACCTAAATTAAGTTAGTAAATTATTAAAGGAGAGGGGTGTGTGTGAGTGTTTGTAAGGGTGTGTATGCTCGTGTATGTGTGTGTGTGTTATGCGTGCGAATTCAGTGTGCTAGAAATGTTTTTCTTAAATAGAGGGAGGGAATCAAAAAATATATCGGTATTTGTGGTTTTTTGAACTCAGTTGAATCTTTGAAGGATGCGGTAAATGGGGAGTTGGCTGCAGCATTCGTATAAATATTTGAAATATTTGCATTCCGGTCTTTGGACTTTGGACAATAAGGTCCCTTTCTCTTTTATAATGTTGGAAGTTAATGATGTTCATGAATTTTTAATAATAATAATAATGATATTTGGATGATTTTTATAGCGCCGTTTTTGTGAAATATCACCTCGAGGACGCTGTATAAACTTATAATATATTTGAATCGTTGAGTTCCAAAACCCGCCCTAATTGATTTTCTTACTTTCGATAAATCAAGAAAAACGTGTGCCTAGTGCAGTAAATCAAGAAAAGCATAGTAGGCTGACTAGAGGTTTCATCAGTCCAGTTATTTTAATTTTTTACACTTTAGAACGATCTTGTGATAACTTGATACAATTGTTATTTTCTATTTACACGTTTAATATATATTTAAAAAAAAAAACGTGTTGTAATTATTACAGGCCCATATTTAAACACGATTTATAAAGAAACTAGAAGACTTGGAAATGCGTCGCATTCCTTGTGAGAAACCACATCAGATGCGTTGATAATTGATATAGTATATCTCAAAGATATTCAAGGTATATCTCTATGCAGTGGTGTAGCTAGACTACAGACAGGGTTTCCCAAACTTTTTCTGCAATAGAACACTTTGCAAACCCGTAAATTTTAACGGAACACTTGGTCGAGTTAATTTTTTTTTAGGTAGAATGAAAAAAATAATGGTATATAAACAAAACAAAAAGGAATAAATAAAGCACGAATTGAGTTCATGGATTGCACATCTTCTTGATATTAGACACAATATTGGTAAAACGGAAGTAAAACAATTGTAACTTGTTTTGTTAAATTCGGACACTCTTCTGACAAACTCGCCCAGAAATCATTTCACCCGTTTAATCACAGTAGACCAGATTTGTCCCAATGCACATAGGTCTCACATAAGACGCCGTAACTTCCTTACTATCATAGTTAGAAATATGTTCTAATCGGTGTTAGAAAGGAAAAACATCATGCTTTATATTCCAATCTAAAAAATAGCCATCAAAAAAGTAAAATGTACACTTTTATGTACACAAAGTTTTGAATCGCAAATTGAAAAAAGAATTTGAAACTTCTGAAATTTAAAAAACAAAAATTTCATAGAGCGACAAAAAATTGAGGTTACAATATGTGTTTGTTATACATTTGTCTAATAAATTATGCATGTGTTTTTATTTTTTTTTATTACCAGTAACTTGAGTTAGAAAAAATATAAGGTGAGCCATTTTGAAAACTTTTTTATGTTTGTATGCAAAAATTTTATAATTTAAAAAAAATATATATTTTTCGAATTCTATAATTCGAAAGCGTATTTCATCACCTTTCTAAAACAGTTTTTGGTTTTTGAATGTATCAGAAATATTCCAAATATATGCATTTTATTGTAAAGTGAAAATATTTTAACCATCCGAAAAAAAAGCCAAATTTTTGAAGGGTTAAAGGCTGATCTTTGTATTTTTATTTCAATTAAATCAAATAGATTTTCATACTCAGTTGCGCTGAAGCCTACTAGTTTAGCCGTCACGGAAATATAGGAAGCTAGGATTCGTGTTTACTAGTTTTCGGAAAATATTACAAAAGAGTTGATTTCAAGTTATGTACGTATTCTTAAAATTCTTTGGAAACCTCTTCATCTACTTTACAATTTAATTCATTCAAGCATTCACGTAAGGCTGCCGTGGTCTAGGAGTACGGCTCTTAACTCGTGGGATCGAATCCCGGCGTGCACAAATATATTTTATTTGATTAATTTGTGTTAATTCAAAGTTAATTCATTTAAATTTTATATATAATATATTTGTGGCAAGTTCCAGATTGGTAGATACACTCAGTATCGCCCTGGTGCAAGACCACCATTCAGAATTGAAACGTTACTTGAAATAGCTTTAGCCGTATTTGGTGACCAGATCTGAACAGCCAGATACTTCCCCACCTTTCTCTCCCCCATCTCGTTCCCCATCCCACCACCTTGAGCCTCACTAATAGGGGATGCCATAGTCTCACTAGCTCCAGACGGGAGCAGCTGGGACTCTTGTAAGGTATTCACATAAAAAAGGCAGGAAAATAATCAAAATGATTAGATTGAACTGATGAAAGCCAAAATTGTATTTTTTTTTTAAATTCACCAAAATTTACGGCACCATGCGCATTTATAGTTCGAATAATTGCTAACAAAGTTTACATTATTTTACTTTCAGATAATATGGTTGGGTTTCCACATCGCACATGTGTTCATATTATTGACTCTTATCGCTGTATTATACTGTAATAACAAAATAAACGGCTATTTCAACTTCCATAAAGCTTAGTCTCTGTACCTCAAAGGGTCTAGTATCTAACTTAAGAACTTTTGTAAAATATTTTTACAAATAATAATTTATTGGGAATAATATCAGTAGTGTTAAATTATGAATATGTATATATTATATTAAATGAAATTCTTCCGACAAATTGTCGCGGAACCCCCTAAACAGGTTCAGCAGAACCCTAGTTTTCCGCCGAACACAGTTTGCGAAACGCTGGACTAGACAAACCATTATAACAACATATGGCTAAAAATTGCATCCACCGGTTCATCAATCACTGATACGAAACCATATATACAACACAGCGCCCTTGAAGTGATTTTTCACAAATACGGCGCTATACAAGTTATTCAAATATTATTTATTATTATAGGAATATGTACAATGATTTGACTAATGAACGCGATGCTGCGTTGCGAATAAAACAATATAAATGTACATATTTATATTGTTTTATTCATACTATATTCTGTGTGTTGTTTTATTCATTTAATATTCTATTCTAGTTCTGTTGCCAAATTATTAATTTAATTTTCATAATATTACATACCTAATTCACTTTTTCAATCCTAAAGCACTTGAAATGACTACAGGCACACCACACCTACCACATCGGTTTTACTGCATATTATGCACCTATTATAAACACTATAATTATTTTTATTATGAATTATGTACTGTATTTGGCAAACCTATCGTTAGTATCTTATTATATCCCCTTTTCCCATAAACGACGCATGTGTAGATTAGTTGTTGCGGAGGAGGTCTCAGCGGCAAGACCACATTCCTATATTATATTTATCATTAATCTTTATACATGCATGATTAAGGGTGAGTTGTTTCACTGAAATTCAAATGTGACATTCTTTAGCCAACGTTTGCATCCCTGCACATCATTGCACATCTGTACTGATGATGGACACTGTAACGCTGTCCGAAACGTTGACTAAAGAACGAGGTAGCGCAACACGGCGTAACACCCCAAAAACAAATAACGAAAATTCATCAAATATTTTAAGTTAATTTTCGCGTTCTGTGAAAGTTGTGTTCAAGTTCTGTGATTATTTCAGTTTTATGAAGCAACTGGCCTTTAATGATAAATTTAATATCAGAACTTGAATACCTATAACGTGAAAATTAATAAAATTTGATGAATTGTTTAATTTTTTTTAAACAACGCGTCCTTAGGATCAGCATTTAACGGAATCCTTTCAAGTATAAAAAAAATGGCGCTGAATGGCCATTTGAGGGCAATGTTACAACATTGTTACATTTGAATTTCTGTGAAGCAATCGTCTTAACTAGTCGGTATTGATTTATTTAAATTTACACAATGAACTGTATATACTTAAATTTTACAATTTATTTTCACTAAACTATTAATATTTTTCATTTTCAGGTTGTCCTGTGAGCATGTTATGGTTGTGAATACAAACTATTTAAAACAAATCAAGTGCTTAAACTATCAAAACATTAGATAATTACTAACAAAAAATTGCATGAACTCTGCTAAAAGTAAATCCATTACTTTTTACTAACATTTAAATTTAATTAAAATAACTTTTGCATGACAAAGTTGTGTGCCATTGGGAAGGATATTTAAATTAGTATTTACACTGCGGTGGTTTTGGTTAGTTTGCTGGTGGATTTGATAACAACCTAGTAATATTCAAAGGACGACGTATTCCTTTGGGCTTCTAACTTCTGAAGGGGCTGCATGATTCCTTGGAGATGTCGCGACACGAGAAACTCTTCATGCAGTTGGTAAGTCCTCGTGTAATTATATATTATTTCATTTTCTTCCAACACCTTGAGATAATGAAACAATTCATCTTAAAAAACAAAGCTTTTTTCATATTTACTGGTTAAAATAAGTCACGTACTTGACTTGATTTTAACCAGTGATTTATGACATTATTTGGAGTAAAAAATGTATTTTTTTAAATTTTCTTCAAAATCAGCCAAAATTTTAATTTTTCTTTGTCACTCGGTCGAGTAACCAACCAACCCCACGTCCCGCCCCAAACTGTCCAACACCTACCGACTTTTTGATGTTTTTAGTTTTAAAAAAAATCAAAAATAGAAAAAAAAAAACATCAAAAAGAGACCAAAGTTTCATTTACATTTATTATTCCAAATAATGTCCGGAATCACTGGTTAAAATAAGTCAAGTACGTCCCTTTATACATGTATAAATATAAAATACATTATTCATTTTATCTATATGTATATAACCTTCGACCAAATAAGGACTTACAACTGCATGTATTATTTTTTTTAATGAAAAATAGCCAGAAAGTTCTGAACCAAGTCCAATAAACCAGTCTTCGAAATCCAAGGTATGTCTGACAGAACACTTATTGCAATTATAATTATTAATTTATTGTTCATTAAGTAGGCCCTTGCCTTAGCACATTCTTGAATGCTTGAATTTTATTTAATATGTACATTATTGAATAATTTATTTCAAGTTAAAGTACTTTCTCTGAAAATATTACAAATTGCAAATGGGGTATTTTCACAAACTACGAATACCATTAAAATGTGTGGAAGATTGAAAGTTTATTTACTAAAAATGTCTAAATTAAATACTTTCATTCATTATTATTGAGAAACGTCATTATGACACAGAAACCGCCACTGGCTGGTAAGACGTCTGTCACCAAAGTTGCGCGGCGTGACGTCAACGCCGCCGAATTCACGAATAAAAATTAATAAACATGTCGTTTTGGCGGCAAATCGAAAATGGCTCATTTTAAATCGTTATAGAAAATTTATTCGTCAACATAAAAATAAAATAAAAATACCTTCTGTATCGTTATTTTTTACTTATTTTTGCGAGAATTAAAAAAAAATAGTGAAAATACCCTACTACATTATGCAATTATGATTATATTTATTGGTAAAGGGTGAAATTTGGTTTTAGAGTAGATAGTGTAATTTAGTTGCGGTTATAAATTTGGGTAATAATTAGGAATCGAATAACATACTTTTTTGTAAATTACTAACATACTCGTATATTTGTTATGTAGATTTTTTATATTACAATTTTTATATTATATTATTATGTTATAGTGTGATTAGATTATTTTGTAATATATACCTACCACATTTAAAAACATCAATAATTCTTCTTATCATATTTTATTTATTATAATCATAATCTTCTTTCTTTCATTTTACAACCTTCATATCCATAAACGGTACAGTTGCAAGTTATCAACCTAATTTACACAAGTAAGTTAGCCGGTTAGTATCCACGTAAAGTCACTATTATTTCATATAACATTGTGCA
This sequence comes from Limnephilus rhombicus, assembly GCA_929108145.2. Lineage (NCBI taxonomy): Eukaryota > Metazoa > Arthropoda > Insecta > Trichoptera > Limnephilidae > Limnephilus > Limnephilus rhombicus. Next base: position 1,995,518 of record OV815282.1, read on the forward strand.
AATGCATCGATCTTCTATACAAAAAGTAGGAAACTTTTCCCACTCCGCGACATTGTGAATAACTAAATAAATATACATAATTATTGATAATTTCAGGTACCGAAATATGCTTCTTTATCTGTTTACGCATAAAAAAAAACAGAGTATGCAATTCACGCGCGGTATAAGTGAAACCTTCAGTAAACTAAAGTAGACAGGAGTAGGGAGGCTACGAACCACCGCACAAAGAGGAGACCGATAGGCTACGAAACACCGCATAGAGAGGAGAACTATTGTATATAGACCTATAAGATCTACATTACAACATACATTCCACCAACCTACAACTAAAACGACTTTTAGACAAAGAAATAGACAATACTTATCTATCAAATTATTTAATTCACTCCCTCTTGCAATAAAAACCATTATAAAAATAACCGACTTCAAAAGAAGCATGAAAATATGGATTATCGACATGGGAAGGAAGAATATAGATACAATTTTGCAACCCAACAAAGATTAATTCTTGTATTGTACTTTCTTTTAGATTTAACTTAATAATTTTCCTCTGTAATATTTTAACATAGGTATTTACTTATATTTAATAATAAATTTGGACAACTTATATAGCGCTGTTTTTGCGAAAAATCGCCTCAAGAGCGCTGTACAAATTAGCATGGATTTTACATTAGAATTTACTTAACTTAGGAGGCTCGATAACAACTCGTCTTGCAGCTATCAAGCGCATGGATTATTGGAATTCTAGCCCCCCGATAAATTAAATAAAATGTCTTTTTATACACGTATTTCAATTTACTTAACTATGTAGGGGGCTAGATAACCACTCGTCTTACAGCTATCAAGCGCATGGATTGTTGGAATTCCAGCCCCCCAATAAATCAAATAAAATATCTTTTTATATGTACGTTTTTTAATTTACTTAACTGTGTAGGAGGCTAGATAACAACTCGTCTTGCAGCTATCAAGCGCATGGATTATTGGAGTTCTTGCCCCGCAATAATACATTTACCTTATGTATTTAGTAATCTACTTAACATCCTAAGTCTAGCTTAATCTAAATTAATCTAACTTAATCTACTTAATCTAACCTAACCTAACTTAATCTTACTCACACATACTCAAAACCTATATTTAATAAATCTGCAGTCCATAACAACAATTGCAAAGAAACCATAAAAATAACATGTAATCAACGCTAACGAAAATTTCAAACAAGAAAATTTGTACAATGTGTCCTTAGAACGGGGAACCCCCGTAAGGATACATTTTTCTCTAAAAAACTGTAAAACAAAAGAAAAAAAAAATATGCTATCTCATTCTCTCGCAGGCTCAATCCTGTAGATGTACATAAATGTGTTTGCCTCTTTTTAGAGTCGCTATTTTTCGTTTCATCGAGTATCAAATCACAACGGTGCACTTCAAAAATGAAATTTAATCTAAGTCTAATCTAAATTCTAAATACAAAGCCGAAAATATTTTTCATGATATCGAAAGCAGCCAAAAAGTCGGCGTCATGTAGAAAATTTTTCACCGCCTTTTTGCTTTGGAATTTTGCTCAAAGTGACAATTTTTAGCTCGAAACACCATTTGCATACCCAAGGAGTTTTGAAAAATACATTGAATTACCAAAAAAATAATTTTAGAAGCTATTTTTTCAAAAATATTTCCGAAACGTTGGCTAAAGAAGGAGGTAGCACAACACGGCGTTAACACCCCAAAAATAAACAAACAACAAAATCGCTAATATATTAAGTTTTGTAATCGCGGAAGAAGCCGAATTTCAAAAATATAATCAATTTTTATTTGTATAATTTTTATAGTGCCGTTTTTGTGATAAATCAACTCAGGGGCGCTTAACAATTTTAACTCGTTTTGTATTTACGGTAAATAATAACGGAATAATTGAATACGGAAGCACTTAGAATAAGTAAGCACAAAGAGTTTTTAACGGAAGGATTATTTTTTTCACAGTTCTTTGTATTTTATAATGTTGGGGTAGCGGTTGGTAACTTCTAGGTACAAGCTTTACAATGTAAGCAGTGTTATGGGGAGACCCATCCCTTCATTCCTACCGTAGGGCGCTAGGGTCTTCATGGGAACTTTTGCCGTTATAGCAATACCGACTTAGGCAGTGATCGGTAACCTTTATTCGAATTCCAAAACAGTAAACTTTAATTATATTCAATGAATATTTTCTCTTGTCGTACATATGGTCTTATCTTAAAATCTCGATGTGCAACGAATCCCCGCTATTCTAGGGGTGCTCAACTCGGCTTTGTGGTCGTGAATTTGATATTCGAGATCATGCAGAAAGTTTCTGGCATTAGAAGTTGGTAGTTTTGAAGTGAAAACTTCTTTAGCACTGTTATGATTTGAAACTCGATGAATCGAAAAATAGCGACACTAAAAAGAGACAAACACATTAACACATACATGTATAGGATTTAGCCTGCGAGAGAATGAGATAGACTAATCGGTCTCCTCTTTGTGCGGTGCTTCGTAGCCTCACCATTCTTGTCTACTTTAGTTTTCTGAAGGTTTCACTTCTACCCAGTGTGAACTGCACACTCCGATTTTTTTTACATTAGCTGCACGCAGGAGGCCACGAGGAAAATAATTTCCCTCAGGACCTGAATCATCTTTGGAGACGCTGTGTGGAAAGCCTTTTTGAGGAGGGGAAAGAGTGAACGTGGGCTTAAAGAGACCCATGTTGTAGTAAACATAGAAGCCGGCAAATCGTTCCACAGCCGAGCTGTTGAACTCATTAACGAGTCGTAAAAATGACCCGTTCTCATATGACAAATGTCAACCGTGTAAATTATGCTATGCGCACGTTTGACGAGTTTCCTGACTACGCACCGTTGCCGAAGGGATCAATGACGCTAATTCCTCGGAGCATCTTCCATTGTAATACCGGTAGAACAAGGTCAGCGTACCTACCTGACGCCTGTACTCTAAAGATTACAATCCGCTTGTGAAGATAGCATAGATTTCATCCGACGGAGTAAGGTAAATTCTATGTTCTACTAAAACCGGGTCGCTTTCATACAAAAATTCATAGTAATCGTAAAAATTCATAAAATCTGCAGAAAGTGCTCACAGCATCCAAAACACTTTCATGTGGCGATTTCTCAAGACATATTTAGCAGAAAACAGTCAGAGTCATACGATGTATGACCAACAGACGATGTATGAATGTGAATGAGGCAAGGAGTGTGTGCCAAGACCGAGTCGTTTGCTGGTTCCGTCCTCTCTGCCTACCCCTGCGGAAACGCCGTGTGGTTAATTAGTTAGTCAGCCAGTGTCAACTGGTCGATTTAAAAAATACAGTGATGTGTATTGTTGATTCATATAATTTTATTTATGCGGTAATGGCATAATGCACGTGGGCATACTGGGCATTGTAGGCAACTTGTACTCGTATTACCGTTAGGCACCACCAAATAAGGTAACTAACTGCAGGTAATGCATTCCTATGTAAATTAAAAGATTTAAATTATTTGGAACCATTCTTACAATAGGCCACTTGCATGGATTTCATAACGACTTGGAAAAAATCGTGTGGATAGAATTTTTTACAAGATTACGAAAATTTTAGTAAATTTTTTTAGAAATTGTCAGTTCATTTTTTTAAATAATTAAATTCATTATTTGGGCTCGTGACGTCACTAAATGAAAATGTCCCGTCTCCGAAAATGTTCCTATTAATTTTGTAAAATTCCACACTGATTTCTTTTTTTTATATGGCAACACTTTGATTTCAGGCGAATTTTTGAATTTGACATTAAACATTCACTAGATTTATTGTTTGTTCTCTGCGAACTTATCATTTGGTTTGACTTTTTGACAGATGTTATGAAGAGAACCCCGTACATTTTATGCTGTCTGTACATGTTTTAGAGGTATAATGGTTAGGTGCTGATTTTAACTAAATTTTATAATATTCTTATTATTATTATAATTTACAAGTTCAAGTACATTGGATTTAGTAATATAGACGTTGAACATTATAATGATTTATGATCAATAAGATGGATCAAGGAAAAAAATATTTATGAGATGTAATATTTTTGGTATGCCTCCTTATTCTTCAGTGCCATTCGTGTGGAAAACGTTATTAATTAAAAAATAATTTTCGGCTATGTAATTATTGTTTTTTCGCACCCATAAAATTATGTCATGTCTTTCCGGTTTATAAAAAATGGTCTGATTTTTCGGATTGAAATTTTCAAAAAATCGCCAGGGTTTCAAAAATACGATTAAAAAAAGTACAGAATGTCTTAGAATATTTGCCTAAACCGGATTTTTTTTAAATGTGATGCAAGTGGCCTATTCTACAAACTTGTAAAATGATACTTAAATATTCATAAAAAAATAAACATACTTAAAAATTCTTTAACAAGGACGGCTTATTGCCTAGAATTTGGATAAATCATCAAAATTCAATGTAAAAAAATTAAGTTTTTTTAAAGTTCTTTTTGTAGAACAACGCGTGATTATGCTTGGCTGCTAGCCATTTAATTTGGGAGGCGGGTATGGGTACTGCCGCCCCGGGAACCATTTATTAGAATTCCCAAGTGGTTCGCTACGTTTAGTGACTTAGCAGTGGTGCCCGGGTTCTTGGGGTAAGGTTTGCCCGGATCTTGGCGGCGAATGGGTCTGCCCACCAAATGCGTGGCAGGCCGGATCGGAAGAGACTGGTTGAGGTAGACCTCTCCAGCAGGACTCTCAGAACATCGCCTTACCCACAGTGGAAGGGATTGATTCATATGTCCGTGACTCCTGGACACACTGACCCTCAGATTTCTTCACACCCATCTTACCTTTTTCCTTCCCACGACTTCCTCCCCTTCCTTTCCGTAAAAAGACCCTCCACACAGCATCAACAAAGATGACATAGGCCCTGAGCGGAAATATTTTCCTAAGGGCCTCCTGTGTGGAGCTAATGTAAAAAAAGCCACAAAAATACAAACTGCTATAAAAGCACTTTTGTCTAAAGATTAAATACATCAAATTTTCACAACACCCTGAATGTTTTTTTGCTTCAAAAAATATGTAAATAATGCGTAATAGGATGTTAAGGGACATACTTGTCTTACAACCAGTGATTCCTGACATTTGAAGTAAAAAAAAATATGTTATTTTGGTCTCCGGTGACTTTTTCGATGATTTAAAAAAATACAAGTGTGCAGTTCACACGCGGTAGAAGTGAAACCTTCAGTAAAATAAAGTAGACAAGAGTGGGGAGGCTACCAAGCACCGCAAGAAGAGACCGATTATTTCTCGCAAGCTAAATCATATGGATTCTCTTATCCTAAAGCTTGTCTCTTTTTAGTGTCGCTTTATTGTTCCATCGAGTTTCAAATCGGTGCTAAAGAAGTTTTCACTTAAAAAATCACCAAAAATCTTATTTTTGCCAAAATTGTGGACTCGCTTGTTTCTGCTAGTACTTTCGATGAATAATTGGTTTAGTTTATTGTCATATTGCTCCTCCATCCAACATGCTGTACGGTTTACTGTTAGTAAGTTCATCAGCCGAGCGATTCATAATCACGCATACTTGCAGGAATTCGTGTTTGAAACGATCTAAATTAAAATATGTGACAGTAACTAACTAACTAACCATCACGCCGTTTCCCCGCAGGGGTAGGCAGAGAGGACGGACCGCCAAATAACTCGGTCTTGGCACACACTCTTTTCATTCACATTCATACATCGTCTCATACACACTCTTCTACTGATTCACTCGATCCATGTCTCTCGTGCCATGTCTTCCTCGGGCGTCCCCGATTTCTTCGACCATTCACATTTGCGTCATATATTCTTCTTACACTACTTTCTTTGTTCATTCGCTCTACATGCCTAAACCATCTGTGGCTCCCTTTCTTAATCTTACTCATTAAGCTTACATCTGCCTTGCATTCTTTGCGAATCTCCACATTTTTCACACGATCATACATGGTTTTACCACACATACGCCTCAGGGATCTCATTTCAACAGCATTCAGTCTACTTTCATCCTTCCTCTACCAGTTCCATGCCTCAATGCCATACATCAGGGTAGTTACCAGGAATCCATTGTGTACTGCTAGCTTCGCTTCTTTTGACAGTTTTTCATTAGCGCCAACGGCATTCATTAGCCTTCTTTCAATATCTCCATCAGTCTTCCCATTTCTCGTAAACATTTACCCAGATACACAAACTCATCCACCTGCTCCAAGTCTTCATCATTCACAACTATCTTGCACACTGTTTTCGTACTCTCTCTTTCAAACACCAGAAAGTGACTTAGACTTATTTACATTCATCATTAACTCATTCTTCATACACACTTCGTTCATCCTAGACACGAGACACTGTAGATCTTCCATACTGTTAGAAATCCCACAAATCACGTCCGTTATCTCGATAACGATCCCACAAAAGATATAGAATCGCTCGGCAGTCCTCAATCTGCACTCTGCACGGGATGTCACTGGATGCTAGAATCGGTGACGGTGACGGTCTGTCGCTCCGTCGCTCCGTCGCACGCCGCGGTATGGCGGTACCAGCCGACCAGCAGATGAGCGGATGAACGGATGCTGTACACTGTACATAGTGTACATTGTACAATCCTTCATACACCACTTCCGTGAGGTGATGCTGATAGTATTATGTTCAACTTTCAGCTACTACAGTGTACGAGGCAACATGCTCGTATCCAATAAAACTACGCCTACACTCAGCTTCGTATATTTATGTGTGCAGGCAGATGGAGAGGGAACGAACTATTTTTCAAAGTCATTGAAAGCTTTCATATTTTCCGTGACGATTTACGGTAACGGCACCGTGACGGCAACAAAAGCAATAAACATTCGTTCCTTATCGCTGTAATGCTGCAGCTCTTTCTTACACTTTAAATAATGGTGAGACACACGAAATACGTGTAACTGTTTCCTCCAACGTACTACTTTTTTGTGATAGAAATTACATTTCATTTTCTTTATATGTGTGAGGGAGATGTGTGAAAATGATTGTATCTTTCCTTTGTGGGGGTGGTTCAGACATACGTTCACTGTTTGCCCCATTTTCGACTGTTTTGTCATTTAGTGTGTAAGAAAGAACAGCAGCATTATATGTTTTAACAAAAGTAAAACCGTTAGCGCGTTGACATTTGACGTTTTTGATTTTTTGGAATTCACTCACACTTCAATATTGTCTTCGTAATTATATTACATACTATACAAAATTATCGTCACTGCAATTGGTATTGGTAGGGGACGTCACGGTGCGGTGTGTGAGAGAAATGCAATGAAATGATGACTTTTTCCTTTGGAGTGAACAGATCTACGTACATTGTGTATCTCATATTTTGAAACAGCTGCAGCAATATTGTGATAAGGAGCGTATGTTTCTTGTTTTTTTATGCCGTCACGGTGCCGTTACCGTGAATCGTCACGGTAAATATAAAAGCGTCCATTGTCATTTTGTTAAACCAACTACTAAATTAGTACCTTATGATTCTTATTTTCTCTTATTTAATGAATCGAAACCAAAACGTCCTCTGAACATTGCTCTATGCCTCTGAAATAAAAAGATTTTTAAGCATGTATATAAATACCTATCCACTTAAGGGCCTGCAACCCGAATTTCTACCGATTTCTTACATATCTCCCCTAAACACGTTAAGTTTTAAAGCTCTTAAAAAATATATATGTTATTCCTGAAGAAAATATCTAGACATCGCCCGCGCCGAAACGCAAATTATATAAATTTCCCTCGATAGAAAAAAATCACAAAGTATGCTCCAAAAATTATTATAAACACGTTTGTTTCAGTTATTTTACAAGTTATATGTATGAAAAAATTCACAGTGTTTCTTTAAATGCTGTTTAAGACAATGCCCGCGAGATTTTTTCTCTATTTTTTCTCTAATTTTCGCTTCGATTTTGTCACTGTAAATGTTAGCGCTCTCCTCCAACATTCGCAATTTCGTATCTCTCCATATTCTTCTTTTCGAGCCCGGTTGCGGAGTCTTAATTAATAAACGCGTCGCCACGACCGACGCTCGATTACATTTGAAATAAAAAAAGGTGAGCGTGTAATTGACAGGCGGTAGAAGTGAAACCAAAGTAGAGTAGTAGTAGTAGTGGGGAGGCTACGAATCATCAATATCGGCTACTGAAATTTTATACAATTGATAAACTACCATATTACCCTCCCTCTTGATCGATACCATCGACACCCTTCATTAATGATTGTTTATCAGTTGTGTAAAATTTAGAACACATTTAATTGGTAAGGCCCTGGTTTCTCCTGGGTTCACTAGTAATAAATAATTCGTTCGTTGATGGTTGTAGATCAGGCAACTAACTATCCTGATGTATTTATGTTGCAGCTTCAAAGTTAAAGTAAACGTTTTTAAAATAGCTGACGTGTAATGGCTTACTTGAGACGTTGTGCATTGGCGCTATAATTTTGTATGTGTTTTTTCCCAAACATCTGCCCAATTTTTTTACTCATCCTCTCCGTGTGGGACTGTTCCCGCCATGTCAGGTCACGTACCTATGTACCTAGTACGTATACGTTGTAAAACATATGAATTACCTCTCGTATTTTAGGCCAGGTATTTCAGTTGATTAGAAGCTCGGCTTGGTTGGAATGTCGAGCTTAAGGCTCTACAACCGGGTTTGAAAAGAAGAAGATGGAGAGATACGAAATTACGAATGTTAGAGGAGAGCGCTAACATTTACAGCGACAAAATCGATGCGAAAATTGCAAAATAAAATAATAATAATATTTGGATGATTTATATAGCGCCGTTTTTGTGAAAAATCACCTCAAGGGCGCTGAAAATGTTTAATAAAACACGACTCGTTTAAAATAGAGCAAAAATCTCGCGGGCATTGTCTTTAACAGCATTTAAAGAAACAGTGTGAATTTTTTTCATACAGACTTGTAAAATAACTGAAACAAACGTGTTTATAATAATTTTTGGAGCATACTTTGCGGTTTTTTTCTATCGAGGGAATTTTATATAATTTGCGTTTCGGCGCGGGCAAAGTCTAGATATTATCTTCAAGAATAACATATATTTTTTTAAGAGCTTTAAAACTTACCGTGTTTAATGGGAATATGTAATAAATCGGTAGAAATCTGGGTTGCGGGCCCTTAGCACAGCTTGGAACATGATCCGTTAATAGAAGAATGTGTTTCTATTATCTTTGAAAAACTAATCTGAGTGAGTGGTATCTGTGATCTCCAAAGATATTGTGCTCTCTAACGTCGTCTTCATCGGGACATCTCTATGCACCGGAAAATCGCTATATTATGATCGCGATCTTTCAAAAACAACCGCAATTTATTTTTATGAGTTTTATTTAGTTAATTTTTGAAAAAGTTCCCTACTTCAATCAGCATGGTGCTATATGCGAGTACACTAATTTTAAATGCTATTTATCTTGCTGGCGTCGTGCGCACTATTAATTAGATCATAGATTCTCAACCATTTTATTGCCCAGCGCCCACTTAGAAAATATTTTTTATTGGTGATGATTAGCGTGATGATGATATCTAGCGCCCCATAACGAAGGGGCATAATGAATAGGATACCACGATATGGTTACATTTGCTACAACGGAGGGGGCAAGACGGGAAACCATGACGAAGGGAGCGTAATGGGATACCGCGATGGGTTTACATTTGCTACAACGGAGGGGTCGTAATGAGATAGGGAAATATTCTTGTGGATGGATGGCCCCTAATGGGATGGAATGAGGCAGGATAAGGTGTTTTTCTGGTTCTCCTACCGCCCCCTACAAGTCTGAAACGCCCCCCCAATTTTCTCTTAGTCTTCTACCGCCCCCCCTGAAGGTCTGAAATGCCCCCAAGGGGGCGTTTTCGCCCACGTTGAGAAACTATGAATTAGATTAACCGCTGAAAACAAACTGTCCTGACGTTGAAACTTTTGCTTAAGCGGTAGATTTAGCCCGCTTAAATTTGAGCGGGGAATGTCATAGCAAGGATACGAACCGCCTGATATACCGGGCCTTAGTGAATGATCGATACAGCTAACGAAGAGCGAAGCTTACTTCTTAGTTCATTCATCTCATATTTACTTTTCCAAAATTAGATTGCAGTGCGACCTCTAAACTGAATTCTCCGAAGAAATACTCATGGCTAGCGACTACCTCTTCGAATGCATAAACAAAGAAATATTACTATGATGTGCCTTCAAATAATAATAATTGGAAAAGTTGTATAGCGCCATTTTTGTGAAAAATTACCAAAAGGGCGCTATATGAATACCTTTGACTTCCGAGACTGTAAAAAATTATGTATTTACAAACAGATACAGAAAACATACTTACTTGGCAGTAACTTCAGATGAACACTCTTGTATTAGATAGTTTAAGCTTGGAGACGATATATTTGGGAGGCGGGAATGGGTACCGCCGCCCCGGGAACCTTTATTGGATAACCAACACCCCTGCCATAGGTCACCCCAAGTGGTTCGCTATGTTTGGTGATTTAGCAGGGGTGCCCGGGTTCACGGGGTGAGGTTTGTCTAGGTCTTGGAGGCGGATGACCAGGACATACTGAACCCCAGATTCCTACCCACCCCTCAAACCCTTTCCTTCCCAGAACTCTCCTCTCCTTCCTTTCCTTAAAACAAAAACCCTCCACACAGCATCCCCAAAGATGATTTTTTTTTTACATGAGCTCCACACAGGAGGCCCCGAAGGAAATTATTTTCCTCGGGGCCTCCTGTGTGGAGCTCATGTAAAAAAAAAAAATATATTTATTCTTTTATCAGAGTTCATTTCGTTTTGTATTTTTTTTAAAGTATAGTTAATACATATCAACAAACAAGTCCTACTAAGCCAATTGAATTGGCTTGTCAACATGTGCTTATAGTTAAGTTACATATTTGGCTTGCGTTATAATGTTTTTAGAAGGGACCGTGGCAGTTCCTCTAACCACAAAAGTGACGGAGGGGGTGTATTGATAGCCGTTTTACAAGAATATCAAACTAACCGCTGTAAGCATTGGGAAAGTACCTTGGAAGACGTATGGGTGACCATCAAATTCAGCCCGAATAAACTAACGAGATGTCTCTACATATGTGCTGTTTATATACCTCCCCCGTTGATTGTTGATAATTTTGATTATTTTTTTAAAAAAGTTGGCAATGTTATGGATGCCGTTGGTGAATCAAATACGTTAATTTTAGGAGATTTCAACCTGGGAAATATCGGTTGGACCCACAACGAACCAAACCAGAATCATTCCCTATCCCCAGAAAATTATAATTCTGACATCGGTAACCATCTTGTAAATTTTCTTGCTCTAAATAACCTCAATCAATTCAATGGCATTGCTAATAGTAACTCTAGAATCTTAGATCTCGTTCTATCCAATTCAAAAACATTACAAGTCAGGCAAAGTACCGAAATCTTAAGTCGCATTGATATACATCATCCACCTTTAGAGATTGAATTTAGTTTTGATTTCAAATTAACAAAAATGCTAAAAAATAAAAACTTACTTAAATATAATTTTAATAAGAATGATTACGTTCAATTCAATCAGGAATTACAAGAACTGAATTGGGCACTTCTTTTACCTGATTTCATGTCGGTAGACGATATGGTTTCTTTATTTTACACTCATTTGTATCGTATAATTGAGAAATGCGTAACCAAATTTGTAAATCGCAACAGGCAGCATCCCCTCTGGTACTCACCAGACTTAGTTAAATTACTAAAGGAAAAAAATAAATTTCGACTTCTCTATAAAAAATATAAGAATCCACGTGATAGAAATTCTTACGAACTCTTACGCACCCGTTGTTCCAAACTCATTAGTAATTGCTACTTTAAACACATTGAACAAATAGAATCGTGTCTGGTTAATCATAATAACGTTAAAGCTTTTTGGAGATTTGTCAAACACAAGAAACAAAACATAAGTACTATCCCCCAAAACATGACGTTTGGAGAAAAAAAATCATCAAACGGCGAGGAAAGCAGCGAACTATTTGCCCAGCACTTTTCATCAGTGTATGAGAAAGATGACATTAGAAGCAATGAAGAGACTCAACCTCAATCTGAATCAATAGACTATTCGAACAGCTCTCTGCACACAGTAAACATTAGTGTACACGATGTAAACATAGAAATGCTTAACCTCGACCAAAGCAAAGGCCCTGGCCCCGACAAAATTCCACCACTCCTAATAAAAAAATGTGCACACAGTCTCGCACTCCCTCTGACTATCATTTACAGGAAATCATTATCTTCATCCATTTTTCCAACAAGATGGAAACAGGCTAATATTGTACCAATACCTAAAAGCGGAGACCTTCACGAAGTCACAAACTATAGACCCATCTCTATTCTCTGTTCATTTGCGAAAATTTTTGAAAAATTAATTTGTCCATATCTGAATTATCATCTCAAAAATCTTATAACTCCAAAACAGCATGGTTTTCTCTCCCAGAAATCAACATCCTCTAATTTACTTTGCTATGTCAATACCTTAACCGAAGCTGTCGATAGAGGTCAACAGATAGACACAATCTACACAGATTTTAGCAAGGCCTTCGATAAAGTAAATCATAGATTACTAATTCACAAACTAAAACAAATGGGTGTTCATGGTACCTTGCTAAATTGGTTTTACTCCTATCTAACTGACCGCATACAAAGAGTAGTATTTGATGGCTATGAGTCAAGAGGATTAGATGTGCCATCTGGAGTGCCGCAAGGGTCCCATTTGGGCCCAATCTTGTTTCTTGTTTTTATAAATGACTTGTGCGATGTTATTTTGGATTCTGAAATTTTGTTGTTTGCTGATGATTGTAAGATATTCAAAATTATCCATACATTACTAGACTCAATACTTCTCCAAAACGATATTAACAGAGTTTTAAAGTGGTGCAACGACAATAGAATGTTTCTGAATTCTTTAAAATGTGTTCACATAACCTTTACGCGTAAACACAATTATATTCCAACTCAATATTTTATCGACGGTACTAAACTCCAGGAAGTCGCAACCATTCGGGACCTAGGCGTATTATTTGATAAAAAACTTACTTTCACACCTCATATCGACAATATCATTTCTAGATCTATGAAAATGCTAGGATTTATCAAACGAAACAGTAAACATTTTAAAAATCCCACATCAAAAATAACGCTGTACAATTCCTTCACCCGCAACGTGTTGGAGTACGCAAGTGCTGTATGGAGTCCAACCTACAAAGTTCATATTCAGCGAATAGAGCAGGTTCAAAAACATTTTATGTACCACCTGGCATATTCCGATAGGCGAGCTCGATCACTTCCTCACTACACTGATAGACTAAAATTCTACAATATACGCACCCTTGAACAGAGAAGACTAAATACAGATCTAAATTTTCTATTCAAAATTGTAAATGGTTTAATAAACTGTCCTTTTCTACTTCATCAAATCAGGTTTAATGTTCCTAGAATTGGTTCACGACTGGTAAATTATGTTCCGTTAAATATTAAAAAATATCGAACTAAGCTGGGGTATGACTCAGCCTTATCGAGAATGTGCCGTAATTTCAATGAGGCTTATAAAAAACAGTCGATTAATTTGACAATGTCAACATTGGCCAACTTCAAATCAAATCTTAACAAGCTTTAAAGCTCCCTATTACGTTGTTCTATAAACTTGTGAACCTATAAACTCATTGTTCTAAAAACTTGTTCCTTGTAAAACGTGTTAATTATTATTTTGTAATGTACATATAGTATGTGTTTGTGTGAATGAATGTAATGTATATGTAAGTATTATATTATCAATGCTGTGTTTGTCTTTAATTAGTGATAGCATCAACCATGTTCAGTGTAATTTTATCTGTGAAAGCTTTGATGTAAATCACTGTTGACAAACCTAATAAATAAAAAAAAAAAAAAAAAATGAAAAAAAAAAATATACATTTTAAAAGTTATAATTTACATCTTATATCTAGAGATTCAACATTTTTTCATACATATCAATATAAATATTTTTCCAATAGCCATTTTTTCACCTTATATTTAACCTTATTCATAGAATTACATTGCTTTATAGTGTCAGGTAATAAATTAAATATCTTCGGTATGTTGTATTCAAACGTTCTCTGTCCGTACTTATTATTAAATTTCGGAACTATTATCCCGTCGTTGCGCGTGAATGTAGTGCTGTATTTATGTTCTAATTTCTCTTTATGCTGCGGGGTAAATATAATATATGCTGTTCACCATTTCCATTCACCTAGTCGAGTGTCAGGCAGCTCGGGTAACGTCCTGCAGGAGAAATGTTCAGTGATGCAAATTTTTGGGTCGGCAGAATGCAAAGTTGTTTTTTGCTGGATCGGATAACCGAGCACAGAACCATTATTAATTCTGCTGGATGAATGGCGAAAACATACAAAATGCTACTCGTGAAATACGCCAAGAAGCTGTATATTTTTTATTAGTCATTGTTTCATTAAGGAATTAATTTATTTCTGAATTGAATGAGTTCATATGTTTTCGGATTCGAGATGTTGTTTTGAATGCAATTAGCCCGTTTGAATTGATGCTGCTTTTGTTTTATTGTATACGGAAATGCTCGCGATTTCACATTGCACGGGTTTTGTTGTTGTTTCTTTGCAAATTTCTCTGGAGAAATTAAAGAAAAGCCAGCATTTCTGCTCGCCGCCGGACTACTCTCTTTTACATCTACGTTATATGGTTCTGATAGATTATTTTAATGATAAAAGCCGTTACACACCTCATTTCAGAGCAAGCCTTGTTAACTGCATTACACTATTTAATGAAAAAAAAAATTCTCACAGTTTTACAAATTTGTTGATTACATAACTTGAATCTGAACCTTTCTAGCCCGTGACATCGGAAATTAAACTTTCAACGCCTCGTTTATACACAACTAGCAGACCCGGCCACACGTTGCTGTGGCTAACGAAACCATTAATTTTATACAAAACCGGGACCAGCTCATTTTACACAAAAAAAAAATTTACCCCAGTAGATAATAATAATGATAATATTTGGATGATTTATATAGCGCCGTTTTTGTGAAAAATCACCTCAAGGGCGCTGTACAAACTTATAATACATTTCTAAAATCTAAAAAACTACAAGCTAGGCAAACAATTATAAACAACTTATGGCTAAAAATTGCATACATCGGTTCATTGATCACCGATACGAAAATATGTGTACAATATTTTGAGCAATGAACGCGATGCTGCCTAAAATTTAATGAAAACAGGACCATACTTACCTGGGAGGTCGCTTGAAATTAACACTGTATATTGTCCATTTAAATAAATTTAGATAGAGTTCGCACGCAGAGGACATTATTGTGAACACATGTTATTTAATCCTGAAAAATATTTTAATATTAATATGTAATGTATTCTTTGACGAGTGTATTTTGGAAAGTAAAAGCAACATGTAAAGGTGGGAGGTGCAGTATTACCTATAAGGATTTGATCTTTCTAAATGTGATTCGTCAAGAGACAGATTGATGTGTAAGGAATCGAGTAATTTTAATTTAGTAAGAAAAGTGTGATTAAGACATATCATAGACAATACAAGTATGATACTCTCAAATAGGTATATTTAAATTACGGATATGAGAGCCCAAAAAGGAAGGTTTTTAGTTTGGACCTAAACTCTGTTGGGCTTGTTATGCATCTTAATTCCGGGGGGAGTCTATTCCAAGCCTTAGGCCCAGATACTCCGAAAGCACGATCTCCAAACATAGTATTTGGCTTTCGTTTAGGTTCTATTAGTCTGCCTTTAGCAGATGAAGTTGCTGATCTAAGGGTTAATTGTCTCGGATCGGTATTTTCCGGGACGCATAATTCGGAGATGTAAGGTGGGGCCATTTCGTAGATTGATTTAAAAACCATCCAGCACAATTTGTACTGGATTCTCTCAGGGCACTTGAGCCAGTGAAGGAAGATAGGTAATAATTAGATGTAATTAATTCCGTGAGCAGAAATTGAAAAAAATGTATATTATCGTTAATTTCTTAAATTTCAAAATACGAAAATGTCATTTTTCAATGACCTCCATGTTGTAAATTACAGCTATAAATATGCACTTTTCACGAAAAAACACTTTGCAGAAGTTAAATATTTGTTAGAATTACGTATTTCGGAAACTTTTTGCATTGGGGGAGGCGGAAAATGATGCATTTTTAATTTCAATTGCGTAAAATCAAAATTCACTTCGCGTCTTCGCGAACTGACACGGCGCGGCCAATCTGTCACACAAGCCCGCTAGACAAACCCTGCTTTGCCAGACAAACCAATTAAAAACGTAGGCTGTTTTTTAAAATAAAGATAACAACATGGAGGTCATTGAGAAATGACATTTTCGTATTTTTAAATTTAAGAAATTGACGATAATATACATTATTTTCAATTTCCGCTCACGGAATTAATTACATCTAATTATTAGATACCTATCTACTGGGGTATATATTTATTTTTTTGTCCAAAATGAGCTGGTCCCGGCTTTGTATAAATTTACCACGAAACCTTTATAACCAACGCCATCTGTATCAAATCCACACCACGCTGCCCGCTGCCGCTTGGCCAGATATATGTATTTCAACCAATTTACACAAAATCTTGACAAATTATGTACCTAAAAACCTTCCTCATAAATTACTCTATCTATTGGTGAAAACCGCATGAAAATCCGTTGCTTAGTTTAAAAGATCAAGTGTACATACAGCGTAAGCGACTTCATTTTATACTTAGTAAATAAAGATAAAGATGTGGAATGGCATTGTACCTATTTTAAAGTTAATTTTAACTACACTTTTGATTCTTAGAATTTATAGATTACGGTAATTTTGCAATACAATTAATTTCTGTGCGTCCTGCGTAACTCTGGTTCAATGAACTCAAATTTTCTTTGAATATACGTGCCATTTTCAAAATTGTGAAGATTTCAGACAAGCATTAAGTAAGTGCCTACCTATCTATGACATATAAATAAAATATGTGTTTTGCACAGAAAATTATTTTAACAATGCTTTTTATAATTTTCATTGATTTGATTGATATATCTTTTAATGGTTTTGTGTTTAATTCGTAGAACTCCATTTAATATTCTTAAATTTAATCTAAATAAATTTAATACTGTTATTATCAAATTCTGCAAGTATTTTAGTATGTATTTATTTTTGTTAAAGCTTTTTCGGCTTACAATGCCACTTTCAAACTGTTGCCCAATGTAACGCTAATTAATAAAGTAAGGAAAATTATTTATTCCCCACTACTAATGCACTTAAATGAATCAAAGCAGTAACGTCATTATAGAACAATTAAGAAAACCCTAACACTTATTGCGGGGAAAAGAGATGCCGAACCCCACATAATAGTGTCTACTGTATCAATGAGTGTCTCAGCAAGTTGGTTTAACCAGTAATAAATCAATTTAGACACCTCAAAAATTATAAAATCCTATAAATAAGTCGTCTCAAAGTGGTTTAACCACAGTTTGAAATTGTCCTTGTAAGCCGAAACAGTTGTAACAAAAATAAATATTAAAATACTTGCAGAACTTAATAATAAAATAACATTAATATTATTTTAATTAAATTTAAAAAAAAAGATTTATCCCGTGTTGTAAAGTTCGCTAGTAAATACATACTAATATTGAATAATTTAATCGCAAAATATAAAACTTTGTCATTTCATAGTTTTGTAAAGCGCCCTTGAAAAATGGCATTATAAAATTGGCCGAGCATTATATTGCATGTTATTTTTCCCTCGCAAACCTGAAGACAGCTGTCTGCTTCTGCTGACTGCTGATACAGCGTAAGATATTCGGCCAGTATCCAATACCCACTTACCCAGTACCTACTTAACCAGCTACCAGTAGAGGTTTTGTACCCTACTTTAAATTTATTATTATTATGTATTATATGTAGGTATCGCGTTCCTGTGTTGTTGATAAGCCTCATCCCGTGGTCGGTAGTCGCTCCACACTAGTACTAGGTACTAGCAGCTGGAAGTGGCGTACATTGCCCTTTAATAATAATAATAATAATACATATTTGGATGACTTGTATAGCGCCGTTTTTGTGAAAAATCACTTCAAGGGCGCTGTACAAACTTATACATTTCTACAATCTTACTTTTAACTACAGACTAGACAAACCATTATAACAACTAAACAACTAAAAATATAACAACTAAAAATATAAACTAGGTACGGCTAAAAATTGCATCCACCGGTTCATCGATCACCGATACTTAACTACATATATGTACAATGATTTGACCCATGAACGCGATGCTGCCTAAAAAATGAACTGTACCTAAAGGCAGAAAAGATTTTTTATAGACTTTTAAAAATAATCCTACCTGAGGTCAGAAACCTGAAAAATATCAACATGTGAATTTCCCATATTTTAAAAAAAATATAAAAGTAAAAATTTCTTTAGCACAGAAACGAGCGACACTAAAAAGAGACAAACACATGCATCTATAGGATTTAGCCTGCGAGAGAATGAAATAGTTATAATCGGTCGCCTCTTTTTGCGGTGCTTCGTAGAATAAAATGTAATATAATTTTTGAACTTGGTGACAATATTATAATAAACTATCTGGTCCCGGCATATTGTTTCTCCCTGAGTGTCCTTTCCCATTCGTCCCGTTCCCCTTCCGCCTCCCCTTCTTCTCCTGCGTCCTCTTCCCCTCTCGCGTTTCCACTCCGTCACCTCCATCTTCCCTCTCCCCACTCCACTCCCCCCCCCCTTCACCCGTCCCGCGAACCCCCCTCCCGAGTTCCCCTCCCCCCTTCCGGGCCCCCCAACCCCCTCCCAGGTTCCCCTCCCCATCCCCGGTTCCCCTCCCCCTCCACGGTTCCCCTCCCCCATCTCTCCCTCCCTCCCGCTTTCCATAGCAATAGCCGCTTCCTCGCGTGCCACCAATAGCAATTTTTTATACAAATTTAATAATGCCAGAGCTCACCCAAAGTTTTATAAAAACCTTGTACTGACAATAACGAACACACTAAAAAAAGAATTATCCAATTTGGTGCAGTCGTTCGAAAGTTATGCGCTTAGCAACACATTCAGCGATTCATTTTTATATTATAGATAAACCCTACAATTATCCTACTCATGATACACTCTGCATTCGTCTCATTTCTCAAAGTTTGGTTTTCTGAAGGTTTCACATCTAACGCGTGTGTTTTTTTACATTAGCTCCACACAGGAAGAGGACATGAGGAAAATAATTTCCCTCATGGATTATGTCATGTCATCTTTGGGGATGCTGTGTGGAGGATATTTTTAAGGAAAGGAATTTCTTTGAAAGAAAAAAGGTACGAGGGATAGGTAGGAGTGGGGTTCAGTGTGTCAAGGTCATCCGCCGCCTAGACCTAGTTAAATCTCACCCCATGAACCCGGGCACTCCTGCTAAATCATCAAACGTAGCGAACCACTTGGAGTGACCTATGGAATAGGTGTTGGTTATCCAATAAATTGTTCCCGAGGCGTTGGTACCCATACCTGCCCCCCAAACGTAGGTTTTACGCACCTTTCTCTTTCGCTTACGATCATTGTAAAGTCAGTAAACTGGCTGTAGGTACCTGCACGAGAATGGATCGTATCAAGTTCAGGTCGGCAATTAAATTTGGCGCGTAACTGCACGCCAATGCTTACTAGGGATTGCATACATCGCTTCGTAAAGGGGCCCTCGTTGCAGCTGACAAACTAATAAAAGGAAATTATTTTTATATGGGGAAAATATTCTACTTCTGCACAGACATCTTCGGTAATGCTTGTCCCCTTGTACCGTTTCTTGGGAGGAGGAATGTATTTTACGAGTAATTTCGCATTCAATAAATTTTCGATTTCATTGGTCGCGCGTTGGTAGCGTGAATGACGTTTGAACAGCTGTTCGCCAACAATGCAATAATATTACTATTATTCAGCTGTAGATGTGGCGTACTTTTAATGTGGATTCGATTTGCTAAAGGCTGGGCGCAAATGCACGTTTTCCGTATTCGATTTCCTAATGCGGAATTTCGATTTGGAATTCCGTGAGACTAGCGCAATCGTTCGTTTTTCTTCATTCGGAATGTATACACGTCACACATCTGACATCAGTACAGATAGTGATAGCGTGGAGAACGCACGACGATGGAGGACGACGATTTATTAGCATTTCTGTTAATAATGAAGAAGAAAAAAATAATGAAATGATGAAAAATAATGAATTAATAATGAAAGTTTCTGCCTCACGCATTATCGTGCGATTCTATGCGTAACAAATACAAAGAATACGTCCGATACACGCGGTGCGGGTGCGATACTGAATAGAAATTTCCGAACGTGTGCGCCGGCACAAACAAAATGTATGCAAGCGCTGCGTTCCGCATGACGTCATTAGGTTTTTTCCACTAGGTTTCTCCGAACGCGCCGGCTTGCATTCGAAACGTACGTACGGAATTTGTTCCGTTCGGAAAAAAAGCGAAAGTGTGCGTCAGTTAATGTATTTTCTACTGATTCCATGCATTCTGATGTCCGAATACGGAAAACGAATTCGGAAATCGAACACGGAAAACGTGCATTTGCGCCCAGCCTTATATTCGCTTTGACTGAGTATCTTTGATGCTAGGTTCAATACAGTTTTTTTTTTTTACTTCTTTAGTACCGTTGTGATTTGAAACTCGATGAAACGGAAGCGAGCGACACTAAAAAGAAACAAACACATACATCTATCTATAGGATTTAGCCTGCGAGAGAATGAGATAGTATAATCGGTTTCTCTTTGTGCTGTGCTTAGTAGCCTATCGGTCTCCTCTTCTTGCGGTGATTCGTAGCCTCCCAACTCTTTTCTACTTTAGTTTTCTGAAGATTTCACTTATACCGCGTGTGAACTGCACACTTGTTTTTTTTTTAAATCCCGCATATTATTCGACCGTTGTCACCAATTATTGGAATTCAACGCCATTTTGAATATTTTTTTTGCATTTTAAAGCTGGGTTGTTTTTATCAAAATGTAACCATATTCCGATGGGCCGAGAGTTCTAATGTCATTTTTTTTTAATTGTCGCTGGTTTCCTAGTTTCAAATACGTACCCATAGCAGTGAAAGCATAAAATAATATAATTAGTTGTTACCACAGTGTAAACAAAGGTATTCAAATCTATTGTTTTATTAAACTTTTACGATAGCTTGCGTAAACACCATCCTTACTAATAAAGGTAATTTAAATCTTACACGACTGATAAGCAAGCATTATAAATTATAACGATACATAAATATGTATTAGTTATTATAGTAAGGGATAAAGTTTGAGTTTGGACATTTAATATGTCCCACTTACAGCATATTATTTTCCCATTTCCATATTTTCTAAGGTTTCATTTTAGTACACACGCAAAGTGGATTAGAGGGTTCTTTCTTTTAAGAACCATTATTTGTCAACTTGATTTATATTTCTCGCGTAAATGTGTGTTACCAACCAATAAATAAAAATAACAGCAACAGATAAATAAGTATATGTATATATTTTTGCTGTATGTTATTAAAAAAAAAATCGCATTTTTTATGTATTTAATTATCGTTCGCACATTTCAAAAAACTGTCCTCAGAAGCGAAACTAGCAGTCCACAACGTGGTTCTGGTACCTACCCTGATGTATGGCAGGGAGGCATGGAATTTGCAGAGGAAGAATGAAAGCAGACTGAATTCTATAGATATCATATCCCTGAGGCGTGCGAGGTAAAATCATGTATGATCCTGTGAGTAACGTGGAGATCCACAAAAATGCGAGGTTGATGTAAGCGTAGTGAGCACTATTAAGAAAGGAACCCTCAGATGGTTTGGGCATGTAGAGCGAATGAAAGAAGAAAGCAGTGTAAGAAGAATATATGACGCAAATGTGAATGGTAGAAGAAGTAGGGGACGCCCGAAGAAGACATGGCATGATCAAGGGAATCAGACACTTGGGTCGGGCCATGTCAAGAGTCAGAATAAAGAAGAGTATGTATGAGACGATGTATGAGTGTGAATGAGGCCAAGAGTGTGTGGCAGTACCGAGTTGTTTAGGGGAAACGGCGTGATGGTTAGTTAGTTATTTGCACATTTTCATTCGAGGTAGATACTTTGTTATACCTTAGGGGTAGAACATATTACATATTATTATCAAAATATGTACCCGGATTAAATAACAGTTCCATGCCAACTCAGAAACACCTCAGAAAGGTCATTAAAAGCTATGAAAAAATAATTTTAAAATAGCCGGTAACCCTAACCTAACTTAACCTATTTACATCACTCTTATTGATCTTTCTGAGTTGCTTCTGAGTTGGTTTCATTCTGAGTTGTCCGGTCACCTTAAATAACATGTGTCCCCAATTATGTCTTCTGCGTGCGAACTGTACGTAAATTTCTCTAAAAAACAATAACAGTGTTAATCTCAAGTGACCTCCCAGCCTGGTAAATAATATGGTCCTGTATATTTTCTGCCTGTACAGTACATTGTTACGCAGCACCGCGTTCATTGGTCAAATCATTGTACACATAGTTTCGTATCAGTGATTGATGAATGCATTTTTTATAGTATAATAATAATTTATTAATCATAAGCGGTTATAAGCTGTTGTAAGCTGTTGTAGTTAGAAGTAAGATTGTAGAAATGTATTATAAGTTTGTACAGCGCCCTTGAGGCGATTTTTCACAAAAACGGCGCTATATAAATCATCCGAATATTATTATTTGTGTAACCCATATAACCTCTACGAATGCTCATCTGTCCCAACGTGGTTAGGTAGGTACTTTAATTTGGAACGCTGCCGTAAATTAAAAAAAAAAAAACTTTTTGCACATCTATGTTTCAAGTGTGTTTTTTGGTCGCCACCTAAATGTTACATCTAGGTAGGTACTAGGTAAGTTCTCGCTGTTCTGGTTCTCGCTCGTGAGAAGAACGGCCACTTCCTCGCGTTCCATTCCCCGTTTAGTTTCCCACGCTCGCGATCTCTGATATTTTAAGCTAACATTCTGTTCTTGTTTTGGGCATGGCATAAATATTAATACAGTGCTTTATCCGTTAGGGCGTGACTTATTTTACTTCGATGGCATCAAAATTACAATAATTTTCGCAAAGTTGGGATATTGTGAAACATTTAGGTTTATATGTGTCAAATATTTAGGTTTATGTGTGTCAAATATTTAGGTTACCTATATGTGTCAAATATTTAGGTTTATTTTTCTGATTCTGATCGTCGCACTAAAAAAATATTATTTTAATATTGTCAGATTATTTAAAAAAAAAATCCAAATACAAAAAAAAGCAATCCAAAACCGCAAATTCCTGGACACTTTTAACTTAAAAAGACTCTCCACACAACAATCCCCAAAGATGACACAGGCCCCGAGGGTAATTGTTTTGCCTACTGTGTTAGTGTGGTAGTGTAACATAGATATTGCTTAGGCAGTTTTCTGAACGCTCAAAACATTTTTTTACAATAGTTCCACACAGGAGGCCGTGAGGAAAATATTTCCCCTCGGGGCCTATGTCATCTTTGGAGATGCTGTGTGGAGGGTCTTTTAAAGGAAAGGAAGAAGAGGAAGTTCTGGAAGGATAAGGTATGAGGGGGGTAGGAATCTGGGGGTCAGTCGGTCCAGGAGTGACGGACGGAGGAGTATGAATCTATCTCTCCCACTGAAAAGAGTTCTGCTTGAGAGGTCACAATCAGTCTTTCCCGATCCGGTCTATAATAAATGGTTCCCGGGGCGGCGGTACCCATACCCGCCTCCCAAATTTGTTTCTGACATCAGGATCGCCTAGAAAGTTTGGCGGGCTTGACGTTACAACCGCCTCCCCTGAAATATTGATTTGTTCGAATTTAAAATACCCGTAATTTTTCAAGAGAAAAATATTTAAAAATTGTAAATTAATTTCTTTATTTTTTTCAAGATGAAAGTGACGCGGTGCTGAGGTTGCCTTTTAAACCATATTCGCAATTATGCGGTTACGGCGTCCAATAATTATTGTGCGTCCACAGCCTTTGGAATGAACTTTCGGTAGTAATTTAACATACATAGTATCTGCGCATGTCCTTTGCTGTTTTTGGTCTTGGGAAATCTTTGATGATCTCCATTTTGTCAGAAAGTGGAGTCGTTCCCCTATACTAATTATTTAGACAGTGACTATTTTTATTCGGTAACTGCTAACCACACAAGAGTCTGATTTGGAAAGATGGGTAGAAGTGTAGAAGGTAAATGAAAGAGATATAATAGATGATGGAAAAAAACCTATAAATTAAGAATTTTTGGTGACCAAACTGGTGGCAACGGTTCAGGTCTGATTAGTAGGCATTCACCAGATATTACTGAAAAGTATTAATATCTGAAACCGAATTTATTGATTTCAATCATTACGTGCAGTAAAATGCACACCTTGCGTAGTCAAGCATCCAATCTACGATTGTTGCTTAACTTCGAATGTTGAAATAACTATTTGTTAGCCTGGTGTTCTTGTTCTATAACCAATAGGCCACTTGCATCACATTTAAAAAAAAATCGGTTTAGACAAATATTCTAAGACATTCTGTATTTTTTTTTAATCGTATTTTTGAAACCCTGGGGATTTTTTGGAAATTTCAATCCGAAAAATTAGACCATTTTTTATAAACCGGAAAGACGGGACATAATTTTATAGGTGCGAAAAAACGATAATTACATAGCCAAAAATCTTTAAAAAAAAAGAACGTTTTCCACACGAATGGCACAGGAGAATAACGAGGCATACCAAAAATATTACATCTCGTAAATATATTTTTTCCTTGATCCATCTTATTGATCATAAATCATTATAATGTACAACGTATATATTACTAAATCCAATGTAATATACTTGTACTTGTAAATTATAATAATATTAAGAATATTATAAAATTTGATTTTGTTAAAATCAGCACCTTAACCATTATACCTCTAAAACACGTACCGACTTCTAAAATGTACGGGATTCTCTTCAGAACATCTGTCAAAAAGTCAAATCAAATGATAAGTTCGCAGAGAACAAACAATAAATCTAGTGAACGAATTAAAAAATTCGCCTGAAATCAAAGTGATGCCATATTGAAAAAATAAATCAGTGTGGAATTTTACAAAATTAGTAGGAACATTTTCGGAGACGGGACATTTTCATGTAGTGACGTCACGAACCTAAACAATGGATTTATTTATTTAAAAATAAAAAAAACTGTACATTTCAAAAAAAAATTACTAACATTTAAAAATTACGATTTTTTTCCAAGTCGTTATGAATTCAATGCAAGTGGCCTATTTTAGCAACAAGAATTTTTGTTATGCCCTGCGAGTGTAACAATCCAAAATGCCTTTTCCTCATAATCTTCGCTGGAAATTATGTATTTTTGGAATCTATTGATGTTCCAAAGCATCTTTCCCGTAATACTTATTTGGGTTCGTCCATTACCACGAAAGGCGGCATTGGATCGCCGCTAAGTAAATCCCCCAAACTGGAGTTAGAAGTTTCGATTTCATTAACTTTTGCATAATGGTAAAATCACGTGCGACCCAAAGGGGGGACGCACAGATCCCCCATTTATCGCGGAGCGGTCGTTTCTCTTGATATTCCCTTTGCCCCTTTCCGATAACTCTCAGATATTAGTTACTACCTACCGTTTTAACCGGTTAAGTATACCCTACGTCATGGGTTCCCAACCCTGTGCCCGCGGGCGCCATGGCGCCCGTGGAGCGATTCGCATGCGCCCGCCACTGTTCGACAGAGACAGTTTTTGAACTCCGAGGCGCCAAACAAAACACACGGCACGCGACTCAGTGAAAGCACTGAGCCCGCGGGCGCCGCGGCCGACAGCCAAACTAACAATAGTCACGTGCTCATAGTGCTCGTACCGTCCCGATGATTATTATGATTGTTTGCTAACAGGAATATCGACATACTCTCCTAATTATGAGGCACTGGCCAATGATATGCAATGCCAAAGATCACATTGACATATTGATAGTATATTTTTTTATAAAAAATTTTCTTTGTATTTGTGTTTTTTGTTTACTATGTTTTACGACGTTTACGTTTTGTAACTCTGTGAGTATGCAATTTGAATAGTAATTTTATTATTTTGAAACATTTTTGTGTATTATTTATTAAATTATGAATATTATTATGGGAAAATGAGAAGTTATGGAAGAATGTTTTTTTTTTTTTTTAGACATCTGCCCTGATGATGGACACTGTAACGCTGTCCGAAACGTTAATAATATCAGTTATGGAAGAAGTTTGTTGGTTAAAAAGAGGTGGCGCCCGCCACCGTACCGATATTTTAGAATGTGCTCTAGAGTACAAAAACGTTGGGAACCCCTGCCCTACGTCAATGTGCAAAATGGTAAAAGAGCGCACGAAATCCAGCGTAACTAAAATATATGCATATTATTTTGCATATCATTCCTTCTTTTTCTTTCATTTCTTAGTTTCTATATCTCTGAGTCTACTATTGTATAAATCTTGCGTTCTTTCTTACGTATCCTTTACTTACTTATTACAATAATTTTTGTTACTAACTTACATGATTCTTTCATTTATAATGATTTTTTAATTTATATTATGATTTTTTTAAACTCTTTGGGATTTTTATTTTTAAATTTATACATGATTTTTTAACCTACTTATTATTTACAATAGCCGTTATTACTAACTTACACGATCTTTTAATTTACTAATTGAGCTAGAACTCCCTCACCAAACACAAGAGCATGGTCTCTTTATGGTGAGGAAAGGCAATTTTTTATTTTTTTGTTAACCTTATGTAACTATGTAACTGATGTAACTTTGTATGTATTTTTAATAAGTATTGCCAATAAAAAAAAAAACATTAAATAAAAAAATATTATAGTAGCCCTTAGTAGGAATCGCCCTTTTTGACCTCGCGGCTTGTTTGCAGTCAGGATTTTTTTAAAGTAATGTATATACTTGGGTGGGGGGAGTAATTTTGTCGGAATTTGATATTATTATATAATTTTTTTTTAATGCTGTTCGATTATCGAATGGTTTTTCTAGGATTACCTAAATCCTAAATTATAGAGTAAACATATGATGTAAAAAATAACTTAGGTATCGTACATATCTCTCGTTTGGGGAAGTGTAATACCCCCCTTCGGAGCGGGAGGGTTAACACCAGAGTCGCGATAGTTTTCATATTTTCCGACGTGACAGTGGATGTTCGTATTTATCTTTGACGGTGTATGTAAAAGGTTACAAATAAAATGCATTCGCTGGTTTTAAATTTTATTTAATATGTATTTTAAATTATTACTCAAAATGAAATGTCATAAAAAAAAATAATTGGATAATTTATACAGTGCCGTTTTTGTGAAAAATCGCCTCTAGGGCGCTGTATAAATATGATTTCCTACACTTTATAGGCCCTATTTAATTATTTACAAACAGAAAACATACTTATCTGGCAGGTCACTTCAAGTATGTAATGGGGTGACCGGACAACTCAACAATGTGCAACTTCATCATTCCTTTGAAAAGTCATTAAAAGCGATGGAAAAAGCAATAACTTGGTTAAATAGAAAACCTTACGTTATCAAGTATGTAATGGGGTGACCGGATAACTCAACAATGTGCAATTTCATCACTCCTTTGAAAAGTCATTAAAAGCGATGGAAAAAGCAATAACTTGGTTAAATAGAAAACCTTACGTTATCAAGTATGTAATGGGGTGACCGGACAACTCAACAATGTGCAATTTCATCACTCCTTTGAAAAGTCATTAAAAGCGATGGAAAAAGCAATAACTTGGTTAAATAGAAAACCTTACGTTATCAAGTATGTAATGGGGTGACCGGATAACTCAACAATGTGCAATTTCATCACGCCTTTGAAAAGTCATTAAAAGCGATGGAAAAAGCAATAACTTGGTTAAATAGAAAACCTTACGTTATCAAGTATGTAATGGGGTGACCGGACAACTCAACAATGTGCAATTTCATCACTCCTTTGAAAAGTCATTAAAAGCGATGGAAAAAGCAATAACTTGGTTAAATAGAAAACCTTACGTTAGGTTACGGGCTATTTAAAAACATCATCTCTTATTTTTGATTTTGGGGTGTTATGCCGTGTTGCGCTACCTCCTCCTTTAGCCAACGTTTCGGACAGCGTTACAGTGTCCATCGTCACACATTCACACATCTGCCCTGATGATGGACACTGTAACGCTGTCCGAAACGTTGGCTAAAGGAGGAGGTAGCGCAACACGGCATAAGATTCTTTACTTGCATTATTCTTAATTATTACAAATTGTATTTTCATAAATTTAAATCCTTGTATTTATTTTTTCTCGTGGCTTTCGCTAGTTTCTTTGTCTCTTTTATGTTTCTCAACTGTGTAGGTGAAGCAAGTAATAAAATTGTGACCCTTTCCTAAAGTGCACGTAGGGTTGCCACTTGCCACCGTATCCTTTCACTTCTTGTATTTATTTTCATCTCGATTTGTCCCTTTTTTTACATTAGCTCCACGTAGGAGGCCCTGAGGAAAATAATTGCCCTCAGGGCCTGTGTCATCTTTTGAGATACTGTGTGGAAGGTCTTTTTAGGAAAGGAAGGAGTGGAAGATCTGGGAAGGAAAGGGGTATAGGGGGTGGGTAGGTATCTGGGGGTCAGTGTGTATAGGAGTGACGGACTTATGAATCCATCCCTCCCACTGCGGTGCAAGGCGATATTCCGAGAGAGTACGCATGGAGAAGTCAAAGGTTCAACCATTCTCTCCCTAACCGGCCTGCCGTGCAGCTGGTGGGCAGACCCGGACAAACCTCACTCCATGAACCCGGGCACCCCTGCTAAGTCACCAAACGTACCGAACCACTTGGGGTTACCTACGTAGAGGCGTTGGTTATCCAGCGGTACCCATACTCGCCTCCCAAATTTAAAAGCTTATCTCAACCAACAAAAACCCCACCCCATTAATATCCTGCATCCTTATTTGGCATTTGTGGTAACCCTTCCTTAAGTATACCTGTACGAATTCTTTTGTCATTTGTCTAACATTCCGTTGTTCTGCAGGCATTGTTTCTCACTCGCCTTCGACTGACTGAGCAAAATATACAAAGTCACCTGTCACCTGTTAGCATTCATAGGTATTTAGGTATTGGTGGTTGTACGTTACGACATCTATTACCTGCATCGGCTTCGTAACAGCTAACAGCTTCAGCCAGTTACGAGCTATGCCAGTTCTAAGGGCTAATTAAAAAACCAAAGCAAAACGACTAACTAATCGAGTAGAATTGAACCGAAAATGTGTCATTTTTGAATTGATTTCTAAAGATTGTTATTTTATTTAGTGAAATTATGTTTTAAATTTGGAAAAATATGTTTATTCAAATTCAAATCATGTATATTTAATCATACAATAAAATAAAAATAAATCAATACATTATCCAGGAAACCTACTTTTCAGAATTAAAATTTTATAAATACTTCAGATTGTCTATTTATTTACGGTCTTACAAACATAATTAAGATTTTTTTACACACTTATTTTGATTAGACATTATTGAAAAATTATAAATACTTATGATCAAAAAATAATTGCAAATACTACATAATTTTATCATCACGCGTTCGAGCATTTGTATTGCTAACTTGGATGTAGGTACTTTTAAGCAAATTTTGAATGAATGAATTAAATAACATCGATATTGAGTTATTAGTTAAAAATGCTAAAACGGAGAATAATTCGTCTTTCTTAGCGGAACCGCCGTGTACAGTTGCAATACGATCGCAACACCATCTTTCGACGAAATTTGAATTCTCGACCGTTGATTAATGGGCCTTAAAAATACGCAGTGTACAATGTGTACATATTATGAATATAAAAATCGCAACTAGAGAAAGTAAAAACTTTTAGAATGTTGAAAAGAGTTGCTTGAAATGGATTCAGCCATGTTTGATAACCAAATTTGAATAGTCAGGTACTTCCCTCTTCCTTTACTTATTTATTCTTCTCTTTCTTTCCCTCCCACTACCAGCCTCACAACTTTTTTTATATTTATTTATTATTTATTTGTTTATTTTTTCAGGTTCTCCATAACACACATAGGTACACCAAATTATTACGGAGAAGATTACAAAATTTAAGAGGAAAAAAAGTCCAAGGGGGCAGTTTAACTATGTTGAGACATATGTCAAAAGATAGTTACTGAACTCTCTATAGGTAACATTGAAGATTTCGATGCTCAATGTAGAATGGCGCAGTCTGAAAGGAAGAAGTTCTCGCTTTCGGAGCATAAAAAAGTGCGCGGGATCTCCCACGAGTATACGCGTTAGGGACATACAGGTTAATCTCCTTCAACATAGGTGGATTCAGTACAGTACCGGAGATTAGCTTAAAAAATGAATAGCATCTATATAGCTTATGTGAATAGTATCCCCAATTGGGTGTGTCGTGAGGCTGAAGGTAGTGGGGAGGGGAAGGGGAAGAGGAAGGTGAAGAAGTACCTGGCTATTTAGATCTGGTTACCAAACACGGCTAAAGCCATTTCAAGCAAAGTTTCAATTCTGAATGGTGGTCTTACACCAGGGCGATACTGAGAGTATCTTCCACTCTGGAACGTGCCACAAATATTGTTATTCATTATATATATAAATGATATTGTTAAAGTTTTAAAGCATTGTGCCATTAAATTATTTGCTGATGATACATTGTTATATATAGCCAGAAAAAAATTACAGGATGCCATTGAAGAGATACAAAATGACTTAAATAATGTAACGCTTTGGTTAAACATAAACAAACTAAAACTGAATGTTATGAAAACTAAATTTTTGATTATTGATAGTCAAGGTGGAACTGAACATGCAATACTAACCATTGATAACATAAATATAGAAAGGGTTAACAATATTAAATATCTGGGTGTAATATTAGACGATAAATTAAAATTCGACAAACACTTCGATTACATATCTAAGAAAATTGCTAAAAAAGTTGGCTTCTTAAAAAGGATTAGGAATAACTTGGATCTCAAGACAACGCACCTTGTATATAATTCTATTGTAACTCCCCATTTAAATTATTGTTCTAGTGTTCTATTCTTATGTAACGAGACCCAAAATAATAAACTACAGGTTATACAAAATAGGGGAATGAGGATGATTCTGAAATGTAATATTTTTACTAGAGTTAAAACTATGTTACAAAACTTAAATATGATGACAACTAAACAACATATAATATATAATACGTTAACAATGATGTACAAGCTTAAAAATAACATGCTCCCTAAATATCTGCAAACTAATATTATGTACCATGAAAATATTCACAATTTTCCTACGAGGAGTTGCCGAGACTTCAGGCTTCCCAAAACTAAACTGACGTGTACACAAAACAGCGTGTTTTATAAAGGTCAAAAACTTTATAATAACCTACCAAATTCCATAAAGGAAGCCTCAAGTCTTAACACTTTTCGTAAAACATGTGCTACATACATTAAGAAAAATTTATGAATTGTATTTATTTGTATTAACTGTATGTCTTAAACCCTATTGTTTGTATTTCTAACTGGAGTAACTGTATTTCTTTTTAAAACTGTATTCTTTCCGTTATAATTTTATGACTATATTTATTTTATTATGTATTTTATATGTTTTTTTTAATACTAGATGTATGAAAAAATTTGCTTACATCTAAATAAAGTTACAAAAACAAACAAATAAACAAACAAAACAAAAAATATACTATGCATTATTTTTAATTAATTAATCGTGAAATAGCACAAATTAATCAAATGAAATTTATTTGCCCACGCCGGGATTCGATCCCGCGACCTTCGGATTGCGAGTCGAGAGCCTTACCCCTAGACCTCGCCGGTCGTCAAAACAACTAAAGAATAAAGAAGAACACAAGGAATTTGATGTGTCTTGTGTCTGGCCAATCGGCCTTAAATTTCCATACACTTGCTCCTTGCTTGTCGACGGTTGTCGTTCACCACAAATCAATAACCCGGTCAGGTGTTGTATGTACAATGTACAGGTGTATCGCCGTTTCGTGATTCTCGTCGTAAGGTGCGACCATGATGTGCTAAATGGCCCGATTAGATAATGCCAGATAATGCGCGGCACGACGGCCGATAATTTTCCCGCTTCCCATGCGTAATGGCTAATGGCTAATGGCTTATTCCAAGCGACGAAATCCAAAGTGATTATTTTGTGAAACATAAAACGCGATAGCAGCCAGAAAAAAGTTTGGCGGATTAGAAGGTTATCAGGGTATATGATTGTTATGCATAGGTAAGCAACTTCGAAAATTGTGCCTCTAGGAAATGCCTCCTCTCGTGTAGGTTTTCTGCAGCCTCACTCTCGACCTCTAGACTCTAGATACTTATGACTTCTTGTTTATACCCCCTAGCCACCTAATTTGAGGTCTTACAACACTCCGTCATCCTGTAGGAATAAAGAAGCCTCTATGATAGTTGATAGTTATCTTCCGTTCTTGCTACACGCCCTGCCATATATTCCATTCTTGCTATACGTCTTTCCTACCTTTATGGAAGTATCTCTTCCATTATTGCTAAACGTCCTGTCTAGCGGAGTCTGTCTATCTTCCACTCTTGCTATACGTCTTGCCTGGTGGAGTCTATCTTCTATTCTTGCTACACATATGCTTGGTAGCGTCTGTGTTCTTTTGCTACAATTTTTTTGTCCTGAATACTTGACTCGTTTCTGAGTTGTGGATGTTGTGGGACGTGCTTTACGGTGTTGATCTAACCAGATTCTCTGTGTGACTTGTTTTTTCGCAGGTGATATAACTAAAAATAACTGCAGCTATAATCTATAACTCAGTGCTATAACTCGATCAGAAATTAAATACTTAATCAGTTTTCTACCTGATTTAAAAATATTTTTTCAGATTGTGGTGAAATTATATTTTATTAAATCATCATACCAGTCTGTTTGTATTTTCATTCAATGATGAGTAGGTACCGCTGACCGCGTGGCCGCATGGCCGGATGTTTCAGCATGAAATTTGTCTGTCAATGAACTAATCCGGTCAATTACTAAGATGGTAAGTACCTGACTTTTCGGTTCTGGTCACCAAACGTCGATAGGTATCTTTTATCTTTTACCGAGTTGTTGGACGAAACCGGGTAGTATGTAACTAATACTAATAACAAATTTGCTTTGTCTTTAAGTGTCATTTTCAAAATTGGAACTGATTGAACAATTCAGACAAGCACATAAAGTACCTACCTATAAAATAAAATTTTGAACAGAAAATTATTATAATTGCCATTTTCAAAATTGGAACTGATTTGTCGAGAATTTAGGCTATCCCGTGATTTGTCACCGGTCTGCGCTATTATTTAATAAATTAACCAACTGGATTTAAATAAACAATAAGTCACATACAATTCAATGAATGGTTGCAGGTAGAGGAAGTATGCGATACGTGTTTGGACTTATTATGATTTTCTTCGAAGGCCTTACGGCTGAGAGCAGTGAGTAAAGGCATGCCGCGGTGCCGCTGATAGCTGCGTTATTATAACCTTTCCATTGTACTACGATTGCAACAGAAATAGAGGTTGTA
Source organism: Limnephilus rhombicus (assembly GCA_929108145.2). NCBI lineage: Eukaryota > Metazoa > Arthropoda > Insecta > Trichoptera > Limnephilidae > Limnephilus > Limnephilus rhombicus. The sequence goes on from OV815282.1 coordinate 2,029,140, forward strand.
ACGGATCTCTCAGTGGAAAAACCATAGCGGATGTTTACTTACCTGCTACTGAGTTGTTTGTAATTTGTAACTTTTTCGGTTGTAACTTGTCTTTTTGTTTTAGTATACGCCAAGCTTTAATTCAAACCTGACGTTGATACAGAAATCATCGCAATAGGCGAGTTTAGGGTCAAAAATGCGGCATGCCTCCCCGCCGACGCCTTTCTCTGTCGCACGTATATTTTACGCATCTTTCTCTTTCGTTTACGTTCATTATAAAGTCAGTAGGTAACTGAGCGAGAATGAATCGTATCAAGTTCAGGCCCCCTAGCACGGTCGAACCATATGTATTGATAGGATAACTTTCGGTAACTTCTCATCGTTCTCTAGGTCCTAGAGAGTCTAGGACAAATGAAGATCGCTAAACTACAAACAACAGTTCTTCTCCTTCCTTGCACTGTCCCACTCATTGCCTAGGTAGACTTTTGGTCGGCTCTTCTCGTTTTCAGGCTATAATATCTTCTTCGGTTCTGGGTATCGCTTTCATCCAGGCCGTTTCTCTGTAATATTTTGGAGCGTTGAGTCATCCAGGAGTTCTTTGGTCTTCCTCTGGATGACTGTCGATGAAGCTCCATAAACATTGTCTGCTTCACTGTGTGTTCTGGTGGTCTCCATCTTATATGCCCATACCATCTCAACTGTCGTTCCTCCAGCTTACTGTTTATGTCCGTGACACCGGGGCTACCCACGAATGCGTGAACTTTTAATCTTATATTTTAGTGATACTCCTGCTCTATACCATACTAATATAACATACCATCTAAGCATTCGCATTTCTGCGGTTTCGAGTTGCCTAGAGTAGGAGTTGTAGGTATATGGCAGGGAGGATGCGGCGCTTCCCTTCCTTTTGAGGCGTTTAATAAATACAACAACAATTTGATAAGTTTTAAGATTTTCACGGCCAAAAGCATTTTCGTTATTTGTTTTTGGGGTGTTATGCCGTGTTGCGCTACCTCCTTCTTTAGTCAACGTTTCGGACATCGTTGCAGTGTCCATCATCAGGGCAGATCCGGCAGATCCGGTAGATGTGAGACACATCAGATGTGTCTCAGATGTGGCTAAAGAAGGAGGTAGCGCAACACGGCATAACACCCCAAAAACGAATAACGAAAACAACAACAATTTGTTTATTTATTCAGCATTAAAAAAGCTTTGAATTTAAGTGTCATTTTCAAAATAGCATTAAAGTACCTACCATTATAATGTTTGAAAAAAAGGTTTGAGCTTTAGTATTTTTTTCTAGCCATAAACAGCAATAAATACTGCAATTTAACGACACCGTCCCAACCAACACCACTCTCGATTCTAGTGTGTCGAATGCCGCGTAAAAGCACCAATACCAGCAACAATGGATTCTCTGCTTCATTCCGCATCCACGATTTTAGAAAAAGTTTGATATTTGCGCATGTGCATTTAGTTCTGCCTGCCGAGTTTTGCCTGAAGCAGTATACGCGTTCGATGGGAGCATCCAACGCGCAGAAAACCACTTTAATGCGCGTAGGCATAGCACAGAATATCATAACAAAGCGCATGGATTAATTCGGTACGTTTTAGAGAATTTGGCAATACAAAAAGTCACCGACTTACATTTGATATTAGGTAGGCATATACTTCAGCATCCCTAATACAAAAAGCCGACTTATATTTGATATTAGGTAGGCGTATACTTCAGTATCCCTAATACAAAAAGTCATCGACCGCCACTGGTACATTCTCCAGCATTCGGAGCCGTACATTATCGCGGGATTAACGATAGTCTGGTATATATTTACTTTAACAGTTGACGTCGAATATATTAAGAACATTTAATTATTGTGAACTGTTACTTATTCGTAGGCGATCTGCAGTCATTCTAGTGAACGATGAGAAATTACTGAAAGTTATCCTATCAATTATCAATCCTGATCGATCTACTGTGCTAGGGGGCCTGGGCGGCATTAAAGTTTGGCGTGTAGGTACTATAACATGCGCCGTTAGAGGGAGGGGTTGGTTACAGGGGTATGCTCTGAAGGTAGGTACCTGGTACCAGGCACCCACGGAACCTACTGAAAGTTTAGTGGAATTCCAAACTCCCATCCAAAGAGGACGACAGCGCAAGAATGTTTGAAGACTTCCACTCTGATTGATGATAAATGTATGCAATGTTATGAAATTGCGGAATTGGTGTGTGGAATCAGTGACAATCTCAGAAAATCAAGTTTAGTTTCAGATTTTAACAGAAGCAATGATTGAATCAACATGATATTAATCAATATTTAGAGATATGATTATGACGTCAGCGTACTAATAATTGATAACTCAGTTGCAACCTTAGTACCTACCGTAGACATCCATTGAATGTCTATGGTACATGGTATAGTACACGCCAGACGGCCTGAAAATGGCACGATCCATTCTCGCTCAGTTACTGACTTTACAATGAACGTAAGCGAAAGAGAAAGATGCGTAAAAACATACGTGCGACAGAGAAAGGTATCGGCGTGGAGACATGCTGATTTTCTGACCTTAAACTCGCCTACTGCGACGATTTCACGACGACGACGGTATTAAAGTTTGGTGTGTACTATATCTACACATCAACAGATTGATTTTTGTCGTGGCTAACAATGGGATTATATGCATTTGAATATGTGTTCATGCACACCTAATGCATATTTTAGCCTTTTTTGTTGACATTGTTCCTCAATGAATGCATATTATTTCAGCCATTTTATTCTTCAAAGATTAGCTGGTAAAACAGGAATATTCCTGTTTTATCGTGAATAATTTTTAGGCTATACGAGCTTCATCCTTCTTTAGGTAACGTTTTGGTTTTTCGGACATGATCGGACGATTACGGTGTTCATTTCTGTTGTTTTATATGGCATACTTTAGGCATAATTATTTTGGAATTGCTAGCGCATATTTCACCGATCCATTTGGCGTGTACTATACATTTTTCGATAAACTTAATTTGGATATGCACATTTTATTGATAAGTTGGAAGCAAAACTATTGGACGGAATTAAATCAAGTTGGTTTTGGTAACAATAATGAAATTAGTGACTTTTTTATTTTTTATTAAAATGGCAATGTTTATATAATATGTAATATGATACATATTTATAGGTGTAAATTTTTATCATCACGATCTGTCTAATATTTTCTTCAAAGTGTAGATACCTAATATTTATCTATATCAAACAAATAATAATTAGTTGCCGATACTTTTGTCGTTATCAATATTGTCGTGATAATATCAAATGGTAAATATGTAGGTTATATTGTTTTCTAGCAACTTCTGATAATAGCTTTTCCTATTACTTATTGGAAAATGCTTGAAATAAATAACATTTTGTTCCGTTCGCTTAAATAAATGAGTAAAATTGTGCACGCAATTCGTCAGTTGTTTAGTGCGTCAGTAGTTTTATGTCAACGTATTTTATCAACAAAAAACTAACTATTGTGAGAAAATCTTACAGTCTTAAGAGCGTTTAACCAGTCAGCGGCCGAAAATCCACATTTCGTCGAAAGTTGTTCTTACGATCGTGCAGGGCGGTTACAATGAGAAAGATTAATTATTCTCCGTACCAGCTTTTTAAAATTATAACTCAATATCGATTTTATTTCATTCCAAATTAGCCTTAATTTATACCTACATCCAAAAATGCTGAAAGGCGTGATGATAAAACTATTAAAATTATGTACTTTTTATAATTATTTTTTGATAATTTTTTTTTTGATTATAAGTATTTATCATTTTTCAATAATGTCCAAGTTAAATACCAATGTGAAATATATGAGTTTGTAAGTGCACAAATAAATACACAATTCGTCAAGAAACACATTTACGAATACGTTTTTTAATATTTTATTTAAATTAAAATTCTAAAACATGCGGTACCCAGATAATGTATTGATTTATTTTACTGCATGATTATATGATTTGAAATGGGTGTGGTATTATACAAAATCTTTTTTGAAAATTTAACAAATCTGCCAACGACCTATGGTATAAACCTTTGATTATATGGTATAACCTTATTATACCTATACTAAAAATAAACATTTTTTGTCAAAATTTAAAACATGCGAATGCTAGATAAAAGAACAATCTTTCGAAATCCATTATTATTTTTTGTGGAAAAGAGTCAATACGTCTAAAATCAGATTTAAAAATGACATAACTCAAGTATTCACTCAGGCGTATTGACTATCTTACACGGTTTTCACATCATCGCCAACTTGCTTGTTGTTGGGATCGATCTTTTACGTATAGGTACGACAAATTAAATTAATGTACCAATAACGGCCTCCGTGGTCGAGGGTAAGTCTCTTGACTTGCAATCCAAACAAAGGTCGCGGGATCGAATCCCGTTGTGCGCAAATAAATTTTATTTGATTAATTTGTGTTATTTCACAATGAATTAATTTCAAACAATGTATATATTTAGCACTATTCAAAATTGAAACGTTGCTTGAAATGGCATAAGCCATTTCAATTTGGAAGGCGGGAATGGGTACCGCCGCCCCGGGAACCTTTATTGGATAACCAACACCTCTGCCATAGGTCACCCCAAGTGGTTCGCTACGTTTGGTGGTTTAGCAGGGGTGCCCGGGTTCATGGGTGAGGTTTGTCTAGGTCTTGGAGGCGGATAACCAGGACATACTGAACCCCAGATTCCTACCCACCCCTTAAACCCTTTTCATTCCCAGAACTCTCCTCTCCTTCCTTTCCTTAAAAAAACCCTCCACACAGCATCCCCAAAGATGACATAGGCCCTGAGGGAAATTATTTTCCTCAGGGCCTCCTGTGTGGAGCTCATGTAAAAAAAATAAAAAAGCCGAGTTTGGTGACCAGATCTGAATAGCCAGGTACTTCCCCACCTTCCTCTTCCCCACTACCTTCAGCCTCACAACATACACCAATTGGGGTTGCCATAGTCTCACTGGCTCCAGTCGGGAGCAGCTGGGACTCTTCTGAGGTATTCGGATAAAAATAACACAACCTAAACAATCAACCAATATTAACCATTAGTCCACTAAACGAACGGTCCAAAAGGAGGTGTAGAGTGCGTGAGCAGGAACCTAAGCGATTCTTTCGGGACTTGTTTAGGGTGCTTAGGGTGTGAACATACTAAAAGTCCTGACGTCTAGGTGGTGAGCTAGGGGGGGGGGGGAAGGTCCCAAACATTCATTCATATCGTCTAAAATATTCATCCAAGAAAGAAATTTATTTGAAAGAAGTTGTAAATAATTTAATTACCTTTTAGAATATATATACATATGTAAATAAATCTCCAACCAGTAAATATTTACAGCAATTTTAAGTTTTTTCGTAAAATGTCGTAATTTTCAGAAAAAGCTGTTTTTTCTTACCAAATTATTAAGACGGGTTTTTTCATCATGGGAAATTCCTTATTAATTTTTGCACGCAAGAAAGCAGGTAAGTGGTTCTCGAACAGATGATTAGTGGAATTCATTTTATAATCATTATTATTGTGATGGGTGATTGGGTTAGTCGTCGGAGATGCTACAATATCGTGCTACGGTGCAATGAATAGCGCCGTTTACACGCACACTTCGGAGCGACCGAGTCCCGCGCCACTTCAGGCCGCCGCGCAGAAAAGTAAAGACCGATAGGTTTACAGCGCAGTTCACTGTGAGACTTTTCTGCGCGGCGGCCTGAAGTGGCGCGAGACTCGGTCGCTCCGAAGTGTGCGTGTAAACGGCGCTAATGCCATAGTGGGCTTGACATTCTCAGACATCAAGTTGTCCCGCAAAGATCGGGCATTCCCAATGTCTTTTGTCAGCTCGTCGATAAAAATTCACGATGGAAAGGTTGCAGTTGACCCAACATTGCTGTTTTAGCGGATGTGTATAAGCAAACGATCAGATGACGATTTGATGAAATTCTTTGAGTATGAGTTGGCCCCATTTCCCTTGGCACTGTTCAATGAAAGTGGGATGCGAAAGACAGCTAAATCTGTTCTGTATAGCTTATTTGAGCCTACCAAAAAACTGTTCTACTGTCTTAGATGAACATAGTTGTGGACGGAGGATTTCTACTATACAGAGTAATTTGACAAAAAGATGCCTCCGTTGCCGCAATTTGTGATCGTTATATCACCTATGTCAACCACCACTATCCTGGAATGACTCGCACTGTGGTATTTAATGGGTACGCAAATCAAGTCAATAGTACGAAATCACAAGAACAGATGCGACGATACAGACTGAGAAGGTCAGCCGACATCAATTTGACATGGAACAAATCAATACCCGTTAAACAGGAAGATTTTTTTATCCAATCCTACCAACAAAAGTAACTTCATCTCCTTACTACAGACAAAGTTTCGGGAGAATGGTGCTGACGTCCTTATCGTGAAGACTGCTGTGGAACTATCCTTTCACAACTCTGTGGCTGTCTTTAATGAGGATGTAAACCTCACTGTCTCCCACCTAAGATATTCTGCTGCTGAAACCTGGACGAGGGAAAACCAAAACAATGGCACTGTCCACCCAAGAAATGCAGCATCGTGGATTTGAACTCATCATATTTTTACATTCATTTACCGGATGCGATACAACGTCTGCAACTTTCAGGAGAAGCAAGGTGGGCTTTTCAAAATTGTACTTGGAGTCAGAAATGATCAAGCAAGCGGCAATGATCTTTTACAACCCCTCCTCTACTCACGACGAGGTTGAAGAGGCTGGAAATAAATGCTTCCTGAAATAGTATGCGGCGCCAAAAAGACAGACCTCCCTTAACCAGTACCGCTTCCAGTCGTTCACAAGGTCCGTGGCAAATATGAAGCCTGACATCAGCTCCCTCCCTCTAACAGAGAGTGCAGCTAAACAGCATTCCCGGCGGACATACCACCAAGTTCAGCAGTGGCTCGGGATTGAGCTGCCCCCTGAAGAATGGGGGTGGAAACACGAAGGAGACACCCAGGTGCCAATTACAACAAAAGACCTCCAGCACCGGAGGTCCTTCTGAAAATGATATTTTGCCGCTGCACCAAGGATTGTGCAATTGGCAAATGTGGATGCCGAAAAACAATGCTGACCTGTTCTGCAGCGTGCCTTCACTGCCAAGGGAGATGCCTCAATAGCGTGCCTGTTGCTGAGGACGACGATGAAGACGACGTAGAGCCCTTTCAGCAAGAGCCATCCACCACTGAGAATGACGATGCCATGGATGAACAACGCTTGCCAGGACCCTCACGTCCAAAGAGGATATGAAAACGTGAATCCATATACCGGATCTGCCAGATCTGCCCTGATGATGGACACTGCAACGATGTCCGAAACGTTGGCTAAAGAAGGAGGTAGCGCAACACGGCATAACACCCCAAAAACAAATAACGAAAAAAAAAAAATTGCTGTAAATATTTACTGGTTGGAGATTTATTTACATATGTATATATATTCTAAAAGGTAATTAAATTATTTACAACTTCTTTCAAATAAATTTCTTTCTTGGATGAATATTTTAGACAATATGAAGGAATGTTTGATGAAAAATGTGAGGTAAAATGATTTTTTTCGAAAATATTGACATTTGTGGAGCGTATAACTCAAAAACGGCTGGGATTTCCAAAATTACGTAAAGAATAAAAGTTGTAGATAATTTTATGAGCTTTTACTTATTCTCAAAAAGTTTTCCCCTGCGACGCACCGTTTTTGAGATATAAACGGAAACCCAAAAATCGGGACCTTCCCCCCCCCCCTCCCCTTCAGATCACCACCTAGAAGTTTGAACTTTTAGTATGTTCACACCCTAAGCACCCTAAATAAGTCCTGAAAGAATCGCTTAGGTTCCTGCTCACGCACTCTACAACACCTTCCTTTACTGGTCTACATATATAACCCTAAAAAGTAGGCCTCAGCGAACCTAGCACAGCCAACTACCTACATTAAACTATTTACTATAGCTGACCGGGACACGCGTTGCTGTGGCTAACGAAACACGACGCCATCTACTAGATGGTTACCCAACCTTTTAACTAACATCGCCATCTGTTAATTTGCATACAAATCAAATCCTCACCGCCCGCTTGCAAGCCATTCAGACATTCTCCTTTATATATTTATATATATTTTTTTAATTATTTTACTTAGATATACTTAGATATGTTTACACTTACGAGTACTAGACTCCAATTCAAACAACTATCCTCCGTCGGTCACCATGATACAGGCAGCTGCCTAGTATGGTGACCTAATGTATCTCCTGAAGTAAATTTATTATGTATGTAACATGTACTTATAAATAAATAAAATAAAAATATATTATAAATTTCAAGCAATTTACACAAAACCTTGACAAATTATTGTTTGAGATTTTGAGGACTTCACGCAAATTACAGTTGTGAATTAAATTAGACAAAATGTGTTTTGCTTTATGTGATCCCGAAGGCACCACTTGAGTCGGGTCATGTCAAGAGTCAGAATAACAGAAGAGTATGTATGATACGATGTATGAATGTAAATGAAGCAAGGAGTGTGTGCCAAGAAAGCGTTGTGTGGCGGTCTATTCTCTCTGCCTACCCCTTCGGGAAAACGGCGTGATGGTTAGTTAATTAGTTAATCAAACTTATTGCTCCAAGAATTCACCGTTCATTGTATTACGGCGATGAAATTGATTTACAATGACATTTCTAGTGTTGAAAGTGTTGCTCGGCCGTCAGCAAACCGTGGCTTCATTTTCTTTCCGTATTCGTCCCAAGCCACAAGGAGCAACAACTGTGGTCGTTCTCCTCCACCGCCATCGTTTCGAAACAACAACTTAGCAGTGGCGGACTAGCTGGGGGGCGCGGTGGGAGGGGCGGCCCGCCCCGGGCCTCCGGTCCTGGGGGGGCTCCGAAAGCCTCCATGTTCCCTTGATCAAATCCTAAACAAGGCTTTAAGCTTTAAGGCACCAGGACACCGTAAAAAACGGACATTTTTTTATTTATTTCCTTTTCTGAAAGATAGATTTGTTACGAATGCTCTCACCAAATGTTTTAAAGAAATTCTAAAAATTGACGGAGATACAGCATTTTATGTGAAACCGTTTGAAACAGTTTGTATGTTGAATTATCCTTCAGCAAAACTTTGAATGCGTTTTTCTCGAAACTTTTTTAACGTTTTTCAACCTGGCTGACAACATATTAAAAAAAACTATACATCCGATTTGCATGCACCAAGTCTTCAACTGTTCGAAAATCCAGTATCTATGGCACTACGTAGGGGAATTTTAATTTCTAATAAAAAAGAAAAAATGGCGGACCAACGAATTTTATTTTCGATTTTTTATGGAAAATTTTCATCGTCCATAACAAAAAAAAATATAGATGGGGACCTTTATAAAAAAAACTCAACCAGGTTGAAAACGTAGTTTCAAGAAAAACGCGTTCAAAGTTTTGCTGAAGGATAATTCAACAATCAACATACAAACTGTTTAAAACGGTTTCATATAAAATGCAGTAGCTCCGTCAATTTTACGAATTTCCTTAAAACATTTGGTGAGAGCATTCTTAACAAATGTATCTTTCAGAAAATGAAATAAAAAAGACTTTTTTTTAGTATCCTTGCTTAGGTTTTGATCAAGGGAACTGGGAGAGGCGTTTGGAGGCCCCCCAGGACCAGAGGCCCGTGTGAACTGAATAAAAAGCTTGTAAAATTACATCAACTTTTTAAACTAGTGGGGGGCTCATTCGGCTTTGCTGCCCGGGGCCTCTGACGGACTTGGTCTGCCACTGCAACTTAGGTTCGATTCTCGTAATAGTTGATGCATTATTATTTAATAGGTGTTACTTGTACTTTCTATTGCTTCTTTTTTGTCTGATAATTTCGTAAGCGTCGCGTCGGTCGTCTTCGTACCAGGGGAGGATTAGCCGACAAAGAAGACCAGGCCCCCTCGTCACTTCATTTGGATAGGGTTCTAACTGACATTTTTTTCAAAAATGACCTTTGAATGCCAAAGCATTTCTTTTGCTTATTTCTACGACCTCCATAGTCCAGTGGGTAAGACTCTTGACTCACAATCCGGAGGTCGCGGGTTCGAACCCGGCATGCGCAAATAAATTTTATTTGATCAATTTGTGTTATTTCACAATTAATTCATTTAAAATAATATATAGTATATTTGCGGCATGTTCCAGAGTGGAAGATACTATCAGTATCGCCCTGGTGTAAGACCACCATTCAGAATTGAAACGTTGCTTGAAAATGGCTTTAGCCGTGTTTAGTGACCAGATCTGAATAGCCAGGTACTTCCCAACCTTCCTCTTCCCTACCTCCTTCCCCTCCCCACTTCCTTCAGCCTCACAACATACCCCAATTGGGGATGCCATAGTCTCACTGGCTCCAGACGGGAGCAGTTGAGATTCTTGTGCGGTATTCACTGTAAAAAAAAAAAAATAATAATAATTTTCAGAACCATCTGTGTTGTATTTTCGTAGATATAAGTATGACAAAGTTCTAACTTCAAGCTTTATCAATAATAATTCATTTCACAAGGTTCTAACATCACTTACATTCTCTATTTTGTTTGTATCTGACAGTTGATCTTAAATGCGAGGCACATTATGGTCCGTCATTTCATTTGGATAGGGTTCTAACTACGTCTTACCATTTTCTAAGGTTTCTAAGTTTCCAAAGACGAATTTTCGAAATCTATGTAAGAATTTTAAATTATGTATTTTAGTTTATCGTATTTTAATGAAAAATATTTTAATAGGGCTTGGCCCTAGCTAGGAATAGCATTAGGGTAATGTAATTAGAACCTTGTACAATGAATTATTATGCTCTAGCCGGTTGCACAGGGTTCTATTTGTATGTTTAGGTATGTTCTAAAAGGGTAAGTTTAAATACTTTCATTTAAAATATGTTCAATTAAAATACTTTACACAAGGTTCAACATCAAAATCGTAAATTTGTAAACAGATTATGAGAAATCATCTTTGCAAACTTTGACACCTCATATCTCAGAACAAGGTGAAGCGAAGTTAGAACCCTATCCAAATGAAGTGACGCCCTAGCACGGTCGATCTAAAAGAGACTTATTGGAGAGACTCGGATGCAGCCTCGACAACAGGGATGTTCTGCCCCAAAAAATTATTTCCCTAGATTTCGTGGTACCAAAAATTCGCGTAGGGGGGGGGGGACGTGTCCAAGTCCTTTATTTGAAATAAAGGACTTAGAAAGTGGTATTCTTTTTATTTATTTACATAATATAATAATCATTTCTAGACATTTTGTTTCAGTTACTTCATTTTATTTTTTTTCCTTCAATTTTTTTTATTTATTTTTTAAATTAAAAAAAGTAACAAATATACATAAAAAATAAAACGTTTCAAAACTAAATATATAATAAACATTTGTTGTTCATGTTATAACATTGTAAGCAGTCAAATTATTCAAATATGTAATCACATTTACGCAAGTACTTTGTAACACTAATCCTGTTATATGTTTATTAATTGGAAAGTTGTCGGAACTTAGTAGGTGTACTTATAATAGTGTGCTTTTCCAAATAAAACACTTTTTGCTAAGATTCATGGGAATTCCAAAAAAAACCTGTTATATCAGTAATATTGTCATATGTAATAAAATTTTTGCCAGAGTTCGAAATTTCCCTAGATTTTGTGCTGATTTCACTTTTCCCTAAAAAATATTTTTCTCCCCTAGATCTAGGGAAATTTCCCTAGACATACCATCACTGCTCGACAATGATGTTGGTTGAATGAATATGGATCGCGGGAAAGGGGTTGGCGGGACGGGGGAGTGGGGAGGGGAGAGGGAAGGCGGGGAAGGGGGGGGGGGGGGGGGGGGGAAGGACACGCAGGAAGAAACAATTTCTTTATTAAGTGGCATTGCAACGCATGCCGAGAAATCGCTAGTTATAATAAGTAAAATGTAGTAAAATTATTTTTTTAAATGTTTATCATTTACTTACAAATAATTGCCTAAGTTGCCTCTAAAATCATAAAATATTAAATTCTATAACGGCCTATATTTTCCAATTTAAAACACTAATAAATAAAGTAGCACATATCCGCAACAGATAATTGAAATATCTTTTGATTATAAAATTAATGTTTGAGTTTGGTTGGGTGTTTTGTTTTGGCCTCAAATCCAAAATTTTGATTTGTATGAAAAGGGGCGAAACAGACCGCGCAGAAAATGTACTTAAAATGAACTTATCATTCATATTTGGCCAATGGACCACTTGCACGATGATTTAAAAATTCTCAATATATTTTAAATATATGTTTAATTTTTTTTACAATTTTAAAACCATTAGTCTCATTATGAGCGCCACATTATCTCAGTGTGATATTTACAGATTTCGCGGTAATCCACGGTGTGTGTAAGAATTTTATTCAATAGTTGGTTTATCTTTATAATCGTAAAATATATACTTAGGATAGCTATGTTTGAATAATTACATGTAATAGTATTTACAATATAATTTATAATAAACTTATTCCTTGACTGGAAATCCTCACTTATTATGCTAAGTACCTACCTCATAACAAAAGTAACAGATTATTGCGTAAAAATTGAAATGAATGCAAACTATGCCAATGCAAATTGAAATTAATAATGTAACAGAACAGTTATTTATTCAGTTTTTATTCATTATTATTATTATTTACACACTTTATATTATTATGTTTGTTCACACAACATCTCTTTAAATGAATTTATTATTCATATTTGGTCAATGAGCCACTTGCATTATGGTTTAAAAATTTTCAACGTATTTTTAATTTTAACAGTTTTAGAAAATTTAACAATTTTAAAACCTGTAAACCTTTTTTATAATGCTAGTCTCACATTAGCGCTTTACTATCAATGCGGTATTTGGGCGTAGCCTATATCCCATACCGCTCGCCATACAATCCCATACAGTCGTAAATATTATTATCAAAAGTTTTTTTTTAAAAAGATGCATGTCGTAGGCAGGAGAGGCGTTCAGATGAATTGGGGAGCTGCTGTGGTCACGCGGCTGTGAGCTGTGAAGGTGACAGATCCTGTAATAGTTAATTTCATTCCGTACTCTCTCCGTTCCCCATCTCATAAATATGATAACCGAACACATGGATTAGTCTAATAATTTATTATTACACTAATCATTATTGACTGAGCACAGGGAAGTCCTGTTTTAACTCGGCCGTTTTGCATTTAAATTTGTTTGTACATTCCTGTTAAAGTCCTGCTTTAACTCGACCGTTTTGCATTTAAATTTGTTTGTACATTCCTTTTCCGTTTCAGGATGGTGGCATTTTTACAAATCTTATGATTTCAGAGGAAATTTTGGTTTTGATTTTTTAAATAAGAGAATATTATGAACACACTTTTTTAGGCGCTGGGTCTACCATTCATAGAATTTTTTTGTCAGTAATTACATTCAAATCAATTAAAAAAGCATGCTAGCAGATCATTATTATTTAATGATTTTAAAATTTACATTGATTTGAATATAAATGTTTTGTTATGATTTCCCTTTCATTAATGTTTTATTTATTTTCTTCCACTGATTTTATTTTCGTTTTTGTTTGGTTCTGGTCTGTGCTCACAAGTAATTGTTGCAGAAACTGGAACACTTGTTTCAGTATAATCAGATTCACCCAGATTCGCCGGAGAGTAGAGATTTAGAGTGGAAGATGTGTGGCGAACCCATCGCTCAGGGAGTGGAAAACACAAACCTGCAATAATAAGTAAACCTGAATGTCCTGGAGAACAGCGTCACGAACGGTGCCTCCGAGAAACAAGGTCGCATCTCGGAGTATTTAGACCTCACTCCAGCACTCAGGGCTCTGCTGGAGTGGACCTTCTATTTCCTTGGTAGCTTGTGGGACAAAAAAAATTGGACCATTTGAAAACTAGGGGCCTTTTGGGAACCTAGGAGTGCTGAGGCCACCTCTGTGGATTTCCTTCCTGGGGCCGTAGGAGGAACCAAGAGGAGAAACCATGAAGAGGTGAGCTGAGGCCACCTCCATGAACTCTTCCCTTGTGGGGCCTTCAAGGAACCAAGGGGAAGGGCACCCTTCCAGCGCGGGGCCTCTATGGAACAAAGGTGGAATGAAGTGGAGAGATGATGTCCTCTTCCCATGTGGGGCCTTCGAGGAACCATGTAGGAGTGAGGAGGAGAAATGTGGCCATCTTGGTGAACTCTTCCTCTGTGGGGCCTTTAAGGAACCAAGGAGGAGAGATGAAGTTCTCTTCCCTCCTGGGGCCCTCGGGGAGCCAGGGTGGGGTGGACTCTTCCCTTGTGGAGCCTTCGGGGAACTAAGGAGTGGAGAGGAGAGATGAAGCCCTCTTCCGTCGTGGGGCCTTCAGGGAACCAAGGAGGAGTGAAGAGGGGAAATGAGACCTGGGAAGACACATTGTCGAACCAGAAGATATAGCTTCATTTCCAATGACAATCCTGATGAACTTTATAAAAGGGACTGGGTTACTGTCAAAGGAATGAGGTAAAATGGGAGATAGTACAATGAATCTATGGCCTAAGTGCTCACGGGAACTATATATATGTAAACCGTCTCCGATTACTTAAAAAAAAAAAAAAAAATAGGGTGGAAGATACTTTTAGTAGTTATGGCCTCAGCAAAACTACCTCTATGAATAGAAATTTATATTACTGCAAATACAAAACAAAAGTATTATGTACATGCAGTCGGGATTTGATTTCTGGGACTTACCATTAGCGACTGCTCTATACCACTGAGCTACTGAGGCAACCTATCTCTATAGGTTTTGTTGTGAATTATCAACAATTTTTCATGTTTTCCCTTTTATATATTTTTATTACAAGTAATGTATTTATTATTTTTCATAATATTTTCATATACTCTTTCTTCCCATTAATGCTAATGACAGACCTAGCTATAAAAGCGCCAACCTTAGTTGGCTTGGCCTACTTCAGCATATCGCTCGCCAATCAATCTCGGGAATCACTGGGAACATATGGCGAGCGATATTCTGAAATGGGAATGTATTTCAGCATATCGCTTGCCATACATATCTATTTTCTGAATTAATGAAAAAAAAGTCTCGATTTAGTTACCTATATTTATTATAGCTGCGTTTATTGATCTCATCTCTACTGCCAGGATATTGCGACCTTCCTCTATTCTTTCTTATTTCCCTCCATCTTTTTTGCTTTGCATTATTACTGTAAAATTTCCCCTTTCACGTAAAATGTAATGGCAATCCTCCAATAATTAGCAACCAGCTAATGAAGTTTGGTTTACATTTCAGACCCAGAGCATCAGTAAGGCCATCAACCCGGTGGAGACTCCGGTGAAGCAGAAGCATGTCCGCAGCACCATTATCGGCACCTTCCACGAGAAAGGTGCCGTCACCTTCTGGGTATGTAATAGTTAAACTTTTTATCTACTCATCTTCCTAGAAATAATAACATTTCATTCATTTTGCTGCAGAACAGTAATATATGGCCAAATTAATGCCATTTATTTTTTATTTGAAATATAGTTTTTGACAGTCCCACTAACTTGACAGTTCGACTAACTCGACTATCTGACTAGCTCGACAGTCCGACTAACTCGGCAGTCCGACTAGTTTGACAGTTCAACTAGCTTGACAGTTCGACTTACTCGACAGTCCGATTAACTCGACAGTTCGACTAACTCGACAGTCGCAACTAACTCGACAGTTCAACTAACTCGACAGTCCCACTAGTCTGACTAACTCGACAGTCCCACTATCTTGACAACTAATTCGACAGTCCAACTAACTTGACAGTCCAACTAACTCAACAGTCCAACTAACTCGACAGTCTGATTAACTGCCGAATGGAACCAGAAGAACATGCTCTCGGCGGCCAAATATTTAACCGATGACTGGTTTTTGAAATTACTTCCCAAGCGCCGGAAGTACCCGTTGGCAATGTTCCCTCCAAAGTGTGCGGCTGTACATCTGTTTACAGGGATGGATTTTGTTTGTCACTCCTAGACACATTGACCCCAGATTCCTACCCACCCCTCATACCCTTTTCCTTCCCAGAACTTCATCTCCTTCCTTTCCCGAAAAAGACCCTCCACACAGTATCCCCAAAGATGAAGCCCTGAGGGAAATTATTTTTGGTCAGGGTCTCCTGCGTGGAGCTAATGTAAAAAAAAATTAGAGGGAATGTTGCCTAATGGATCCAAAAAATTGTATCCTTTGAGTGCCGGCGGATCCGATTTTAAACTGATATTCTGTTTGTGGGATAACGGTAACATAGTGTGTCATCTTGGGAGCGGAAGGAAGTTTTTTGGAAGGTTGATAAAGCAGATATTCTTGTTGCAGGTTGTGGCACTACGACTCCCGCTGCAGGAGAACCGGATCGTGGCGTGGAAGTTCTGTCACGTGCTGCACATCATCCTGAGAGAGGGGCACTACAACTGCCTGGAGCAGTCGCAGCGCCACATCGGGATGATCGAAGACCTTGGAAAGCTATGGGTGAGTACCTATCCTATCTCTTTCCTGTATACAACCCCTATCCTCTTATCGTACTGACTTTCTCTTGGATATACCTGAAACTATAGATTTATTTATTTATTAACCTACGTCCAATTTACAATAAACAACACAATGGTTCCCCAAGTGGTTCGCTACGTTTGGCAGGGGTGCCCGGGTTCATGGGGTGAAGTTTGTCCGGGTTTTGGCAGTGGATGTGTCTGCCCACCAGCAACATGGCAGGCCGGATCGGGAGACCCTGATGGAGACTTTTGGAAGAACTCCTTTAGAAGATCACCTTGCAATGGGAGGGATGGATTCATATGTCCATCACTCCTGAACCCACTTATCCCTAGATTCCTACCCACCCCTCATACCTCATCCTTTCCAAAAATTTCTCTCCTTCCTTTCCATTAAAAGACCCTCCATTCAGCATCCCCAAAGATGACATAGGCCCTGAGGGAAAATATTTTCCTTAGGGCCTCCTGTGTGAAACTATTGTAAAAAAAAAACACAAATTAAAAAACTGTAAATTCTAAGGCTATAAAATATAAAAGATCATCTCACACCAAATAACGCTCTCCATGCAATCCCTTCAGACCATTCACACCTAAGCGGTTTAAGCGCAGACAATACACATCTTATACCGTAACTGCTCCTGAGGCGATATACGAAAAGTTATGCACCCCCCTCTCCGATGAAAACAGGAGAGGGGGTCATTTTATCTACGGAGATGCCTAGACCAGTGGATGACAGATGTCAAGTTGACAGATTCAGTACAAAAAATGTGCATTCCGTGGGCGCTCCCTAATTCATCTGACCCCTCTCCTACCATAGCAAGAAATATTTGATAGCGTTGTGTGAATGGTACGAAACATAAGCGCTCGCGGTTCAACAGATATCTGCTCGCGATTTATAGCTGTGTCTGTACTAGAGATGAAACAGATAGTTGTTTGGCCGGATACCGGATATCCGGTGAGCTGTGAGGCCAGAAGGCCGAATATCCGATGGCTGGATATTCGGCCCATTGTCTTATTGCATGTTGTTACGAGTTTAGCGCCGCACAGGTGCGGCAAACGCGATCAGATCAATTCGGGTGGTTTTTTTTGCCATTGTGAGTATTATATAAGAAGAACAAGAGGTATATAATGGTGCTTCAATGTCAGTATTTAATCATTTCAATAATCTCTGTGTTTTAGTTGACGTATAATGGTGATTGTGATTAGTTCATTATGTTAATTTAAGTTTTCGCTACTCTGCGAGTTTTTACTAAAAGTTTTTAGTGTAGATATTTACCATTTATGTATTTATCATTAGAGTGAATATCTCAGAAGAAAATTTTGGTTTTTTGGAAGGCCTTATGGCTTTTTTGTAACTTTTTCGACTTTAAATAAAAGCCGTCATAATTATAAGCCATTTTCTTGATATTTACCTCACAAAGATTAATGTATTGCATTTTATTGTAGGAAATTGTCTTAGTTTTTGAATATCCGGTATCCGGCCGGATATTGAGTTACTATCCGGTATCCGGCCGGATAGTAAATTTAGGCCGGATAGGCCGGATACCGGATAGTTACCGGATATCCGTTTCATCTCTGTCTGTACACAGCTTAAAGGATGGTAAGTGAAAGCAAAGATAAAATCAGAGATAAACGTAAGAAAATAGAAGTCAAGTCAAGTCTTGGTCAAATATTCAAAATGTACATAATTATGGAAATAATATTGTCAATTGTTTAGCGACCGAATATATACCGACTTATAAAAAAGTCACTTGAGTTGACCAGTATACACATTTTGGACAGAGGTGAATATAAATTTGTAGAATTATAGATGTGTAATAATATAATAGATAGTACAATTAGAACCAATGAATTTAAAAATAAAAAAAATATATTTATTCCAAAAAATATATGACGGCCTCCGTGGTTGAGGGGCAAGGCTCTCGACTAGCGATCCGAAGATCTCGGGTTCAAATCCCTATATGCACAAGTAAATTTTATTTGGTTGATTTGTGTTATTATAATTTAATAATTTAAAAATAATATAATGCATATTTGCGGCACGTTCCAGACTGGAAGATTCTCTCAGCATCCCCCAGGGGTAGGAATTGAAACGTTGCTTGAAATGGCTTTAGCCGTGTTTGGTGACTAGATCTGAATAATAATAATAATAATAATATTTGGCTGATTTATAAAGCGCCGTTTTCATGAAAAATCATCTCAAGGGCGCTGTACATATAATAAGCATACAATAAAATAAAATTAATACGATAGGCTTACAACTAGGATTCAAACTTATAACTAGGAACCTACATTTAAGACTTATATGTAGCTAGTGACTTACAACTAAGACTTATTACTACTGACTTAAAACTGGTGACATACAAATATTTGCAACCGTGACTTAAAATTAGAGATTTACAATTAAAATAGGTATTTACATACAACAATAAATATTTTTAGTTTTGCCAGGTATCTAATATTACCAAGTGATCAACAAAACTCTACAGATATAGGTACAGACAGAGAAAGAGAGTCGAAGCAGTTTGAGGATATTATATATACATGTATACATACATAGATATTTTATTCTACACATTTTACAAATTATTTTATACCGTATTTTAATATTAATATTGTTAGCGCCAGAAGAAGAAGGAAGTTCGTACATAATATTACAATTTTATAACACGGTTGTGAAAATGATTGTAATGGGTTAACAGTTTTTAAAGGAAAGCATAGGTATCTTAAATGAATGAATGAATTTAATCGTCGATCTCAACTGCAATAAGATAATTCATCGCTCAACAACAGATTGGATAGCAATGTTTGAATGAAATAGCGAATTTATGGAAATGAGTGTTTAAATAGGTGAGTTTTAAGTTTGGATCTAAATTCTGTTGGACTGGTTATACATCTTAATTCCATAGGAAGTTTATTCCAAGCCTCAGGGCCGGATACTTCGAAAGCACGATCACCAAAGTTAGTGTTCGGATTTCGCTTAGGTTCTTTCAACCTTCCGATTGCAGATGATGTCGCTGATCTAAGAGTTGAATGTCTTAGACCAATATTTTCCGGAATGCACAGTTCAGAGATATAGGGTGGAGCCATTTCGTTGAGAGCTTTAAACACCATCCAGCATAACTTGTATTGGATCCGTTCAGGACACTTCAGCCAGTGAAGATTTCGAAGGTGTTCCGAAATGTGCGAAAACTTGGGTACCCCAGTAATAAGCCGTGCTGCGGCGTTGAACACTGATTGTAGTTTATCAGTTTGGCATTTAGGAAGTCTTGCATAAATGCCATTACAGTAATCAAGACGTGATACTATGTATGAGTTCACAAGAAGCTTAGTTGCCTCTGTTGAGAGGTTCCTACGAACTGATTTCCATGAATAGCCAGGTATTTTCCCCTTCCTCCTTCTCATCTCCTTCTCCTCCCCAGTGCTTTCCATTAGCAATTGGGAATGCCATAGTCTCAGTGGCTCCAGGCGGTTGGGATCAGTTGGGGGACTCTTGTGCGATAATCACGTAAAAAAATAATAATAGTTTGAAAAGTGTAATCATTGGTTAACCCATTCATGACGAACTATTTTTTTCTCGAATTTCGTGCTGAAATTTCACAGGCACTTTCGGCAAATAACTAGTCGGAAATTTATTTTTTTCAACTTTATTGTACAGAAAGTAAAATATTTAACAAACTTATTTATTGTGGTAACCCTCGAAGCATTTGACGCACAGTCCAACCTTACACGTGATGCAACGGATACGCTGCTTGTTTTTACAAGATGCACAAGACATTTTTCCACTCTTGTTAGTTTCCGTAGTTGGAATTGGCCCAGCAAAATGCGGGACGGAGGTGTCATACTGAATCGCCGTTTGACCTATTTTGGTGAATTAGTCGGCTGCCTTGAAGAATTTCTTGATAGCATATCTCTCTCAATAATGCTTTGATATTTCTTCACGGAAATCTAACTGTCCCAATTTAAAATTACCCGTGGCTTTGCGCTTCAGAAGCCAGCAATTCTGAATTGTTACATCGATGGCCCAGGTAAAAATGGACCACCACCATTTCTGTTGACGAACACTAATGCGGTAACATGCAACGTTTTGGTCCATTCTATCAGTTCCGCCCATATTCGTGTTGTACTGATGAATTGCGTTTGGCCTCTTTTTTTGCTCCTCCGTGAGTAACGGCTTGCTTGATCCAGTGGATTCTTTCCATATTTCGTTGAAGCTACAGAACAAACAGCGTTATCAACCCATTGAGTGACGTAGATGGAGGCCTTGCCAAATGATGTCCTCGCACTTTCAGTATGTCCTCGAGGAAGCACACCTTTGTTGTACTTCGACATTGTTGCCTTCTTCTTGGGGATAGAAGATGAGCTGGGAATCCGATTGTCTCGAATTGTACCAGTGCCATTGTATCCATAAAAATGCAAGTAGTACAGTAATGGCATACCCGTAAAAAGGTTGTCAAAATAGAAGTGATATGGCAATTCGCGCTTTTCCACTGGCAATTGATTGACTAACATAAGTAGCGGTGAAGCATTCAAACCTACAACACCGTACTCCTTTGGAATCTGGGGATTGCTGCCTTGGTAGATCTCAAAATTGATCAAGTAACCGGAGGGAGTATTTAGGCTCCATACTTTATAACCAAATCAAATCGGTTTGCCTTTTATGTATTGCTTACATCATTGATTCGTCGTAACTTAAATTTTCTTATGGGTGGAAGTTTCGCATAAACCGGTCGACAAGCCTATCTGTAAATGGACGTAACTTCTACATCCGGTCAGCACTATTGCACTGATTTAGTGAAGCAAAGTGTATCATTTTGTGTATCTGCTCAAATCTAATACGAGACATGGTGGACGCAATCTGCTTATTGCAGAAAGGGCGAGAGCTGCTCCAATACAATCGAGTTGATGGAACCGGACATAACCCTGATGTAATAAGTATACCCATGTACGCTTTTATATCCCCGAGAGCCAAAGGCGATACTTTATGGCTATTTTCAGGATCTTGCTTGGTCTGATATTTGTTGGATTCTGTAATGATGAATTCATACATCTCGTTCTCAAAGAATTTTTAAAATAATTCCACCGGTGATAAAGCAGCTACGTCAGTATAATTTCCCTCAGGAAATATGCTACAAGCAATTGGTGTCACATCATTAGACTTCCATTGATACGTAGTTCTTGGACCAGGCATACATTTTGGAATGCGATAAGGTCGTTCAGCGGAATCATTTACTTTGTCTGCAGTGCTAATGCGGCATCGTTTCAAAGGAGGCTCGGAAGAAGTGCTTGCAGACGCTTGACCATGTGATGCTGAAGGGTTGAATAAATTTATGTCGAGGTCATTGCAATCTGAGTCCAAGTGCAAATCTTCTAAATGCTCTAAATCAGGGTTCTCTGGATCTGAATCGGAATCGGACATACCTTTTCCCGTTTTGTGTCGACGACGCCTAACAATTTGGCAATTAGAAAATAATTGCACTCGAGAGATATTGGCAATTATTCCGCCGTCATCTTCATCAGCTGAATCTGCTCCGGACAAATCACTCTCATTTGGCGGCTCCACATACACATCCACTACTTCATCATCATCCAAATTCGTATCCGATTGTTCTTCAAGCAGTAACATCACTTCTTCAACAGTCAAACCCCTAAAAAACACGAAAAAACAATGAAATCTTTGAAAAATTACATTTTATGTAAAGTGAGATCTGCCGAAAGATCCATATGGAACCAAAAATCAGAACCTTTAATTTACAGTACTTGTTTTGATACAATAATGATTATTTTTCAAACAAAGTGTTTGTAAATAGACAGAGAATTTCATTCTCTACAAATCATTTTCCGTTTTGGAGAAAAAATCAAATCTACTATATAAATTTAATGGATTACTTACTTCACTTGTTTTGACATTTTGAAAAAATCGCACTTTTTTTTCTACTGAACGCAACCAAGACAAACGTGTTCATACATGCCTGTAGACTATATCAAACTTATTTGGCACTGCCATTTCAACACATCGACATGATGTGACTAAATGAACGCCAATACTTTTTCGAGTTCCATATGGGAACCTTCGTCATGAATGGGTTAAGGAAAATTCTTATTTAACACTGATGTTAGAGCAAAAGTCAGGCCGATAATGGAGTTGAATCAGGCTGCAATCTCCTTTTTCCCTTTGCACCCTAATATATTATATTTGGTACGGCTCTGTTATTGGACGAGACTGTGGCTGTGCCACCGAATGTTATGTTTGTTCTAATGTGGTTGCCATACTTATATTATTTTCTATGATTTTAGGTACATTTAAAAGAGGGATATGGCAAACTTATTCAGCTGTACGCCACGTTGATGATTACCAAGATCAACTTCCATCAGCGCAATCACCGGTTCCCTGGCAACCTCCAACTCACAGCCGAGGAGTTAGATGCTATTGGAGAAAATGACATCAATAACTAGTAAGATACTTGTACAAACTTCCATTATCTTACGAGGTCAAACTATCCTTCAAAATTAGTTCATATTATATATCATCGCTCACATTATAACACAGCGTAACTCATTTTACAACGGTTTTCAGGAGGAACAAAAAGTTTAGTTTATTAAATAAGAATAGTACAACTTGAAAAAAAAGGGTTGTAACAAAACCATCTTATTATTTCGAGCATATATTGTAAAGTATTCAATCTCGAATACTCTCTTATACCTGCATCGCTTCGTCCCTTACTAATAAGGGGCGAGGGATGCTATTGGTTAGATGCCACAGATGTCACAGACGGTCTGACCAATATAAGGTCATGTGGTACCTCGAGAAAGTTGAGTTCTTCCTTCCGGTCCTACCCGCGCATCTTCAAGTAAAATCTCTGGTAGGTCTGAAATACGTCAGCTAACCCAGAGTGATTATAAACTCGTAATCCTTTTGTTAAAAGGTTTGGGTTATCTATTATTAACCCATAAAGTTATTGTTATAGTTTTGTCTGTTTTACTATTATTGAACTGTGTCATACTTGCAAATTGCATTTTATTTAACTATCCCGCTAAAGTTATATAATTTCAGCCTTACTAAAAAACCCAGTGAAAATTTTATTCAATTGACAAACGGCCGCGGATGTGAAAACATTACTAATTAAAAAATTGTTCATGGAAAAAATACACATTGTTTACACGGCCTGAGAGGGTAGTTTATCTCTGTTTTATTAATGATGTCTGAACGAAATTTGGAATTTTTCCAAAGTATTTTGAATGTTCTATATATTTCTTATTTTTGATGGTGTCTTAACCTTTTAACCGCTAAAAAAATATACCTAAGCAGTCGTCCCCACGCGGCACTCTCTTTTTCGAATGTCATTTTTACATAGACCCTTTTAGAAAACAAAATCATTCTCTGGATTAATCCTAAAAACATTAATAAATCTTGATAACATCATCCTCCAATATCGAAGTATCAATAAACATTAATTTGAGATCAACTGAAATGAAGATAACGTTATAATTGCGTTAATATAAACACGCCGTGAATATCAACAAACAAAGCAATCTCTAACATGGCCGCTTCTAGCAACGTATGACGTAACATATAGCTACCTACTTGCTCGTGTAGTGAAATACGAGACGCGTCAAGAAGGGCCACTGCGCCGATGCTCTATTTTTATTAATTGTTTTTGTGTTTAATTCGTAGAACTCCATTTAATTTTTTTTTTTTTTTTTTTTTTTTTATTTAATAAAAATTTAATTTGATAATGTTATAATGTTTGCAAAACCATTTTCAAACTGTAAACTGAAACAGCTGTAACAAAAATACACACTAAAATACTTGCAGAGCTTGATAATAACGTTATCAATTTTAATTTTATCGAATTTTAAAAGATGCTATGGTTTTAGTTTATAGATACTTCTATAGTTAACATTTTATTGATATTTATGTTGTGAAATTATTTTATATTGTTTTCACTGATAAATTTGCATTAATAAGATCGACATTTTACGGCAGTAAATCGCCGTAAAACGTTAATTTATGCGGTTGATATCGACCTAATTCGTATTATTATTTTATAAATCTAAATTGGTTTACACCGGAATGCCGTATTTTTACGAATTTACTTCGATTATATGGATTTAAAGAGCCGGCTGCGGCGGAAATCGGCCGCAAATTTCTATTTTCGAGGAAATTTACCGTATTTTTACAAATTTACTCGAAATATCTGAATTCACAGGGCCGGCCTCTATGGAAACGGCCACAAGTGTTTGATTTAAACAGAAATGGTGGGTATTTTTACGAATACTATGAACATCTTAATTAGAATGGACGCCTGCAACGGAAATCTGCCGCGAAATTTCGATTTACGCGGAAATATCGTATTTTCTGTGAATCAAACGGGTATCTAAATTTAGAGGGCCAGCCACGACGTGATTCGGCTGCGAATTTTCGATTTACGCAGAAATATTTTGTATTTTTACGAATTTACTTCTAATTCCCGAATTAGAATGGCCGCCTGCAAAGGAAATCCGGTGCGATATTTCGATTTTCGCGGAAATATGGTATTTTTGTGAATTTATTTCAAATAGGTATCCAAATTTGGTGGGGCGGCCGAGATGGGATTCGGTTTCGGAAATTTCGATTTACGTGGAAATATATTGTATTTTTACAAATTTACTACGAATATCTAAGTTTTAAGAACCGGTCACGGCGGCAATCAACCGCAAATATTTGGTTTACGCAGAAAATATTCGGTATTTTTGTGAATTTATTACGAATAGGTTTCTGAATTTAGAGGGCCGGCTAGGTTGAGATGGGAAAGTCAAAGGTTCAGCAGAAGAAGTTGTTGGCTGAACTGACGGGATTGAGACATAACTTTCATAATGCCCAACAAAAACAATATCTGTATCGTCATCAGTCATCACTTATTTCAAAAACACTTTCCGAATCTAACATTGCTTCAATATCAATTTCAGATAAGCCATGTGTCGACAATTTGAGTGTTGTTAAAAAAAGAGTTTTAAATTCATACGTAAACACACAAAACAAGATGTTTTTAAAATTGAATTAGTCAATTTTTAAATAATACAACAATTAAATAATTATGTACACAAAAATAAAGTAGATTTCAAAGTGGATATCGACGCACAAGTATTATTACTAATACGCTACGGGGTCCGCTCGAAAGAGACAATCAGATTCGCGCGCATTTTCAAAACTGTGACTGGCGGCTGGGGCCGCGCTCTCGGTTTTATTCGTTTACCAAGATAAACAATGAAGTAGTTGATAAACATTCTCAGAGAGGTCGCACCACAAATGAATATTCTTATTTTTAATATAAATTTCGATCGTATACGGCATACATGTGCTTAGAAAACGAAGTCGAAACTTGAAAATGACTGAAGTCAGCCGCCGCGCGGTGTGAGCCACTTGATGAAATGACTTTAGTCAGCCGCCGCGGTGAAAAGATTAAAAACAAATACCATTTATTAAAACTAGATAAAATTACCTTTTAGATTTGTGTATTTGAAATACACTTTAGTTTAAAAAAACTGCCATATTTTAAGATTCGAACGAAACTGTCACCTCAGTTTTTCCTCGTGCATACAATAAAAAAATAATAAAAAATTTCAAAGTTTTTTTATTGCCAAAAAACTAACCTAAAAAATAATACCGACTTAAACAAATTTCTTGCATCTCTAAAGACGTTAATTTCTTTGATAAGTTTAGGAACACATGTATTAGATATTAATATTTTAAAAAACACCACTTTTATGAAATTCTGATAAAATACAATCCTGTAAATTTGAATTTTCATGTTTTATATAAAATATTTTTTGACATTTCAATTTTCAAAGTATGATTATTGTTATTATAACTTGACTAAAACTTATTAAAAACCACAAAAAAACGGTAAATATATCAATCATACGAATATAAGAGTGAATTAGTCATATTAATAGAAATTACAATCACATTTGAGTAATATTACACACACATCCGCGGAGTGAATTTTTTTTTCACGGTTTTAGCGCGAACGGCGAATGCGCAGGCGCCACCACCTAGCGGTTATGTAGGAAAACAAACAATTTATTATGTACACTATAAAAATTTACATTGTTGCCATATTTAAAATACATTTTAAGAACAAACCTTATTAGTAATATTTCATGTTTTAGTGTATTCTTGTTTTATTCATGTTGCGACAACAACACAGGTTATTGGCCGTGCTGTGTTTTTTTTTTAGTAAGGCTGTTAATGTTTAGGGTTCAGTTATATTAACTTTGTATGGGTAAAAGGAGCGGTGATTGGTCAAAACATTCGTTTGTCCATTCAAACCATGGCGCATGCATAGTTTTAAAAGAAATAAAAAAAAAAAACGTATTTTCATATAATGTGAGTGACGATATGTACATAGTTTCATTTAATAATATTATATTAGTTAAATAATATGTTTATGTAAAAACCTCTCATGAAAAACGCTCTTCCTTCATGATATTGTCTGAAAATTGTATTAATTTATTTATTAAAAAAATAATGTATATGTAAAAACATAAGCTGCACATCTCACTAGGGCATTCCTGTATCGAGATGGTATGATGAAAATTTTTTTTTTGTTACAATCAAATATACCTACTATATTTTCTATAATTAGTTAAAGTTTTTTTTTATTTATTTTCACAGCTTCCAGATGTCAGTGGAGATTTTTGATTACATGGATGATATTCTTACGCTTCAGGCTGCAAGTGAGTTTTACCTTTATTCATTAACTTATTTATTGCTTTAAAGTTTATTTTGTACAACTCCCAAACAGGCGCACCTGCTGCTTTAAATGTTTGGTGGTTCACTGAGCATCAAATCAAAAACATAATGTCTTGTACTTACTTACAATCACCCTTTTTAAAAAGATCAAAGATATTCAATTACATAATATCGAAATAATGATTACTAAATAATTCTATATAATAACATATAAACGTTCTACTTCGCGACGCGCATGCAAATGAAGTTTGCAAATGAGAAATGCTCCCAAAGTATTACTGTTAAAAAAGTAGCTAATAATGCAAATGACTAAATAGGTCCCTATACATACATAATACATGTATCATTTTTTCAGTATTTGACTCAATCGACAGTCGCACCTCCTCAATGACGAGTTCCGGCCAGTGCCGACTGGCCCCCATCCTGCCCTGCGTACAAGACTCCAACCAGCTCTACGACTTCTCCGTGAAGCTCCTCTTTAAGCTCCACTCCATGCTGCCTCCCGACACCTTATCCGGCCACCGAGAACGGTTCCTGAAACAATTCAAATTACTGAAGAAGTTCTACCAAAAGACCCACGTGATGCAGTACTTCAAAAACTTAATCAACGTTCCAACGCTGCCAACCAATCCACCCAACTTCTTGATTCAGAGTGAACTTAGAACTTATGTGCCCCCGGTAGTGATCTTGCCACCAGAGGAGCACTTTTCCGAAGAACAGGATCTGGTTGGAAACTTGATTGATACTTCCGATACCCAGGTTAAAAAATAAATGCATTATTTGAGTCAAGTATTAACTTCTACAACTATCGACGAACGATTGTCTAAACTCAGCATACCTACCGATCTGTAAATTGTCACATTAAGGGGTAATTTACCAAAACCGAAATAATATTTCGGGGTGGGGAAGTATGAAGTATGCTCGAACGGGGAACCGCTGCGCGCTACCGACGAAGTCAGAGCAGCGAAGAATCTAGACTAGATGGTACACTTGAGTAAGATTTGAACATGAAACGTTAAATATTGGGCATCTTTCAAATTATGTTTGTTAAATTGAATGCTCATGTTTTAGGTAAATTTAGATAGAAATATTACCTATTGGAGGAGGAGCTCATGATTTTATGACTCTTTATCAGATTTTGATCAAACTTGTTTGATAAATTATTCGATACAACCAACTACACTGCTGGACGGTAGGCATTAGTTCTTCATTGACAGATGTCAAAACAATACGGTATTAAATTTCGCATTATTTTCGTAATATGTGATCATAATTATATCTGAATATATTGGAAAGATAAATAAAATATCGGTCATTTTCAATATTTATTATTATTGTTTACAAAAAGTTATATATATAAAAATTATATATTTATATAAAAGTTATATTTTGATAGTGTCCCGCACTCGTGGCTAATCAAAATATATAATTATATATATATTTATATAAAAGTTATATTTTGATAGTGTCCCGCACTCGTGGCTAATCAAAATATATAAAGTTAAACCAATTATAATTAGATTTTTGAAAAATATTATGTCCTTTTGGAATACAGATTTACTAGTAAATTTAGAAGGTAAGAAAATAGTAGTACCGGGCATTTCAATAAAAAGAGGGATTTTTCAAGGAGACTCATTGAGTCCTCTTTGATTTTGCTTAGCATTGAATCCTCTGTCTAAAATGTTAATTAAAAGCAAGTTTGGAATAAAAATTAACGGCAATACAATAGAGATTAGTATAGTTTCACATCTATTATATATGGATGATATAAAATTATTTTCAAATTCTGAATCAAATTTAGAAAAAATGATTAAGGTAGTTAAAATTTTTCAGATGATATTAAAATGACTTTTGGTTTAGATAAATGTAAAACGATCCATATAGAGAGAGGCAAAATTGTAGATGGAGACGAGGGTATATTTAGAAATTTCAAAATTAAAAGTATGAAAGGGGGTGAGGTTTATAAATATTTAGGATACCCGCAAATTAGATCACACTAGTATTAAAAATGATATTAGGATTAAATTTCAAACTAGGATCAGAAAATTTTTAAAATGCAATCTATCTGCTAAAAATTTTGTAAAAGCAATAAATACTTGGGCAATACCTCTACTAACGTACTCATTTAGCATAATTAAATGGTCCAATAAGATTTAGATGGTTTAGAACGATTAATTAGAACAACGTTAACAAATTTTAATTGCCATCATTCAAATTCAGCTATAGAACGAATTAATTTACCTAGAAATTTAGGAGGTAGAGGTGTAATCAAAATAACATCTTTGAAACACAATCAGGTAGAAATGCTTAGAAAATTTTTCCATAGGAAAGCCAATAGCTCAGAAATGCACAAAATAATTTGCAAGGCAGATATAAACATTACACCTTTAAATTTATATGACGAGAATGCCAAAATTCTTATAAATACTAACCAGGAATTATTAGATTCCTGGTCAAATAAAATTATTCATGCAAAACACTTCAATTATCTCAACCAAACGTATGTTGACAAACTTTCGTCAAACAAGTGGTTGAGTATTGGAGAGTTGAGCGCAGAAATAGAAGGATTTATGCTTGCCATTCAAGATAGAGTCATTAATACAAAAAATATAGGAAGCATATAATCAAAGATATAAATCAAATTGATGATTTATGTAGAAAATGTTTGGCTTTTCCGGAAACTATAGAACATATTATATCGGGATGTTCTATATTAGCGCCGTCCGAGTATACATTTAGGCACAATCAGGTTTTAAAAATAATCCACCAAAGTTTGGTAATTAAACATAACTTGATTGACTTCCGTAATACTTGACCGTACGATTGACTACCATTTTATGAATATGAACCAAATTCATTTTAGAAAATGAATTTTATAAAATATATTATGATAAAACTATACTAACAGACAGAACAATTAGTCATAATAGACCTGATATAGTTTTACATGACAAAATTTAAAAAAATAACTTATATCATTGATGTAGCTATTCCAAATTCCTGTAATATTAAAAAAAAACTGTTTCTGAAAAATTAGAAAATACATAGATTTAGGAAATGAGATTAAAAGAATTTGGCACTCTCAGACTATAAAAATATTACCATTTGTTATTTCGGCTACTGGCATTATACCTAGGTCTCTGAAAATATTCATATTATATTCCATAGTTCTCATTAAAAACTTGCGGCAGGAATGTGAACTAACATTTTTCAATATGAAATAGCACAATTTGTTGGTTATTCACATTTGGTAGTTTTAATTGCTTTGTTCTTAAAACGATTACAGAGAAAGAAGTTTCTTTAGTAATAAACTCGCTCAAAAACTCTTCATCAACCGGCATTGATGAAATATCTAACAATGTTCTTAAAAAAAATGCCCCTGGTATACTTCAACCATTAACGCATCTACTTAATATTAGCATCCGCCAAGGGCTATTTCCCATCATTCTAAAACAAGGTCTCATTATCCCTATTTTTAAAACTGGCTCCAAACTTGATATTAGTAATTATCGTCCTATTACGTTGCTAAATTCCCTCTCAAAGGTATTCGAAAAGATCGTCAATAATAGTCTCATGGAATATCTGGAAACCAATAACTTAATATCGCCGCGGCAATTTGGATTCAGAAAACATAAAAGCACCAATGATGCTATAGCCACGGTCACTGACCATATTTCTGGCCACCTGGATAAGGGCTTGAAATGTCTATCGGTATTTCTCGACCTATGTAAAGCATTTGATACAATCTCATACAGCAAACTAAAACGCAAAATGTTTAATATAGGTATTAGGAACAAAGAATTAGGCCTCCTCTCCAGCTTCTTATCTGACAGATCCCAATGCGTTAAACTCAATACCACAAAGAGCCAGAATTTGCCCATTAGTTACGGGGTCCCTCAAGGCAGTATTATAGGTCCAACGCTCTTCCTAATATATATTAACGAGTTATGCAACCTAGATATCGATGCCACTATTGTCAGTTTCGCCGATGACACTGTCCTACTCTTCCAAGCAAAAGATTGGCTTACCGCATATTCCAAAGCGGAGGAAGGAATTCAACAGGTAAAATATTGGCTTGACTCGAACATATTAACTCTAAATGTACAGAAAACCAAATACTTACTGTCTAGTCTCACCAATATCCCAAAGTCAAACCCAGCCCCGCCATTAAAAATACACAAATGTAAAAATTCATCTCTAAACCGAAACTGTGACTGCCCATGCCTAGAGCAAGTAAACATTATCAAATATTTAGGAGTAACCTTCGATACACACCTGAATTGGAAGCAACATATACATAATACTACAAACAAAATCCGAAAATCTATATACTTTTTCAAACAAACACGCAATTTCCTTAACCTAAAACTTTTAAAAACAGTATATTACTCATTGTGCCAATCTCACATCGAATACGGAATTCTAGCCTGGGGTAATGCATATTCCAATGCCCTTGATCCCATCATGAAAGCACAAAAACTAATCATAAAAATAATTCTTAAAATGCCGCTTACTACCAGCACTGATACTATCTTCAATTCCTTCAACGTTATGGACATAAAACAGCTCTACTCAAGATCCATATTACTTAATTTACACAAAAACAACAAAACACCATACAAAGCTACACAAACAATACACAATACCCGAGCCAAAAACAACGAACTTCTCCAAACTCCTTTTTTCAAAACCACCTTCGGGCAAAGACACTCTAAATACATAGCTTGCAAACTATACAATACACTACCAACTACGATCAGACAAAGTGACTCCTTTACAAAATTCAAACAAGATATTAAAAAATGGATTATAAGTATTGGACGCCACACTATCACACATATCTGTAAAATAAATCACACATAGACAGAAATAACTATTCACATACAACCTAACCCATATAAAACAAACGAAAATAATGGAATCCTGTCAAATTTAACCTATAAATAGACTAGGCAGAATTTATTTCATTACTCCATCTCCAACATTTATAAAATAACTCTCTTTAAAAGATTTACCACCCTTCCAATCACCCTTATGTTCTAATTCTATTCATAATATGTATTTTACCTGAAATATCCTTGTAACTACTATATTCATTTATGTACGCCTGTCTCGACACAGGTATACCCTAGTGAGACAGGCATACAAATAAAACCATTGTAAATATATTTTATTATAGATAAATAAATAAAAATAAAAATAAATTATTGCTACAAGGTTTGTTAGATTCGTACTGGGAGATATATATGGTGAGGATCGTTTCGTGTTATTATGAAACTTTTTCCCTACTATTCTCAATTATTATCTTTTGTTCACTAAAAAATACTAATAATATGTCTGCAAAGTGAACAATACTATATATATCTTTATCTTTACCTAATTTATGTAAAAGCACAGTAGGACGTAAATAAATAAAACTAGGAATACGAAAATACGGGTAAAGGGGCACTCTAAACCATTCTATGCCGCTGGTTGCAAACAGGCGGCCGCGAAATGGAAGTTCTAGTGAAAAAGTCAACTTGGTTCTGAAATAAAACACAATAACATAACGACTAAACTTTAGTGTGACCCCTTTTCTTATGTGCCTACACATTTACGTATTTATTTTTTGTAAAATTTGACGTGCTTTCACTCTGAAATCATCTCGCATAATGACTGGAAATAACTCGTGTCTTGGTTTATATAATGGCGTGAGACAAAATAACAATATCGTGATATTGAAAAACTGTTTTTATTTATTTTAGCATTGTTTTAATGCTTTTTAAAATAATTTTATTATTCAGTCGTTTAGACAACATTGATGTGGTGATAATGTATATTTTTTATAATTCTCCTGTATTTAGAATTAAAAGATATAATCGAACTTTAAGCTATTTTTAGAGGTTTTGTAAATATTTTTTCACGCAATTGTTTTAAACATTTTAACACGTTTATTTAACGCACCATTTAGAAGAATAGTTTATTTTTTCAAAACATATTATTTTTTTCTAATAAACAATATAGAAATGTTCTTAAAACTGCCTCAAAAATCCCTAAATATGCTGCGCTTGCGGTAATATACCCTTAACACTTATCAAAAATTAAAATCACATTTATTTTTTAATTGCTTCACTCTGTACATAAATCACATTATTTTTACATAAAAAATCAACCTTACTAGAACTAAGAGCCTGTATCGAGGTTATTTACATATTTGAGTGAAGAAGCAGTAAAGTAATCACTTCATGCAAAAACATTAAATATTGCAAGTAGCAAGAAAAATACTAAATAGACTATGTACTCTGAAATGCTAGGCATGTTAATCAAACTGTCCAGCCAAGCTTCTCTAAAGACTAGTACTTCCAGATGATGATTAATGCAATCCAGCATAGTAACAGTTTCATCAAATTTTTTTCTTAAACTACTAATATTCATGCAAGATGATGAATCTTTAAATGTTATGTTAATAGGTTCAGTATTGTCCAAGGGCGGATCCAGGATTTTTTTCTGGGGGGGGGGGGGGGGGGCACTAGGGACGGACATGTAAAAAAATCAACAATTACTGTTACAATTTACAAGTTGAAGTATGTATAGGAAGATTTATGAAAGTGTCAAAACAATAAAAAAATTAAATGTTAAGTAAAGACAGTTTTGACTTAAAAGTATGTACTGTGATGGAATCTCCACCATCTGGGGGGGGCACGTGCCCCCGTGCCCCCCCCCTTAAATCCGCCCTTGGTATTGTCCATCAAACCATTTATGTTATCTATATCATCCTTTTTTTTCAGTCTTTGAGTGACGGTTAACCCGTCTAATCACAGGAGACCCAAGTTGTCCCAAAACATCATATGCCGTTATAATAACAGGAGACCCAGATTGTCCCAGAGCGACAGTGCATTATTAAAAGTTAGATATCTCTCTTCCTGTCATGCGAATATTTGTGATTTCTTTTATGTTAGAAACGGAATGAAATAATGCTTCTCATTGTCTTGAATTATATGAGCTAGGTTTTTCAGATATTTTACAAACCCGATCAAAAGTGACGGTTTAATTTTTCGCCAATTTGTGACGTATCACACATTTAATTTAAAAATAAAATTGTACAAAAGTGATAAAAAGTGAGGTGACAGTTTTATTACAAATTTTGTTTAGAAAATGAATCTGTATTCAAAATTTTGGATTTATTCTATTTTAATTACTTTAATTCAAATATTCGCAGGTGCGCATTTTTTAGCCAATTTACATTTCCAATATTAAAATTTGAATATTTAGAAACAAAAATGTTGATTTCTAATAAATACATCGAAAAGATTATTTTATCTAGATTTTAGAACAATTTTTGTTTTTGCAAAAGCGTTTAAAAAAAACCAATAAATAGGAACATTTAAAATGCATGGGATGAACCAGGAGTTTTGCGAGCAAACCTTGACAGGCAAAAGTTGACAGAAAATTATTTTCTTATTATTCGAAGGGTTAAGACAATAGGCCACTTGCATCACAATTAAAAAAAAAATTCTGGCTTAGGCAAATATTCTAAGACATCCCGTATTTTTTTTAATTGTATTTTTGAAACCCTGGCAATTTTTTGAAAATTTCGATCAGAAAAATTGGACCATTTTTTATAAACCGGAAAGACGGGACATCCGAAAATCATTTAAAAAAAACCAAGCATTCCACATGAATGGCACAGGAGAATAAGGAGGCATACCAAAAATATTACATCTCATGAATATTTTTTTCCTTGATCCATCTTATTGATCATTAATCATAAAAATGTTCAACGTCTATATATGACTAAATCCAATGTAATAAACTTGTATTTGTAAATTATAATTAAAATAATATATTATAAAATTAGATTTTGTTAAAATCAGCACCAATACCATTATACTTCTAAGACGGGTACAGAAGGCATAACATGTACGGGGTTCACTTCGTAACATCTGTCAAAACGTCAAACCAATATATCAAATTAAAAAATTCGCCAGAAATCAGAGTGTTGCCATATAAAAAAAATAACAGTGTGGAATCTTACAAAATTAATTGAATATTATCAGAGACGGAACATTTTCATGAAGTGACGTCACAAGCCCAAATAACAGATTTATTTATTTAAAAAAAAACTGTAAGTTTCTAAAAAATTTTAGTAACATTTTCGTAATCTTAGAAAAAAATCTATCAAGTCGAAATCCATGCAAGTGGCCTATTGATTCAAGTCATCTGCGTGTTTGATGATTAGAACTCTTGAGGATTATTCGGGGTTCCTTTTCACACAAATTTTATTATTACGAAACCATACAATTTGAAACTTGGCTTCTTTAGCTTTTTCTTTGGTTTTCCAAAGAAGGATTTTAGAATAAGAGGATAAAACTTCAATTGCTTTATTTTTTTGCTTAAAAGTTAAAAAATTCAGATTTAGACATTATAGGATATTACCAGATTATGTCATGTAGATTTATTCTTCCAGTTGATAAGTCCCGATACGCCTTCAGACTTTGTAGACTATGCCCAGTCCTCACAGCCCTCTGACCCCATAGTAGAGCGGGATAACCTGATTGAACATCTACATTCTGAAATATCACGATTAAGGTTAGTACTACAAAAATTTTAGTACCTAACCAGCCACCCAAAAAAAATTAAAAAAGGTTAGTTCTTATCCAACCTGACAAGAGAATCAACCTACTTACTGGAGAATCATTTTATCTTTTCCATTCTAATTATTTGAATCAGACATTTCAAAACAAAAGAAAAGTGTTTAAATAAAATTCCAGTAAACTTAGCACATTGAATTTGTTACCCTGAATAAAATAGGAAAAGATATAATGGATTCTGATGAATGTGTTAGCCAGTCCATCTGCAGTCTTTGGTTTGTCATCTAAAATATTGGGAAAAAGTTCGGTTTATGGGCGAAATTCCTAAAAAATAAAACTAGTTATTTTTATACTAACTATGGGCCGGGGAATCCGAATCTGAAAGAATTAGGCGGCGGCAAGCAATATTAACTGAATTACACGACTTTAAAGTTTTCTATACACACACACATGAAAATAATCATTTCGGAAGTATTTTGACACAGGTAGTACAAAGATCATAGAAAAACAAGGAATATACAAAAACATGTGCCGGCAGTGTTACCAGCTCTCAAAAATGTTTATCCCTATATCAATAATTTCCGACACGATAATTCCTCACATAACACATTAACCTGATGAATTACGACTATCTCAACGGCCGTATTCTTAAACCAAAAGTATGAAAATTCGTAGTCTTAAAAATCCGTAACCTAACCTAACCTAACGCTAGGTTTGTGTAACATGGTTTGTGCCCCTTTATACCGCCTGCTCGCGTCACGGCAAAAAAACATCCCTGTTTTCAAGTAGTTTAGCGGCTACGCTAGGTTTGTGTAACATGGTTTGTGCCCCTTTGTACCGCCTGCTCGCGTCACGGCAAAAAAAATCCCTGTTTTCGAGTAGTTTAGCGGCTACGCCAGGTTTGTGTAACATGGTTTGTGCCCCTTTATACCGCCTGCTCGTGTCACGGCAAAAAAACATCCCTGTTTTCGAGTAGTTATACGGCTACGCTAGGTTTGTGTAACATGGTTTGTGCCCCTTTATACCGCCTGCTCGCGTCACGGCAAAAAAACATCCCTGTTTTCAAGTAGTTTAGCAGCTACGCCGGGTTTATGTAACATGGTTTGTGATACAAAAGTGAGTAAAATTTATAATTTATAAAAAATAAGTACTTAAAATATAAACATGTTATTTTACCTTATTAATATTACTGCTTAATGGCAACACTTAATTTTGTGTGGTAAAAACATCTATGTTATCTTGTTTTTCTATGATCTTTGTACTACGTGTGTCAAAATACTTCCGAAATGATTATTTTCATGTGTGTGTATAGAAAATTTTAAAGTCTTGTAATTCAGTTAATATTGATTCGGATTCCCCGGCCCATAGTTAGTATAAAAATAACTAGTTTGATTTTCTAGGAATCAACATGCTTCCAAAATGGCTATTTTCCTGTATGTGTATAAAAATTTTTAAAGTCGTGTAATTCAGTTAATATTGTTTGCCGCCGCCTAATTCTTTCAGATTCGGATTCCCCGACCCCAAATTAGTATAAAAATAACTAGTTTTATTTTTTAGGAATTTCGCCCATAAACCGAACTTTACCCAAATATTGTGCGCGTATTGAGTTTTACTTTACTAATCTCTGCAGCATTATCTGTATTGAACTAAATCTATCAGGACTTTTCTTTAGTGTTGAACTTCAAGTATTATTTCTCTCCTAATAATATTAACATTTCAGGAGTGAAATCCACAGCATGATAGCTGATCATCGATCTACTATGGTATCCGTAAATGAGCGTATTGTTTCTTTAGAGAGCCAACTCAATGCAGCTAAGGTACCCTCTTTTATTGATAATTGTTAATTATTATTGAAATCAATATTATTTTTGTCTTACTCCGCGTACTGGTTAATACGGAATATTTCTTATTATTTATGCATTAAACCGCTTACTCGTTAATACGGAATATTTTTTATTCAAACAGTTAGATTTAATTTTATTATGAAAAGTGAGTATTTATGTCGGGGGAGACCAAAAATGGATGTTTTTTAAAATTATGATGAAATGCGAGTTTATTTTAGAGAATTTATTTTATTCCGACAAATGTCATATTTGATTGTCTATTAGTTAAAAAAGGAACATTCCGTATTATCCGTGCATCAAACTTCGACAACACGAACGTTCCGTATTATCCGTGAGGTGGACTAACTGCATATTTACCTATTTCTTATATCGAACAGTTAAATTTAGCTTTATTATCATGAAAAGTGAGTATTTATGTCGGGGGAGATGAAAAAAACGTGTAAAAAATAGGCATGTTATATTTTAATTTTGTTAAAATTATTCACTTATGCGGTATACGAACTTCTCTATGCCGTTTTTTTATTTATCATTTTTATTTAACATTTCATAGACAATCCTAGAAAAAGTATTATTGCCATATAAAACAGTAATTTAGTCATGTTATGAAGTGAATGCATTAATGACAAGTTTGAATCTGTATTTATAACAGAAGAACATGGAAAGAAAGGTATTAGAACAATTACACATACCCGTTAGACAAACCCTGCATGCCAAACAAACCATTCAAAACCTGGGATGTAAATCTAAATGATGATGACTTGCAGCTTTCTTAGCTTGAAACTCAACCCTTATAGTACTAGTAATAATTCAAAGTAGGTACTTTTTTGTTTTTATTTCGATGAGAATTTATTTTGTAAGGTTGGTACTTCCGACAAATGTCATATTTGATTGTCTATTAATTAAAAAAGGAATATTCCGTATTATCCGTGTATCGAACTTCGACAACACGAACGCTCTGTATTATCCGTGAGGTGGGTTTTTACATTTTTACCAAATCAATATCTGTGTGTTGAATTCTCTTGTTTTCATGTTTACAAATTCAAAATCATAAAAATATAACATTGAACAACATCTGATTGCAATTTTAATGTCCACAAACAGGCAGTCAAAATAATGACATCTTTTTTTCAACCCAAAGGTGTCTAACCTAACCTCATTACAACAGTTTTTTTTTTTTACTAATTTTTTTATAATTACCAGATCTACAGGTGTAGTACAAATTATTTGAAAATAAATAATGAATTTATTTGTTTTTCAGGATGATTTGGAACATGAAAAAAGACAGCGCAGTATTCTAATGGACCAACAGAAGTCAATACCTTCCGCGCCAGAATTTGAGCGTGTGTATTTTAATATTTTTCATTTTGTATAATACACTAACTTAAGTCTCCGGGCTTTACACAGTATTTTTCTAAATCAGACCTACGTAATGACCTTCTTCTTGTTTTGAAGGTTAATTGTGCAAAATTTCATCAACTAAAAATCGAATATAATCGAAATAAATATATTTAGTCAAAATTTGATGAAGCTTTTGAAAGACGAAAAGATTTTGAATTCCATTTTTGCGTTTTTTCAACTCGTTAAATTATCCATAAAGTAAAATTTGCATTATGCCCAGAATATGTATAAATAGTGATTTTACAGAACGGATACTTGCTGCTGAGGATCGTGCCAAAAGCTTTGAAGAAAAATTCCAAAAACTTAAATCGGCCTATACACAAATGAGAGAAGAACACATTGTTCTTATAAGACAGGCAAGATTATTTTTATATTTTATTGTAGCTTTTCATTGTCCGTTAGTATTTTCATGCGAATCTATATTAAGTACAATTACATTCCTACAGGAATTGATGGGAACATAAAACTCATAGATATTCATTGCTTGCATACAGCTTATTTCAAACATAATCACTTTTACTTCAGAAAAATAAAATTCTACTGAAATTGTAAAAACTTTTAGACTATTCAAATTTGATCGCTGTACCTATATTCATAAGACAAAAGGCTGTATCTCAGTGATGCCTTGAAGTTTTTTGTCATATTCACCAATACACACAGTCCTAGTATGTGTTGGTTGCTTAAACTCTAATTGCGCGACCATGTACATAAAGCTTATACGCTTGTAACTTTTTTTGAATTTTCTGCCATTCTGCCTTAAATTTGCACTCAAATTTGTTTATCCAGTTGGTTTTTCAAATATTATTAAATACTTCATTGTTTGACAAACACGTCAGTCTATCAAATAATTTAACAATCACGTAAAATTAGTCAAATTATTTGATTGTTAACAGGGAACTTTATGCGGAGTTTACGTTATTCGGTTTGGCCATATTCGAGTGTAGCCCGTTTTCGGTAACCGACTAGTGTAAACTGTTATTCGGTTGGCCGTATTCGATCGTAGCCATTCATCACCGTCACTGCTCGACCGACCTAATGTAAACAGGCCAATTCGGTTAACGAATTCGGTTAAACTGAACACGGTCGACACATTTGGTCGCCGACCTAATGTAAACACTACATTATAGATTATTTGCAATGACAATAATCAATTATTACAATTGTTTTGTATGATGATTGGTCGTTTTGTGATGATGAGCTGATCATAGTCTCTTTCATATCTTTACACATACATTTCTTACACTTTGTTGCACTGTATATCTTGTTTATATCGACATTGGAAAGGAAAAATGGGTAATGAAAATGGGCCATTCAGCTGTGACATTAAAGATGAACCTATACAATAAGCTACGTTGTTTGTTTGTGGTTGTGTTCATCAAATCAAGTTTTATAGAGTTTCCCAGAATATGTGGATTGATTGATTTGATGAGCACAAACACAAACAAACAATATACACAGCTTATTATTGTGTAGGTTCATCTGTCACAGCTGTATGGCGCTTTAGCCATTTTTCCTTTCCAGCGTCTATATCAGTGTGCCGTGGTCATTAATGGGTGTGCCTCACATGAAACCCACAAGTTTTTAAATTAAACCCAGGATTCAGATTTTGCTTATCTGTTTTAAAAAAAGAATGGGTACCAAAACTTGCATACCTTGTATTGGTCATTTAATTGAACTCGACAAAAAAAATGCAAGGCAAGAATTCTAATATTTTAACATCATCGGACAAGGTTGAAATTTTGCGCTAAGTTGGTGTCATGGATCAGCCACGATACCAATGGTAGCTATGAAATGTTCCCAAATGTCATGGCTGCCGATTTAGAAAAAAAGTGCAGGCTTTGATAGTAAAAACTTGAGGCTATTAGCAGAAAAAATGAACTCATATTTTCATAAGTGTGACCTGCAACCTATGGACTAGGTATGAAATCCATTCTCAGATAGCATTTCCCTTGGACACTTACCGATAAACGAGCAGGAAGAATTCACGGAGCTAAATACTGATCGAACATTAAAATTAAAATTTTCCGAAACAGCTAGCACATTTTTCGCTGCATATAAAAAAATGAGTATCCACTGCTTTCAAAGTGTGCTGTTGCAATTCTCTTACCATTTGCCACGACCTTTTTACGTGAATTGAGATTTTAATTAATATTAAAACATTGTTTAAATTTTAAAAAAGAGAACGCCTGAGGACGATCGAAGAAGAAATGAGAGAAACATTAGCAACGATTGCTCCAAATTTTGATCTCCTGTGCTCAGCTAAACAGACTCCCATTTCTCATTAAGAGCTAAGCCGGGCAGTCGATTTTCTCGAAATTTGCCAAAATAGTTAAATTTTTTATCACTTGTGTCGCTATCATTGAATTTTTAAGTAAATTCCACCAAAAGTTTTATTTCCGAGCACAAAAAAAAAGTGTCGTATTAAATATATTTAACTGGTGGGATATAATATACATGCATGAAAAAAAATTATGACAAATATTTTTGTTAATGTCCTATTATGTACACAGGTGACTGAAAACATACAAAACCGTAAAATATTGAAAAATCCCTCTTAGGCTCTTACAAATAATGTTTTCAAATTATATTGATTTTAATTATAAATATTAAGTAAACCTTGATTTTTTCTTTGGTGTACCTTTAAAATTTCTTGATTTGGTAGGTGTACCTTGAACACAAAAAGTTTGCGGAACACTGGTCTATATAACCAGTTTTCTAACCGTTTTCTAATACGTAGTCTCTTTTTGTTTATAGTTTTTATACTTATGATGATTTTAATGGGTCGTGTATTTTTAAATAGAAAGCAGAATGTGACAAGCAAGTGGCCTCCCACAAGAAGACGGCCACAGAAATAGAAGGAAGCCTGGCTACTCTACAGGCTGCTCATCAACTTCTTCAAACTGAAAATTCCAAGTAATTTATATTTTTATCAATGTATCCCCTTTCTTCATGAGGTGATTAAACTTCCCTGAATTTTCCCGGCTTTCCTGTCTACCTCTGGACTTCCATGTCTAATTCTAAAGCCGGGTACAGATTTCTGTAACGTAACATGCAATGTAACACGCAATGAAAGAGTTTGCCGTCCACATTATCGCAATGTAACAGAATTCCCATAGTGTGGACGCCCTGCGTGCACGTGCGCATTACAATCCACAAAGTGTCGGTTTTTTCGCCGAACGCAAAGGGGCGTGTAGTGTGCACGGAGCGTCAGTGTGGACGACTTGTTTGTGTCTATACTGCAGAACGCGCACGAACAATGGAGGATGTGTTCACTGCAGACTGAGCTATGTTCACTGCGCGCATGCCGGAAACAGTACATACCGGAGTAGGTACATGTTCGGTTCGTGCGCGCGCTGCTTCCACACTTATGAAACGTTCCTTTCATGTTACGTTACAGCAATCTGTACCCGGCTTTAAAATAATTGTTTTAAATTTTCTTATTGTCCTTTGTTTTAAGTTAACTCCCCACAGAAGGCCCTTGGAAAATAATTTCCCTCAGGGCCTATGTCATCTTTGAAGATGCTGTGTGGGGGTCTTTTTGAGGATAGAAAGGAGTGAACATGGGTCTTGAAGAGATTACCTATATTATACAGACAAGTAGTGCAAAGAAAACACGGTGGATGCAATTGTTGAGCCAATTCAAAGTGTTTGAATTTTTTAACCCCTCCGCAATGTAAGCAGATATAAGCGTTAGAAATAGGACAGCAGTCAAGTACAATAAGCGTGTTTATACGTCAGCGCGTGTGTTTCCATAGAAATCGTTCTAACTCCGTTATTGTTTTAGTTACATCCCTAAACCAAAAAGTAAAAGGTCGATAGTAGATCAAGCTGTACATCCCTATCAAGTTGTCTATAGAAATACATAAAAACATCACGTGACTCATTTTTACCTATTTTTAATGTGTGCGTTCTATATTTACAAATGCTAAAATTTATTTGTAATATAATAATTTGAAAGCTTATTTTGTAACCTTTCTAAAACAGTTTTTACTATTCGGCTACGTTCAGAAATGTTTCATTTATAGAGCTTTAATTGTGAAGCGGTAATAACAAAAAGTTTTCGTAAAATGTCATTTCGTTTTAGACAGTTTAAGAGCTTAAATGGCGAATTTCGGAGGGGTTAAGTGAGTGTTCTGATGATATTCTCACTCACATTTTATCCTCCTGAAGATCTTCCACTTCTAATTTTTTAGGATCATTGCGGACAATCCCAATGAAGATCTGTGCATTCTTGAAGTGAAACTTCTTTAGCGCTGTTAGTGACTTGAAATTCAGGTGAAACGGAAATGCGTCACAACTCAGTTCTACACAAATACTCAGTTCTAATATAATGCTATAAATTCGCACCTCGGCGCATGCCTTCCATAGTGTAGTTGGCAAGGTGCATGACAAGTCTCAGCGGCCAGAGAAACAGACATCAAGCGAATGGGGGTTCGAATCATCAAAACATTTTTATTTTGTGAAATTAATAATCTTCAAACTACTTTAAAAAAACAAGCACAAGAAAAGAAAGCGACATCTAGCGGCTTTCTAGTTTCACTTCTCCCGCGTGTGAATTACACACTCTGATTTTTTCTTTTTATTATTTAGTTCGTCCTCCAACAATTCCAATACATCTCGGTGTAAAAGACCTAATATTTTTCGCAAACTTTCTCATAACACGAGTTGTCGTGTATCCATTTTCGGAGAGTTCTGCATTTGAACTGTTCCACTGTCCTATCCTGCAAGGTTGAGACTGTTCATGTAGCTGGGACAGGACAAAACTGTATTGTCTTCTGAATTTTCCTCTGCATTAGAATATGATGTAGAATCATCATAATTTTTTGACGCAGTATGATGTGAAAAATAAATCCTTGGACCATAGTGCTTTTTTAAAGCTTCCCTCTTTTATTTTAGATCATCTTGGTGTCGGTATTTAAATAAATTTAAACTTAAAAAATTATATGTCAGACTGTAAGTTATTTAATGTTTTGTTTTTGTTTTACCAACAGAGTAAACAGTGTACATGTCCAAAGTGCAAATGATGCCAAAGCAGAAGTGGAGATACTGAAACAAGAACTAGCTTCTTTAACGGACAAATATGCTCAGGAGAAGGAAGAGATTAACAAAACTGTTACAAATTTACAAAATGAACTTTCAGAAATAGCTCTCTCAAAGACACTGCTAGAAAAACAAAAGGAGGTATGAAAAATGCTTAGACCACAAATCTTTTTATACTACTAACTACCAAGGCTGGTAATAGTGTGTCATGTGTACGGTAGGTCTCACTACTGGTGGCACTACAGCTCTTCAGTACGCAACCGATGTACGTATGCCACTATTTCCAGCTTTACACTTTTCCCTTAGTGAACAACTAAAATAGTTTTTAGCAAGTATTTTTATTTAAAAAATGAAGACTTAACTCTTTATTTTGTTTATGACAATTTTACTTTGTTATTAGTTATTATTTATTTAGATAGGCTTTAAACCTAAAAGGTTTATAGTACAGACTTTCTTACTAAGGCTTAGTTAAGATCCGTTCCCATTCCATATGCCTATTCACACTTTGCAACGCAAACGCTGCGTGCATGCTTCCTTGCGACGGGAGCGGACGGGTTAAGGAGCCGGAGTGTAGGGGGGCTCGCGCCGGAATGACTATTTGACAAACTGCTGACAAGCCGACGATGGATTAACAGGGATTTTAAAATGTAAAAAAAAAAATGATGACGCTGAAAGCCAATTTATAACCGGGCTTCAAACAACAAGACCCAATTGCTTTCTCTGAAAAGGGTGTAATTTGGTACCCTGCTAGAGTATTCCATCCGACTGCTAGTCGAGTGTTCTACCGACTGAGCTATGGATCACCTCTATAAACTTTTTATTAACTTTAAATTTAAATTTAAAAAAATATGGATGTAGTATTTCCTCAAACAAAAACAACTAACTAACTAACTAAACTAAC
This sequence comes from Limnephilus rhombicus, assembly GCA_929108145.2. NCBI lineage: Eukaryota > Metazoa > Arthropoda > Insecta > Trichoptera > Limnephilidae > Limnephilus > Limnephilus rhombicus. Next base: position 2,074,121 of record OV815282.1, read on the forward strand.
TAACCATCACGCCGTTTCCCCGCAGGGGTAGGCAGAAAGGACGGACCGCCAAACAACTCGGTCTTGGCACACACTCTTTGCCTCACTCACATTCATACATCGTCTCATACATTCTCTTCTATTATTCTGACTTTTGACATGGCCCGACTCAAGTATCTGATTCACTTGATCATGCCATGTCTTCCTCGGGCGTCCCCGACTTCTTCTATCATTCACATTCGCGTCGTATATTCTTCTTACACTACTTTCTTCGTTCATTCGCTCTACATGCCCAAACCATCTGAGGGTCCCTTTCTTAATCTTACTCATTATGCTTACATCAGCCTTACATTCTTTGCGGATATCCACATTTCTCACACGATCATACATTGTTTTACCACACATACGTCTCAGGGATCTCATTTCAATCAGCCTTACATTCTTTGCGGATATCCACATTTCTCACACGATCATACATTGTTTTACCACACATACGTCTCAGGGATCTCATTTCAACAGCATTCAGTTTACTTTCATCCTTCCTCTGCCAGTTCCATGCCTCACTGCCATACATCAGGGTAGGTACCAGGACTCCATTGTGGACTGCTAGCTTCGCTTTTTTTGACAGTTTTTTATTAGCGCCAACGGCATTCAGTCCACCATTAATGGAGTTACCGGCATTCACCCTTCTTTCAATATCTCTTTCAGCCTTCCCATCTCTCGTAAACATACTACCCAGATACACAAACTCATCCACCTGCTCCAAGTATTCATCATTCACAACTATGTTGCATACTGTTTTCGTACTCTCTCTTTCAAACACCATGACTTTAGGCTTACTTACATTCATCATTAACTCATTCTTCATACCTACTTCGTTCATCCTAGATACGAGAGACTGTAGATCTTCCATAGTATTAGAAATCAGCACCGCATCATCAGCATACAACAGGCAACATACTTTCAGATTACTCAATTTCGCGCCCAATCCCACCTCTTTCAATTCTTGCATACAATTATCCATGTATAGATTGAATAACCATGCCCGCGATGGTTTCTATTTATAATAGTCAATTCTGGCATCCTGAAATTATGCGTTGCTAACCATTAATCTGATTGCGATGAAAATTTGGGGATTTGATGTGTGTAAGTGTTAAATACCTTGGGGTAACTATAGACAGTAACATAAAGTGGAAGATACAAATCAGCACAGCAGTTGAGAGACTAAGAAAATTAGTGTACATTTTCATTAGAATTCGATGCATTTTAAATATTAGTATATTAAGAACTATTTACTTTTCCTTAATCCAATCGGTGCTACAGTATGGAATTGTTGGTCGGGGCGGTGCATTCAAAACTTCTCTTTTACCATTGGAAATCATTCAAAAATTAATTATAAAAATAATTTTAAAAAAGCCATATCAAATTATTTCAAAACCCCACTATCAAATTATTTCAAGATTTTAAAGTACCTTCACTTCATGTTATTTATAAAAAAATTACAATTCTACAAATACACAAAGATTGTTTCAACAATGAGAGCTTTACTCCTTTTTCAAACAGCATTAGAACAAATATCCTGGGCTTTATGACTGTCCCGCGTTGTAACACCACCACAGCTCAACAATATTACATTGCTGTTAACACTAATTAAGTATTGTTTTAGAGTAAAAAAAAACTATTTCAAATTGTATTGAATTAATCGTCATGCAGGAACTGAGATAAAAATGTAACAAAGTATATATGTTTATGTTATGTTTGTACAATAATAATGTTTGGCATGATCGATTTATTGGGATGATATTATAATAGTTTATTTTGTTATTAACATTGTACTAACATGTATGTATTTAATTATTTGTTGCATGCTGCGTGATGATACCTAACACTAATATAACATGACTTGATTTGACTTGACTTGACTTGAATTGATTGGATTATACCTGTTTCTATTTACCTACTCTTCATTCAAAATCTGAAGTTGGATGCCGACACATTCAAACAGGAATTGGAAATAGAGAAAGAAAGTTTTAATAAAAACATAAGTCAACTGAACCAAGATATTCAAAATCTTTGTAGTCAAAAGGAAGTCTTGGTGAAGGAGAAAGAGGTATAGCATTTTTTCAGGTTTTTATATAAGTAATATTGCTGGGTAATATGGTTTCTATCTGATGTCGGTGACATTTTTTTAAAGAATTCCAAAACAAAATGTTTATGGTTTGTGTTAATATGTACTAGAATTTATCTATATTACGCTTTTTTTAATTGAGCCACAAATTATAATTTTTTAAAGATGTTTTTATTTGTTAAAATGTAGATTTATGAAAATATATTTTTTTCCTGTAATTTTTTTTATTTACCTTGATGAAAGGAAATACTCCTAAACATTGCATCACTGGGACTGCTTTCCACAACGCTCATTTCCACCTTAACAGAGTAAAGTATATCACCATCACCATCACCATACTAATAGTTGTAAATAACAGTGAGGCTAATAGGAATAGGAAGTAAGCAAGTTGCAAGACGAACATCATTTGCATCCGATAGTTTAATGGCGCATTATTTTTTTTATTTGATAATTAGTTTATATTTTAGAGTATGATTGAATAATGTTGGCCTCACTGGGTGACATACCCATGCTGAGGCTGATTATTGTGCCGTAAAACAATGTACTTTTGTAAATGACTTCTCCTGGTTAAAAAAGACATTGTTTTCTATTATTGTGAACGAATGAAACAGATTATTAGATCTCAGCTTTTTTATGACTTTAATCTATTGAGTTTTATCCTTCCTCTTTTTATTTTATTATTTTCGTTTTATTTTTATTTTTTTACACACATAAATAATAATTTTATGTAATAATTCAATCCCTCAGTCCCTCAATCCCTCAGGGCCTATGTCGTCTTTGGTGATGCTGTGTGGAGGGTCTTTTGTAGGGAAAAGAAGGAGAGGAAGCTCTCAGAAGGATGGGAGTGGGTAGGAATCTGTGGTCAATGTGTCCAGTAGTAACGGATGTAAGAATTCATCTCTCCCACTGCGGTGTCAGGCGATGGGTCGAGAGAGCCTGGCTGGAGAGGTCAAGGTTAGGTCTCCTTCAACCTGTCTCTCCTGATCCGGCCCGCCACGCAGTTGGTTGAGGAACGCATTCGCCACCGAGACCTAGACAAATCTCACCCCATGAATCTGGGCACCCCTGCTAAAAGTCATCAAACATAGGAAAAACCACTTGGGGTGATTTATGGCAGGGGTGTTGGTTGTCCAATAAATGGTTCCCGGGGCGGTATGATAATATTCAGGTCAAATAAAATGTATAAAAAAAAGGGGATTAGATATTTATTTTATGGTGAAGACGTTCAATGCTTCAAAACACCAATTTATTTATTTTATGGTGAAGACGTTCAATGCTTCAAAACACCAATTTATTTATTTTATGGTGAAGACGTTCAATGCTTCAAAACACCAATTTATTTATTTTATGGTGAAGACGTTCAATGCTTCAAAACACCAATTTATTTATTTTATGGTGAAGACGTTCAATGCTTCAAAACACCAATTTATTTATTTTATTATATAAAAGCTTTAAAAAGAAAATTGTTTAAGAAATCTATTGGTCTGAATATTTCCAAACTAATTCAATGGCCTCTTCCAACATTATTTTATAACTTTCACATTTTGTTCTGAAAACACACCAAGAGTACGCTATTATTGAACCAAAGTATTTTCTCTCATGAATGTATTTGGTCTGTCCCAAATACATTCAATCTCATTTATATGTTATTATTACTTGATATTACGACTCATTCAGTGCGTAATGGTAAATTTGCATTTGCTGATTTAATATAAATTAACATTTTCTGTCGTTGTAAGGTTGCCTTGAACCAATTTAAAGAAGAGATGAACCAAATAATTTTGAAGCATAAATCAGAAAAAGAAACGTTGAATTATGAAGTCTTACAAGCAGAAGTCAAGGGTATTGATTTGTTAGAAGAAAACAATTTATTGAAAAAAGAAAATGAGGTAGATTGGCTTTGTAATATATAATATTTTTTGCTTATTTAGTTGGCAAAAACAAATTTATTTTTATATATTTGCAAAATTATTGCTGAATAAGGAACTCCAGTCCTTTTATTGTTTTTAGCAATCACTTTTCACTTAAATAACAGCATATTTATTTTTACTTTTATAGTTAGTTTTAATAGTTAAAATAATTTTCAAAGGTTTATTTTCTAATGCCCGCTAGAATGCCCCTAACCATTACAAGGAGCAACAAAAGCATACTTTTTTTGTCAACAGGGTCAACTAGGAACTAAATTACTCTATTTCCTTTTGTATTATATACATGATTTAAGCTGAGTTAGAAAGATATGACATCAAACTTTGCATTTGCATCTAAAAGCTTACCATATATTTCCAAATAAATGTAGTATAGGTATTCTAAAATAAATAAAGTAAAACTTTAACAGCCTTACTAAAAAAAAAACTTTTCACGGCAGATAACCTGTGTTATTGCAATAACATAAATAAACCCCATGTACACTAAAACACGTTTTATTACCAATAACCTTTCTTACGTGATCACGCTGTTAAAATGCATTGAAGATCTGACAACGTTGTATATGGTTTTAATTTACTAGGAAACAATGTTGTTTTAATTTTTCTCTGCAAGGGGCATTATTGGCGCGCCTCTGCATTAGTTCTTAACGGCCCGCGACAGTCCGCGATGACAAAACAGCTCTGTGTGTTTTATGGCGGGATATCGAAAAATTTTTTAATACCTAAATGTTGTGATTTTACTTAATAATTTCTATTGTAGTGACGAATTTACTCTTCTGTTCACATAATTGATATATTTACCATGTTATTTGTGTGGTTTACATCAGTTTAATCAAGTTATTGTACAAACGCCTTACTTTCAAAGTTGAACTGTCAGAATATTGTTTTATAGGTTACTTAAAAGATAAAATTTACATTTTAAGATCTTTATTAAAAGTGATAATTTTTTATAATATTAATATCTAATACATGTGTTCGTAAACGTATAAAAAAATTAACGTCTTTAGAGATGCAAGAAATCTGTTTTAAATTTCGGTATTATTTCTAAGTTATTTTTTTGGCAATAAAAAAAACTTTGAAATTTTTTATTATTTTTCTATTGTATGCACGACGAAAAAGTGAGGTGATAGTTTCCTTCCAAATTTATTACATAAAAGGACTTTTTTTTAAAAATTTTGATTTTTTTTAAATTTCTCTACATTTTGGTCAAAAATGTTGTGGGAGGAAATTTTTTTCCATTTTTTTCCGAGTTTGAATCTTAAAATATGGCAGTTTTTGTGAACTAAAGTGTATATCAAATACACAAATCTAAAAGGTAATTTTATCTAGTTTTCATAAATGGTATTTGTTTTTACGACACCTTCAAAAATAAGAAATATATAGAACATTTAAAATACTTTGGAAAAATTCCAAATTTCGTTCCCACATCATTAATAAAACAGAGATAAACTACCGTCTCAGGCCGTGTAAACCACATGTATTTTTCCATGAACAATTTTTTAATTAGTAATGTTTTCACATCCGCGACCGTTTGTCAATTAAATAAAATTTTCACTGGGTTTTTTAGTAAGGCTGTGAAGGTTTGGGAAAGATTTGTCAAAGTTTGAGAATTTTTTAGTATATGAAAGTGACAAAGTAACAATAACCTAGGTATGTTTATGTAAATAAATATGTTTTTGATTTTCAAATAAATTGGGTATTTCTACAGTTTACATTAAAAAAAAATTGTAAAAAAATTAATCTCTTTTTGAAATGAGATATTTTTAATTGCATATATTGTTTGTTGTATATGTTTGTAATATTCAAATCTGAAAGAGTCTTTCATCTGATTTCAAAACCAGTAATTAATGTTGGTATTCATTAGAACATTAAAACAGCGAATCTGTTAGATTCACTAATTTTTGATAACAAAACATAATTTTTTTCATACAATACCAAAATTTAAAACCCATCATTTGCTTGACAACCAACACCCCTACGCTGATGCAGTGATGCCAACCAAGCAGGGCGTTTTAAAGGGATGCTTTTTTTAATTCATTTTTACATAACAATTTATTAATTTTACGTTTAATAATACTTATATACTCAGAATCGTCATTTGTTATTACTATATTAATATTATTATTATTATATATTTTTTTTAAGCCATGATATTTTTCACTGGAGTTCCTTATTGTCAAAGTAAATTTAATGGTTGTTGATTATAATTTAATGATTATTCAAAAAGGTTACACTAAGCACCCTTAGAGAAGAGATGAACAAAACAATTTTGAATCATAACACGGAAAAAGAAACTTGGAATAACTCACTTTTGGAAGTCCAAGGCAATCTTTTGAAAAGTTTAGAGGAAATTGATTTACTAAAAAAAGATAAAGAGGTAGAATTCACTCTGTGTTATAATACATTTTATTTTATTTAGTCGGAACAAAAATTTATATTTTTATATATCGTCGGCCTAGAATTGCTTTGAACCAAGTCACCACAGGGCAAAATTGGGTTAGACTATGAATATGAATCTACCAAGTCACTAATTTTGGTAAACAAATGAGTATTTGGTGAGATAATAAATGTTTAAATAAAGTACAAAAATAGTTCCCAATCCTACTAATCAACTGCTAAGCCGAAACTAAGGCTGCTCAACTAACTGCGCTGCGAAACTAACGCACGCACGCGCTGCAGCAACGCACTGCTCAAATGCACAACTATGCTCTTTCCAACACGTAAACTCAATCTAAGGAAGCTGGACTAGTGGATTAAACTCGACTCAGCAAAACAAAGTTATAAAAAGTGTCAACAGAGTGGCGTCAAAATGGTACTAACATGATAGTGGCAAAGGTCAAGCTGACACTTTATTTTTAATATATTTTATACGTTTGTTTAAAAAATATAAAATGCCATTTTATGGATAACAGTGTTTAACCACTCCGACCCATAAGCGTGTTAACATGACAATATAACAATAGCAGTCAAGTACAATAAGCGTCTTCCTACAGAAATCCTTATAACTCTGTTATTGTTCTAGTGACAACCCTAAAACAAAAAGTAGAAGATCCATATTGAATCAAGCTTCACATTTCTATTTAAAGTTATTCATAGAAGTACATAAAAAAGACTTATTTTGTAGAAACAGTTTTCACCTGCCAAATTATGTGTGTTAATAATAAATACAATAATTAACTCTTTAATATTAATTCAACAGTAAGTTTTTACTTTGATGCCATTTTATTGTCTACGAAAGTGGGCGGGGTCACTTAAGATAATCAATGATAAAATATTTGGGAACAACGCGAATCGAGTGTTACCTTTAAAATACTTACAAATCGCTTAGGTGATTGCAGACTCAGATTGGTCGATCGACAAGTTGGGAACAACGTCCGTAATAGAATTAAAACACTTCAAACATTCAAATGCATTTTTCTCAAAACTATCTTAATGCTGACGTGTTTAAACCAATTCTAGGCCGACGATATGCGCCAAGTTCAAATGAATTTCTTCTCTGGATATTTTGATAGTTGATCTTAACTTAAATATTTTTTTGTACTGTTTGAAAAGGTTTTAACAAACACCTTTAAAGAGGAGATGAATGAAACAATTTTGAGACATAATGAAGAAAAAGATGTCTTGAATAACACACTATTGAATAATCGAGAGAGCCATTCACAATTATTAGGCAAAATTGAATTGTTAAATAAAGAAAATGAGGTAGATCGGCTTTATATATATACAAGGGTGCCACTTTATCATAAAATCTACCTTTACATTTCTGCAGAATAGTGACAAACCAAAAACTAAACCTAAACTAATCTAGTATAAATATTGGCATATAATATAAATAAATAAATATCAGACCTAAATGTAAAGGTAAACTTTATGCTTAAGTGGCACCTATAAATCACATATTTAGTTAATATAAAAACATAAAATTTATTTACGAGTGTGCAGGCGAACCATTCTATAAGCTTTTAATCACCAATTATTAAAAGGTGCTCAATTCCTTGCTTGTATATTACTTGAATCACTGATTATTAAAAGGTGTTCAATTCCTTGCTTGTTGTATATTACTTGAATCACTGATTATTAAAAGGTGCTCAATTCTTTGCTTGTATATTACTTGAATCACTGATTATTAAAAGGTGCTCAATTCCTTGCTTGCATATTACTTGAATCACTGATTATTAAAAGGTGCTCAATTCCTTGCTTGCATATTACTTGAATCACTGATTATTAAAAGGTGCTCAATTCCTTGCTTGTATATTACTTGAATCACTGATTATTAAAAGGTGCTCAATTCCTTGCTGGTATAATCGAAATTTATCACTTGAATCACTGATTATTAAAAGGTGCTCAATTCCTTGCTTGTATATTCGGACACAAACTTTTAATACCTGAACATTGATACAATGTTTCAAATTGAAAAAACAAAATCAATAAAATAAAATGTACACTTTCACAGAATCTTAGCCCAGAACTAAATTATAATTATAATAATTACAGATGTGCATGTAGTTTTTTAAAATGTCTAATGATAAATACAAATTATTTAAGTATCTTTTAATAAGGTGATTCAGTTTTGATCGGCTTCATAATTTAAAAAAATATTTTCCCTTATTCCAAAAGGCTACCGTAAATACCCTTAAAGAGGAGGCAAACAAAGCTATTGTGGAAATGAACAATGAAAAGGAAGCCTTGAATTGCACATTATTGGAAGTTCAGGAGAATAGTTTTAAATTATTAGAGGAAATCGACTTAATAAAGAGAGACAGTGAGGTATATATTGTATTAACTTTATAATTTCATCTCATTTTCGTTTCTATGATATATTTAACGGTCTCTTATTTTGAAATATCAAGTATGGTAAATGTAAATAATTAATAAAAATATACCCTATTATCAAACTACAAAAAAAATTGTTACTTCTCATCCATTATTATTTTATTTATTACATGTATGATTTATTATGCATTGCATGTTCGCTTTTAACATTGTATTTTTGTTTCTTATGTCAAATACAAAGGCGAAAGTTAACGCTTTAACAGAAGAGTCGAATAATCTAATTGCTCAGCATAAGGATGAGAAGGATGAACTCACAAAAAGTTTATCTCAATTTGAAGATAATTTTAGTAAATTGAAAAACGATTTTGAACAATTACAAAAGGAGAATGAGGTACATTTGTATTTGTCTTGCACTTTTGAATTACGTACTAGCCATCTAATATTCTAAACAAGTTCATATATAATACATAAAGTAAATGCGCCCGATGAGAGACTTTAGTTGTGGCAACAGTTGGAAAACTATTCCAAAATTCATTGAACTTCGAAAGAAGTTTCCGACTAAAAAATCCCTGGTGTGTGCACCTCCATAATTCGTAATGAATTTTTATGTCCGCAACTATTGCAACGCGACTAAAGTTACTCGTGTGCACACCAGGCGCAGTCCCTCCATACATACTGTGGACGTGGCGCTTCCCTTCCTTTTGAGGCGTATAAAAAATATAATAATTTCGATGGGAGCATCCAAAGCGTGGAAAACGACTTTAATGCGCGTAGGCATAGTGCACAGAATAGCATAAAAAAGCACTTGGATTAATTCAATATGTTTTAGAGAATTTGTTCAAGCGAACATTTTGACAATTTGGCTTGAATAACGGATGCCGATTGATACGTTAAATATCTTTCGAATTTCTATTTAATTAATTTAATTTTAGAACTGTAATAATTGATGTGAAGTATAAAATTTTTATAGAGCTAATTTGACATATTATTTTTGTCAGTAATCACATCTTATTCGTGGTATTTATTTTTGATATTAGGTAGGTATATATCTTCAGCATTCAGTCACTGACCGCCACGGGTGCACACCTCCGTGTACTGTAATGCAACTGTTGCAATGCAACTGTCTCTGCAACTAAAGTTACTCGTCTGCACACCTCCATATACCGTAGTGCAACTGTTGCAACGCGTCTGTCTCTGCAACTAAAATTACTCAAGTGCACACCTCCATATACTGTAATGCAACTGTTGCAACGCAACTGTCTCTGCAACTAAAGTTACTTGTGTTCACACCTCCGTATATGTAATGCAACTGTCCCCGCAAATAAAGTTATTTGTGTGCACACCTCCATATACCGTAATGCAACTGTTGCAACGCAACTGTCTCTGCAACTAAAGTTACTCGTGTGCACACCTCCGTATATGTAATGCAACTGTTGCAATGCAACTGTCCCCGTAAATAAAGTTATTTGTGTGCACACCTCCATATACCGTAATGCAACTGTTGCAACATAACTAAAGTCTCTCGCCTGCAGGCGCCCTGGGTTTGAAGAATAAATAATTTAAAACTTATAATTATTATTTAAGTTGAAAAAAATATTTTTACTAACATTATATTATATTTTTAATAGTTTATTATGTAATGCATGTATTTATTGTTTTTTTCTTATTATTCTCTGCCTCTGCATGATGTTTCTACCACAATTGCATGGTCCTATATTGACACGGAACAAATTGGACGAACTATGGATGACTGTACAATAATCTATGCGGACTATTACTAACGCTGTAAACAATTGGTTTGGTTTCTACTTTAAATGGGATGTCCGATGTACATATTATATTATTATATCAGAGTTTAACAAGTAGATTGTCGTGGTGCAATAATGAAAAGTCATCACTGGAGTGTGAATTACAGGACCTACTGCAACAAAAGATTTCCACGGAAGACTCCCTGTCTGATCTGTTGGCAAAATTCAAAGATGCCGAAATCGCCCTTTCCAGAGGTTAGTTCTTTTTGAGACTACGTCATTTTATCTCTGCTTATGATTGTATCTAGTATCAAGTAAGAACATAAGAAGTGATGATCTGTTTTTACTTGATTACGCTGCATTGTGCATCCTTCCTCTTTATTTCATAAATTATAGGGTGTTTCATTGCCCCTCCGCAGTGAGCTGATGACAACTCTACCCAAAACACAATACTGTATAACTATTACCAGCCAATGTCAACAACTATACCATACATTACATGAGTTGTGCAATTAATTAAACAAGACCTAAGAATTTAAAGTTTACGATACTTGGAATGGAATCACAGTTGTCTTCTCCCTGCGGCTGAATCGTACATGATCTAAGCTGTATAATACAGTACCCATATGTGGCTGATCATTAAACTCACTATAAACAAAGCATTCTATTCGTAGGATAGTTCACATTTAAAAGGTAAAAGGATTGTCTGAAACATTCCAAAAGTCTAAATTCTGCAACATGTAAATAAAATATAAAATTATATAATAAATTCTTGTTCTTCACATGACTTCAATTCTTCCAGAAATTTCAAATGCATCTTTGGCTCGCTGGTCTCTGATGAAGAGCAGTTTGCAATCGTCTCGGGAGATTATAAAAGGAACTATTCACGAACTGGATAATCCTGCCATTTCTTCTCTACAGTGTGGACTGGAGTACTTCAGATCTCTCCTGCCTGTCACGGGAGAGACATTGAATACCCTGGAGAAGGAACTTATCACATACGAGGTAAGTCTTAACTATTCACGAACTGGATAATCCTGCCATTTCTTCTCTACAGTGTGGACTGGAGTATTTCAGATCTCTCCTGCCTGTCACGGGAGAGACATTGAATACCCTGGAGAAGGAACTTATCACATACGAGGTAAGTCGTAACTATTCACGAACTGGATAATCCTGCCATTTCTTCTCTACAGTGTGGACTGGAGTATTTCAGATCTCTCCTGCCTGTCACGGGAGAGACATTGAATACGCTGGAGAAGGAACTTATCACATACGAGGTAAGTCGTAACTATTCACGAACTGGATAATCCTGTCATTTCTTCTCTCTAGTGTGGACTGGAGTACTTCAGATCTCTCCTGCCTGTCACGGGAGAGACATTGAATACCCTGGAGAAGGAACTTATCACATACGAGGTAAGTCGTAACTATTCACGAACTGGATAATCCTGCCATTTCTTCTCTACAGTGTGGACTGGAGTATTTCAGATCTCTCCTGCCTGTCACGGGAGAGACATTGAATACCCTGGAGAAGGAACTTATCACATACGAGGTAAGTCGTAACTATTCACGAACTGGATAATCCTGCCATTTCTTCTCTCTAGTGTGGACTGGAGTACTTCAGATCTCTCCTGCCTGTCACGGGAGAGACATTGAATACCCTGGAGAAGGAACTTATCACATACGAGGTAAGTCGTAACTATTCACAAACTGGATAATCCTGCCATTTCTTCTCTCTAGTGTGGACTGGAGTACTTCAGATCTCTCCTGCCTGTCACGGGAGAGACATTGAATACCCTGGAGAAGGAACTTATCACATACGAGGTAAGTCGTAACTATTCACGAACTGGATAATCCTGCCATTTCTTCTCTCTAGTGTGGACTGGAGTACTTCAGATCTCTCCTGCCTGTCACGGGAGAGACATTGAATACCCTGGAGAAGGAACTTATCACATACGAGGTAAGTCGTAACTATTCACAAACTGGATAATCCTGCCATTTCTTCTCTCTAGTGTGGACTGGAGTACTTCAGATCTCTCCTGCCTGTCACGGGAGAGACATTGAATACCCTGGAGAAGGAACTTATCACATACGAGGTAAGTCGTAACTATTCACGAACTGGATAATCCTGCCATTTCTTCTCTCTAGTGTGGACTGGAGTACTTCAGATCTCTCCTGCCTGTCACGGGAGAGACATTGAATACCCTGGAGAAGGAACTTATCACATACGAGGTAAGTCTTAACTATTCACGAACTGGATAATCCTGCCATTTCTTCTCTCTAGTGTGGACTGGAGTACTTCAGATCTCTCCTGCCTGTCACGGGAGAGACATTGAATACCCTGGAGAAGAAACTTATCACATACGAGGTAAGTCGTAACTATTCACGAACTGGATAATCCTGCCATTTCTTCTCTCTAGTGTGGACTGGAGTACTTCAGATCTCTCCTGCCTGTCACGGAAGAGACATTGAATACCCTGGAGAAGGAACTTATCACTTACGAGGTAAGTCGTAACTATTCACGAACTGGATAATCCTGCCATTTCTTCTCTCTAGTGTGGACTGGAGTACTTCAGATCTCTCCTGCCTGTCACGGGAGAGACATTGAATACCCTGGAGAAGGAACTTATCACATACGAGGTAAGTCGTAACTATTCACGAACTGGATAATCCTGCCATTTCTTCTCTCTATTGTGGACTGGAGTACTTCTAAATTTCATAATACATTACAAAATTTATTTTAAAAAGTTGTCTAAAAATTGTATGTATTTTTTTTTTCTTGCAGAAGGATAAAGCTCCGTCGGAAGAAATTTCAACTGAAATAGTCAAGTTAGCACATTTAGTTGGCACTAATGTAATTCAAGGAGTGGCAACTTCCAACACTTCCAAAGACATTGTTTATGGAGAGCGTAAGTTAATACAAACTGCATTATTAATTTCTCCCATGATTATTGTAAATTAACGCAGACCTGTGAAAAACCACGGGATATTACTATTACAATTTTTAAAAAGACAATTAAAATCATTTTCTGTAATATTATAGATAGTTACTTTATTGCATATCTGAATATTCATGAATAAATAGTTCCAATTTATTATATTTTTTCCGAAATTAGTATTTTTAATAATTTAATCTGCCCATTCCGCTTTTAACAAAATGTCCAGGATCTTTGTGATTATTTCAATAAAAAATCTATGAAATTCAATAACTAAATAAAATACTTTAAGAGAGGACTTAGCATACCAATAAATTCTGTCCAAACTTTTTCGTTATTTGTTTTTGGGGTGTTATGCCGTGTTGCGCTACCTCCTTCTTTAGCCAACGTTTCGGACATCATTGCAGTGTCCGAAACGTAGGCTAAAGAAGGAGGTAGTGCAACACGGCATAACACCCCAAAAACAAATAACGAAAATGCTTTTGACCGTGAAAATCTTAAAACTTCTCTGTCCAAACTGGTTATATAAAAGTGGCGGCCAAGATGGGACCAATATTTATTACTTATCATATAAACCGAATAATAAGCATGAAACCGATCCAGCATTTTTTTTTTTTTTCAACTAGGAAAGTCTCCCGTTCTAGGACAGTCAAATTGACATATTCATATTAGGTTTTTTTTATTTTTTATTAAGGAGAAAATACAGATACAGATGTCAATTGACAAGAATATACAAAACAATTAATAGAGAATTCACCTGCATCCAAACTATTTCTCACGAATTAACATTAACAACAGATAAGAACATATACAAATATTTTTACTTTTAAATACGGAAAAGACGTATGTATACATAAGAATATTATTTTACAAATAGAGAGATGAAAAAAAATAAAAATAAAATGTGCGCAATATCCTTATAAAAGTTTACAAATTGTTTTTGGAATTTTGATGGTAAGACCAAAAATATATACATAAAAAAATAATGTCATACATAAATTTTAAAAAAGAAAGGTAATTAAAATTATAAACCAAGTAATGTCCAAGTTATTGTACTTTGTAGGAAAACAGCCTTCAATTTTCTACTAAAAGTACTGCGTGTATCAAAAAATAAGTCGGAATCCTTGAGGTTTTGATTTTGATTAAACGATTCGCACATTCTTCTGATTGGATCCCTGACACCAGCATTTGTACGCGTCCGGCTAATGTGGAATAAGTCATTAAGCCTTGTTACTCTGGGTGGTATTTTGAAGTTTATTAGTTTCAGTAGGTCAGGACAGTCAATAATGTTGTTGCAGATTTTATATAGAGTCATTAGGTCAAGGAATGTTCGGCGGTTAGTTAGAGTGGAGACGTTATAATTTGAGAGCATATTTATGTACCCCCGTTTAGGTGCGCTCATTCTGTAATTGAGGTATTGCAGAAATTTCTTTTGAATACTTTCAATGTTGTCTTTATAGACACCGTAAAGTGGTGTCCATATGGAGGTGCAGTATTCAAGTTGAGAACGGACCAGCGTGTAGTAAAGTAAAAGATAAGTTTTCGAAATTCGCGGCTGTTTCTGATGACAAATCCTAGCATGCAGTAAGCTTTATTCACAATATTCTCAATGTGCGCATCGAAATGGAGTTTAGAATCAAAAAGTACCCGTAGACCTTTTATACAGTAAACGCGCTCGAGTAAATAGTTACCAATACAATAATTGTGTATAATTACGTTGTGATTTGTAGTGAAGCTTATTTGTTTACATTTGTTGTAACTTAGGTAAATTTTGTTTTCATTACAAAATGCTTCGAACCTTACTAAGTCGCTTTGGATGAGCAGACAATCGTTTAAATTCCTAACAATGGCAAATATTTTTATATCATCGGCGTACAAAAGAAATAAACAATGCATGAAACATTTAGTAACAGTGTTAATGAAAAGTATAAATAACAGCGGACCCAGGATTGACCCCTGTGGCACGCCAGAAGTAACTGGTTCCCACGTAGAAGTATGTCCTCGTAATGATACAGCTTGCTGTCTTTTTGTCAAATATGAGACAAACCAACGTAATAAGTTTCCCCTAATTCCGTTGAACATAATTTTTCTAATAAGAATAAGGTGGTCAACCTTGTCGAAAGCTTTTTTGAAATCGCAGTATATTGCATCTACCTGGTGGCCTCAATCCATGCTAGTGAATAAGAAATTTGAGTAAATTAGTAAATTACTCATGGTAGATTTGCCTTTTACAAACCCGTGTTGTTGTTCTGTGATTTTGGCGGCAAGCTGGGGATATATGTTATCATGGACAAACCTTTCCAAGAGTTTGGGGATCGCTGAGAGAATGGATATTGGCCTATAGTTTTCGATTTTTTGACGTGAGTCACTCTTGTGGACTGGTATAATATAAGCCAACTTCCACCTATCAGGGAAAACCCCGTCACTCAGGCATTTATTAAATATTATGGTAAGTGGAACATACAGTGACGACGCAGCAGATCTGAGGAAAAATGCCGGTATTCCATCGTGACCCGCACCTTTGTTTATATCTAACGACTTTAAACTTGATTGGACTTCTTGTTCCGTTAGTTCAATGGTGTGAATGTGCGTAAGTTCAGAATCCAGAACGGCCTCAAGTTGGTCGATGTTAATTGTGTCATTGATAGAGGAGGGTTCAAATGTTGACTTAAAGAATTCAGAGAACATATTACAGATTTCTTGAGCATCATTAGATTTGCGCCCTTCGAAGGACTTAGTAGCAGGATATCCATCAGATGATTTTAATGAGGATATGTATGACCAAAAACATTTAATATTATTTTGCAATGAACTTTCGATGTTGTCGAAAAATAATTTTCGAGATTCACTAGCCAATTTTTTATATGTAGCACGTAAGAAGGAAAATTTACGATAGTCAGAAAGACTTTTATATGTCTTCCATTTGAGCCAAACTTTATATTTTTTCCGTGATATCCTAATAATTTTCAATGTGTACACAGGTTTTATATTTTATAATTTAAAAAAAAAAACTTTCTTCCTAAAATAGTGCACAGGTATAATTTTACATACACGTTGTTTTTATTTTATTTTTTCATAAATACGCTCATGGTAGCATCAATTAAACATATATCAAAATATCAATTGTGTTAGTACTCCCTCCCTAAACACGAGAAATTCTCAATTAGAGAGGTATTATTACCACCATTAAAAAATATTTGCATTACATGTACATAATTAAAAAAATAATTGTACTTATACCTAACTTTGTAAAATTGTAAAAATGGAATAAATAAATAAATAAATAAAAAAAATAAAATAAAAAAGTTCGGGAGTAAACCATATGGGGAATTTGTCATTTTTTTTTTTTTTTTTTTTTTTTTTTCATAAGAAGCAATTACTTTGTGGTTAGACATTATATTATAAAAATAAAACAACACTTTGTATTTAACCACGAATTTATTATTTATGTATCTACCGGTTTCACTTAGACCAAAGCTTCCTCAGGATAAAATAATAAATCAGTTATTATTTTATCCTGAGGAAGCTTGGTCTAAGTGAAACCGGTAGATACATAAATAATAAATTCGTGGTTAAATACAAAGTGTTGTTTTATTTTTATAATTTGTCATTTCGTCGTGCCAATACTGGAATGAACTTATCAATTACATTGTTTATTATTAAATAGAATCGATCTACTGCTTCTTCGGCTGATAATGTTGCGTTGCGACCATCTTGGCCGCTATTTTCGTATAACTGTTTGGACGCAATGTCCAGTATGTTTTGTATAAGTACTGTATTGTGTTGTACGAGTCCTTCTCTTAGGTATTTTGTTTAGTCGTTGATGAAATTAAAATTTAGAATTGCTTAATTGCCACTTAAACTTTCAAACATTCATCGGTTAGCCGAGTTTAATCTTGAAGAATGTACCTATCCCCTAACTTATGTCAGTAAGTTCTATTGGGAACAATGACCGATAATATTTTTCATTGGGTTGCTTTTTCAACTGGACTGCGTAAGCTCCAACTCTTTTAAAACCACTCTTATTTCAAAACAACAAACAATGGATTAATTTTCATAATTTTAATTTTGTTTTAGAAATGGCCCTTGAATGCCGAGAGCTTGCCATCACAATGCTGTCCTGCATCGACTACCTAATGGCATTAGACGAGAAGACCATGGATGGCTCTGTGCACAAGGAGAATGGCATCACAAACGGCGGTGATGGGCAAACGGTGGAGCACCACACGGGCTGCGTCAGGAAGCTGCTGGAGTCGGTGGGGGCCCTGGCGGAGAAGGTGGGCGGCCAGGACGAGACCCGAGCTGGAGACTCGGTGGAGGGAGAGCTGGCCGACATGGAAAAGGCTATCGAAGAAGCTGCCGCTCGAATTGAGGTAATGAACTCTTCCTTTAATTTTTTTAATTTCCAGCGTAGCCTTTGTGATATAATACTCTTTTTCGTGTGAATCCATCCCTCCAACCGCGGTGCAAGACAATGGGTCGAGTGATTCCGGCTGAAGAGGATAAAAGACCTCCCTCAACCAGTCTTTCTCGATCCTGCCCACCTCACGGCAGTTAGGCAGATGCATGGTATGCCAAGACCTGGACAAACCTCAACCGATTACCATACTAATTTAAAACAGCATCCCTTTAGAGCACAAAAAATTACCCATCGTTAATGAATATTTTAAATATTCCAACTTTTCCATCTCATTCCAACTACAGTTTGCATTCCCCAATACAACGTTTACATAGTCTTGGTAACAAATACTTTAACAATATAGATGTATTTGACAAAAATTTGAACTTAGCAAACTTCAAACGGAGCATGTGCCAACTACTTCTACCTATTTCATAAACTAACGTGAACACCATTTTTATTAATATTCTTGTTGATTTGGAAGACGTTAGCAGATTATCTATTTTTACTTAAGTTACATACATTACACTCTTTATTTTCATTGTAATTTTTAAAAAATATGTACTACATTGTACGTAAAATATTATTTTAGTTAGTAAGTAGTAAATAATATTATAGTAGTTTTAGAATAGATTATACACGGTGTCCGGAAACTCGTAGTACAAGCGGGAAACTGGTAAATCTACATCATATTCGGAGTCGATTTGTGATATAACTTTTTTGATTTGAGCTTTCAAGTAAATCGGGTCCGAAGTTGGAATTTTTTTGGTTAAATTTGAAAAAAAATTTCACTAGGGGGTTGATTTCAGCTGTGTAATGTCTTATAAAATGCATCGGAGGGTAAACCAGGCTCAAAATTTTTTTTAACCCTTAAGTTGCCGAAAAAATAGAAAAATACAAAAAAAATAATATTACAATCGAAATGCTCAGATCGAAAAAAATAAGTTTTTTCGGTACACTACGTGATGTAGATTCTCCAGTTTCCCGCTTGTACTACGAATTTCCGGACACGTTTTATAAGATGTTACATTTTATAGCTAAATAAAATATACCTCATCATCATGGCCTCCTCAAGAGTCTTCCTCCACTCATGTGGGTTTAGTGCCAGCTCTCTCCAGTTTGGAAACTCCAAGATAGATATGTCTTTGAGGACGTTGTCGCTCCATCTTAAAATATACCTAAAAAGAAAAAAAGCCCTGTGGCTGTTTATGTAAATAAATACTATTTATTTATGCTTGCGAAAAACACACACAACATTTTATTACACACTTTTCTAAAAGGTTGCTCATAAGGCGAGCCATACATGCTCAATAATATTAAATTTATCATAAATTCTATTTTGTTTATTAAAATTCTTAATTCTTATTCTTAATTCTTAAAATAAAAATAGATATAAGTTGTCAAATTTTGGATTTAGATGTACAAACAATTTCAACTATCTCTGGCCGGCCGGGCTGGTTGCCAGAAGAACAATCCATCCATGGGGCTATGAATGTATTGTTTATTGCAACACACTGATGTTGTAATTAATTCCCAGGAGATGCTCAAGAAGAGCAGAGCGGCCGACTCGGGCGTGAAGCTGGAGGTGAATGAGAAGATCCTGGATGCATGCACCAGCCTGATGGCGGCCGTGCGGGAACTGGTGAAGCGCGCTCGCATGCTGCAGGGGGAGATCGTGTCGGATGGGCGCGGCAGCAACACGGCCAAGGAGTTCTACAAGCGCAACCACCAGTGGACCGAGGGGCTCATCTCCGCCGCCAAGGCCGTCGCCATGGGGGCCAAGTTGCTACTGTGAGTACCCTTTTGAGATATGAACCACAACATCTGCGATGCCTATGCACTTAATCGAAAATCAATATTAGGATTGTCCAAGAATTAAAGACCGTTTCTTATTTTCGGTGACATGGACATTATTTCTCAAAATATGGCGGCATTAGCGTGTAGCTCAGACTTTTCCTAAAAAATGAGCAGTGATCAGGCTTGGTAGCTGCTTCAGTGCGATCTTTGTGTCCGTTTGTGATCGACGCTCTGCTGCCAAATCCCGCCGACTGCGCGATGAGCTCAATTATTCACTTTCTCAACTAATAGGGAGTCCGCCCTGTTGAAGTTCGTAAGATATATATATATATATACCAGCGGCAAAATATCACAATTATGTATAAATCCATAAATGTGTTACCTATTAGAGCTCTTTTTTGGCATAAAATCTGTATGCAACATATCTTAGATAGCCCTTACAAAACAATGGTGGATCACATGTACAATACTAGGCTTACACAAAATGAAGGGATGATAGTACCTAGATTTTCTAATAAATATGGCCAGCGAACTCTTGAATACATTGTACCACTTATTTTTAATATGCTGCCATATGATTTGAAAAAATGTTGCTCGACACCTGAATTTGCACTATTGTTTAGAACAGGGGTGCTCAAACTTAAACTGCTAGCGAGCTACCTCAATATTATTAGACTCCAATCGATCGACTCTGATTTTCAAGCGCCGGGGGGGTGGGGGGGGGGGGGTATTGAAATCCAATATTTTTTATTGCGACCTCATTTTATGCCGACTTTTATATCACATCATATTTCATCCAATAAAATTACGTTTATAAATTCTACAACAAATTTATAACTCTTCTGCAAGGTGAAAAATTCTGTATTAATGTCACCTCTCACTCGGTACTCGATGAATCGACAACATGTTATTTAATTAATCGTTATATTGTGAACATAACACTGGTTTAAATTAAATCTGTGTGCTAAATCTACACCGCACACCGAATCTCTTCACCGCACTCATTTCGTATTATTTATTAATAAACTTCATATCGTCTTCAAGTTACAACTCGGACTGACTGATTCATAAATAAACCAAAAGACACACTAGAAACAAGATCGATTTTCGGGCTTTTAAAGGGGCAATTTTCGACAATATTTCACCAGGAATATGCAATAATCTGACGATTTTTTTTCTATAGGGGCTTGTGACGTTACACACCATAGTGAGGATAGAGTAAACAATAAAAAAAAGTCGTGACCATTGACAATATAAGCTACAAATAAATAATAAAAAAGGGCATGAAAAATGAGCAGTGTTATTGAGGCCTAATTGAGGATCAACTGAAACAAAAACTGTGAATAGATTCTATTTACATCGGCAAATTTTTCTCAAGGTCGACTCAAAAAGCACTCGCGATCAACCGTTTGAGCACCCCTGGTTTAGAACATGGCTATTGGAATCAGATTTTATGTATTGACTTGACTCCTCATGCATTTTTAATTTTTAATTATTAATATTTAATTTTATTTTTTTATTATTATAAGCAATAATTATCAGCCTGAAACACTCATCCACATTGAAAAATCTTCCGAGAAAAGATACATGACGCCAACGGGACATGAACCCATGCCCTTCTGATTGCCGGTCAGCTGCTCTCCCAATTGAGCTAAAGCGGCTTATCTTATACCCGCCAAATGATTCCATATATGTATAGTAGTGTTATAGATAATTATTGCTTATAATAATTGTTACCCTTTGTGCTATGCATACAAATCTTGTCTTAAACGTTAGTTTAACAATTAAAAATAACAATTATTTTTTTATTTTTAGACATATGTTTATTATTATTTTTTTTTTATACTTATTTGTTTTTATTATGTTTTTTATTAAATTGCAATATTTTTTTCTTCTATTGTAAAACATTGTATATTGTATCATGTTGTTGTCCACACTATTTTCCTGCCGACAAGCTACTTGCAGTAGCTTTGCAGGTGCAATGTAAACAAGAAAAAAAACTATTTTCTGTTAATAAAAAAAAAAAAAAACGTAATTTTGATCCCAGACGTCAATAAGTCTATCACACAAATGATTTTGAGGGAAAAATGGCGTATGCAAATTGCATGCTCTTTGGATTCCCAAAATGCTGAAGAGCAAAATTGTATGGAAAGCGCTTGGATCTCTTTTTTTTCGGTTTTTACAACCAAGGCGAAGTTTTTTGAGTTGAAACAAGGGTTCAGCACCTAACCCCATAATCAAAAATGCAATTAATGACATAAATTGCATCCCTTTCTTCACCTGAAGCAACATTTGTCAATGATTTTTTGTAAATATGTATAAATTTTTCGTGATTTTTACAATTAGAATGGTCTTTAATTCTTAGACAACCCTTGTACAGGAGTGTGATCTATACCGATATATCTATTTGAAATAAAACTAATGTAGCCAATTAAAGCTGCCTCCACACACATATCTGACTTGCCCACCCTTTAAGAAAACACGTGAGAAGGGATCCAACAATGCTCTTGCTTTAAGGAAAGGACAGGACGGAAGGAGGAAAAGACTGGAACTAATTGGGAATGCCGTTGTTGCTGTTGCCACTAGCTCTTGTTGGTCCCTGGGACCAATTGAGACTTTTGTGCCTTATTCAAATAATAATATTTGCAGTACGTCAGCGGACAAGGTGGTGTCCAGCAGCGGTGGCAAGTTGGAGCACCTGATGGTGGCCTCTCAGGAGATAGCAGCCAGCACCGCGCAGCTGGTTGTGGCCTCGCGAGTGCGAGCTGCGCGGGGCTCGGAGCGCCTGGGGGCCCTCACGCTGGCCTCGCGCGCCGTGTCATCCGCCACGGGGGCTGTCATCGCCACAGCTAAAGCCTGCGCCACGCTCGTCGAGGAGTCTGGTAAGAACATAGCCACAAACAACTATAAACCTCTTATATAATCGCGGTATGCATATTAAAGGGTGCATTCTTAAAATCTTTACCACACATACCCATCGGGGAACTCATTTTTGAAGTGACCCAAAGCTTAGGCCTTGTACACAAGAGGGTTCCATGACAAATAGAACATTGAAGAAAAGTTTAATAAAAAAAACATTCCTAACCTAACCGGAAGACGTAGTGGAGGGCTAAGGCCATCTGCTCATGGAGAAACTGAAAAAAAACCAGTTGGCGACGCAATCGCTATCCTCAGGAAAGGAACTTGTGAATTTCATTAGCAGACCGCACACAGGTCCATCACCGCTAGTCTCCGCGGCAGTCGTGTTTTAGTTGCCTTGTTGACAGGTTGCCAAGGTAGCGGCTCACGACCTGTCAAGTTTTTGAGTAGTTTGCGATATGTCTCAGGAGGTTCATAAATTGAGCTGTGCCGTGAATTGAGTTGCCAACCAGTTTTCGATTTCTCCATGAGCGAAGTATTTTGCTCTAATTTCTTCACTCGCAATCTGAAGGTCGCGGGATCGAATCCTGACGAGTGCAAATAATTAATTCATTTAAATTTAATAATATACAGTGTATTTGCGGCACGTTCCAGAGTGGGAGATACTCTCTACTCTCAATATCGCCCTGGTGTAAGACCACCATTCAGAATTGAGAAGTTGCTTGAAGCGGCTTTAGCCAGATCTGAATAGCCAGGTATTTCCCCACCTTCTTCCCCTCATGCCTTCAACCTCATAACATACCCCAATCGGGGATGCCATAGTCTCACTGGCTCTAGACAGTAGCAGTTGGGACTCTTGTAAGGTATTTCACATTAAAAAAAAACTATTATGGTCTGTTTTGTCATTGTTATTTTTTTATCCGGTCACCGCGCACGAGGCGCATAAATACTATGATGGTTGATTAAATGGATTGGAGTTAGTATTAAAGATGAAAATGGTGTGAATTGCAGAGGACCTTGACATGAGCGGGCTGTCGTGGCAAGCGGGGCGCCGCCTGGAGATGGAGTCCCGCGTGCGCGTGCTGGAGCTGGAGCAGGGCCTGGCCACCGAGCGCCTCAAGTTGGCAGCCCTCAGGCGCACGCACTACCGCCTCGACCAGTCAGAGGTATGTATCTAGTCTATGGACTTTGATTTTATTAAGAAAATATATTTTTTTAAATTTTACACATTGACGGAAATTTGATACTGTTAAGTTTTTGTTTGTTGTTGTTGTTTTTAGTTTTTTCAACCTTCATCACATTTGATTGATGATTGGTGCCATTTTGAATTTTCATCATTTGAATGGTCCCCATTATCCGATTCTCGGTCCGTTTCAGAGATTGATTCAATTTTAATCAGCCATCAAGAATGGTAATGCTGTTATGCTTGATGGCCGATTACAAGTTTATCAAACACTGGTGGAAAATTCAAATACGTATTGTTATCTGCCATTTTGATTGTCAATCAGATGTGATGGAGGTTCAAACATCCCAACCTAATGTTTTATCGGGCAATTCCCAGTTCACAAAATTATTTATTGAAGTGAAAACTACTTTAGCACTGTTGTGATTTGAAACTCGATGAAACGAAAAATAGTGACACTAAAAAGAGACAACCTGTCAGGTTGCCATGGTAGTGGCTCACGACTCGTTTGCGGACCGCCAATGAAATTCACAAGTTTCTTACCTGTGGGTAGCGATTACGTTGCCAACTGGTTTTTTTTTCAGTTTCTCCATGAGCGGATGGTATAAATCCTATAGATAGATGTAAGTGTTTGCCGTGAATTGAGTTGCCAAACAGTTTTCGGTTTTTCCATGAGCGACTCCACTCCCTAAGTCTGCCAGAGAATCGGTCTCCTCTCGGTGCGGTAACTTCCTAACCTCTCCACTCTTGTTTACTTTAGTTTTCTGAAGGTTTCACTTCTACTGCGTATGAACTGCACACTTGTTTTTTTTTATCTACAGCAGATAGCAGTATTCATCTTCTTTTAGAGAGCAATATAATGTAAATTAATTGTATTTTTTTGTTTAATTTCAGGATGCCGATGCCAAATAAAGGAAAAGAATAATAATAACGTGTGTGACAAATAAATGACATTTGATGCTAGTTGTACAGTATAATGAAGAATTGTTATAGAACAGTAGTGTAGTTAAACCATTCAATGTGCAAATAGCAGATTAATGTCTAATGTAAACAATAACACCAATAATTATATAATAATATGCAACTTGTGCTAGCGGATTAGTTTAAATTAATTCTGTAAAATTCATTTCATAAAATTAATTATCAAAATCGTGAAAACTAGCAAAATCAATAATTATTAAATTAACTAATAATCATTACCCACTAATTATAATTATTGAATAAAGTACATGTTTGATGAAACATATCTTCAATTTTGGAAAAGATAATGTTGTTAAAATTGTCATTCCACAGACTGCTTTTATCTTCACATAATATAATGATTTCATTTAGTTTTCTTCTTTATTCTAATTATTATCATATAATGGAAACGAACGCAATTAAATGACCCATTAGAAAATCAACATGCACTACCAAATAATCTCAGCGGATTATCCAAAGTGTATTGTAATAATAATCTTTAATCTTAATCTTTTAATATAGATTTTTGAAGCAACTCCACGGTTTTTTAATAAACTGAAGCAAGGTCAACCATGTTAATATTATTTCCACTAACCAATCATGTATTTCTTTTAATTGTAAATCATTTTAGTGTAAGCCATTATTATTTGATTGCCACGTAATAAATATTTACATATGTATTACCAATATTACTTTTCCATAATGTTTTGGGTGTGCAAGGTAATCTTCCATGATAGATTTAGATCTAAATGTAATATGTAGTTGAATATAGGAAGGAATACTTTAAAATTAGCAACTTTGTGGCTAGAAAATGATTGTGTACATTTTGTGTTTTAAGCCAAGCATTTTCGGACACGAGCGCTCCTTCTTCAGGGCAATTGTACTGTTGTTACAACTTTATTCTGTTATATCAGTTTTACCTGTAGAATTTATATGTGGAATTTAATTATTTTGTGCATTACCAACTTTTTACAATGCACACACCAAGTGATTTTGAAATATTTTGCACTATTACCATTATTTTACAGAACATCTTTATTAACATAACACTGAAGTGTAACCTTTTGTTGTTGTCAATGTGTATTTTTTAATAATTTTTTTAAATATTTTGTTGTGGATGCCATTCATGTTCATTTAAATTATGTAACATATTTTTTTTATAGATTATAGTAATCAATCAGTAGGTTTTTATACATAATATTTAACTCTGTATATGGAACTAAATATATCGATTTGTTATAAATGTTATCTTTTAATTTACACAACTTCGGTGCTGCTAATTTCAACAGGTTGTCTTCATAAGGGAAGTATTATTAAATGTACTTTAGTTTTTGGATTGGTTTTAAGCATAACCAATGGACAAGCTTTATGGCAGAGAAGCAAAAAAAAGAGAAAGAACTTCCACTTCCCAGAAGTTGAAGACTCAAAATCTGAAAATTGTAGATGGATACATCCCACTTATTCCAGAATGGAAGATACAATATCATTCTGGCGAGAGACCTCCATTCCCATTTGAAATGTCACCCTAAATAGCTTTTGTAATGTTCAGTAACCAGAAGAGCGATTCTGTATCTTTTGTGGATACGGAATCGATTCCATACGTAATCGCCTGTCAGATTTGTGTGATTGTCTATGGCTTGCAATTGCTTTTTCTACGGGCTGATTTGTAAGCTGCGGGGTTGCCTAAAATACCCGCAATAAATGTTCAAATTCCCTAAATTGGGGAGAATAAAATAACAAGTTCCCCGCGATTTGGGGAATTCCCCGCACAAAAGATACAGAATTACATGGCAGATCTGTACCCAACCAGCGCTCAACCTTTATGTTATACATTTTTATTTTACCTTTTAGGGGCCATCCATAAATTACGTCACACGAATTACATGATTTTTTGACGACCCCCCCCTGCCGCACATCGTCACATTTGTGAGACCCCCTCCCCCCCAGCGTCCACACATATTTTGCAAATTTTTCATCTAAAAATAATCAAAAAGGTAGTTCAATTTTTTTTTACATATGACATCACAGAGCTGATGACCCTCCTATACCCTTTGTCACACTTCTCTACTCGCCTCCCCCCCCCCCTCCTCTTAAGGTGTGACATAATTTATGGATGGCCCTTTATGGGTGGTGCTATAGAGCCACTAGATTCGAAAAGGAATAGAATATACTCAATCAGTCTTCTGCTAACCGTCAAATGAGATTGTCACACGCGGTGGCTATAATTGAATAATTTCTTGTGAAACTGTCAATAACGGGCACTTTTATTATTATTACCGTGACGATCCACGATTACAGTACTGTGACGGCAAAAAGGAGCAATAAACAAACATTCCTTATCACAATAATGCTGCAGCTCTTTCTTACACAATAAATAATGGTGAGACAAAAGATGAGACATACGTGTGACTATTTCCTCTAAGTACAAATTTTTTCCTTTGGAGAAACAGATATCTTTTTACGGCTCTGCAACGCAACGGGAATTGCATTTCGTTTTCTTTATACGTATGAGGGAGATGTATGGTAATGGTTGTATTGGGGGGGTACAGACATATGTTCACTGTTTGTTTCATTTTCGACTGAAAGAGCTGCAGCATTATATGTTTAAGAACAAAAGAAAAATCATCAGCGCATTGACTTTTGAATTTTTGGAATTCACTCACACTTCTAATATTATCCTGTAACTATATTCCTTAAAATCATTTATTCAAAATGGCTCTTCAAGATGTCAGAATTCTTCAGTGGAATAGCCGCAGTGCTATTTCTAACAAATCAAACCTTCTTAACCTATTAAATTCAAACCTTGTTTCTGTGGCTGCTGTCTCGGAGACATGGTTTACTCCATCCACCCACTTTAATGTGGGAGGGTACTCCTGTCTCCGCGATGATCGCCCGGAAGGTACGGGCGGTGGTGCTGCCCTTTTTATTAAAAAATCCCTTCCGTTTTTCCCAATAAATAATATCAAACCCCCCAATGCTGACTTTCAAATGGTTGCAGCTAAAATAAAGGACACTTCCTTTGTTTCTATCTATCTTCCCCCAACATCGCACTTCAATAAACAAGCGTGGTTGCAAATTGTCCGTCAACTAAGCCCTCCTTTCTTTTTATTGGGTGATTTTAATGCCCATTCCCCCGTCTGGGGTTCTGCTTTCTGTGATCGAGACGGTCGAAGTATGATGGATTTCCTAGATGAATCCAACCTTTTTCTTTTGAATGACGGATCTCCTACTAGAATCTCTCGCCCCAACACAAACCCCAGTGCAGTGGATCTCTCCATATGCTCTACTAATCTGGCACCTCTCTCCTCGTGGGTGGTGTCCCCCGACCCTTGCTCCAGTGATCATTTCCCGATCACCATCACTTATCAAACTTCTTTCCATTCAGACAAGTCCCATATTTCGACAAAGATTAAAACAAAACACACCAAATGGGACGAATTTAACTCACATATGGATAAGTTTATACAAAATTTATCCTATACCGATACATTATCTGTCAAAGATGACTACGATAACTTCAAATCAATGCTCGTAACTGCAATCAATAAATCAAATCCTCCCCCTAAAACCAAATCTCTCAAAAAACTCCCTCCAACTCCCTGGTGGGATGAGGAATGTTCCAAAGTAGTGAGAATTCGGAAAGCTAAATCTCTTTCCTATCGTCACAATATGACTATGGAGAACTATCTCATATACAAAAATGCCGAAGCCAATGCCAAAAGGGTATTGAGGTCAAAAAAAATTCCGGGTGGTACAACTTCTGCAGTTCAGTATCTCCGAACACTCCAATTTCGGAAGTTTGGTCTATGATTCGAAGATTTCGATCCTCCTTCAGTCCAACATCTCCTCGAGCTTCTCATTCTAAATGGATAGACGAGTTCTTGGACAAAATTGCCCCCCCTTCTGTACCTAACTTAGATGAAATAACTCCAATCCACAAAACTCCTATGTCTGATCATTGGCTAGACTCTCCATTCACTTTAATTGAATTAAAAAATTGTTTATCAACAGTCAAGGACTCATCTCCAGGCAGAGATGGTATACCTTATAGCATTATCAAAAATAGTAATGATAATGTTCTAAATCACTTTTTAAGCATCTTAAATAAAATCTTCCAGACTGGCATAATACCTGATGACTGGAGTTCTCAAATAATCATCCCAATTCTAAAATTAAACAAATCACCCAATTCTGGATCCAACTATAGGCCAATTGCTCTTTCATCCACCCTTAGTAAAATTTATGAAAAATTAATTAAAAACCGGTTAGAATTTTTTGTCGAGAGTAATCATCTTCTCTCTCCATCCCAATTTGGATTTAGGAAAAAGAAATCTACACAAGATAACCTTGCCATCATCAGCACTGATATTAATTTATCCATTTCTAACAAAGAAGTATGTCTTGCAGTCTTTATAGACATAGAAGGCGCCTTTGACAATGTTTCCATCCCAATTCTTAAAAAAAAACTTTTAGGCCTTGGCTTACCCCTCATGTTTGTCCAATCTATTATTAATCTTTTTCTCGATAGGAAAATTTTCATTGAGCTACCAGATGTTACTCCTCAGAGTAGGTCAATTTGGAAGGGTTTACCCCAAGGCGATGTATTATCCCCCTTACTGTATAATATATACACACACGATATGCATGTCACCATTCCCCCTCAAGTAAAAGTTGTTGAGTTCGCAGATGACATAGCTTTCTTCTTATCATCCAAAATCATTCCATCCGCCGTCAAATATCTTAATGAAGCCATGGATGCCCTTTGCACATGGCTTACTTTAAATGGTCTTGAACTTTCAGTACAAAAGAGTCAGTGTGTTACCTTCTCAAATCGTCATAATAACCCCCCTGTTCAAATTTTATTTAAAAACTCTCCAATCCCCAATGCTTCCGAAGTAAAATTTTTGGGAGTAACATTTTTTTTTTTTTTTTACAGGAACTCCACACAGGAGGCCCTGAGGAAAATAATTTCCCTCAGGGCCTATGTCATCTTTGAGGATGCTGTGTGGAGGGTTTTTTTTAAGGAAAGGGAGGAGAGGAGAGTTCTGGGAAGGAAAAGGGTTTAAGGGGTGGGTAGGAATCTGGGGTTCAGTATGTCCTGGTCATGCACCTCCAAGACCTAGACAAACCTCACCCCATTTGATAGGAAACTTAAATGGTCTTCCCACATTAATAATATAGTTACTAAATGTGAAAAAAATTTAAATATTATCAGATCATTGACTGGCGTTTGGTGGGGTGCTCATCCTATCTGCATTAAGTTGCTCTACAATGCACTTATTCGAAGTCATCTCGACTATGCCTGCCCACTTTTTAGTACTGCATCCAAAAATGCACTCAGTAAATTAGACAAAATTCAATCTAAGTCATTGCGAATAATAACTGGCGCGATGCAATCGTCGCCCATCAATTCCCTTCAAGTAGCATGTTCTGATCCTCCTCTTTATTTAAGGCGTCAATTATTTGCTGACAAATTTGTTCTTAAATGTTTAAATTCTAAAAGTCATCAGATTATTCCCAGAGTCTCGTTGTTCAACGACTCAACACATTCATCTACAACCAGAGCTCGAACTAAACCTCTCCCTGCCATCTGTAAAAATTTTCGCTCTCTCTCAGAGCTTCAAATTATCAAAAATGATCTTCTTCCTTTGTACAAATTAAAATATAGTCACGTCACCCTATCCCCAACGATATTAGAAGGGATCGGCATCCTTAAAAGTCATTCCAATCTCCCAGCCCGTACTGTCAATAATATGTTCAATGACATTATTTCTTCTAAATGGCCCAACTCTTCTCTTTTATTTACTGATGGCTCCAAATCTCCGGACTCTCCTAACTGTGGTATTGGTATTAACATTTACCACAATAATTCTAATGAAAGAATATTTTATTCAATTTCAAACCAATTTTCAATATTTTCTGCCGAGTGCATTGCGATTATTGAATCTCTCAAATATATAATAAAAAATAATTTTGAACATTCTCTTGTTCTCTCTGACTCTCTCAGTTCCCTCCAAAAACTTAAAACAAGTCCTCTTCTTCATCCTGATGATCACTTTGTATGTCTTATTCGAGTATTGATAACCTCCATTCAAAGCTCTGGAAAAACTGTCACTCTGATTTGGATTCCTGGACATGTTGGCATAGTGGGTAACGATATTGCTGATTCCTTGGCAAAACAAGGAGCGTCTAACCCTACCGTTACCCTCGTAAACCATATTCCCCTGTCTGATATTTTTTCCATCATCAAAGATAGATCCCGCAATGTTTGGACAGAGTATTGGAACATTGCTAGTCAATCCAAGGGTGCCCGCTACGCCTCAATACAAAGGACTATCCCATCAAAACCGTGGTTTCAAAAATTCCCCCATTTTTCCAAAAAAGAAATTTCCTTACTTATTCGTATGAGAATCGGACATTGTTCCGTTCCTTCTCACCTTTATAAAATTCATGTGCTTGACTCCCCAGATTGTACGTTCTGTGGTCTAGATGTGGGAACTTTAGATCACATATTTTTTGATTGTCCCTCTCTAAATAAATATCCTCTCTTCTATCAAGCGTTATCAAAAATTGCCTCTCCTCCATTCAACATCTCATCTCTTCTAAGTCTGAACTCTACTCCAATCTTCCATAAAATTCTGAAATTTGCACATTTAAATAAAATTAATATATAAATTCACCTTTCCTTTCTCTGTAATTATAAATGATGGCCTAGAACACCCTTGAAGGGTGAAAGCCAGAAATAATTGAAAAAAAAAACAAACTATATTCCATACTTTCCGTCACGGCTAGTAGTATTGTAGGGTCTACGGAGACGTCACGGTGCGGTGTGTGAGAGAGATGCAAGAAAATAATTGCTTTTTTCCTTTGGAGGAAACAGACCTACATACATTGTGTATCTCATCTTTTGAAAGAACTGCAGCATTATTGTGATAAGGAACATATTATATTTATTAACTTTTTTATGCTGTCACAGTACCGTAATCGTAAATTGTCAACGGTAATAATAAAGAGTTCTTTGGTGGAAATAATACAGTCAGTGATCAAAAATTGGCAAAGTTATATAAACTCTATTACTTTGCAAGTTGTCAACAATTTAAAAATGATTACGTGTTCATAAACAAGTCTTGAGCAAATTACATGCTGTAATGTACCTAGACCGAAGCAAAATGAGTAAAAATGTGTTTACTCATCAGTCACGGTTTATTTTTCACATTTTCAGTCAGATTCCAAGTGAGTCATGTTTTTGGAAGATGGCCAGATCAATAAGTAGCCGGCGGTACGCAGTAATAATGTCACCCGTCCTGTGAAATAAGAGCGCCACGCGTGGTAGACCAGAGATTAAATCATAAAAATACTTTTTTCCGGGGTAGGACTTTTGAGTAAAAAATACAATTTAGTAAACAAAATTTTATTTGATAAACGATAATTATTACACTTATGAATAGAACAGCAAATAAACATCGTATTATGCTGCACTAAGGAATATACAAAGAAATACAGTGTACCACCTTAAAATGCTTTTCTGCGTAATACTGTAAACACAATCTATTCTATGTTAATCACTTTAAAATAATGGCAACAATAACATTGTTTTAGCACTGACTTAAAATATTCATAAAATCACCCTAATTTCACATTTATACAACTGATAAAAAATAAAATAGACTTTGCTTATGTATAATGGAATTCAAAGAAGGTGAATTTTGAAACATTTGACAAAACAGGGAAATTTCTTCTTTTTTTACTAATAGCAATAATAATGTTCATGTGTAACTGCATATTTATATCAAAAACAAATATTTATTTTATGTGCGATTATTGCGACTTAAGAGGATTAATATTTGTTTTGGCGAGTCCTTATATTATGCAACTGTGGAATTTAACCAGTGGCATGCAGTAATTTTTTTTTCCAATTTTTGCGATTTTGAAGAACTAAAAGCTTAAAAAACTGAATGATAATTTTTTTTTCAATTATAAATTTTTATTTTATCTTAAAAGTCTTTTCTATGAAAATACAAGAAAAATATTGTTAAGTATACTTAATGAAATTGGAATAAAATGAGTGCATGTCACTGTCGTCAAAAGAGAGCTTTGGATATAGACGATAAAGTAATTTATTATAAAGATAAAATTGTTACAGATGCTGTAAATGGAGATTTCAGGCAGAATATTTAACAATTCATTAAGCTATTCAAGAGCCGGGATTTTACTGAGCACTGTTTTAAATGCACATTTATTTTCAAGTTTAAATAAAATATGAAATTATGTATTTCTATATAAAATATCGCTTTTTCATAGAGAATAATTTTCATAAGACTCAATTTTTCATCACTTAACACTTTATTTTACTATTATTTAATGTAACTCATTTAAAACAACCATTCATCAGGAGTTAGGCCTAACTTTTTAAAATTTGATAGACGTAACATTTTTTTCAAACTCAACAAATCATTTTTGGATTATTTAAGTAGCTTATTTTTATAACTTAAATTTAATAGTTAAGAAATTTGTGTTCACTTTACATCAAATTGGTGTTCACAATACAAGGAGAATAAAATTATATTAAAGTATTTAAATGGTAACTACATATCAGGCAGACTATTCCAGTTCATAAGAATGGGTGTTTTACAGGAGATTGAGCTGCGGACTTTATTAGCCTTTGATGACAGAATTTTATATTGTTAAACTTTTGGGGTAGTCGTATTGTGCTTCCTTCTGCTTCTTGAGCCAACCTTTCAGAGAGCCTCGCAGTGTTCATCATCAGGGCAAATGACAATTTATGCATAGTGTCAGGCAGTTCGAAGCGCTACTTCAAGAATTGCACATTACACAATTGACTGGAGAATCGTAAATCATATTCAATAGAGAATTTCTTTCCACCGTTATAACCCCGTCTTAGTAGGTAGAGGTAGCAAAAATAGAGAAAAGCAACCAAATAACACAATGAACGAAAATTATATTTTCTAAGGTGAAATAAAAACACATGTTTTAGAGTACAGCGAAACAGATTGGCATGGGAAGTGATGGAGGTGTTGTTTGCTGGTTGGAAGGGAGTGGTGTCTACTTGGCAGGCTGGTCCCACTTGAGGTGCTTCTCGGGGGCGAGGTGTACGATATGCACTGCCACGGCCTGCACCTTTTCGAACTTGGGCGGGATGGAGCACAGGCGATATCTCACCTCATCCCCAGGAAGCGGCACGTACTCGCCCTCCACACTGAAAACAAATTATGTTTGGGTATCAACAACACTGATACGATATGGGAAAGAGCCTGGTATGGGTAGGTAGTAGGGATGTGAAAAAATAATCGATTTTTCTCCAACAAAAATTGATTTTAATTTTCTAAAAAATCGATTAATTAGTAATAGATTTTTTTTATAAACCCGATTTTTTTGTGTGCTTTGAAAGCAGTTTAGTTGAAGTTTCTTATCAAACTTATCACTAGATTAAGGGCCAGTTGTTTCGGAAAACCTGAACAATCGTTCAGATTCTTCTTGATTTTTCAAATGTAACGCAATCATTCCGTTGATTTTTGTCAAATCAGAATTGGGTTGTTTCAAATTAAATTTAACATTCGTTACATTCGAAAATTTCACACAGTGTTCCCCGCCGAATCGGACTAATTATTCCAGAGAAATCGAAAGGAATATTTTTTAACGCTTGCAACACTCACAAGTTGTTTATGAAATTCG
This sequence comes from Limnephilus rhombicus, assembly GCA_929108145.2. Taxonomy (NCBI): domain Eukaryota; kingdom Metazoa; phylum Arthropoda; class Insecta; order Trichoptera; family Limnephilidae; genus Limnephilus; species Limnephilus rhombicus. The sequence continues at coordinate 2,108,498 of OV815282.1, forward strand.
TCGCCTGTCAGAGTTTACCGGCCTTTATCGTAAGCCGTGCGTAATGTTTATCTACAAATAAAACATAAACGCTTAAGAGTGAGTGCTTTTTTTATTAGTATTCAATTAATTACATGTACAGTTAAGTTAATATGGTAACATGCAATCGTATTACTTAAATATTCTTCCTTTTTAGATCAATTTTATGAGTCTCCGGAACGGCTACAGTTGTAATGCTCAAATGTCGCCAGAACCATATAGGAAATGAATTAAATTCCTATGGAAACTATAATTAAAGCTCACCATATGACTGCCAAACGTGTACATGCTATGCTTGATCACAAACACATCGTGAAATACAGGTTAGTTGTGTTTTATACTTTATTTGACAGGCTTGAAGAGGATCCTTTTTTGCGAATAAAATATCTTATCAAACAACGTCTGATACGATTGTTTAAAGTGTATAGTTAATTAATACAATAAATAAATATGCAAACAATGTAATAATATCGTTCGGTTGGTTTGTTGTCGTTTGGTCATATGTCATATTCTATCAGCACTCTCCATACGGACACTTCGGAGCGCCGCTTCAGACCGCCGCGCAGGCGCAGTAAGGTCTCGCAGTGAATCTTTACTAACTTCTCTCACGGCGCGGCGGCGTGGCGCGCTCCGAAGTGTACTTGTAGTTTTATTTATAAAATGCTAACGTATTACAATTACATTATGATTCTTGTTTTAGGGTCATTGCAGTCCAAATAAGAAATGCATATGTTCTGGAGGAATACAACAGAATTTACGATATTTTAACGAGTCTGCGTTTTGGATACTGGTTGTAGGTACCTCCAAGCAGAAAGCAGAACCAAATGATAGAAGAACCAAGGAACTATAGTGGTTCACCAATAGTGAAATGTAATATATACACGTGAAATGCATAAATGGTTTTCCTCGGCAAGAACCATTGCATAATGTACTTTTAATTTGATGTAGGTACATTGTTTTCATATTACTGCTTGTCATAATAAGATGGCAGATTAGGTTTCGCGTCTTTAACCCGCGTAAATCAACTAATTAAATATAATTTCTGATTTATTATACATATACACATATACTTATTACTTACAACTTTTATAACGAAGAAGTTTTACTTATATAAATAAATAAACATTTGAACTGACATGGTTTCGTTTTATTTTGTACTTAAAATAAAGTTGAACAATTGAACACAAAAGGATTTTTATTACCTATAAAATACTGTTCATATTAGGTATAACTTTGTAAATTTAATACAGCTATGATTAGAGGTAATTAACTCAAGATTCCTTTACACAACATATTTTAAATGTTTTATAAAGACATGTGTTTTAATCGCCTTATTAGTATCAGGTAAAGATTTATGTTAATATGCTAGGTCATGACTCCAGTTCCCAAACTGCAATTTTCTTTGTGAGGGTTGAATCAGTTATATATAGAATATTGTGATGGCGCCAGTCCTTTATTCTGTATTTATGAACTCTACTGTGGCCCGAAGCGCTGTTTTTAATCTAGGTACTTGGCCAAAAATCATGTAAGTATACAATTGTAACACACTCAACTTCTTTTGTATCTTTTATGAAATCGGAAGTTGACAGAAATCAGAAGGAACCTTCAGTTGTCACCACGTACATACAACAAAATCTCTATGTTCTCAAGGTAAATAATCAGGAAAGATTGGGAAAAATGTCAATCACGGGGAAAAGATTTCTTTTATTATGAATTATTGTAGACTCATAAATTATTCTAGGATAAATATAACACGAATAAGATGGCAATAGATTGTAACATCATCGGTTTACACAAGAAAAAAGTTTGTATTTTTTTCAATGTTTTCACCAGTGTTTACGTCATTTTCAATCTCTGAAATAAACGATTTTCGACAATATTATACATCGAAAAGATATCTAAACTTGTTCTTTTGCCATCCTGAAGTTTTGATCGTTATGTTTTATTTACGTTTTATGCAAAAACAGTCCAGCCATAATCACTAGTTTCGGTAGTGCATAGTGCCACAGAGCTGCACAAGCTGTCAGATAGCAAAGTTTCGCACGTCTGCGCATGCGCCCTCAATCAATTTTCCACTAACCGCCGGAATTCGAGCGGTTACATTTCCATCAAATTTGACCTGAAATTTCACTTGACGAACGGTGAAACAACCCAAATTTCGTTGTTTGACGATTCATTTGCGATTTGACGGTTCATCAGACGTGATTTTTTCCGAAACAACTGGCCCTAAGTCAACGAACAATTTGTAATTTGTGTTGATTATTTAAAATAAAACTTTTAATTTCAATTGATAATTTTAAAACTTATAATTTCTGTTGAATATTTTTTAATTTATAAAACTGTGATTAAAGATATTTTACTTTTTTATCACAGTAATTTAATTTAACACATTTGGGGAAAAATCGATTATTATAAAAAATTTTCAAGAAAAATCGATTTTTCATGCTAAGAAAAAGAATCCATTATTTATGTAAAAGTCATCCCTAGTAGGTAGTACAATAATAGAAAACTAAGAAATTGTTATGTGTAAAAAAAATAAAAACACTTTAAAATAAATACATTTAAGACGTGCGTTGCGTACACACACCGCACTATGTAAACGGTACCTGTCTAGTATTGTAGTCAAACATACTTTACTGTTTCCATAAAAGCTTTCCCACTATGCATTTACCTATGAATCCAGTGATGCCATATCTACCGAAATTTTGATAGATCTACCGATATTCACAGAAAATCTACTGAATATTTTTAAAATTCGGTTCTATAAAAGAAATAATTAGTGATTACTGAAAACTATTTATCCAGTTGCTTTGCAACTTGGAGACGAACCATGTCAATTATTGTCTACAAGTATTGAAGTGCGATTGACTGTTTGTTGTAATAGTGACTTTTTTTTTGGCAATTGTTATATTATCACAAAATATTGGAAACCTTAGATTCCACACTAACTTGGGAGATAGGTTGTGGTGCAAAAACAAAATAACACTTAGCCCTCATAAATATTTTTCGATCTACCAATTTTCGTTTGTGGCACGAAATCACTAATGGTCATTAGGCAATGACGTTACAATATATATAGACGTACTGTAGAAATCTTAAAGTGGCAAGCAAAGAAAGTCAAAATTATTTTACATAATTAAATACTTTTTTGTTTAAAACCAAGAAATTTATTAATTCATGAACCAACCGGTTTCGCTTAACTTAAGCCTCTTCAGGGTACAAACAGTATTAATTTGTACCCTGAAGAGGCTTAAGTTAAGTTAAACCGGTTGGTTCATAAATTAATAAATTTCGTGGTTTTAAACAAAAAAGTATTTTATTTTATTAAATATGTCAACCACAAAGTGATTGCTTTCTACAATAATACAAAATTATTTTCATTATTCGGCAAGCACTGGTAAAAGCCAAGGAATAACATTTAATTATTAAATACAAGAAAATTACTTATTATTATAAATAACTAGCTGGTTCCCGGCATGCGTTGCAATGCCATATATTCAAAGAAATAAATTGTTTCTCCCTGCATGTCCTTTCCCGTGCGTTTCCCTTCCACCTTCCCCACCCATTCTCCCCCCTCTTCCACTTACCCTTCCTGCAAACCCCCCTCCCGCATTCTATATATTCAGTCCCAGTACATTCAGTTTTCAAACAGCTCACGTTCCACCTATTACAATTTTTTTTATTCAAATTTTCAATTTTCTTATATTACAAATATTAATTTTTGTATATTATAAGAACAATCAATGAAATTTGGTACCTAGCATAGGTACCTATTTAAAATATTTAAAAAAAAAAAACAGCTGCCTGCTAAATTCAATTTCATCAAACGCGCGAACTGTCAAACGTACAAAGTTAAAATAGTCGTAATCAATTTTCTGCGCAATTTTCTTAATTTTTCTTTCTGTAAAAACCTTCTACAAAGTATTAGAAAACTTAAAAAAAAAAGATGAATGAAATAGGTAAAGTAGTTCTGAAGTTATGGAGTGACCAAGTGAAACGGGGATTCATTTTTATATATACAAGATACAATTATTTCCCACCAGAAGATTTTATGCGGTAAAACATACAAATCAGTAGTAACAACGAGTATCGACAACAATCAACATCAGTTTGACGGCCTCCGTGGTTGAGGAGTAAGACTTTCGACTAGCAATTCGAAGGTTGAGGATCAAATCACGGCTTGCGTAAATACATTTTATTTGATAGATTAGTGTTATTTCCCAAATAGGAATCATCCACCCCCAGATTCCTACCCACCCATCATACCTTCCCCCAACATCCAGTGGCGGCTCGTGACTTTTGGGTGTGCTAGGGTGCTATTACTAAAAAAATGGCATTATGGATGTTGTCATAGGCGAAAAAAAAAATTATTTTTTTTCCAAAAATCAGTTTTTGTATGAAGATTTTTCAGGAAATCCGTGCGGCGCACGGCCAAACTGAAACTTCCTGAAATTTTTCATACAAAAAACTAATTAAAAAAAAAAAAAAAAAAAAATTTTTCAGCTGCAACAACATCAATAATGCCATTTTTTGTAATATCAGCACTCTAGCACACCCAAAAGTCACGAGCCGCCACTGCCAACATCCCCTCCTTCCTTTCCTAAAAAGACCTTCCACAAAACATCCCTACAGGCTCTGAGGAGAGGTTTTTTGTTCCTCTTGAAAACCTGTGTAAAATGTGATACATGGCGTTATAAAGTGAGCGCTGATTTGTTCTAGTGTGGAGGATACTCGCAGTATCGCACTGGTGTAAGAACGTTAATTGAAATGTTGCTTGAAATGGCATTATTTATGTCTTACTCCGCTTACTGGTACTGGTTAATACGCAATATTTCTTATTCAAACAGTTAGATTTAGCTTTATTATCACCAAAAGTGAGTATTTATGTCAGGGGAGACGAAAAAATATGCAAAAAATATTCATGTCACATTTTAATTTTGTTAAAATTATTTTACTTGCACGGCATACGAACTTCGCTATGCCATTTTTATTTTCATCATTTTTGTATTACATTTCATAGACAATCAATCATCAATCAATGCTGCCAATCGTAGAAAAATTATTATTGCCATGAAAACAATAATTTATTTATGTTATGAAGTGAATGCATTATTGACAAGTTTGAACCTGCATTTTTAACAGAAGAACATGGAAAGAAAGGTATTAGAATAATTACGGGGAGAGTACGATTTCGTGGCGCCGCGATTTGACAATGTATTCAGGTAGAACAGCCCAAAATAAGACGAAAATGAAGAATAAAATTTTTTGATATCTCGCTTAGTTTTCGAGATATCGATACTTCAAAGTTTTTAATTCTACGTAGACTAATACCGTAGATCGTCTCTAATACAGGTTAGCTTAGGTTAGTATAGGATAGGTTAGGTTAGTATAGGTTAGGTTAGGGTAAAAACAATTTTATAAAATTATTCAATTTGAATCTGAAACTTGTATTGACATCTCGAAAACTAAGCGAGATATCGAAAAATTGTATTCTTCATTTTCGTCTTGTTTCGGGCTGTTATATCTGTATATATCGTCAAATTGTACTCGTCCCATAACTACACATACCCGTTAGATAAACCCTGCTTGCCAAACAAACCATTCAAAACCTGGGATGTATATCTAAATTATGATGACATGCAGCTTTCGTGGCTTGAACCTCAACCCTTATAGTACTAGTAATAATTCGAAGTAGATAGGTACTTTATTGTTTTTATTTTGACGAGATTTTATTTTATAAAGTTGGAACTTCTGATAATTGTCATATCTGATTGTCTATTAATTAAAAAAGGAATATTACATATTATCCGTATATGGAACATCGACAACACGAATGTTCCGTATTATCCATGAGGTGGGCTTAAACATTTTTACCGAAATGGCTTTAGTAGTGTTTGGTGACTAGATCTGTGACGAAGAACTTCCTCTTCCTTCCACATAAAACTTTTTTTTTTTAATTTCTGCCATTTATAAACTGCCGTTGCTCTATTATGGCACGGCACTCACTTGGCACATAAAAAACTGTCAGGTGCCCAGGCTTATACTCTAGTCGGCCTTGAGGTAGTATTTGACGGAAATTTTGAATACGAAAACGCCGCCCGGTCCTATATTTTATTTCGTTCATACACAAATATTTTTTAGTCCCTATCTTTGTAATACATGAACAATTTGTATTAAGAATTTACTGGAATGTTTCTTAATTGCCACATTTTATCTTAATTTTGTGAGACAATAACAAGTCTAGGTATATTGTAAGGTCATTGTCAATAGGGATGTACTATGCGGCTATGACTGAAAGTCTACACAGTTTGCTTTTACGTTGCGTGTACGCTGAACTTCAAACTCTACCAGTGGAAATCTAACAAAACCAAACATCATACTTTTGTAGCCATTCGGGGATTTTCTCAAGGATTAATAACTGATATTATTGACAATAGATTGGCACTTTGAATACTCACTCTGAGATGTGAACAAATATGTCTTCTCCAGTGCTCTCTGATTTAATGAATCCGTGGCCCTTTTCTCTACAGAATGACTTGATCACGCCGCATTCCTGCGGATTACCCAAAGCTCTCTCCGATCTGTAAAATACGAGTCAGTCAAAACATACACTTGGACCAAATTAAGTGGGTCAAACAAAACTTCCTATTTAGGTCATCAATTTATTTATACCAGACATACTGACAAATCATCTTGTGAGGGGTGAATTGAACATAATTAATTAATTCAATGAACACGAATGTACATAATATCATTTGAATTTAGTGACAAGACGTTTTATTATTTTTCAAGGAACTCCACAGGAAAGTCCTGATTTTAATTAAAACCTTGCTAAACATTAAAAGTACCCACTGAGCGGGCAGTTTGCATTTAAAATGTTCTATTGAATGTTTAACTAGGCTACTATTTAAAAAAAAACCTTCGGTGATTCTTACGTTGATGCGGTCCTCGTCCTTTTGGTGATGATGGGGCTCGGCAATAAAAGGTTTGGGTTCGATTTATTAGGAGAATCATCGGGGGAAATATTGGCTGACATTATAGTTCGAAAAGATGGAACAATAGCGGGGTTTACACGCAGAGTTTGGCCTGCGAGTCTCAGCACACTTCGCTCCGAATCGTTGGCGGAAACGTACGTGTAAACGCGATCGACTCGCAGGCGAAACGCTCCAGTCACTCGCCAGTTCGTATCAGCGTTTGGCCCGTTGAGCGTTCACACGTAAGGGTTGGAGCGGGTGCCGCGCGAGATGTCTTTGACTTTTTTTGTTTGTTAATGGCTATTTGCTGACTGATTTTATTCAAGAATTAATTTATCTGCCATTCAGTGTTACCAGATGCGTGGTTTTTTGGGTCGTTTATACCTCCACGGTTTTCTCAAAAAACCATATCGAACAAGACATTGTATTTTAGCGGTCGCCAAATGATCTACTTTTGAGTGGATATGATTTGTTTATTGTTTGCATGGGTCGCGTGAGTGAAATCCCGAATTCAGGAATGTAGTTCTTGAAATTTTGAACTTTAGTACGGGACTACGGGTTCACAACGTCTTTTTATTTAATAATAATATGAATAAATTAATAAAATGATTTGAATATAACCATGTAAGTAACTTTAATAAGGTACCTACTCTAGGTACCGTAATTTTTTGTAATTATTATTGTTATTTATATTTTAATCTTAATATTTAATTGAAAATAGATTTCTGTAAATTAAGTTTGATAAAAGAAAAAATAAAAGTTTTATATGTGTAGTCTCATCTCATAGTGTATTATTTGCGAATAAAACACATCGATATATATTCGATTTTGAAGTATTAACAATACATCGGTTCAATACGATGAATCGTTACTATACATCGAGTGTTTACAATACAACGATGTATATCGTCCAACCCTATAAGAAGGTCTTTTGACCTCTCCAACCAGAATCCCTCAACCCATCACCTCGAGAAATCCTGAATTATAGCTGAGCAGTGACCTTTTCAACAACAGAATCAATAATAAAAGAAAAAAATGTACATTGAAAAAAAATCTACTGATGAATAAATGTTCATATTATTATTATTATAAGTCCCAAATTCTGTTACAAACAAAAGTAGTGTGTCAGTAATAATATGAAAACAGCTTGTTTTTTAAATGATGACATTTTACTGAAAAACTTAAAATTGCTGTAAATATTTACTGGTTGAAGATTAATTTGCATATGTATATATATATAAAAGGCAATTAAATTCTCTAGACTTCTTTTAAATAAATTTCTTTCTTTGATGGATATTTTAGACGATATGAAGGAATTTTTGATGAAAAATGTGAAGTAAAATGATTTTTTCGAAAATATCTACATTTGTGGAGCGTGTAACTCAAAAACAGCTAGGATTTCGAAAATTACGTATAGAATAAAAGTTGTAGATAATTTTATGAACTTTTACTTATTATGAGAAAATTTTCCTCTGCGACGCCCCGTTTTCGGGATATAAGCGGAAACCCGAAAATTGGGACCCCCGCCCTCCCCCCTCTAGCTCACCACCTAGATGTCAGGACTTTTAGTATGTTCACACCCTAAGCACCCTGAACAAGTTTCTGAAGGAATCGCTTAGGTTCCTGCTCACGCACTCTACACCTCCTTTTGGACCATTCATTGACTGGACTAATAGTGAAATCAGTGGCGTAGCGGGGGGGGGGGGGGGGGGGGGGGGCGGCCCGCCCCGTGCGGCACTTTTAAGGGGGGCGGCAAATTTTCTCAATAAATAATAATATTATCTTGGAAAAATTTAAACCATTTCAAATCATCATTTAAAAATGTTCTACGATTCTTTCGTTTACGAATCCAACAATTGTTATTATTATTTATTAAAAATATCAATAATTATATTTTTTTAAGCTGCAAATTTCGCAATTCACAGGAAAACCGTACGCATATTATGAGAGTAATATTAATTAAAGCTGATAACTCGCAAACAGATTCATTCTTAATTAAAACCAGAATTGTGTTCAGAATTTATTAACGAATTATTTTCATTTGTGTATTAATCTGCTGATACATTTCGAAAGAGACCGTTATTTTATTCGAAGTGCAGTTATAAAATTCTAGTTGCAGACTATGTATGTGCTGCCAATATCAAAGAGAAACCATTTTCATATTCTGAGTGTAGTTTTAATTCGCCAAATATAGATTTAATTTAACCCGTCTAATCACATGAGACACAAATTGTCCCACACATTTAATTTTAAAATAAATTTGTGAAATTATTTCCCACATATCTAATTAAAATAAATTTGTGATTGCGATAAATAGTTAAGATACAGTTTTATTACATTTAAAAAAAAAATGAATTCTGTATTTATAATTTTAAGTTTATTCTATTAGGTACTTTAATTCGAATATTCGCAAGCGTGTATTTTTGAGCCAATCCACATTTTCAATATCAAAATTTTAATATTTAAAAACAATAATGTTCTAATAAGCACATCAGGAAAAATTACTATATCTAGATTTAAGAACAATTTTGTTTTCAATTTTGCAAAAGGATAAAAAAACAATAAAAAGGAACATTTAAAATACATGAGAAGAACCGGAAATTTCGTACACAAACATTGACAGGCAAAAGTTTATAGATATTTTTTCTTATTATTCGAAGGGTTAAACCAGTTTTCAGAATGTAAAATTCCATTTGAGGATTCATCTGCTGACACGATTCAAAGCAAAATATTATCTTATTCGAAATTCAGTTATAAAATTCTAGTTGCAGACTCTGTATCCTGTACCTGCTGCCAGAATCAGATGAAAACCATTATCATGTTCTGAGTGTACTTTTAATTCGCCGCATACAGACTTAATTCAAACCCATTTTGTGTTGAGAACGTAAATTTCCAGTTGTGGATTCATCTGTATGTTGACACATTTCAAAGGAAAACATCCTCTTATTTGAAGTTCAGTTATAATATTCTATTTGCAGGCTATGTATGTGCTGCAAGAATTAAAGTAAAATCATTTTCAACTTCTGAGTTTAGTTTAAATTCGCCAGGTACAGATTTAATTTAAACCAGTACAGAATGTAAAATTCCAGTTGGATTTATCTGCCGACACATTTCGAAAGAAAGCATTCTGTTATTCGATGTGCAGTTATAAAATTCTATTTGCAAACTATTTATTTAATGCCAGAATCAAAGTAAAACCATTTTCATGTTCTGAGTGTAGATTTAATTCACCGCATTCAAACTGGTTTTGGGTTCAGAATGTAACGATAAATTAAATAACGGGTTGCAGATTCATCGTGCATCCAGTGAAGTTTTACATTTGAGTAACATAATGCTGTAAAATTCTGAGAAATTGTTTGTTGCGTGTGTAACTATTATTCGGGGACTCTAACGCAGTATCAATAAATATACATATTGTACCCTTAATGTTTACCCTTTATGTAATTAATTAATTTACCCTTACTTAAACAGCAATATTTAATATTTAAAAAAATTGTATTGATATTGTCTAAATTGTCTAAATTGTGTACCTACCTAAGATATTTATTTCATTAGTTCTTTGAAAATTGTTTACATAATGAACATCATTATAATTTTTTTGCATGTAAAATACTCCTCCCATAAACACGAACTCCTAGAGCTCAACTTATGGAGTAGTAGAATAAAACATGAATTATTTTGTAATCTTGCATAATATATTATCATTGTAATGTATAAACAAAAATCTTGAAATAAATAAATAAATAAAAAAAAAATAAAAAAAAATCAACTTTGGAGTAGAATTTATAAACATGATTTTCGTTGAAAGAATACTCGTCAAATGTGATTTTTTAAAAATCCGGCTCGAATATAATCAGGTCGTAATACAAAAATGGGATTTCCGAATACAACCCCCCCCCCAATCCCCCCGCGCTAGAAGAACCCAAATAAGTGGGCGGTGAAATTTTCCTACGCCCCGATGTTCTGAGTGTAGTTTTGATTCACCATCAACAGATTTAATTAAAACCAGTTTCGTGTTCTGAATGTAAGTGCCGGTAGAATCAAATAAAAACCCTTTTCATGTTCTGAGTGTAGTTGCAATGGGCCGTTTTCGCACGATTTTGGCCGCTAGGTTCGCTAATAGTCCTACCGGTCCAACTATTTTATTTAACTGTCAGATCCCATACATTTTTTAGGCCGTTTGACGCAATTTAGTGTTTTTAAATATTATAATAATGCCGTCAACCTGTTGTAGTGTTCCAATGTGTAGAATAGGGTTGGGCACGAGTTTCCCAAAGATTGAAAGACTTGAAAGCGCAATGGATTCATTCAATTAAGTTCATTTCAAATGGGCACCGACTCCTGATTCTGTTGTCTGTAAAGCTCATTTCAGGGACACAGATTATGTATTCAATAATATTAACCATAACAGTAAGTACATGACTCATTCAATTAATATCTTACTATAATTGAATCCCCAATATAATACAGATAGTACTTGTATAGTATAATGAACACGTAAAGAAACATTTGACATAGAATGCACAAAATTTTATACACAATGTTTTGCCTTCTTTCGCAGTTGACATTATTTGACCAACGTACCTATATAAGTGTAGTCAACCACAACTAACAAATAATTATGGTAGACATAATATCTTATTTCCTTTTTTTTATATCAAGTAAACATTTTCAATTATTGCAATAATTTTATAACACGGTTATCAAACTTTCTGGCACGAGATTTATGGGCGGGTGATTCTTCTTTGTTGGCAATCTAATTTGCTTTGCATTTCTCGTCCCATGTCTGTATATCTCGTGATTGTAATTTAATTTTCAGTAGGAGTGTTTTAAGAAAAAAATCAAATTATTATTATTTCTTAACGCAGACCATTTTGTATTTTATATCATCTAAGTATGGAAGTTTGAGCCTAATTTTATTTTCAGATGTACTGTACAGGCAAAAGCTACTGAAAGGTGTAGTTCCTTCAATATGTCCCTGGATAAAAGTAGAAGTAGGTAATATAGAATTAAGAAACTGACAGGAAAGGCGTCTGATACGTGAAAAAATATATTTGAATTCTACAAAACCAAAACCAAGGGAAAGCTTATGGCGCAGACTATGCCAGTCGAAGAATACCATCATCACTGCCATGGTTGCCTGGATGGAGTCCCCGCTGATGCCCTTCTGGAAATGGGAGCCTGTCAAATATCCCCCATGATTGGATATTTGCATATTTTTTTGGATTTATTATTATATACTATATTTTTCATTTATTTTCTGTTCCATTCTGTGTATGAATGCATTGTTATTTTGTCAATGTTTGAACTATTTCAAAATATGGAATGTATTGCATTGCACAACATTCTGAAATAAACAATCATTATTATGATACGTTTTAAGATTTTCACGGCAAAAAGTATTTTCGTTATTTGTTTTTGGGGTATTATGCCGTGTTGCGCTACCTCCTTCTTTAGCCAACGTTTCGGACAGCGTTGCAGTGTCCATCATCAGGGTGCCCCGATGGTGGACACTGCAACGCTGTCCGAAAAGTTGGCTAAAGAAGGAGGTAGCGCAACACGGCATAACACCCCAAAAACAAATAACTAAAAGATCATTATTACATTTCTTTTATTAAAATAAAGACTGAGTGTCGCTCCAGTTTTGTCATGGTTTTCTGCGGCCTTGCACGACATCTACTGCCATGGTTAAAAAAGATGTTGTTTAGTTGTACTAAATAACACAAAATAATTTAACAAATATATAAATAAATCAAAAAAACTTTCTTTTTTTTCTCGAGGTCAATATGAAAAGAACAAGATTACAGACATAATATAAATGTGTCGTAAAACATTTATAAACATTATACACATAGAAGAACACATCAGTACAACAAATAATTAACATTATGCATAAATTATTTATTGTTTTGGCATTTTTTTATTTTTTTTTTACATCCTAATACTATATAGTTGTGGTAGCGTCGGTCAACGCGTGAGCAACTTTGTGAACAGTCAACCTGTTAAAATAAAGAAAATAAGATTATCAAATTAAATATGCAACTAGTGTAGAAATCTCCCAACCTCCATACTATATAATATTAATTAACATTTATTTTTAGAATTTACTTGATAAAAAATTGATTTTTCCTATGCTAATATTTTATTTGTAAACATTCAATATAAATATAATCTATTTCACAGATTAGGGATATCAAAATACAAAGGTGATAAGAGGTAATATAAGTAAACCTATTAAAACTTCTATTCAGTCGTGGTTTCGGGGAAATTTGGGTCCTTTTGATGATGAAGATAGAGTCGTTCAGCCAGTAGGACTGGTTGAAGTCCCCCTCGCAGAGGTAGGACACGCGTGACCACTGCATGACCTGGAGCCCCACGGTAGTTGCGCAGTAGCTGGTGAAGGATTCCACGTGCTCCTCGAATGTGTGGCCTCGGATGGGCAGACACTCCTTCGTCGTGTGGTCAGATTCGTCTGAAAATTATAATTGAATAGTACAAGGAATCCGAGAAAAGACGACCAGTGCAATGCCCTAGACATAGTTAGGAGAAATTAAAGATTGTGCTTTAAGCTTTGAGTTTAAGCTTGAGTGTTAAGCGATTAGATTTTTGCCTCGAGCTTTATGCTTTGCTTTTACCTATGTCAAAAATAATGAAAAATTAAGAGTAACAAAACAGCAGCTTTTGAGTCTGGAGGAAATTGGTAACTGTCTGGTTATTCAGATCTAGGCAATACACGTAGCAGATAATGTTAATAAATTGATGAAATCCCTTTGGTATCGGTTTACCAGCAAGAAATTCGCCAGACAAGAGCGGAACATCCATCCACAGTAGATGACAGCAGCATTCGACTTGTTCTCATGCAATATTTCCCTACATACTAGGAATATTTCCCTCTCCTCCCTTATTTAATAGTGGTCTTTTCAAGATCTTTATTAAAATTCCATTCTTTCAAGGCCCTTCCTTAAACAGCCGGTGAAAAAATACCATTTAGAAGCGATACATTGCTTGAAATGGCAATAGTTGTGTAAGGTGACCAGGTGTGAATAGCCAGGCATTTCCCATATTCTTTCCTCCCCCATTCAGTTCAGCCTCACAACATACCCTGATTGGGGGTGCCATAGAACCACTTACTTAAAATTAATCACATTTAAAAGGCCGGTTAAATCCCTGGTTAAAGTATCAGAGGTATAATTAAATCCATATCTTACATTCAACGTATGGTTTGAAGGGCAGAACCAGCGCTACGATAAGGAGTCCATCGTCGTTGAGAGCCTGCTTAGCGTTGAGGCCGTTGAGCAGCATGGTCTGTGGCTCAGAGCAGCATCTTACTTTTTGTGCATTTTACTTACAAATCGAGCAAACTTGGTTTGGCTAAACTTGTCGGAAAACAAATTGCAAATAGCTATCGAAATGACAGATCGTTGAAAGACGTCAGTGTGTCAGTCCATAGATTTGGTTCACAGATTAGATGACAGGAGGACCGCTAAACACCGTGCTGCCATCTCGTGGGTATTTTGGAATTACTCAGAAAACGGCCCAATGGGCCGTTTTCGCACGATTTTGGCCGCTAGGTTCGCTAATAGTCCTACCGGTCCAACTATTTTATTTAACTGTCAGATCCCATACATTTTTTAGGCCGTTTGACGCAATTTAGTGTTTTTAAATATTATAATAATGCCGTCAACCTGTTGTAGTGTTCCAATGTGTAGAATAGGGTTGGGCACGAGTTTCCCAAAGATTGAAAGACTTGAAAGCGCAATGGATTCATTCAATTAAGTTCATTTCAAATGGGCACCGACTCCTGATTCTGTTGTCTGTAAAGCTCATTTCAGGGACACAGATTATGTATTCAATAATATTAACCATAACAGTAAGTACATGACTCATTCAATTAATATCTTACTATAATTGAATCCCCAATATAATACAGATAGTACTTGTATAGAATAATGAACACGTAAAGAAACATTTGACATAGAATGCACAAAATTTTATACACAATGTTTTGCCTTCTTTCGCAGTTGACATTATTTGACCAACGTACCTATATAAGTGTAGTCAACCACAACTAACAAATAATTATGGTAGACATAATATTTTATTTCCTTTTTTTATATCAAGTAAACATTTTCAATTATTGCAATAATTTTATAACACGGTTATCAAACTTTCTGGCACGAGATTTATGGGCGGGTGATTCTTCTTTGTTGGCAATCTAATTTGCTTTGCATTTCTCGTCCCATGTCTGTATATCTCGTGATTGTAATTTAATTTTCAGTAGGAGTGTTTTAAGAAAAAAATCAAATTATTATTATTTCTTAACGCAGACCATTTTGTATTTTATATCATCTAAGTATGGAAGTTTGAGCCTAATTTTATTTTCAGATGTACTGTACAGGCAAAAGCTACTGAAAGGTGTAGTTCCTTCAATATGTCCCTGGATAAAAGTAGAAGTAGGTAATATAGAATTAAGAAACTGACAGGAAAGGCGTCTGATACGTGAAAAAATATATTTGAATTCTACAAAACCAAAACCAAGGGAAAGCTTATGGCGCAGACTATGCCAGTCGAAGAATACCATCATCACTGCCATGGTTGCCTGGATGGAGTCCCCGCTGATGCCCTTCTGGAAATGGGAGCCTGTCAAATATCCCCCATGATTGGATATTTGCATATTTTTTTGGATTTATTATTATATACTATATTTTTCATTTATTTTCTGTTCCATTCTGTGTATGAATGCATTGTTATTTTGTCAATGTTTGAACTATTTCAAAATATGGAATGTATTGCATTGCACAACATTCTGAAATAAACAATCATTATTATGATACGTTTTAAGATTTTCACGGCAAAAAGTATTTTCGTTATTTGTTTTTGGGGTATTATGCCGTGTTGCGCTACCTCCTTCTTTAGCCAACGTTTCGGACAGCGTTGCAGTGTCCATCATCAGGGTGCCCCGATGGTGGACACTGCAACGCTGTCCGAAAAGTTGGCTAAAGAAGGAGGTAGCGCAACACGGCATAACACCCCAAAAACAAATAACTAAAAGATCATTATTACATTTCTTTTATTAAAATAAAGACTGAGTGTCGCTCCAGTTTTGTCATGGTTTTCTGCGGCCTTGCACGACATCTACTGCCATGGTTAAAAAATATGTTGTTTAGTTGTACTAAATAACACAAAATAATTTAACAAATATATAAATAAATTAAAAAAACTTTCTTTTATTTCTCGAGGTCAATATGAAAAGAACAAGATTACAGACATAATATAAATGTGTCGTAAAACATTTATAAACATTATACACATAGAAGAACACATCAGTACAACAAATAATTAACATTATGCATAAATTATTTATTGTTTTGGCATTTTTTTATTTTTTTTTTACATCCTAATACTATATAGTTGTGGTAGCGTCGGTCAACGCGTGAGCAACTTTGTGAACAGTCAACCTGTTAAAATAAAGAAAATAAGATTATCAAATTAAATATGCAACTAGTGTAGAAATCTCCCAACCTCCATACTATATAATATTAATTAACATTTATTTTTAGAATTTACTTGATAAAAAATTGATTTTTCCTATGCTAATATTTTATTTGTAAACATTCAATATAAATATAATCTATTTCACAGATTAGGGATATCAAAATACAAAGGTGATAAGAGGTAATATAAGTAAACCTATTAAAACTTCTATTCAGTCGTGGTTTCGGGGAAATTTGGGTCCTTTTGATGATGAAGATAGAGTCGTTCAGCCAGTAGGACTGGTTGAAGTCCCCCTCGCAGAGGTAGGACACGCGTGACCACTGCATGACCTGGAGCCCCACGGTAGTTGCGCAGTAGCTGGTGAAGGATTCCACGTGCTCCTCGAATGTGTGGCCTCGGATGGGCAGACACTCCTTCGTCGTGTGGTCAGATTCGTCTGAAAATTATAATTGAATAGTACAAGGAATCCGAGAAAAGACGACCAGTGCAATGCCCTAGACATAGTTAGGAGAAATTAAAGATTGTGCTTTAAGCTTTGAGTTTAAGCTTGAGTGTTAAGCGATTAGATTTTTGCCTCGAGCTTTATGCTTTGCTTTTACCTATGTCAAAAATAATGAAAAATTAAGAGTAACAAAACAGCAGCTTTTGAGTCTGGAGGAAATTGGTAACTGTCTGGTTATTCAGATCTAGGCAATACACGTAGCAGATAATGTTAATAAATTGATGAAATCCCTTTGGTATCGGTTTACCAGCAAGAAATTCGCCAGACAAGAGCGGAACATCCATCCACAGTAGATGACAGCAGCATTCGACTTGTTCTCATGCAATATTTCCCTACATACTAGGAATATTTCCCTCTCCTCCCTTATTTAATAGTGGTCTTTTCAAGATCTTTATTAAAATTCCATTCTTTCAAGGCCCTTCCTTAAACAGCCGGTGAAAAAATACCATTTAGAAGCGATACATTGCTTGAAATGGCAATAGTTGTGTAAGGTGACCAGGTGTGAATAGCCAGGCATTTCCCATATTCTTTCCTCCCCCATTCAGTTCAGCCTCACAACATACCCTGATTGGGGGTGCCATAGAACCACTTACTTAAAATTAATCACATTTAAAAGGCCGGTTAAATCCCTGGTTAAAGTATCAGAGGTATAATTAAATCCATATCTTACATTCAACGTATGGTTTGAAGGGCAGAACCAGCGCTACGATAAGGAGTCCATCGTCGTTGAGAGCCTGCTTAGCGTTGAGGCCGTTGAGCAGCATGGTCTGTGGCTCAGAGCAGCATCTTACTTTTTGTGCATTTTACTTACAAATCGAGCAAACTTGGTTTGGCTAAACTTGTCGGAAAACAAATTGCAAATAGCTATCGAAATGACAGATCGTTGAAAGACGTCAGTGTGTCAGTCCATAGATTTGGTTCACAGATTAGATGACAGGAGGACCGCTAAACACCGTGCTGCCATCTCGTGGGTATTTTGGAATTACTCAGAAAACGGCCCATTCACCGCATACAGATATAATTAAAACCAGTTCAGAATGTAAGTGCCGCTAGAATCAAAGAAAAATCATCTTTTTGTTCTGAGTGTAGTTTTGAAACACCGCATATTTGGTTTAATTTAAACCAGTTTTGTGTTATCAACA
Source organism: Limnephilus rhombicus (assembly GCA_929108145.2). Lineage (NCBI taxonomy): Eukaryota > Metazoa > Arthropoda > Insecta > Trichoptera > Limnephilidae > Limnephilus > Limnephilus rhombicus. The sequence goes on from OV815282.1 coordinate 2,126,629, forward strand.
TAACAATAAGTTGCCGATACATCGTGTATCTAGTGAAGCTTTGCATTTGAGTTGAATTCCATACGTATGCGTGATGAAGATGCAAATTCTATTACAGGTATACCACTCTCAATTTCTGCGAGCAGCTATATATAAATTTGTAGTAGAATTTATAAGCATGATTTTATTGAAAGAGTACTCGGCACATGGAATTATAATCGGCATAAAAAAATAGAAAATATCTACCCAACCCCCCCCCCCCCCGGTCAGCGCTTGAAAATCTGCGGAAGAAGTACCTGTAGAAGTTGTGGAGGGGGGGGGGGGGAATTTTCCTCCACCCCGGGCGGCCGAAACCCACGCTACGCCACTGAGTGAAATACATATTTTAACAAATGTCTACGCCAATTAAGAGTGCTAGCTAGGATATTGTGACGTAATTTTAATATGGCATGAAATGAAGTTATAACAATGTTCTAACTTATCGAATAGTACCATACTTTCTTCCGTATAACCGTCATACAAAATGAACACCTGTTGAAAAACTTTTCAGGAGTGATAACGTCACACGATTCACTATAAGTGCGGTGTTTTTCAGGGGATCTTGAAAAATTAAAACTTTGAAAATTATTTTAACTATTAAAACAAACACTTAAAAAAATATATGAAGTTATTTAAGTCAGAAGGTCATTATTCATTAAAAAAAATGGACTGGAGTTCTCTATTACACCGAGGTACTTTATTTTAGTTGTATGGTTTAATATGGTACATGAATTATTACAGACTTTTTTCTTACATTTTTTGTTGTGTATAATTATATTAATGTTGGGGTAAGTTTTGAATTCATTTATTGAGAAAGGAATATAAACTGTTGTTTTTTTTGCATTAATTGTAAGTAGGCTTGTGAAGCTGCCGTGCTGACGAAGTTTTCATTTAAAAAAACACTTAGTAGTTTACATTTAGTTTCCAAAATTGTGAATTTTAGTAATTTACATCAAATGTTTTACACTGTATAATAGTTTTTCAATCCATTTTTATGTATGAAACAAATAGCCCCGTATTTTGCGTATAGCTTGAGAAAGATAACAATCGCGTACTGGCAACACAAAATATTACTGTCTTCGAATTCGAAACGCTTGTTTGACGCTTGACAGCTGACATATCTCGGATGTCACATTGATTTCACCGATTTCACCATAGGTAAAAAATAAAGTTGAAAATTATAATTACTTTATTTTACATGTCTAATCTAATAGATAAATATGATTTCCATTCAAAAACATTGGTTTTTAATTTTGTTTTTGGAAAAAACATTCATGTTCCCGAGCTGGCACATTGGTCGTTGGTGTTTGTTTTACTTGATATTATTTTGATTATTTCAATATACCTATATTTATTTATTTTAAATACTTCTAATTTATATATTACATCTAACTTATTTTTATATTACATCAGAAATTTATTACATGATTAGATCACCATGATACTGGAAGGAGGCTAGGAGTCAGACGGAGGAGAAGACGAAGAGGGCTGGCCAGTGGAATATTTAGAAGTTTTCCAGAATCCTGCAGAGGGATGCATTGAGCCAAGCCAAACCTCTTGGAATGGATCCATTGGTAGAAATCGATCAAGTACTTTTATCATTACATATTTCATTATTTATGCATTAAACCGCTTACTCGTTAATACGGAAAACTTTTTATCCAAACAGTTATATTTAGCTTTATTATTACGAAAAGTGAGTATTTATGTCGGGGGAGACAAAAAAACATGCAAAAAATATGCATTTAACATTTTAATTTTGTTAAAATTAATTCACTCGCACGGTAACGCCATGTTCATCCATCGTTTTTATTTTAACATTTCATCAATGCTGCCAATCATAGAAAAATATTTTTTCGTAAAACAAAGTGAATGCATCATTGACAAGTATTTGTAACAGTAGAACATGGAAATGAATGTATTAAAATAATTACACAAACCCGCTAGACAAACCCTGCGTAGCCAAACAAACCATTCAAAACCTGGGATGTTTTTTAAAAGTATGATGAAAAGCGAGTTTATTTTAGAGAATTTATTTTATAAGATTGGTACTTCCGACAAATGTCATATTTGATTGTCTATTAGCTAAAGGAACATTCCGTATTATCCGTGCATCAAACTTCGACAACACAAAGTTTCCGTATTATCCGTGAGGTGGACTAACTGCATATTTACCCATATTTCTTATTGCTAGCGATTATTGCGTTTGATGTTATTATAAAACAATGAACATGTCTGGGTTTTAAATGAAACTATGAAGTAATATTTTTTCATTTATAGAGTTTGGAAGAGAGACATCAGCCACAGGGGGGGGGAGTCAGAGTCCTGCACTGTACACTGTACCCCTAGGACAGCCCGGTAAAGCCTCAACTTCCCATGGACGGAGAGCTGATCTACGGTGGATCAAGAAAGATTACGAGCATGTTGACTCTCACTGTGATGTGACCTTTTCAAACCCACCACTGAATATGTCTGTCTTCAATATTTTTTATGTTTCATAGATGGAAACACTATAAAAAATATTGTTGAGTAGACAAATTTGTATTCTGTACAAAAAATAGCATTAGCGTAAACACCTCAGTCAACGAAATGAACTGATTTCTAGGAATGCACATCATGATGGGTATCCTCAAATATCCGGCATTCCACCTTTACTGGGTAAACGATAAAAGGCTATCTCTTATCGCAGATGTCATGCCTAGAAATCGTTTCACTAAGTTGCGGTTGTGTTTTCATTTAAACAACAATAACACGTTGATTCCGAGAGGATGCCAGGGTTACGACAAACTATTTAAAATAAGGCCGTTGTCAAATGCCCCGCATGAAAATAAGGTCAAGGTGGAACCTGAGGAGTTCAATTCTGTAGACGAGCTCATGATACTGTTCAAAGGTAGAAGTAATTTGAAGCAATACATAAAAAAATAAGCCACACGAGTGGGGCATCAAATCCTTCTCCCGAGCGGTAGCCAGTCACAGTGTGGCCAGTGGCCAGTAGCCAGGTAGGTGGGCTCGTCTATGATTTTGAGATGTACATGGGCAAAAACAGTAATGTGGGTGAGAAGACTGCCCGGTATGACGGTATGAGTGAAAACATTGTTTTTTTTACATTAGCTCCACATAGGAGGCCCTGGGGAAAATAATTCCCCGCAGGGCCTATTTCATTTTTGGGGATGCTGTGAGGAGTGTCTTTTTAGGAGAGGAAGTTCTGGGAAGGAAAAGGGTATTAGGGGTGGGTAGGAATCGGGGGGTAAGTGTGTCCAGGAGTGACGGTCGTATGAATCCATCCCTCCCACTGCGGTGCAAGGTGATGAAGGTAGTTAGAAAGTTGATAAAGGGTATCCCTCCAAACCGTAATTTCAAAGTCTCCACTGATATTTTGTAATATTTTTTTATTCAAATGTGTATGAAATATCTAGTCCAGATATTGATCGTCCAGTTGATTTAGTCAGACATCTCCAAATCCTAAGTTTTGAGAAAATATATTCAAATGTCCACCATAAATCAAATATTAATTACACTTGTCTCTGTTTTAAATACTTAAAATGATATAAAATTAAAACACCTAAAATTATGAAAAATTGACTACTTAATGGCCTGTATGTCGTAATATAAAATACATATCGATCATTCAGTTCATTGGTCAGACAACTCCGAAAAATCGATATTTAAGTTGAGTATGCAGTTATTTGCAAAAGTGTACCCTCTATCTGGTACAATACTCAGTTTACTCATAAACACCACCAACATCTATTATAATGCACAAAAACTTGTAGTGAATTAAACAAAGTGTTGATGTTTTCTGGGTCGATAGCAGGATATTTCAAAATTTTCTTACTAATGTACCGGACCTGGACCATTATGCCTCCCGGGCTAGCTTTAATATCTCTGCTACTTTTTAATGTGGTATGTAAATAAAAATATGTTTTATAAAAAAATATTTCATTTATCTTCACACTAATAAATTATGCACCTCTCTCTACCACAGTTGTTAAAACAACGCTAAATAGTGGCAGTTACTAAGCTGTTAAATATTTCTTTAAGTTTAAGGAAATTTATTTGGTGAGAATTATATTGTGATTGAATTGATACAACTACAGTAAATAAATACACACAAGGTCTTCTACAATTTATTTTTATGCATTCACAAATGGCGCCAATTAAATTATTTTAGGTTATTAATACTTTTTGCACGTTACGATTAAAAATATTAAGGTAAATTAATTGTTTGCGCCCGAACACATTTAATATGAATATAAATAAATAGTTTTGTCCATAAACAAACCCAAATCTTTCAAGAAAGGCTGAAAAATTCAATTTTGTATCGGTGACTCAATCCAATATTGTATTTTTCAGCCTTTCATGAAAGATTTGGGTTTGTTTATGGACAAAACTATTTATTCATATTAAATATGTACGGTCGCAAACAATTAATTCACCTCAATATTTTAAAGCAAAACGTGCAAGAAGTATTAAAAACCTAAAATAATTTGATTGGCGCCATCTTTGAATGCGTAGATTAAAACATACGCGACGTTTAACCTTAAGAGGAACGGCTGCGCAGCCTTTTTCAAACAAATTTTAAATTTGTATTTGAGCCCAAAATACTCGTACAAACTGAATTTTATTTTTTTTCCAAATGTGTAAAAAATATCTAGAACAGATACTGTAATACTAAGTTTTGAGATAAAATGAGGAAAGGAACATTTGAATGTTCACTATAAATCAAATCTTATTTACACTTGTCTGTGTTTTACATACTAAAAATAATACAAAATAACCCCGGGAGGCATAATGGTCCAGGTCCGGTACATTAGTAAGAAAATTTTGAAATATCCTGCTATCGACCCAGAAAACATCAACACTTTGTTTAATTCACTACAAGTTTTTGTGCATTATAATAGATGTTGGTGGTGTTTATGAGTAAACTGAGTATTGTACCAGATAGAGGGTACACTTTTGCAAATAACTGCATACTCAACTTAAATATCGATTTTTCGGAGTTGTCTGACCAATGAACTGAATGATCGATATGTATTTTATATTACGACATACAGGCCATTAAGTAGTCAATTTTTCATAATTTTAGGTGTTTTAAATTACACATATATTATTTACAAGGGCGGATCCGGGATTTTTTTCTGGGGGGGGCACAATGGGCGGACAGGCAAAAAATCAACAATCACTGTTAGGATTTTTTTCTGGGGGGGTGGGCACAAGGGGCGGACAGGCAAAAAAAACAAAAATTACTGTTAGAAATAAACAAGTTCAAGTACATATGTATAGGAAGGTTTATGAAAGTGTTAAAACAATAGAAAAATTAAAACTTTAATAAAGATAGTTTTCTGTACTGTGATGGAATCTCCACAGTACACAAAAATACCGTTTGGGGGGGCACCCGTGCCCCCCCCCCCCCCCTAAATCCGCCCTTGTATATTTATTTGAAAGTGCTGTTCCCGTCATAGTAAAAGATTATAATTTTTATATGGGAGGTGTTATCATTGCAGTGTGCTAGTTGAGATGTATGCATCATCAACATAGTTCCCACGACCGGTCAGTGACTGAGTTGGCTTGGAATCTTGAAGAGATAAGTAGGGAGGAAATACAGAGGCTGGCAAATCGGTCCACCGACGAGCTGTTGAACTCAAGAACGAGAAATAGAAATGACCCTTCGTCATGTGACAAATGTCATGACCGACCCAGTGGCTGAGTTGGCATCGCGTCCAGGAGTCCCATTGTTCGATTCCTTAGCTGGCTAAGTCCTCCATCACGACACAAGCAAAATAGTCAGGTTTTTTGTAACCCGGGAATGTTTGTCTTTCTTTTTAAAAAAATAGAGTTTATATTTTATGTACAAGGTTGATATTTTTTTTTTTTAAGAAAGTCAAACATTCCCGAGTTACGAATAACCTGACAATGTTTGAAAATCTCCTACTACCAACACAGTCAGCCGAAAATTTTGTTTGTATCGTGAAGGAGGACTTAGCCAGCCGAAGAATTGAACACGCGATGCCCGGGTGGGACGCGTGTTGGATTGCCAACTCAGCCACTGACCGGTCCTGACATTTCACACGAGAACGGGTCATTTTTCCGACTGGTTCTTGAGTTCAACAGCTCGGCGGTGGAACGAGCATCCGTGCTTCCTCCTCCTACAACTTGGGTCTCTTCAAGACCCATGTTCAGTCCTTCCTCTCCTCAAAAAGACCTTCCACACAGCATCTTTTAGAAATTATTTTCCTCAAGGCCTCCTGTGTGGAGTTAGTATAAAAAAAATATCAACGTATGATCTGTTTTTCAAATCCTAGCATAACCGAGACAATCTTTAATTTATAAGTAATCACAGCTATAGTTTATTTCTTCTTTTTTTTTAATGTAAGTAGTATGTAAATAAAAATATGTTTTATAAGGTAACCAAAATGTTTCATTTATATTCATACTAACAAATTATGCACCTCTCTCTACCACAGTTGTTAAAACAACGCTAAATAATGCCAGTACACATAATAAACTGCTAAATATTTCTGTCTTGGATGAGAATTACATTGTAATTGAATTTATACAACACTGTAAAATAAGTACACTTAAATTATTCTACAATTTATTGTAAATTCACTTTGTGGCATCATTCTAATGAAAATAATTAATTAACTTATGGAAATAATTAACTTCACCCTTTTAAACATTATCAAAATAATTATAATATGCTTGTAGCCTCACTGATAATATGGTCATTTTTTATTAAAATACTAGTTTACAATTTCATTCATATAAATAATTTGTCACCGCCGCTAAAACTGTCAAAACTTGATAGGTGACAGCCATGTGACAGCTGACAAGCATGTGATAGGTATCATCTTAGTTATGGTCAAAACTGTAGCAAAAACTTTTGAACTGCACGACATGTCCCGCGACACACCACAGTTCGCTCCGAACGCTTGAAAATCAGTTTACACGTACACTTCCGCGCGAGGGTCGCCCAAGGTCACCCCTTCAACGATTTCGCCTGCCCGCGGAAGTGTGGCGACTTTTTTACCCAAAATAGTGTACCTGTTCGGCCTGCAGGCGGACACGGCGTTTCGGCGGGCTGCTTGGCGAACACCATAGACATCCACCGTCGTGAGGGCACAGTTGTATGGAGCTTCTATAATATTTCTATAATCTATGGTCAAAACTGACGCTTTGGCCTGCCCGCGGAAGTGGGGTGACTTTTTAGCGCAAGGGGTCGGCCGGCAGGCGGACACGGCGTTTCGGCGGGAGGGTCGCATGCCGCTTTAGCCTGGGGGCGAGGCACGCGGTCGGAAGTGTACGTGTGCCCCGGCCAAATATGAAGGGAAAGAGACGATTTTATTGAGATAAAAAAGGAGTGACAGCGAGAAACTTAATAAAACGCACCGATCAAAAACGACCTTTCAATAAAGCATAGACGAATCACGAATTTGCACAAACAGAGAAACGCAAGATAAACAGAAAACAGGTACATATTTTTAATGCTTACAGCGCTAAAATATTTCGATAAGTACCTGCACATCGATTGTGAGGAAGAATTATTTTGTAAGCGCGCTGGAAGACTGCAGCCGGTTTTCTCCGGCACTTGCCGATTTCGATTTGTTCGGTAGCACAACTAATCGGTCACGGCCCTCTATTCCCGAGCAAACGATCAAACGTTACTCGTTATGCGCCTCGCAGCGACCAAAAATTACTCGTCGTCGCGACCAACTTTGTCGAATCCTTCAATTTTACGTATTCTTGAACGTCGAACGATCGAAGAGATGATTATATTGGCAGCCCTGTGAATATTGTCTATGTTCTTGATGTTTTTGAGATTTCTATGGTGTGAATGTCAAACGTCAAACAGTTGATATTAGTCGGGTTTAGCATATTTATGAATTGATATGCTGATAATATTTGAAATGGCTGCAGGATACAAATGATTGGTTTATTTATGCATTACAAACAGCCAAAAGCAATTTCTAATAATCGAATTAGTAAGTTCGGAAAGTTTTTGTCGTCACTCACCTTCGGCGAATCTCGACGGAATTCAAACACTGGAGAAAGGTTAGTATTTATTCATGTCCATTAATTTGTGTGTAAAGTACATTTAAAATGTCCACTTGTTATCCTAAAGCTTCGTTCGGATGAAGCTCCGCCTTTGACGAATTTCTATTCAACAAAACGAACAAGATGCTCACTCAGAATGAAGTCAACTACATCTCTTTGAAGTCATTAAAAGCTATGAAACAAATCATTTTGAAATAGCCCTTAACCTATATTTTTGTATCATCACTTATGACTTCATCGCTCACATGGTGTTCATTCTAAGTCTTAATTTGTATGTTACAGGTTTGCAGGATACAAATGATTGGTTTATTTATGAATTACAAACTGTCAAAAGCAACTGCTAATAATCGAATTAGTAAGTTCGGATATGGATTTAATGAGAGGAAAGTTTTTGTCTTCACTCACCTTCGGCGAATCTCGACGGAATTCAAACACTGGAGAAAGGTCAGTATTTATTCATGTCCATTAATTTGTGTAAAGTACATTTAAAATGTCTACTTGTTATCCTAACGCTTCGTTCAGATGAAGCTCCGCCTATGACAAATTTCTATTCAACAAAACGAACAAGATGCTCACTCAGAATGAAGTCAACTACATCTCTTTAAGAAGTCATTAAAAGCTATGAAACAAATTATTTTGAAATAGCCCTTAACCTATTTTTTATATTTTTGTATCATCACTTATGACTTCATCGCTCACATGATGTTCGTTTTAAGTCTTAATTTGTATGTTAAATATCACAATATTGAAAAGAATTATAATGGGGCTACGTTACTTCAAAGCCAATCGTTTCAAAATTCAAGTAAAATTGTGTGATCTTGACGTTGTCCTTCTTTTTGAATACTCTACGATATAGAAAGTCTCTTTTCACTAATATTTAGTGTAAATAATTAATATGATTCAAAAATATTTTCAGGCATGGCAAGATTTACGCTCAAAGGCCGAAATAAAGAATGCCTCCTTGAGGCGGCTTGCGGCCGAGACTAGAGGCGGACCACCGCCACCGGCACGCGGTGCCAGCAGCAGATGTGATGGGCTGATACTACAAGCAGTCAACCCAGTGTGATTACAGTGTGGGCTGTACGGAGATCAACTTGGACTTTTCCTTTCTCGGAAGACCCCAGCCTGTTGCTGGCTGCAGCAGCTGACAGTCTGCCAAGGAGCCCTGGAGGTGCTCTTGAAGGCCACACCTCCCCTTGTGGAACCACCTACCATTGATCCTCCACCCGTTCAGACTCCGAGGTGTACTGAATCTCTTCAATACCCTCATTTTAAATTTTAATTAAAACCAAAATCATACTCTATTGTCAGTACATGTATTCTTCTTCAGCTTATAATACAAAATATGTTGAAATAATTTCAATTGTAATTACAGTTGTTAGTTTTAGTTTTATCGTGGATAAATATAATATTTTTCTTTAAATTTAACATTGAAGATAATATTTAATAGGCAATATCAGAATTGTTTCTTATTCTTTAGCTTATAATACAAAATATGTTGAAATAATTTCAATTGTAATTACAGTTGTTAGTTTTATCGTGGATAAATATAATATTTTTCTTTAAATTTAACATTGAAGATAATATTTAATAGGCAATATCAGACTTGTTTCTTATTCTTTAGCTTATAATACAAAATATGTTGAAATAATTTCAATTGTAATTACAGTTGTTAGTTTTAGTTTTATCGTGGATAAATATAATATTTTTCTTTAAATTTAACATTGAAGATAATATTTAATAGGCAATATCAGACTTGTTTCTTATTCTTTAGCTTATAATACAAAATATGTTGAAATAATTACAATTGTAATTAAACAACTGAAACAGTAATGTTTTCTGTGTTATACGATAAAAATTGGGATACTATCTAGAAGCAGATACGTTTTTAGATTTTCACGGGCAAAAGTATTTTCATTATTAGTTTTTGGGGTGTTACGCTTTGCGCTACCTCCTTTAGCCAACGTTTCGGACAGCGTTGCAGTGTCCATCATCAGGGCAGAGCCGGCAGATTAGACATATCTGCCCTGATAATGCAACACTGTCCGAAACGTTGGCTAAAGAAGGAGGTAGCGCAACACGGCATAACACCCCAAAACTAATAACTAAAATATTTAGAAGATTTTTAGTTTTATCGTGGATAAATATAATGTTTTAATTTAAATTTAACAATGAAGATATTTAATAGACAATATCAGACTTGTTTATCATTCTTTAGCTTATAACACAAAATATGTTGAAATAATAATTGTAATTGAACAACTGAAACTGTAATGTTTTCTGCGCCATGTGATACAAATTGTGATGCTATTTATTAGTAGCATTTTAATTTTATCGTGGATAAATATAATGTTTTCATTATCATCGTATCAGCGTAATGAATGAGAGTGTTTTATTTCTATCATGGATAAATATAATGTTTTACTACTTAACACCAGAGTTGTTTTTTAATTTACTAGAAAATAGCATACTTGATTATTTCATCAGTGTACTAATTCTTTATTTTTAGCTTGTTTTACAAAATATATTGACATTGTACATTGAAAACTGTCTTGTTTCTATATTACTTGATAATAATTATAATATACTTAATATTAAATACATTTTTTATGATCACACCATTGTTTTCTTACATTTTACATCACTATATTATCACAAAATATATAAAACCTTGTTGAAATTCACTTTTCAAATTACACAAATATACTGCACATGGGGCGAGACCCACCCACAAGAGTCTGGCGTCTACCGTTGGTGATGGGGCTTATTATTTTGTACAGCAACAACTTAGATGGTATTTTGTTGGCCTTAAATAAATCAGTTGGCTTGCAACCAAAATAAGGTGATGCTTTCAAAATTACTTATAATAATAAAAAAAACTGGGCGTACTGTACAGAGCCCGCAGATACTTTAATAGTACACAACTGCTAACCCTGCACAAATCACAAGTGCACCCCACGGTTGAATTTGGTAGCCACCTCTGGTCTGGAGCTCCAAAATACCCTCGACTCTGTGCAAAAACGGGCGGTCCGCTTAATAGGTTCTCCCATCTTAACAGATGGATTGCAACCTTTAGAGTACAGGCGTCGGGTGGGAATGCTATCCTTGTTCTACCGGTATTACAATGGAAGATGCTCCGAGGATGATGATCCCTTCGGCACCGGTGCATAGTCGGGAAACATGCCAAACGCGTGCCCAACAAAATGTACACGGTTGACACTTGTCACATGAGAACGGGTCGCTTCTTCGACTCGTTCTTGTGTTTAACAGCTCGGCTGTGGAACGATTTGCCCGCCTCTGTGTTTCATCCTTCCTACAACATGGGTCTCTTCAAGACCAATGTTCATTCCTTCCTCTCCTCAAAAAACCCTCCACACAGCATCCCAGATGACATAGGCCCTGAGGGAAATTATTTTCCTCAGGGCCTCCTGTGTGGAGTTAATGTAAAAAAAAAAATCATAGGTATTGAAGTATTTGTTGTAACGATTTGTATTTGAAGTGTTTGTTATAACGCAGCTTCATGTAGCCTCACCCCTCACCTCACCACTCATTATTTGTGTGTGGCTAATATCATTTAATAATATGATCTAGACACTTTACAAATGATGTACAGTGAACAGAACAACAAAAGGATAAAAAGACTAGGTACTTAGTATAAACACAGAAATAATTTTGAACTATCCTATTTCGAACAGCTCTACCAGCCACTAAATCTGGGTTTCTAAACAGCCTCGGGCTCAAGTGGAGCCATTCCTCCAGCAATCAGCCCTAAATCTAGATTATGATCGGTCAGGTATTCTGGAAGATCAAATTTATCTTTTACACACATTTTGTGAAGCACCAAACATGCATTGATAAATAATCGAATTGATCTGACGAAACATTCTTGTCAGTCTCGAAACAGTTGTTTCTTGATAGTCGACATGGTTAATCAAGCCAACATCGCCGGTAAATCAGCCATTCTAAAATTGCAAAATGACTACAAAAATAGACGATGTCTCTGCGGGTGCGAAAGTTCGCGCGGGAAAACAATAATGCCGGATTTTGACAGCTAATTGCGTAGATACGCTAACAACCTACCACTCGCTGCTAGTTTCGACTGGTATACCCCACTCGTTGTTGTGTGGAATGACTTTTGACGTTTTGCGTCTAAGAATGTTCCTTCGACCAAGCTCAAGAATAACCAAGTCGACCAACGGACGTACTTTCGACGGCGATTACGAGCGACGACACTTGGAGAATAGAGACCCAGAACCGTCCCAGCGAAAAGCAAACCGGGGGAATAGCCAGCGGCCGGGCCGGGCTGGCGGGGCAAAATGATAAGGTGGCAACAGTTTTTTAATGACTGAGTCAATAAAATGTCCTCTGTGTTTCCTCCCTCCTACAACATGGGTCTCTTCAAGACCCGTGTTCACTCCTTCCTTTCCTCAAAAAGACCCTCCACACAGCATCTTCAAAGATGACATAGGCCCTGAGGGAAGTTGAGTTAATGTTAAAAAAAAAGTCCTAAGTTCAATAAACCGTTTTGCATTTCATCTTACTATACATTTTTGTACGTCCGTTTCCGGTTTCGAAAATCTGCTGCATGCAGATACGATTTTAGATTTTCACGGCCAAAAATATTTTTGTTATTAGTTTTTGGGGTATTATGCCGTGTTGCGCTACCTCCTTCTTTATCCAACGTTTCGGACAGCGTTGCAGTGTCCATCATCAGGGCAGATGTGTAATAGTTTTACTTATCTACTTAGGAGCGATACCGTGTCGCCAGCTCCACTCCTCTACGAGCTGGCGCTACAATATACTTCAACATGTTTTTTTGCGTTTAGCCTTGATGTAACCGTCAATTACCGGATACCAAGAAATATTAAGCTTAGCTCCGTCGTCTCTATTAATATTAATAGGATTTTTGTGAATTTCAATTGCCTCCGTAATCAGGCGTGCTCTATGAGTTTTGGGTCTTCCAAGGACTTCAGGAACAAATCCAAAGTAATGGCCTGTTTCAATCAAATGCTCGGCGATTGTCGATTTGTCAGGGTGGCCAAGTTTACACACTCGAAAGTGTTCCGATATATTTTTGAAGATCGTCCGCTCTGTTTGGCCCACATAGACCTTATCACATCCGGAACAGCTGAGTTTATATACTCCATCTGTTTCCAGAGGAAACTTGGTCTTTGCAGGCCTCAAAAAGTCTCGCATTTTTGTCGTGGTTCCGAAGACAGTCTTGATGCTTTCTTTTTTCAATAGACTGGTAATTCTGTCTGTCACATTGTGAACGTAAGGCAGGAAAGCGCAGCCCTTTGACTCTTGTTCAATTCTGTCTTCGTTTGGTGCAGACTTGGCTCTTATGATTTGCCTTTTCTGCCTTACTGGGTAACCGTTACGCTCCAGTGTATCGGTCAGTTTTGTAAGTTCTGCTCCGATTTTTGTTTCTTCACATATTCTGGTCGCTCGGGTCACCAATGTATGGATAAGTCCTCTCTTCTGCCCTGGGTGGTGATGGGAATCAGCATGTAGATACCGATTTGTATGAGTTGGTTTTCTATACACTGTGCGTCCTAGACTACCGTCTTCTTTTCGCATCACCTCCACATCTAGAAAAGGTAGGATCTTAGAGTCATTTTCCAGCTCCATTGTGAACTTAATTTTAACGTGGAGTGAGTTGAGATGGTCCAGAAATTCGTTCAGTTTCTCTGTTCCATGAGGCCAAATGGCGAAGACATCGTCGACATACCGCCACCATACTTTGGGAACAGCCGAAGCTGTGTCGAGTGCCACTTCCTCAAACTTCTCCATAAAGAAGTTGGCGAGTACTGGCGACAACGTACTGCATGCAACGCACTGCTGCATGCACTTTATTATTCAAACAAGCGTTAGGTGGCTAACTTTGACTGAACTTCCCAATTTTATGGTACCTACCTGTATGCATAACGTTTGAAAAAGAACTTATTTTTAGTCTGAATTTTCAGGTTGCTCATTTTGACACTAACTTCCTGTTCTGTAAAACAAGCGTCACTAACCGGCGTCATCTTCTTCTTCTTGTGCCCTGTTCGTTCAACGGACGTTGGCTATCGTGTTGGCTATGCGAACTTTGTTTACTGCGGCCCGGAATAGCTCCACGGTAGACTGGCCAAACCACTGTCTCAGGTTTTTCAGCCATGAGGCTCTCCTTCTTCCAGGGCCCCGTCTTCCGGCAATCTTTCCCTGCATTATGAGATGCAGGATCTCATACTTCTCTGGATGTCTCATCACATGTCTAAGATATTGAAGTTTTAGGATTTTTATAGTTTTAATTACTTCCTTTTCTTTATTTATCCGAACCATAACATCTTCATTCATAACCCTTTCCATCCAGCTTATTTTGAGTGTTCTTCTGTAGATCAACATCTCGAATGCCTCAAGTCGCCTAATTAGTTCTTCAGTAAGCGTCCATGCTTCCATTCCATAAAATAATATCGAAAACACGTAGCATCTGACCATTCGCATTCGTAATCCAAGGTTGACATCATAACTGCAGAACATTTTTTTCATGCGGATAAAGGTTGCACGAGCTTGCTCAATGCGGCTTTGATTTTAACTGAAGGATCCCATCTATCATTTACATTGCAGCCCAAGTATACAATACTCTGTACCTTCTCTAGTTTTGTTCCAGCAATATAAAGATTTTAATCCAATGCGTTATTTTTGCTTATGAGCATGTATTTTGTTTTATTTATATTCAGTTCTAGCCCAAAATTCTCACAAGTCTTCACTACTTGATTCAGCAAAAGTTGTAAATCGTCAAGTTACTTGTTAGAAGTACTGTATCATCTGCATAACGCAGGTTGTTCAGAATCTTCCCATTTATAACAAGTCCTTGAGTAGCTTCTTGCAGAGCTTCATTGAATATTTCTTCTGAATATAAGTTGAACAGCATAGGTGAAAGAATACAACCCAGTCGCACACCTCTCTTTATTTCTACTTCGTCTGTTAGTCATTGCTCTACTCTTACTGCTCCCTTCTGGTTCCAATAAAGATTACATATTATCCTTATATCTTTATCGTCAATCCCGGAGGTTTTCAGAATTTGAATCATTTTGTCATGTCTAACTCTATCAAATGCTTTAAGGAAGTCAATGAAGCATGCATGTACATTTGTATTCACATCTCTACATCTTTGGATTAGTACTTGTATACGAAATAACGCTTCCGAGTACCCAACCCATTTCGAAAGCCAAATTGTGTGACACCTATCATCGGCATCATCGGCGAGTAGGAATTATGAACATATTCCAAAAAAGCTTATAGACGCGCCTCTATGCTCGGGCTCAAATCTGAACTTGCCTTCACTACGCGCGGTCTCATAAATTTAATATTTTATTGTATGTTTTATAATATATTATTTTATTTTAAACCATATTATAATACAAAAAATTTCTTGACGATGAAAAATACTAGAAATGACTCAATCAGAATTCCCAACACCTGGAAAGTCTCAATCGATGAAAATACCCCAAAAACGCCATTTCCAAAATTACCAGTAGTGTCTCCAATTAGCTTAACCAATCAGGTCTCTACTGCTAGCCCCGCCCCCCACCCCCTCCACCATCAATCACCTGCAACCCGGGTACTTCGTTCTAGACATAAGAAGTGACTTGCACTCACTTAAGTTTTAGCTTTTGGACCGAACAGACATGCGAAAGCTATCAGTTTGAGACAAAACTTAAGACATAAGGCCTCTGAAGATGGACAGTGTGATCTGTCCGAAACGTCAGGAGTTAAAAAGTCCTTCTAAGGACTACGTTACGCGGGTAAACCGAGAAAATTGTTCTACATATATATATACATATATATTGTTACGTTACAAGTGGCAATGTTCCCCCTAGATTCACCGTCCCCCCATTTTACGCGAGAATAGTTCGGTAGATTCCCGCATTACGCTGAGTCGATACGCGCAGGCTCCCCCGGAGCCGACGCGCAAGCATTCATTCATCCGCTGCCCGCCGGCAGGAGAGCAGTGACCAAGTAGAGCGCACTAACGCGCACTCGAGAACCTAAAACTCGCGATGTATTTTATATTGTGAATTGTGCCACAAGAAGGTCTGCTGACTACCGCATTTCCTGCTGCTGTGAGTAGAATGTTGTACCCTTGCCCTCTTTTGTGTGCTACGTCCCGCTCTTAAAGCCAGTAACGCGTGTGGAGAGTTTGAGAGAACAGTCCCTGTTAAGTTAGGATATTAAAGTGCTAACCATGCCCATGTGAAGTGTGCCCATGCTGGCAAATATAATAACCCTGTCTCCTTCTAATTGAATAAACCCTTTACGTGCAATACTGTGTTCTGATTGAGGAAGGAGACCCCGGAGATTGTGAGGAAAGGAGGAGGAGGAATACACAGCGAACCACAAACACTCGCCCTGGTTTTAAGAGAACCTTGCTTGCGCCGGCTGTCCTGAGCTAGCATCGTTGGCCTATTAATTGCATGTCCTTTTCAGGTTTGGTTTGGCTAGTGGCCGTAGGTAAGCGGTATGCCAACACTGGCGCCGTCTGCCAACACTGACGCCAACACTGACGCCAACAATATATATATGTATATAATTGTGATAATAATAATTGTATTAAGCTTTTTATATACTTTCGTTATATTTATGTATCTTTTGTATGTATTGTACCAAAAAAAAAAACAACAAAAAAAATCATAAGAATATTTAAGGTTAAATACATATAAATTTGAATACAATTAAGTTAGAGTTATCTTATAATTAATTGATGGAAGAGATGAAGTAAAGTAGTGAATCCTGTCAAATCTATTAATGGAGTTAGATTAAACAGGATTTTATTATTTTAATTTGTTTTATATGGGTAAGGACGTTTGTAAATTGATATTTCTGTCTATTTGTAATTTATTTTGCAGATGTTTGCAGTAGTGTGACGTCCAATACTTATAATCTATTTCTTCATATCTTGTTTGAATTTGGCCATTGATTCAGTTTGTTTAATCGTAGCTGGTAGTGTATTGTGCAGTTTGCAAGCTTGTATTTAAAGTGTTTTTGTCCAAAAATGGTTTTAGAAAAAGGAGTTTGGAGAAGTTCTTTATTTTTGGCTCGGGTATTGTGTATCGTTTGTGTTGCTTTGTATAAGGTTTTATTATTTTTATGTAAATTAATTAAGATGGATCTTGCGTAGAGCTGTTTAATGTCCATAATGTTGAATGTATTGAAGATCGTATCAGTGCTGGTGGTAAGAGGCAGTTAATGAATTATTTTTATGATCAGTTTTTGTGCTTTAATGATGGGGTCGAGCGTCGAGGGCACTAGAAAAAGTGTTTCCCCAAGCTTAAATTCCGTATTCGATGTGTGATTGGCATAGTGATTTATACACATTGATATGTTTGGTGTAACTCTAAGTGACCAGCTCAGGTACGGGGGCTCCATCGAAACCAGAGTTAAGTTAGCCTCTCAGAAACTGGGTGTACTGTACAGGGCCCGCAGATACTTTAATAGAACCCAACTGCTAATCCTGTACAAATCGCAAGTGCGCCCCACGGTTGAATTTGGCAGCCACCTCTGGTCTAGAGCTCCAAAATACCTAAAAAAAACCTTGACTCTGTGCAGAAACGGGCGATCCGTTTGATAGATTCTTCTATCTTAACAGACGGACTGCAATCTTTAGAGCATAGGCGTCAGGTAGGAATGCTGTCCTTGTTCTACCGGTATTACAATGGAAGATGCTCCGAGGAACTAGCATCATTGATCCCCTCGGCACCGGTGCATAGTCGGGAAACACGCCAAACAGGCGCCCAACATTTGTACACGGTTGATATTAGTCACATGA
The DNA here is from genome assembly GCA_929108145.2 of Limnephilus rhombicus. Lineage (NCBI taxonomy): Eukaryota > Metazoa > Arthropoda > Insecta > Trichoptera > Limnephilidae > Limnephilus > Limnephilus rhombicus. The sequence goes on from OV815282.1 coordinate 2,144,510, forward strand.
GAATGGGTCGTTTTTATGACTCGTTCTTGAGTTCAACGGCTCGGCTGTGGAACGATTTGCCGGCCTCTGTGTTTCCTCCCTCCTACAACATGGGTCTCTTCAAGACCCAAGTTCACTCCTTCCTTTCCTCAAAAAGACCCTCCACACAGCATCTACAAAGATGACATAGGCCCTGAGGGAAATTATTTTCCTCAGGGCCTCCTGTGTGGAGTTAATGTAAAAAAAAATACACTATTTTTAAAAGTTGTAGGTTAAGGAAATTGCGTGTTTGTTTGAAAAAGCATATTGATTTGCGGATTTTGTTTGTAGTGTTATGTATATGATGCTATCAATTTAGGTGTGTATCAAGGGTTAATCCCAAATATTTGATAATACTATAAGGGGGCACACATTAATTACGTGAGCAGTTTTTCTTCCAATCTAGACCCCTCCCCCCCCCTTATGACCCCTAATACTATGTGTACGAACGTAAAGGATGCCGTTTTTTTTTTAAATTGAGTTAAAACAAAATAATTTCATTGATTACCACAAAATTTTATTTCCTTTCATTGCCGAAAAGGACATTTAATAATAGTTGAAGCTTTTGATTTTCTAGGAACTTAATATTTAAGTTTTTAACCTGGGTGACGTCGCACGATGAGGCTTCCCCTAGCCAAAATGTTGAACTATCCGGAACACGAAGAACGCGTAAAAATTTGTTAAAGCAACCCGTTGCCATTGTACCGGACGTGAATTTGAAGAGAGTTTTGAATTAAAAATAATTTAAATTCAAATTTAAAAAAAATGATTTCTCCTTTTATTACTTAGTGCACAATAAATTAAATCATGGGGTCAAGCGGTCCCTAAGTGACAAAAAAAACGAAGCTTGACCCCCCCCCCCTCACTTTCCCACCATCTCACTGTTGTATGTACCTATACCCCTTTTTTATTAATTATTTTGTTACTTTGCATAAAATTCTAATTTGTGCAAAGTAGTATAAAACCTCATCTTCGCGCAAATCACAATTTGTGCAAAGCCAATTTTACTGCGCACCCAATCTGGGCAACCCTGTATCCTTACATTTTAAATTATGCAAACTCATAAATTATGTAACCTCTACTCTACCGCTGTTTCCCCTTTAAATAGAGCCCTGAAAGCTCTGGATTCTGGATCGGTAGAGTTCCTGCATCCATTATCTCGTCAACATCTTCGCCTGCCCGATCGAACTGCAACTTCGCCGATCGAACTGCAACTTGGCAACACTGGGGTACTCCCGTCCGTAACGAGGTCGGTTTATATCGGGTTCTGTAATGTCTGGATACCTTATCAAATTAAATATATAAATATGATTGAAAAAATTAAAAAAAAAATCCTAAGGTATGTTTACATGCGATCATACGGAATATATCCGAAATTCATGCATCATGTGGAACTGCTAAAGGAGACAAATTATCAAAGCCTGGAGACCAGGCGTAATGCCGGACTCATGGTATTCGAATTAAAGTTAATAAAAAACCTTATTGATTGTCCATATCTCCTGTCATGCTGTGGATTATTCGTTCCTGACAAATACTGTCGAACTCGTAGCCACGACCTATTCTACATACCGCAGGGTCGGACAGATGTCATGGCTCAACACAGCATGACAAGAGGTATGACATTGCTTAATGCCCTACCAGAGGTATAGATGTGTTTGATATCACCATACCATCTTTTAAAAAAACTATATACATGTATTGTTAGTAGTAAGAAAATTGTACGGTAATTGGACTAACCCGTCTGTCATACAATTAAAAAAAAATAATAATAATATTTTCACATCCTAGATGGGGGTGGCTAGAGGATTTCAGGGATAAAAATTTCTCCACAAATTTTCGTATTCTGAGTTGGCTGGGACACATAGGTTATTTCCGCAAATTCCTCCGTTTCAAAGACGGGAAATCCCGTCAAGATGGCTGTACGGGACAGGCACTGTGACGCCAGCCGCACATACGATAAAGTGGGGGGGGGGGTGGCGCTGGCCGTTTTGACGCCTAGGGAGAGAGGGAGAAGTGGGGAGAAGGCGAGAGAAAACGGGGAGAAAATGTAGGGAAAGGGAGAGAGGGCTCGAAGGCAAGGTGAAGAAGGGAGATAGACGGAATAAGAGGGGAAACCTGCGCCCTCAGAGTAATAATGTGTAGTTACTCTAAGCCTGCGCCTTGATAAAGGCGTTCGAGCAATTGTATCAGTCTTCAGGGTGAGCGGTTCGGCCAGGGCCAAGAAGAAGTCCAAGTTGCAGGTCGATCGGGCAGGCGAAGATGTTGACGAGATGATGGATGCAGGATTCAGAGCTTTCAGGGCTCTATTTAAAGGGGAAACAGCGGGTCCAGCCCTTTGTCTCCCCATAATTCCAGGATCTGGATATTTTTTTGTAATCGTTAGTTTGCACATCAGAGAGTAGAGGTTACATAATTTATGAGTTTGCATAATTTAAAATGTAAGGATACAGGGTTGCCCAGATTGGGTGCGCAGTAAAATTGGCTTTGCACAAATTGTGATTTGTGCGAAGATGAGGTTTTATACTACTTTGCACAAATTAGAATTTTATGCAAAGTAACAACATAATTAATAAAAAAATAATTAACAAAAAAATTAATAAAAAGTACATACAACAGTGAGATGGTGGGAAAGTGAGGGGGGGGGGTCAAGCTTCGTTTTTTATCACTTAGGGACCGCTTAACCCCATGATTTAATTTATTGTACACTAAGTAATAAAAGGAGAAATTAAATTATTTTCAATTTGAATTTAAATTATTTTTAATTCAAAACTCTCTTCAAATTCACGTGCGGTACAATGGCAACGGGTTGCTTTAACAAATTTTCACGCGTTATTCGTGTTCCGGATAGTTCAACATTTTGGCTAGGGGAAGCCTCATCATGCGACGTCACCCAGGTTGAAAACGTAAATATTAAGTTCCTACCAAATCAAAAGCTTCAACTATTATTAAATGTCCTTTTTGGCAATGAAAGAAACTAAAATTTTGTGGTAATCAATGAAATTATTTTGTTTTAACTCAATTTAAAAAAAAACCGGCATACTTAACGTTCGTACACAAAGTATTAGGGGTCATAAGGGGGGGGGGGGTCTAGATTGGAAGAAAAACTGCTCACGTAATTAATGTGTGCCCCCTTATAGTATTATCAAATATTTGGGATTAACCTTTGATACACACCTAAACTGATAGCATCATATACATAACACTACAAACGAAATCCGCAAATCAATATAAATAACAATATTGCTGTAAGAAATACAACAATATTGTTCTTTCAAAATCTGTATAATTTTGTGTTATTTTGTTAACTTGTATAATTATTGTTAACCTCAACACAGGCTTGTCCTAGTGAGGTAACAAATTGTATTGTAAACATTTTTACCTACAGTGTAAAGAAACAATAAATAAATAAATATGCTTTTTCAAACAAACACGCAATTTCCTTAACCTACAACTTTTAAAAATAGTGTATTTTTTTTTTACATTAACTCCACACAGGAGGCCCTGAGGAAAATAATTTCCCTCAGGGCCTATGTCATCTTTGTAGATGCTGTGTGGAGGGTCTTTTTGAGGAAAGGAAGGAGTGAACTTGGGTCTTGAAGAGACCCATGTTGTAGGAGGGAGGAAACACAGAGGCCGGCAAATTGTTCCACAGCCGAGCCGTTGAACTCAAGAACGAGTCATAAAAACGACCCATTCTCATGTGACTAATGTCAACCGTGTACAAATGTTGGGCGCCTGTTTGGCGTGTTTCCCGACTATGCACCGGTGCCGAGGGGATCAATGATGCTAGTTCCTCGGAGCATCTTCCATTGTAATACCGGTAGAACAAGGACAGCATTCCTACCTGACGCCTATTCTCTAAAGATTGCAGTCCATCTGTTAAGATGGGAAAATCTATCAAACGGATCACCCGTTTCTGCACAGAGTCAAGGTTTTTTTTTAGGTATTTTGGAGCTCCAGACCAGAGATGGCTACCAAATTCAACCGTGGGGCGCACTTGTGATTTGTACAGGGTTAGCAGTTGGGTACTACTAAAGTATCTGCGAGCCCTGTACAGTACACCCAGTTTCTGAGAGGCTAACTTAACTCTGGTTTCGATGGAGCCCCCGTACCTGAGCTGGTCACTTAGAGTTACACCAAGCATATCGATGTGTATAAATCAGTATGCCAATCACACATCGAATACGGAATTTAAGCTTGGGGAAACACTTTTTCTAGTGCCCTCGACGCTCGACCCCATCATTAAAGCACAAAAACTAATCATAAAAATAATTCATTAACTGCCTCTTACTACCAGCACTGATACGATCTTCAATACATTCAACATTATGGACATTAAACAGCTCTACGCAAGATCCATCTTAATTAATTTACATAAAAATAATAAAACCTTATACAAAGCAACACAAACGATACACAATACCCGAGCCAAAAATAAAGAACTTCTCCAAACTCCTTTTTCTAAAACCATTTTTGGACAAAAACACTTTAAATACAAGCTTGCAAACTGCACAATACACTACCAGCTACGATTAAACAAACTGAATCAATGGCCAAATTCAAACAAGATATGAAGAAATAGATTATAAGTATTGGACGTCACACTACTGCAAACATCTGCAAAATAAATTACAAATAGACAGAAATATCAATTTACAAACGTCCTTACCCATATAAAACAAATTAAAATAATAAAATCCTGTTTAATCTAACTCCATTAATAGATTTGACAGGATTCACTACTTTAATTCATCTCTTCCATCAATTAATTATAAGATAACTCTAACTTAATTGTATTCAAATTTATATGTATTTAACCTTAAATATTCTTATGATTTTTTTTTTGTTTTTATTGATTTTTTTTTTTTGGTACAATACTTTTATAGGTCCAATTAGGAGTTTACAGAGCCGAATCCTCTGATATGAAAATATCTGGAGTCGGTGAATTATTTTCCCATTTGGTCTCTAGTAGGTTGACATGTTGTTCTTGTATTGTTTTGCACTACAATAATACTTATATAGTGCAATTGCATAGCGTGGATTGACTAGATGATCATTTGTGAAAGTGTGTGAAAGGGTTTAGTTTTTCCTGTGGGGAAAATTTAACCCGGACATTTTAACCTGGTGCGTATTATTGGATCACTTCTATAGCGCCATTTCCGCGAGAAAATCACCACAAGGACGCTTATCGTCTGAACTATATGGGGCTGATAAGTATAAAACACCCTGGTGTGTTTAAAACATCTTTCTACTTCCGCCTTAAGTTCCCTAAACAAGTGATATTATTCACCATGAATTTTTTACTACCATTAATTGGATGAATGATAATTGTTTTATTTCTTAATTTCAAGAAAGGATTCTCCGAAGTAAAAAATCTCCGTCTGATGACTTAAATTTTGTTAATAAATGACGACTGCTGTCAGGCTATTTATGGGCTATAGGGATTTTTGAATGGACGTACTCAGGCACTGTGCGTCATTAATCTGAAAGCCGAATCCCGCGTCCTTTGTGTTCGTACACCTCCGCATACAAATCAGCTCCGGTCGGAGAAAACCGGCCGGGAACCGGCTGTAGTCTACTATCAGCTTAAATAAGGAACTCCAGTGAAAAATATTATGGCTTTAAAAAAATATGTTCATATAGACCAAGAAACGCTGATTCTGAATATATAAGTTTTATTTCATAATATTAAACGCAGAGTTTTTAAAAAAATATTAAAAAGTGCATTTTTAAACCTCTTTCAAAACACAGCGTTAAGTTGGCATTGATGAAATGGTTAACTGTGACGTCACACTTAACCTGTCACCTGGTGATAGTGTGTTGACATTTGAAATGACTTGAAGTGCACACGTACCTATGCAATTCAACATTTCGTGTGTTTGGTTTATTTTCATACTGTTTATAGAGATTTAGATAAATAATAGTTATTGTGTTTATTGAAACATAATTTAGGCCCTCAACAATTTACGAAAAGGGCTATATTTGCGGACAATCTGCAATAAATTTTGTCTATTTGAGGTTAAAGTCGTCCTATTTTGACATTTTGTTATGTATTTTCAAATTGTTTTTAGTATAGGGCTTTTTATACAAGTTGTTACACACTCGTCATGATCAGTGTATTATAAATACCAGTGTTTCTGTATGTATTATACATAAAACAATGTATCTACAAAGTAACGCCTGACACAAAACACGATGTCACATGTATTTGCAATGAAAGAGATGATTTATTGTTTTTATATTGCACTTTGATTAAATACAATAACAGTAGCGGTGAAATGTGGACATTTTACCAATGTTTTTCTATATTAAAAGCAGTTAATCTTAAATAAAAACGCCTCAATTTCTCACACAAACGTCATTGAGTCATCCTATATTAATTTTATTCCGCCATTTTCTTAAATTCAAAATCAGGGATGCTCAGCCCCAGAAAATTATTTCCCTAGATTTCGAAGTGAAATTTCACATTTACGCAATTACCTACGTAGCCACCCGATTGTGTAACACTAATCCTGTTATATGTTAATTAATATGATAATTAATTGGAAAGATATCGGAACTTGGTAAATATACTAATAATACCGTGATTTTCCAAATAAAACACTTTTTGCTACGTGAAGTAATAATTTAAAAGTACGAATACACTCACCACTGAATTAGAAACTGAATTCCAAATAAAAAAAAATACTTTGCAAAATAAAAATCATAAGCAACCCGCCGCTCATTTGTACCAAGCGTGGTATTTTGAAGACACCCCCCCCCCCCCCCCCCCCCCCGAACGTGTCACGTAGTATGGGTACGTTCCATAATATCATTTTGAGTTGTCAGTGTTAAAAATAACATTGCATGTAAGTACATGAACAATAATTAAGATTCATAGGAATTCCAAAAAATATATATACGTATATATATATATAAATATTACCAGTAATATTGTCATATGTAATAAAATTTTTGCCAGAGTTCAAAATTTCCCTAGATTTTGTCCTGATTTCCCTTATCCCTAAAAAATATTTTTCTCCCCTAGATCTAGGGAAATTTCCCTCGACATGACATCACTGATTCAAAATGACAACTTAAAAAGTAAAAAACTATGGGTGGGTGAAGACCACCATAGATACGGTGCGTTTCTGGGAGTCTTTAAAAATTAAAACTTTGACAATTATTTTAACTATTAAAACTAACTATAAAAATAAAAATAAAAATGCAGTTATTTAAGTTTGAAGGTCTTTATTCATTAAAAAAATAAAAAAATTGGACTGGAGTTCTCTATTCCGAAATTTTATAAAGCAAAAATAATTTTTGGAATTTTCATTTTGTCTTTGGTTGTATTAAAAATAATAATATTTATCTATGGTATTATTTTTGCTTTTGCTTTTGCAAGTTTTGCAAGCAAGCTGTCTCTGAGTCCGAGCCTGATTGTCAGGGGGGTATAACTCCGAACTTTTTTGTGTCGTGACGTATGATTCATGACCATATCATTTTATTGGTCCAAATTTCCATAGAAAGACTGTTGAGAACTGAGTAGTATATCTAAGTAGGATATCTATGGTATTATATGTCAAATAGAGATAGCACATTGTTCGAACCGAATATTCCTAACCTCCCAACGCCGGCGTAAATATTTGTGAAAATGATTACTTGATATCATTGCGGTTTCGAAGGCTGTGAAGATATTGATTCAATTCGACATAAGTTACCGACCCACTTAAGGAGTGTCCCGAAGCCTGGCAGCAGCAATTCGATCCTCAAAAGCATCCCGGGTGAGCGTTCGCTTGGTAATCGGTGTCTGGTATCTTTTGTTTAGAATAATGTGAAAATTGACCTGCAATATTGTGTTTTTCTAGATAAAATAATTGATAATCAATACCAGAATGTAATATCAGTGATACAAGGAGGACTTTCTCAAGCTTTACCTTCGACGAGGACAAAATCAACGACTTCAAAGAAGAGGCAGATGATGAAATCAGAGATTGGCTCAGATTGGGTACGTTTATAAGTACATTTTAATAATATTTGGATGATTTGTATAGCACCGTTTTTGTGAAAAATCACCTCGTCTGTAATGGACTGTTGGTACCTGCCCTGATGTATGGCAGTGAGGCATTGAACTGGCAGAGGAAGGAAAAAAGTAGATTGAATGTTGTAGAAATGAGATCCCTAAGGCATGTGTGTAGTAAAACCATCCATGATCGTGTGAGAAACGTGGAGATCCGCATAGAATGCAAGGCTGATGTAAGCATACTGAGTAAGGTTAAGAAAGGGACGCTCAGATGGTTTGGCCATGTAGAGCGAATGAACGAGGAAAATAGTGTACACGTTCCAAATGTGAATGGTAAAAGAAGCCGAGGAAGACATGGCATGACCAAGTGAATCAGATACTTGAGTCGGGCCATGTCAAGAGTCAGAATAATAGAATAGCATGTATGAAACCATGTATGAATGTGAACGAGGCAAGGAGTGTGTGCCAAGATTGAGTTGTTTGGTGGTCTGTCCTCTCTGCCCACCCCTGCGGAAACAGCATGATGGTAAAGTTGGTCATTTAACTGCACTACCTTTTTACACGGTGCAATTATAGGTTTTTGTTTTGAATAATGTGGTAATTTGTTTGAAATATTGTGTTTTTCTAGGTAAGAGGAAGTCTCAACTCTAACACCCAGAAAGAGGAGAATGCAGTTGCAAATGGCGGGGACCAGGCGTCAATTGAGATAGCCCAACAAAATAATGCAACGGAACGCATCGCTACGAGTATTGAAGATTTTCTTTCCGGCTCTCTCTGAATGCATATATTTAAAGTATGCTCAATATAGGATGAAATTGTTGTCCTCATTTATCTTACTTGTCTTGTTGTTCTTATTTATTATTTATAAGACATCACAATGAACATCCTTTTTTTTGGAAATCCGCAAAATCCTATAAAATTATCCTAAAAAGCCTGCTTTGTAATGAATATCTTTCAACACCTTTAAAATATGTTTGTATATTATTTTGTGAATTTATACATATGTAGATTAATAAATAAATACTAAATAAGAGTTAACGGATATTTTATTTTTAAAATAATTTTTAGGCTGATAAATTAGGTAGTGGGTAGGGATTTATATTGTTTATGGTAGTACCCTTTTTTTTTTTACTTTTCACCATCCTTGTCGATGGTATGTGACGTCAGAGTAATAAAATTTTCATTTTGACAGTTAAAATAGTGTCGAAACCAGTTGGGAACAAAAAGCCCCAAGATATCGATCTAGGTATTAGTTCATTTATGCTGATTGTAGTTTGTTTGTCGCCATTTTGTACGCGACCGGCGTTATTCGGTTTGGTTATTTGTTAGTTTAAAGACTGTATTATACAATTTAGGCAAACGATGTCTGATCGGGAGGTTTGTTATATTTATGTTTTTTAATGATATCAATTTCACACGAAAATGTGTTACTTTTTCCTTCGTTTCCCGCTTGAATTTTCGAGAGGCATGCTTCTGTGCCGAGACTCATTTATTTTTATTGACACTCGAAATTTCCTATTTATATTTGTAGAGAAGTCTTTCCCGCAACGGTTCTAGAGGCCATGCTACAAAAGAAAGAAAGATGTCGAGGGATCAAAGCGGAAGCCGATCAAGGACTCCAATAAAATCTCACAAAAAATACACGGGGTATGATTATTTTATTTTTATTTGGTTTCAAAATTATTTTCATTAGGAAACTTTTTTAGGTTCCGGGGCTCTAATTACGAGTGTTATGCAATTTTATCGAAAAAATAAGCCCCCATTCAATATTTTCATATCGACGAAACATCGGTTACCATAACAAGTTCTGTTATTGTACCTACCCAATCACTTAAAATTTATTGATGAATAATATTTTCTCATCACTAGAATGTGAGGTAAGTATTCCACGCTGCACTTTTACTATGAACTGATTTTGGGAATTACACTACGTTTCAATTTGGTAAATATCGGTTCGGACTGGCCACGCTTATTACGAATAAGTTTTAAAATTTTTTGGCTTTTGGGGTGGCGGAAAATAATGCATTTTAATTTTCAATTGCATAAAACCAAAATTCGCTTCGCGACCGACACAGTGACACAGCGAAAATCCGCGGCCGTACCTGTCACTGTGATGTTGGTATCCTTGATAAATTAACAAGAGCTAATACGACTGTAGCCGACTTCGTGGGATAAGGTGCGTAATTATGAAATTTGTCTAGCGGGCTTGTTTGTGTAACATGATGTTTGTGATACAAAAGAAAGTGCCCCTTTATAACGCCTACTCGCGTCAAGGCAAGAAAAACATCCCAGTTTTCAAGTGGTTTAGCGGCTACGCTAGGTTTGTGTAACATGGTTTGTGATTCGCGGTATTTCATGTAGGTATCCCGCGAAGTCGGCTACAGTCGTATTAGCTCTTGTTAATTTATAAAGGATACCAACATCACAGTGACAGGTACGGCCGCGGATTTTCGCTGTGTCGGATCGCGAAGAGAATTTTGGTTTTATGCAATTGAAAATTAAAATGCATTATTTTCCGCCGCCCCAAAGCCAAAAAGTTTCCTTTTATAGTAATTAAGGCGAATCTAAAGTTTTTTTCTAAAAATTATTCGTAATAAGCGTGGCCAGTCCGAACCGATAATTACCTTCAATTTAATTACTTCAAGAAACAACTAATTTCGTTTGGTTAGATGGTGTTTCTAAATTAAATTTTTATTCAAAGTTCAAAATATCCCGTGTAAAACGATTCCTTTGCTGCCACTTAATTTTTTGGGATTAGTGTCCATGGTTATTACGAATAATTTTTAGAAAAAAACTTTAGATTCGCCTTAATCACTATAAAAGGCAACTTTTTGGATCACGGGCGGCGGAAATGATGCATTTTAATTTTCAATTGCGTAAAATTAAATTTCACTTCGCGAATCAATCTACAACAGCCCGCCCGCTGCCGCCCGCCATTCTGTCACTGTTATGTTGTTGGTATCCCTGACCTCACACAAACGATTGTAGCCGACTTCGTGGGATAAATAATAAAGCGCGTAGGTACTGGAATGGAGACAAACCCTTCAAATCCTGGGATGTTTTTTTAAAATAAAGATAATATACACAAGCCCGCTACACAAACCCTGCGTAGCCAAACAAACCTTTCAAAAACGTAGGCTGTTTTTTTAAGTAAAGATAACATACACAAGCCCGCTACACAAACCCTGCGTAGCCAAACAAACCATTCAAAACGTAGGCTGTTTTTTAAAGTAAAGGTAACATTCACAAGCATTATCAGAGGTTCGTTAACATTATATTATTAATTCTGTTTTTCATAATTATGCGCCCATCATGTATCCCATGAAGTCGGCTACAATCGTTTGTGTGAGGTCAGGGATACCAACAACATAACAGTGACAGAATGGCGGGCGGCAGCGGGCGGGCTGTCGTAGATCGATTCGCGAAGTGAAATTTAATTTTACGCAATTGAAAATTAAAATGCATCATTTTCCGCCGCCCGTGATGCAAAAAGTTTCCTTTTATAGTGATTAAGGCGAATCTAAAGTTTTTTTCTAAAAATTATTTGTAATAGCCATGGACACCAATCCCAAAAATTTACCAATTTTTTTAATAAGAAGTTTCATTTCAACCTAAATACTCACGAATTAGCTTAGCTTACCCAAATTAACACTTAGTTTACCCAAACTAAGAACCTAATAACCTGTTTTGTGTACGTAAGGGAACGTACCCATACTACGTGACTAACTCCCCCCCCCCCCGGTGACCAAAACCCTAAGCAACTCTCCGCTCATTTGTACCAAGCGTGGTATTTTGAAGACCCCCCCGAACAGGTAACGTAGTATGGGTACGTTCCCTAAATAGTTGTTTCTTGTGGTAATTGTTGAAATGAAGTGTAATTTCCATAATCCGTGCCTATAAGTGTGGCAGTTAGTGGAATAATTACCAACAAACCTTTGATTCAACATGGCAATAAAAAATGACCCTTTGCCTGTATGATTAGGGAAAATAGTGCTATTTATTAATTTCATAAATAATGCATAAAATTTTTAATATTTGAAAACATGTGGAAGACGATCGATGCGAGGTTCGAGAGGTACGTACTGCCAACCTAAAAATCACGTAACCTACTTCCAAATTAGTTACAAAAATCTAAAAATTCAGAATGCCAAATTTGCAAACAAATCTCTAATCAGAATGTCTCTCAAATTATGTAAATAAAAAAAACGGATGATATAAATAAATTTTATTTATTATAATGAATTTGTTCTAGAAGCGTGAGTCCTGAGGGCTACCGTCGCTACCGCACACGATCCCGCTCGGGCTCCGTGGGGCGGAGGGGAGGCGGGGCGGGCGGCGGGGGTTACCGGGGCGGGGGCGACCGGGGGGCGGAGCGGGGCACGGGGGGGCGCTACTCACACAGCCGCTCACGCTCCTACTCGCCGCGCGCCACCTACTCACGCCGCTCCCACTCCCACAGCCCCATGTCCAGCCGGAGGAGGCACATGGGGGACAGGGTCAGTATGCACTCTTCACTCGGGGGTCAAACAAACTGCAGTTCCTCCTATTTCAGTTGCGATTTTACAACACTCGCCCGTGATCTTGCCACTGAGAATTCCCTTACAACCTCTCTTTCTATTGGATTAGATTCTAGGGCAAAATATAATAATGATGCTTGATTTATCTAGCTTTTCCCACCCTTAGGACAATCTTAAATGTCTGTCAACAGGGCAGATGTTCTCAGAAAAACTGGTAATTTCTTTCTGCTATAACAAACTCGATTGATAAAAGTAAGGGCCTTCACTCATGGAGAATCCGAAAACTGGTTGGCAACTCAAATTAACGGCACAACTCAACTTTACTATTTGAGTAATTATATCAGCTTGTTTAACAAAAATATGATTTATTAATAATTTATCAATTATCAACCTCCTAAATAAAATCGATATTTTCCTGGTCTGACATATAGAAAATTAGTCGAAAACTTAACAGGTTGTGAGGTGCTACCATGGCAACCTGTCAACGTGGCAACTGAAACGCGTCTAGCACTGCTAGTCACAGCGTCACCCTTGACAACTGATCTTTAACAAGTTGCTCGTGTGCGGACAGCAAATGAAAATCGCTAGTTCTTTCTGCGGGTAGCGATTGAATTGCCAACTGATTTTTTTTTCAGTTTCTCCATGAGCAAAGGCCCTAACTGCGAAAAGTAACTGTCTGGAGTCAGTGAGGCTACGGCTTCTATTTTGGATTGTGCTGTGACTCACAACAACACTTCATCATCGCAACCTGTGACGATGGTTTATAAGAAAGAGGGAGAGGTTAGAATGGAGCTATCAGGGGTAGTCTTTAGTTCTAATTAACTAGAATAACAAATTTTAAATTTCTACATAAAAAACATCAATAATTAATGGCTTTTCTTGAATATCTATATAATCTGGCGTATTTGTAGCATGGTATGAGGTACTGCTCTTTATGCCCTCTAACTCATGTTAATTTTAAAGTTAAGTACCCACGCTCGTTCATGCTCGATGGTTTTACGCTCATTCGATCATGTCTCAACGTGTGTACCGTCTCGCTCGATGCTTTTTTGTTCAATGCAAAAAAGATTCAAGGGCCTTAATTCTTGCTCGATGTTCGACAGAAATTTATGTATAGACATGAATTTGACGTGGTGTCGAGCTGCTCGAGCGTGTGGATGCAACGACAATCATGGTTCTAAGTCAACATATTTGATCGAGCATGAGTATACGAGGGGAGACCCAAAAGTAACCGGAATTTCGTCATAACTTCTTTATTTCTCAATATTTTTACATCAAATTTTGATCACCTTCAAAGTATTCTCCATTGACCACAACGCACTTCTCCAAACGCTTCTTTCATTGTTTAAAACAGTTTTTAATTTCACTTATCGGGATGTCCTTTAAGACTTCCAGCGATTTTTGTTTTACCTCCTCCACAGTGGCAAAACGCTTTCATGTCCCTTTTCAGTGTGGGGAACAAAAGAAGTCACAGGGGGCTAGATCACCTTGGAAAAAAATCAGGGTCCTCTTCAAGCTGATTTTGAAGCTCAAAAAATGCCTGAAGTCGACGCTCCCTTTGCTCGTCTGTGAGAAGGCGAGGGACAAATTTGGCTGCAACCCTTCTCACGGGCAAATCTTCAGTTAAAATCCTCTGAATTGAACTCCATGACATTCCAGACATCTCACAGTGTTAATCAATGGTTCGGCGAGGAAGGCGAACGAGGGTATAGATTTTGTCGACGTTTTCGTCAGTTTTTAATGGTGAGGGGCATCCTGAGCTGGGTTGGTCTTCAATTAACATCTATCCATTTTTAAAACGTGAAAACCACTTTTCCGGTTGACTGACTCAGGTTTTACATCCCGGGCAGCATCCCCATAAGGGGTCGTCCATTAATCACGTGAGGCTCGAAAGGGGGGGGTTTGGAAAAAATCACGAAATATCACGAGGGGGGGGGGGGGGGTAAAATGAGATATCACGTGTATTTATTTTTCATGATAATATTCTGAAAATTTCAAAATACTTTGTACTAAAAAAAAAATACACGTGATTTTGGGGGAGTTTGTCTAAAACCTCACCACATATCACCCGGGGGGGGGGGGGGGAGTTAAAAATTTGCTAAAAAAACATCACGTGATTAATGGATGACCCCTAAGCAGTCAGCATTACAATAGTTTGCTGATTTCCCCAACAGGAAACGAAATTTCACAGCTGCGCATTGCTTTCGACAATCTGCCATCACGTTTTTGCCGAAATGGAAATCGTTGTTTTACTAAAAAAAGTTATCACGGGCGAACTGATGCACTCACAGCGACACAACTTCGTACACTGACTCAGTAGGAGTGACCCTAACGGATACCTGGTCTCCTTCTCCACCACAGCATGACTCCCGTTAATTTTGGGTCCCGCCTCGTATATATATCTGTAACTGCTTTATGGGTACAGTTTTACCCTCAAGAATGAATATCTCAACATATCACTGAAGCACACAGTATAGATTATACTTTTACATTCGTTTTTTTTCTTCTCCATTTTAAAAATTTTCCTAAGCAAATATAATGCAGTGGTTCAATGGAGCAATATTAAATTTCTCTTAAAATGTAAATGCAAACATCAAGAAAAAATATTCCGTTTTAACTGGAATGTTAGAAGAGTTGTGAATAACTTTTTTGGTAACCATACATGTTCTTATAAATAAATGAACAAGGAACATATATAACAGAACAATAATTGTTGTTTTGGCAGTGGTTTTAATTACCACATTTATTATTCTCGCCATGCTTTACCCTGCTCCCTATCCCCTGTCCATCCTACCTTCCTGTACTGGCCGTTAGTTGCCTGTATACCGGCTGATTAAACTCCAACCTTCACCCTTCCTACTCTCGAGCAAGTGTTCCAAGTCCTGAACCGGTAGCACCGGGACTGACTGTCAATAAACACTGTTCATTTACTAGACCTTTAGGGTTGGAATTATCTATTGCAATTCGTTTACCAGAAGAGAAGAGGTGGATTTATTTATACCATTTATCATCTCTAGGGCACGCGCAACGACTCCGGGGCAGGGGTTAACCCTTCCACTGCGCATCATAACACCAAAGTAATAATCTCATTATTCTATTTTTGTGACAAACATCTTATACAGACTCTTGTAGTACTCTCTCTCTCACTCTCACTCTCACCGTAGAACAGGTCACAGACCTGCATCTGCATTGTGGTGACCACCATTTCACGTACAAATTAAATAAATTACATTTTCATGAAATCAACCTCTAGATTTCAATAGCATTCTTTGAAAGTTTTTTCTGTTGGACGACCTTGAGGCATTTAGATAGATACCTGGATCTTGGCTCGTTGTTATATCTGTATAAGTATTAAATTCTATTAAAATATATATTATTATTTCTAAGTGTTTTTATGAACATCTTATTGATGAGGAATTTTTACTTGCAGGAAGCTCCCGAACTGTCCCGCTGCCTGGGAATCTTTGGACTGAGTATTTACACTACCGAACAACAAATTAATCATATATTTTCAAAATATGGGCCCGTGGAAAGAGTGCAAGTAGTAATTGATGCAAAGGTATGTATAAAATTGTCTTTTAATAGTTTGCACTATGTCATTTTACACTGTCAGTGTTTCAGCTATGTGTTAATAACTAGCTGGGGTATCCGGCTTCGCTCAGGGAGTTGATATGAGATTGAACTGACATTCGAACCCACAACGGATCTTGCTTTATATACCCCTACCAATGGTCCACAATGTTCCAGAACATTCAACAACATTCGAAAGTGTTCTGGGATGTTCCCGAACATTCCAGACTATTCCCGAACATTTCACAACATTCCAGAATGTTCCGGAATGTTCTGGAATGCTCTCGAATACTCTCGAATTTCTGGACTGTTCTAGAAATTTCTAGAGGGCGAAACTTCCAGCCCTTATGTCTTTAGAAGCACATCCTTCAGGTAAAAATGGGAACCTTCTTCGTGGATGGGGGATAGAGGGCTACCACACCATAAACTCCCTTGATCATACCGGGACTCGTTTCTCGAGTTTTTGCGGCACGCACGTTGGACACTTTTATAATAATATATATTTATATATATTGATTATTGTTATTGATGCAACGAATACTACTTTTTACGAATACGAATATCAAACCTACTATCTGGCGAATACGAATAACTTGGCAGAGTAATTCACACTTATTTATTTAACCTTTTTCTGTTTATTTTATTATAGTAATAATTAAAATTTACAACTGTCAATTTTTTATGGAGAAAACAAAACATCTGTAGATTCCCTGGTGACAGGCGATTTCTTTTTTCAGTTTGGATGTTGCCAGCCGTTGAAAAAAGCATGTTTACGAGAGGACATTTTATTTAAATTTACTTCCTTTTACTTCGCAGCTAACACACATAATTGCAATTATACAATTTACAATATACTTGCACACTTGACCAGTGCTTTCGACTGTCAAATAGTGAAACTACTAAGAAAAAGAACGCGTATTAAATGAAAAAATTCAAGGTTCGTAGTACAGTACCACAAACTTATCTTTGCCGGTGGCAAAAATTGGAACTACGATTTATACATAGACATTTCTATAACATATTTGTTCACCACCAGCGATACCACCGCTGGCACAGGAATTTCCCTGAATTCCCCATCGCGTCTTGTCATTGCGGCTATAGCGTTCGGATACAGAGGTGCGTGACACACGGTATAATCAAACGGAGATGCGCACAAAAGTTCTTTTTTATAGTATTTGTAAATATTTATTCGGCAAATAGGAATATTCGTATTAATTTTCGTTGCATCACTAATTATTGTACTAAATTATAATGACAAAAAGTCAACAATAAGTAACAATCAATGTATGTGCTTGCACCTAAATCCTTCCTATGTAAATGTTTTGTAAATTTGAACCAAAATGTCAATATATTTGCGGTGATAAGCACTGTCAGTGTTTTAATTTATATATTGTATATGAATTATAAATACCACTTTAAACTAATCAGAGCTCTGGTAGAGACACTTGGATTGATGGGAGTGAATGGTATTAATGAAATAGAATGATTTTAACAGACTGGAAGATCCCGAGGGTTCTGCTTCGTATACTACGAGTCCTCTGAAGATGCGAAAGTGGCCAAGGAGCAGTGCACCGGCATGGAGATAGACGGCCGCCGCATCCGCGTAGATTATTCCATCACCCAGCGCGCACACACCCCCACACCCGGCATTTACATGGGGAAAGCCACCTTGTACGTATTTACCATATTTCTATTACTCTCTTTCGTTTCTTTCAGTTATATCATCACGAGAAACAAATATCCAACACAAATTAGTAGTTTTTTTTGTACAGTGAAACTTTCTTATAAGGTTTTTTAAGGAACTTAAAAATTGTCAAAATTTCATCTATTATTTTATTTTTGACGTACTCGTAGATTGCAAAATTATATGTTTAAAAAAAAATTCCAGCTTATTTTAGAGTTTAGGGTTGTGGCATCGTATGTGTACGTCATGCAATAATGGCCCAATATTTTTGTCATAGCCAACCATGGACGTAGCCAGGTTTTGATTTAGGGTGGGGCAAAAAATAAAAATCTAGAGTAGGACCGAAAAGAGAAAGAGAGAGAGAGTAGGTAGCATAGATTCTTTATTTAACAATAATCATGTGAACACCCTACATTCGTAGAAAATGTGTTTAACAAGAATAGCTCATCAGGCCGCTTTCTAAATTTGTCGACCGAATGTAGGTTTTTGTGAATTCAGGATTTTGGTTCAAGATTTCCAAAAAACATGAATTATTTTTAATTAGTGGTACCCTTCCGTGTGTGAGTCAGCACTTAGCACAAAGTTGCATTGTGACGCGTATGGTTGAAATTTAAGAATCCGACTACGAGTACAACTCTGTCGTCGCGCCTTATACAAAACTGTTTTCGTACTTGGAGTTTGTTACACATCTACTTTTGTAATAGAACCGAATTAAAGCAATGCCAAAAGATGGCGCCACTTACGTTAACAGTTAGCGTGAGGAGAGTCGGCTGGCACGCGTAAGTACTATTGGATTCGTACTTTCGTCGATCTCTCCTGATATGGAGAGATAAATGGTATGATTATTATTGTAACTGGCAGTTGTGAATAATAATACCCCACATTGTGATTTCTGCCACGTGTCTATATATTATATATGATCACCTGTCGCGGTTATTTTGTCACTGAATCTGAGGAACTGGCTATTTTTGGAACCAGTTCCTATTGGATTTATAAAATGATTACAAAAGCCGACTGCAGGGCCTAGCAGCAAAAGCACGCAGAGCTTGATTTTAACTACTAGTATCTGTATTAGGATTAATCGTGTATTGTTTCATAGTGCTTTAACACAAACCAAGTATTGAATTCTGTAAATCTAAAGTTAAACTTTACAACTCATTAAACTAGATACAGACTAAAAGTGTTTCTTATCTTCTCTACCTATTTCACAGAACCAACAGTTTTCATTGGTATTTTATAACCAAAAGAGGTCCAGTTTGATAAGGAGATTTCCAAGAAATTGAAATGCAATATGATAACCCAACACACGCTGTCAACATATTGCACTTCTAATCTGGTTTAGGATCATTCATTTTTACTCATGATTATTTTTGACTAACAATAATAATTTTTTCAATCCCAATCTAGATAAATCGGGCATTAAATTCAACAGAAATGGTATTTTGATGTATTGTTTACTTGCGTAATAAAAATATCCGATTAAACATTTTGTTACCATAGTTCCATGGTCTTTACATTGAGCAGTATAAATGTATAGTTGTGAATCGGCAGATTAATTTGTTCCAAGTTACCTTCTTAACTGTGGTGACTCGAGTGAAATGGAAAGTTTTAGAAGAGAGTTCCACTTGTTGGGATTGTCTTAAAGGCCTTTCCGTACATTTATATCTCTGTACTTTATTCCCTTTGTATGTATGTTGTAAGCGGGTCATTTTAATTGGATGATTGTATTCCAGTGTGAATCGAGATAATGGCGGAGGCTACAGAGAAGACAGGAGAGATCGGAGAGATAAAGAGTAAGTTTTTTCTTCCCAAATTATATTTTGAACATTATAAATTAACATCCTTACTAATTATAATTAACATTGTGAAAAACTGACAAAAAATTGTTCATGTAAAGGTACCGTACATTGCTTATCCAGTCAAAAAGGGTAGTTTATCTGCTGTATATACTTGTTTTATTTATGATTTTGGAATTTTTCCAAGGCATTTTAAATGTCCTATAATATTCTTATTTTTGAAAATGTCCTAAAAAAATAACATTTTAGAAACTAGATAAAATTGCCTTTTAGATATTTGTATTTGAAATATACTTTAGCTTTTAAAAATTGTCATATTTTAAGCTTCAAACACAAAAAAACAGAAAAACATTTTTAATCAAAATGTAGAAGATTTAAAAAAAAAAATACAAAATTGAAAAAACAGTTCTTTTATGAGAGGAATTTGCAAGAAAACTGTCACTTCAATTTTTCCTCCTTCATACGATAAAAAAAATTGAAAAGTTTGCATTTATTTAAACTGATATTTTAATACATTGCTTGCACATCTTAAAATGTTCATTTCTTTAATATGCTTACCAAGCGCATGTAATTAGACATTTATGTTATAAAAAAACATCATTTTCAAGAAATTATTGTAAAATAAACTGCCTAAAATGCAATTTGAATATTGGTATAACATGTAAAACCGTTTTCTGACAGTTCAATTTACAACATAAGATTATTGTATGATAACTTGACTAAAACTGACAAAAATAACACAACTAATTTAATAGGAAATTGATCATTTTACAAATGAATCATGATTTATGTAGAGATTTTTAGACATAAATATCTTTAACATAGCACACTGTTCGGTGCGCAGCAAAAATTATTGCAATCAGCGCATACGTCAGTGGCGGCTAGTTCATAAGAGCTCCCGAGCTCCGCACAGCCCACGAAAATTGAAGATCATAATACGAAACACGGTTCGGTTATAAATTATTATAATATTTTCTCAAGATCTCGTACAGTACGTAGGTAGGTACCTATTATATGTGCTATCTGAGCGACGAGAGCCGGCCCTTGCGCCCATCTTCATAGCAGTTCATTTTCGATAGTGGTACAGAATCTTTCTACTTAGTGAGCAAATCCCGTGAACAGTCGGAAGCCTGTGTATATACGATTCTTTGCAAATTTCACGAAAGCGCGAACGTCGCTCCGAATTTTACCCCCACATCGAAAGGAGCGGTTCGTACAGTGGTGTGTTAAACGAGAACGCATATGTATGTTTTTGTCCACATTTTGTCTTCAATTTAACAGCAGAGCTACTATTTTCAACGAATGTTCCGCGCGGTATTCTCTTCAAGTCAAGGCATGTCACTATATTATAATGATGATGAGAGATTAGCTGATTAGTTGTCAACAGGCGGGCATAACTCCCATGCAAAATGTTACCCGAATCTTTGTGTAATATCATAAATCATAATAATAATAATCTTTATTCCAGGATGTGGGGAGGATAGTGCAATCCCACACGTCCCATATAGTTATACATATTTATATATTTACACAGTAAAGAAATAAGAACATAAATAGAAAATAAAATAATAGTAATAAAAATTAATAATAACAAAAATAAATAATCAATTATTATGCAGGGCGTGATCTTGAGTGCGCTCGGGCCCATCGCTCACTCAGGAGTGGAGCTTGGTGCTGGAAGGCTGCGGTCACCAACGTGTTGTCGGAGGCCATTAGCCGCATCCTGGCTCCAGTGACCCGGTGTCTCATCAGACTGGCGAATCCATGGAGTCCTAATTCTGCGAACATTGTTGAAGCGCTGCTATACCTTCTGAATCCAAATATGATTCTGCACGCATCATTATATTGGATCCGGAGACGTTCCATTGAGCTTACTCGGTATTGACACCATGTTTCACATGTATACAGGCTTGTGCAGAATGCATTAAATAATGTTTTTTTTTAACATTATTGCTGCATCGGAAGAATCTTCGGGCAATCATATTTGACAAAACACTGATACTTCTCCTCTGTCGTTCAATATCACCATCATCCGAGAGGTCTTCAGTGATGATGTGCCCTAAGTATTTTACATTCGTGGATGTGCTTATGGTTTCCTCGTTAAGTTGTATGGGGAGCATCTTCTCGGGATTTTTTCCACGGTGGAATGCAATTAGCTCTGTTTTTTTGGGGTTGTACATCATGTTGTGGTTATTTGCGTATTCCTCACAGATTTTTAGTAATATTCTCAACCCCTTGATCGACGGAGCTAGGAGAATCATGTCGTCCGCATAGCTAATGTGATTTAGGCACAGATTATTGATACGACAGCCCGCTCTGGTGTCCAGGCGATTTGATAATTCGTCCATGTATACATTAAACAGGATTGGGGACATACACCCTCCTTGCCTTACTCCTGATCGCAAGTATATGGGTTGGGAGTATGTACTTGCCCACCGTACAACGTTTTCCTGCTGGGAGTGCCATCGGGATAGTGTGTTGATATACACGGTAGGTATATTTCTAGCTTTCAATTTCTCCCATAAGGTTTTATGACAGACCCTGTCGAACGCTTTACTTAGATCTAAGAAACATCCGTAAACAGCAGTTTTTCGTTTTCTGTAAAATTCTATTATTTGCTTTGCGAAGTATATTGCCATATTAGTGGATAATCTATACTTAAAACCCATCTGGTTGTCTTTAGAAGTGAGTTTACCTTCTATTTCATTTAGAATTACCCTTTCAAATAGTCTTGCAATTATAGTTGCTAAGGATATTGGCCGGTAATTGCTGGAGTTGGTCATGTCAGGCTGTCCCGATTTCAGGATCGGAGTTATAATTGTTTTCGTCATTGTACTCGATAGATGGTTGTGTTTGAGAATTGCGTTGAACAGAATGTCCACTTTGGTTTGTTTATGGTCCCCGGCTACTACATCCACCAATAGGAATCTTTTATTTGTTTTGGGAATTCGCATTCGAATGAAAATTGGGAAAACAGGACCCGTAATTGGAACAAAAGTACAAGTGAGAAACTTCCTTTGGTTGTTATTTCAGTGTTCCTACAGTATTTTTTGAAATGTATTGTTGAAATTGTATAACTGTGTTGTAAGTATATGTTTCCGTTTTAACGGAACGGAGAATAATACTTCTTTATAAGTAGGTATGTACCTTTCCTAAATTTATTGTCTAACTTAATGACTCGGGTGAACCCCCACATATTTTGACCACCGGCCGCCACTGGCATATGTGATTCAGTTTTGCACGATGCTAAAAGTAGAGTTGGGTTTTTTTTTATTAGTAACAAATCGAATTTAAAATTGGACGGTCTTTGTACAATGTGTAATAAAAACACCATTTAACAATTGGGAAGTGATTTTTTTTAGTAAGGTTGTTGAGTTTAAAGAATTATTGGTATTTCTCAATGAAACAACTAAATGAGCATTGGTTTTAAGCACCACTTTAGCTGTTATTACCAGGGATGAAGCAAGCTACACATTGTATATCTCTTATGTATGTATTATCTTCATGAATGAGTGGTGTATCGATTTGTTGCAGTGACTACTATGGCGGCAGTCGATCCGGAGGCTACGGGGGGGACCGGGGCGAGTACAGCCGCGGGCGCCGCAGCCCCTCGCCCTACTACCGGGGCTCCAGGCGCGACTCGGGCCGAGACGGGGGCTCATCCTACCGCCGCTCCCGCTACGAGAGATCCCGCTCCAGGTCTTATTCACCCCGTAAGTCTAACCCCGCGTACTGATCTCCCCCAAACAACCAAACAACACCCCACCATGCAAGACCAGATATTCTTTTATAATTGAAGACTTTACTAAATATTGCCAGTATTTTGCGAAAAGGTATTAATCTTTTAATACAATCTGTCCGCTATTTCGTATCTCTACAAACTTTCCTGCCTATATAATATTTTATTATTATATGAATTAAAGCGACGATATACTTACATTTTTTTGGAGAAAATATCTGCTCTTGTGTTTGCCTGGCATTATGTTTAAAAATGAAAGATTGAAAGATGAATGTTTTACTTTATTTTTGAGGTATGGGGGAAAAAAAATCCTTTTTGAAATCCATACTGTGCTTATTGATAGCCTATGTTTAAGTATTGATCGCATACCATTCATACTAGATACATGAAACAAACTATGTAAATATTGTTGTTATTATTATTTCACTCTTATAATGCTCCAATGTTTTACTAGAAATGATAAAATAGATAGAGATGGCACACGTTTAATTTAGATGTTCACTTGTTGTGAATTCTCAGATTGGAACAACTTGAGTAGATTCCTTTTGTTAAATTCTGGTGTCAAATCACAATTTCTGAAGGCGGTGAAATGTCTTCTGAAATATTTGAGTATAATTTTTGTCTAAAGTTATCTTAGATCAACAATATCATAATCAATGTACAAATTAATTTCATAATATAAATGATTTTTGCAATCAATGACTATGTGCAGTTAATTTTCTGTTTCTTTATTCTTGCTTTTCTCTTTTGTTTAGTTCCAAGTGATGTATGAACTGGAATATTAATAATATAATGCTAGTACATAATATAACTGTAATGTTTGTGATGTTGGTGAGGTTGAATGAACACCCGTGTTTTAGTTTTGTTGTGTCTTTATGGTCAAAATGAAAACATGGCGCTGTTGCCATCTCTGGTTTGCAGGTCCTTAGTCAAGGATGAGCTGCCTTTACCGGAGACTTTGCTAGGCACAAATACACCTAATTCTTCTAAAACTTTATTCTTTAAGATCTAAATGTGTTTTTAACAATTGTTTGACTCACAACACCATTCCTTGTCTGTAGTTATAACTTATTACCATGATTTTGTGAAATACAGAAGCCTATGTCAGTATAACTAGTGACCATAAAGTGTTAGTTTCATATTGTTTAAGGAATATTACATTTGTGACAGTTTCCCTTGAGTTTTGTTGGTATTATAATAATAAAGTTGAAAATTAATTTTCAATTGGTCTAATGTTAATTTTGTTTGTTTGAAAAGGTATTGATACAAGAAAATACGGATGAAGTAACAGAAGTTGTATTATCTTGAAAACTATAATCAAGTAATGAGAAAATGCGGTGGTTGCAAGTTATCAAGTAGTTGCAAGTTACCAAGCAAAGATCGGCCGCGGCACCACAAGACTGAAAATATGAAGAAAGAAGTTTCTTTGTCGCGTGGCTCATTCCTTTGTCTTTGTGTCAGGTCCCATCCACATTTGTAGCTTTATGTACCTTACCTAGCCCCCAGCCCCCCAGCAACACGCTCACGGTCCTAGCTTCTTCTACGGTCCTAACCTCTAATCAGCATAACTACATACACTAGTATTCCATAGAAATAGTTTGTTATTGTGACTTCATAATAAAGATCTATACTTCATTATTGCTGGGAAATGCTTCTTTCTGTTTGTCGAAATGCCAATTCCTTTTCTCGATCAATCTCCCAACATCCCCTCCTTTATCCGACCAACCCTTTACTTTCTGGCATTGGAAACTACCAAAAGCCTCTTTTATTACCAAACCAAAGGGGGAGAAATCAACAAAGCCTTCGTTAAAAGTACCAATTTCATTTTATTGGAATTTTGTATTGCAAAATGATGGAATGACAGTGGTCTGAAAATCACATATTATTTACCTGAAAAACGGGGTAACGTTTTGGCACTCTCCAAATAACAAAATAAAATTATTAATAAATCTTATAAAACAATCATAAATGAAATATTATATTTAGTAAATTAAGTACATTTGGCATAGGAAGAGCGACTAAAACAAATTTACAATAATGCTTTTTTAAAGTCTTTTAGCCTTTATTAGTCCACCGACAGGCACAACTACAAAATTTAATAATCTGGAAAGTTTTCAAAATAATATAATATCTCATAGACAATTTTCATACAAACTAAAAAAACATGTATACATAAATTGGATGTGTCAATTTCATACAGCAAGTCTCAAGGAGATATTATGGAATGTGGACACGAGATCAAATTTACTTATGAAAAAATGTTAAAAATAAATTAATTAAAAATACTTAATCACTATCCAAATAAAGGTACCGTTAAAGTTGTATACGTGCAAACTGCCAAGAAAATAGTTTAAGCGCAGATAACTGCCTCACTGAGGTGATTTTAGAATTAATAACAATATATACAATGCAGTCATAATAATTGAATAAACTACATTTTACTAAGTCGCCTCTTCTCTAAAAAGCCTATAAATATGCATAATTTATTAGTTGGCAAGTTCATAAGGGCCAGTTTTGAATAAACTCGTCAAAGGTAAGTTTTTACAGAAAATTTGGCACATAGGTAGATATAAAAATTCTGGGAAGACTGAAATGTTGATTCAGAATGTGGACATTTGCAAAAATATAATTGATTCAAGCTATTTATAATAGCCAAGTGAGCAAATATAATAATATATAAAAAAATTAAATGATATAAATAAAATTTATGAATGCAGTACCAAAAAGCACTTAAGAATGTTTGTAGAAAGGCAAAAAGCTGCACCAAAATTAAAATAGAAACACTAAATATAATTATGTAAACAAAATTAAAAAGACAGGAGCTAAAAAGTTGCCTACGTTCATTCTAGCTGCCTACACTCCCAATACATCCTATTTCAGGCAAGTCACCAATAATGCTCCATCGTCTCTTCTTTCTCACAAAAAAATGAAAGACAAGATGCTGGAGAACGATGACTTCAAGTACAACCTCTCGCTGGGACTAAAAGAAAGACTGTTCTCACTGTCTATTATTCAATAAGATCTACATTATGTGAAATAGCAGGTGGGATCCCAGCTTCACCTTGACAGCAGAGAATTATTGAAATACGGTAATTAGGTATGAAATAATTTTCTTTATCTAAACTTTTCCAGATCTACTTTTTCCTAAAAAAGTCCTAAATAGAAACTAATTTTTTTGATATTTCAATTTAAAAGTTTCTCATAAATAAATAAAATAGTAAGCACACAATTTTTTTTTAGATTTTCATCTTGGCGGCAAACATTTCTTCTGAGCACTATTAATTAACATTAAATTATTTCTAGTTTTTAATAATGGGCGGTATAAAAAATATTCATAAGATTTCAAAAATCTAAAAACTAGCTTTAGAGATAAAATTAAAATATATACTGGCTAATAAAACAATAATCTTCTAAAAAATTAATAAATATCGGAGTTCCTGTTCTGACAGAAATATCGCTGGTGTTTTGAGAAAGGTGGTAAAAGTCAAATTACAATAATTTTTTTTTTTACAAACAACTTGTAAATGAATGATATATAGTTACTGCAATGCGTGTGATGTGAAGATTGCCCTGATAAAAGCCAACCTCCAATAGGTGATGAAAAAGTTCTACCCAAGGTTTCCATCAACCCTCTCGTAAATCTTGTTTATTGAACAAATAATATGGTGTTCTGTTGAAGTTTCGACTGCAGGTTAATTTTTTACAATATATTTATTTGAAACTGTTTATTCACCCTCCCGAATGGTTAATAAAATAAATGGCTTTTCATTAAAAATAGTGCACTAAAAACAATAAAAAAAAAAACACTTATTTTAGTCATTTATCGATAAGAGCTGAATATAAAAAACAAAATAAAATTAAATGCTACTCTGTAGCTAAAATATGGTCCAATCAATGTTACCAAAGAAATCAACACAAAACTAGGTATTTCTTCACTGCCATTGACATGTTTGTTGGGACAAATAATGGCTGTAGCCGTTGACATGTTTACTTATATGAAGAAATATTAAAGAAATGCCAGATAACCACTCAGCCCCCGATCTACGGGGGCAAGCCTGCCCTGTGCAAAAGTTTTAGGGGACACCAAAATCGTAGTTTATGTTTAATTGAAAAAAAAACTTGATTGACAAAGTGCCTGGCACCAGCATCCAGCGCACGTTGTTCTATCGATTATTCATTTGATTTTAAAACGCCCAGTTGGTTTTTGAACATATCCTAAGTCGATTTTGAACGCGTGTATAGTGTAGGTGATGTCTCTGCCAGGGGAATCCCCGTCGCATCTAGAACTAAGGGCTACATGAGCTGAGCCGAATAAACCCGAGCCTTTGAAAGTCAAACAAAGCGACGATCATTCACCTCACGAGAGGGGGCGCCACTATCAAGCTTCTGCCCCGGTTTGAAAAAGTCGTAGATCCGAGGCTGTAACTCCTTGAGATGTATGTAACAGACTCCGTTGAAGCCATTGGCCCATTGCAAGTAATGATTATTAATTGCTAGATTGGTAGCGATGCGGGTTTCATGATTTAAGTAGTGACGTATATGCACTGCGTAACAAATTGTTTGCCACGTGAGTACACTACATGAGTAACGGATACTTGCATAGCTGTGTGCAAGAAGGACCTGACAGTTGGTGAGTGTATAAATAAATTGACAAATTTCAATAAAAAATAAACCAAGTAAAAATAGCTAAAAACAACAAAAGGAACATACATCACTAAAACGAAATTTCATAATAAATATCTATAACAACATTAATTGCTAGTACGCTTGTTACAATTAACTTATCGATTTCTAACCTTCAAGAAAATTATAATTTTTCAAAGTTCAAAGTGCTCTGGGAGGTAATAGGATCTTTGCATCCCCTAGTTGGGTAATGTTAAGCTGAGGAAAGTGGGCAGGGGAAGAAAAGGGGCAAAGGAAGGTCAGGAAGTAACTGTAGTCAGTTACTTCCCGATCCCTGGGCAAAGGAAGATCGGGTTACAGTTACTTCCAGATCTTCCTTTGCCCAGGAAGGATTTTTCAGATGTGGTCACTAAATACAACCATAGCCATTAAGTGCAATATTTCGATTCCGAATGGTGATTGTGATCATTGATCCACGTTGAGAACCCCCAACCTCTGGGATCTCTCATCCTTGGGATAAGAACATTCTTCTCTCCCTACTCCCATCGTACAAAGCTGAAACTTGTACTTGTGCAAAGATGGAGGATTTAGCTTGCAGAGGATTGAACCCGCAACGTTTTAGACCACTCTGCCAAAAATTGGAATTGCCACAGCTTCTAGGCAAACCTATCAAGGCTGAATTTGTAATTCAGGGTCTACATCCACCGTTTAAAGGATTAGTGTCTCCTTGCTAAGTGTGCAAATCCACAGTTTCAAGGTTGGAGTTGTAATTCAAAGGAAGTGATGAGAGTGAGAGGAAGTGGGTTAGGCTCATTTAGAAGATGGTGATGGTGTGGTCGCGCTGCAGGCGGCGCTTCGCCTTGAGGGGTGCGGTGGCCATGAGGTCCGCGGGTGTGGGCAGCCCAGCCTGCTTGCAGCCCGACTCCTGGTAGAAGACTTCCGCCCCGCCGCAGGACGTGCCAAACACCAGGCTCTCCTCGTTTCTGCAGGACATTTACAAATGTTACCATTCATTGCCAACGAAATTATGCAAAGGTTGCAATGAAATTATTTCAACATGCATGATATGGGAAGAGATTTGTACATGTACCATCAAGAGGAAAAATATCTGCAAATGTATGATTTAAGGAAATATAATCATTCAAACATTTATGGTTAGAGAAATATTTTAATAAAAATAAATGTGTACAAGTCGGATGAGATAAAACTCTTTCATATTGTGGGGAAGCATTTTTAAAAACAATTTTTTGAGATAAAACACGTGTACAATAATTATGAGTCACTCAGAGGACACTTTGAGTATGATTATGACGAAAAATATTTTGCACATGTCGACCCTTTGGAATAACAAGGTTCCATCTGTTGCAGTAATGTTGTGATAATGAACTCAGTAGCTTACTATAGATCCCACTATAGCATGGTGTTACTGAGTTAGATGGAACCTTGTTATTCCAAAGAGTCAATGTATGGATCTTTAGCAGAGGAACAATAAGGAACTCCAGTGAAAAATATTATGGCTTTAAAAAAATATGTTCATATAGACCAAGAAACGCTGATTCTGAATATATAAGTTTTATTTCATAATATTAAACGCAGAGTTTTTAAAAAAATATTAAAAAGTGCATTTTTAAACCTCTTCTCAAAACACAGCGTTAAGTTGGCATTACTGAAATGGTTAACTGTGACGTCACTCTTAACCTGTCACCTGGTGATAGTGTGTATTGTATTGACATATGAAATGACTTGAAGTGCATACGTACCTATGCAATTCAACATTTCGTGTTTTTGGTTTATTTTCATACTGTTTATAGAGATTTAGATAAATAATAGTTATTGTGTTTATTGAAACATAATTTAGGCCCTCAACAATTTACGAAAAGGGATTGTCCACAAATTTACAATTTGCGGACAATCTGCAATAAATTTTGTCTATTTGAGGTTAAAGTCGTGTCATATTTTGTCATTTGCTTATGTATTTTCAAATTGTTTTTAGTATAGGGCTTTTTATACAAGTTGTTACACACTCCTCATGATCAGTGTATTATAAATACCAGTGTTTCTGTATGTATTATACATAAAACAATGTACCTACAAAGTAACGCCTGACACAAAACACGATGTCACATGTATTTGCAATGAAAGAGATGATTTATTGTTTTTATATTGCACTTTGATTAAATACAATAACAGTAGCGGTGAAATGTGGACATTTTACCAATGTTTTTCTATATTAAAAGCAGTTAATCTTGAATAAAAAACACACCTCACACCTAAAAGTCATTACTTCATTACAAAGCATTCTGCCATGACCGCCATGATCAGTGTTGCCAGCCGTGTCTTGTAAAAAGTCACCTAAAATATATAAAAAAAGTAACCTTTTTGTGTGAAAAATAACCTTTCGTATTTTTTCCAGTGGAATGGTAAAAAGTTGATAGAATACATGAGGATATAAATAAACCAATCATCATGAGGAGCTCAGTATTAAAGTGGGACATAAGCCATTTGGATTATTTTTGAGTAGAGCGAGTTTTTTGTTTTGTATATACCGGTATGAAAAATCTGATATTTTTTCTACCTGCATAACCTTGCTGGCGTAAATAGCGGGTACTCAAAATGCAAAAAGTCAGATTGAGCGATCAATCAGATTTGTCGAGTGAGCGAGAAGCTATGGTTAATTTGTAATTTACACATTTTTTTTTTTAGTTTAGTTTATTGAGGTAACAAACAGTAATACATATTTTAATAATAAAGTAACATATTACATGGTTGCATTAACCAGCGAAGTTTCCGGTAAAATTTATAATATATATATATAAAAACATAGATTAAAACATTAAAGAAAACATAAAGTGGTAGAAAAAAAAAAAATATATATATATATACAACAGAAATGAAAAAAAAACATACAAATTATAAAGCATATTATAGGATATATAAATAATCCAAATATTATTATTATAATAAAAAGAAGGAAAACAAACATAATGAGAATGAAAAAAAAATAATAACATGCAGCAGGGGTGAAGAGTTCGTAATTAACAATTTGTTTAAATTTTTTCTTTTACTGATTTAATAAATTGGCCTGAGGACAAATGAAAAATATCAGAGTCGTAAAAGATATCATTGAATTTTGTGCACGTTCTTCAGAGAAATGAATGTTGTGTGTAATTTGTTTTTGAGTGTGGGATGTGGAATAGTTGGTTTGATCTTGTGTTTCTTATTGGACAGTGGAAATTAATGTTTTCTAGAAGACAGTTGTTGTCAACAACGTTGTTAATGATTTTGAATAAAAATTTTTGATCGGATATATTTCTTCTATCTTCTAAAGTTGATAAATTATGGAATGTTAATGAGTCTTTTAGGTTTTCTGATGTTCGAAAGGATTTAAAGTCTAGGTGTTTCAATATCTTTTTTTGAATTCTTTCTAACCTTTCAATATTTACTTTGTATTGGGGATTCCATATGACTGATCCGAATTCTAATATTGAGCGAAACGTGTTCCTCTTTCACAATAGTGTGAAAGAGAAAGAAGTAAAGTTTTGCAATAAGTGTATAGTCCATGATTTAGCAAGCCGTTAGCCAACACGAAAAAAAAACAAAAGAGCATTCTGTTTGACATTGGTTCTGAAAAATCACCTAAAAGTAACCTTTTGAGTAGTGTAACCTGAAAGAAACCTTTCAGAGTAAAAAATCACCTAAAAGGTTACAAAAGTAACCTTCTGGCAACGCTGGCCATGATTCTTCATTCAAACAGGGATGTTCTGCCCAAAAAAATTATTTCCCTAGATTTCGAAGTGAAATTTCCCTAGAATTTCACATTTACGCAATTACCTACGTAGCCACCCGATTGTGTAACACTAATCCTGTTATATGTTAATTAATATGATAATTAATTGGAAAGATATCGGAACTTGGTAAATATACTAATAATACCGTGATTTTCCAAATAAAACACTGTTTGCTACGTGAAGTAATAAAATAAAAGTACGAATACACTCACCACTGAATTAGAAACTGAATTCCAAATAAAAAAAAACACTTTGCAAAATAAAAATCATAAGCAACCCGCCGCTCATTTGTACCAAGCGTGGTATTTTGAAGACCCCCCCCCCCCCCCCCCCCCCCGAACGTGTCACGTAGTATGGGTACGTTCCCTAATATCATTTTGAGTTGTCAGTGTTAAAAATAACATTGCATGTAAGTACATGAACAATAATTAAGATTCATAGGAATTCCAAAAAATATATATATTTATATAAATAACACCAGTAATATTGTCATATGTAATAAAAATTTTGCCAGAGTTCGAAATTTCCCTAGATTTTGTCCTGATTTCCCTTATCCCTAAAAAATATTTTTCTCCCCTAGATCTAGGGAAATTTTCCTCGACATGACATCACTGATTCAAAATGACAACTTAAAAAGTAAAAAACTAACGGTGGGTGAAGACCACCATAGATACGGTGCGTTTCTGGGAGTCTTTAAAAATTAAAACTTTGACAATTATTTTAACTATTAAAACTAACTATAAAAATAAAAATGCAGTTATTTAAGTTTGAAGGTCTTTATTCATTAAAAAAAATAAAAAAAATTGGACTGGAGTTCTCTATTACAAGCAAAGGTATATGGAAAGATCATGAATAAAGATCACACATGTACAGTTATGAGGAAATATATTAAAAAAATGTTCGGCTACAAGGAAACATATTTCCACATGTGCGATTGTGAGGGAAGATATTCACACAAGTACGATTACGAGATTCTTTTTTTATGTATACATGCATGCGATATTGCTAGTTAAAAATCAAGATTCATTATGAAGAACAATGTTAATGAATGTTTAATTATGAGGTAATAAAAGTTTTAACGTTTTTCAGTGTAACCCTGATATGTATAACATTGATACTTGGCTGAGTTTATGTTTTTGTTTAAAGAAAGACAAACATTGTCAGGTTACGAATAACCTGACAATATTTGAAAATCTCCTACTACCACCACAATAAGTGAAAAATGTTGCTTGTGTCATGATGGAGGACTTAGCCAGCCGAGGAATCGAACAAGCGATGCGGGTGGGATTCAAACGCGATGCCAACTCAGCTATTGACCGGTTTAATGTCAGTTAGAAGAGAAGTGAGATTTTTCCAGTAGAAAATATAAATAAAGTTGCAAATAATGCAAAGCAGCATAAATACTTCTCCAATTTAAATAATAGCTGTAGAAAAACCTTAAAATTTTGCTCCAATCTGCCCAAGACTATAAAGTTATGCTTTACAGTTCAAAGTATGACAGTAAATAAATAAGTTCCACTTACCTGATGATAATCTCCGTCAGCGAGGGATCTTCCTGAAAGTCCTTGTGGATGTAGCCCATGGTGGCCACATCCCCCGAGGCCCAGGGGCCCCCCTTCTTGACGGGACCCCACTGCGGGTCCAGGGACAGGTAGCTGTAGGCCTCGCTGGACTCCTCGCAGCCCGGCAGGGGCTCCATGCACAGCTGCTCGATGGCCCCAAGGGTCTGCATGCTGGACTGCCACTGAAAATTTATTCAGTTTACAGTTAATCTCGCTATGGGAATGTATGGCGAGCATTAACGAAGATAAACATATTCATTTCAACCTGGAAGAAAGAATGTTAAAATGTATTTAACTCTAGTATTTGTAAATTTTTGTACGCACTAATGTACCTCCTAGTCTGTCTCGACACAGGTATTTCCCAGTGAGACAGGCATCGAAAAAACACTTTATATTCAAACATCATATAGACAAATAAATATTATGACAGTATAACTCTCCTGTGAGACTTGCTTAACTCGTTCAGTGCCAATTCAAGTTCAATCCCATGATGGACAAATCCAATTTACTTTTAATGGTAACAAAAGCAGCGGCAGCGAATGAATTAATAAGAGTATAAAGTAAGAATGATGCAGAACCTGTGCTGAGATGCCCACTTGTAAATGTGATAGTGCATTGGATACAGTAGCAGAAGTATTCCTAACTTTTTAATGAAAGATAACTTCTTCCCTTATTACACAAGTGACAACTTCCATGGCAGAACTCTGATGCGGTACAGGACACGGTAAAAGATTCGTACCAATGAATCGATGGTATTTTGATGACTAGCCGCCAGCTCATCCATCAGCAGGATCACGGAGATGTTCTGCAGCCCGCACACGTACAGGACGCTCTTCACACAATCTATGCTGAAACTGGAGTTGTGCGTGTCATCATCACTGTCACTCTCGCAATCCACCTCAGGCTTGCTTTTTCTGGAAGTACAACAAATCAATCAACATTCAATTTAACATACTTTACGAGGAAACTTCAGGCATTTAAAAGATTAATATCTTACTCTTTCTCTTCTGGAAACACTACAGTCTTTTCAATGCAAGGGGTACTCAATGTAAAATCTTTAAATTCCATCGGAGTAACCCCTCTACTGCTGTATCCGCTAGACTTTTCCGAAAATGCCAAATGACTGAGTTTTTCCATCAAGGGAGTCAGTTGGACACCGGTTAGCTTCTTTCTATTCTGCGAATCAAAGAATGAATCTTCTGTATTAACTTTTTCAGTTCCCAAAGACTTGAGAGGCAAACAAAGGGACTTTCTTCTGAGTTGATCTGGCTTTGGCGGAAGTCCCGAATCATTGTTAAACACGCTTGTCATCTTAACGTCGTGGGATTTTCTTCTCGCGGGAGAAGCTTTCATATCAGAATCGAATCCTTCAAAAGGCTCACCGCCCTTGGGCACAATGTCGACAATTGGAAGTTTTATCGCTTCTTCTGTTTCTTTATACATTTCAGCAAAATTCTGGACCAAATATTCATTGAAAAGGTTTTTGGAAATGGGAACTCCGTCACTTCTAAAGACCGGGTAGTAAGGATCAGTTATGGTAACACTAATTCTTTTCATAGATTCATTCTCTTCAGATGGAGATTTGTCAGAATTCAAGCTCAGGTTTTTGTTTGTTAATCCGGATTTGCCAAATCGCATGGCAGCAAGATGAGAAATACGATTAAAACTGCTGTTAATATCACTGAAGCTATTAAATCTCCTCAAATTAATCGAAGGTTTGGCGATCATATTTTCACCAGTAACATTTAACTCGTTGCTTATCTTTCTAGCTTTTTCTGAGGTGGTAATATCTAGTTGAGTATTAACGTGGTGAGGTGGAAATACGGATTCAGGTTCAGTGGGTGTTTGTTTGGGTTCGGGCACATTGACAGGAACATTCAAAGCTTCAGCCAGCAATTGGTCATCAGAATTGCGACAGATAGACATGACGTTTCCATGGAGTCGCTTGAATTCCAGCATAGGCGTGGAGCAGACACTGGTCTGTCCCGTGAACACTGGTCCACTAGGAACGGGAGGAGCTACTCCGTCTTCATCGATGCTATCTCTTGCGACAGAGTTCTTAAAGCTCAAGCTGAGTTTGTTTGGGCGAACACGAGGTTTGCTGGTGAATGGAACTACATCTGGCATATTGCTTGGGTTACTGAGCATACTCTCCTTCAATGTGGATTTGGTTGTCCCGGGTGAAGATGGCGAAGGTGATCCTGTGTGTATTTCTTCTTCCGGCACGGCGGTAAATAGTAAAGACTTATCTCTTTTCATCCCTCCCAGAACCGGCTCTTTAGCGTGTTTGAATGGTGCATTCTGAAATATACAACAAACATTTTAAAAATCATTTCAAACAAGTTTTCTATTTGACAAATTAGAAAAAATCATGAATTATTATTACCTTGTTGGATTTAACTTTTTCAAATCCATTGAGATACCATCCACGGATCCTGTCTGCGTCCTTCTTGAGAGTTTCATAATACTTCTTCCTGATGTACACCACCAGTAGCTGGGTGCCAGGGGGAAGCTCGTACCCTGTCTCCAGAGCCTCGGCGGGAGACTTAATGCGATAGGGGTCCATCATGGACAGATGAGAAGTCAACCTGGAGCTTAACTGCGTGGCAACTATTCTGCAAGATAAAAATCACATTATCGACACAGAGTTTGTTCATTTCAGACAAATACAGAAGATGTGTAGAAAAATATGTATATATTTATTTTAAGCTTTATCTTAGTTGTGGTAATTGAGTTTGAAACCATTATACATAGTGAAACTTACTTGTTATTATATAATATGGTGCCACCGAGGACTCCCTCAATGCGTTGACAATGCTCCAAGACCTGCATGCTTTCCAGGAATATATTGGTTGCACTCTGAAAGCAACAAATTAGAGGTGTAAGGAAAATAAAAAGCTACTTCTTGGCAGTTTGAAGTACATATCAATATTTACTTCATTCAATTTTAAAACATATGAATATGTAGTGTAGCGACTCAAAATGTGGCGAACTGACTATTTTCACAGTGGTATCATTATTTCTCCACACACTGGCCACCCCACAGAAGTTCTCGAAGCTCTGAGAATCTCACAACCACGCCATTGTGGTTTCTGTATCGGGGTCGATAACGCATGTATTTTGTCAATCTAAACCCTTTTGATTATTGTTGCGGTTGATAATTTTAAACTTGTAATATGTAAAAAGTTACAAATAAAATCCAATCACTATTGACAAGTGTTATTATTAATAAATTCCCGCGACCTAATAGTGTAGTATATCCCAGGTAAGTTACACTATTTCATCAAGCTATAGTGGTAAATATAGAATTATTAATTGTGGGGATTTTAGAACATAGACGGGAGTCACAATATAAATTCGTACGACTCAATTGAACGATGGCACAATATTGAAGGAGAGCCGTGAGCTCAGCACGGTGTGCCGTGGCTTCCACGATTCCCAGCTCCTGGTGAATAAATATACAACTCCCGGTACACCGCACCGGTGTACATACATGTGTAGTTCCATGTCCAGACGTCAGACGCCGTTCTCGTGTCTGAACGTAATAACAATAAACAAAGTGCAAAACCTTGACTTTCTTCAGAAATAAAAATCCTGTTTTATTAGAATATTCCATCAATAACACAGCTTTAGAAAGAATCACGGAAATGAGAGATCTTGGAATTATTTTGGATGAAAAACTAAGTTTTGCCAATCATATCCATCAAATTGTAAACAATGGTATGAAAACACTAGGCTTCGTATTAAGAACAACCAAAAACTTTAATTCCATACTTCTTATATGTATCATTCCAATCTTTATTATATGTATCTCTAGTTAGAAGCCCAATGGAATATAACTCGGTGGTTTGGTCTCCATCTTACAAAATTCACATTAATAACATTGAGCGAATACAAAAAAAATTCCTGCGTTTTATAAATTTTAAATTAAATATCCCACTAGAAGACTTAAAATATAATTTATTATTAAATATTCTAAAAATACACACACTAGAAGACAGACATAAAATAAACGACTTAACATTTTTATTCCAAATATTTAACTCTAAATTTGACTGTTGCGAACTCCTGCAACTCATAAACTTACGAATACCGACAGTAACTACACGACAAAATACACTATTCTGCTGTAGCATTCATAAGCGGAACTACATTGCCCACTCTCCGATACAACGATTTCACACTATGGGAAATCAGTACTTGGGTGATATTGACATATTTAACATAAACTTGGCGAATTTTGTTGATCTTGTAAAAAAATTATTCCAAAACTATTCCTAAACATATCTGTATTTTTGTAAACTTATGACTTGCGTGCCTTTTTATCTAATTTTATTTTTATTATTACTTTATCTGTTTTATTCCTAAACATATCTGTTTTTCTGTAAACCTATGAAATCACTGTATTTTTGTGACTTGTGTACTTTTTTTATCTAATTTTATTTTTATTATTCTGTATCTGTTTAAAAATCATCTGTCATAAATTAACTGTACTACCAAACATGTAAAAGCCCTTTGGGAAATAAATAAAAAAATACGCCATTTATAATAATATGCCATTTCTGTAAAATATCACATGAATGACACTTATTTCGTGTTCTGTGGACCTCAACTTGTAATAATATAAATATTAACCCCTCCAAATTTTCGCGAATATGCACTTGTGATGTCTCAAACGAAATGACATTTTACGAAAACTTTGTGTTATTACCGCTTCACAATTAAAGCTCTATAAATGAAACATTTCTGAACGTAGCCGAATAGTAAAAACTGTTTTAGAAAGGTTACAAAATAAGCTTTCGAATTATTATATCTTACATATAAAAATGAATCGCTAAACGTGTTGCTA
Organism: Limnephilus rhombicus; assembly: GCA_929108145.2. Taxonomy (NCBI): domain Eukaryota; kingdom Metazoa; phylum Arthropoda; class Insecta; order Trichoptera; family Limnephilidae; genus Limnephilus; species Limnephilus rhombicus. The sequence continues at coordinate 2,182,658 of OV815282.1, forward strand.
AGCACAAATCTCGAGAGCAGCTGAACCGATTTCACTAATTCTTTTTTTAGAATATTCCTTGAAGTATGAGGATGGTTCTTACGGAGAGAAAAATTAAGAAAATTGCGCAGAAAATTGGATAATTTCAGAAAACCTAATGACTATCGCACGTTTGACAGTTAGCGTGTTTGAGAATGACATTGTTAAATCAGGATTCTATTTTTGAAAATCTTTAAGTTGATAAATTTATTTAAAGTAGGTACTCCCCTAATAGTTTGAATCGAATCAAGAATTTTAGATAATTTAAATTTAATATACATGAAAAATGGAAATTTGAACAAAAATCGTAAAAGGTGGCATGCGGGCTATTTAAAAACTGAATGTACTGGGATTGAATATATGGAAAGCGGGAGGGCGCTGAGAGGGGTGGGGAGGGGGGGAGGTGGAGGAGGCGGAGTGGGAACCCCCCTTACACCATGCGAGCGAAGCTGCGGGAAAAAGCTAGTTACAAATAAATATTAACATTTGTAAATATTAAAATTTAGAATGCAAACATTAAAAATAATGTAAAAATGACTCAGGTGATGTTTTTATGTAAAAACGGTACTAAAATCAAGAATTATGTAAACAACAATACTTATTCTATTGTATAAATGTGTAATAAACACTTTTGTCACCTCACGTTTTTTTCATTTCATATAAAAATATTTAATAAAAATTAACAATGTCGAGCGAGGTAGAGCCGCCGGTAGTAAATTTGGGCAGGTAAAAATATGTGACAACCGCGCGTCTGACAGAATATTCTTTTTATGTATTTCTATGGACAACTTGAATAGAGATGTGTAGCATGATTCACTATCGACCTTTTACTTTTTGTTTTAGGGATGTAACTAAAACAATAACTGACTTAGAACGATTTCTATGGAAATACACGCGCTGACGTATAAACACGCTTATTGTACTTGACTGCTGTCGTATTTTTAACGCATATATCTGCTTAAATTGCGGAGGGGTTAAGCAATAAAGATTACCCACTCTAGGAAGTTTATACCTTGGGTAGGTTTAAGAGTGGAACCGTCTGGAACATGTAGCAACCGTACTGCAAGACGGGCAGGTAAGTCTCAAACATCTGGTAGAGCTTCTCGGAGAAGCGGGGATTGTTTTCCCCGGGGAACTGGGCCGCCAGAGTCTGCAGGTCGCAGTGGTACACCTTGATCAGCGAGGTCAGCTTGTCCGCGCGGCTCTTCAGCATCCAGTCGGGGATGTTACGATCGCTGCCCACTGCCTGGAATAGAGGAACAATACATTTTTAATGGAGGAAACAAAAGCACTTTATACATACCTACTGAAGAGAAACTTTGTTTGTATTTTAGTTTGTTTGGTAAGTAGTTTTGTCAGTTTGACTATAAACCACCCTCAAATAATCTTATAATGCCCTGGTATTTCAATATAGCAATAGAATAGTGTAGCGTAATCAATAGCACAGCCATTGCGCCTACATGTCATGTATGAGTATACAGGGTATTAAGGGACGTACTTGACTTACTTAAATCAGTGATTTCTAACATTATTTGGAGTAAAAAATGTAAATGAAATTTTGGTCTCCGTTGACTGAGTCTTTTTTTTTGTTTTCAATTTTTTTTTTTATTTAAATTCAAACAAAAAAAATTATTCTTCCACATCATCACTGGTCACTCAGCCAAGTAACCGACCAATCCCTCACCCTACCTCCAACTGTCCAACACCTACCATTTTTTATGGTTTTGTAGATAAAAAACGAGTGCGCTTTATTTAGACCACACGACTGAAAGTAAAACTTCACTAACTTATACCTCCCTCTCAACTTCGCCTCGCCCGATCACACTTTTCATAACGCTCTCGTCACGCATTCACCAGCTTACTCCCCAAGTCAAGCGTGCGTAAAGAAGTTTTACTTAAAAAAAAAAAACAAAAATGTCACGGAGACCAAAATTCTACATTTTTTACGCCAAATAATGTCAGTAATCAATGGTTAAAGTAAGTCCCTTAACACCCTGTTTAATAGTGGATGGATGGTATGGATGATGAGTAAGGTTTATAAGGTGACATCTCAGTTCTCAGGCCACTGGTAACTTTTTATTTATTTTTTATATTAGCTCCACACAGGAGGCCCTCAGAAAAATCATTCCCCTTAGGGCCTGTGTCATCTTGAACTGGCCAAGGATCTTGATTTACATCTATGTCTTCCACGATACGACTGAAGGATACAAACACTATCATCATCATAGTCAATTTTTAAATATCGACCATGTAAATTGTTGATACGCAACGCAATGGAACACATTCGAAAACGCAAGAGGCAAAGTAGACTAACTTTCGACTTTTACCATGATTATGCGGCGACGCATCGTATGGGGCGGATGATAAAAATCAACCATGAAAAGGTCAGTCGCAGGAAATCACTCGCCGCATAAACTTGTTGTTGAACATGAATGAATTTTACGTTTTTTCCTATCTTTATTCTATGAGGGTGGTCTGAAAAGTTTCCGACCTGAACATGAAGATGGCAGCACTCGTCAAAAAAAGCTAGTGAATGTAGTTATGCATCTTTTGACAGTTACTCACCAAAGTTTCGGCCATTTTGGATGCGCAGTTTTTAATTGACATTCGTTTGAGTGAGTCGATGAGTGTGTTTTTGTGAAAATGGAAAAAATTGAGTATCGAGCTGTTATTAAATTTTTGTTTTTGAAAGGCAATACGCCAAAGCAAATCAAAGATGAGTTGGACTCTGTGTATGGGGACTCTGCACCATCATTTACCACAATGAAATTTTGGGCAGCTGAATTTAAACGTGGCCGTAAGAGCTTGGGAGACGATGAATGTTCGGGACGTCCGAAAACTGCAACTACTGACAATAACATTGTTAACTGCACCAAAAAGTGTTAGACGACCGCCGAATTAAAGTGAGAGAGATAGCAGAGGTTATGAAAATGTCCAAAGAACGTGTCCGTTACATATTAAATCAAGATTTAGACATGAGAAAGCTGACCGCGCGTTTGCTCACGTTAGACCAAAAACGTGTTCGAATGAACATTTTCAACGCTCTGTTGGCGCAGTTTACATAATAAATCCGAGTTTTGATGCCGATTAATTACTGTAGATGAAACTTGGATACACCATTATACGCCCGAAATAAAAATATAGTCAAAACAGTGGACTGCAAAGGTGGAACCGGCTCCAAAAAAAGCAAAAACTGTTTTCTGGACTGGGAAAAGTGACGGCGACTGTTTTTTGGGATAGTCATGGATATCTTAATAAGGAACTCCAGTGAAAAATATTATCGCTTTAAAAAAATATGTTCATATAGACCAATAAACGCTGATTCTGAATATACACGGTGTCCGGAAACTCGTAGTACAAGCGGAAAACTGGTGAACCTACATCACATAGACAACCCAAATAAACATAAAGATTTTCAATTTAAGCATTTTCAAATTTAAAATTAAAAAAAATATATATTTAAAAAAAAATTTGGCTTATTTAGGGTTAAAATTTTAAAAAGGCGGAAATGTCATGATGACAGATGGAAGATGTTCCACCTCACGGATAATACGGAACGTTCAACGTTGTCGAAGTTTGATGCACGGATAATACGGAATGTTCCTTTTTTAACTAATAGACAATCAAATATGACGTTTGTCGGAAGTACCTACCAATCTTATAAAATAAATTATCTAAAATAAACTCGCATTTCATCATCATTTTAAAAAACATCCCAGGTTTTTGAATGGTTTGTTGGCAAAGCAGGATTTGTCTAGCGGGTTTGTGTAATTATTCTAATAAATTTCTTTCCATGTTCTACTGTTATAAATACAGGTACAAACTTGTCAATAATGCATTCACTTTGTTATACGCAAAAATATTTTTTCTATGATTGGCAGCATTGATGAAATGTTAAAATAAAAACGATGAAACATGGCGTTTCCGCACGAGTGGATTAATATTAACAAAATTAAAATGTTAAATCCATATTTTTGGCATGTTTTTTGTTCTCCCCCGACATAAATACTCACTTTTCGTAATAATAAAGCTTAATCTAACTGTTTGGATAAAAAGTATTCCGTATTAACGAGTAAGCGGTTTAATGCATAAAAAATAATATTTATTCTCCCACCTCTTCTCTTCTAAACAATATGGTTAATTAGCGTACCTGTTTATTTTGTTATGTAGATAGTAGCCCCGAGCGGAGCATGTGAGCGTCCAAGACACAGCATTGGTATTATTCATTGTATTATTCCATCGTAATGCACAATAATTAATCATGTTTAAATATGAAAATAACACACACTTTGTTTTAGAGTTTGTTATGATGAAATGGTGTTTGATTGATCTCGCACAAGTATTATTAATCACGTTTAGATATGAAAATAACACACAAGTAACACAAACTTTGTTTTAATGTTTGTTAAATGAAAGGGTATTTAATTTTTGTTATTAGTTTTTGGGATATTATGCCGTGTTGCGCTACCCCCTTCTTTAGCCAACGTTTCGGACAGCGTTACAGTGTCCGAAACGTTGGCTAAAGAAGGGGGTAGCGCAACACGGCATAATATCCCAAAAACTAATAACAAAAATACTTTTGGCCGTGAAAATCTAAAATCGTATCTGGGGTATTTAATTAATCACATTTAAATATGAAAATAACACACAGTTTATTTTAAACCTTGTTAAATGAAGGGTTTGTACGCCGTTCAATAAGAAAAGATATCAATCGACCGCAATCTTCATCATACGTCAATGACCGCAATCAACAAGAGACAAAACAAACTAATAATAAAGAAAAATAAAGAAATAAATTTGTGGCGAAAACAAATATCCGGTCAGTCCCATTAAATTATCGCTGAACACTGGGAATATTATTTAATTTATTTTAGCAGCATAGGTATGATTTTTGCAGAGTTAATTATTGCGGACATCAAACAAAAATAGGTATACCTATCAAGGGTATGAGGGATGGGTAGGAATCTGAGAGTCAGTGTATCCAGGAGTGACGGACGCATGAATTCATTCCTCCCATGGCTGTGGAATATGATTTTAATAGTCCAGTCAGCCTAAGTCGTAGAACACCAATTGAAACACCATCGACTACTACCATTTAGACAAGTGTTTAGCCAAAAGTCCCCGCTCCTACGCCCCTTGCTTCCCCGCCTGTGCCCGCCCAAACATGAAAAGTGGAAGGGTTTTGTAAATCACGTCTATCTCGATTACTAAACGACATATCGGGATGAATTTTTTTTTATTCTCTTTGCTGTAACATTGTCTCCAATTAATATTCAGTTAACTTTCGTCGTAACTTTTACCGTTTGTTTGTAATTCGTATGAAAAGGTAAAAATTTGTATGTTTTTTGGCATGTAATTTTACATTTTGTCACAGAACTTTTCAGGCCGACATTTTATGAAAAAATGTTTCCTACAAAGATTGTAGCCCTTTCTATGAGCTGTAAAGTTATATATTTTAATGTGTACTTTATGGCTAGAAAACATCAGATATCAACCGTGAATGCTTGGTGCACCATCTCTGCGTCACTCCGCGGCAGCCGATTCATTACCGCACTATTCATGTATGATGTTTATACTCATTAATTGTATTTTTTTTCAATTGTTTTAAATTTTGGTTATACTGAAGAAGTGAAATTATGCTTACTGGTATCAGTTCAAGTTTCAGCAACTAAAAATGCCAGAGTATTTCAGTTTAAAATCTATAACTCTATTTATTGAATGGAAGTATAAACTAGCTCGAGTTTCGAGAGAGTACGGCCTCAACCACTCTCACGATCTCCTGCCATGCAGCTGGTAGGCAGACAAATAAAAGCCGCCAAGACTCGGACAAACCTCACCTCATGAACTCGGGGACCCCTGCTAAGTCACCAAATGTAGCGAACTACTTGGGGTGATCTACGACGAAGGCGTCCACTAATATCTACAGGAATTCCAAAAACTGAAAAAATCTAACTAATATCTATGAGAACCAAAGTGCGTACGAATATCTACAGCTCAATTGCTGACTAATATCTATGAGAACCAAAGTTGACGAATATCTACGGCACTGGCATAGGTTGGATTTGCAATAGAGAACTCCAGTCCAATTTTTTTATTTTTTTTAATGAATAAAGACCTTCAAACTTAAATAACTGCATTTTTATTTTTATAGTTAGTTTTAATAGTTAAAATAATTGTCAAAGTTTTAATTTTTAAAGACTCCCAGAAACGCACCGTATCTATGGTGGTCTTCACCCACCGTCCCCACCGTTAGTTTTTTACTTTTTAAGTTGTCATTTTGAATCAGTGATGTCATGTCGAGGGAAATTTCCCTAGATCTAGGGGAGAAAAATATTTTTTAGGGATAAGGGAAATCAGGACAAAATCTAGGGAAATTTCGAACTCTGGCAAAAATTTTAATAGATATGACAGTATTACTGGTATTATTTATATATATACGTATATATATTTTTTGGAATTCCTATGAATCTTAATTATTTTTCATGTACTTACATGCCATGTTATTTTTAACACTGACAACTCAAAATGATATTAGGGAACGTACCCATACTACGTGACACGTTCGGGGGGGGGGGGGGGGGGTCTTCAAAATACCACGCTTGGTACAAATGAGCGGCGGGTTGCTTATGATTTTTATTTTGCAAAGTGTTTTTTTTTAAATTTGGAATTCAGTTTCTAATTAACTGGTGAGTGTATTCGTACTTTTAAATTATTACTTCACGTAGCAAAAAGTGTTTTATTTGGAAAATCACGGTATTATTAGTATATTTACCAAGTTCCGATATCTTTCCAATTAATTATCATATTAATTAACATATAACAGGATTAGTGTTACACAATCAGGTGGCTACGTAGGTAATTGCGTAAATGTGAAATTCTAGGGAAATTTCACTTCTAACTGTTGGCAACACTGTGAAGAACCCAGAATAATCATGGCGGAATGCTTTGTAATGATTTTTAGGTGTGAGGTGTGTTTTTTATTCAAGATTAACTGCTTTTAATATAGAAAAACATTGGTAAAATGTCCACATTTCACCGCTACTGTTATTGTATTTAATCAAAGTGCAATATAAAAACAATAAATCATCTCTTTCATTGCAAATACATATGACGTCGTGTTTTGTGTCAGGCGTTACTTTGTAGATGCATTGTTTTATGTATAATACATACAGAAACACTGGTATTTATAATACACTGATCATGACGAGTGTGTAACAAATTGTATAAAAAGCCCTACACTAAAAACAATTTGAAAATACATAACTAAATGTCAAAACATGACATGACTTTAACCTCAAATAGACAAAATTTATTGCAGATTGTCCGCAAATATAGCCCTTTTCATAAATTGTTGAGGGCCTAAATTATGTTTCAATAAACAAAATAACTATTATTTATCTAAATCTCTATAAACAGTATGGAAATAAACCAAAAACACGAAATGTTGAATTGCATAGGTACGTGTGCACTTCAAGTCATTTCAAATGTCAATACAATACAATACACAGGTGACAGGTTAACTGTGACGTCACAGTTAACCATTTCAGTAATGCCAACTTAACGCTGTGTTTTGGGAAGAGGTTTAAAAATGCACTTTTTAATAATTTATTAAAAACTCTGCATTTAATATTATGAAATAAAACTTATATATTCAGAATCAGCGTTTCTTGGTCTATATGAACATATTTTTTTAAAGCCATAATATTTTTCACTGGAGTTACTTATTATGTATACCATATTGGAAAACGTAATAATGCAGTTTAAAAAAAACTTTATTTATGTATGTATGTAAAAACCCCTAATATCGACCTATTGGACACATTTAGCTGATTATTAAGGATTTGGGTTTTTGTTTTAACAGCTTTCTTTATTTCGAGTGCTTCTAAATTATGTAGTCTGTTACCATAACTATTTCTATGTGAGTTAGGTTAGGTTAGTTTAGGTTGAGGTGCCGTGTATTTCGAAATAAATAAATAAATAAATATCTTTGTATTATGACCAAAAAATTATGATCAATAAATTATTGTCCTCGTAAACAGCAAAATACGTAATATTATGCAAAAACTTCATGTACTTTAAACAATTAAGCCTTTACGTAATTAGTAATTACGTAATTGAAGTAATTTAAGCTTCTCCGTACAACCTCTTGCTCAGCTGCCCTCTGTAGATATTAGTCCAACCTACGCTCTGTAGATATTAGTCAACACTAGGACCGTCATAGATATTCGTCCGATCTTAGCTCTGTAGATATTAGTCAACACTCTGAAGTTCGTAGATATTAGTCCAACATATGAGCTGTAGATATTCGTCCGACATACAGGCTGTAGATATTAGTACCTGGAGTCACCTACGGCAGAGGTGTTGGTTATCCAATAAATGGTTCCCGCGGTGGCGGTACCCATACCCGCCTTCAAAATTGATAAATTTTATTACATTATAAAAAAAATAATAAAAAAACCTTGTTCAAATTGGTTCGAACACGACTGTAGCCAATGGCGGCCATGTTTGTTGTGTTGTGTGCCACATCAGCAACCATTTTTATTTCCGTTCCCGAGGATAAAACGGTCCAAGTCCGAAATTTGAAGAAATGAGTTTTTGATGTAGACTTGAAGTAAATTATCATGTTTATCAGTGGCAGAAAGATGGAAGTCCCATTATGAAGAAAAAATACGATTTTCAAAATTGCATGTGGATGCTAGTACCATGATGCAACAACTATCATAGAAGCAGAAGGGTGTACCATGGACTTTATTCCTTTTATAATACACCACATGTCATAACAAAATAGTCCACTTCATTTAGAGGCAGTAGGACTCAAGTCCATGTTTTTGTTTTTTTTTTACATGAGCTCCACACAGGAGGCCCTGAGGAAAATAATTTCCCTCGGGGCCTATTTCATCTTTGGGGATGCTGTGTGGAGGGTTTTTTTAAGGAAGGGAAGGAGAGGAGAGTTCTGGGAAGGAAAAGGGTTTAAGGGGTGGGTAGGAATCTAGGGTTCAGCATGTCCTGGTCATCCGCCTGCAAGACCTAGACAAACCTCACCCCATGAACCCGGCACCCCTGCTAAATCACCAAACGTAGCGAACCACTTGGGGTGACCTATGGCAGAGGTGTTGGTTATCCAATAAAGGTTCCCGGGGCGGCGGTACCCATTCCCGCCTCCCAAATTGAAAAGTTGACTCAAGTCAGCGTTTTTTTTTAAACAATTATTTTTAAAGGCTTTACTATAAAAATTTAGTTTAATTTGCTCCTTTTTAAAACAAAACTAATTGATTTAATAATTAGTTTTTTTCTTATCTATCATACAACATCTCCTGAACATTTACCTTTTTGGACTTGCTTCCGTATGTTTCGGGTACAGAATTTGGTTCGCAAGTTCACAGTTCAAGGCCAAGCCATTCAGATTAGTAGCTTACCCCTTCTATTGTGTTGATCGAACCGAGCGCAGAAAGGGACAGCAAATTTCGCATTGCACTTTGACTTGAAAGCGCGAAAATAATGAACAGCTGTTTTTAACCGTGAAACGACCGTACTACACGGAATAAAATTATGGCTAATTTCAAAATAATGCTTTAAATCCGGATTTCTTTGTTTGTTTTCTTTTAATTAGTTTTTATTAGTTAGGTACTATGAACGTCAGTAATAATTTATAAGAATTTGACCAAAAAAAAAATCAAATTCTGACTCGATTTACTCGAAAACGAAAGCTCAAATCAAAAAAATTATACCACAAAATCGACTCCAAATGTGATGAGGATTCCCCAGTTTCCCGCTTGTACTACGAGTTTTCGGACACCTTGAATAAGTTTTATTTCATAATATTAAACGTAGAGTTCTTAAAAAATTATTAAAATGTGCATTTTTTAACGTCTCGTTAAAATACACTGTAAAGTTGGTATGATTGAATGGTTAGCGCTGACGTCACGCTTCACCAGTCATTGTATCACATTGTATTGAAATCAATTGAAATGTAGGTATGGCACAAGCCATCAGTATTAACAACATTTCATGTTATTCTTTATTTCATACTGTTTATAGAGATTTAGTTGTGGTGTTAATTGAAACAATATTTAAGCCTTAATAATTCAGTATCAAAAATAGAGGTACCTCTATTAGTTTATCTCAATTATTTAAAATATTCAAAAACTACTGCACAAAAAAATAGTAATGCTTCTTCTAGGGAGGATACTTCGAACAACGGAATTTCAAAATGGCGGTAGTTGATCAGCTGATTTCCCGATCCTATACTAATTTTTCAGGAGTGATGACGTCACACGATTTACCATATTTCCGGTGGTTTTCGGGGGGTCTTGAAAAATTAAAACTTTGACAATTATTTTAACTATTAAAACTAACTCTAAAAATAAAAATGCAGTTATTTAAGTTAGAAGGTCATTATTTATAAAAAAAAATTTAAAAAATGGACTGGATTGATTATCTTCAAAAAGGAAAAACCATTACAGGAGCATACTATGCATCATTACTTGACAAGCTGAAGGCAGAAATTGCGGAAAAATGGCCACATTTGCAGAAAAAGAAAAATCCTGTTTCACCAAGACCACGCGCCGTCTCACACTTCAGCGGTTGCCATGGCAAAAATCCACGAATTACGGTTTGAACTGCTTGACCATACGCCTTACTCACCAGATCTAGCCCCAAGCGACTTCTTTTTGTTCCCTAATCTAAAAACTGAGCAAAAAACAAAAAACAAAAATTGAATAACAGCTCTATACTCAATTTTTTCTATTTTCACAAAAACACACACATCGACTCACTCAAACGACTGTCAACTAAAAACTGCACGTCCAAAATGGCCAAAACTTTGGTGAGTAACCATGCACAACTACATTCACTAGCTTTTATTGACGAGTGCTGCCATCTCCAGGTCGGAAACGTTTCAGACCACCCTGGTATAAGCAATTCTTGAATTACATATTGTAAGAAATTATTTCGATACTAGCATGTCAGTTCTCCCAAGCCTTAACCCCTCATACATCGATCATATTCTATCAGTAGGTCAGAATATTTCTGCTTTGCATTAAAATCCTAATAAATGGAATATTTGTAAACATATCCGAAAACTAAAAACTGTTTTTGAAAGGTGATAAGCATTCGAATATTATTATTAGAAATAACCATATAATTTTTTAAATATAAAAATTTTGAATGGAAACTTTAAAAATTTCTCAACCTAGGTTTTTTCTCACTAAAATTACTGGTAATGAAAAAAAATAAAAACACACATATTTTATTAGACAAAGGTATTATAAACAAACGTTATTACCACCTCAATTTTTTGTCGTTTCATGTAAAATGAATTTTTTTAAATTCACAAATTTTCATAACTTTTTCAAATTGCAGTCGGAAATTTTAGTTTCATAAACGTGTATATTTTACTTCTTTTGCGGTTAACCGTTAGATTTGAATATAAAGCGTGTTATTTTCTCTTTCTAAAACTGTTTAATTTATATTTCTCACTATGATAGTAAGGGCGACATAACGATTATAAGACCTATTTGAGTTGTTCCGAAAGCGAACAATTTAGCCTGAGGGGTCAAACAAAATATAGTTCGTCGCATCAATATTAGTGACCGACCAAAGGTTTGGTTTCAGTTTCGGTATCGGCAAAAATTCTGCCGAACCTTTGGCCGCACCGAAACTCCGTTTGTGAATTATCGCGCGTCACTCGTCTGATTTTGGGTGAGTTCATGGCTTGTGTGTCACCCGTTGTGATTGTAAACGCAATTAAAATTAAAATACTCAATAAATGAGGTCCTTCCTTTATATTTAATGAGGTCCTTCCGTAGATTATTGATAAATTTTTGTTCCAAGAAGTAATTAACTTGTTTTGTTAATTTTTATAATTTTTGTTTGTTTTATAGCAGTAAGTAATATAAAAAAAATAAAAAATAAATTTTCACATACTTCGATTATTGTTTTTTATTTAATTTAACCCGGCGATACTCGCTACCGGGTAAAAAATACCACAGAGTACAAAAAATTGGTTGTATTTTTTTTTCTACGCGTTCTGGCAACCCAAGATTCTAAGTACCTTCAAACCGATAGTTCAGACGCCCTCACCCCGCGGGGCGGTCAGTTAGCGCACGGCGCTTGTTAATGACAGACGTGTAAAGTGAGTATGGGTAAAAAATACCTGGTAGCGACGATCCTTGTTCCATTATTTTTCAATATGTTTATGACTATGTTTTTTGTTTTAGAGCTGTAATAAAATGAGTATTCCTCAAAGTGATAATACAATAGAAGAACTGCTTCAAGAAGAAGACAGTGGAGAAGAAAATGTGTCAGAAATATAAGATTTTGAGGAGAATGGTGAACACGAAAGTGAAACTGAACAGGAAGCTGATGGTTCAGGTGCGCCCTCAAATTCAGAAAATGTTTTTGACCGTCTACCTTCAGATTCAGAAGTTGGTTTACGAATTGTGCTCCAAAAAGATACGCCGCGAGCATACAACCCCAATATGTGAGGATTGCTATGATAGAGTGAAGTATTGAAGTATAGCAAAATATTTGAAACAGTTTGTTTAATAAAATAAAAATTTATTACGGAAAATACCTGCAAAAAAAATCAAATTATCTAATACAATAAAAGCATTCTACAATATTCTAGCATATTGATTTTCTTTGAAGTGTGCATACCTAGACAATGTTGATTATCTCAATGTTCACTCAGTATAAAGGTATCATTATTTTTTAGTATTTTAGGAGTGTACCTAGTTTTTTTCGATACCGATATTGTTTGATTATTTTTTTAGGATAAACTCTGATACAAATAAATAAACATTAAAACTTGCATTTGTAATTTTATTTGTGAACAATAGCACCAATAACACAAATACATTGTCAAACATTGAAACCAAGTGTCTTTTTGAAAATAATGGCAATTAAACTCTGTAGTATTTATTACCCGGTAGCGAGTGTTCATGTTTGTAAATACCTAGCGAGTACCGCCGGGTTAACCTTGTGTTAACTGTCTGTATAAGTGTAAAAAATAAGCCAAATTGCAGTAAACAATAGATTTTTAACACGTCTAAAAAAGTTTCGATTTTGGTTTCGGCCGAAAATAAGACAGATACCGAAGATTCGGTTTCGATTTCGGGTCTTGTTTCGGTCGGACACTAATCAATATTAATTGACCGTGAAAATGGAGTAGCTATCTGGAGAGTCACCACGACACGAAAAAATAAATATAAAATTTAAAAAATCAGTAAAATCAACAGTATAAATCCCCCATTACCAGAGTGTATCTGCCATACTCCTGCACCACGAACTTGCCGCTCTGAAGTGCGAGCACGCGCGGGGCAGAGAAGAGCGCCTTGAGGCAGTGTGACACGCCCATGAGCTGGCCGCAGAGGGACATGCGCTGGGAGTCCGACACCCAGCCCGGGTGGAAGTAGAGAACTGCGTCGGCCGGGTCGTCCGCCTCCGCCAGACAGCGCAGGGTGTCGTACACAAACACTATCATCATCTCCCTGGTAACAACAAAATACAACAAATATATATTTTTTATCATTGGAGAAGACGATACTAATAAAGCAAAACGAAAGTGTGAAAAGAACATTGAATGAATAAAAAGGTAACGGTCGCAACTGGGACTCGAACCCAGGATCTGTCGTCTTAAAAATGACTTAAAAATAAGAGGTCTTAATGGCCGAGTTGGTTGAGGCGTTTGTCCCGGTAAGACGAGAGTTATTGGGTTCGAGTCCCAGTTGCAACCGATACCTTTTTATTTTTCAGTGTCTTGTTCTTTTTCATATTTTCGTTTAGATTTGTTAGTATTACCATCTTCTTCAATGATATATTATATTGACGGAACAACCTTTAAAGGTTAATTATAGAGTTATTTTAATAAAAATTGAACATTAGTTTAGACTTTTAGAAAAAGGTCAATTGGGTGTCTCATGTAACTAAAATCGTATATGTTAATCCGAGACACTATCTAGGTTTATTTTTATACTTTTAAAGCGTAGCTCTTTATGATAATATTAACATTGAAAGAATATTAATATAATTAACCTTCAGCAGGCGGCTGTCGTAAATCATCAACAAATAATGTTTATCATGCTAAATCCTCCGAATAACGAAAAAGACAGAAAACACCAGAAAGTCGAATGCTTCCAATCAAACATACATAGAAAATGAAGAATGAATGCTTTTCGTGAATGAGTTGATATCTGAATGGTCACTGTTTGGCGTAATTTAATATCTATTTTTGATACTGACCATTCTATTGTTAAACTAATCAAGATGTGTTGATATTTTGTACAATGAGTCACAAAGTAATGTATTTTTATCATTGATCCTACTGCATAACAATGACAAACTGCATAACAAAGAAAAAATACCTCATCAATAGATAATTAATTTTAGTCACAAATTGCAAACGGTTTGTCACATTTAGTTCATCACATGAAAAGTCAAGATAAAATCATAATTCATATCAATAACAAGGATGTTTTAAGCATTGTTATTGATATTAGCCCATCTATCTACATAAAGAAGAGTGTCTGTGACCTGTGGCGGAGGGCAGGGCGGATTTGATTTTTGTACAAATCTACAGTTATATTTCGAGAAATTTTGCATACTTGACATCCAAAATGAGAAGAAAGTCATTTAAATTTTATTCGACCTTTCCAAATGCAAAACATATTTTTAATTTTTAAAGGTTTGTATGTCTCAAAACCACGATTAGGTGGTCCAAGCACTGTCTTGCATGAACCCCTTTAATAAAATTAAATAAACATTTTATGAGGTTTACTATTCTCTTATAGTTTTATGGCAAAATGTGCCCCCAACTAAGTGTGCCCGTGGATATTTTGGCCTCAAGTCAAAAATTAAGTATTGCATGAGAAAAGCCTCACTACCATTTCTCTTATGTGAAATTTTTTGCATAAAAATCACATTAGAGAAATTAAAACATTAATACAGCACTAGATTCACGCGCAACAACGGGTTAATAGTTCCGAAATTTAATAATAAGTACGGACAGAGAACGTTTGAATACATCATACTGAAGATATTTAATTTATTACCTGACACTATAAAGCAATGTATGAATAAGGTTAAATATATGGTGAAAAATTGGCTTTCGGAAAAAAATATTTATATTTGATATGTATGAAAAAATGTTGAATCTGAAGATATGAGATGTAAATTATAACTTTTAAAATGTATATGAAACTAAACTATAAGCACATGTTGACAAGCCAATTTAATTGGCTTAGCAGGACTTGTTTGTTGATATGTATGAACTATTCTTTCAATGAAAATGTTTGAAAAAAAAAAATTACCTAAATAGTCTTTTTGTTCCCCCCCGCCCTCTCCACTGAGGGCCCCTTAGTTATATTTTATGAGTCTTAGATCTGCCCCTGCCGGTTCGATAAAGTTCCCTGATAATTCCCAGTTTTTCAGGTCTGTGGCCACTATGTCAAGGTTAAAATCATTGAATTTTAAAGAGAAATCAATTTGGGTTTCAGAAAATGGTAAAATATGATTTAAAACTATCACGGTCGCTGCATAACAGCATTTTTTATTATTTTTTCTTCTTTACGCTTTCATTAACTTATTGTTATGTTATGTTTACTGTATGTAAATGGCACCTGCGTTGTTAATTCTATATTAAAAAATATCCTTAACATTATCCCTATAATTATACTATTTCCGGGTCTTTGGCCACCTTGCTCTCTTTCCCGTTTTCTCGCTGTTTTCATATTACAAAAACTGAGATTTGGAACACCCATCTTCAAATTTGGAATATTATTATTATTTCTACTATCGTGGTACGAGAACACAATGGAATGGAGTTGACAGGAAAACACTTCTTTTTCTTCTTCTTCAGCACAATTTATTTAATGCAATAAATACAATTATTACAAAAGGGTCTGTTTACCCTTACTTGGGTGGTCTCCTCGACTACACCACACTGACAAATATCGAAGTCTCTACTTCGATATCTCTATTGTCAGTTTTTCCAATACTGAACCGTAGGTACAACTTGTACTTCCCAGTTTCAGTATAATTACATAAGTAAAGGTACAGCGCGTTTCGAGCTTCACTCTACTAGCAGCAAGACTAACTCTCTGTTCCAAAAATCACAATATTTAAAGAAAAACACACAAATACAAAGGGTACAAAAATGGTGGGAATAGAATATTTGAGCGGCTCCCACAATTGGATTTTAAAATCCCGCAATAAAAGAATTGCCCTAAAGTCGGCCAAAAAGGGCCACCAATAAAACTAAGTACATCATAAAACACAGACAGACAAATATTGCAAATTTTACTATTATAAAAGTTCCTCTTAGTTCGGGTCATAAAAGGCCGCCAGCAAACCCTTTCCATTTTTGGGGCTACCATAAATATTTATAGCAGCTTTCTATTTGAGGGTCATATTTGAAATGTACAGATACAAAAAACCTACTTAAAAATAAACAATTTAAGAAATAAACTTTTTCTTACAAATCGGTAAAGCAAAGTATCTATAATAATTAGCAGCCATTAAAAATTTGCAAAGGAGAAACTATGTGTAACTAAAATGACTAAAATAACACGAATGATACGGCTAATTATTTTACTTGGCTAAATGGATAAATCGCATTCTGGAACGAACAAGTATAATATAAGTACATGGGTAGGTACTGTTTCTTATTGTCTTCTCATAATAAGGAAAACTCTTGGAAACTAATCTCGGTGGAACTATTTCTGTATATTTTGTGGAAGATAATATGTGCAGTCAATTAATTAATAATCAATATTACAAGGCAAACAACTTATGATATTTTTAAACAAAAGCTTTAGCTTAGATTTGTAATGTAAATAATTATTTTGTGGTAACCATTTTAAAACAGTTAAAGTGTAGATTTAAGAAGTAATTGAGAGGAAAATATGAAACCTGAGAAAGAAATCGGAAAAAAGCATAAACTTGAGGGGCTTCTTCAACCATTATAAAATACATCTCATAAATTTAATAAAAAAATATCCCTATCTCATTTTGGAAAAACAAAGGTGTTAAAAGAATGAATGAGCAGGTATCATTACGGTACTTCGTATTATTAGAAGATAGAATAGAGTTACACAGAAAGGAGATATTGCGCAAATTGCGGTTAAAAGCGGAATCGTAGTAGATGAATAAAACCGGTCGTCATGCTGTATTATAGAATGTTTCCTAAGAAATCTTCAGTTTAGTTTATCTGTTACAACTTTGTTATACTCACTTTGCCATGATTGCTATTTTATTAATTCTGTTTCAAAATATAAGTAGTATATTTTATTCGATCATCACAAAACACAAACTTGAATCACTGAAAATAGCTTGCTTACAATAATTCCATAACAATTACATCATAACTTCAACTCCTCGACATTTATGCAGATTTTTGTAAAATTAAAATATTATGTACATTTTCGCGTATTATTACGCTTTTGACAGCGACTACGAGACAGCAGACGGATGAAATTCATAGACGAAAATTTTCGACAAATATAATATATGATGAGTGATGGGCATAGTCGAAGCATTTTTTATATTCGAAATGTTCGATTTCGAAACATTAGAAATCTTTCACTACACTTCGAATAAGGATGGCAAAACGATTTTGATCATCGACCAAAAAGGTTATTTTCAAGTTCTGTTTTCATATAATTATTATTAAAACTCAAATAATAACATAACTTGAAAACAGAATAGAACTTTCACAGAAATTGAAAATTAACTTAAATTCACAAATTGTTTAAATTTCGTGAAGCAACCCGTCCTTAGTACACGTAGCTACCTAACTATTCCAATAATAATTAGCCTGGCGGAAACAAGGTAAGTTATAAGTAGAATCATTTGAAAATATATATTTCTTGTGTAGTGGTGTACTGAACATGGGACTACTGCGAGGTGAGAGGGGACTGAGGGCGGTTGTTCCAAACTATTTAGAACTTTTTCTATCTACTGCACCTACCCAGAACCAAGATGGATAATTTACGATTATAGCACTTATATAGTTTATATCTTTTCTGATTTTTCTGTTTCAGATTTTCGATTGAGTTTTGCTAATATTGTCTTCATTTAATTAAATATTATATTTTGAGATTTTACTCATAAAGTTTAAAATATAAAATAAATACATGTATAGTTTCGCTTCACCTATTTATTGATTAGTCACAAAGGTTTTTATAATCATACATTTACGATAAAATGGAATTTCAACACTAAAATTAAGCCCTTTGTCCCAACGGTGCGGAACTGGTACCGAATCGATAAAAACCGGACACCTTGCGCAGAATTAGTTTTTAAATTAATTGACATATTTATTTGATTTAATGCACTTTATTTTATAACATCATTAAAAATATTTATCTTTGAAATATATATATATATATATATATATATTTTTTTTTACAGTGAATACCGCACAAGAATCTCAACTGCTCCCGTCTGGAGCCAGTGAGACTATGGCATCCCCAATTGGGGTATGTTGTGAGGCTTAAGGTAGTGGGGAGGGGAAGGAGGTGGGGAAGAGGAAGGTTGGGAAGTACCTGGCTATTCAGATCTGGTCACGAAACACGGCTAAAGCCATTTTCAAACAACGCATATTATGCAAATATGCATAATATCAACAAATAAGTGTAAGTAATTTTCATAAAGCAAAATAATTACACTTCAAATGGGTATCTGTTCCCCTTATTTCTTTCACATTTTTCTCTTTTTTTAACTGGTCAGGTAAATCTTGAAAGTTGTTTACCGCCCTAAAAACTGTATAGCAAGATTTTTGAGATAAGGAATTGAAGAATCCTTTTGCCACTCAGCGGAGGCCTTCTCCCAGGTCAGGGTTCTTGAAAAAATGGATTAATTATTTAGTAAATTATCCAATTACTAAAAGTGCATGTGAACGAACCTTATTTATTTCCAGGAACAGTGGTAGGTACCTAAATTAAAAATAATAATGTTTCGTAATCAATCTCTGAGATTGGTATTCCCGTTCCGTCGAATGACAGCCGCAGTCAGCCGCAGTTGGCAGAATCGTCTCTAATCATTTGTGAAGGCCAGTGAGGGCTGTCAAAATCGTCAACCGTCTAATGTTTTAGTATTCGAATGGAGGTGTTAATTGAAATGCTCCGTTCGTGCGAATTAATTATTAGATAATGAATAGTTATTCAGTAACTAGTATTTAAATTATTATTTCTGGTATACGAAATGTCGTGATGGCTACCGTAGAACAGATCAAAATAGAGTTCCCTTTGCACTGGCTCGTGTGGAATAACTCCTATCAGGAACTACAAGAGGAAATAACCAAAAAAGTGGTAAGATTTAATCTTTTAATCCTTAATTGCACATTTAATTACACTTATAGACTTTCACCAAGTTTCTTTCTCCCGCCTAGTGATGAAGACACCCTCCTTGATATCAGATTGTTTTTATATTAACTACCTATTGTAATATGAGACATATTGTATACACGGAGTTCTATTTTTTTAGTCAATATGTATAAATTCACATTGTAAAGAAATATGATATCACAAGGGAGGCTCTTTTCAGATAACTAACCTAAACAATTTGTGCTATACTTGCCACTTATGATCTGATATCTATGATTATAAATAAATGTTGACATCCCAAATATGTAACTATAACTTAAAGTCTTATCTTTATTTGCTGAGCATGTTTAAATCTTAATATTTAGTTGTGATTTTGAGTCGGTTTTTTCATGACTAAATTTTGTAAACATTAGTAACAGTCAATGCGTCATTGACACAATATATTCTTTTGTAATATTATTAACTTATTTTTATTGTTAAGCACTCGCTTTCTTTATTCCCTTTTTTCTATTCCAAACTTCTGAAATGCTTCACCTTTTCAATTTATTTTTGTCTATGGCAGTGGGAGGAACGCCCAATGTAGATTAAATTTGACAAAAATACCTGAAATTACTAATTTTCTATAAAAATCCTTGCAACATATTAGGTATTTTATTTAGTCATAGAATATAATAATCTCAAATATCGACGGGAACAAATTCTCCAAATTAATCGTAGACGTTGGCACATTTAAAAAATGTTGAGAAATGAACAAAACATAAATAAAATTATTAATAGTATATATTAATGTATTTTAATTCAATGATTTCCCAGTTCCATGACAACTCAACAAAGTGGCATTTCAACTTTTTTTTAATGACTTCAAAGGGGGTGTTGAAGTTGTATGATTCTGAGTTGTTCAGTCACCGATTTCCCAGCGTCTTTAAGAGTTTTTCTTTTAACATCCTTCATAGTTTTTGTGTTATCTTTTCTACTCCTGTTTAACACTTAGTGACTCGCGCTTCAATTTGTAACACAATACTCGCTACCGGGTGCGCTGGACCCTGTATAATATCTAATATCATAGGTTTATTCCAAAACTGCTAAATAAAAGTAAACTGCAAATTTTAAACAAGAAACTTTGGTTTTATGTCTTTTTTCCAGTTACATAGGCAGTTATCGCCTTCTTGTTCGAAATCCGATTCATGCTCACTTATTTCTAAATAGTCTTAGAACACTCTTCGTTTTCTATTTCTTCATTGAGGTATTCTTCTATTTCGTTAGGTTTCAAAAACCTATTGGTAGCCATTTTCTATGGAAAAAAGTAAATAAATAGTGAATGGAAAAAACACTTAGTATTTAGTCGCTACCGGGTCCAGCGTACCCATACACTCCTTTTACATCCGTAGTACTCACACGTAGTGCGCTAACTGATGACTTAGATCGTTATCTGTCGTGCTACACCATCGTTGAAAGGTACTAAGAGTGGCAACGTAGCAAACGCCAAAATTTTAAAGTTAGGGGGCATACATTAATTACGGGAGCGTTTTTCTTCCAAATTAGACCCCCCCCTTGGTAAGATAAATTTGGGGTAATTTTTGGAGATCGCTGGCAACGGTTAATATGCACTTTTAAAAAAAAAAACCTTTTGATTCACCTTAATTACATTAAAAGGCAACTATTTACATTGGGGGAAGTGGAAAATATGGTAAATATCGGTTCGGACTGGCCACGCTTATTACGAATAATTTTTAGAAAAAAACTTTAGATTCGCCTTAATTACTTTAAAAGGAAACTTTTTGGCTTTGGGGCGGCGGAAAATAATGCATTTTAATTTTCAATTGCATAAAACCAAAATTCGCTTCGCGACCGACACAGCGAAAATCGCGGCCGTACCTGTCACTGTGATGTTGGTATCCTTGATAAATTAACAAGAGCTAATACGACTGTAGCCGACTTCGTGGGATAAGGCGCGTAATTATGAAATTTGTCTAGCGGGCTTGTTTGTGTAACATGGTTTGTGATACAAAAGAAAGTGCCCCTTTATAACGCCTACTCGCGTCAAGGCAAGAAAAACATCTCAGTTTTCAAGTGGTTTAGCGGCTACGCTAGGTTTGTGTAACATGGTTTGTGATTCGCGGTATTTCATGTAGGTATCCCGCGAAGTCGGCTACAGTCGTATTAGCTCTTGTTAATTTATAAAGGATACCAACATCACAGTGACAGGTACGGCCGCGGATTTTCGCTGTGTCGGATCGCGAAAAGAATTTTGGTTTTATGCAATTGAAAATTAAAATGCATTATTTTCCGCCGCCCCAAAGCCAAAAAGTTTCCTTTTATAGTAATTAAGGCGAATCTCAAGTTTTTTTCTAAAAATTATTCGTAATAAGCGTGGCCAGTCCGAACCGATAATTACCGAAAATATTTCATTCTAAATTTCGATTAAGTAAAATTAAAATTAGCTTTCATTCTGTGTATTCGGAGCTTCGGCCGAGAGCCTAGCCGAATATTCGGTATTCGGCAAAATCACTATTCGTGGCATCTCTAATTTAATCCACCCGGTGACATTGTGTATAATAATTATTATTTCATGATTATGTATATCATACTTAATTATTCTTCTGCTATTTTTCTACTTCATCGTTATTCATGGGTAAAATTTGACATTCTTCATTATTCATGGGTAAAATTTGACATTCATCATTATTCGTGGGTAAAATTTGATAATCATCATTATTTGTGTGTAAAATTTGATAATAATCATTATCTGTGGATAAAATTTGACATTCATCGTTGTTCGTTGGTAAAGTTGTTTTATCCAGCTTTAACAGTGGCGATAATTGGCAATAATTTGCAGTTTTAAAAACTAAAACACATTTGTTATGATCCATAGATCGTTCTATTCCATTCATAACTTACTTATGTTCAAAGTATGCCATTCATCGTTGTTTGTGCATCTTCTTCAATTATGTAGCTCTTTGTTGTTTTTTCAATATTTACTTGTTGAATTCTGTGCTATTTTTCGGTTGACCTTAAATACTTTGCTATAAACCAAATTAGCTATAAATAATTAAAAAATGTCAGAGTGAAAAGCTGGATATACAGCCGTATAGAGATATACAGCCGTATAGAGATATACAGCCGTATAGAGATATACAGCCGTATAGAGATATACAGCCGTATAGAGAGGTACGAATGAAGTAAAAAATCCACAGAGTATCATAAATAATGAGTAGTAAAAAAAATTTAAAACACAAATTCATTAAATGATAACAAAAAACTCCAGAAAACCATGCTACCAGCGGTAATTAAACGGTAGTAAAAATATCTTTAGAAAACCATACCATCAATAATTAAACAGTAGTTACAAATAGAATAAATGAATAATTTGACAATACCGTGCTATATAGATTTGTTCCACTCTGTTGATCAACAGTCGGACTTTAGTTACCTCCAATTAATATAGCTCCTAATTAGACCATTTCTATACACTTCAACTTACCGCTAATTAATATATTATATTACATATTTTATAAAAAGTAGGTATAAACACATAGGTACTTATTTCCATTGAAGTGATAAACGAAGACAAGTTTTTTTTCAAAAGAAAGACAAACATCTTCAAGTTACGAAAAACCTGACAATATTTAAATTCCTTCTACTCTACCAACATTATAAGCAGCAAATGTTGTTAGTGAATGACGGAGGACTTAGCTAGTAAAGGATTAAACCAGCAATCGACCAGCCAGTCCAGCCACAGCGGGATCCGTGCAAATCCAAGCGTGTTATGGGCGTGTCTGTGTGGCCTGTGTAAGTGAATGACGGAGGACTTAGCTAGTAAAGGATTAAACCAGCAATCGACCAGCCAGTCCAGCCACAGCGGGATCCGTGCAAATCCAAGCGTGTTATGGGCGTGTCTGTGTGGCCTGTGTAAGATTAATTTTATCTTAACCCTTCAGACCTCGACTGTATTTTATCAGAGGGTCAAAATATTTCCATTTTGCATAAAAATTCAAATAAATGGAATATTTTTTAATGTATCCGAAAACTATAAACTGTTTTGGAAAGGTGATAAAATTCGCTTTTAAATTTTATAATTAGAAATAAACGTATAATTAGAAATAAACGTATAATTTTTGAAATATAAAATTTTTGCATGCAAACTTAAAAAAGTTTTAAAAATACTAATTAATCAACCTTTCGTTTTTTCTAACTAAAATTACTTATAATGGAAAAAAAAATACATACATACACAAATTATTGGGCAAATGTGTTATGAACATTATCATCAACTCAGTTTTTTGTCGTTTTATGTAAAAATAATTAATAAAAAATTCTCAAAGTTTCTTAATTTTTTTTCCAAATGCGATCGGAAACTTTGGATTCATAAAGGTGCACATTTTTATTATTTTGTAGTTAATTTTTCTATTTAAATATGTGGTGAAGCCAACACTCAGGTACGTACCTACTTAAGGTATGTACCTGTGCGGCATGGTGATATCGCTGCCTGGTACAACTGGGAACGGAACACGAAGAGTACTTACCTACCTGCGCTGAAATATTTGGAATCTCGTTGCACTTTATGGAAAGTACCGGAGCATTCACATTCCCTGTACGTTAGGCGACAGAACCATCGAGAAACGTATCGTATTCTCTCGATATTACTAGCCGAATTATTAAACCGTTACCTCCGCCACGGCATTATAAAAGCCGGAGTAATGGTTTGACCCAGTCAGTCGATAGAATAGCAAGCCAAACAACTTGTACCGTTATTTACTCTTGTCACGCTCCGTGTAATATTTTGAATTATTAATTCTTATTAATAAACAATCAACAGTTAATTCCAGTGTTTTCTTTACGCGTTTACGTAGCACGTCTGATTGCTACAAATATAAAGCTATGTTATTTTCTCTTCCTTAGTTTAGATCATAATTCTAACCATGATATTGAGGAGATCCAACGATTTTATGAGACCTGAGTTGTGAGTTGTTCCCAAAACCGAGCAAATAGACTTGACAGGTTAACTTTGTACGGAATTGATCAAACATTTTCAAAAACCAAATTTCTTTCTTGCTCAAAATTAATTTCAATTGCCTTTTTTTCTAGTCTAAGAGTCGAAAGATCTTATGTATGTCATTGACATGCGAAATCAATTTTCTTTCAAATTAATATTACACTTTGCACTAGAGATGAAACGGATATCCGGTAACTATCCGGTATCCGGCCTATCCGGCCTAAATTTACTATCCGGCCGGATACCGGATAGCAACTCAATATCTGGCCGGGGTAAATATGCAGTTAGTCCACCTCACGGATAATACGGAACGTTCGTGTTGTCGAAATTTGATGCACGGATGATACGGAATGTTCCTTTTTTAAGTAATAGACAATCAAATATGACATTTGTCGGAAGTACCAATCTTATAAGATAAATTCTCTAAAATAAACTCGCTTTTCATCATACTTTTAAAAAACATCCCAGGTTTTGAATGGTTTGTTTGGCTACGCAGGGTTTGTCTAGCGGGTTTGTATAATTATTTTAATACATTTCTTTCCATGTTCTACTGTTATAAATACAGGTACAAATTTGTCAATGATGCATTCACTTTGTTTTACGCAAAAATATTTTTTCTATGATTGGCAGCATTGTCTATGAAATGCTAAAATTAAAACGATGGATAAACAATGGCGTTACCGCGAGACTGAATTAATTTTAACAAAATTAAAATGTTAAATGCATATTTTTTGCATGTTTTTTGGTCTCCCCCGACATAAATACTCACTTTTCGTAATAATAAAGCTAAATCTAACTGTTTGGATAAAAAGTATTTCGTATTAACGAGTAAGCGGTTTAATGCATAAATAATCTGGCCGGATACCGGATATTCAAAAACTACGACAATTTCCTACAATAAAATGCAAAACATTAATCTTTGTGAGGTAAATATCAATAAAATTCCCTTATCCAGAATGTCGAGACTTGTCAACGCAAGTCAAAGCATTGATTTTTTGGTGTAAAACTAAATGACTTTCGGCAGTCGATATGCAATATTTGATGCTTCTTCATGCTTTGGACTTGTAGTGTCTCTATATGTACTTTTTATATTTTATATTGTCATTGCTATTAATTTTTATGTGCTCTCCCTTCACTGTCATCTCTGTTTTTTTATTCGTGTTATTATTACGTTTTTAATGGACTGTTGTCCGTAAATTAATAAATAAATAAAATGGCTTATAATTATGACGGCTTTTATTTAAAGTCGAAAAAGTTACAAAAAAGCCATAAGGCCTTCCAAAAAACTAAAATTTTCTTCTGAGATATTCACTCTAATGATAATTACATAAATAGTAAATATCTAAACTAAAAACTTTTCGTAAAACCTTACAAAAACCTCGCAGAGTAGCGAAAACTTAAATTAACATGATTAACCAATCACAATCACCATTATAGTCAACTAAAACATCTTAAAAAACACTTATTAATAGTGACATTGAAGCACCATAATATACCTCTTGTTCTTCTTCTTATCAAAAAGAATATTTTCGCCATCACTCACGAATACTCACGACATGTAACGAGACAATGGGCCGAATATCCGGTATCCGGCCAAACAACTATCCGTTTCATCTCTACTTTGCACTTTTAGATTTATTCTGTTCAGTGTTTATTTAATTATTGTGTGTGTGAAACATGAATGATTCATACAAGCAGTGTTGCCAACTCGAAATCTCCGTTCCCGCTAAATCGTGACGGATCAACGGTCAGAATTCCGTCAGATACACAAATTTTCGTCCATCCTAGGGGAGAGGGGGTTGTTAGGGAATTTCGGGGATCAAAATTTCTTCATAAATCCTTAAATATAGGCTATTTTCGCCTATAAAAGTAAGTAATTTATCACTTTTTTCGAATCCGCCAGAAAATCCGTCATACTGTAAATTCCGTTATTCGCAAAATTTTCCCGTTTTGGGACACTCCAATCCGCCAGATATGACGGGAAATCCGTTAAGTTGGCAACACTGCATACAAGTAATCAGTCAAGTGTTGCTCCTTGGGTAACCAACTTTATCTGTAGTATAGATCTAGAAATAATAATCTGTTGCTTCACAGTTTTGGCTGACTTACTGAGGGGTTCTGTGGAGAAATGTGGTTTGTCACCTGAATATCTTGTTGATTTGAGTTTGCAAGTTTTACTACAGAGCTAAAACTGCATTCCCTCAAAATTTGGAGCATGAAAATTAACTGTCATACTGATGTATGTAACACAATATAAAAACTAATAATAATATGTTCCTTTCCTTCAGTAATACAGTAATAGTGGAGACATGAAATTTTCTGATAATGCGAATTTTTACGTGAAATTCGTCATCTTTTCACATTTTCATGCAAATAATGCAAATTCAGGCAAAACCATGAAATAAATGTGGTGCTTTTATAAAAAAAAAACATTTCTGAATTTTCTGACTGTACTATTCTGTGACATGAATTAATTATAACCGTCAAGACGGTTGCTTATAATTGTTAAAAATTAAACATTTTTGTCAATAATATCTATTATTGAATTTTTACAGTAATATTTTTATTATATCCCGAAAATCCCGCTAGACCAAAGGCAGCAAAAGGAACTTTAAAATACATTCATAGATAATAGGACAGGGGAGATACGCACAGCAGTGACCCCACATTTGTTTCTACCTACACCACATATACAGAGGCGGCTCTAGGCATATAGAAGTGGAAGGTCATTTAAAAAATATTGATATTTATTTATTTAAGGAACATAAACAGTCTTAATAACATAGTATACATAAGAGGATAACAAAAAAAAGACCAATTATTAATGTTCACAGATAGGTATTAAGAAACATAAAAGTAACTGAATGTAAGATGAAATTATGATGCAATATAAAATTAAATACGCTGATATTATCAATATTAATTTGTAGGTACCGACGAATTTGAGAGTCTAATTACATTTAATATACTAAATTATTTCATGCCACAAGCGTGCAATATATGCAAAACCAACCTACATTTATCAAACCATCTCTTTCAGACGCATAATTTTCATCATGCTGTCTTCCTCACGGTAATGACCCAAGCTGTCTTCAGAATGCGAAAGCATTTTTATTAGGTGACGTAGTGCCATCTCGTTTATTGTATGGTACGTAAAGAGACAGAAGATGTGATATTGGGACGTTTGACAAATTGACACAGCCTATCATAGGTGCGCGGGAAAGGAAGCTTTCATTTAAGACGTTAGATGTCACTACTTGCCGCTGTCTGCTATCCTGTGGTGCATTTTCAAATTAGAATAATATCGGTTTTTTTGATTTGCATAAAATATTTCATAATATTGGGTTTTATTGTCATCTTTTTTGGGAGGTCATTGATCTGAGGGAAAGACCGCCACTGACTATACGCATAGCTTTCATTAGCTCCGCAGCTTTGACAGTCCGTCCAGTTTGGTCGTATTTTTGTTTCTATTATCTACGATCAGATACGTTTCTGTGATTACTCCCCACTGTTACAGCTTTAGAATCCTGTTACAATTTGGGTCAGTAAGTCCTACCTATAAAGAGAATCAACATGTGTTGTAAGGTTTCCTGAGCACACTAGTGATTTTAGGGTGGAAATGTTTGGAAGTTCCCACCTAAACAACACACCTTTCCACACAATACATAATCTTACATTTCACATTATGGTCTACATATTATATTGTCTAAAGTAGATGGCAGTGGTGTGTATTTCTCTTTGACCAAAGATGGGCTGTGTGCAGGCGTGTATTCCACATAGGCACATAAGCACTGCCTACCTAAACATATAAATAATGTTTAAAATGAAGACAATATTAGCGAAACTCAATCGAAAATGTAGAGACAGAAAAATCAGAAAAAGATATTGGCACCTCTGGGACTCGAACCCTGGTAGAACACTTGCCATGTAAGCAAAGTGTCCTGGGTTTGAGTGGTGGCGAAACTCAATCGAAAATGTAGAGACAGAAAAAGATATTTTAAAGATATCTGGGACTCGAACCCTGGTAGAACACTTGCCATGTGAGCAAAGGGTCCTGGGTTCGAGTCCCATAGGTGTCAATATCTTTTTCTGAATTTTTTGTCTCCACATTTTCGATTGAGTTTCGCTAATATTGTCTTCATTTAATTAAATATTATAATTTGAGATTTTACTCATAAAGCTAAAAATTAAAAATAAATATAAATAATGTTCAAATTTATTAAATTTAAGAAAAAATAAGTAAAGATGTATTCAAACTGGGAATAACCAGTATATTTTGGCTATTTGTCCTGTTTGAGTTTTAATGTTGGGCAGTGGAGTATTCTGATATTTATTAAAACAATAACTTAGTAAACACCACTTTTATTTTTTATATACCTAATGCCGACTGGGTTTCTGCAGTATTTTAAATAGGTACATGATTATCTATGTCCTAATACAATCCTTATATATACATACACTTAAAATAACACATATATACCAAATCAATCACATATCTTCGCAATTTAATTTTAAATGCCTTTATGCTCTCTTCCAATTTTATTTCTTCTGGTAATTCTCCAAATATCTTTAATGCTCGGTACATCAATGACTTTTGACTCTGTGTTTTTTTCCTGAAGGGGAGTCTTAGTTCATTTCTTTTCCTCGTCTCATGTGTATGTTTGCTTTGTAGTTTATCAATTTTTTTAGGAATTCAATAGACGTATGGCCATTGATTATTTGTAGATTAACAATACATTTTTGAGATATTTAACTCCTTCAACATTTTATTGACTGAAGTGCACCTATTTTTCATCAATATAGTTCTCATAGCTCTGTTTTGTAGAATTGCCATTTGTTTCATTAATCCGTCGTTGACTAAGAATAGAATGCTGCTACAGTAATTTATGTGTGGTACAATGATTGCGTTGTACACATTTTTACTGGAGACTGTGTCAAGGAATCTTCTTATTCTTCCCAACAGCAACATTTTTTTGGCAATCTTTTTAATAATTTGTTTTGTATTTTGAGCGAAAGTCAATTTGGAGTCAATTATTACTCCCAAATATTTAATTTCAAATACTTCTTTCAAAACTAATAAATATGTCTTTTTTTGTTTGCGTTACTCATTTTACAATGTTCATAGATTTAGTTTTGTTTACATTCAATTTTAGTTTATTTTTCTTCAGCCATATTGATATATTATGTAGGTCTTCATTTAAATGATTCATTATGAGTTCATAATCTTCTCCTGCTATATATATATATTTATCAATGCGTCGTCTGCAAATAATCTTATTTTACAATGTTTCAAAACTTTTACCATATCATTAATGTACATTATAAAAAGAATAGGTCCGAGAATAGACCCTTGTGGTACTCCCAATGTAATCTTCATTGGTTCAGAGATTGTCTCACCCACTTTTGTGGTTTGATATATATTAGTTAAATAATCCTTGAACCATTTCAATGCCTTTCCTTTTATTCCATTTTTAGATAGTTTTTTAATGATTATATTTTTATATATCGTTTCAAAAGCTCTCTGAAGTGCAGGAAAACCGCGATCACATATTTATTTTTATCTGAATCTTGTTTCCAGTCCTCCAGAACTAGATTGAGAGCATTTCACTTTCATTGGTTATTTCTAAATCCACACTGTTCTTCACACAATATATCCCTTTTTTCTATAAAATCTACAAGCTGTTTTTTTATTATATGTTCAAGAATTTGTTCATACTTAGGGAGCGTGTTTACTGCTCTATATTCTTCACATTTTTTAGAATTTTTAATGTTTGATGATTCTTGATATTTTCCATGATTGGGGGAACTTTCCTGAGGTGATAGATTAGTTTATAATATTTAATAGGTAATTCTCAATGATTGGTTATGATTGAATTATTAATTGTATTGTAATTCCATCAGGACTGGGTTTTGATTTAATTTGTTTCAGAATAACTTTTAATTCCTTCTTTGTAATTTTTTAAAATTTCAATTCTATGTTTCTTTCTTTAATTTCTTAATCAACATTATAGACAATTTTTGGAATGCTCTTGTTAATATCTTCTATACTTTTTATAAAATAATTGTTGAATTTATTGGCTATATTTTTATTTACTTTTTATTTACTATACTGTTATTTTCGCTTTTCATCAACGATTTTATTGTTTTCCACATTTTCTTCTGATCTCCCCTTTCTTCCTCTATTTTAGTTCTGTAGTATTAATTTTTTCTGCTTTTTAATTGAGTGGTAGGTATACCTGTTTCTATATATTTTGAAGCTTTCCCAGTGGTCCGAGTTCCTCGTTATTTTTGCTATTTTATACAACCTGTCTCTTTCCTTTTGTATGTTTCTAAGGTTATTGTTGTACCATTTATTTTTTGATTGGTTCTTAATTTGTTTTTCTGGTACAATTTTATCAATTGAATATTTTATATTTTTCACGAGTTTTTTTTGTTGTTTTGGAATATTTATTAAGATGTATGCAAAATTTTTTCATACATCTAGTAAGAAAATATATACAAATACAATTTAAATATACAGTTAAATTTTTACAAATACATTTTAAGAGGAAAAAAAAGAGATTATTACGCAAAAATACATTTTAAGGAAAACAGATAACTATGTGACTAAAATAATATTGGTAAGATTGTTATAAATTAAAAAACATTCTTTACGTATAATGCACATATCCTACGAAAAGTGCTAAGACTTGAGGCTTCCTTTTCGGCATTTGGCAGGCTGTTATAAAGTTTTTGCCCTTTATAAAATGCGCTATTTGGTGTGCACGAAAGTTTAGTTTTGGGAAGCCTAAAGTCTCCGACTGTTTCAACCTTCGTATCAAAATCTAATTCCAGTATTCCATTCCAATTTTGCGCTCTGAGTTAATGTAATTTAACGAGTATAATGTCATATCATAAAGTATCTGCTTCATATGAACAAATGTTTTTTTTTAAATTTAAATAAAATATTTTTTGAATAAAGTTTTTGTATATTGAAAACTTGAAAGTTTTTAGATACTTTGTCTGTCAGAGTTCTAACTGGAACTTTCAGAATTGTCTTTAGAACTCCGTTTTGGGTTATCATTGAGTGTTTGGTGTAACCTGGATTCACAACAAAGCTCTTCCAAAGGTAACCCATCAACATCCCATGGACATTAACAAATAGATGAATCGGTGCTTCTTCGTTCTCTTCTCATTTCCCTACAGTTATTGGTTTTTTGCACTAACTCTAGTTCTCTCAGTGAGTTTACTATTTACTACCCTCTCCCCGCCTTCCTCCTTTAACCTTCTTTCTCCCGTTAAACGAGCTTGTTGAGGTCAGTGATATATAGATGAATCGGTGCTTCTTCGTTCTCTTCTTATTTCCCTACAGTTATTGGTTTTTTGCACTAACTCTAGTTCTCTCAGTGAGTTTACTATTTACTACCCTCTCCCCGCCTTCCTCCTTTAACCTTCTTTCTCCCGTTAAACGAGCTTGTTGAGGTCAGTGATATATAGATGAATCGGTGCTTCTTCGTTCTCTTCTTATTTCCCTACAGTTATTGGTTTTTTGCACTAACTCTAGTTCTCTCAGTGAGTTTACTATTTACTACCCTCTCCCCGCCTTCCTCCTTTAACCTTCTTTCTCCCGTTAAACGAGCTTGTTGAGGTCAGTGATATATAGATGAATCGGTGCTTCTTCGTTCTCTTCTTATTTCCCTACAATTATTGGTTTTTTGCACTAACTCTAGCTCTCTCAGTGAGTTTACTATTTACTACCCTATCCCCTTCTTCCTCCTTCCACCTTTCTTCTCCTGTTTTACAAGCTTTACGAGGTCAGATTAAAAACTTTTAGTAAGAAACTAACTTTAGTTATTTTGTGTTTTCAGCACGATGTGGAGAAATTGGATCCTCGGGGGCGCACGCCTCTTGCGCTGGCCATCACGCTGGGACACGTGGAGGCCACGCGCATGCTGCTAGCCGGGGGCGCCAATGTCAACTGCGAGAATAGAGAAGGATGGTCAGGTAAGCGCCAAATCCTACAAAAGTTAATACTAGACATTGATTATATGCCACAAAACAAGAAAAAGCGTAAAATATGTTCAAACAAAATAATACGACAGTTTGCTGTTGACAAGTATTATTATAATGACCGTGCGACTGATCAAGTATGAAAGAGACAGAATGATAGCACAAGAAAAAATAACTTTTTTTTTACATTAGCTCCACACAGGAGGCCCTGAGGAAAATAATTCCCCTCAGGGCCTATGTCATCTTTGGGGATGCTGTGTTGAGGGTCTTTTTAGGAAAGGAAGGAGAGGAAGTTCTGGGAAGGAAAAGGGTTTTGGGGGTGGGTAGAAATCTGTGGGTTAGAGTGTCCAAGAGTGACGGACGTATGAATCCATCCCTCCCACTGCGGTGCAGGGCGATGTTCTGAGAGAGTACGGCTGGAGAACTCAAAGAGACTCCCTCAACCATTCTCTCCCGATCCGACATGCCATGCAGCTGGTGGGCAAACGCATCGCTGCCAAGGCCCAGACAAACCTCACCCCTGCAAAAGAGTGTGAACGGTTGTCCAATGACTCTTTTTCGTTATCTTTTACATACTCGAGATAATACATTATGTTAATTACAGTATATTGTAAATAAGAATAATTAATAAAGGTATTGCAAGCTTACTAGCATTGATAAAAGTTAGCTATTCGTCATCAGGCTTGTATCACTGACCTTTGTTGGAAAAAATTGGATTAAATATGCATTTTTGTAATATCCATGTCGTCATCTCATTTGGATAGGATTCTACCTGGCATTTTAAAAAAAAATGACCTTTGAATGCCAAAGCATTTCTTTTGCTCATTTCTACACCCAAACTAATTTTCAGAACCATCTTGTAATTTTCAGTACAACCATGTTGTCTAACATCAAACATTTTAAATAATCATTTATTTTACAAGGTTCTAACATCACTTACACTCTCTATTTTGTGTGTATCTGACTGTTGATCGTTGAAACGAGGCGCATTATGGTTCGCCACATTGGTTGGATAGGTTTCTAACTTCGCCTTACCATGTTTTAAGGTTTCAAAGTTTGCTAAGACAATTTTTCGTAATCTATTCAACAATTTTAGTTTATCATATTTTAATAGAAAATATTTAGTGTGGCCCTAGCTTTTAATTGCATTAGGGATGTGTAATTAGAAACTTGTGCAGTGAAGTATTATGCCCTAGCTGGTTGAATACGGTTCAGGTATGTTTTAAAATGGTAAGTTTACGTCCTATTTAAATATTTCCTTTAAAAATATGTTCAATTAAAATACTTAAGATTCAACCTCAAAACCGGAAATTGGTAAATATATTATGAGTGCAGGTCTTTGCAAACTTTGACACCTCATATCTCAGAATGCAGTGAAGTTAGAAACATATCCAAATGAAGTGATGATGTATGTAAGTTGGTAGTTTTAATGCCATAGTTGTGTGATATTCCAGTGGTCCAAGAAGCCGTCTCTTCAGGGGACCCTGAGCTGGTGGCCCTGGTGGTGGGCCGGAGGGACTCGGAGCGCCAGCGGGCTCGGGCCCTGGCGGTGCCCCTTCTCCTGTCAAGACTACACTCCGCCCCTGACTTCTACGTGGAAATGAAATGGGAATTCACAAGTTGGAGTGAGTGGATATCCACAGAGATTTAAAATTTTGTTTTGAGAGCTGCAAAAGACTTAAATAATTTAGGCACATTTATCATGCTTTATAAAACCTTTGTCGGATGCCAACTAGAGTATAACTCTACATTACGGTCCCCCATTTACAATATTTATTCCGACAGCATTGAAAGGATTCAACATATTCCTGTACAAAACATTGATTATAATTACCTACTGAATAAAATGTCCCTATTAAAATTTTCAGAAAGAAGAATAAGATATAGATTTCATACTATTACATAACCACTGGAGCGATTATGGTAAAAAAATGGACCACTTTTATTATTCTGCGATTGATAGCTGTCCATAAATGGACCACATTTTCCTACCATTCGTAAAACATTTATTGTAATTATTTAAAACATTTCCCCGGCCAGCCATTTATTTTAAAAGAAGCTATTAAAATGCTTTATCTATTATGATCATAGATGTCGCAAATTCGTAGACTATTTTAGAACGAAGCTAAAAATAATTTTTAAAAATATTTTTTTCAGTCGAATTTTTGATTTTCGTTTGTTTTGTTTCGTTTTGTTTTCGGTTAAAACTAAGTACTTTTTCCATAGATATGCACCTTTCATTATCAAGTATACCACAGACAACATACAGAAATCGAAAATATTCTATGTTGACTCGAATAAGTACCCCTCACGGCAGTTTCAAAGTAACAACACGCAGGATTCGCGCAGTTCTAAACTTTACGATTTTTTAATATTTTTTTTATAAATCCAAATATGAGATAAACGGTAAAATACAGGTTTCATTGGCTATATAGCACTATAATAAGATTTTATGTTTCCATGTTAAAATTCAAAGGTATGATTTTTTTAATGTTGGCGAAACATTTAACTCCCATTTGTACTACATATATTCATTTCACATCATTTGAAATGCTGTAAAGGACAAAATGTTAATTGTTCAGGAGAGCAAAAAAAAAAATTAAATTTTTTTTGTAAACCTTCAATTATAATTTTTTATTTTAAAATAACATTTCAGAGTACTGAATATTTTTTGTAAATTTCTTTAATAACAGTATTTAATTTATTTTGAATTTTTCATTAAAAAAACCTCTTCAAATATACATCGTAAAAGACGCGCTAATTTTCCTACAAATATTTCAAGAACGCAAATCGAAAGAGAAAAAAAAAACCGAGAGAAATGTTGCATTTAACAAATTTTTGGATTTATTGTCCTTTACAGCATTTAAAATTTCACAATACATTCATATTCATAATACAGGCAATTTTATTTTCACAGTTGGTGCCCTATTCATAAATAAAATATGACACAGGATTCATGCTTTAATCTGATAAACGTAATAAATGTAACCATTTTTACATAATAAATGTAACCATTTTTGACGTAATAAATGTAACCATTTTTAAAGTAATAAATCTATTTTCTATCTATCTTAATTTACTCTGTTGATTTTCAGTGCCCTTGGTATCACGAATGTGCCCGCACGACACCTACAGGGTGTTCAAGAGAGGAGCCAACGTGCGGATAGACACCACCTTGCTGGGCTTTGAGGATTCCCAGTGGCAGCGAGGAAATAGGACATACATCTTTAAGGGGCAAGGTATAAAAAGGTCCCACCATAAAATAGAACAAATGACTAAACAGATTATTGAAGAAAAAGAACAAACAACAAACCTCACCTAATCTAAACCAACCGAACCTATTCTTTTATCGTATTCTTTTTTTTTCTGGTTTCCATATAAAACAAAGGCACCCATAGTCTTTCATCTCATATCTGACCTCTTAACATCAAGGTGTGCCTTCCTTTCCTGTGTTAGTCCGTTTTAAAAGAATTCTTCACATTGTGTTGCAGATGTGCTTTTTGTTTCATCACCAGATTTTGAAACTAAACTTGTTTTCTACGTATGTACATCGCAATCTGTATTTATATTTGTGTATTGTGCACGCCGAACTTGCTTTTACACAAATGCCGGACAGATCTTGATAAGATCCATTCATGCGCAGTTACTGATTTTACAATGAACATAAGCGAAAGAGAAAGATGCGGAAAAACATATGTGCGATAGAGAAAGCCATGGTCGGGGACAAGAAGTGCCACTTTTCTGACCTTAAAGTGGCGGTAGGTAGGTAGGTAGTAAGTAGTGGCGAGGTAGCAACCCGGTACTTAAAATAAAAAAGAATTGCTTTTTTAACTGTAAAAGGTTTAACAAATAATTGAGTAGATTTTTAATCGAATTATTGATTCTGTGACAGTTGAGCCCCCACTTCCAAAGTTAGCGGTGGGCAACATAAGTTTAAGAACCTATAGTCTATCTCATTCTCTCGGAGGCTAAATCTTATAGATGTAGGTGTTTGTCTCTTTTTAGTGTCACTCATTTCTGTTTCATCGAGTTTCAAATCACAACTGTGCTAAAGAAGTTTTCACTTCAAAAAGTTGTTCAAATTTGCTCAAATTTGCCTGAGGGGTTAATCTGATTATTTCTTGTGATTCACCGACGACGAAGACACATTTACCATATTATTTAGTGAATTTTAGGTGGAAGTCTCAATGTCTGACATTAGCAGCCGCATTGGTCTAATAGGATTAACTTGTGTTGAGTAGGCTTTGCATTAATGTCATACAAAATCACTATTATAATACTCTTTTGTTCCTCCAAACTTGATGGCGCCTCTAATACACTAATACCCTGACTTACGTTATTACGCCTCGACTTGCACCATCTGTACTTTTGTCGTTTCATGACTCGTACTTTCCTCAATTTATTACAACTTTCATTGATTTGTACTTACCCCGATTCGTATTTCGGTCAGCCGTATATTTTAAATTACAGCTCTAGAAATTGATCACAAAAGACGAAATGATCGTTCTTGCTTCACAACTTGATTAGAAAGTTTGCATAAATGATACATTATCAGTATTCTGCTGCGTTTTTCTTCTATCTATTATTAACTAGCTGACCCGGACACGCGTTGCTGTGGCTCATAAAACACAACGTCATCTACTGGATGGTTATCCAACCTTTATAACCAACGCCGTCTTTGAGTTTATCGCGAAGAGACAGACAGATGCCGGGGAGGACTTTAATTTATAACACGTAGAGATGGTGTGAAAGATTATAGGAGTAACTAACGTATTTAAGTTAATAAGGATTAATACTGTATCCGTCTAAATAACTTTTCAATTACCGCAATGTACGTGACCATTTTTTGAGAAGATAGAATGGGTATAGTAAGCCCGTAAAAGATAGATATATGCCTTCGCGGACTTTTTTGTAGATCTATAAAAGAGGAATATCCCACCGTGCATTGTTTTGTTATATCCCAAAAGGATTAGGCAGCGTTTTCGATTAAAGCTACCAGGCGGCTTGACTTTTTCCGACACGTCTAACAATTATCGTTATGTTTCAACCAATTTACACAAATCCTTGACAAATTACATACTTAAACCTTCCTCACGAAACACTATCTATTGGTGAAAACCGTATGAAAATCCGTTCAGTAGTTTTCGAGTTTATCGCGAACAGACAGACAGACAGACGATGCGGGGGACTTTAATTTATAATATGTAGAGATATCAATCATCTCGAGCCGAAAAGCTTTAAAAAAATATGTGTTGTTGATTTTTAAAAATTTTTTAACTTTATAAATTCGATAGAAAATCTTGTGTTGAAAGTATAAACATTTTACAACACGCGTCACTTTACACTAAAAATAAAAAGTAAAAATTCAATTTTGGGAGTTGGGTATGAGTACCCCCGCCCCGGTAACCATTTATTGGATAATCAATGCCTGGCATAGGTCACCCCAAGTGGTTCGCTATGTTTTGTGATTTAGCAGGTGTGAGGTTTGTCAAGGTCTTGGCGGCCGATGTGTCTGCCCACCTGCTGCGTGGCGGGCCAGATCAAGAGAGACTGATTGAGGAGGTCTTTTGATCTCTCCAGCCAGAATCCCTTGACCCATCGGTTTGCACCGCAGTTTAAGGGATGGATTCATATGTCAGTCACTCCTGGACATATTGACCCCCAGATTCCTACCCACCTCTTGTACCTATTTCCTTCTCAGAACTTTCTTAAAAAAAACCTCTCCACACAGCATCCCCTAAGATGACATAGGCCCTGAGGGAAATTATTTTTCTCACGGTCTCCTGTGTGGAGCTAATGTAAAAAAAGAGGGGTCCACAGTACCCGTGGGCTAAATATTTACAAAAAATATATTCAAATCATACATAAATTTGGAGATCATTATTCTACGAATGCAAATTATCTTGCACCATACTTGCACGTAATTGGCAATTTTATTATATCAACCTAATAAAAGAATTGCCTATCCAATAATATTATTAATATTGTGCAATCTTTTGTAATTTGTTTTATATTTTCTGCCATCATCATTACCAGCCACTTTTGAACTGGCGTTGGATGCAAGCCTTGCCTTATTGTTTCTCGCTGCTTCCTATCAGCGCACTCTTAATCCTTGTTTTATTAACCCCTCAGGCTAATTTGTTCGCTTGTCGGAACAATTCATATAGGTCTCATAGAAATTGTTGTATCTTATGTACTAACATAGTGTCAAATATAATCTAAACGGTTTTGAAAAGAGAAAAAATCACACTATTCAAATCTAAAAGTTAACCATAAAATAATTAAAATGTACACCTTTATGAAACCAAAGTTTTAGATTGCAATTTGAAAAATAATTATGAAACTTTGTGAATTTAAAAAAAATTATTTTTACGTGAAACAACAAAAAAGTGAGGTGATTATAATATTTATAATACATTTGTCTAATAAAATATGTGTGGATTTTTATTTTATTTTTCATTAACTTTAGTTAGAAAAAATGTAAGTAAGTTATTTCTAATAATAAAATTTGAAAGCGTATTTCATCACTTTTCAAACACTCTTAGTTTTCGGATACCTTCCACAAATATTTAATTTATTTGGATTTTAATGCAAAGCGGAGATATTCTGATGAGTTTTTTATTTGAGTACCGCACAAGAATACTTCTCCCAATCGTCTGGAGCCAGTGAGACTTTGGCATTCTCAATTGGGGTATGTTGTGAGGCTGAAGGTAGTGGGGAGGGGAAGTATTTTTTTTTTTTTACATTAACTCCACACAGGAAGCCCTGAGGAAAATAACTTCCCTCAGGGCCTATGTCATCTGGGATGCTGTGTGGAGGGTCTTTTTGAGGAGAGGAAGAAACGAACATTGGTCTTGAAGAGACCCATGTTGTAGGAAGGAGGAAAAACAGAGGCTGGCAAATCATTCCACAGCAGAGCTGTGAACGAGTCAAACCACCAGAGAACGAGTCAAAGAAACGACCCGTTCTCATGTGACAAATGTCAACTGTGTACATTGGTTGCGCGTTTTGGCGTGTTTCCCGACTGCACCGGTGCCGAAGGGATCAATGAAGCTAGTTCCTCGGAGCATCTTCCATTGTAATACCGGTAGAACAAGGATAGCATTCCCACCCGACGCCTATGCTCTAACGATTGCAATCCGTATATAACGCCTATGCTCTAAAGTACACGGGGAAGAGAAAATTTGGGGAAGTACTTGGCTATTCAAATCTGCTCGCCAAACACGGCTAAAGCTATTTCAAGCAAAGTTACAATTCTAAATGGTGATCTTTCACCAGGGCTGCTGAAAGTCTGTATTTCTTCAGCCTGTTCTGTTATAGAACTATTCAGAATATGTCTGATTACCTGTGTCCTTGTCTTGTGTAGGCAACACGGCGAGCATGATGGAGCTGGACCACGACAGCGGGCAGGTGTGGACAGAACGCCTGCCCCCCTCCCCACTGCCCCCCATCGCGCCCCCAACCCCCCGCCAGGTGGAGCAGCGCCTCACGCAGCCCATCGCCTGCAACTATATAGACACTGAAAAAATTAGCTTTGAGAGGTCAGTATTTATCTATGTATCTAAAAACTTTTTCTGTTAACCCTTCAAACCTTATGAAGCTTATTTGTGTTGGTTTTCAGAAATAAGAGCGGAATCTGGGGCTGGCGCTCTGACAAGGCGGAGGAGGTAGGCGGCTGGGCGTGCAAGGTGTTCGGGGCCTCCAATGTGGAGCTGGTGACTCGCACCCGCACCGAGCACCTGTCGCAGGGGGACAAGGCCCGCGCCCGGGGGCCCCGCACCCCGCTGCACTCGCTGCTGGGCATGGCCGACACCGAGGAGCGGGCTGCGCTGCTCGAGGATCAGGACCAGGCCACTCCCTCGGTACTGTCACATATATATTATATAGTGGGCTTGCAAGGTGTTGGGGGCCTCTGCTATGGGGCTGGTGACCTGCACCCACATCGAACTCCTGCTGTATCACAGGGTTATCATCACATAAGTGTGTAGAACCCTGTTAATTTGGGAGGCGGATGTGGGGTACTGCCACCTTAGGAACCATTTATTGGATAACCAATACCTCTGCCATAGGTCACCCCAAGTGGTTCATTACGTTTGGTGACTTAGCAGGGGTGCCCGGGTTCAGGTGAGGTTTGTCTGGGTCTTGGTGGCGGATGTGTCCGACCACCAGCTGCCTGACAGGCCGTATCGGAAGAGACTGGTTGAGGGAGACGTTTTCAGTTCTCCAGCAGGGCCCTCTCGGATCGGCGCCTTACTCCGCAGTGGGAGAGATGGATTCATACGTCCGTCACTCCTGGACAAACTGACCCCCTGATTCCTATCCACCCCACCACATACCTTTTTCCTTTTCGGAACTTCCTCTCCTTCCTTTCCTAATAAGACCCTACACACAGCACCTCCAAAGATGACACAGGCCCTGAGGGAAATTATTTTCCTCCGGGCCTCCTGTGTGCAGCTAATGTAAAATAAAAATTCAAAATCCACGGAATATCGAAAAATAAAATTTCGACTTAAAGTATTCCCACTCTTACTGTCTTCTAAACAACACTATCACTTTACGGTACTGTCACTTTTATGGTTGATTTGTCCTAACTTTGCTGCAAATTTACTATATTATTTTTTACGCTGTAATATTACGGTCACTCGTGAGGCACTGGCATTTTTATTTATTCTATTTACTTGGTTTTGTTTTCTTTATCTTTATTTATTCAATGATGTTTTTCCTAATTTGCTTTTTATTTTATTGTTTTCATATTCTTGGCATGCTACCTGCGGAAAATGTACCATTACAGAATCGGGTATGTCTATATTATTTCGATATCTTTTTTCGTTATTTTGAATTGTATTGCTTCTGTCAACACCATCATTGCCCTCCTTTAGAAATCTCCTACACTTCTGCTGCTCTCCCGTTGTTTCTATCTATTTCCCTTTGTAGTCGCAGATATATTATCTGCGAAAATCAACGGACTAATTATAAAATTATGAGTTTTCAAAATGACAATTATGGGAATATGTGAACTGTGGACGCTGGATGGGAATCTCTCGTCTTAATTTCCCACAGCACGTTCTTGTGATATTATGGCACCGATAAATCACTTGGCTGAGCACATGCACAAGTCTCTGCACAAATCGATATTAAAGTCACCGAGATATCATAGGAGGTGATAGCTGCACAGATTACTTAAATATATATCAATCAAACACACCGAGAGACTACTAGAGGTTTCTTTAACATAATCTAACCTATATGAGTTGATAACCTATATGAGTTGATCATTGCACTGGGTACTTTAACAGACTGACAGCTTCTTGGAGTTATTGATCCGCAATGTCACTCGTAGGTAGTATTCGCACATATTGTCAGATAGGATAGGTATATTAACGTTTTGGGAGGCGGGTATGTGTACCGCCGCCCCGGGAACCATTTATTGGATAACCAACTCCTCTGCCATAGGTCACCCCAAATGGTTTGCTACGTTTGGTGACTTGGCAGGGGTGCCCGCTTTCATGGGGTGAGGTTTTTCCGGTTCTTGGCGGTGAATGCGTCTGCCCACCAGCTGTATGGCAGACCGGTTCGAGAGAGATTGGTTGAGGGAGTCCAACTGTACTCTATCGGAATATTGCCTTGCACCGCAGTGGGAGGGATGGATTCATATGTCTGTCACTCCTGGACACACTGACCCCAGATTTCTACCCACCCCTCATACCCTTTTCCTTTCCTAAAAAACCCTCCATACAGCATCCCCAAAGATGACATAGGCCCTGAGGGGAATTATTTTCCTCAGGGCCTCCTGTGTGCAGTTAATGTAAAAAATAAAGGTATGGAAAGTAGGTTGGATGCAGGAAGTTAGATGTACGTGGTTGCGTCAACACCCTTTGTTAACACACAATGTGTACTGCCTCAATCCAGTAACTGCATAAAACAGAGCTGTGACAAAACAGAGCGTGATGAAATAATAGTTAGGTTAGGTTTGATATTTCGCTTTTCTTATACCACGGCCTCCGTGTTCGAGGGGTAAAGTCCTCGAGTAAGAATCCGAAGGTTGCTGGTTCGAATCCCGGAGTGCTTGAGTAAATTTTATTGAATTAAATTGAGTTTTCACACATATGTGTGGTAGAAGCTCTCAGTATTGCCTGGTGAAAGACCACCATCCAGAATTGAAACATTAAAATGGCTTTAGCCCCTTCTTCTGCCCATCCCCATACCCTTCAACCTCTCAACATATCCCAATTGGTGTTGCCATAGACTCACTGACTCCAGTTAGCAGGGAGCAGTTGGAACTCTTGGGGGCCATCCATAAATTACGTCACACAAATTTCATGATTTTTTGACCCCCCTCCCCGTCCCTGTCACACATCGTCACATTTGTGAGACCCCTTTCCCCCTAGTGTGATGTCACATATTTTGCAATTTTACATCTAAAATAATATTTTTAAGTTTTTCGTTTACATTTAAGTTTTGCATTATAATAATTTAGATTTTTACATGTAACGTCACAGAGCTGATGACCCCCCCCATACCCCTTGTCACACATTGTCATACTTCTCTACTCCCTCCCCCCCCTCCCCCCTCCCCCTTAAGGTGTGACTTAATGATAGCCCCTTGTGCAATATTCCAACGTCATTCCATTCATCGACCCAAGTGCCTCAACACCACTCTGCTCCATAAACTTATTATATCGATAGTGGAAATTTGAAATGATGTAAAGCACAATAAATCCAAAAATGAGTTAAATATGTCATTTTTCTTCATTTTTCTCTCTTTTGATCTGCGTCGTCGAAATATTTCTAGGAAAATAAGTGCGTCTTTTACAATGTGCACTTTGAAAAGAAATTTACAAAAAATGTTAAGAATTCGATGTTATTTTATAATAAAAATTCATAAACAGAAGATATGATTTTTTGATCCTGATCAATTAACATTCTGTCCTTTACAGCAGTGGGCCCCAATCTTTTTGTCGCCGCGGCCCAGTTATTGTTTGATAATTTTACCGCGGCTCACTGGGGGGCGGTAAAATTATCTATAGTTGAAAATATCTTCGTTACTTGGTCAGTTAGCAACAGATAATTAAAGAATTTTCTTACATTCATTATAACCTTCACCCGAATTTTACATTTACATAAGAACAACGATAATAACAGCTTAAATTTTTTTTTTCAAAAGTATTTTGATTTTATGCAAGCCCTTGCGCGGCCCATTACCGTTTGGTCCACGGCCCATTACTGGGCCGCGGCCCATAGGTTGGGGACCACTGCTTTACAGCATTTCAAATTTCTGTGATCGATAATTACATAATGAAGAAACCAAATTTGATGGTAGGCCATCTCCGTAGACATCTCCTAGACTTCTAATCTTGGTTCTTCACTCCAACAGCAAGAGTTCTTCTCCGTGGGT
Source organism: Limnephilus rhombicus (assembly GCA_929108145.2). NCBI lineage: Eukaryota > Metazoa > Arthropoda > Insecta > Trichoptera > Limnephilidae > Limnephilus > Limnephilus rhombicus. The sequence goes on from OV815282.1 coordinate 2,226,374, forward strand.
AATCCATGCAACATCACACCGGAGGAGTACTTTGGCACCGAGGATCTGGAGGGGCGCGATATCGGGAGGCCGCGAGAGGTCAACACGCGCATTCAGAAGTTTCGCGCCACCCTCTGGCTGTGCGAGTCCTACCCCCTTCAGGTCAGTTACCAAACTCCTAGTTTTCCCATTATTTCTATGGAGGCTGCTCCAGGGAACTAGTTACATTACGCCTCAGTATTCAATATTGTTCCAGGCAGGTTTCTAAGCCAAACAAATGTATTAATGATGGTTTATTGTGTTACAGCTCCAGGAGCAGATAATGCCCATCCTGGATCTGATGGCCTCCATGTCATCACCCCACTTTGCTAAGCTCAAAGACTTTATACAGATGCAACTGCCTTCAGGATTTCCCGTCAAGATTGGTAAATAAACTATATTAACCTTATCTAACGTTGCTGGGCTGTCAACGGCTAACCACGTAAGTCTAAACTCGGATGTCGTTTGTGTTATCCATGAAGTTTCTCTAAAAAACTTGCATTTGTCAAAACATGCTCCATGATGGCTTAGATTGTGTTTAAAAGGTTAGCATTGAAAACTTCAAAACTAATTTAACTTCCCAACTTCGCCTGAGATTTTCTTATTAGCGAGCTCTCGACAAGCATTGCAATTCCACTTAAGAAGAAATTTTTTTCCGTGCGTATAGTTTTTCATTCGTCCCATTCCCCTTCCTCCTCAGTACATTCAGTTTTCAAATAGCTCGCGTGCCACCTATTGCAATTTTTTTATACAAATTTCATAATGTCTGAGCTCACCAGTATATATAGAAAACTTCGTGGGCATGCTTACAACAACTCACCAAAAATTCATCGCAATCGGATGAATAGTTTAGGAAACAATTTCATAAAGCCAGAGCTCACATTATATATAGAAACCTTCACGGGCATGCACCCAACAAATCACCAAAGTTTCATCAAATTAATGGTTTAGGAACGCATAAGAGACAAACAAAGAAATATTCATTTTTATATAATAAGACTAGCTGACCTGACAAACGTTGTTCTGCCATATAAATTATTTCTAGTGAGTATTTTGGTTGTTAAATTAAAAAAAAAAACGAATGTATTGTAAGTGTGTGGAGATGGGATCTATGACAGAAAGAGGAATGGGGTGCTGTAGACGATGACCGCCGATAAAAACAAGAAACACCAACCAAAGTAGGAAAATGAAATAAAGAAAATCAGTATTAATTTCGAAGAGCAATTGAGTGCACGATATTTTTTATCAGTCCGTCTTTAGCCAACACAAATATGCTCGATGGTTTGCCCACGCGAGAACATGATGCCGAATGAAATATCAAAATGACGCGAAGCTTCTCGTGAATGTCTTGCGCATGTGTGGATGAAAGTTCGATGAGGCGGGCGCAACGCCATCTGACATTCAACAACATAAATAATTTCGTTCTGTTTGAAATACGAAAGACGGTTAAATTTGTTCATACAAAAATACTAAAATCGCGATTAAAAAATGGAAGGTTGGGGGTAGGAGGGTTAAAATTTGGTGTCATAGGTATTTTTTGATGACAAATAAAAAAAAACAATTTTTTTTTATCAAAAAATAGGATTTTTTTTCTGGATAGGGACACCCTAATCACCTAGCGGTAAGAAATATACTTTAAAACCTATTCTCATGCCTACCAAATATACATAAAAAATTTCATTAAAATCGGTCAAGCCGTTTCGGAGGAATGCGACCACAAACACCGTGACACTTTTATACATTGAAAAATTATAAAACAAATAATTAAACAGTCTTATTTTTGACAGTGTGTACATATACAGTAGAGCCTCGCTAATCCGGACTCCCGTTACTTCAGTGCACGCTGTAATCCGGACAGACGAGAGGATCAGGCGGGGGGACGTTCGCGGGGGGAGAGCGGTAGGTGTGTGCGGGTCACAACGTATCAATATTCAATCATTTGCTGTCACTCGTCAGTCTTTTATTTATCACTTTGCAGTTTTAATTAATTTAACGCGCGTTCGCTGACAAAATGGCACCGCCGCGTAAACTTTCTACATTGTCTACAAAAGACAAATTGCGTATTATAGAAATGTTAGATAAAGGTGACAACTATCCTGCCATTGCTCAGAAGTTTGGTATAGGCAGGCATCAAATAGTGAAAACCTTGTGGATTCATTAAAATCGATAACGCTAAAGGATACAGTTTTTCTTTTGGCTAATTGCTGGAAGGATGTCAAAGCATTCTTAATTAAAAAATCATGGAAGTATTTGCACCCTGGATTTCTCACTGATGATAACGTTGAACCAGAAGATGATGCGCCATTAGCCGAGCTTTTTATTAGGTTGAGGGAGCCCAATGATTCTCAAATAAGAATGGGCTGCTGGTGGTGCGGACAGAGAGTTACAAAATTATGAAATGTTAACTGATGAGGAGATTGTGCAAGCGGCAACGTGTGAGGACGACGAGCAAGATGATGATAACAGTGTTAAAGTTGTCGCCTCCAAGAAAATTGGAAATTCATGGGCACAGGAAGCTTTAAACACTGCTTTGAAATGGGCTGAAGATAACGAATTTGATAGCCACGAAGCTATGTTTCTCCGTCAACTTAGAAACCGTGTTTGTGAAATGAAGTACGAAAATTATAAGCAGAAGTATATTACAGACTTTTCAAGAAGAATTAACTTTTAGTTTTTTTTTTATTTCATGTTAAGTGCGCAATTTTTTTATAAGTACATACATATTCTTGTCTAAATTTACTTTAAATTTTTACTTTAATGAATGAAACCCAAGTTAAAAATGTATTTTATTCCTATTAAAATTTTGCATACTATAATCCGGATGCCTCGATAATTCAGAAGGGGTCTTGTTTTTCCCTATCCGGATTAGCGAGTCCCTACTGTATGTCCCTTCTGGTGATGTAAATTATGCGCAAGGTGAAAATAGTAATTTGAAACAGCAAAAAACTATGCATATTTCAGAGCTGATGTTTTTTCTCTGCAATGGTTAGATAAGAATTTTTCTTATGTTTTTTTGCAGAGATTCCCCTTTTCCACGTGTTGAACGCACGTATAACCTTTGGCAACATCTACGCAGCAGAACAGCCCATCCCGCACGTGTCCTGCCTTAGCGAGGGAGACCGGCAGACCTGCATCATCGATGATGAGGTCTTCCAGGTTCCCCCGGAATACCGAGTGCAAGGTAAGATTCCTCTCGCCTTTCGTTAGTGCAACTTGCACTTAAATACTTAACCCTATTGGTGGCTATCCCCGTATGCGGATTTCACATATGACTTTTCATCTACTGGCATACAGAGCTCCATGCCAAAAAGACCCCCTTCTCTTTCATCCTGAGTTTATATTAATTGGTTGTAGAAAAGGTAATTTGGAGTTTGTTAAAAATTATTTGCAAGGGACATGGCTGCAATTTGAGGAGGTTAATTTTTACGGAGGATTTGTTTTGGTTATTTATGTGTGATACGTACGTTTGTGTCATACCGGGCGAGGCAGTTTATAGAAGCATTGTCATTGGTTGGAATTCCCGCACAAAATTTTGAGACTTAAAATGTGTTTTTTTAATAGGGAGACTTCAGAGTCTTTGTGGAGTTGGGATATCCTTATCCATTTGGGGGATTTCGCATATATATCCCATGAAGTTTCACTAAAATACAGGCAGTCTGTCACAAAATACCGTCTGATGGGATAGATAGCGTTGAAAAGACCAGCATTGTAAATGTTCAAATAATTAAGTGAATATTTCTAAACTAATGGACACTCTAAAATAAAGTGTTTGATTAATGAAGACAATATTAGCGACACTCAATCGAAATCTGAAACTGAAAAATCAGAAAAAGATACAGTCTCATCTAGGAAACCTTGCCAGGGTGCTCTACGACTGAGCTATTGGAACCCTGTCCGATTTGGTCATATTTAACTGTATCATACTTTGACTAAGAACTACCAACATTATCTTCATTTTCTTAATCCATATTTTTATTGGCTGCTATCTTTATGTATGATTGCAAGATTCATCTCGAACTAAATGCTACCTAGATAGTGTCTTGGATAAATTAATCCATATTTTATTTTATATGCGACATCTATTGACTTTTCTGCAAGGCCCTATCTTTTTCTGATTTTTCAGTTTCAGATTTTCAACTGAGTGTCGCTAATATTGTTTTCATTAATTAACCCGGCGCTTGCCGCTCGTGCACCGGTGTGTCATGAGATTTTACACGCGATTTTGACCCTTATGTATAAAGAAAGTGTATGAAGAACACGGTCAGAATCGCTCGCTCTATTATCGCCCTTTACCATAGCCAAACCTGCAATGCACCTAGTCACTCCAAATAATTTATATTTAATTTTCAGCGAGCGCGGGGATGTGCACAGTTCTCGCGCATGCGCGGGAAAAATTCCTTTATCTACGATTTTGACCCTTCTATGTACAAAATTTGTAAAGGACAGTGTCAGAATCGCTGGACACGAAATGTCATTTCTGCCGCCGGGTGCCGCGTCATAATTTATGCGTCTTACTCGACTAAAACATCGTAAAACCTATCAATTTACGTAATTAACGCAAGTAATGTTGTTTTGGTAGATAGTTTATTGTTCTAGGAACGTGTTTCAGTCAATAAAATATACAATAGCTCAAAATTAATCCACAAAACATTCATTTCAAAATTCAAAGTGGTGCTTTTTGCTGGCCTTCCCTGGCAAGCAAGGTGTTAAATTTCATAATTTGAGGTTTTACTCAGTTAAAAATAAATAGAGTCTTTGATGCCACGTCTTCCTTGAGTTTTCCCTCATTCAGTTTCGTGTCATGCTTTCTGCAGGCACTTCTCTCTCCGTTCATCCTTCTGCATGTCCAAACTAATGTAAGCGTCCCTTTCTTAGTGTAGTTTATTACGGATATATCAGCCTTGAATTCTTTCTGGATTTCCCCATCGGTGGATTCCATAGAGATAAGATATTGATTTTTGAGACAAGAGAAGTTACAGGACAAACCAGTTTATGCCTCGGATAATTTATGTAGAGTTTGTTTGTACTATATTACATAGCATTCCTATATTATCTTTTATTTTGTTGTAGGTGATGAGGATAGAAGGCAGCCTACCTTCGAGGATGAAGATGACCTGTTGCAGTACGCTATCCAACAGAGCCTTATTGATGCTGGCAGTGAAAAAGATGAAGTAAACATTTCATATTTCAATTTTTTTTCTTTTGATTTTTGTCCCATCAACTTGAGAAATCCTTTAGCTTTGTATTTGTAATTTTAACAAAGTGCTTTCTGAAATTCAAATGGATTGTTGTTGGATTGGCTCTAAGGAAAATAATTCCCCTCAGCTTCTTTGTCTCCTTGTCATCTTTGGGAATGCTGTGTGGATGGTCTTTTTGGTAAAAGGAAGAAGTGGAAGATCTGGGAAGGAAAAAGGTATGAGGAGTGGGTAGGGATCTGGAGGTCAGTGTGTCCTGGAGTGACGGACATATGAATCTATCCCTCCCACTGCGGTGCAAAGCAATGTTCCGAGAGAGTCCTACTGGAGTGGTCAAAAGATCTCCCTCAATAAGTCTTTCCCTATCCGGTCTTTTTTTTTACATTAGCTCCACACACACAGCATCCTCAAAGATGACATAGGCCCTGAAAAGAATTACTTTTCTCAGGGCCTCCTGTGTGGAACTAATGTAAAAAAAACACAGGAGGTTCTGAAAAAAAATCGCCTCAGAGCCTATGTCATCTTTGGAGATGCTGTGTGGAGGGTATTTTTAGGAAAGGAAGCTTTGGGAAGGAAAAAGGTGTGGGGTGGTAAGGAATCTGGTCAGTATGTCCGGGAGCGACATTAACTCATCCCTCCCACCGCGGTAAGGCAATGTTCCGATATAGTCCTGCTGGAGAGATTAAAATGTCTCCCTCATCCAACCTCTTCCGATCAAGCCTACCTAGCATTTGGCGGTCAGAAACGTCTGCCACCAAGATCCGGACTAACTTCACCCCATGAACTGGGGCACCCCTGCTAAGTCACCAAACGTAGCGAACAACTTGAGGTGACCTATGGCAGAGGTGTTGGCTAGTGAATAAATGGTTCCCGGAGCAGTGGTACCCATACCCGCTTCAGAAATTGTATAGGAATAAACAAAGATAGGCGACTATCATGATATCACGATTGCCAACTGATTGGAGCAATCCAGACTACCTGCCATTGTGTGCTCACTTCTCACAAAGAGATTGAGCATAATGAGGTAGTTGATTGGTAGGACACTCGGCAGCATTGCCATGAATTGAGTGTGTACCAATATAACCCCTTTATGACTTTTGCTTGGTGAAAATTTTGGTGACTTTCATTCACGGTTCATGCGTCGCTGATGGTGATTTGTTGCAGGTGGACATCTGGGAGGCCCTCAAGGCGCAGCGTCCCTCTCGCCCCTCTACCCCCTCCATTCTGGGGGACGAGGACAGACAGCTGCAGAGGTATCCTTTCTATTCTAATTCTATTATTTAATGCTTTAACCACTCCAATATGTAAGCGGATATACACGATAATATAACGAAATCGTTATAACTCCGTTGCTGTTATAGTGACATCCCTAAAACAAAAAATAGAAGGTCCACAATAAATCAAGCTGCACATCCCTATTCAAGTTGTCCATAGAAATACAAAAAAGACCTATTCTGTTAGATACACGATAGATACAGATTTTACCCGCCAAACGTCTATGCGTCGCTAAACATTGTTATTTTTTTTATTAAATATTCTTGTATGAAATGATAAAAAAGTGAGGTGACTAAATTGTTTAATATAAATTTATACAATAGAATAAGTATTGTTTTTTTACATAATCCGTGATTTTAGTATCTTTTTCACATAAAAACATCACGTGAGTCATTTTAACATTTTTTTTATGTTTGAATTCTAAATTTTAATATTTATTTGTAATATAACAATTTGAAAGCTTAACAGTTTTTAGTATTCGGCTACGTTAAGAAATGCTTCGTTTATGGAGCTTTAATTGTGAAGTGGAAATAACGCAAAGTTTTTGTAAATCTGACATTTCATTTAAGACGAAAAACGTGCATATTCGCGATAGATCGGAGTGGTTAAATCTGGCAAACCTGAGAAAAACTTGACCTAAATTTCTTTCTATCGTTTCGTAGAATAAGTTATTTTACTATAATTTATAATTTGATGCATTTCGTACAAAATAAGTGACTTTTTTATTGCCATCCCTAGTTTGAATGAGCTCTAATTACAGCCATCCCTATTTTAAATGTCCCTAAATTACAGCCATCCCAATATTGAATGTGCCTGAATTACTGCTATCCCTATTTTAACCATGCCTAAATTACAGCCATCCCTATTTTGAATGAGCTCTAATTACAGCTATCCCTATCTTCAAAGTGCCTGAATTACAGCCGTGTTTTTGAATGTTGAATGTGCCTTTTCAGCCATCCCTATACTGAATGTGCTTGATTTAGAGTATGTATAATGCATGTATTGCAGGGCAGGTGGGATACGGCGCTCCTCTACCCCTGGACTGGGCGGGGCCCCCTACCGCTCCTCTCTCCCTTCCTCCCCCTCGCACGCCCCCTCTGCCTACCTGCAGGTCAAGTCCTACCTCACCACTGGCAGGCGCCTGCCCAGGACAGCCACGGCTTCTCCTAACCTCAAATAGTAGCCCCCTGCCTAACCGAACCTACCATAACCTAGTGTTAATTCTCATCTCCTGATACTAATATCTTTGGTATTCTGCTTGCCCTTTCACTAGTTCTTGCATAACTGGCCTAACGTTACCTTACCTAAGCTGAAGTAAATACGCTTCTTCTGATGCTAGTATCTATTTATTTCCACACTGAGTCGTGTAGGTTTAATAATAATTCACCTCTCTTCATATTCTGCTCTCCCTTCCCTATCTCTTGAAAACTAAAGTTATTTCTCCACTCCTATTTATTTGAACACTTAGCACCGTAAGCTTCACATTCTGACTTTGTAAACTGATTTCACTGACCTGTTTCTGTATTCTGTTCTCCTTGCAACATTCACACATAGATTTAGGTGCAAGCGTCTTCCTAGGACTGCCACTTCTTCGGCTTCCCCTAACCTCAAATAGTAACCCCTCACCTAACTCAACCTAACTTAGAGTATTATAATTCACATCTCCTGATACTAATATCTATTTATTTTCCTTAGCACTGTAAGCTGCATATATTCTGACGCAATTCAACTTAGTACACTAAGGTTGTGCTGTTTCATAGAAATTCAAATGTGACATTGTCATCAAAATTCGTAGCGGATTTGCTAACAGTTCACCGCACTTGCTGCTGCGATTTTAAGGTATTTTGAACCTTAAAAAATGCTCCTGGCCTACTAAAAATGTTTTATTCACTTGGCAAGGAAAAATGTATCACAATATTATTCTAGCTTGTCATTTCGTCACTTGAAAATATATTTATTTCATCTTTGAAAAAGCGCGTCCTAAAAGTCATTAGCCCTGTATTTATTTACAGGAAAACCTCGTTTGACTTATTTTGTTTTTTGTGAAGAATGCTTATTGCTTGAAATTATAATAAGACTCAAGAAAATTTCAGATTTCTTATACAATATTTTTTTTATAACAATAGATTTTTTTTCTGTGAATATAAGCAGCTATTCTGGGGAAACTACATATGATAGGCATATTCAATTTTTATAAACAAATAAACACATTATCTGGTAAGACGGTACAATTTGCAAAAACATAATTTTGCAAAAAACAAGTAAGTTATTACGAAAATAGCGTTAGCCAGCACACGGTGGGCTACTCCGAATTTTACCCCGGCACACTAGGGTAGCATTAGATTGCTGGGGTTTGGAATTTCAAAGGTTGACAAGGACCTTTCAAATGTAAAAAAATGTTATTTCTGATTGGCTGTTGACAATGTTGTATTTGAATTTCTGTGAATCACAATCCTCTCTCTTGTACGGGTTGTTTCACAGATTTTGAAGAATTCATCAAATATCTAATTTAATTTTCAAGTTTTGTGAAAGTTCTATTCAAGTTCTTTTACTATTTCACCGCGGGCTAGTTGTTTCTCAGAACTGAAATAAAATCAACTTGAATAGAACTTTACACTGAAATTTGATGAATTGTTCAAATTCTGTGAAACAACTGGCAGTTAATCTAACCTGATGTCACTTACTCACAGTGAAACCCTCTTAAGAAGTTCCCTGTTAAGAAGTTTTCCTGCTTAAGAAGTTTAATTTTTTCGGTCCCTTGAAGACTGAATGCCCAATTTATCCGACATAAAGTTTTCCTGTTTAAGAAGTTTTTTTTTGTTTCGGTCCCTCAGAAAACTTCTTAAAAGGGTTTCACTGTATTCTGTTTTCTTTGCCTATTTTCATGCATAGATTCTGTGCGAGCTGTATCTACTATGAGTTTCCTCATTCATTGGCCTCCTTTATTCTGTTATCCGCTGTATTAATCTATTTAATAATACCTTATTCATATTTACAGAATTATCATTGTTGCTGAATAGTTTATTGTTGCATATACGGCTGTAGAAGAAATCAATTTGTTACAACATTAATAATGTTTGGTTCATTTTGAGCTTGGCAGTGGTATTTCATTAACTGAATTTTACACCTTCTAGCAAAACACAAAATATCAACCAATATTTAAATATACACCTTTTCTAATAAATCCGATCCATGCTCTTCTCACTCTCTCCATTTGGACCATCAAAACAAGACGTCTACAGGAAATTTCGAAAACACATCCCCCGTACTCTTTCCCCACCCTTTCCCCTCTTCTTTCCTCTTTTGTCAGAAGGTCAAAATATTTCCACTTTGCCATAAAATCCAAATAAATCGAATATTTCTGTACATATCTGAAAACAGTTTTTGAAAGTTGATGAAATACACTTTCAAATTTTATGGTTCGAAATAAACTGCAAAATTTATTGTATAATAGAAGGTGTAAATTCAACATGAAAATGTATTTAATTTTCTATACTACAGTGAAACCCTCTTAAGAAGTTAATTTTTTTTTCGATCCCTTGAAGACTGAATGGCCCAATATATCCCACATATAAGATTTTCCTGAAGTTTTTTCCGGTTCCATTAGAAAACTTCTTAAAAGAGTTTCACTGTATCGTACACTGAAGAGATAAACCTATAGAAGTGTGTTTTGTGGGCGTATTTGTGTATCCGAAGTCCTTACTTTTGGTGAAAAGGATCAAACATTTTCAAATATTGATATTTTTTCTTAATAAGTAATAAATACATTTAATTATCATTTTTTTTTACGTTAACTCCATACAATTTTTCCTTCAGGACCTATGTCATCTTTAGGGATGCTGGGCGGAGGGTCTTTTTAAGGAAAGGAAGGAGAGGAAGTTTCTATGTCACCAACCTAAGTGCAAAGTCACCAAATGCGACAAACCACTTGGGGTGACCTATGGCAGAGGTGTTGATTATCCAATAAATGGTTTATAATAAATTTGACTAACCGGTTTGGAGCCTAGGAGTTGAAAGGTTTTATCACACGGTCAAATCAGTCTGGATCACACTTGTAGGGATTATCTGTTGAGTGATGTAACGCTAATCCCTTCACAACTGTATTTAATATTTCTCCTCCGTCTGTCTGTAATGAGGGGATAGCTCCCGATTCCGTGTGTACCCCCTAGTTACGCTAGTATGTATTGGTTGGTTGCTAGAGCCATCCAGGCCAGTCTGGAGTGTTGGCGGGGGGGCGCGGGGCCTTCCACTCCCCCCTACGGGGCCCAGGACGCCCCCGAGGAGGAAGAATCCGATCTCTCGGAGGGCGGAGAGGAACTCCGCAGGGCGGTCATACTCTCCAGGCGCGAGGAGCAGGAACGACTCCAGGAAGAAGCCCAACTTGCTGCCATCCTGGAGCTGTCCTTGCTGGATAAGTAACTGCTGACTTCTGCAACGCTTACCATCAAATCATGACGACTCATTTTTGATACTTATTGCATTAAACATGATTTTAATAATGTATAGTTTCACCTTACAAAAGTTGTTTCCTATTTTATTACAGTGAAACCCTCTTATAAGGTTCCCATATAAAAATATTATTTCCAGTCCCTTGAAAACCTTTTAAAAGGGTTTCACTGTAGTATACATTGCAATAATACTTACCAGCTAAGATCGGTGAACCACTTTAATGAAATGTGCACTTATAAATATTAATATTTATGATTACATTCTTTAATTTTGGTGTTAACCCCTCAGGCCTCGAGCATATTCTGTCAGAAGTTCAGAAAATTTTCGCTTTGTAATAAAATTCAAATAAATGGAAAATTTCAAAATGTATCCGAAAACTAAAAACTGCTTTTGATAGATGATGAAATATGTTTTCAAATGTTATTATTAGAAGTAAACATGTAATTTTTGAAATATTAAAATTTTTAAATGCAAACATAAAAAGTTTTATAAATTGAAAAAACTCAAATGACTGATACGAAATAAGAAAAACATATACATACTTTATTAGACAAGTGTTTCAGAAATGTTACTTTTATCTCATTTTTTTTGATTTTATAAAAAAATAATTAACCCGGCCTCAATGACGTAAAAATAATTACGCGGTCAATGACGCCGGGTAACCGTGACCCGAATTTTATCGATGGGTTGTACCAAAACTGAAAGGGTTATCTTGATTTTGAAAATTATTTATTATTCATGGGTTCTTTGCTCATTAAAAAAATATAAATAATACCAGTATATTTTATAAATCAACTTTTTATTATCTTAGTAAGAAACACATGCAAAATCAACTATGAAAACATAACTATAGAATTTCATTTCAACTATAGGTCATATTTACCCGTTTTCCTCCTATATCTCCTTCCGCAAGCGGCGTCGCACTGAGCAAGACGGCGGTGCGGGTAGAAGGGGGTTGTATCTCCAGCTACTCAAGCGCTCAAGTTGGAACGGTTGACAGGAAAAAAAAAATGGCCGTTTTAAATCGCCTCGGGTCATTGTGACCCAGCGTCATCAAGCGTTAGTAAAAAATTTACAAATTTTCAAAAAAAATTCTTAAATTTGCGGTCGGAAACTTTGGTTTTCTAAAGGTGCACATTTTATTTTATGTGCGGTTTTTTTCTAGATTTGAATATACAGTGTTTGCTCTTCATAAAATTAGATCATATTTGAACAATTTCTATGAGATCTATGTGAGCTTTTCCCAAAAGCGAACAAATTGGCCTGAGGGGTTAATAGTTGCAATAGGCGGAAGACCACCACTCAGAATTGATATGTTGCTTGCAATATTGTTAGCTATGTTTAGTAACTCAATATGTAAAATGCATATTATGTGTGACCAGATAAAAACAGGAAACAGCATTTGTATGGAAACACTAACTTTTAAAATTTGATTGATGCACTGAGTTTTGAGGTTATAAAATAATTGATGGATGACTTTCATACATCTTTACAATTTTGAACACATTTTAAAACCACGAATGTGAATTATTTATACAGTAGAAACTTCAAAACTCAGCTCTCCACTCTGCAAACTTCACCCAAGAAATGATTGAGTTTTACTTACAAAATTAGTTTAAATAATTATTAACTATCAAAACAAAAACCTTCTTTTTATTTAACCGTTTTAGTGTGGAGTGTTTTAAAAAGTTCTTCCAGAAAATAATTGTGTGTTTTTTTTAATGTAATTTAAAATAAAAATCACAATTCTTAGGCCTTTCAATAGATTGTACGGATTTAGATATCAAAATGTACAATATTATTATTTAAATATGTTTACAAAACTATTTTATGACCTTAAAGTATCAGAAAAACGCTAACACTTAAACGGTTAATATAAAAGATACATTTTTGGGTGAATGTTTCTCCAAAGATGACGGTAATGGTACTATGACAAAATACCCTTAGTATGCAATATGTCCACAATGTGTTGACATTAAATTTGACTAATTGTAACTACCCCGAGAGACGTAGAACTATACGCGAGTGTAACACTGTGAAAGACAATGTGCAAATTTAAATAAAAATGTGTCTTCTTTTGACTGTGGGTGTCTAAACAATCCTTTATCCAGTCTTTAGCATTTTGCTTTAGTTGTCGATGTCAGCACTTGTGTTATTGCTGTAAAGACTTTTATTTTATTGGTCAATAACTGATTTTTTACCGTTGTGTAATTAAGTAAGCAATTTTGTATTGTCAGTTACACGGTAGAGAACTTCTCAAATAGTCTTATATTTAACTTCAAATGCCGTCACATTGGGGGCCATAGATTAAAAGATCTCCCGGCCTGGTAGTACCAGCTTTTGTTATGTTGCAGTTCTGGATTTCAGTTCATACACATCTCGCCTTTCAATCTGAAATATAAAGCATGAAATCTCTGGTGTCATGTAGTTTGTACAGCCCTTTCTGTCTGGAATTTCTGGGTCAACCACTTTGGTAATACAGTGAAACCCTCTTAAGAAGTTTTGTGGCTTAAGAAGTTTGATTTTTTCGGTCCCTCTGTCCAAAACTGGCCCAATTTTCCTACATATAAGGTTTTCCTGCTTAAGAATATATTTTTTCCGGTCCCTTGGAAAACTTCTTAAGAGGGTTTCACTGTATTTGAAATATCCGTTTATTTGTTAATTAATAAGACACAATTCCAAATTGTTTGCGTACATGAGGCATTATTAAAGCTCATGTATAAAGTTTGTGAACATCATTGTCACACGGGATGTTAAACCTAAAAAGCATACCAAATGAATGTTTATATATTATTTTACGTGGTGTCGTCTTTGGCAGGGTTACATTGCGTATTGTCTCGGAGACAGTGTATAAACACATTATACCTCTGGTCCGAAGCCCTTACTTACGCTAAGACCAAAAAACTTCTCCAAAAGATGTTTATATTTATATTGTAAATCTATTGTAACCAAACTTCCATTTTTTCCAAGTGTTTTAGTTTTATGAGTACAGAACAACTGGAACTTGTATTTTGCCAAATATTGGTAGACTTAATAGAGTACAACATGTTATTTATAGTACATTCTAGAGAATTTAAAAGAGATTAAGTCAGTACTCACTGTAAGCATTGAACTCCATTCGAAGGACTGCTAGTGTGCTCTACCCACTATACTATCGACCACTTCAACCCGCTGAAAAGAACGAATTATACTAAAGATCGTCATCATTAACTCTTTTTCTTTATACTGGGTTAGCTTATTTTAATTCAGAGCAGTCAATATTTATATATGTTCTATTAAGTCTATCAATATTTCCCATCAATTCTCAGTTGTCCTGGATATTTTACAAATTGCAGATAATAACGAAATTATAGTATTTATTGCAACAATCACATATCCATTTTTATACCCAAATGGCAGCTCCTGCTAAACTTAAATTGTTTATTTGCTCAAGGTGATATAACATTGTTATAATTTAGCCTTTTTTCATTTGAATAAAAAGTTTTATTTGCTCAATTGTTTCACGAGATTATTTTGCTACAAAAATTATCAGATTATTTTCGTAATAATATTATTTTCAGTGGTGATGCAATATGCAACGATTCGTAACTTAACGATTACAAAATCAATATTCATAATCTCGGATTACATTATATTATGTATCTAGGTAAACATTTGAATGGTTATTTTATTGCGAAACAAGTTTGAGTCATACAATAATGGATGAGACACTATTTATTGTAAAAAATGCTGTACATATATGATTGTATAAATAATTTTGTTTGCATCTTTCAATATGTTTTTATGAACTACACCAGGGGTGCTCAAACTTGAAGTGCTGGCGGTCTACCTCAATATTATTAGACTCCGATCAATCGACTCTGTCGGGCCTGACGCGCCGGGGGGGGGGGGGGGGGGGTAGAAATAATTTTTTTATTGCGATCACATGACAATCAATTTATGCCAATTTTTACAACACAAAACTGGTTTAAATTAAATCTGTTTGCGGCGAGTTTACACTCAGATGAGAATGATTTTTCTTTGTTCTGGCAGTACATAAATAGGCTGTAACTAGAATTTTATAACAGCACTCCGAATAATAAGAGAACGTTTTCCCTCTAAATGTATCAGCAGATGAATCCACAACTCGAATTTTACATTGTGAACATAAAACTGGTTTAAATTAAATCTGTATGCTGCGAATTAAAACTACACTCAGAACATGAAAATGTTTTTTATTATTCTGGCAGCACCTGCATAGTCTGCAACAACAATTTTATAACCACTTCGAATAAGATAATGTTTTCCTTCGAAATGTGTCTGATAAAAACTGTCAATCGATCTATTTACATTGGTAAACTTTTCTCGAGATCGACTCAAAAAGCACTCGCGATCGACCGTTTGAGCACCCCTGAACTAAACCTTTAAAAGTGACTTGTATTTGGTTTTAAAGATTTCTAAATTCATTTGAAAAAGCTTGATGATGGACACTGTAACGCTCTCTGAAAAGTTTGCTAAAGAAGGAGATAGTGTAACATGGCATAACATCCCAAAAATAAATACCGAAAATACTTTTGGCTGTGAAAATCTAAAATCAAATCCAAGCTTTAAATTCGTTTATTTCGAAAAACCCTCTTAAGAAGTTTCATGGCTAAAGAAATTTGTTTTTTTTTAGTCCCTCGATCCAAAATTAGCCAAATTTTTCCCACTTATAAGGTTTTCTTGCTTAAGAAGTTTGTTTTTTTCAGTCCTTTAGAAAACTTCTGAAGAGGGTTTCACTGTACTTATGTTTCAGTTAAGAGTTGACAAATATTAAAAATAATGCTAGATCTGCTGGCAATTGGGTATTGAAAGAGATATCCCATTTTATCTAATTCATTATTGGTGAAATCAAAAATGTAGAAAAAAATTCTAATAATATATTTTTTTGAAAGATTAGATATTCGGCGATTACGTCTTGACCTCAAAGATTCCTGTAAACTTACGTAATTGTAATCGTTGCATCACTAATGTTATGTAATTTTTCAGTATTTTTCTATTTACATCTATATTATAAATATATTATCTACTAATATAACATTTGTTATTATTATTTTTGCAAATTTCTTTATTATTAATTTATGTAACCTTCCAATTAAGTTGTATTTATAAAACCTTCCAATTTTGTTTAGTTAGTCAAAACATTACTTAGATCATATATTATTATTATATTACAATCTTCTTTCATGTACTTAGCATCTTTCCAAATATAATATTTCCAGAAATTTTTGTTAATTTTCACCAATTTCCCAGTTTTACACCGCCACAAATAAAAAAGATTGTAATAATATTAAAATAAAAATTGAAATAGGAAATTTTTGTAAAGAACTTTTTGACTGTTTACATTGACTGTATATTTGTAATGTTTGTTACGAGTATAGTATTTATTCTGTCCACAAGTCCAGCAAGTTGGACTTGCATGTCTGTTGCATCTTGTATATTATTTATATTTAATATAAAATTATAATATAATATTTAATAACCTGGTTTTATTACTAATGAATTTGTTCCCCTTACTTCGCCACATGAATACAATACCTTCTTTTTCTGCGGTTTACGGGGTGAAGATAGTACATAGCCCTGATGATAGCCAACCTGCGATAGGAGAGACAGAGGGCACAAGAAGGCTTCATCTTAAGGGTCATTAACCAGCCAGCGGCCGAGAATTCATATTTCATCGAAAGATGTTCTTACGATCGTACAGAGCGGTTCCAAGGAGAAAGAATAATTATTCTACGTACCAGCTTTTTAAAATAATAACTCAATATCGATTTTATTTCATTCAAAGTTTGCTTTAATTTATACCTACATTCAAAAATGCTGAAAGTCGTGATGATAAAACTATTAAAATTATGTACTTTTTTGTAATTATTTTTTGATCAAAAGCATTTATAATTTTTCAACAATGTCTAAGCAAAATAGAATGTAAAAAAAATCTTAAATATATTAGTTTGTAAGACCGTAGATAAATAGACAAACTGAAGTATTTTCGTCACAAAACACGTGCGCAGATCTTTTTAAAAATGATTTTATTTACTAAAATTAAAATTCTGAAACATAGCTTTCGCAGATAATTTATTGATTTATTTTACTTCATGACTATATGATTTGAAATGTGTGTTGTATAATACAAAATTTTGTTTGAAAATTTAACAAATCTGCCAATTGTACTAAAAATAAAAATATTTTCTCAAAATTTAAAACATACCTTTATCAGATAAAAGAACAATCTTTCGAAATCAATTTATAATTTTTTGTTGAAAAGAGTCAATTTGTCTAAAATTTTAGTATTTCCGGTTTTGGCTGGTTATTCCCTCGGACACAGTACGAGCGTCGAGCGTGTTATGCACAGCAAAGGAAAAAAAGATAAAGCAGGGGATACATGATGCTAACATACATTATTGTTTCTATGGTGAATGAGCATATTCGCCAAAGTGCAGAACATTGCGTTTTTTTTCATATCCCACGATTTTGGTTGGCTTAAAAATATATTATTTGCCAAAATAAAATATTGGTAAATTATATCTTTTTAACCCCTCGTTGATCTCCCTTACTATCATTGTGAGCAGTGGCGACTCTTAACTTTTTAGTGAGTTAGATTTTTAGTATTCAGTTTGGGGAGGCACAGCCTATAATAAATATGTTCAGTTACGACATCAATAATGTCGTATTATTCGATCTTACCTCTCTAGCCCACTGAAAAGTCACGGACCGCCACTGGATTATGGCATCCCCAATTGGGGAATGTTGTGAGGTTGAAGGTGGTGGTGGAGGAATGAGATGAGAAGAGGAAGAGGAAGGTGGGGGAGTACCTGTCTATTCAGATATGGTCACCAAACATGGCTAAAGCCATTTCAAGCAATGTTTCCTTTCTGAATTGTGGTATTTCGCTACGGTGATACTTTTTTTTTTTTACATGAGCTCCACACAGGAAATTATTATCCTGAGGGAAATTATTTTCCTCAGGGCCTATGTCATCTTTGGGGATGTTGTGTGGAGGGTTTTTTAAGGAAAGGAATGAGAGAAGAGTTCTGGGAAGGAAAAGGGTTTAAGGGGTGGGTAGGAATTTGGGGTTCAGTGTGTCCTGGTCATTTGCCTCCAAGGCCTAGACAAACCTCACCCCATGAACCCGGGCACCCCTGCTAAATCACCAAACGTAGCGAACCACTTGAGGTAACCTGTGGCAGAGGTGTTGGTTATCCAATAAAGGTTCCCGGGGCGGCGGTACCCATTCCCGCCTCCCAAATGAGAGTATCTACCACTCTCGAACGTGCCACAATTTTACTATTATAATATATATTAGTAAAATTCCCTCCACACAGCATCCCAGATGACATAGGCCCTGAGGGAAATTATTTTCCTCAGGGCCTCCTGTGTGGAGTTAATGTAAAAAAAATATATATATATATATATATATATAATATTAAAATAATAAATTGTGAAATTACACAAATTGATCAAATAAAATTTATTTTAACTCGTGACCTCCGGATTCGTAGCCAAGGATCTCAACTACGGAGGCTGCGCGACATGCTGCGAGCTTACTCGGTTTATCTCTTGGCAGAGCTGTAAGCTCCTAGGCTCCGGACGTACCCATTAAATACTTAAGAGGAATATAAACGCTAAAAATATTTCGATTCTCATGCCTGCAAAATTTAAAAATCGAGCGTCTTATTTGAACGAGGCAAGTAAGCGAAAAAGTGGTTTTTATTTATTTTGTGCATAACTTTATAACAACGAAAAAAGTTAGAACATGGAAAACCTCAAAAATAGTCTTAGCCATAAAGGGGTATTTTTTTAAAATTGTTTCTTGTATTACTTCATAGTTAAGTCATGAAAAAATATTTTTGTTGGTTGTTTACGCTTATATTTTTTGTTACGTAAATAATAATTTTATTGTAATTCCAATACATAGAAAAGCTAGTAAAAGCTTTGATTTATCCGTAGTATATTTTTTGATGTTCATACTGTAAGCCGATTCGTCGTAAAGATTAATCAAAATAGTATCTAAAGGATTTCGCGTATAACTTCATCTTAATGTACGAAGCACGACGATCTGACAAAACATTAGTACCTAACTGGGAAATGGCAACAAGTTATATTTCCCTCAACGTACTTCTTCATTCCACTTCACAGTAGCACTTCACTCGAACAAAATACAACGAGGGAGTCAAACAACGTTATCTAAAAAACACACAAATAATTCTAGTCCTTAAGGCGCGGTATGCCCGCTCAAAAAGAAGAAGATGGAGAGATATGTAAATACGAATGTTAGAGAGAGCACGCTAATATTAAAAACGATAATATAATTGTGAAAATGTTTTATAAATTTTTAAATTTAGATCGTTTATTTTTACAATTAGCATTGCATTTAGCATTCTCGGTAACTGAAGAAACCCACCATACGACTCGTTTAAAATAGAGCAAAAATCTCGGGGAACATCTAAAAGAATAGCATTCAAAGAAACACTGTGAATTTTTGAATAACTCATATAACTTGTAAAATAACTAAAAAAACGTGTTTAAAATAATTTTCGAAGCATTCCTTGCGATTTGTTTCTTTCGAGGGAATTTCATATAATTGCTGTTTCGGCGTGGGGAATGTAGGTACCTATACTCGCAGATATTGTCTTCAAGAATAACATATATTTTTTTAAGAGCTTAAAAACTTCAAATGTTTAAGGGAGATATGAGGTAAGAAATCAGTAGAAATTCAATCAGTAGATATGTTTTTTGTAGATAACGTTATCTTTAATATACAGGGTGTAACAGAACGTACCCGAGGGATTTTAACCATCGATTCCTGACATTATATGTAGGAAAAATGTAAATGAAATTTTGGTTTCTGGTGATATTTTTGATGTTTTTTTTATTCATTTTTTCTACAAAAGCATAAAAAAATGGTAGGTGTTGGGCAGTTGGAGGCGGGTGTAGGGGTTGGTCGGTTACTCGGCCGAGTGACCAATGACAACAAGCGGAAGAAATTTTTTTTGATTGAATTTAAAAAAAAAAAAAAAGTTACAAAAAATATCACCGGTGACCAAAATTTCATTTACATTTTTACTCCAAATATGCTCAAATCGCTGGTTAAAATCCCTCGGGTACGTCCTGTTACACCCTGTATAAAAGAAAGTCGGGTTAGTTAAAACATTTATAACTCGAGAACGGCTGGATCGATTTTTATCATATTTGATTTGTTGGATTTGTCCGAATAGCAGAATAGCGATTAAAACATCGGAAAAAACCACGAAAAAAATAAGTATGAAGACAATTCTTTTCCTCATACATTTTGTATGGAACGATTTCGCATATTTTAAAAGAGCTGCAGGAATATTGTGATACTTACCTAAATATAATTTGAGTAGTGAGTGAATTTCAAAAATTCAAAAACGTTAAATGTCAATTCGCTGATTGTTTCGCTTTTGTTCTTAAACATGTAATGCTGTCCCTCTTTTTTACACACTAAATGTCAACAGTCGAAAATGAGACAAACGGTGAAAGTATGTCTGCACCCCTCCAAAGGAAAAATACAATAATTATAATAAATCTCCCTCCCAGGTGTAAAGAAAATAAAACACAATTCCCATAAGCGGAAATGTATGAAAATCACAAAAAATATAAATCCGTACACAACGCCACCTCAGATACTTACAAAAACAAAATACGGACAGTTGCGGATCGATAATTGCTTCATTGCGCAATTTTTAACTTAACGAAAAAACTGAATTTAATCCAGCTAATAAGTTAACATAACAGTTATTGATTCTGAGGCAGGACGAAGTTCTCCGGGTCAGCTAGTTTGATATAAAGATCAAGTTTTAAAAACATTTAGATAAATATACAAATTAATAACATGTTACACAACATTATTTATTTTTGTATGTCATTTTGACAGCATTATTCGTATGTTTTGTTCTGGGTAACCTTGTTTTACTTTAAGTCCTCGATATACCTATACCTACTTCAAAAGTAAATTTTAAAATTATGGGAATATTAGTACTTACCTATACCTATCTAATTTATTTAATCTCTTCTTCTAACACAGCAAACTTATTTTGTGGCACCATTTTGATTCAAATTAATAAAATACCTACTTAGTTTTTACTGTAGAAATAAAATAAAATACTTAGTTTTTTCGTGAGCAACGCTCACGAAACATGTTGGTTTTTGTAAACAATAAAAGTGATAAAAACTAAGTATTTTATTAATTTGAATTTATTTAATCTATTTAAATAAAAGCGGGAGGGCGAACGGCCGTGCACTTCGCAAATTTGTTCTGCATAAAAGTAGACCGCCTGAGAATGTAGCCATCCTATGATAGTATGTTGAAGATCTTCATCGTCTCCGAAGTGATGGAATCCAAGCCACTTCTTCATGTGAGTTAACAAGTTGAGCCTAGTACAGGGGGTGTCCTAGGCTCAACTTGTGATCAACATCCCTCGCACGATTTTAAAAAGTTTAACACAACTGTTTTAAAACCCTCTCGAAAATATGATTGAAAAGCTAAAAATGGGTACAAAATTAATATATTTCTAAGTAGGTAATTGACCTATATTATTTACAGGCACCCCTAATACAGGTTAATTACAGGTAACCCGGCCCCCGGGAATCTGCTCATTTGGCCCCAACCTTGACCCGTCCCTGGATAAAGCTCTATCATCCAAAGCGAAAAAATTCCAAGCTATAATTTTTCGTAATTCGTGTTCTGCGCATTGGGACGTGGGGGACGTGGTAGGTAAACAAAAATCGTTAACAGACATTATTTTTCGTTCAAATGTGCGTAAACGCTAACTGTAATAATAATATTCAGCCGTGTCACGTCCTGTCGATTGGTATTAATATAAAATACATATATTTTCACAAAACCTTGAAGAAGAAACGTTTTGGTGAAATAAAGTTAAAAAATAATTATAAAATACAAACCCACAAAACACAATGACAGTAAATCGTTAGACGTCTGAAAATAAGTGACTGTAATATTCCTAAGGCTCTCTTTTATAAAACTACTTCCCTTTATTTCTAAAAAAATACCAATTGTGTAACGTTATTTGATTTCTGATTTATCAAACAAAATTCGCGATAAATTGTCGACTTAGCGTAAATTTGTTGAATTGTTGAAAATACGAACAAAAGCCGCGAATTCGATAATAAAGAGCTTTTGTGGCCGCTAATTTTCCGTCCATAACAATAAAGAAAGACAATAAAATTGTAGCCACAATATATCAATTGTGGTTCTTCCAAGGACGAAAATCGTAATAAATGTACGATATTGCGTAAAATTGCTAAACGCTTGAAAATAACAAGAAGAAAACCCTTAAAATATGGCCAAGGCTACTGTTTAATATTCCCTTCAAAAGCAATATAAATTCAAGCGATATTATTTAGTTTGCGATTCATCAAAGAACAAAATGCGCAATAAATTTACGACTCGCGTAAAATTGCCAAATTGTTCGAGAAAAACAAAGCCTTCCTTCCGACAATAATAGTTCAATGTTATTTCTGAGTTCCCAAAGCGAAACAATAATAAAATAAACGTGTATAAGCGTCTCTATTTAGTTCCTCAGCGATCCGAATATAGCGGGATTTCCCGGAAAGAGACGCGACGCCAGCGCCGCGCCGGCCGGGGACCGTACTAGCGCCAAGGAAAACACTTTCCCGCTTTGGACCCGCCCACCTCTGCGCGATGTAAACACAACAAACCGTAATAGCTCTGTATTTGAGGACACGCAACCCCTGAAACCTTGCCTTAACATAGCCCGCAATATCTCAGCGATGCTTTAATCTTGTATTATTATTGGTGTTTTCTAGGAATTAGCGTGGATATTTTGATGGTAAGCGGGGGGTGAGAGGTTTGACAGTTTGTACCAGTTCCCCAGTGTATGTACGGTATGTATTTGAGGAACATCGTAATTTGGCTGCGTTGGCGGTATCGATCTTGCGAGCTCTCAGGACGGGAAGGCCGTTGTCCCGGATAGCCATGACCCCGCTACATATTACCTACTATACAATACTATATCCTGCATTCGCTCCTTTCCAGCAACATACACATATAATATTCGTACTTCATCCTATGTTTTTATACCTTTTCAGCTATATATACTACGTTGTGTATTGGTACCTTCCTGTTAAATTTTATTTGTACATTTTTTAAAGTGAAAACTTCTTTGGCACCGTTGCGATTTGAAACTAGACGAAACGGAAGCGAGCGACACTAAAGAGACAAACATCTATAGGATTTAGCCTGCGAGAGAATCTGTGCTCGGTCCCAATATAATACGATGAATCCGCGGTCCCACACAAGTCTCCTTTGGTCTAGTGGTATAAAGCGCCTGAAGAACTTTAGCGGCCAAACATTCAGCGGACCAAGGAACGAATCCTAGGAAATCCAAAAAAAAAAAAATTATATTCGTAAAATCAATGAACAATCTTCAAACCACTCCTAAATGAACAGGCAAAGAAGACACAAAAGAAAGTGACATCTAGCGACTCCGAAGAAGAAATCAAAACAAATACTAATAAGATGACCAAATGTATAAGAAAAGGTGTACTGGAATTCGACGACAAAAATATGGAAAAAACCACCCTTCCACATTGATAAAAAAATTGCTTCGTAGTCTCCCCACTCTTGACTACTTTAGTTTTCTAAAGGTTTCACTTTTACCACGTGTGAATTGCACATTTTTTTACATTAGCTTCCCATAGGCAAAAATAATTTCGCTCAGGGCCTGTGTCATCGTTGGGGAGGCTGTTATGGTATGGGAAGGAAAAAGGTATGGGGTGGATAGGAATCTGGGGTTAGTGTGTCCAGGAATGACGGTTTTTTAATTCATCCTTCCCACCGCAATGCACGGCGATAGGTCAAAAGAGTCCGGCTGAAAGGTCTAGGTTAGGTCTCCCTCAAAGCTGACATAGGCCCTGTGGGAATTATTTTTTCCTCAGGGCCTCCCGTGTGGAGCTATTGTAAAAAAACACCAAACAAAGTACCTAAGAGAAGGACTTGGCAAAACGATTCAAATACATACCGAACATTCTGTTCAAAGGGTTATAGGTACGAAAATGGCGGCGGATTCTTTTGGATAACCGTTTGGACAGAATGTTCTATTGGTACGCCAAGTTCTCTCTTAGGAAATGTTATAGGTTGTAGTACCTATCAATATAACCGTCCGTATTTTACCTCTGATTTTCGTACTGCGTATTTTCGTCAGTATTGATTTGAACTACAAAATTTGTCGGCTGGCAACACCAATTTAACTGTCAAACATTCAGGCACAATGAGACTGAATATATATACAGTTTGTCAAAGAAGAGTAGAAAATATACGAGGGCGCCACTGTTGATCAAATGGCAATACTAAACACATAACTCATGGTGTTAAAGTAAAGCTGTGTAACCTACATTTTTATAAAAAATTAAAAAGGCATAATAGTGGAAAAAATATTTTTTCATTGCAGTATGATACTCGCCGATCTCAAAATTAGAATTGCATATAGGTATATTATTATTATACCTTTGAAATTTTGTGTTAACATAATGAAGAATAACTATAATGTAATAAAATATAAAGCACAGTTTAGAAATTGCTCATATTTATTTAATACTAGATAAAGTACCTAGCGTTGCCTGGGCTTTAGATCATGTCTCTAATTTTAGATCTGAATATATTTAACTCATTCAGATCTAAAAGTAGTATAACTAAACTCTAAAAGTAGTATAACTATAACTAAACTAGTGATTCTTCCTTTCTATCTATTGTTAAATTCAAATATATGTTGAATTAAATTAAAGCAAATCGCTTTATAAATCACCTTTTAATCAAATTTATGTCATGAAGAAAAAATGTTTTTTTTAAATGTGGTGTACTGTGTTCTATACATTCAGTGTCATTGCACTTAAAAAAAATATTTGACAGTTAAATTGGTGTTGCCAGTCTACAAATTTAGTAGTTCCAGTTTTTATATTTTCTACTCTTTTTTGACAGACTAAATAAAACATGTATAAAACATTTTTTGTTCTTAAAGAAAAAAAAATAAAATCGAAGCAGCACTGTTGTTAAGGTACCTACTTAAAGACATAAATTTGATTAAACGTTGTTTTACAAAGTGATTTGCTTTAATTTTATCTATATAAATAAAAATGAATCTACGAAATGTATGTACGCTCATAACTTCCAAACGACTGCACCATATTGGATAATTCTTTTTTTGTTGTATTCGTTATTATCAGGACAAGGTTTGTATAGAACTACTGGTGAGATCTGGCATTAAGAAATGTGTATAAAAAAATTGCAATAGGTGACACGCGAGCTGTTTGAAAACTGAATCCACCGGGACCGAATGTATGGAATGCGGGAGGGGGGAGGGGAACTCGGGTAGGGATTCGCGGGAGGGGGGAGGTAACTCGGGAGGGGGGTTCGCGGGACGGGGAAAGGGGGGTGTGGAGTGGGGAGAGGGAAGGTGAAGGAGGCCGAGTGGGAACGCGAGAGGGGAAAGGGAAGCGGGAGAGGAAGGGGAGGCGGAAGGGGAACGGGACAAATGAGAAAGGACACACAGGGAGAAAAAAATTCTTTATTAAATAGCATAGCAACGCATGCCGGGAACCAGCTAGTTTAACATAAATTTGAATTTAACTGTAGGTAGAAAGGAAGAATCATTAATGGTGAGTTTAGTTACATCACTTTTAGATCTGAATGAGTTAAATATATTTAGATCTAAAATTAGAGACACGATCTAAAGCCCGGGCAACACTAGGTACTTAAGCTAGTATTAAATAAATGTGAGCAATTTCTAAACTGTGCTTTATATTTTATTACAATATCGTTATTCTTCATTATGTTAACACAAAATTGCAAAGGTATAATATACCTATATGCAATTCTAATTTTGATATCAGTGGGTATCTATATTGCAATGAAAAAATATTTTTTTCACTTTTATGCCTTTTTAATTTTTTTAAATGTAGGTTACACAGCTTTACATTTCTACTATCAGTTATATTTTTAGTATTGCAATTTGAACAACAGTGGCGCCTTCCTATGTTTTCTACTCTTATTTGACGAACTGTAATTCACACTTTTGATTGGCATGCTTGTATCGGAAGTCGGGCACTTTGTGACCGCACCATTTAATTCTGCATTTATATAAATACCAAATAACTGAAAGTGTACCTAACCTGTGTGTATTGCCCCCCCCCCATGAATATATAAGCTCTCCCCAGTCCTGGGTTCATTTCCTAGATGCGAAAGAATCTTTTTCTGATTTTTCTGTTTCAAATTTTCGGTTCAGAGTAGCTAATATTGTCTTTAATGATTTCATAATAATGATACCAGGACAATTTCAAGTTCTACGATTACAAATTATTTTTTATAGTTTAAATTATAGAGTTTTTAAGATGAAATACCCTAAAATATAGTCAGAATCTTAACGACGTAAGTACAGAAGGCGTGCATACTGAACACAAATATGCGACGCGGTGTATTGGACGAACATACTGTCGAATTTGCCTTAGCAAATACTCTAAAACAGTGGTTCCCAACCTAAATCTAAAATGATCTAATTTATCTAATCAAGTCTATCTAACCGAGATCTAAAATGTGGTCCACAAAACATTTATTCATTTACTACAAAACCGAATCGAAAGGTATCCTAAAGCTGATTCGTAACCCTTCTGGTATTAATGATGGAGAGGTAGCTGAAGAAGTTTAAGAAGAGCACATTGAATTGCAAAATGATAATAATTGAAGGACATGTTTAGTTATGCGATTAACAGTTTATCATTATTGTACCTTGGGGTCCCTGTGAGAACCAATAAATGTCATAGTGGTTTCTGGTCAAAAAAGGTCCGGAACTACTGCTCTAAAATAATATGGGAATCAGTGAAGAAAGTGTGTACAGAAATATACGCGCGCGGCTTGGCGGAATGTACGGACTTATGGTCGAATTCGCCCTAGCAGGCCTGGAAAATTGATCTTTCCGCCGGGTTTATTTTAATTAATTCTGATGAACGTGTTACTAATATTCCAGATATTTCTAAACGAATCCCTCTGAAAGTTATTAATTATTCGCCTACAAAAATAAAATCTGTTGCTTAACACTAAATTTATGGTTGAAAAACGGATTATAAAATTTTCAAACCGTTCTACGTAAAATATATTAATGGTAAGGTACAGTTTTACTAATATTAAATATAAATAACTTACGTCCCCGGGTATCGATTTGAAAAAAAAGCTTATTATAGTTACGAATTCGTCGGAATTAATTAAAATGTGAGCCTTGAGAAAATTCCCATTATTAGGGTATTGTGCCATATTGAGAGCGCTAAATAAATTTTATGTTGAATAAAAAAATATAGGTTAGGTTTTTTGACATGTGTAATGCTAGCAGTTGTAATACTCTTCATGTGTAATTTTATCCTTGTATTATTCTGGCAGTGTAATATTGGTAGTTCGTAGGTATCCATAAAATAAAAAATCTTTCACCTTCACATTCAATGCCCGTGACACTGTAAATAACTAATTTGTAAAAATGTAGGAAAAAACCTATTTGTAAGCGTTTATAAAGGTCATTTCATGAACATTCTCCAGCCCTAAAGAGTCTTTAATTCTCCAGTCTTTCAAAATAAACATCAACTCTACTTTTGCCACTAATCTTTTCGTAAATGTAATACTAATAGTGATGGGGGAAGCAAATGTAAAATCGTGCAATGTCCAGTGTTTTAAATTATATAATGTCCTCCGCGTGCAAAACCGTATCTTCTCCAAGCATAAACTTTCTAATTAAAGTGTGTTTATCGGAAGTGACCACCAGGTAAGTATGTTTCTGTATCCACTTGTAAATATGCAGTAGAATTAGATAGAACCTAAGAATTCTTAATAAATTGTACAGCGCCCTTGAGGTGATTTTTCACAAAAACGGCGCTCTACAAATTATTCAATTATTATTATTATTACGTGAAAATCACTCCTGTGTATTTCCGTCCTTGTGCAATATTGGGTACGTAAAATTCACGCCGGATTAATTTCGTCATGTAACCGAATAGTATAATATGGGGCCTTAAGAATTACTTACCATTATTTTCCGTAGGTTGTCACTTCTTTGTGGTATGATGGTTGAAATGGGTTGTGTTTCTGTATAAATATATTAATTTATTTAATGACTTAATCGTAGGTTTGTAGATGTAGTATTCCTTTCCACAGATGACTTTTGTAAGGTCCATCAATTGGTCAAACGATCTAGAACAGAACTGCCATAAATTTCTAACTTCACGGGTATCGAACCCGCAACGTCAAATAAGTAGACTGACTCTCTACGGAGGACTTCTGCCGAGCGTTTTTATATCTTTTGTGGGATCGTCAAGAGATAACGGACGTGATCTCCTGTCAGATTTGTGTGATTTATTTGCTTTTTCTATTTAAAGTGTACAACGTACATTAAATGAATAAATAATTAGGCATACTGGCAGGAATTCGTGTTTAAAACGATCTAAACTAAAATATGTGACAGTAAATATGTAAAAACGATATGACAGTAAATATGATAACGATCCCACAAAAGATATAAGATCCCACGACCTCCGTAGTCCAGTGGGTAAGACTCTTGACTCACAATCCGGAGGTCGCGGGTTCGAACCCGGCATGCGCAAATAAATTTTATTTGATTAATTTGTGTTTTTTCACAATTAATTCATTTAAAAATAATATATAATATATTTGCGGCATGTTCCAGAGTGGAAGATACTATCAGTATCGCCCTGGTGTAAGACCACCATTCAGAATTGAAACGTTGCTTGAAAATGGCTTCCTCTTTCCCACCTCCTTCCCCTCCCCACTACCTTCAGCCTCACAACATACCCCAATTGGGGATGCCATAGTCTTACTGGCTCCAGACGGGAGCAGTTGAGATTCTTGTGCGGTATTCACTGTAAAAAAAAAAATATATATATATATATATATATATATATATATATGTAGAATCACTCTTCTGCAATCTGTTTTAAGGAAGTCGCTAACCTTTTCAGTCCGTGGGTTTAGAATTGGATTCGAGAAATCTGGATACAGATTTTGATTTTTCAATCAAATATGAATGGTATCTACTGTTTTGGTCGAGAAATTATTCTACACATTGGTTATTTCGCAACTGAAAATATTTATAAATGTGAGAATCATAAATTGTGTAAGAGGTTGAAAAAAATCCCCCTCATGGTGTTTTATTTCGTGGAATAATTTGACCAAAGCAGCAAATAAAAAAGGTGTGGAAGTGAATGTTAAACAGTCGATGTGAGTGGATAACACTAGTTTGTTTGAGATGGAATAAGGAAAGGGGTAGGGACTTAGGAAAATAAATAACGAAAGCATTTAGAACTTAGAGAATAGTTTATTGATATCACATACGAGTACCGATCGGATGATTATGTCAACTCTAAGGTACCTAGTACAGTGATCAATCCCCCAGCTACTCCGTAAGTATATAAATATGGGATTTCTTTCTCTGACTTAAAATTACGCAAATTATTTTAGGACAATATTGTACGAAATTTGTCGCCAATGGCGATTGTCTACCTAATGTTACCACTTGCACAAGGGCCGGATTGGCTCGGCGGACCTCCCATCAACCCACAACCAACCCAGCAGTCCACAGACCAAAGTCTTCGGATGTCCAAAGTTGGATGCGTTTCTACTTGGTGGTACAAAGTTTGGTTGATTCGGGAATGCCCCAAGGATCCCTTTGGATGCGTTTCTACTTGGTGGTACAAAGTTTGGTTGATTCGGGAATGCCCCAAGGATCCCTATGGGTGCATTGATCGGTGTACTCCTCGCTAAGACAGACAGAAGAATAACATTTGCATATCATATTGAAGCTATATTGAATGCCTGCTCTATTTTCCTGGTGACTACCCGAGCAAGCCTGAGAGAGTGCAGTAGATGCGCTCGCCTCGCCTTTCGGTGTTTATTTTGTTGTGTCTTAATCAAAGAAAGCAAGGCGAACGAGAGGTCGCCCTCTACAGAGATGTAGAGGGCGTATTGGTAATGGGCGAACGCAGATACCACACAACCAGTAATACTTCAAGCAACAATTGCGCGATACAAGAAAGAAGAGGTATCACTCAGGCTCCCATCGAAACCACTCACCGAAGGGTAGTGCAGGCATAAAGGAATTTAGAGCTTTAATTCTTCAATGTAGGAATGAAACGTATAAAATATGAGACTGCTAGTACAAATACAAGTTTGCTTCAGCAAAAGTGATACCCGACGATGCTACAAATATTACAAAGGATAACTTGAACGTACAATACGATGAATAGTGTGTACTTGCAGGTATTATGTATAGGTAAAGTGAGCCGTATATGTAGACACACCTCACGGTCACGGTTTGCAATACGACACCGCTTTGCTTCGTGGATTAAATGTGTGGCTAGTACTTGATAGCCAGGTTCTGCTCTAGTTCTGTTGTCTTCTGTCTGTCCCCTACTCCTCTGTGTCCGAGAGAGATGGACCGTAGGCCTCCCTCCCCTCCGCAGTATGCAGAGTAGATGGGTTACATGTTTTCAGTCGCATCACCTCAGGAGCACAGAATTATTGAGGAAATAGATTGTTATTTTACCGTACGAGCAATTCGAATGGAGTAATAATAAATTTATTAACATTCAGTACATATTTGGCCTAAAAATTTAACCTATTTCATATAATATTATGATATATAATACACAGGGCAAGGGATAACCAACCATCTGTGACGCGGTTGGCGTATTTACAAGGAATATTATTTATATTTTGTTTTGTTTTACATACATATATAGGTACAACAGAATTCTTTTTTTATTATCTAAGCACGGTGTATTTGCTCCGTACAGTTAGGAAAGAGAATCTATTACCGCGGACCGATCCTTCGTACAAATCCTTATGTTAAACTAAAACTTGAACAGTCCAAATAACAATCAGAACAAACTATACATAAAATAATTTTCACAATCAAAAGTTCAATACATTAGTGAAATATTGCGACGAAATCAACAGCGTATAATATAGTATGTATTTACAAAATATCGTGAACCAACAATGGGGGGGTGCTCTAATAAAAAAAATCTGCTAGGTATAAAAAAGTATCGTAAGTATTGCTAGTTTTACCCGGCTTTCCCGAGTTTCAACACTATTTTTTGAAAATAAAACTAAACAATTTTAACAGTAATTAAAGCGAGCCGAGCATAATTGCATTGATACACAAATTCCAGATTTAAAAAGCTGCGTAAATTTTGTGATGCTAGAGCTCACCGTTCACGAGTTTTTTTTACAATACAAACAAGCTCTAACAACAGATTTTACAACTTTATTGGTTATGGCAAGTTTGTAAAGGTTAGGTTAGGTTAACCAATAGTCCAGAGTTATATCGCATTGGCAAATGAGCTTCACAAATCACAAAAAAAACTCCTTTAACGGACATTTTTAAAATAAGACCAATGATCCTGAATCCTGACATAAACAACATAAAATTAAAAATCAAAGTGCAAAAATAACTTCATTGATCGTCGACTGAAGCAGCTTTCTTTAGGATCAGATGGTTTATTGTAAAGACCTTTTAAGTTTATAAGAACTCCCACTTGTGCGAGAAACTATCTCATTTACAAGGACTAGTTTTTAACAATTGGGTTCCCCTGTCCTGTGAAGACTGGTTTGTCTGTGAATCATTCTCGCTCTTTCTGGCAGGCGTATTTCGGTATCACTTAATGTATTGCATCGATTGTTTGTAAGACACGTGTTATTTCTTCTTTTGGTGTCTCAGAAATCGATTGTGCCTTGCAATCAATTTTGTCCTAAAATCAATTGTAACTTGCAATCAATTGTATCTTGCAATAAATTGTGTCTTGCAATAAATTGTGTCTTGCAAATAAATTGTGTCTTGCAATCAATTGTATCTTACAATCAATTGTGTCTTGCAATCAAGTTTGCCTTACAATCAATTGTGTCTTGAAATCAATTGTGTCTTGCAATCAATTGTGTCTTGCAATAAATTGTGTCTTGCAATCAATTGTCTCTTACAATAAATTGTGTCTTGCCGTCAATTGTATCTTACAATCAATTGTGTCTTGCAATCAATTTTACCTTACAATCAATTGTGCCTTACAATAAATTATGCCTTACAATCAATTGTATCTTACAATCAATTGTGTCTTACGCTCAATTGTGTCTTACGATCAATTTTGTCTTACAATTAATTGTGTCTTACAATCAATTGTGTTTTACAATCAATTGCGACTTACAATCAATTGTGTCTTGCAATCAATTGTGTCTTATAAATTAATTGTGTCTTACAAATCAATTGTGTCGTACAATCAATTGTGTCTTACAATCAACTGTGTCTTACAATAAATCGTGTCTTGCAATCAATTGTATCTTACAATCAATTGCGTCTCACAATCAATTGTGTCTTACAATCAATTGTGTCTCGCAATCAATTGCGTCAATTGTGTCTTACAATCAATTGAAATCAATTGTGTCTTACAATCAATTGAAAAATACTAAAATAGTCGCTCACATTATAACACCGCGTACCTTAAGAAAACCGCTTTTTTCGAATTTCTTTTAAAATTACGCATGCGCCAAGGTTTGAACCAACAAACAAATGTTTTGATCAATCACCGCTCCTTTTATACAAAGATTGATAACAAAATAATTGGTACTTAACTACGATCAGCAGTAAATTTTTGTACAAAGTTTTATTTTGTAATACGAATAAAATCACATTAATCTTTTAATGCTCAATTTTTATTTTTGTTTTATTATTTGAAGAAAGTTTAGTAGAATATTATGTATTTCTCGCATAATCGCATATCTTATTATTGTTCCGCCTCCAAAATACATAACAATATGTTTTTAATGAAAAAAAATTACTCCTACAAATAACTGATCCTAAATATTAGTCGACCTTTTTTTTCAAAGATTTTTGTTTTTTAATAAACTAAACGGTCTTTATTCCCCCTGAAAACCTGTGTAAAATGTGAGCGACGATATATAGAGATTTTTCGTTTTATTCCTATCTAATTTAAAACTCACCTGCTTTTTCATATTGAGACAATATGGGTGTGTCTCAAAATAGACTGTCTTATCGATGGCGTCTTTATGTCGTAGGCGCCGAATTGGCGATGAGTGGTTTGAAAGGAATAAATTCCTTGTAGCCAATAGACATGGTTAATATCTTCTGGTAATATATCGATTAAAAAACGTCATCGATTATAAGACAGTCGATTATAAGACAACCGATCATAAGACAATCGATTATAAGACAATCGATAATAAGACACTCGATTTTTAAACAATCGATTATAAGACAATCGATTATGTATAAGACAATCGATTATAATACATTCGATTATAAGACAATATTATTAAACAATCGATTATAAGACAATCGATTATACGACAATCGATTATAAGACAATCGATTATGAGTTAATCGATTATAATACGCCATGAATTTGACACATCCAGAATTCTGAGATAGATTTTGTGATGATACATTCTTATTTTTGTTTCTGAATTTTGTATGCGTCTTAAAATCGATGCAATACTACATTGACTTGCAAGTTTTATGAATACTCGTTCCCTGGTCTTGTTCTAAAATCCGAGGCAGTATGACTCCTGCAGCTGGGAGGTTGTGATACAGAGGCTGTGTGGCGGTGGGAGGGGAAAGAGGGAAACACTCCGGGTGACCTCAGGCGGGCCGAGTCAAGGCTGAGGGAGCAGAGAAGGGGGAGGGGGGAGGGAAGGGGCGAGGGCGGCAGGAAGGAGGCGGGAAATCAATACTTACAAACAAACTTTCAGTGAGCTACGTCGCTTGCAATTACCGAATGCGATTCGAATGTAAAATAACGTTTCTGGAGGAAACGTTTCTCTGGCAAATATTAACTTTAACTTCTTCAGAAAGCTGCTTTTGGTAAACATTATACTTCGTGTTATTCAGAAAAGCAAATGAAATTATATTAAACCTCCATTGAAAAGCGGGTTTTGGCAAAAGCAACAAAACGTTGATAAATTATTTTTACATAAACTAAAAGCAATTTTCTGGCAAGTTTAAGAGTGAGTTTGTTTATTTGAGTTATCTTTTTTACATACTTCATTTAGTAATGTAATGTTTTGGCAATAAAGTATAGTTAGCAACAAACTATAATGTTCTTGCTTCAAATTGTTTTTAGCAACAAATTGTAATGTTTTTGCATTAATCTGATTTTAGCAACAAATTATAATGTTTTTGCATCAAACTGTTTTTAGCAACAAATTGTAATGTTTTTGCATTAAACTGTGTTTAGCAATAAATTATAATGTTTTTGCATCAAATTGTTTTTAACAACCAATTGTAATGTTTTTGTATTAAACTGTTTTAGCAACAAATTGTAATGTTTTTGCAATAAATTGTTTTAGCAACAAATTGTAATGTTTTGTATCAAACTACTTTTAGCAACAAATCGTAATGTTTTTGCATTAAACTGTTTTAGTAACAAATTGTAATTGTTTTCGCAATAAACTGTTTTAGCAATAAATTGTAATGGTTTTTGCTTTAAACTGTTTTTAGCAATAAATTCTAATGTTTTTGCATTAAACTATTTTGGCAATAAATTGTAATGTTTTTGCATCGAACAGCTTTCAGCAACAAATTATAATGTTTTTGTGAAATCTGGATTTGGAAAGAGATTATGGGAACGTGGTGTGGTCTCGAAGCTACTCTCAGAATGCCGTTTATCCAGTCCCAGTCAGATATAAACCAGGCTACCGAGGTTCTATCAACCTACGCTACACAGTACACAGCCTACTAACTAACTCTCGGTGCTGCCAGATTGTAATTATTATTCCGCGTCTCCAGAAGACCTGGCAACATTGCGCGGAGCGTTGTCCTACTCTGCCCGGCGAACCTTAAGTCGTACCGCTGATAGCTCCGTTGCAGACTCGTCCTCTTTCTCAGCAATGACGCGTGTGTGTGAAAGAGAGGTTGCGACAGAGCTCTCGGCGGCGGGACTATAAGACCAATCCAGGTTTAAACACACGCACACCACTGCACTGTCACAGAGGAACACAAAGAACTCTGCTCACAAAGAGAAATGGCAATAACATCCTAGACGACACTTCTGCAAGACAGTTATGGCCCTTTCATCCACACGCAGTAAGGAACAAAGAAAATGGTACTAAAGAAAAAAACTTCATTTTATCAAAGACACGTTTTTGCAGCAACTCCCGGCTTCGCACGAGTACCTATTACGCCTAGAATTAAAAAAAATATGTCTTGTTGTATTTTTTAACCGCAAAAAAGTATTTTTCAAAGCTCCATAATTCATGATAGAAACAACCTAGCGTGCTGTAACCAGGTGCATTGATCTAAAAAATCAAAATAGAAAAAGCTGTGCAAATTTTATAACGCCAGAGCTCACATGTCTAGAGTTTTTGCTGTTATAGACATCACACTAACAAATGTTCTTCTTTATATATTATGCGATGCGCAATTTAACCTTTCTTTTGCACTATTTTTAATTCTTTTGATCAAAATATTAACTAAGTTTTAAGGAAAGTGAATGGAAAATATCAAAAACAGAATCAAATCAATTAAAACGCTCATATGTTGTAAAATAATTCTATTTGAAAGTGTTGTATTTTTCACAAGTGATAATATTAGAAGTCAATTCCCCCGTGGCTTCTAAACATATTGCTTTATTGCCAAATTCCTACAACTGCCATCGCCCTAGTCCTACAGACCACAACATTTGACTATCTAATCATTCTTCTCTAACCATCTCTCCAATAGGTGTCCTTGGGACCACAACGCGCCGTCCCTTGCCCAAGTTATAAAAAACAACTCAGTTACTTTTCCTAATATCAACGTTCTGGTGGTCTCCTGGACTCCAAGATGCGACGATGCGTTACCCGTGTTTGCTCCGCGGTATAATTCCCGGAGTAGGCGTTATATTCTCTACCATTAATGATTTGTCATCTCTTATTCTCAATACTCGTGTGTCAGGCTACAAAATCTAAAAGGTTTCACCAACATCTTTCAACAAATTCGTTAAAAATCTAACACCAAATCAATGGATCAAAAATGTCTCGTATAAATTCATTACTGTTAAATTGATGATTCAAAGCTCCATTGCTCACGTTGTGTTCATTGAAATTTTGCACAGAAGTAGCTATGCGAATTTCAAAACGCTTGCCTTTGACCATTCTGCTTTAAAGTTAAAGATCATTGAATTGGCTTCAAATTGAAAAAAAAATGCTTGGCGAAATTTATTATAACATCGAATGTTCTGTATTGTTAAAATCATAATTGTTTCGCTCAAATAAACGACCAACTCATGTGTAAAGTAACTTTTACAATAGTTTTACCATCCAAAAACCGAAATTTAGTTTTAGAATTCGGATAGGGACAGATTTTGTACCTTGAAGAGATTAGAATGGTAATGTTATTTTGAAAGTAAAATAGTTTAAATTTACATGCAGAATGCTTTCAACAAAGAAACTGAATTGTGATTATGTGTTGCAGGATAAAAAAATAATACAAAGTATAAAATTTGAGTTAAAAAATGAATGTTACTTGTAAGTAGAAAAGTTCGCGTCACAAGGGTGGCAGAAATTGTTGGAGGGAGTTCTACTAAAGGGGCCGCGCGCTTTTTTCACAAAATTGCCTGAATTTTTTGTGTCAGAAAAGTGTTGTAGGTTTACCGACCGAGTTTTCCGTCTATATGTGTGTGTTCTGTGTAGCGTGCTGTGTGCAGGTGTGGGAGTGAGGGTGAGATGAGGCTGCGATAGTGTGAGTGCATTTATATATACACTTTACACGTATACAAGCGTGTTTACTGTGTCGGGACAGGGTTATCACTTTTTCAAAACTACAAAGATGTCCGTGATTTCAATAACTTAAAAATGTTTTTTTCAAACGTTGTTGGTAGTGTACAAAATACCCATCCTTCCAGAAGCTTGTGAGATCATGGCATCCGTAATATGGGGAAATCTGATTTTGGTAATTATTCCATTAACCGCCGCACTTTTAGGTACAGATTATGGAAATTACACTTCGTTTTAACAATTACTAAAATAAACAACTACTACTAGATAAAAATCCGCTCCGCAGGTTTTTGCTGCTAGGTCCTGCGTGCGGCTTTTGGTTCGGCTTCAGTTTGAGTGTTGGTGGCCATTTTATAAATCCGGTAAGACCTGGTTCCAAAAATAGTCGGTTCTTCGGATGCAATGGGATTCGGTGACAGCTAGTCACCGGGAGAAAGTAACCGCGACAGACAATGACGTCATATATAATACATAGACGCGTGGTATTATTATTCACAACTGCCAGTTACAATAATAAACAAATTATCGTCCATCTCTCTATATCCGGAGAGATCCACGAAATTACAAATCCTGTAATACCTACTTACGCCTGCCAGACCTCACGCCAGCTGTTAACGTAAGTGACGCCATATTTTGGCATTGCTTTAATTCGATTCTATTACAAAAGTAGATTTGTATACAAACTCCACGTACGAAAACGATTTTGCGTAAGGCGCGCCATCAGAGTTGCAATCTTTGCCGGATTCTTAAATGTCAACCGTATAATCTCTAGGCTATTAATACTATTAATGATGATTTTAATGTACAAAATAGGTCATTAGATTCTTGGTTTGGGTTAACTAGGTAATTCTTGCACATTTAAATTGAAACAAAACTCACGCAAATGTCAATCCCTACAAAATAAAAATTAAAATGACGGCAAAGGAATCGTTTTATACGGGATATTATAAACTTCGATTGAATCAAAATTTATTTTAATTAATTTTTACCATCTATCCAAACGTAATTAGTAATTAGTTATTTCTTGTAGTATTAAGTAGAAATGTAGTGTAATTCTTAAAATCTGTGCCTAATAAAAGTGCGGCGGTTAGTGGAATATTTACCCTAATTTTTGATGCGCAACAGATTTTTGAAAAAATACTTGAAAATGGAAAAATGTTGTAAAATGTCTGTAACATTTTAAATGGTTTTTCCGCGATTCTTGCCAGATTCTCATAGGTTTAAATCTAGCAGTCTGGTGATGGACCATTTCAACTTTTGTTGTCAGTATTTTTTTTTTCAAAATCCGAAGAGTTAATAACATCAAAATTTTTTTAAATGGTGTAAAACTGTAAAATTTTTTTTTGATGACGAAGATTTATGAAAAATAATGAGTGTGACGGAAATGGGGAAGATTGGGATTCACCTGTCCATTCAAATCAGCCCACTAAACACAATTAAGCAACATTTATATCCCGAATTGTGGTTTTTCATCATTGAGCGCATTTTCAAAAAATTTCAATTTAAAGAATAAGAATATAAGATGGCTATGACCCTGGCGAGGGAGGGAGGTGTTGCCAGTTGCCAGCCCTCGTGTAGTGCACTCTGAGTGAGAGTGTGCGTGCGTGTGTTTGTGTTGTGTAGAGTGGCATCACCGGCTATTGATTTTCCCGCGCAGCTGAGGGAGTCGGGGGGATGCGAGGGGAAGGGGGGATCCGGTGAGTGATCTGTTCCCGGAGCAAGGGGGGAGGGGGAATGTACTGGGGAAGGGGGAACCTTTACAATTACCTAGTTTCCCAGGCATACCATGATAAAGACTCCAATGTAATTACTCCCAGTCCTACATATTGAAATGCTTCATTTTATTAAATAACTACATGGGGAAGATAAACCCTGCAGCAAGACGAAGGGGTGGAGATAACAAAAAGCAGCAACGAAAGTAGGCAAGCAATACAGAACATAAAAAAAACATCCCCTTCAGGGACCTCTGAAGTGTCTGAAGAAAAATCACTATAAAGAATATTGGTTTTCGTTTTCAGCGGTGGTGAAATGCCATAGCGTTATGGGAAATGAAGGGTGATAAACACAATATACTCCAGCTTGTGTGTGTGTGATATACAAGCCATCCTTGTGGTAGTGGGTCTATGTACAACAGAACCCGAAGCAAACCCAAGAACACTCGTAAATACTTTTGCCTCGGGGCACTTAACTTCAAACTTTTGGTACATTTTCTAATACCGAACTATTGTTAGATATTGTTGTTCGCAAAGATAAATTCTGCGGAAGTAATACAAATAAAGCGTGCTTTAAAACTTGGTCCATTAAACCGACGATTTGTTGGGCAATAAGAAAAAGTTCGCAAGAAAATCGATGCGTCACTTAAAGATGGAGTGTGGGGGTAGATAGGAGAATAGGAAAGAGAACAAAGAGGAGATGATACAAAGCAAATATTAATTAATGGATGACTCACGCGTCATGCTGTGACCCGAGTGTTTTTCCACTAGGCTGTAGATCTATATAACGTTTACACTCTGGCTGCCACGAACAGCCACTCAAAACTGCTTAGCAACGGCCAAAATTAATTCGGATTTGCCCTCAAAACACACTTTAACAGTATACTTACTGTTACCACGTTAACGTAGTCTATGTATGCATGTACATAGATGTGCTGATTCTACCTTACATTGTTTCACGGTGGCTTAATTCTGCTAGTGCTTTGGCAAAGATATTAAAGATAGCAAAAACCTCATTTTATATCTGAATAATTGATTGATGGACGTATTGGACTTGTCTATAATCCGCTGGGTTTATTAACACTTGAAAAAGAATGCCGGGCTTTTTGTCAGCATTCTATTGGATTTTCATATCTCTTGTACCGCTTTTTTCAAATCCGTCACATGTGTCCCCTATGCATGTATTTGTAACACATCCATAGAGGCTTTACCTTCCTTGATTTGATGCCTGCCGTGAACTTAACTTCGAACTTAACGAA
Organism: Limnephilus rhombicus; assembly: GCA_929108145.2. Classification (NCBI taxonomy): domain Eukaryota; kingdom Metazoa; phylum Arthropoda; class Insecta; order Trichoptera; family Limnephilidae; genus Limnephilus; species Limnephilus rhombicus. The sequence goes on from OV815282.1 coordinate 2,266,113, forward strand.
TCTTTTAACTTCGTTTCATTGTATTCTCCCCCGGTCTTGTCATTCTTCATTACTCCTCGCGCAATAGCTGTCCCTGGGAATTAGGTAAGAAGGGAAGGGAATTAAAGGAGACAATTCAATCTACAATCCCCCGTTTGGTTGGGAAGAGACGAGAACAATCATTTTGGGATAACGTACGGATTGCTGGATTCGGAAATGTAGGTTATGAAACAATTTTCGAGCAAACTAATACAAAATGAAGGCGAATATTGAATGTCAGCTTATTAAGAAACGTATTAAGGGATCTGTGAGGGTTTTGGTATTTTTTTACATTGAAATTCCCAAAAGTGACAGTAGTTAATAGTTGTTGGATACAGAGACATCGATAAATCGATACACCGACAGACTGATGAACTACGTAGGTAACTGATTGTGAAATAATGGGAAGGCCTGACGACTGGAGTATACCAGCTAAAGATGAGAACCGGTAGAGAAAAGAACTTTTGTGGAGCATGACAAATACAACCTAGGGTTTATGAGTTGATGAATAAAAGCAACCCGTAGTTAAACTGAGGATACAGTGAAAATCAATTCATGAAAGAAGACTGTAGGAAGATGGAAAGACGCGAGGAGTATGAGAACTGTAAACGAAAGGCAATGAATCAAAGCCGGTGGAGAACATTTGCAGATCAGACCAAATAATTCCCCGAGATGTTGTTTGAATCCTCAACAAAATTTTGTGGAACACACTATTTCTGAAATTAAACTGTACAAGACTGTTCGAAAATAAAGATGAATTACCACTCATTTAAAAAAAAAGACTTGTTAATTATGCTGAGAGGCCTAATAATTTGAACGCATTACACGAGGCCCATGCACCAAAAACAAAAAAGTGAATTAGATTTAAGCGAGTAAGTGTGTCGAGGACGGACTATAATATTATGTATAAGTACTAGTTTCAGGCATTATGTGTTCAGTCACACTAAGGCATGGAGCAGACTGTTTGCTCGACTCAAGGATATGCTAATGTATGGAGGAGCCAACATAATAACGTATATTTCATACATTATGCATGGGAATGGGGATTCATCATTGATGTCAACCCGGACCGCATAAATTTGAGAGTAAAACTGAATAATTTTGTTTAAAAAATACTTACGCAAAGTTATGTGAATATTCTTGGCATTCGTGAGTTATATACTTACACTGTTTTGACTTCCACGGGTTAACAGTGCTAGGACAAATATTTCAAATGGTGCGGGCTTAATAAAATTTTAAAAAGTCCAAAATACATTATTTAACCCGTTCTTTTCTATCTTTACACACTGCTGCTCTTACTACCGGGCTTTGCCAGCTATTGATTAGGAAAGAAACAAATCAAGCTATGATATTGTATTGTCTTTTTTTATATGGTAAAATTATTTTTATGAAACTCCCTGGATCATGATGCAAATGACGTCACGAGCTTAACATGGTTGCATTGACTTTGGAATTCACGATATAAAAAAAAGGTTCAATTTTGTTTATCGTCAGAGCACAAATATTCCATATTCCACTGTAGTATGGTAGTTGAATTGTTACACAGGAATGTTTAAAACATAACTTTCCTGTAATAATTTGGACATTGGTATGCACGTTATTTATTGGTATTCTATTCCGCCCGCATAAATTATGCGAACTACACTGAACTCGTCTTATCGATCGAAGTGGGAAGCGATTTTAATGTTCAGGTGGGGGGAGGAATTTAAGGGTGTGCTTATTAAATATTTCAGAGCATAACATATTAAAGAATTTCTCCCCGGCATTTCTGTGGGAGCGACACGCGAAAGCAGGTCCTATGGAAGGGCCTTGAGGGACGCCTGTCGACTGCAGCGCGAGGGGGTGAGAAACCCAGTATTAAAATGCCAGAAACATCTGACCTTACCCTAGCCCCTCCTCCCTTCATGTCATCCCTCGCTCGAACTCAATATACAGAACGTTACACGCCATTTTTACAACATTTTTTTAATGCTTCTGACGATAGTCGAAAGATTAAAAAAGTTAAATGAAATACTAGACCACGATGCTCATTTTTGTGGCACTTAAAAAAATAAAGACTTTGCATTATGCGAACTTTTTGTTGTAATGGAGAATTGAACCCATAAACTTGTAACAAAGAGTCATCGTTTTTACTGCTTCACTACAAAGGTCATTCTTTTGATGGTTTTACCAAGATAGTTAAAACATTATGGTGAGAAAAAGATATGGATATATGGTTAAGTCTGTTTTGAGTTAATTTGTTTTTGCTAGATGCTAATTAAACTATTGCAATTAAAACACGAATGTGTTTTGTGGTTTGTTTGTTGTGTAATTAGCATATTGGTGTTATGAAGTGTATGCATGGTATTTAGCATTTGGCTATGATTAAATGCAAAGTTGAGAGTTGGATGGGTGTGGTTGTATTATTACCAGAGTAAATACTGCAAACATTGGGTAAATAACATGACAGTTCGCTCATACATAATGTATTCGTATTGATGGAATCTTATGTACGAGCAGATTGGAGCGGTATTAGAAATACTCGTAGAGGGGATTTTGGTACACACTTCACCAATCTCCCTCCATGCATTCTTCTGCATGGTTATTTAAAGTAGCTCTCTGAACAGCGACACAGTAGTCATTCGTAATGTGCAAGAAGCGCTAAATGCATTATTGTTTCATGCTTTGTATCAATTGAAAATGGAATGTTTAAAAAGAGTTTAATTAGGAGTCCCGCAAGGTACTTTCTTGGGTCCACTTTATAAATAGTTACAATCTTTTTGAATTCCTATCGTATCAATCAAACAACAACCGAAGCCTGACACACCTGCGAGTATAATATTAAGTTTATAGCATTTCTTTATTTTTATACAATTATGCTAACAACGGTAAGGTTGTAATAACCTTGGAAGAATAGTTGTGAAAAGTAACACACCCCGTACCAACAAAACTTCGCACAGTAAATATAGTGTATCTATAGATACGATTATTTAAAAAAAATACGTAAAAAGTTATTCGATCCTAAAATCGTTTGTGATATTTGTACAAATATACACCTAATGGGTAAACCTTTCCCTACATTGCACGCTTCCGACCATCAAACCGTCAAACCATCAAACAATCCAATCAACCATCAATCATCAGACCAACCATTTGACCGACTATATCCAACCAAACTTCTCGGGACAACAGACAACAATAGACAGCGGTATGATATAAAAATATATTGTGTACTAGTGATACAATCATCTGTACACTCGGGTTGACTGTACACTCGAGGGTTACTGTACATTGTACATCGGTAGGACTAACGCGGGATGCAACCCGCACTAAATTTCACTTAGGTACTTATTATTATATTACAACATTATTTTATAGAGTTATTGCAATTCATAAATTACATAATACATAGAGAAGCGTAATGCAATCCTTACAGTCCCTTAAGAGTCCTTGTTTCACTTCACTGGTTCACAGCAAAGTTCACCGTTCAATTCACCAGGTAGTTCGCTATGACGGTTACTGGGTAATACATCGAGGTGATCATTGGGAGAGCCCTAGCCATTTTAATTCACTGATTAATCCATTGTGGCTACGCATCACTTGGTGTTTCGATGTGACAATCACTGGGTGGTTCACTGAGTTGCTTAATGAAATAAATGTGTAGTTCACTGAGGTGATAATCGATGTTCTCAAAATCGCTGTCTGAAACACTGAGGTGATCATTGAAGTCACTGTTTGAATCGCAGAGGTTATCATTGAAGTCAATTTTGTTTCACTGAGGTGATCGTTGAAATCAAACAATGATTCACCGCGGTTACCATTAAAAGCAGTGGGTGTTTCACTGAGATAAACATATATATTAATGTATGACAAAAATACTATTTTATGAACCGTACATATCACTGGTGCGGTTCATCGCGGCAGGTGTCTGTGCAGATCTGCGCTGCAGTCGCGGCGCAGGTCATCGAGGAGTTCAGCGTGGAGTTGACCGGGTATTTCACCGGAAAGGTCACCGGGCAGGTCACCGTGGAAGCAAGCGGGCCCCCCCCTCACCAGCGGCGCTGGGGGGGCTCACTGGGTCAGTCCCCGTTCACCGTCACTGTGGTCCAGTTCCACGGGCTGTTGTAGTTCTTTTGACTGTAACAAGGAGAAGATTTACGTAAGTCACTGTTTTCTTCGTTCTTAAGGGATACGCTCTTGAAAATAAGATAATGAAAAATAGTCATGGTGCAGGTGTACTATTTTGTGACAAGCATTAAAAGATAGTAGCTAAACTGTCTGTAAGTGACGTTAAAAACGTCAATGGTCAACGAGTCGCTCTATTGATTGGCGTTCTGATAGGCGGAAGTCCTCGCAAGTTCTAGCATAAAAAGAGCTTGGGATCTATTTGTGAAGTAGTTTAAACCTCTTTCAACATACGAGAATTAAGATAAACTTAAAAAATGTTCACCTAAAAAACTTTTCGGCGGGCTTCTCAGTTATTGAAAGCAAGTATTCCTGTTACGAACAAGGATGGTTAGTGGATATGGTTTTGTTCTTTTATTAGACCTAGTACAAAAAAATCAAAAACTGTTTTTTTCCAGTAACTCAATAATACTTCAAAAGTTTTTTAATGGTGTAAATGTTCGTTCCTAAAAGATACATACCACTAATAGAGTCCAATTCAGATACATATGTAGGTAAAATAGAAACGTCAAAATCAAAATTGACATAATGGGGTATTTCCACAAACGAGGGATTCTGTTGAAAATGTATGGAATGTTTAAAGATCGTTTTTCTGATTTTAATCATCCTACTAAAAACGTTTTTTTTTAATGTTTTCATTCAATATTATTGATTTTAAAAACGATCTAATACTGATAAAATCAAAACGGCCCGTAGTTGGCAAATAGGATTGTGACGTCAGAAGCGTCGCTCAGCTTGGCCAGCCTAAATAAACACTGTCAGTGTGCGTCCACGCTCATGACGTCCTACGATAGCCCCGCCCCAAAATATCGTTTTACGGTAATTCAAAAATGGGAAACTTTGACTCCCTGTAGAAAATTTATTCGTCAACATAAAAATAAAATAAAAATGCTGTAATCATTGAAGTTTTTTGCGTAATTTTTGTAAGCAATAAAAAAAACGTGGAAATAACTCATTATGCTAAAAGAGTCAATGTTGACATTTGTTAATACTTTTTCTATCTCGACTTTGGCACTGCTGATGTTTATACGAATTTATCACAAAAAATCATGATGCAAAAGATTAAAAATAGTTGAATGGACTTCGAAAAACAATTAGTTGGCATTGCCTTCGGAAGGCGGTATAGACGTTGTGTGTAGAAACTAAACGACTTCTGACAGCTTACTTCGATAGCTTCACAATTGAATTTTGTAGTTTAGGTTGCTTTAGTTTAGGTGATAATTGTGAAAATAGGGATGGTTCTTTCATTTAGAAATTCGCTATCGACCAACCGATTGGCAAAAGAAAGCAAACGAATGGGTAAGAAAAGAAATTGACCCATTTGAAAACTCTAACTAATATTATAAAAGCGAAAGTGTGTTTGTTTGACCTTCTTTCATGTCGCAACGAAACGACTAATCAATGCTCATTGCATAGGGATAGTTGGACAGCTGTGAAGTGGATATAGACTACTTTTCATCCCGGAAAAACAATTTCTCGCTAATACCACGTGAGCGAAGCCGCGGGTAAAAACTAGCCTCATATAAGTAAATAAGGAATGGAATATAAAAAAAAATCAAAGGGGACGATGGAAAACCGATGGACGTATTTTGTCGATTGTAAATAGTCTAAAATACTTGCAGAACTTAATAAAAACATAATAATAAAATAAAATACTTTTTTGTTTAAAACCACGAGATTTATTAATTTACGAACCGACCGGTTTCGCTAAAAAGCTTCTTCAGAGTACAAATTAATACTAAACTCTTTAGTTTGGGAGGCGGGAATGGGTACCGCCGCCGCCCCGGGAACCTTTATTGGATAAACAACACCTCTGCCATAGGTCACCCCAAGTGGTTCGCTACGTTTGGTGATTTAGCAGGGGTGCCCGGGTTCATAGGGTGAGGTTTGTCTAGATCTTGGAGGCGAATGACCAAGACACACTGAACTCCAGATTCCTACCCACCCCTTAAACCCTTTTTCTTCCCAGAACTCTCCTCTCTTTCCTTTTCCTAAAAACACCCTCCACACAGCCTCCCCAAAGATGACATAGGCCCTGAGGAAAATTATTTTCCTCAGTGCCTCCTGTGTGGAGCTCATGTAAAAAAAATAAAAAAATAAATATGTCAAACCACAAAGTGATTGCTTTCTACAATAAAAACATAATAATTGATTTACTCGAAAATTAAAAATAATAAATGTAGTTGTACGACTTAAACACAATAACAGTAATCGATCCAAGAGAAAATAACAAATCCCAAAAACCATTGAATAAAATAACTAAAAAAAGTAAAACAAAGAACTGAAAAAAGTGATCGTAGCACGGGGTGGCTTTCATCCAAGTTCAATCATATGATGAAGATCAGGAAAAGGTCAAATTTTCTAACAAGACTTCAGGCATTGTACTAATTAGAATTGTTACTTCTGGAAATTTTATTATAGTGAGTTCTCTCCTCTTGCTTGTTAACTTTGACGTTTTATCTATTTATATTAGAGACGTGCAGTGTGCACCCGTAAAACTCGTCTCTTTGAAGAGTCATATTATTTGAGCGATGTTAAATTTATTCAGAAATATTATCAGTATTTTCTGCTGCTTAAAAAAAAAAACGTGGAGTAGGGTGGAACCAAGATTATTTAAGGCCTGAGGCGAAAGTACATTTTGAGTAAACAATTTGTGGGATAGATTACAAGTCAGCACCCCAACCCTCGCTACGTGCAAATATTCTATACACAGCCTCTCGTCTTCAATTTTTATCAAGTTAGTATGTAAAGCCTAAGGCGATGTAAACACAGCAAAAAATGTCTGAATTCTCGAGTAGAGGTAAATTCTGTTCATGTTTTTCTTTGGCTTTTTTTATTAGCTCTATTTTCTGACCGTTATTTTCATACTTAGCCGACATTTCAAATATTATTACTTTTTATAACGACAGGTGTTGTACGTGCACATAGATTGGTAATATTTTAGGAAAATATTAGATAGGCTACCAAGGTTCGTAGAAAATGCGTTTAACAAGGTTAGCTCATACGGACCTTTTTCGAAAAAAAAAACTCTTCGGGCTGCTTTCGAAATTTCGAACGCGTGACGTAGCTTGAAATAAAACACTGCCACTTCTTTTGCAGTTAATTCAAATCTCCCAATGAAACGTGGACTTCAAGCTACGTCACGAATTTTTAGCCAATCACCGCACTACTCCCTCGAAGAGCTAACTTTGTTAAAGTTAGTTGCATTAAGTTGCATTTTCTACGAATCTTGGGTAGCTACGTTTTAAATTTTATTCCAGTATTTATTAATTTGTTAACGCTTTTTATGGGGCTTTTACGTATGTGAATAATAAAAATTATATATATATATATATATTATTTTTTTATTTATTAAATAATCAGTTTGCAAAGAATAATAATTTTGAATACATAATAAATTACATAATCAGTTTTCACATATAGAAGCAGACGCTTGTGATTAGAAGATGGATGAGTATCGGGATGAAAAATATATTTTGTATATTATAATTAATTATGGTAGGAACTAAAAAAATAGATTATTAATTTATTGACAAAGATAATCTTAATATATAAAATGGGTTAGTTACACCGCTTAGTTAGTTAACTCGAGAACGGTGAGATCAATTTTTATGATCTTTAATTTGTTAGATTTGTCTTTGCTCCGAATAGCAGAATAGTTATTAGAACATCGGAAAAATTCACGAAAAAAATAATTATGAAGAAAATTCTTTTCCTCATACATTTTGTATGGAACGAATTCTCATAATATAGAATATTGTGATAAGTATAATATTGAGTAGTGAGTGAATTCCAAAAATTCGATAACGTCAAATATCAATGCGCTGATTGTGTTGCCTTTGTTCTTAAACATATAATACTGCCCCTCTTTCTTACACAATAAATGTCAACAGTCGAAAATGGGACAAACAGTGAACGTATGTCTGCACCCGGAAAAATAAAATCTTACTAATATTATAAACGCGAAAGTTTGTATGGATGTATGTGTGTTTGTTACTCTTAAACGCAAAATAAACTGAATGGATATTAATGAAACTTTACAACAATATAGCTCATACATCAGAATAACATATAGGCCATATATAATGGTAAACTCTGGCGTTATGACATTTGTATAAAAGAAAATGTGTGTATTTCATATATTGTAGCGTCAGGGAGGAATGGCCGGGGGTAGGGGAACGGGGGAGGTGGAGAGGGAAGAGACAAGGGAGAGGGAAGGCAGGGAAGGTGGAAGGGATAGGGTACGCACGGGAAAGGACATGCAGGGAGAATTAATTATTTCTTTGAATGGAATTGCAACACATGCCGGGCTAGTAATTAGATAGAGACAATGTGAACCTACGCTGCATTGAAGTTCAAAAACTACATTCCTGAATTCAGGATTTTTCTACGAGACCCATGCCGAAAGATCGGTGACCAGACAACACAACAATGTATAACTTCGTCACACCGTTGAAAAGTCATTATAAGTAAAACATAAAAAAACGAGTGTGTTTTAGACCACACGACTGAAGTAAAACTTCTTTAGCTCCATCTATATGATAGGAAGAGAGAAAGAAAATGTGCACGCGCACTGCTCTCTCTATTTCCTACAGTGTGATACAGACAATAGGCCTGCACTGTGTCTTAGATATACGAAACGTAACTGATTATGAGAGAAAGAGAGAAAGAAAACGTGTGGTCGTACCTCTCTCTCTTGTCCCTACAGTAATATACGAAACGTAACTCTCTCTCTTTCCATCTTTAATAACTTATATCTCCCTCTCATCTACCGTTCGCCTCGCTTTTCGTAACGCTCTCGCCACGCATTCACCAGCTTACTTCCCACGTCAAGCGTGCCTAAAGAAGTTTTACTTTAAAAACTTGGTTAGATACTTTACGTTAGATTAGGTTATGGGCAATTTTTATTTTTTTTAGCATCAGTTTTAAAGACGTTCCAAAGGGTTGTTGAAATGCCACTCTATTGAGTTGTCATGGAACCGAAAAATCACATCTCACTCAAAAATACATGTTCATATTTGGTGATCGATAATTGACAAAACCATGTAGGTATAAATGACCTAAAAACCAAGAAAATATCTGGCAACACTGCCATCTGTAATAACACCAACACAAGTCACAACAACGCAACAACTGTATAACAAATCGTTTGTCTACAATCTACAAGTCTTCCCTGTCAATAATTTTGTACAAAACAACGAAAACCCGATATCCTAAAAACAGTTGTGGTTTTCTTTCATTCAACTGGTTTCAATTCATTAGATAGATATCTAGGAGTATAAAACTAGTATTGGATGTTCCGCCCTGACATTGCGACACGGAATTATTAACGATGGTGCATTGGTGTCACATTGAGTGTCATTGAGACTTTTATTGATTTATTATCAATCTTTTATGTTCGATAATTATTTTTGATCATTATTGCAATTTATATATTGTTACGTAAGTAGATTTGCCTGCTTGTTGTACATTATTTACTAATATGAATGTGGCGACACATTTTTCCTTTTACAGCTAAATCGATACTTAAAGAAGATGCGCAAATTTTAATTTTGGATTTGAGGTCAAAATACCCAATGAAACCGAAAATTCATTTTTTTAATCAAAAGGTATATCAAATGTACGTGTATGTGCTACGTTATTTATTTATGTTTTAAATTATAAAATCCAAGCAATTACAGATTTTAATATTGATTAGACAACTAGGGAAATTATTTGCGAGTAAATGATAAACATTTAAAAAAATAATTTTATTGTACGTCTGTATTATATAAATACGATGCAATATAAAATAAATTTTAAAAGGGAAGCAATTTGATGGGTATCACAAATTTAAATTGCAAATGACCTATTTACGCCGGAACACAAATTTGTCGTATATAAATTAAAATGGGTTTCTATCTAAAAAAATGCATTTAAAAAATGTTTTATTCTTAATTATATTAACACAGATGTGATTTGAGATTTTCACGGCCAAAAGTATTTTTGTTATTTACTTTTGGGGTGTTATGCCGTGTTGCGCTACATCCTCCTTTAGCCAACGTTTCGGACAGCGTTACAATGTCCATCATAAGGGCAGATGTGTAATTGTTAGTGGTGAAATGTGTGCTTATGTACTTAGAAGCGATACCGTGTCGCCAGCTCCAGAAACGTTGGCTAAAGGAGGAAGTAGCGCAACACGGCATAATATCTCAAAAATAAATAACAAAAATATATTAACACAGTATAAGGTATATTTTCTAATAATTTTAATGAACTCACAAAACAATTTACATATTGCTTCCAAAATGAAGGAAAATTGAATTCTTTAATTACCTATATATCATAATTTAAAACGAAAATTAGTAAAATAGCACAAATCCGTACTAGATATTTAATATAACTTTTGATAAAATAAATTATTAGTTTGGTTAGGTATTTTGGCCTTAATTCAAAAATTACGTTTTGCACGAAACGGTCCGCGCAGCCGTTCCTCTTAAAATTCATAATGAAAATAAGTTCCAGTTGAAAACAGTTGTTATGATTTAGCATTTTCAGATAGAAAAGCAGTGCAAATTTCGTAGCTCCCATAGTTCACCATTCGAGAATATTTTTATATTTGCAACGTTTTAAGGAAGCCACAAGCCAAAAATTAGTGTATTCTTAGTGAGTTTTATGTATAATATCAATAATAATTGGATAATTTGTAGAGCGCCATTTTTGTAAAAAATCACCTCAAGGGCGCTCTACAATTTATTATGAATTCGTAGGCTCTATTTAATTTTATTTACAAATAGATGCAGAAGACATACTTAAGGGCCATTAGGCAGCTAGCGGCCGAGAATTCATACTTCGTCGAAAGATGTTCTTACGATCGTACAGGGCGGTTCCAATGAGAAAGATTAATTATTCTCCGTACCAGTTTTTTAAAATAATAACTCATTTTAACGATTTTATTCAACGCTTTGATTTCGTTCAAAATTTGCTTTAATTTATACCTTCATTCAAAAATGCTGAAAGGCGTGATGATAAAACTATTAAAATTATGGACTTTTTGTAATTATTTTTACATTTTAGTTTGTAAGACCGTAAATAAATAGACAAACTGAATTATTTTCGTCACAAAACACGTGCGCGGATCTTTTTTTAAATGATTTTATTTAAACTAAAATTAAAATTCTGAAACATAGCTTTCCCAGATAATTTATTGATTTATTTTACTGTATGATTATATGATTTGAAATGTGTGTTGTATAATACAAAATTTTGTTTGAAAATTTAACAAATCTGCCAACGACCTACGGTAAAACCTTATTGTACTAAAAATAAACATACTTTCTCAAAGTTTAAAACATAGCTTTACTAGATAAAAGAACAGTCTTTCGAAATCAATTTATAATTTTTTGTAGAAAAGAGTCGATCCGTCGAAAATTTGATTTAAAAATTACATATTTTCGGTTTTGTCTGGTTATTCCCTTTTAACTGGCAGATTACATCCGATATAGGTACACACTTTAATTGAAAAGTTTATGCTTGGAGAAGATACAGCTTTGCAAGCGAAGGACATTATATTTAAAACACTGGACATTGCATGATTTTACAATTTGCTACCGTATTACCGTATGAGAAGATTTGGGGCAAAAGTAGAGTTCATATTTATTTTGAAAGACTGGAGAATTTAGGTCTCTTGAGGGCATGTGAACTTTTATGAAATGACCTTTACTAAAGATTAAAAATGAGATTTTTTTTACATCTTTACACAATTAGTTATTTACAATGTCGCGGGGAGTAAAGGCGAAGCTGAAAGGTTTGGACTCACAGTTTAGCTCACCTCGAATACAGGTAATAGACATCCCTTGACAAATGGAGTCTAGTAACGCTCGATTTTAGCCCAAAAGCAGTATTTATTTATTTTGTGAGTAATTTTATAAGAAAAAAAAGTTAATCAAGAGAAACTCTCGCAGATAATCTTGGCCATAATTAGTGACCGACCGAAGGTTCAGTTTCGCTTTCGGTTTCGGCAAGTTTCGGTAAAAAATCTAGTTTCGGCATCAGTTTCGGTTTCGGCAGAAAATCTGCCGAACCTTCGGCCGCACCGAAACTCTGCTTTCGTGAATTATCGCGCGTCATTCGTCTGACTTCGGGTGAGTTCGTGGCTCGTGTGTCCCCCGCCATCATCAGCAAAATACTCAATTAATCCTTCCTTCATAATGAAAGTGTTGATTATTGAAAAATATTTGTTCCAAGAAGTAGTTAACATGTTTGTTAATTTTTATTAAATTCATTTAACACGTGTAATAAAAATATTGTAATTGTAAACGCAATAAAAATTAAAATACTCAATGAATGACTTCCTTCCTTTATAATGGAGGTGTTGTTTATTGACAAATTTTTGTTCCAAGAAGTAGTTAACATGTTTTGTTAATTTAAATTTTTTTTGTTTGTTTTATAGCAGTAATACGAGTATAAAAGATTTTTTTTAAATATTTTTTTTACATACTTTAATTATTGTGTTTTTTTTAAATTTCATTTAACACGCGTTGTTAACTGTCTGTAGTGTAAAAAATAAACCAAATTTCAGTAAACAATGGTTTTTTAACATGTCAAAAAAGTTTCGGTTTCGGTTTCGGCCGAAACTAAGACAGATACTGAAGATTCGGGTTCGGTTTCGATTTCGGTAGAAAGTCCTGTTTCGGTCGGACACTAGCCATAATACTATTCTTTTAAAGATATTTCCTACATTCGTACATTTCTAATGAAAAATACATGAATTAGAAGTTTACTCTTATATTACTTATAAAGTATTTAACAATTTGATTTTAATTATATTCAAGCGAAACGATAGGAAAAGCATCAATTTATTCAAGATTTGTTTTTGTATTCATAATGTGAACTGATTTGTAGTAAAGATTAGGTAATCTAAAATGGTGACTTCACGTTAAGGTTTGTTTTTTTTTAATATGGAAGAAATACGTAAGTACTTACTCTCTCTGATCGAAATAAAAGTACATATCTAGGTATTAGGTACATGTACAATATATATGCAAGTAAAATAAATGTTGTAATGACAAAGGTAGTAGGTAAGTGTGCCGTTTGTAAAAAATCGATTTCTCCATTACACGAGTTGCACTTTAACACGCACCTTAGTTGATCCGTTGGCTGGAATATTACTTTGTTCCACTTCCGGACCCATAAACTATAATCTGCAAGTAATATGTATGTTTATCTCGGAGGACGTAAGCACAATACCAAATACTCATTTGTACAAATGATAACATACCAACTATGTAAGTGTAGAAAGAATACAGTACTATAAACAGTATTTCTGTGTTTCTGTGAACAGCAGACCTCGCAAGCTAATTTTCTCTCATTCAATCGTAACCAAATTTCACATTTAAAAAAAAAATCATAAGATTTGTAATTAGATACTTAAATACACACCAACATACTTAATTCTCTGATTTCATATTTAAAAAAAGAATCTTTACTGAACCAGTAAAACGGCCACCATCTTGAACCGGAACGTAACAAATTTACCAACAGATGAAATGAAAAATGGTCGAGTTAAAAAAAAGACTTCGCTACGACGACAGTAATTATTGTAGCTTGGTGACAACCTTTTGAAAGCACTTGACTTGCATTATTCCACTTTTAAAAATTGATGATGTGCAAATTATGTCATATGTTTAAACATTTTAAACATAGAATTAAAATACAATCGGCTCAAATATGTTATAGGTAGGTAGGTACTTTAACGTTTTTCTGGATTTGAAAATATTATTTTTAAATTTATTTAACAACGCACCCATAAATTCCAATTTTGAAAAGTTCATACTCTTGTGTAGGTACCTACGTACAAGGTACGTACCTTCTCGTAAAGGAACTTTTTATGGCATATTTTTATTCGAAGACAAGTCAAAAATGCCGAATAGTAAGTGATGCAATTGTGCTCTGCTCCTGATTAAATAAAGAAACAACTCAAATATCGACTGGTTTTGGAGGGATAGCACACAAAGTACAGGTACAAACAAAATTTATGGTTTTTGGAAACACATGATATTTTGATTTTTTATTAAAATATGTTACACTATTACCACACGGCTATATAGCAGTGCACAGGGACCGGATTTTTTTAGCTTCGTGGCTCATCTAAATATAAATATCAATGGGGATAGTCAAATCAGTTTCAATATTGAAAATGGCAATTTTCCGTAAAAAATATGAAATTATAGCTAGGTTCTTTATCGCTTGTCTGAATTCCCCAAACAAGGTGTACCGCAAGGAAATGTCTTGTGGCCTTTATTATTTATAATATCACTGATGTCTGCAATTTACACACAAAAGGAAAAATCATTATTTTTGGCGTCGACATAGTCATTTTATTTAATGAAAGTGATTAGATAAACACATACAAAGAAAGTTTGTCTTTGCAAAAAAATGGCTTAAACAAAAATCACTATCACTTAAAGTTAACAAAATTAAATATTTGACATTAATGGCCAGAGGATAGCCAGCTGATGATTATGCTCTTAAATTACGTGACTGTCAAGTAAAAACACTTTGCGAAATCACGCCACTGCCCCACCATAATACACCCTAGAAGCATAAAATATTTTGGCATTAAAATTGAAGAAGCTCTTTGATGGGACTTCCACATAAATATCATTATAAAGAAACTCACAAAGCTTATGTACTTCTTTAGAAACATAATTCGTAATGTGCTAAGTCAAAATGATCTGTATTAAGTCTATTATGCTCTTTGCCAATAACGTATAGAATATGGAGTTATTAAATAGGGATCTGCCTCAAATACTCACATGAAGCAGCTCGTTAAAATATATAACAATAATCCTGAAAGTATTCTTGAAAACTCCATTAAAATAAAAGTTTAAAAGCTTTAATCTTTTCAGTGTTATAATACTCCACTTAAACGCTCTATCCAAAATTAAAGGAAAAGAATGAATGTCTTACTGACCAACACTCTTCCAAATTAAATAAAAAACACCATGGAGATAAACAAGTTTAAAATCGATATCAAAACGTGGATAAGTAAACACGAAGATGAGGAAATCTTTAAAATTATGAAGTGACACGAACAATCTATATTTAACAAACATGAAGACGTGGAAATCAACAAACATGAAGATGAGGAAATTAACAAACATATTCAACAAACATGAGGACGAGGAAATCACGATGTAGAACTGTGAATAAAATACTTAACTTTGTATTTGTGAATTTTGTGCAATTTTGAAAATGCTATTTAAATCCACACAAAAGTTCTAGATTTCATTGAATCGAAGTTACAGATAGATAGGCAGAAACACGACCGAAATTAGTATTAAAATTTTATCTAATCTCAAACACCTATGCCGTGTTTACACGATTCTTTTACCTAATTATGAAATTTCGAAAAAAATTGTGGTATAGTCTGCCAAATAAGAGTAGAAAATATAAAAAAATGGAACTACAAAATTTGTAGGCTGGCAACACCAATTTACTTGTCAAATATTATTTTAAAGTGCAACGACACTGAAAATACAGAACACTGTATTCACATTTACAAAAACATTTTTTTGTTCTTCAAAAAAATCGTAAAAAGCACTGTTATTAAGGTACCTACTTAATGACATAATTTTGATTAAATTGTATTTTATAAAGTGATTGGCTTTCATTTAATTTAATATTAATTCGAATTTAACAGTAGGTAGAAAGGAAGAATCACTAATGGTGAGTTTAATTACACTACTTTTAGATCTGAATATTCTGAATGAGTTAAATATTTTTAGATCTAAAATTAGAGACATGTTCTAAAGCCCGAGCAACGTTAGGTAATGCTAATAAAATTTCTAAAGTGTGCTTTATATGTTATTACAATATCTTTATTCTTCATTATGTTAACACAAAATTGCAAACGTAGGGTAAAGTTCGGTTTATGGGCGAAATTCCTAAAAAATAAAACTAGTTATTTTTATACTAATTTGGGGTCGGGGAATCCGAATCTGAAAGAATTAGGCGGCGGCAAGCAATATTAACTGAATTACACGACTTTAAAAATTTTTATACACATACAGGAAAATAGCCATTTTGGAAGCATTTTGATTCCTAGAAAATCAAACTAGTTATTTTTATACTAACTATGGGCCGGGGAATCCGAATCTGAAAGAATTAGGCGGCGGCAAGCAATATTAACTGAATTAAACGACTTTAAAATTTTCTATACACACACACATGAAAATAATCATTTCGGAAGTATTTTGACACACGTAGTACAAAGATCATAGAAAAACAAGATAACATAGATGTTTTTACCACACAAAATTAAGTGTTGCCATTAAGCAGTAATATTAATAAGGTAAAATAACATGTTTATATTTTAAGTACTTATTTTTTATAAATTATAAATTTTACTCACTTTTGTATCACAAACCATGTTACATAAACCCGGCGTAGCTGCTAAACTACTTGAAAACAGGGATGTTTTTTTGCCGTGACGCGAGCAGGCGGTATAAAGGGGCACAAACCATGTTACACAAACCTAGCGTAGCCGTTAAACTACTCGAAAACAGGGATGTTTTTTTGCCGTGACGCGAGCAGGCGGTATAAAGGGGCACAAACCATGTTACACAAACCTAGCGTAGCCGCTAAACTACTCGAAAACAGGGATGTTTTTTTGCCGTGACGCGAGCAGGCGGTACAAAGGGGCACAAACCATGTTACACAAACCTAGCGTAGCCGCTAAACTACTCGAAAACAGGGATGTTTTTTTGCCGTGACGCGAGCAGGCGGTACAAAGGGGCACAAACCATGTTACACAAACCTAGCGTAGCCGCTAAACTACTTGAAAACAGGGATGTTTTTTTGCCGTGACGCGAGCAGGCGGTATAAAGGGGCACAAACCATGTTACACAAACCTAGCGTAGCCGCTAAACTACTCGAAAACAGGGATGTTTTTTTGCCGTGACGCGAGCAGGCGGTATAAAGGGGCACAAACCATGTTACACAAACCTAGCGTTAGGTTACGGATTTTTAAGACTACGAATTTTCATACTTTTGGTTTAAGAATACGGCCGTTGAGATAGTCGTAATTCATCAGGTTAATGTGTTATGTGAGGAATTATCGTGTCGGAAATTATTGATATAGGGATAAATATTTTTGAGAGCTGGTAACACTGCCGGCACATGTTTTTGTATATTCCTTGTTTTTCTATGATCTTTGTACTACGTGTGTCAAAATACTTCCGAAATGATTATTTTCATGTGTATGTGTATAGAAAATTTTAAAGTCGTGTAATTCAGTTAATATTGCTTGCCGCCGCCTAATTCTTTCAGATTCGGATTCCCCGACCCCAAATTAGTATAAAAATAACTAGTTTTATTTTTTAGGAATTTCGCCCATAAACCGAACTTTTTCCCAAACGTATAACAATAATATACCTACATGCAATTCTAATTTTGAGATCACTGGGTATCCGCATTGCAATGAAAATATATTTTTTTCAGTTTTATGCCTTTTTAATTAAAATATAGGTTACACAGCTCTAGATTACACACCATATTTTTAGTATTGCCATTTGAACAACAGTGGCACCCCTTGTGTTTTCTACTCTTATTTGACAAACTGTTTGTTCATTGACATGAGCCGGACTTAGCCATTTGCAATATGATAAATTTTAATAAAAAAAAATTCAATCGCCATTTTTAGGAATTTGTGATTAAATGTCTCACTTTAAAAACAGGCCATCATTAATATTGTACCATACGACATAATGTGGTCGTCTGATACATAAATTTTACAAGAATTTTACAAAATTAATTATTTTCCCGTGCTAGCCGCCGCGACTGAAATGGTATAGGTGTTGTAAGGCCTGGACCTTCGACCAACAGTCAATGGCCTGGATACATCTATTCAAGAAAAGATATCGATATTTGGAAATTTTTAAATAATTTAGTACTAGGTACAATGAAGTAAGGAAAATTAAGCTTACTGTGTTCACTAACATCCATTGGTTTATCTCTTTAGTGATACTGGAGATATTCCAAATACTTCGACCGACGATTGATAAATTTTAGCGCGGCCTCTACAGTATCAGGTAAGTTTCAGCTAACTATCAATATGCCCATATTTTTTATTTGCGTCGTTCTTTATGCAAAAGTAATTGGTTTATTTGATGAACGTATACTAACGAAGCTCTTAGACATTAAATAACTCGTAATCTAAGGTTCTAAATAACTGACTAACTAACCATAATAATAATAATAATAACGTAGTATTTATATAGCACAGTTTTGCACATTTTACTTCAAGTGCGTAATTATAATAAACTTAAAATTAATCCTATAGTGTTCCTTACGAGTCCCTACAACGACTGATTGAATAATATGAAACAAAGAATACACAGTATGTACAAAGCAATTCCAAAGAACAATAAATAGTGAGTGCCGTTTTGGCACAGGAAAATATACCTATAATGATAAACTATAACGGTGCCATTCAACAAGAATCATTAAAACTAAAATAAAATATAGAATAGGAGGCAGTTTACGTTTTGAAATAATACAAATTTAGAGTGCACATAAAAGTAAGGAGGTAATCGAAACCAAACAATTACCGGAAACTTGAGGAACATGGCATATGACAATAGATTTAAAAGGAGTTAAAATTCATGAAATGTATGATTTTCTTTGTTTGAACCATCACAACGTTTCTCCGCAGGAGTAGGCAGAGAGGACGGACCGGCGAACAACTTCGTCTTAGCACACATTGTTTGCCTCATTACATTCACATATCGTCCCACACATACCCTTCTATAATTCTGACTCTTGACATGGTATGACTTAAGTATCTGATTCATTTGAACGTGTCATGTCTTCCTCGGGTGTCCCCGACGTCTTCTACCATTCATATTTGCGTATCTAAAACGCAATAAATTTATTGAAATATTAATAAAGACCTCATTAATTAACTCCCGTTTAGTGTTAAAAGGTAAGAGTGCCCATGCATATTTAGGTTAGTAATCAATTCAATATTTCCAATTAATTAATATTTTGACTTCAAGGTTGACAGCGTAAATTGATTTTTTCTTTATTCACTGTCAATATTGGTTCGGCTGTCAACGGTGAAAGCGTGCTCGGAACATCGATATAAAATCATCGAAAGTTACACCTATCGATCCGATTCGTAAATTTATCAATTTCACGGTGCTAGAGCTCTTGAACTATTCATGTTTATAATACTATTAGGAATTGGCAGAATACCAAAAGCGAAAGACTCGGTTTAGTAAGGCTCACTTCACTTGGGACCGTTATATTGGTTGGTTATAAGTTCGGCTTGGTTGGAATGTCGAGCTTAGCACAGCTTTGGAACATAATTCGTATATAGGTCGAAAGCCGTCACCAATATTACGTGAGTTGTCTATGGAGGAACGTGTTTCTTTTTTATCTGAAAAACAAATCTACTGTCTACATGAGTGCTATTTCTGTGCCATCTTCTATCATCTTCGTCGGGACGTCTCTATGCGCCGGGAAATCGCGATATTTCAAAAACGCGGGAGAATATTTTTAGGCGGGTTTAATTTACGAATTGATATTTGGTAAGGTTTTAAGTTTGACAGGAATAAGGAAACAGGACAGAGTTAAGATGTAAGGGAGAAAACTAAAGTTGCCGATATGGTTACCCGAATAGACCAACAAAAGTGGAGATGGACAGGTCACATGATCCGCGATCCACAAGAAAAATTGTGCAAGAATGTCCCAGAGATGGCAAGAGAAGTGGAGGACGTCAATAAATAAGATGTGAAGACGACCTAAAACTCACGGCTAGACATCATTGGAGAAGAGTAGCGCGTGAGAGGTCCCAGTGGAAAATGTCCTGAAGTTTGCTCTTAAAATCCCATAAGAGACAATTTTTGATTGATTATCAATTAATGACATCGTCATTCCTCATCGCTCGATGAATATACTAGTATACTAGTAAAATTAGATAATTTATTGAATTTCGGTGTGAAGTATTCAAGTATAATTTACGTAAATGTCAGATTTGGCATAAATATTAGTGTTGCAACAGAACTCTGCTTCCAGTTCTGCAGAAGTTCCGCAAGTTTTTTCACTTCCGTTTCCGCTTTTGGTTCCGCAAACTTTATAACAGAACTCTAAACGAAGAATAATTTGCGATTGAAGATATCGAAGTGCAGCCTTCTACTTCAAAATCATCATTATCATTACAAATATTGGAATCGATGTTAAGTGTAAATGAAGACCAGGGTATCTAGCATAGTCGATCGATATAGGTTTTATCGAAAATATCGGTAACTTGTCATCGCTCCCGAGCACGACTGCACACCGCTAAGGAACAAATAAAAGTTCACAACGACTAAGGGTTCATAATTTATTTGACCTAAGCTGTTATTTGTTCGTTAGCGGTCTGCAGTCGTGCTCGGGAGCGATGACAAGTTACCGATATTTTTGATAAAACCTATGTCGATCGACTATGCTAGGTACCCAGGAGGGGAACTCTTCTACAACTGACGATGGTGACAATTTATTTTTAGAGATACCGTCACACCTTCGGTAGTACAAGAAAGAGAAGAGACTACCTCTCCATGAGGATCCCCTTATGTGGTGGAAGGTAAATGCGCACAAATACCCCATCTGTTGCCAATAGTTCGCCAATACTTATCAGCTCCCCCCAGCAGTGTAGCCAGTGAGCAATTATTTAGTGGAGCTGGTTTAATATATGAAGAACACCGTAACAGACCCAAAGGTGTAAAAACAGCCAAATTACCTTTTATTAAATATAATTTACCTCTGTTTCATTTCGAGTACTAAAATTACAAAATACAAATTTAATTAAACAAATCTTAAAAAATAAAATTGTGCTTTTTCTTCATGGTATTTACACTTCCGCTTCCGGTTCCGCTTCTGCTTCCGCTTCCGCTAAGATTTACTTTTGACATCTGTTTCCACTTCTGCTTCCGTTAAGACACTTCCGTTGCATCACTAATAAATATGACTGCTAGCGCTTCGACGTCTAAAATAGGAACTATTCTGCGGTTTGGCAAAGCTTGAGCATTAATTTGACCTGCTTAAATTGGAGCGAGGAATGTCGTACATAGCAAGGATACGGGCTGGCTGATATACCGAGCCTTAATGGTATAAAGAACAACTAATCTACAGGTAACAGTTATTTGCTCTGATCCGGGTTCGTTACCATTTACGTACTACCAGACACCACCTGCATATTTGACACCTTCTGCCAACTGTACTCATATTTACAATGTAGAATTAGTGTAGCAATTAGTGATGCAACTATTATCATTTCGACTTCGATGATTACGATCACGCAATTAATTTTTGTACGATTACTTTCACAAAAATTAAAAAAAATATTGTTCGTAAAAATACATACGGTTCAGTGTAGGACGTAATGTATTCACCATACAGTTTTTGTTTTACAAAAAATAAATAAAAAAAACTGAAGGTCATGAACATTTTTTAGTCATTTTCCGCAACGAGAATTAATAACAGATCCGTGATATTTGCACTTTAAAATAATATATTATTATTTATTTATTTATCTTTTTTTGAAAGGTTAACCGACATCATAATAACGCCACGACCAGGGGTGCTAGCACGTCGATCGATAAGGATTGATAGGATAACTTTCGGTAACTTTTCATCTTTCCCTAGCGTGATTACAGATAGATCAATTTAAGAACGACCAAAAATTTGGGGGTATTATTCATGATAATCTAAGACCTTCGACCAAGTATATCCAGACCGTAAAATTTGGGAGGGTTATTCATGATAATCTAAGAAAGACCAAAAAAAATGGGGGGTTATTAATGATAATCCGAGCGCAGATAAAAAATAATAATAAATATGCCGTTTTGCAACCCGCACGAAAACTGGAAAAACACAGTAACCTTTTTTTAATTGGTCACTAATGAATGGAAATTTAAATATTAAAATAAAATTTGAAATTTTGATATATTTGAATAATTTCTAACTTATTTTTGAACAATCAACCCCAAAGTTTCGCGGTATGAGCGTGGAACGCGATGAATAAGTAATTTTTCATAAATGGATCATTTAATTACATTCCACGTATGTTCCAGAGTGGTAGATACTCTCAGTTTCACCCTGGTGAAAGACCACCACACAGAATCGAAACGTTTGAAATGGCTTCAGCCGTGTTTGGTGACAAAATTTGAATAACTAAGTCCTTCCTAACCTTCCATCGCCCTTAAAATTGTAAATGGTAGAATAGACAGTCCTGATTTAACTAAGCTTATTGAATTTCATATTCCCACGAGAACCACTCGTTCTAAAATCCTGTTTAAATGCAACAATATCAGGACTGAGGTATACGAAACACTCGCTTGTACCTAGGTTGCATGAAGTTACTAATAGATATGCAGATGTGGCAGATCTATTTAACTGCACGGAAGGTAGGTACAAGAAGGCTACGCTATCACTTTTTTTAATCAATATTAATTTTATTCGTAATATAGATTTTGGCATATAAACGTATCTCTGGTGTCACTTCCCAATGTAACGCCACAATTAATTGTTATACATACACTTTTTTATTATTACTAATATTTTTCCTATGATTTTGTTACATGTAATTAGTGTTTATGGCATATTTGTGCCGTGTATATTAAATAAATAAATAAATCTCCTGCCCTTCCCCATTCCCTTTAGGCTCACAATACATCCCAATTGGGGATGCCATATCCCATTGGCTGCGAACAGTGGGAAGTAGTTGGGACTCTTGCGCGGTTTTCACATTAAAAATAAAATGGTTGATCGTAAGGAAGATTTCTTACCGAGTCATCTGTAGATTGACATGAAATAAAATAAGAAACATGTTAACAATATTTTATACATATATAGTTCAAAATGTTTAGAGCCTAAACATAAAGGAACAAATCAATATGAGAAAAAATAGCATATTTCCTCAGTGTATCTACTATTATAAACATCGATTTCCTTGTATTGGTTTCCCATAATAATATATCTACAAACGGGAAACTGGTGAATCTACATAAAACGGAGAACCCAAAATAATTACTTTTAAAAATCTGACAAAGGGAATAATAATAATTCGATTTTTGCCTACAAACGACCCGATTTGCAAAGACCCTGCATGCAGTCCTGCAAGCAGTGCTTAAAGTCGGATAGTGAGTAGAGCATTTTAAAAGACACTAAACAGCTGATCCCTTAGTGAAGAATTTTTCTAATTTGACCAAAAAAATCCAACTTTGGACTCGATTTACTCGAAAACGAAAACTCAAATCAATAAAAGTTATACCAGAAATCGACTCTAAAAGTGGTGTAGATTCAATAGTTTCTCGCTTGCACTAAGAGTTTCCGGACACTGTGTATAATACATATGTTAACAAGTTATAGGGAACTTTTCCTGTAAACACTTCGGGCGGTAATGCGCCTTTTTATCCCGCGACAAAATATTCCCGACAAAATATCCCAGACAAAATATCCCCATCAAAATATCCCTGACAAAATATCACCGACAAAATATCCCCGACAAAATATCCCCGACAAAATATCCCCGACAAAATATCCCAGACAAAATATCCCCGACAAAATATCCCCGACAAAATATCCCAGACAAAATATCCCCGACAAAATATCCTACGGACAAAACATTCTCCAACAAAACATCTACTAAAACTTAACCTAACCTAACTTAACAGGATGTTTGTATTATTTTTGTCTCATTTTTTGTTAGGCTAGGTTAGGTTATAGGTCAGGTTAGGTTTTAGTAGATATTTTTTGGGGGGATATTTTGTCGGGGATATTTTGTCGCGGGATAAAAAGTCGCGGAACCCTTTGGGCAGTTTATCAAATTGGACATTTAAAAAAAAAAAGTATTAGTGTAATGCAGCCATATTTATCCCGTTCATCTAGTTGTGAAAAGCAACAATATCTGTTAAGTATTTCACTAACCGCCGCACTTTTAGGTACATATAATACACTCCTTTCAACAATTACTACAAGAAACAACAATTTACATGCACAAAATATGTTATTAGGTTCTTAGTTTGGGTAAGTTAAGTAATTCATGCCTGTTTAGTTGAAACAAAACTCACGCAAATGTAAATGCATACTAAAAAAAATGGCGGCAAAGGAATCGTTTTATACGGGAAATTTTGAATTTTGATTATTCAAAAATGGAATTTTAATCCATATTTTACCATCTATCCAAACGTAATTAGTTGTTAGATACGACTTTAGATTTTCACGGCCAAAAATTATTTTGTTATTAGTTTTTGGGGTATAATGCCGTGTTGCGCTACCTCCTTCTTTAGCCAACGTTTCGGACAGCGTTGCAGTGTCCATCATCAGGGCAGATGTGAAAAAAAAGTAATTAGTTGTTTCTTGTAACAATAAAGTAGAAATGTAATGTAATATCCAAAATCCGTACCTAGTAAAAGTGCAGCGGTTGGTAGAATATTTACCCGACATCTTATAATTTATTTTCATTCAAACGGTTTTTTTATGTGTATTTGGTAGGTATGAGAATAGGTCGAAAAGTATTTCACACCGCTAGGTGATTAGGGTGTCCCTATCCAGAAATTTTTTTGTATTTTCTTTTGAATTTTTTTTTTTGTATTTCCTTTTTATTTGGCATTAAAAATACCTATTACCCCAAATTTTCACCCACCCTCCATTTTTTAATCGCGATTTAAGTATTTTTGTATGAACAAATTTAACCGTCGTTCGTATTTCAAACAAAACGAAATTATTTATGTTGTTCAATGACAGGTGGCGCTACGTCCGCCTCATCGAACTTTAATTTTTGTTTGAACATCGTTTGCCGAGTTAGCTAGTAAGTATATAAAATAATTATAATAAAACATGGAATAATTATTGGGCTACTTCCCATCTCCAGTCATGACTAATCGACATTCAATAATTGCAATCAAAATACATTATTAGTATTCGGTACTTCTGTCGAAATAAAGTGTGAGTATTTCACACCCATATGAACGAAAACATTTCTAAATTGGAGTCGATAGTTTTTTTCTGACAGAAATTAAAATCGAATACCCCAAGGTTTTTAGAAAATGTATGAAACGTATGTATAAAATGTATACAACGTATACTACCAACTTTGAGAATAGTCTGCATATTTTCAAATGCAGGCAAGCGAAAATGTCTGAATTATTTTTATTTAAAAAATAATAGATTTCTTTGTTTTTACCACGTTTATTGTTTAATATAAAAATGAATCCCTGTTTCCCTTAATCACGCCATAACTTCAGAATGACTTTTTCTATTTCATTAATCTTTTATTTTTAAGTTTTTTAATACTTTGTAGAATGTTCTAACGGAAATAAAAATTAAGAAAATTGATCATTTTCAGATAACTTAACGACAATTTTAACTTCGCATGTTCGACAGTTCGCGCGTTTGATGAAATTGAATTTAGCAGGCAGCTATTTTTTTTGTAATAAAAGAATTGACTATGGATTTTTTAAATTATAGTTATTTTAAATAGGTCTATTTAGGTATCAAATTTGATTGATTGTTCTTATAATATACAAAAAAGAATATTTGTAAAATACGAAAAATTTAAATTTAACTGAAAAAATTGTAATAGGTGGCACGCGAGCTGTTTTAAAACTGAATGTACCAGTATCGAATTATCCCTAAGGCAGAGTAGGCAACTGCCTAGGGGCCCCGCATCGGCTGGGGGCCCCGCTTCTCGAGAAAAAATGACTTGCTTCAATAAGTGAGAACGATTTAATTTTTTTTATTAGGAACTTTTACAGGTTAATAACATTAGGTAAACGCATTAAAGAAAACAAAAAATTATAATAATTAGGTTATAACCCAATAAATAACTAATGTTCACATCATGCCCAAATAATAAATAAAAAGTCTATAATTAAAACAAATGTATAAACATAGTAGTATTTTACTTTTCTTTCCTTCCATTTGTTGCAACATTACTTAGTATCTGAAGTGATTGAAGGTGCAGTGTGTGGTTTATATTGCCATTTGATTTGTTTTATTTTTTGCTTTTATTTCAAATTATATGTTTAAAATATAAATGTTGTACAAGCTTCAGTATGCACTACCTATCTGCTTGCTAAAATTCTTTGGGAAAGGTTGTCTGGAAGAGATCACTTTAGTGTCAAGATGACTAATTGTAATGTTTTTTTTCAATCTTTTTTTTTCTTTGTATATGTCCTTTTATGTGCAATAAAGGGTTATTGTATTTTATTGCATGATATTCGTTTTTTATTGAATGGGGTGATGGCATACCTTTCGTAATGTAGTAAAAGGACAGATTAATTATGAAGAAAATTACGTACAAGTTTTTTAATCCAGTTCACACGGGCCTCTGACTCTGGGGGGCCTTTAAATTAATTTTCCGAAAGATGCGTTTTTTAATAATGCTCTCACCATTTGAGGAAATCGGTAAAATTGATGGAAATACGGCGTTTTAAACAGTTTGTATGTTGAATTATCCTCAGCAAAACTTTGAAAGCGTTTTTCTCAAAACTACGTTTTTCAACCTGGTTGACAACATATTAGAAAAACTGTATATCCGATTTGCATGCACTAAATCTTTAACAGTTAGAAAATCCAGTCACCATGGCACCACTTGGGGATTTTTTTATAAGGGTCTATTTTTTTTATGAACAATGAAAATTTTCCACAAAAAATCGACAATAAAATTCGCTGGTCCGCACACTTTTAATTTTTTTAGATATCAAAACTCCCCCACGCCATAGACAGTAGATTTTTGAACAAATTAAGACTTGGTGCATGCAAATCGAATGTATTGTTTTAAAGGTTGAAAAACGTGTTAAACTTTATTGCTGGAGGATAATTCAACATACAAACTGTTTTAAATGGTTTCACATAAAATGTTGTATCTCCGTCAATTTTTCGAATTTCTTTAAAACATTTGATGAGAGCATTTTTAACAACTGCATCTTTCAGAAAATGAAATACCTAAGTTAAAAAAATTACAAAAGTATTTTTTACAGTGTCCTGGTGCCTTAAGGGGGGGGGGGGGTGGGGGGTAAGGTTTTAAAGGCGAAATAAAGTCATTTCGTCATGATTTTTTTTTTGATATATGAATAATGTTGGTTTTATTTATTTCATAGACACTTTATAGTATAACATCTGAAGTATCTTTGAAAAAAATCAATTAAAAATATGTATAAATAAGTCCGTGAGAGCGAATCTCCGGAGGCGCCTCGAAAAAAAGTTGTTAGGCGGTGAACTCCATAACTCGTCATCGGATCATTTAAAACAAAAAAAAATCGAAATGCGTTTAAAAGGCAATATGTTTTCCTAGGGAGTCAGAGGGAGTTTTTTTCGATTTATTTTTAGTTTTGGCAGCATTTTGAAGTGAAAAACGCGATTTTTGCTAAAAAATTTCGGTGAATTTGTTATTATAAAATGGTAAAAAAACTCCCTCTGATTACCTTTTGATTTATGTGTAGAAATAGTGTACACAATTTCAGAAGCATCGCTCAAGTCAAGATGTTCACGAACTTCAGAAATGTTGTTTGCGAGAAAAACGATTTAAAATTTTTTATACTCGAAATATACTCAAATCGAGCATGAGGGCCGGTCGCTTGAAACGTTGTATCTTCGTTAGTTTTGCTCCGATTTACTCGAAATTTTTACACAATACTCAATATACTGACCCCCCCCCCTTAAGGTACCTTAAAGCCGTGTTAAGGATTTGATCAAGGGAACAAGGAGGCGTTCAACCCCCTTTCCGTTAGTCCGCCATTGGTAAAGGGGCCCCGAGACGTGCATTGCCTAGGGGCCCCGACATGGTTAATCCGGCCCTGTGCACTGGGACTGAATATATGGAATGCGGGAGGGGGGTTTGCGAAACGGGGGAGCGGGAGCAAGGAGAGGGCGGGAGGGGAAGGTGGAAGGGGAACGCGGAAGGGTAGGGGATGCGGGAGGGGAATGGGGACGCACGGGAAAGGACATACAAGGAGGAACAATTTATTTCTTTGAATATGCTAGTTGTTCATAAAAAAACGAAATGTTTGGTGAGCGATGCTCACTTCCTCAGAGTTTACTCAAAACTTTACTTGAAGAAGGGAGTTTTACGCATCTTTCTCTTTCGCTTACGATCATTGTAAAGTCAGTAAAGTGACTACCTGCACGAGAATAGATCGTATCAAGTTCAGGTCGGCATTTAAGTTTGGCGCGTACTATATAAATGATGTCTTTCGTACGCAGGTCATTAAAAAAAATGAAACTACGTGTTTCAAGTACGTCCTTTTCACTACGTAGGTACTGTAACAACTATATACCACTAGGTATATACCTACATTCAATTATTATTAGAATGTATTCAGTATCTGGGTTACTTTAGCACCGGTTTAAAATAAACATATATATTTGATCTGTCTGACCCCAAATTGCGAACAAAAGTAAAAAAGTACGATTTAAAAAAGCGGTTCTAAGAACCTTGACCCAAGAGCACAAATCTAACAGTTCGACATACTTAACTAAACAATCGTGGGCTTATAAAAAGTCAATTACATCCTTTTGTTTTACGTTTCTTGGTCTAGAATTGGAGGTTATCCACCACTTACCCGCCCTAGTATAACAGATGGTTACTCCCTCAAGGCTCTCGCAAGAATCTATTTTTTTTTGTTAAACGAAGCTACATTTATTTATTTTTAAAGAATCTGGACCTCCAGTGTCCCTGCATGCGTTGTTAGAAAGCAGTATGTAAGTGCTTAACAGGAAAAAAAACATAATACAACAAATCGTGCTCTACCACGGTGAAATCGATAACTTAAGTACCCGCAACCCGGATTCGTACCGATTTATTACATATTTCCCTTAAGCACGGTAAGTTTTAAAGCTCTTAAAAAAATATATGTTATTGTTGAAGATAATATCTAGACTTGCCCGCGCCGAAACGCAAATTATATAAAATTCCCTCGATAGAAAAAAATCGCAAAGTATGCCCCAAAAATTATTATTAACACTTTTGATTCAGTTATTTTACAAGTTATATGTATGAAAAAATTCACAGTGATTCTTTAAATGCTGTTTAAGATAATGCCTGCGAGATTTTTGCACTATTTTAAACGAGTCGTGTTTTATTAAACATTTTCGCATCGATTTTGTGGCTGTAAATGTTAGCGCTCTTCTCTAACATTCGTAATTTCGTATCTCTCCATTTTCTTCTTTTCGGGCCCGGTTGCAGAGCCTTAACAATCTCAGATCGATAGGCGTAACTTCCGATGGTTTTTTATCCGTTCACGGTTTCACCGTTGACAGCCAAAGTGGTATTGACAGTGGATAAATAAGGAATCGATATACGTTGGCAATACTGAAGTTTTTTTTTTTTTATTAAAAAAAGAAAGACAAACATTCCCGGGTTACGAATAACCCAACAATGTTTGAAAATCTCCTACTACCACCACAGAAAGCCGAAAATGTTGCTTGTGTTGTGGAGGACTTAGCCAGCCGAAGAATCGAACACGCGACGCTCGGGTGAGACACAAGCGCTATGACCACTCAACCACTGACACTGATAGTTATTTTCTATAAATTGACATTACGAAATGTCAAACGTCAAGCAATTATGTAAAAATATTAATTAATTTGCAATGTTGAATTGAAATACTAACCTAAATTTGCATTTGGCAGTCCGCATTTACTTTATGATACTAAAGAGGAACTTTTTTTTTTTTTACAGTGAATACCGCACAAGAATCTCAACTGCTCCCGTCTGGAGCCAGTGAGACTATGGCATCCCCAATTGGGGTATGGGCTGAAGGTAGTGGGGAGGGGAAGGAGGTGAGGAAGAGGAAGGTTGGGAAGTACCTGGCTATTCAGATCTGGTCACTAAACACGGCTAAAGCCATTTTCAAGCAACGTTTCAATTCTGAATGGTGGTCTTACACCAGGGCGATACTGATAGTATCTTCCGCTCTGGAACATGCCGCAAAAATACTATATGTTATTTTAAATGAATTAATTGTGAAATAACACAAATTAATCAAATAAAATTTATTTGCGCATGCCGGGTTCGAACCCGCGACCTCCGGATTGTGAGTCAAGAGTCTTACCCACTGGACTACGGAGGTCGTCTATATACTAATTAGTTAATGAGGTATTTATTCATATTTCAACCATTTTCGTTTCTCAAAGATCAAACAGAATAAATTGATTGAGTTTTAGACACATTATTACGTATATAATAATAATAATAATAATAATAATAATATATCTTTATTGAACAAAAAAAAAATGAAGATTTATAACTACAAAAACAAAAAGTACATCATAAGTACAGTAAAAGTACAGTTTAAAAGTTGCATATGTACGAAAGTTAATATCAAAAAACAAAATACGTATATACAGATATATTGATCGCGTACGCAACTTCCTTCATTTCTAAGAGCTTCGTTGGTTCAATACGTTCGTACAAATAAGCGAGTAACTTTGCATAACGATCGACTTAATTAAAAATGTGTGTATATTGATAATTAACCGAAACTTATCTGATACTATGGAGGCCGAGTTAAAATTTATTAATTGTCGGTTGGAATCTCTGTTAACAATTGTTAACTTTCGAAGTGAAATAGCACAAAACTGCTTAAATAATATGTAAAGTTATATACAGCATTCCTGAGTAGGTACCTACACTGAATGGCGGCACTAAGTCAATGACATTGTAAAAATAGAAGACGCTTTATACTCATTCAAATCGAACAAAAAATGTAGCACCGCTTATGAAAAGTATAGCCATTCAATGAAAACATTTGTACGAATGAAATAGCTATATGAACGGCCCACTAAAGTATGTCCACCGTACCTAGTTGTCACAGTAACATTTCTTCATTTTCTTTTCACATATTCTCAGATTTATCTGTTCAGACGTTTTTATATATTTTAGGGAAATCAACAGTTTACAATTTCATTAATTTGATGTTTAATTTATCTAAGTTAGAAACCAATTATAGATTTCATCATTATACTATTATATTGTGTATCTAAAAATTAATAATTAACTCAAACTGAAATCTTACAACTAAAAGATATGACATTATTATAACAGGCGGTATGTAGACATGATATATGTTATTACATAATATATCATTACATTTATGAAGTTTTGTACTCATTTAATACATTTTTAATACACTTTGATAGAGTTATTGTATGTTGAACACAGGCAAGCTTTTTGGTTTGAATTTGTTTTACAGTGTATTTCTTTAAAAATATCACACGAACGTGTGTGCCGTAGGTACTTTCAAATCTATTCTGATCAATAATTCAGGACAGTCAGTTATATGTATAGCAATATCGCATCTGAGAATTGTCTACGTACACTCAATGTAACAATTTTGAAAATTTTTGTTAAATCGGTTGTGCGATTCATAAGAAAGGAATTTTATGATTTTTCTCTGAATCCATTCAATTTTGTTTATACTAATGAGATAATCGAATAAAATCAAATAATATTCAAAGATATTTTATGATTTTTCTCTGAATCCATTCAATTTTGTTTATACTAATGAGATAATCGAATAAAATCAAATAATATTCAAAGATATTTTAGTGATTTCGGCCCATAACCTTATTTTTCAAAACCACTTACACCTAGCGATCAATTAAATGTATTTTTCATACATTTAATTGATCGCTAGGTTAAAAGCAAACAAACACCCACGAAAATGGTTACACAACATTTGTAACCATTAGAGAGTACAAGTTAGAGACAATAATTGATTCTTACTCGCTTTATAAAATAAACACGAAATGCCGAATACCTCGTAATACAAGCCACTTTATAACTTTTGAGGTTTCTGAACTGCTGGAAACTTCTAAAACTTCTATACGTATTCAAATCGAAGTAGAACAATGACCTTTTCACGGGTAAGAAGTACTCTGGATTTAGATTGTTTTGTGGCTCTCCGTGTTTTGAACTTTGAATCTATTACAGGGAAAAAATTTCAATAAAATATTATGAAAATTTATTCCACAGTTTAAAGTTGACTTTAGAGCTATCAAAAGAAATATAATATCTATAGCAAAACTAGAAGTACTTTCTATATAAATTTGAATGGAAACAATTGTCCATTTAAAACGTGCTTTGTCTCACTTAACTCATCTTACACCGTAGATCTCCATCCCATTTGATTTTCGCAAAACAAAGTTTTGTAATATAAATTTAAAGCCCGATTGGCCAAATATTTGGATCTCGAAATACGTCCAAAAACATTCTTGTGTTTTTCTTTAGTCTTGATTTATAGTTCTGTCGGCACGAGTTAGTACCCGGCTTCATTTTTTCTTTTTTCAAAACATTTTTGTTCTTTTTTGGACAATATTGACTGACGATACGATACGATTGTACCACCCCAGCCAGGAGCACTCCTGTCCAGGTGAGACCGGTACACCAGGGGGCACTGATTTGTTAGGACTATAGGAACACGTGAGGATGGAAAGGAGGTTGGAATTTAATCGACCGGTATACACAGCAACCTAATAAGCCAATATTTGAATTTAGGATGGGCAGGAATAAAGGAATGGATTGAGCGTTATATTTTTATTAAATCTTCCTTCTTTTTGCCTCTTCTCGGCTCTTCTTGAATCTTCTTGACTATTTCTGGCTGTTTTACCCCTTCCAGGATCTCATCTCTTCTTGCTTCTTCTTGGATCTTCAAGTCTCTTCTTGCTTCTTCTTGGATCTTCAAGTCTCTTCTTGCATCTTCTTGTCTATTTCTGGCTGCTTTACCTCTTCCCGAATCTCGTCTCTTGTCTCTTCTTGCTTTCATCATGGATCTTCAAGTCTCTTCTTGCTTCTTCTTGGATCTTCAAGTCTCTTCTTGCATCTTCTTGTCTATTTCTGGCTGCTTTACCTCTTCCCGAATCTCGTCTCTTGTCTCTTCTTGCTTCTTCATGGATCTTCAAGTCTCTTCTTGCTTCTTCTTGGATCTTCAAGTCTCTTCTTGCTTCTTCTTGGATCTTCAAGTCTCTTCTTGACTCTTCTTGAATCTTCTTGGCTCTGCTTGTTACTTCTGGGTTTTTCTTGTTTCTTCTTGTCTCTTTTGGAATCTACTCGTATTTTCTCAGCTTTCCTTGCCTCTAATTGTCTTCTTCTTGTATCTTCTTACCTCTTCTTGACTCTTCTGGCCTCTGCTTGTCTTATCTTGTCTCTACTTATATCTTCTTGAATGTTCTCATCTTTCTTGCTCCTTCTTGGATGTTCTTGTCTCTTCTTGGCTCTTTTTTGGACAATATTGACTGACATAAAAATATTGAACAAACAATTTCGTGGTTTTAAAAATAGTTTAATTATCATTTATCAATACACATTAAACAGGGTGTTCAGAAACGTACTTCACTTTTAACTTTTAAACGGTGATTTCTGACATCATTTGGAGTAAAAAATGAACATGAAATTTTTATGTCTTTTTAGTTAGATGTTTTATTTCCAA
The DNA here is from genome assembly GCA_929108145.2 of Limnephilus rhombicus. NCBI lineage: Eukaryota > Metazoa > Arthropoda > Insecta > Trichoptera > Limnephilidae > Limnephilus > Limnephilus rhombicus. Next base: position 2,299,748 of record OV815282.1, read on the forward strand.
AATTATTTTATTAAAAAATTAAACAATTTTTTTCTATTGAACACTCAGCCGAGTAACCAACTAACTCCTCACCCTCTCTCACTCATTTTGATTTTTTATATTGTTTTTAGTTGAATAAAAAAACGGTTCCATGCCAACCCAGAATCAAGTCAACTCAACAACTATTGAAAAGTCATTAAAAGCTATGAAAAAAATAATTTTAAAATAGCCGTTAACTCTAACCTAACTTAACCTATTTTTTTTTATCAAAACACTCTTTATGACCTTTTTGAGGAGGTTCTGGGTTGGTTTCATTCTGAGTTGGCTGGTTACCCAAAAAAACACATCAGAAATGTCAACGGAGACTTGATTTTTTACTCCGAATAATGTCAGGAATCGCTGGTTAAAATAAGATAAGTACGTCTTTTAACATCCTGTGTTCTTCATCCATCTATTACATTAAATTATATCATTTCATGTTGGAATTGACTAAGAGCAAAAAATATTTACTTTGAAATAAAAACAGATAGAAAAAACTGTTGTGTAATTAATGCATTTTTGCTTCAATACGCTTACTTTTGCTTTGCTGTAAAGTTATCTTATTATCAAAGATTAGATACCTACTTACACGATAAATATTATTTTTATAAATAGGTAGGTACTTATTTTCATAGACAATTTTATACAGTTAAATGAAAAACAAACTTATTTTAATTTTCTTCTATTAACAATTGGACATATTCATCATGAAAATTATGATAGTCAAAATAGTATAACTTACGGGTTGTTAGTATTTGTACAGTAGTAAATCGAGTTCTAGCATTGAATAATTGAATTTTAAAAAGCTTATTTTCTCTTTTCAGTACTGTCAGTGATGGCAGCGTTTACCCGCCAATGAACGTCACTGTTCCGTTGTAAATTAGAGTGCAGCATTCTTCCGGCCACTGTGCGGTTGTGACGGTGGGGCCAGCGGCTAGTTCCGGTGAATTATTGAAGCTGTAACATACAGCACATAACAGGGGACCACTGAGTGCCGTGCCCTGTACACTGGCCACTATACACTGGTCATTCTATACCGGACTGTGGTGTTTGTACGGCATCACTGGGCAATGGCAGTGCCTCAAATTCCCGTTTAGATCTGCCTTCACAGTCGCGTCAACCAAACGCGGAACGGAAATGGAAACAACCTCGCGGTCACGAGACAGGAGTGGATTAGGCACAAAACAATCAACAAAGCTTGCAGATCGAGGAGAAATTGCGAGGAGGGAGACATGGCACGAATGACTGAACCAAATACTCGACTCGGGTCATGAATCAAGTCAAGAGTTAGAATAACAGAAGAGTTTGATGAGTCGATATATGAATATGACTGAAGCAAGGAGTGTGTGCCAAGACCGAGTTGTTTGGCCGTCCGTCACGTCTGTGGAGAAACCGCATGAGTCAGTTTTTTTGGATTCGGGACATCCAATTTCAATAAAAACGAGTTTAACACAAAAAATTCCAATGTCAGACTATGTTACGTAATACGTCTAGTCAAACGAGCAGTTGTAAAGCTGTATTTAATAAAATCTAAGACTCTGCTAGGCTTTTAAAAATATTGTTGCATTTTCTTAAATCGGGAGGAGGCGCAAAATGGCTTTATACCCGAATAGTTAAATATACCATAATAGCTATCAAGTCAAAGAATATGTGTTAAGTCAAATAACATGAAATGTGTCGAGTTAAGTAATATAATGGATATCAAGTCAAATAAAATGATACGTATCGAGTGAAATAACATAATAGGTAACAAATCAAATCACATGATGTGTACTAACATTAAGTTAAATAACGTAATATATATCAAGTCAAATAACATAATAGGTATCAAGTCAAATAACATAATAGGTATCAAGTCAAATAACACAACAGGCATCAAGCCAAATAACTTAATAGGTATCAAGTCAAATAACACAACAGGCATCAAGCCAAATAACTTAATAGGTATCAAGTCAAATAACACAACAGGCATCAAGCCAAATAACTTAATAGGTATCAAGTCAAATAACACAACAGGCATCAAGCCAAATAACTTAGCAGGTATCAAGTCAAATAACACAACAGGCATCAAGCCAAATAACTTAATAGGTATCAAGTCAAATAACACAACAGGCATCAAGCCAAATAACTTAGCAGGTATCAAGTCAAATAACACAACAGGCATCAAGCCAAATAACTTAATAGGTATCAAGTCAAATAACACAACAGGCATCAAGCCAAATAACTTAATAGGTATCAATCAATAGCACAATAGGTATCAATCCAAATAACATAATAGGTATCATGTCAATTAAGATAACAGGTATGAAGTTAAATGACATGGTCGTGAGCATTATAGTTGCAATTTTCACAATAAGTATCAGGTCAAATAATATAATAGGTATCAAATCAAATAACATAATAGGTATCAAGTCAAATAACAAGTAGATATCAAGCCAGATAACATAATACGTATCAAGTCAAATAACAAGTAGATATCAAGCCAGATAACATAATACGTATCAAGTCAAACAACAAATAGGTATCAAGCCAAATAACATAATAGGTATCGTGTCAATTAAGATAACAGGTATGAAGTTAAATGAATGGTCGTGAGCATTATGGTTGCATTTTTCCAATTTCCTTAACAGGTTTCCGGAAATACTTGGAAACTCGCTCGATGAGGCTATCCCACTAATTACACTATCTTATCGTTTATTTATATAAAACACATGTTTTTGATATAATTTTTGTTTTTAAATCACGCTATTCCTCAAATAACGCAAATGAAAATCCCGCAAATCCGCGTGATCAAACATTGCTGAAATCCTGATGGATTGCGGAATGCGGGATTGATATCCGCAATGACAGCCCCACGGAAAATTTCCCGCGGCCTTTCTAACCATTCCAGACCTGCCTAGTCCAGACCTGCCTGGTGTAATATTTAGGAAGCAGACAGGAAAAGCTATAATTATTAACGGCACTTATTTAAAGACACGACAGGAAGGCGATCAATACATTGTTTCAAGAATAACTCGGTCATTCAAGATTAGTTACGTGATGTTGTTCCGTATTAGGAACTCGGGCCATTGGAGGAAATAGAATCAATTAACAGATGACTGGGGATTGACGTCAATACATTAATTACTGTTCTCCCGTTTTGGTATGGAAAGTCTGTTTGTTATATTTATAACTAACTAACCTGTCGAACTTCGTCCCGTCTCAGAATCAATAACTGTTCTGTTAACTTATTAGCTGAATTAAATAAAAAAGAACCAATTATCGATGCGCAACTGTCCATGTTTTGTTTTTTTCAGTCGCAGAGATGGCGTCGTGTACGGATTTATAATTTTTGTGATTTTCTTACTTTTCCACTTACTTACGGGAATTTCGTTTCATTTTCTTTATACGTGTGAGCGAGATTTATTATAATTTTTGTATTTTTCCTTTTGTGGGGTGCAGACATACGTTCACCGTTTGTCTCATTTTCGACTGTTGGCATTTAGTGTGAAAGAAAGAGAGGCAGCATTATATGTTTAAGAAGAAAAACAATCAGCGCATTGACATTTAACGTTTTTGAATTTTCGCAATTCACTCACCATTCAATATTATACTTATTACAATATTGCTGCAGCTCTTTCAAAATATTAGAATTCGTTCCATACAAAATGTATGAGAAAAAGAATTTGCTTCATAATATTTTTTTCGTGAATTTTTCCGATGTTTTAATAGCTATTCTGCTATTAAAACTGCTTCGGAGCGAAGAAAATTTAACAACTTACAGATCATAAAAATCGGTTAGGCCGTTCTTGAGTTATAAAAATGGTGTAACTAACCCGACTTTGTTTTATATATTAGATAAATAGATTAGACTTTCTGCTGTCCGAGATCGTTTCGGTTTTCTATCTTTGGCCATTTTAGTGCATGAATGTGATTAATAATGTGATGCAATTAATGAACAATAGACATTGATGTAGCTAGAGACGAATTTAGCTTCATCCTACCACATTGCATCCGATTAAATGTACTTTTACTTTAGTTGCCTCTGGACCCAGAGGATTTCTTTAAGAGATATTTGCACAGTGAAACATAAAAAATAATCTTAATTTTGTAGTCTCTGATGGTAACATCATAAACTTACAATTATTGTAAAATATAAAATACTTGCAATTAAGCTGGACAGCAAAATAAAAACATTATAAAAAAATGTTTATAATCGCATAAGTAGAAAAATTAATTGGCTTGTTAATGCTAGCAGTTCTAAGCGGATTTGTTACTAAAAAAATATGACTAATAAATGACATGTCAATTTTAACAAAAATATAAATATTTTTGTTTGCTTCAAGGCCAGAAAACACACATTTGATAAAAGAGACATAATAAGAGATTTTCCACGAATACACAATGACGTTATGTATAATATACGGACTCGCCATTGTCTCACAAACTCCAGATATAATATGGCAAGTAGGTAACACTTTAGTGTTTTTAGTAAATTCTTGATTCAAAAGTTGTTCATCTATGATAAAGATAAATATTCAAATAATATGTATGGATGAACGACATATATATATATATAGGACCGAGCGGCGTTTTCACATTGCGCCGAATACTACATTCTGTGTGACTAAGATGCCAAGATACTTGCTTACGCTAAGATGAATACGGAATGCTAAGAGACGACCTACTGTCATAGGTTGTCCTTCTTATACTTAATTGTTTGCTATCTCACTTTCTCTAATGACGCTAAAAATCTTCGGGAAACAATCGAAATAATAGTATTTATATAATTACCAATAATTTGCGTGAATTTATGAATGTTATTCCAACATTTTCTCATCACACACAAGGATATTTTGGCACATTGCTTACCTTACGCGACCCGCGACAGTTGAGTAGGTACTAAAACTAAGATATCGAAAACAAATACAATTGCCTTGTTTTTAGCTTACCACTTTTGGATTTCTACTACGTGTCTATTATATATTAAATATAACGTCATTCCGAATACAACCATAAACGCAGCAATTTCGATATGCGATATTTTCTTTGGCAGTATTTATTATTAAAAATTAAATCGTGAAAAAAATAAACGACGTTCGGCTTTGTAAGAATGTCATTGCTTTATTAATAAATTATTGTATCATCATGGAGGGACAAGATGCATAATCAGTTAATCACGGTTATTAAAGATAATTAGCCATGGAATTATTAAAAAAAAACACGTAAGTACAGTACAAATATATTACAGAAGTAACATGTTACATGGGCACTTTACTTAGAGTGAATGGGACGCATATTGAATAGGAAAACGTCAGGTTCTCGTAGAAGCAACGGTTCAAATTCATGCCTTCAGGAGCACTGCACTAGGATCTAGTCACGGTAGACTAGAACTTTTCTCCCAGTCGGGATATGGCGGGAAACGAATACCGAGAAGCAAGAAGCAGGAAACGAGAAGCAACGGTAGCGGAAACCGGAAGCCAGAAGAAGCGAGAAACGAGAATTGAGAAAAAGTGGGAAGCTGGAAACGCTACGTAAAAAGCAGGAAGTTAGAAGCAACGGGAAGCAAAAACCAAGTAACAGAAAGCGGGAAGCAGGAAAAGAGTAGCAAGAAGCGATGGATACGGAAAGCACGGAGCCATGGGAAACGGGACGGAAGAAGCAGAGGGAAGCTAGAAGCATGTAGCGGAAAGCATAAAATAGCGGGAAGCTGGAAACGAAAGTAGGTAAAAAAAGAAAGTACGTAATTTAGGTACGTTAGATCCTCTCTGTCTTTTATTTACATTAACTCCGCACAGGATGCCCGGAGGAAAAAATTCCCTCTTTATCATTGGCGATGCTGAATGGTGGGTCTTTTCCAAACAAAGGCAACTTGGAACTATACGGTGTACAGCACTGAATAGACATAAAGTTGTTATAGTGATGATGACGAGAGTGGAATACTAAACACTGAACTAAATTGGACATCATAAACTATAATAACGGGAGGTAGCTCATTAAAATGAGAGAATAATAATGACTTGAATGGCAGTCAGAACAATGCAGAATGCTAGGCTATAAAGCTGGCTATACCTGATCTATAAACCTATTGAAACAGAAGAATGGGTTCTGGTTTTATAGTGATACTAGCGAGTACTAGCGTTGCAAAGCCACCAAACAAATAAATTGTTTCTCCCTGCGTATCCTTTCCCATGCGTCCCGCGTAACCTTTTCATCTCGCGTTCCCCTTCCGCCTTCCCCGTTTTCCACCCCCCCGCATTCTCCTCCCCCCTCCCGGCGTTTTCCTCTCGCCTTTCTCTTCCACCTTCCCTGTCTTTCCCCCCCCCCCTCGTCCCCCTACCGCGATACCCCCTCTTTCGTCCCCCCTACTTCCTTTCCTGTCGCTAAACTATATGAAATACACACATTTTTCAAAAAACCCGTGCGCAACCTATCCTAATTTTTTATGTATCTTTCCTATCGCAGGCGTAAGCACTAGAATTTACCAAAGTTTCATCGCAATCAGATAAATGGCTTATAAAATAATTTCATAACGGCAAAGCTCACCATTATGTACAAAAACCTTCGAGGGCATGCGTACAACAAATCACTAAAGTTTCACCACAATCAGTTAAAAATAATATAATATTTCGCTTTCTTAACTTAAGTACATAGTATAGTAGTAATATTTTTAATTTTGTTCTAACAAAACAAATAAATAGTTTTTTTAAAGGTATTTATATTCTTCTCCATTTTTAGGTTTTCTGGGAGGAGATTTTATGATATGTGTACGTCCTCGTGGCCAAAGCTTCTCTTGCCACTTTCAGTCTTGACAGTATTTGTGTCCAATTTATTATGTTGTCTAGTATAATGTTCGTGTACTTGTGACGTTTTTATAAGTGTTGTGTTTGTGTGTATAAGTCCATTTTGTATTTTGTAAATTAAAAGGCATATGTTATATTCGTACAATATTCTTATTTTCAGAAGGTTCATTTCCTGGTAGATATAGTTTTTTTGTGGGAGTGTATGAGTTGTATAGAGAACTCCAGTCCAATTTTTTAATTTTTTTTTAATGAATAATGACGTCCTAACTTAAATAACTGCATTTTTATTTTTAGTTTTAGAGTTAGTTTTAATAGTTAGAAAACCACGTATGTATGGTGAATCGTGTGACGTCATCACTCCTGAAAAATTAGTATAGGTTTGGGCAATCAGCTGACCAACTGCCGCCATTTTGAATTCCGTTGTTCGAAGTATTCTTCCTAGAAGTAGCATTACTATTTTTTTGTGCAGTAGTTTTTGAATATTTTCAATAATAGAGATAAACTAATAAAAGAGATACCTTTATTTTTGAAACATTATTTAGGCATAAATAATGTTTCAATAGACACAACAACTAAATCTCTATAAGCAGTATGTAAATAAACGAATAAATTAATACGATGGCTTGTGTCATATCATAAATTCCCATGCAATGACTTGACGGTGACGTCACGACACGTCGAACAATGACGTCACCACTAAAATTTATTTTTACGACCCGATTAAAAATGGACTTTTTAATAATTTTTTAAAAACTCTGCGTTTAATATCTCTACATATTATAAATTAAAGTGCTCCGCGTCGTCTGTCTGTTCGCGATAAACTCAAAAAGTACTGAACGGATTTTCATGCGGTTTTCACCAATAGATAGAGTCATTCGTGAGGAAGGTTTAAGTACATAATTTGTCAAAGTTCTGTATAAATTGGTTGAAACATAACGATAATTGTTAGAAGTGTCGGATAAAGCCAAGCCGCCTGAGAGCTTTCATCAAAAATACACTGCCTAATCCCTTTGAGTTATAACAAAACAATGGTGGGATATTCCTCTTTTATAGATCTACAAAAAAGTCCTCGGTGGCATATATCTATCTTTTACGGAAAGCTTACTATACGTATTCTATCTTCTAAAAAAATGGTCACGTACATTGCGGTAATTGGAAAGTTATTTAGACGGATACAGTATTAATCCTTGTCAACTTAAATACGTTAGTTATCCCAAGCATTTCATGCACATTATTATAATCTTTCGCACCATCTCTACGTATTATAAATTAAAGTCCTCCGCGGTGTCTGTCCGTCTGTCTCTTCGCGATAAACTCAAAGATGGCGGTGTTATAAAGGTTGGGATTGCGTTGTGTTTAGTTAGCCACAGCACCGCGTGGCCGGGTCAGCTAATTATTTAATAAAACTTATATATTCAGAATCAGCGCTTATTGGTCTATATGAACATATTTTTTTAAGCCATAATATTTTTCACTGGAGTTACTTATTGAAGAGTTTTTTAATAACTTTGTTCTGTGTTATTTGTAAGTCGTTTAAGTACGTAATGCATGTAATAAATAGTTGAATGTTTTAGGAACGCATAAGGGACACACAAAGAAACATTCATTTTTATATATTAGGATTGACCTCGGATAACAAACGGTAAACTTACGCATTTGATTCAGAACTGAATAATGCATTCAAGAGAGAAACGATGCACCAGAAACGATCAGGGAAAGGGAACGGTATAATAAATCGTTTTATTCATGCGTTTTAACTCATGGTTTTGTAAGACATACGAGTACATCGTTTGTTTAGTTACATTGATTGAAATATGTCTCCGTTTGTAATTTATTCAGTTGCATCTTATGGATTAGTATCGTTAAATTTATAGTAAGTTATCAGTTATTATGTGTTTTGTCCCGAGCTGAGGCACAATGGTAGTTGTCATAAGATAAGTCAAGCCAGTTCCTCCATGTGAAAAGAACGGTGTGTTTCTCTCTCAACTCTTCTCTAAGGTGTACCAACATGATTTTAATGATTGAAACTTGATTTTAAAATCTCCTCAATTATTTATTTCGCGTAAAGAAATATAAAATCGGATACAATAGGTTAACATATGGAATGCGCCCTTCTTTCATCAGTATTTTTACTAAAACAATTTGGGAGGCGGGAATGGGTACCGCGCGCCGCCCCGGGAACGTTTGTTGGATAACCAATACCTCTGCCATAGGACCCCAAGTGGTTCGCTACGTTTGGTGATTTAGCAGGGGTGCCCGGGTTCACGGGGTGAGGTTTGTCTAGGTATTGGAGGCGGATGACCACGACACACTGAACCCCAGATTCCTACCCACCCCTTAAACCCTCTTCCATCCCAGAATTCTCCTCTCCTTCAATTCCTTAAAAAACCTTCCACACAGCATCCCTAAAGATGGCATAGGCCCTGAGGGAAATTAATTTACTCAGGGCCTCCTGTGTGGAGCTCATGTAAAAAAATAACAATAATTGTCGTGTTAGTATCATACTAATGTACCAGTCTTTCCAATGTGAAATATATCACTGAGGTGATTTTGGCGTGTGTTGAGTCAACGTGTAATGTCGTGTCGGATTGAATAGTATGAGTAATGTCCCAGACAGCGCAGCCATCGCTACGGCAGTGGCAGACTTAAGAATTCGCCGCCTCAGTAGGTCAGCCCACAAATAGATCAAACCGAACCAACAAATATGTCTTCAGCGCAGTTCGTCTCCTCGGCTGGGGGCAGTGCAAATCAAGATAATATAATTAAAGAATGAAGAAGTACCGTAAAAAAAATTTTGAAGTGAATACTTCTTTAGCACCGTTGTGATTTAAAACGGGATGAAACGAAAAAGCGACACTAAAAAGAGACAAACACTTACATCTAAAGGATTTCGGCTGCGAGAAAATGAGGTAGAATAATCGGTCTCTTCTTTGTGCATTGCTTCTTAGCCTCCCCATTCTTGTCTACTTTAGTTTTCTCAAGGTTTCACTTCTACCGCATGTGAACTGCACACTTGATTTTTTTATTAATTTCACCTTCTTTTATTGGTTTTTTTATAAATGTCGTTTTTGTAGTTAAAATAATTTAATAGAATACTTAGTTTTTACCACTTTTATTATTTATAAAAACCAACGTGTTTCACGAGCAACGCTCACTTCTTTAGGGTTTTCTTATTAATTATTTCGAATTAAAATGGTGCCATAAAAAAGTTTGCTGTATTTGAAGAAGTAAAATAAGGAAAGTAAAATAATTTATCTTCTATTTTTTTTTACATTAGTTCCACACAGGAGGCCCCGAGAAAAATAATTTCCCTCAGGGCCTGTGTCATATTTGGAGACGCTGTGTATATGATCTTTTTAAGGAAAGGAAGGAGAGGAAGTTCAGGGAAGGAAAAATGTAAAGGGGAAAAATGTAGGAATCTAGGGTCAGATCCGCCACCAGATCCAGACAAACCTCACCAAATGTATCCGGGCACGCCTGCTAAGTTACCAAACGTAGCGAACCATTTGGGGCGAACTATGGCAGAGGTGTTGGTTATCCAATAAATGGTTCCCGGGGCGGCGGTACCCATTCCCGCCTCCTAAATTATAACTTATTAAAGTTTCCATTTTATCCTGACGAAGAAACCATTGGCTTTCTAAACTTGATGATACTTTTGATTAAATAAGTGGTACCTATAGTGGTGAACTGATTTGTTTGTTAGTGGTAAATGCAATGCCGTTGTTATTATTTCCAAAGGTCTTCTAGTTTCTTTATAAATCGTGTTATGGGCCTGAGTTTCAAAATACTCCGTAATTGAGACAGCCGATCAGAAGTCAGGTTTTCGATAAAAACACAATGGCCGCCAGATTATTTGCATACAATTTTGGTGCGGATATTTGATTTTCGTCTATTTGTACGGAACATTATAAAAATCCAAACGAATATTCAATTTTTATAAGAAAACTCTCTTTTTACAACTTTTGAAGGTTGTCCCCAAGAAAAAATAACACTAATAATCTAAACGAAAATATGAAAATAACAAGACACAGAAAAGTAAAAAAAGATAATGGTCGCAACTGGGACTCGAACCCAGGACCTCTTGTCTAACCGGGATGTGGGCTTTTACCAATTCAGCCATTGCCGCCTTCTAAGAAACCGTAGTTATAATTGTCAATCTCATATTTTCAAATTTTAGAATTAACAATATTATTTTCGACTGATTTTTTTCTGGGGGGGGGGGGCACAAGGGGCGGACGCGCAAAAAAATCAACAATTACTGTAAGGATTTTTTTCTGGGCGGGCACAAGGGGCGGACGGGAAAAAATCAACAATTACTGTTAGAAATAAACTTGAAGTAAGATACTAAGATACAAGTTCAAGTATGTGTAGGAAGGTTTATGAAAGTGTCAAAACAATCAAAAAATTACCTGTCTAAAAAAGACAGTTTTAGCTTCTAAGTATGTACTGTGATGGAATCTCCACAGTACACAAAAATCCCCTAAATCCGCCCTTGTAGGCAATTACCCTTTTCATTGGAAACAACCGTTCTAATAACTGGTTTGTAACCTAGATAGAGTCTCGGATAAATATATCCGATTTTATTTATAATAATAATAATAAGTTATTTATTTCAGCCGAACAGAGCGGTGGGTGCAATACTCTGCCTGCCATAAAAAAGTATACATTACATAAAATGGATTTACACACTATATGAAAAAGAAAAAATAAAATAATATAAAAAGATTTAAAAAGAAATATATACACATATATCTACTACGGGGGCTTCAGATGAATTCTCCATGTTTGGTGAAAGCTCATGCAGTAGCTCTGGAATATTTGCTTCTTCACCGGAGAACTGCACCTGTTGAATCTCCTGGCGAGCATGTTGGCTCGCACGCTTATTTATTTATTTATTTATTTATATCTATATATTACAGTTTACACCTTATTGTTAACATTTTTACATATGTATTATATTTTGAAAACATTTTTACATATTAATATTACATTTCATTATGTTATGTGTTAGGTAGGTTTGAGAAGGTGAAACTGTTGGTTGGTAATATTGTATGTTTCGTGAACACCTCACTAGGAGAACCTGTGCTGAGGTGTTTACGTGTTTATGATTAAGTGTGACAGGTACAGGTATTTATGTGTTGTAGTAGAAAGTTAGTTTTTTTTCTTTTTTTTACATTTTAATGGTAATTGTACATAGATTACTTAGAAGAAAAAAAATAAATATATATAAGGTATATATGTATATTATATGTACATATGAATAGTTGGTAATAGTTGGTAGTACTCTTCTTTGGCGTTCTGTCATTTTTATCATTTAGGTCATCAGTGACGACATGCCCCAAATATTTTATTTCACTGCAGATTTTGACATTGTCTCCGCTTTATATGGAACATATATTGACCTTTATATAAAGGTCTAAATTAATATTCAGTCATTAACTTTTTCTGTGTCTTGTCCTCTTTCATATTTTTTTAAAGATTATTTGTGTTATCTTTTTCTTCAATGATAAAGAACGTTTCTTTTATCCAGAAAGTTTTTATTTTAACAATTTACTAACCACTTACTTAGAGGCAATTACATTACATTAAAGAATTCTATACACCCATACAAGACAGAAAGAAAACATTAGACTAAATAGATTGAACAAATCAAAAACACAGAATTGTTTACTGTACGAAGGCATCCAAATCCAAATACATAACTCAGTTCCCAGAGAAATATAAACAGCAAAATGTTAAAATTATGGAAGTGATAAACATTACAAATAAGAAAAAAATGTTAATAAACGGGTGATCCCGCTTCGACCGGACATAATTGACGCCGACTGATACGTCATCTGTGTTTCCTCCTTCCTACATCATGGGTCTCTTCAAGGCACATGTTCACTCATTCCTCTTCTCAAAAAGACCCTACACACAGCATCTCCAAAGATGACATAGGCCTTGATGTGGAGTGGATTTAATGAAAAAAAAGGGCGCCTATAATAATTGTATAACTGTGTCTGCCCACAAATGACCTTGTCTGCATGCTTTATAATTTAGGCAATTTTTAATTCTATCAAATAAATGTTTGAAGACTTAATTCAGAGCTTAAAAAGCTATTTTTAACGCAAGGGGAAATATTTATTTTTAAAGTAAAACTTCTTTACGCACGCTCGACTTGGGGGGTAAGCTGGTGAATGCGTTACGAAAAGTGGTGATGAGTTACGAAAAGTGTGATGCGAACGGTAATCGATGCGATCGGTGATCGTTGGTCGGGCCTTTACGCACGCTTGACTTGGGGAGTGATAAGGATAATGATAAGGATGGTCACCCCAAGGTCGTAGGTCACCCAAGGTCTTAGGTCACCCCAAGGTCGTAGGTCACCCCAAGGTCGTAGATCACCCCAAGATCGTAGGTCACCCCAAGGTCGTAGGTCACCCCAATGTCAATGTTAATGTCAATGTCATATGTTATTTTATAAGTTACGAATTTAATATAATTTTATTTAATTTAATATAATTATATTTTATAAGTTAGTCAAGTTTTACTTCAGTCTTGTGGTCTAAAGCACACTTGTTTTTAAAGATTAGTGTAGAACTATATTTGTTTGTCTGTCGTTATTTTTTCTCGTTTTTAATTTTAATTCCGTAATTAAATTTTTGTATTTGATAACACTTTTTCAGTCCTCGAAGATAAAAAAAAGTCTGAACTGTTTTCCGATAAAGTTTGAATTGATTGAAAATGAAATCAGAAAAGTGTTAGGCACGCCCCCTGCGGCCCGCCTGCTGGCGACTTTGACAATTAATTAATTGAAAATTCGATCAACCCAATCTAATTGGCGGAGAGAACCTTACTTAACCCATTAATTGGAAGATGAAATAATAACAGTAGGTACTGAAAATAGCTGCTGAAAATATCTTAACTCGAATTATTTTAGTGACATTGTTTTTTAATGTGGTTAGTCATAGTTGTTAGCCACAACTCATAGTTGAAATTTAACAATACGATTATTGTTAAATTTCAACTATTATATTATTATATTATATTACCCATAAAAAAGGAACTCTGTAAAGAATAAGCAATTAGATTAATTTATCCCCCGTTTGTATCCAGTGAAATTTTCACAATAATTTCGAAATTAAAATATGTATTTAGTTTAGACCATTCCTCCTCCAATGAAAACATGTATCCTCTCAAAAAGCAATAAAAAATCCCATACTTCACAAATATAATAACGACTTGACAATAAAATTAGGTCATTAGTTGGTTATATTATTACTTGTAAGGTTTTTCCCTAATCAACATTGAAGTGAGCTACAAACCCAAGGTAATTAACCTACTGGAATTGCCAAAATATTTAGAAATTCGACAGTCTAAAACGACTTAGCAACAAAAATTATCAATATAATTGATTAAAATCCTTGTGGACCACCCCTCTCCCCCTCTCCACATGTTATGTATTAAATTGTATACTAAGAATTATTTGTACCAGTCTGAAGATAGCTCTAACGAGCTGAAACCGGTTACGGTCAAATAAAATTAAGTGGAATAAAGTTTTATATTCGTTTTATTATAATATATTATTATGGAATTCCACCATGAATTGTCACTCTCAAAAATAGAAATATTAATAGTCAAGTATAGTTCAATTATTTAGGTACGCATTGCAAAATAATTTAGCGTTTTGGCTAATTGACATCCTATGTTAAATTTACATTGATACCTCTGAGACTAATTGCTTTATGTGTGTCAACATTACGACATTAGGAAATTGTGTGCACATTTTAGCGAATATTAAAGTGGTACGATTAGCCGACCAGATAAACATGGCAGCGAATGGCACAGGCATAAAGTGATTATGCCTTCACGGCGCAGGAAGTGAGCTGTGGAAAAACACGTATTATTTCATTGACAAAAAACGTGCTAAGTCTACTGACAAATCACACTTGTATATATTGTTTGTTAAGTCTGAATTTGTCATGTTTCCGAAAACAAAGAAATATTCCGAAGGCCATTTTAAGGTCGTATGTGTTTTTCAAATTTAACAGCTTATAATAGTCATCGCTGGGGCTCTAATTAAATGATTGTTATAAAATTTCAACACACGGATAAGCAAAGGTTAAAATTGAACGCCACACACTACTGTGTGTGAAGGTCAAAATATTTCCGCCTTGCAACAAAATCCAAATAAATGGAAAATTTCTGAACGTATCCGAAAACTGAAAACAATTTTTGAAAGGTGATAAAATTAGAATAAAATACGCTTTCAAATTTTAAAATTTGAATTAAACAATTACGGCCGGAAACTTTGAATTCACAAAGGTGCACATTTTGGTGAACGGACAACTCAGAATGAACTCAACTGAACACCTCCTTTGAAAAGAAATTAAAAGTGATTAAAAATATATTAAAAAATTGGTTAAATAGATTACGCTACGTTAGGTTGTGGGATTTTTTTTGAGAGGAAGTTCTGGGATTGAAAAAGGTATTACAGGAGGGGGGGGGGAGGAATCTCGGGGTCAATGTGTCCAGGAGTGACTGACGTATGAATCCATCCCTCCCACTGCGGTGCAAGGCGATGTTTTCTGTGCGTGGCTAGGGCCATTTTTCAAATTAATTTTTCAAAGCTTTTAATGACAATAAATTGATTCTGAGTCGGCATTGAACCTTACATTGTAATTATTTTGTGATTAACTTGACTACAATATAAAGCGTGATGTTTTCTCTTTTTAATACCGTTTAGATCATATTTCTAGAGATGATAGTAAGGCAGACACAACGATTTCTATGAGACCTATATGAGTTGTTCCGGAAACCGAACAAATTAGGGGTTAAGACAACCACTCTTTGCTTGTCGAATAGGTATTCCGATTATTGACAAAACCCTACAGAATAATACAAGAGTATGTATGAGACGATGTATGAATGTGAGTGAGGCAAAGAGTGTATATGCCAAGACCGAGTTGTTTGGTGATCCGTCCTCTCTGCCTACCCCTGCGAAACGACGTGATGGTTAGTTAGTTACTTGATCGTCTCCGACTACTTTTAAAGTTAAACAAAGCAGCTTGTATACATGTATAGTAAGGAGCGAGTTAAAACTAAATTATTAAATCAATAGACCATGTTGATCAAATGGATCAAATTCCAACACTGCACGCTGCAAGGAATCCAAAAATAGATAATCTAAAGTGCTCTTACAATGTACAAATCCCAAACGAGCCAGCAATCACTCAATTTGTATAGAAATTCACTGAAGTATTGTATTAGCTAGTACGACTATACAGTACAGGACACTGCCACTTCTGCGGAGACACATGCAATAGGCCACTTGCATCATATTAAAAAAAAAATCCAGTTTAGACAAATATTCTAAGACATTCTGTATTTTTTTTAATCGTATTTTTGAAACCCTGGGGATTTTTTGAAAATTTTAATCCGAAAAATCAGACCATTTTTTATAAACCGGAAAGACGGGACATAATTTTATAGGTGCGAAAAAACGATAATTACATAGCCGAAAATCATTTAAAAAATAACGTTTTCCTCACGAATGGCACAGGAGAATATCGAGGCATAATAAAAATATTACATCTCATAAATTGTTTTTTCCTTGATCCATCTTATTGATCATAAATCATTATGATGTACAACGTATATATTACTAAATCCAATTTAATATACTTGTACTTGTAAATTATAATAATAATAAGAATATTATAAAATTTGATTTAGTTAAAATCAGCACCATAACCATTATACCTCTAAAACACGTACCAACTTCTAAAATGTACGGGGTTCTCTTCTGTCAAAAAGTCAAACCAAATGATAAGTTCGTAGAGAACAAACAATAAATCTAGTGAACGAATTAAAAAATTCGCCTGAAATCAAAGTGATGCCATATTAAAAAAATAAATCAGTGTGCAATTTTACAAAATTAATAGGAACATTTTCGGAGACGGGACATTATAAAATAATGGATTTATTTATTTAAAAATAAAAAAACTTAACATTTCTAAAAAATTTTACTAATATTTTCGCAATCTTACTAAAAAGATCTATCCACACGATTTTTTCCAAGTCGTTATGAATTCAATGCAAGTGGCCTATTTTTTGACAGTGGAAAGCATCAAATTGCTACAGGAAATGTAAAGAGGACGTTGAAACATTGTGCCTAAGTGTGCATATACCTGGGGAATTCAATTATCATGTTGTGGAACCAAGCGACATCGCAAAACACGCGAAGGCAATCTTGGGGAGCTTCATTATAGGACTGAACTTCTTCTATCGATGGTTACACGTTGGAATGAGGTGAAACATGGGAGCAAACACATTAACAAAAAATCATGTGTGCAGTTCACACGCGGTAGAAGTGAAACCTTCCGAAAACTAAACATCGAGAGAATGAGACAAATGCAGAGTATCCGGAGTACGATAATTGTAGGGTTTATTTATTATAATATTGTACCAAGTTTAAAAATTATTTTTAATTAGTTTCTGAAAAACGTTATCCAAACAATGAAGTTAAACCATAGAAGTCGCTGAAAACTTATCCAAAGCATAGTCCCCCTCAGCACAGGATCTGAGGAGGACTACGAATATGTTTTCTGTTTTATATATATACCAATATACCTAACATGTTTGATATAAAAATGTAAAAAATAATAAAGATGTAGTTACTAAATTAAAAATATATATATATACATATATATATTCTACGAAGCACCGCACGAAAAGGAGGCCGAAAGGCTACGAAGCACCACACAAAAAACAAAGATTAGTCGATATAATTCTTTCGCAGGCTAAATCCTATAGATGTATGTGTTTGTCTCTTTTTAGTGTCGCTATTTTTCGTTCCAACGAGTTTCAAATCACAACGGAGTTAAAGAAGTTTTCACGTGCAATTCACACGCGGTAGAAGTGAAACCTTCAGTTAAAACAGTTCAACTTCAGTTGAAAACTAAAGTAGACAAGAGGCTACGAGCCCTTGAGGTGATTTTCTCACGAAAATGGGGCTATAAAAATCATCCAATAATTATTATTATTACGGAGCATCGCACAAAGAAGAGACCGATACCCTATCTCGTGCTCTCGCAGGCAAAATCCTATATAAGTATGTGTTTGTCTCTTTTTAGTGTCGTTATTTTTCGTTAAAGCTAAAGAAGTTTTCGCTTCAATAATTGGCCTACGACACACTAGAAATGCCTTTCATGTAGATTAGAATGGAATCCGACGTTACTGACGTTACTGTATGACTTAAGATGAAGCCATCCGTGAAATCCTTTTTAGATGCTATTTAGATTTACATTATGAACATCAAAAAATATATTTCGGATAAATTGAAGCTTTTACTACCTTTTGTATGGATTTGAATTACAATAAAATTATTACTTACGTAACAAAAAATATAAGCGTAAACTACTAAAAAAAAATGTTTTTTCATAACTTAACTAAAAAGATTATTGTAAGAAACAATTTTTATAAAATACCCCTTTATGGCTAAGACTATTTTTGACGTTTTTTACGATCTAAATTTTTTTAGTTCTTACAAAATTATGCATAAAATAAATAAAAACCACTTACTTGCCTCATGCAAATAAAACGCTCGATTTTAAATTTAAAGGCGCGAGAATCGTAATATTTGTAGCGTTTATATTCCTCTTAATATTTTTGGTTCTAGCCCATTTAGTACGCGATCTGTCTCGCTTACATTAGACATCGTATGTCGCCATCCCATTTGAATTTCACAGTGATGATGAAACACAGTTTTGTATTGGAAATTCAACGCCAGATTGGCGAGACTTTTGAATCACTAAACATTAAATATGCCCACATCGCATTTTTTGTGTTCTTTATTTTATATGGGAGCCATTCGATTCTTTATTGCAATACGTAAAATATTAATCAAAGTTCCTTCCGATAGTCGTAAAATCGGTTAAACAGAAAAAAGACCTTCGCAAAACGCTGACTGGAAGCTTTTATGTATTACTGACAGACAAAAAATAGAGTAGGTATATATTTACTAGTGACCGACCGAAGGTTCGGTTTCGGTTTTGGTTTCGGCAAAAAAATCTAGTTTCGGCATCAGTTTCGGTTTCGCCAGATTTACTGCCGAACCTTCGGCCGCACTGAAACTCTGCAAAAGATCTCAATAAATGGTAAATTTAGTCTTAAAAATGTTGTGATTGTAAACGCAATTTAAATTAAAATACTCAATTAATGAGGTCCTTCCTTTATAATGTACATAAGTGTTGATTATTGACAAATTTTTCTTCCAAGAAGTAGTTAATATGTTTGTTAATTTTTAGTAATATCAAAAAAAAACTTTTTTTTCACATACTTCAATTATTGTTTATTGTTTATTTTTTATTTTTATTTCATTTAAAACATGTTAACTGTTTGTATAAGTGTAAAAAATAAGCCAAGATTCGGTTTCGGTTTCGATAGAAAGTCCTGTTTCGGTCGGACATTAATATTTACTTTTACGTGGGCTGCATTAAATAACCAATCTCTCGTTATAAACCAATATTGCATTACCCACTTTACCCAGAATACTAATGGAGGGAAACAATTATACCAAGTCAGTGGACATCTTCAATTTATCTTTAAACAAATATAAAATATTGTTACGAAGGCAGTTCAGTTATGTACAATAAATACTGTATATTTCTTACTATTCATATGTAAAAGCCCCGAAAAAGGGCGTTAATAAATAAATAAATAAATATATTTGGAAAGTTTTTACATTTCGGATAACCAAAACCTCTGAAATAGGCCACCTTAAGTAATTTGCTAATTTAAGGTGACTTAGCAGTGGTGCCCGCTGCGTGGCAGGCCGGATCGGGAGAGAGTGGTTGAGGGAGTCCCTTTGACTTCTCCAGCCGTACTTTCTCGGAACATCGCCGTGCACCGTAGTGGGAGGGATAGATTCATACATC
Source organism: Limnephilus rhombicus (assembly GCA_929108145.2). Classification (NCBI taxonomy): domain Eukaryota; kingdom Metazoa; phylum Arthropoda; class Insecta; order Trichoptera; family Limnephilidae; genus Limnephilus; species Limnephilus rhombicus. Next base: position 2,319,465 of record OV815282.1, read on the forward strand.
CGTCACTCCTGGATACACTGACGTCCAGATTCCTACCCGCCCCTCAGGCCTTTTTTCCTTCCCAGATCCTCCTCTCATTTTTTTCCCTAAAAAGACCCTTCACACACCATTCCCAAAGATAACATAGGCCTCGAGGGAATTTTTTTTCCGCAGAGCCTTCTGTGCGGAGCTAATGTAAAAAAGGGGTGAATAAAACATAATATAGGTACAATATTATGTTTTATACACCCCTGATGAAGGTTCAGGTTAAACCGAAACCGGTTGGTTAAAGATATTTAATAAAGTGGTATTCAAACAAAGTTATTTTAGTGTAATTACGAGTATTATGTATTTGAAAAGCTCATCTCATCCTCTGCATTAAATAAGTGTCTTAATAAAATAATTTATGTCATGCAAAAATTGCAATATAATAAGAATGAATTACGGTTTCTGACGCAATGAGACCTATGTCACTTGCCATAATGTCAATGTGTGTGGTTTCATAAGTCAATGAATAGGTCTCAGAGGTCGCACTTCAGTCCCGTACTGGAGTCCGAAGTGCGTCACGACCAACGTCACGCTATCGACATTGTAATAAATTCATCCTTTGCTTATTGAAATCATAATAGGTCATCTACGTTATAAGCGCGGTGTTACTTACGAGTTATGCTCCCGTGAGAGACCTATCGCTTTATTCGTTTTCTGATAGTGTAGCGATTCCCGATTGCCTATGTAATCTATCAACTGAAACCTTTCTATCAATTGAAACCTTTCTATCAATTGAAACCAAAGATATTCAAATACAGAAGAGATATGCTATGGTGTCCGTGCAACTGTCGCCGGACTACGCGCTAATTAGCGTAGTTTTTATACAAAAAGAATTTGTTCATTTCATTGGTTTTTTGAAAATGTGCATTAATATTGAAGAATTTGTTCATTTCATTGGTTTTTTGAAAATGTGCATTAATATTGGTTAGCAATATATTTTGAATAGGGAAAGAATTCGTTCATTTAGTTTAACGTTCGTTTGGTTTATTCATTAATTATTTGTTCTTTTAGTTTATTTGTTAATTGGTAAACAATATCGGCGACACCCGGAAGCGCAGACCCACATAGTAAAAACAGCAGATAGCACATCTACTAATATTTCAATATCTTTGATTGAAACACTTAAAATAATTTATATGTGACTGGCAGAATCTATTATAAGATATGGATTAACCATATGGGAAATACTACTATAACCAATCTGAAACAAGTCCAAGTTGTACAAAACGCAATTGTAAAATTATTAGTCGTCCCTAATATTTTCAAACAGAGACATAATACACCGCTGTTTCAGAGTGCCAAAATGTTACCTTTTAAGGCAATACTATGGCATAAAATTATAATTCAGCATATATTTACCCCGCAGCATAAAGAGAAATTAGAACATAAATATAGCACTAGATTCACGCGCAACGACGACGGGTTAATAATTCCGAAATTTAACAATAAGTACGGACAGAGAACGCTTGAATACATCATACCGAAGGTATTTAATATATTACCTGACACTATAACTATAAAGCAATGTAATTCTATGAATAAGGTAAAATATATGGTGAAAAATTGGCTATCGGAATTTTTTTTTACTTATATTGATATTGATATGTATGAAAAAATGTTGAATCTGTAGATATAAGATGTAAATTTTAAATTTTAAAAATTTATATGAAACTAAAATATAAGCACCTGTTGACAATCCAATTCAATTGGCTTACCAGGACTTTTTGTTGATTATATTATCAATTCTTAATAAAAAAAATCTTTCAATAAAAAAAAAAATCCTGTGATGTAATTATTATTGTGTTTTGGGATTTGTTATACAGTTTTAACCGTTGTTAGTGCTTTCATCACTGAATATATTTAGTATTATTTATGTTTTTTATTTAAAAAATTGTAAAACATTAACTGAAATTTAACAAAATCACAAGTACAATATTATTGTTAAACCTCGCTTACAAGCTCTTGAAAAAAAAACACTTCCCAACTTTTAAACGGTGTTTTAATTGCACATTGAAAAAAACACTGTTAATTTTCTATTTCGAATAATTTTATTTATTTATTTATTTAATTATTTTCATATTACATTTGGTTATAAAATGACGTATTGCCCATCTCACTAGGTGTGAAACGCCGTTGAGATGGCAATTTACAGAGTGGTTATCTAAGATTTTGTAGTAATATTATGAAAATGGCAGGTTAATATAATTTTTTTTCTTTAAATATACAATTCAAGTATGTTACATATATTCAAGTATGTTATATATATATATATATATATAAAAGAAGATTGCAGTAGGTACATGGTTACATATATACACACAGTAGGTATAAAGGTAAGTCTGTTATTAAATATTTGTGATGGATATGTTTATTTGAGGCGATCAATGATTTTACTTTTAAATGTACCTTTGGTTTGCGTGTTTCTAATTTCAGGAGGTAGAGAATTGAACAGCTTTGTTGCATTATATTTAAAACTTCTTTGCCCATAAGAAGTTTGACAAACTGAGATGTTGAAAGATTTTACATTTGACTCTCTTAAGGCTCTTGTGTTCATTCGTTATTCAAACATGTGTGTATTTTTAAATTGATTAAGCAGGATATTTTTTGAATACAATTTTTGCAGGTTCGGAACATTTAGTGTCTTAAAAATAAAATCAGTGCTTGTTCTCAACGGGACTTTAAGAATAACCTTCAAAATTAGTTTTTGAATCTTTACTAAAGGCTCTAGGCAAGTATTTGTGGCACTTCCCCAGCTGATAATACCATATTCAAGTGATGATTGTATAAGAGCACAGTAAACTTGTTTCAGTTGTTTTCTATTTAAAATATCTCTAACATTTTTAAAGAAATAGACGAGTTTCCTCAGTTTTGTCGTTAGGTTTGTAACATGTACGTTCCATTTAAGAAGATCATCTATTTGAATACCAAGATATTTAATACTGTCAACTCTACTTATAGAAGGACAGGTACATGGAGTTAATAATTACTTATAAAAAATGTCTAACTTGCTGTGGTAGAACTGACCATATTGCTTTTTGGTATGTTGACGTTGACACCAGCATTTGGTAATGGCTAATGGCCAATACTGGGGCATGCGTCGTGCGCGCAATTTTTCCGGTAAAATGTATTAGTTATTTATTTATTAACGGACTTACGTCCAATTTACAACAAGGTGATACGAAATTCGGGAAGATGTACATTGTAAGAATAAAGGATGGTATATGGAAGCAAAGACAAACAGAGAAAACATAAGAAAATAGAAGTGTCAAGTCAAGTCAAGGCTTTGCTAAAATTAGAGTAATGTTTAAAACATTGTATTTTTATTTGAACTTTGTAAGTAAAACCTCAAATTGTAATATTTAATTAAATGAAGATAATACAAGCGAAACTCAATCGAAAATCTGGAAACAGAAAAATCAGAAAAAGATATTTGCACCTCTGGGACTCGAACCCAGGACCTCTCCTTTCCGCTAACCCCTGCGCCAAGGTGTCGATATCAAATTAGGGAACGTACCCATACTACGTGACCAACTTTTTGCAATTTTTAACCACCACCCCCCCCCCCCCCGGTGACCAAAAACCAAAGCCCCCCGTCACTCATTTGTACCAAACGTGGTATTTTGAAGACACCCCCCCTCCGAGTGGGTCACGTAGTATGGGTACGTTCCCTTAGGTCATTTTTAACTGTATCATACTTCGACTAAGAACCACCTACATTATCTTCATTTTCTTAACGCATATAATATTATTGGCTGCTATCTATATGTATGATTGCAAGATTCAAAACCCGAAGTAAATGATCTCTAGATAGTGTCTGGATAAATTTTTATCCATTTTATTTAATACGTTACGTCTATTGACTTTTCTGCAAGTCTAGTAATTTTTATTTTAACTTTATGAGTAAAACTTTGAATTGAAGTATGATACAGTTAAAAAAACGAATTTGATATCGATACCTTGGCTAAGTGGTTAGCGCGTTTGCCAGGAAAGCGCGAGGTCCTGGGTTCGAGTCCCAGAGGTGCCAATATCTTTTTCTGATTTTTGTATTTCCAGATTTCGATTGAGTTTCGCTTGAATTGTCAATAATAATATAAAATATCTTAAAATGTTTAGTGAGCGACAAAAAACATTTACGCTTATAACAAAAAAATCAAATGACGTGAGTTGACCATTCTACACATTCTGACAGTGGTGAATTATGGCCATAATTAGTCGAGTGTTGATTGAGGAAGAACTGTTCATTATTTAGTCTACGGGAAGGTATATTGAATAAGATGACTTGTATCTAATAACGTAGGTGAGTCAATAATACAGTTGATAATTTTGAAGAAACAAATCAAAATGTAGTTTTCCGGAAAAGTTTGTATGTGATTGTTGTGAGATTCAAGTCATGTTTTGGTTAATAATGTATATTTAATTGATGAATTCATTCTGTATTTCAATAGATATATATATTTACAACTCATTTGTGTTACTTTTCATCAGTCAAGTAATCATGCAATAATTGCGTTTTGTAAATTGAACTTTCGTTTTATGTCAGAAAATGGTTGGAAATTGGGATAATAGGTTATACCAATATTCAAATTGAATTTTATGGTATAAATTTTGTTAGAATTTCATGAGTGATGATTTTTTTTTTTAACATAAATGTAAAATAAATATGTTGGTAAATATGGTTCCGCGCGTTTTCATTCCACGACAAAATATCTACTAAAACCTAACCTAACTTAACAAAAAATGGGACTTAAATAATACAGACATCCTGTAATGACAATAAATTTATCAAAAATAGTTATAACAGTTATAAGGAAGAATTCAGCGTAGTAGAGATACATTTTGTATTTGTGATATTATGTCGAGGGATATTTTGTTGGGGGATATTTTGTCGGGGGAAGAAATCGCGCACACGTATCAAAGAAATAAACTTTTTAAGGTACAGAAGGAATGTGTTAAAAATGTTGCTTTTTATTATTATTTTTTGGAAATTAAAAGCAAACTTGAAGAGAAGTCATAGTAAATGGCTGTGTGCGTGACAATTTTCTGACGTTTTAATTAAAAATGTTAGTGGTTAAGTTTTTTTCAACTTTTTTCATGTTTGAAGCTTAAATTATTGCAATTTTTAAATACTACATTATATTTCAAATACTAAAACATAAAGTAAATTTTATCTCGTTTCTAAAATGATATTTCTTTTTACGACACCTCCAAAAATAAGAAATATGTAAGATAAATAAAAATTCCTTGGAAAAATTCCGAAATTCGACGAGAAATTATTGAAGTGAAAACTTCTTTAGCACCTTCTCGTTATTTGTTTTTGGGGTGTTATGCCGTGTTGCGCTACCTCCTTCTTTAGCCAACGTTTCGGACATCGTTGCAGTGTCCATCATCAGGGCAGATCCGGCAGATCCGGTAGATGTGACTACCTGATCTGACACTGCAACGATGTCCGAAACGTTGGCTAAAGAAGGAGGTAGCGCAACACGGCATAACACCCCAAAAACAAATAACGAAAATGCTTTTGGCCGTGAAAATCTTAAAACTTATCTTCTTTAGCACCATTGCGATTTGAAACTCGATAAAACGAAAAGGAAAGGCTAAAAAGAGGTAAACACATACATCTGTAGGATTTAGCCTGCGAGAGAATGAGATTGAATAATCAGTCTCCTCTTTGTGTTGTGTGTCGTAGCCTATCGGTCTCTTTGTGCGGTGCTTCGTAGCATCTCCACTTTTGTCTAAGTAGTTTAGTTTTCTGAAGGTTTCACTTCTACCCCGTGTGATCTGCACACTTGTATTGTTTTTTTTTAACAATAACAGTGTAGGTATACGATTTCAACGGATAAACAACCCTCTTTGGCTGGATAAACAATGCAAATATCTTTCAATGAACTATTTTTGTCAGTTTCATATTAGTAAACTTTTTATATACACGGTTGTTTATCAATTGTATAAAATATTCATGACGTTTTTTTAGTAAGGCTGTGTAAGTTTTAATATAATCTCTATTCAGATGCCGAGTTGATAGTTCAAACCAGTCACTAAGTCTTATTCTTCTTAATGATCTTCTTAAAATTATTAACTTTATATCTGAGCATTAATGAAACCATCGAAAAGTAAATCACATTTAATACGATATAAATAATATTAAATTGTGGCATCGTAAATCCCGATCTAATAAATTAGAAATAAAACTAATCTGGGAAGCATTATCATTTGATTACGTTCTGAATTAATAATTGTTCGGAAGCAAAACTAGGCCAGTAGGTCAAATCAATTTAGAATAACTAGGAGCGGGATACGAATAAAATAGTTGACCAAGATGCCTAGCACGGACGATCGATGATCGAAACCCTATTTCAAAACGATGTTGACTAAATACGTCATCTAAGATCAGTTATCCGTATTTGCGAGCACGGTCAACAATTGAGAGATATTCCGAACGACGCGACGCGCGACGGTCGATAAATTTTAGCTCGGCCTCCTGAATCCAAACATTTTGAATAATGTCGTTCGTTATGTAAAATGAATGGATTGAACTAACTAAACTCTTCAAATTAAAAGAAGTCGTATACGCAATTCGTAGACTTAATTAATCTATCTAGGACGCGATCAATTTATTCTGTTCGATCTTGGAGAAACCAAGTGGTTCAAATATGACTAAATACCTCACTAACTAATTAACTCACACGCGAAGTGCCAAAGTATATTAAAGTTAGTATTTCAATTCGAAATTCGAAGTGAAAACTTCTATTGCACCGTTGTGATTTGAATCTGGATGAAACGATAAATAGCCACACTAAAAAGAGACAAAACATACATATATAGGACTTAGCCTGCAAGAAAATGGGATAGTATAATCGGTCTCCTGTTTGTGCGGTGCTTCGCAGCCTCCCCACTCTTGTTTACTTTGGTTTTCTGAAGGTGTCACTTCCATTACTTGATTTTTTAAACGTATTTTTTGATGTTAAGGAATGTAACTCGGTCTATTTTCTCTATTATTCAAGTATCCAAATAACGTTCTTAATAAATTATGCACCTATATTTCTAAAAAAGAATTGAAATACAAATAAAACAATAAATTTAAATTTTCTGTTACTATGTGACAACGAGATAAATTAATTTCCTATGCAGGTTTGAGTAGGGTTACAATTTTTCCTTCGACTTCACATCGAATTCAATGCATTTTTCCTTCCCTTCCCCTAAAATAGCCTACAACAAGCCCTTAACTCCCCATCACGTTCCCCACATCGGCCCGGGGTGATTTCCTGATTTCCCATGCGACATCGGGAATGTAGTGTTTTCCCCAGAGTTGGGGAAAATCAACAAAGCTGGTTGGAATATGGCAAATTTTAAATTTATGTATAATTTTCCGATAACATATTTTCTGTCCACAGTTAAACTCCAATAACCACTTTTTAATATAGTCTCCGAACAATTTTTCATTATTTTGTATTAAATATTTTTATTAAAATCATCAGATTAAATTCAAACATGGTCCTAGGGAGTTTGGTTAGATAAATGAAACAAAATAAAATCCTTAAAAACAGGCTATTTAAAAATGACTTTAAAACTTTTCTAGTATAATAGTAGGTAATTTAACAATGTCGATTTTGTTTTTCGTCTTGAGCCGACTGAAGTCTGTGAGACTATGGCATCCTCAATTTTGATTCTAATAATATATTGGAATAAATTAGCAAACAATAACTAAAAATACACGTTAAATAAGAAATAATTCAATTCATAACAGAGCATTGCCCCGGCAACATAGAGGTCCCGGGTTCAATACCCAGATGCGACCGAATCTATTTCTGTCTTTTAAGTTTAACATTTTTCGTTTGGGCGTGGTTAATATTGTCTTAAATCATCAAATATTACAATTTATTTTAGGTTTTACACAATTAAGCTGTTCAACTATAGAAATATATTTTTATTATTAACTCGAAACTAATGCTTAGTTTTAACCAATTTTATCGTTTACAAAACGAATATGCTTACTTCACCAGGGTTTACTTAAAAATGGTACCACAAAATACATTTGCTGTGTTTGAAGAAATATTATTAACTCGTTTGGAAAAAAAATCAATTCATTCTGAAATGTACGAAGAAAGAAAATTATAAAGTCAAGTAAAAAAAAAACAAAACACTGTTCGTTTTTCATTATTAATTTATTCGTATTTCTTAAGTGTTTCGACTTTGAAGTTTTCAGGACCTATTGAACCGAAACATTTGTTATTTGATATCCAGAATGCTAAGTAATCAATCAGCTACTTTATCGTCTCCAGCCATCGTAAATCCACTCTATGACGTGCCCAGTGTTCGTCGGTTCAATGTTTATACTTATGCAGGGTCTGCTTATACATATATAAAACTAGCTTTTTCCCGCGGCTTCGCTCGCATGGTGTAAGGGGGGTTCCCACTCCGCCTCCTCCACCTCCCCCCCCTCCCTCATCTCTCCTTCCCTCCCGCTTTCCATATATTCAATCCCAGTACATTCAGTTTTTAAACAGCCCGCGTGCCACCTTTTACAATTTTCATTAAAATTTAAATTTTTCATGTATATTAAATTTGGTACCTAACTTCCTATTTAAAATATCTAAAATTCTTGATTCGATTCTAACTATTAGGGGAGTGCCTACTTTAATTAAATTTATCAACTTAAAGATTTTCAAAAATAGAATCCTGTTTTAACAATGTCATTCTCAAACACGCGAACTGTCGAACGTGCGATAGTCCTTGAAGTACGAGGATGGTTCTTACGGAGAGAAAAATTAATGAAATTGCGCAGAAAATTGGATAATTTCAGAAAACCTAACAACTATCGCACGTTTTACAGTTCGCGTGTTTGAGAATGACATTGTTAAATCAGGATTCTATTTTGGAAAATCTTGAAGTTGATAAATTTATTTAAAGTAGGTACTCCCCTAATAGTTTGTATCGAATCAAGAATTTTAGATATTTTAAATAGGATATTAGGTACTTACTAAATTTAAAATCAAAGAATCGAGCAAAGTTGTCAAAATCAACTATGTTTTTATTTTATTTTTTAATTTCCTTTGATGATTTAAAAGTCAGTATTTTAGAAATTTTGAATAAAATTAAATGAAGGGCAAAATATTGGGTCCTTCATATGAAATTGGCGTTTTGTATGGGAGGAACCTAAAGTCGATTTTTTTAAAATATAATATATTAATTTTTAAATTTTTTTAAACTTTATGAGTAAAATCTCAAACTATAATATTTAATTAAATGAAGACAATATTAGCGAAACTCAATCGAAATCTGGAGACAGAAAAATCAGAAAAGATATTCGCGCTGGGACAATATTGTGCCAGCGGAGCATATCTTTTCTGATTTTTCTGTCTCCAGATTTCGATTGAGTTTCGCTAATATTGTCTTCATTTAATTGAATATTATAATATATTTATTTAATCAAAGTATGTACCATTGCTATCTATGCACTTTTGCCATCTCATAGGTAGTTCATCGATCCCTTTACTAAAAAAACCATTCGGACGGGAATCAATAAAATCTTTGAAGACGGTTTGGACTGCCCCATCGGAGTTGAATTTTTTCCCTTGCCAGAAGTTATCCAAATTTCGAAAAAAATGGTAATTTGTTGGGGCAAGGTCCGGAGAGTACGGTGGATGTTTTAGACATTCCAATTGAAGCTCCTCTATTTTGGTAGCCGTCTGTTGTGCAGTGTGTGATCTAGCGGTCAACGCGCGTTTGTAGATTTGCTTCACTCAATTCGTGAGGTATCCACATTTCAAGCTTTTTTACCTTCCCAATTTGCTTCAAGCGGATTAAAACAGTTTTATCACTAACACCGCAGCCTGCAGCTAACTCGGACGTGGTTTGCGATGGATCCGCAATAGCCTTCAATTCTTCATTATCAACTTTGGTCTCCGGCCGTCCACGAGGCTTGTTCTGCAGGTCGAAATTTCCAGAACGAAAACGTTGGAACCAAAAACGCACTGTGTTTTCTTTTGCGGCACCGTCGCCATACACATCATTAATCCTTCGAGCCGTTTCTGCAGCACTGGTGCCACGGTGGAACCCATTCTCGTAAATAACGCGATATTTCAAGTTTTCCATTTTGTAAACTAAGTTACGCAAAAAAAACAATAAGGGAAAAAACAAATAAATTATAATTTTCGAAACACAAATACATGAGTAAATAGCTGTATAAATTTGAATTTGGAATTCCTAACCAAAGAGAAGATATTTGAGATCAAAGTTGCCAGTACGGCAAAACGCCAATTTCATATGTAAGGACCTAATATTAAAGCATCATTATATTTTTTGATCTCAAAATCACTAAAGTTGAAGAAACGAAACTTTAAACAGTTCTACTGCAAAACTACAAAGTTGCACATCCGACATAATGTCATAATCCTGAACAACCTGAATTTTCTATATAATATACTTCCTAACTAGAATTGACCATTTATTTCCTTTATTACAGCAGTCGCAACTTGCAACTCTTGGGGGGTTTGGCCCGGCAATACGGAGTATGGAGAAACGTCATATAAATCAGAGACTTGTTATAAAAACTATATCGTTTATTATGGGTAAGCCTGTAATAGAGGAAACAAGGGAGCGGAGACGGCACCAGGGAAACTGGGCACAAGAAACCAAACAAACTCAAGCGGGCACAATTTGGCGTGGCTTGCTAAGCCAGCATGATTTCACCGCTCGGCACGAGAAGAGAGTTGTTCATTGATAAGCCATAAGATGCGCTTGTTATGTTTGAACGATGAAATGCAGTGTGTTGTGATATTCTAAATAAATAAAAACCATTCAGGAACAAAGTAAAAACTAGGGATTGCATTATTTTCACATGAAAGGATTTTTATTGTTGTTTATCTATCTATCTTTCTATTTATTCATCTATCTATCTATCTTTCTATCTATCTATCCATCTATCTATCTTCTTCTTATCTACCTATCTTCTTTATATATGATGACGACTATAACGACTGAACCAAATTGGATAATTCTTTTTTTTTTTGTGTTCGTTATTGTCAGGAAAAGGTTTGTATAAAACTACTAGTGAGCTCTGGCGTTAGAAAATTTGTATAAAAAAATTGCAATAGGTAGCACGCGAGATGTTCGAAAACTGAATGTACCGTGACTGGATGTACGGAATACGGGGGGGTGGGGGGAGGGGACTCGGGTAGGGGGTTCGCGGGAGGGGGCGAGGGAACCCGGGAGGGGGGAGAGGAACCTGGGAGGGGGAATGGGAACTCGGGAGAGGGGTTTGCGGGGGGGAGTGGAGTGGGGAGAGGGAATGTGGAGGAGTCGGAGTGGGAACGTGAGAGAGGAAGGGGACGCGGGAGAGGAAGGGAGAGACAGAAGGGAAACGGGACGAATGAGAAAGGACACGCAGGGAGAAATAATTTTGTTTATTAAATGGCATAGCAACCCATGCCGGGTACCAGTTAGTTTATATATAGTAAACCGCTCCAATTTCTGCCACGTGTTTCCGACGCGTTTCGTCGCAGTAGACCCTTTTGGAGAAAAAGATTCAGCAACGTTGCAATTCAGTGGGCATTGAAGAAAAGTCTCTAAATCTTTTGTGCATTTGCGGGAAGAAGGGGACTGAAGGAGGATGTTCCAAATTCGAAAAACTTTATAGAAAATTTCGACAATCGATGTGCACTAATATAGCTTCAAACGCGTCCTCTAAAATGATTTGCCTTTACCTGACTATTCACTTTGCTCAGATCTGCCATTTTTTAGCACCAGGTTGTGTTGCTCCAAGTGGAAAATGGAAGTATCTATCCACCTCTGGAAGGTTTAATGGAAGATTTTGTATATAAATATCATAAAAATGCCGCCTGTCATAATTTTTAAAATGAAAACTTATTTAGCACCGTGTGATTTGAAACTCGATGAAACGCAAAAGAAACACTCAAAAGATACAAACACATACATTTACAGGATTTAGCCTGCGAGAGAATGAGATAGAATAATCGGTCTGCTCTTTGTGCGGTGCTTCGTAGCCTCCCCACTATTGTCTTTAGTCTACTTTAGTTTTCTGAAGTTTTCACTTCTACCGCTTGTGAACTGCACTCAAATTTTTTAAGTAAAAACTTCTTTAGCACCGTCGTGATTTATTTATTTTATTTTTATTTTTTATTAATTTTTATTCCAGTAAAAAAGAAAATTACATTTTCACTCATTTAACTAGAAATAATTAAACACATTAAACTAAACTAAATATAACAATTCAGCGCTATTCTATGTCATTACTTTGTTAATCAAGAATAATTTGAAACTCGATGAAATGAAAAAGCGACACTAAAAAGAGACAAACACATATATTTATAGGATTTAGCCTGCGAGACAATGATATAGAATAATTGGTCACCTCTTAGTGCGGTGTTTCGTAGCCTCCTCACTTTTGTCTACTTTAGTTTTCTGAAGGTTTCACTTCTAGCGTTCTAGCGCGTGTGAACTGCATACTTATTTAGGTAAAATTATTTAATGTTTTTGTCGGTGAAAATAAATAAATGGATTTTAAAAATGTAAGCAAGAGTTTGGGTAAAGAACAAAATGGTGTGAACGAACAGGTGGTAAATAGTGGTACGTATTTCCAGCCCAGCACTCAGCAATGTGGTGGCGGGTTATTTAATATTCAGAATCGAAGTATGCTTAGGATCATTATCCACCTCCACATTCCCCCCCCCCTCCTCATTTCCCGCTCCATCCTCACTCTACCTTACAACCTACCCCAATTAGGTTTGCAATCGTCACATAGGTTCTTGCAAAACGGAACTGTTCATCACACAAAACAAACAAATATTGAATATAAATAAGATCTAAATATTTTTCTAAGTGAAAGTTTTTTTAGCAACGTTGTGATTTGAAATTCGATGATATGAAAAAAAAAACGACACTAAAAAGAGACAAACACATACATATATCGGATTTAGCTTGCGAGAGAATGAGATAGAATAATCGGTCTCCTCTTTGTGCGGTGCTTTGTAGCCTCCCCACCGTTCTCTACTTTAATTTTCTGGAGGTTTCACTTCTACCGCGTGTGTGATTTTATGTATTTTATATTTTAGCTCTAGACAGGAGACCCTGAGAAAAATAAATCCCCTCGGGGCCTATATCATGTTTGGGGATGCCATATGGAGGGACTTCATAGGAAACGAAGGAGAATAAGTTCTGGGAAGGAAAAGGGTATGAGGGGTGGGTAGGAATCTGGGGGTCAGTGTGTGCAGGAGTGACGGACGTATGAATCTATCCCTTCCACTGCGTTGCAAGGCGATGTTCAGATAGTGGAGAAGTCAAAAGGTCTCTCTCAACCAATCTCTCCCGATCCGGCCTGCCACCCAGTTGATGGTCAGACGCATCCGCCACCAAGATCCGGACAAAACTCACCCCGTGAATCCGGGCATTCTTACTAAGTCACTAAATGTAGCGAACCATTAGGGATGACCTATTGCAGAGGTGTTGGTTATCTAATAAATGATTCCCGGGCCAGTAATTCCCATACCCGCTTCCCAAATATCGTCAAAACTACCTTATAATAAGAGTAACAACCCAAATATCGTCAAAATTTTGTCTAAATTCAGGCAAAGTTTTCAAATTTTGTAAAATATCAAGAAATCTGGTTTAAAAAATCGTCATAAATAGCATAAATGTCAAATATCGCATTCGTAAAGTACCGTCGAAATCAAAGATATTGAAATATAAGAGATGTGCTATCCGCAGTTTTTAATGAGTGGGACTGTGCTTCCTGGTGTCGTCAATATTGTTAACCAATTAACGAATAAGCTAAATGAACAAATAAACTAAACGAACATTAAACTAAATGAACAAATTCTGTCCGTATGCAAACTATTCCCATTAAATAGTAATTCGCCGGCAGTCGGGCGGACACCATAGCATATCTCTTTTGTATTTCATTATCTTTTGACGAGATAAATTCAAAAGGTGTTAATTTCGACGAAAAACGCATTAGTTCTTGCAAAGGAACCTTATGATAATCATACTAAAAAACAAGAAAATCATAGACATCTAAATCTACATTTCGAAGTTAAGGGCAGATCCGCCTCTGGACCAGTGTGAAGATCCCTCGCAAGGGAAGAGGGAGATTTGGTCTGGTGTTTATGTTACATAACAGTATATCCTCATCCCCTTATCGCCCTACTGCACTAACCAAACACCGCATCACAACATTACTAATAATTGATGAGGGCTTAATAATATAACCACCCCTAAAACCTCCCCTACCCCAGGAGAGAGAGGTTTTAAATTATAGTCCTACAGCGAGGCTGGAGTGTGCATTTGTGCATTGCAGTGTGAAGTCTAACGCAAACATCGTTATAGTGAAAATTTGAGGAATGTTCGATATTCATTAATTAATTCCATAATTCGGATATGGAGATTACGGAAAATAGGTGTTTCTGAAGTTCTACCATGGTGAAATTGATAACATTACAATATCGGATCGATCGGCGTAACTTCAGATGTTTTTTAAAATCGATATCCTTAGCACAATTTAACTGTTGATATCAGTGATAGCCGAACCGATATTGACAAGAAATAAATAAGAAATCGATATACGCTGGCAACGCTGTCCACCAATTAAAATGATTTTTAATAGAGTTAAAATTATCTTACAAAATTTAAATACGATGACAACAAAACAACATATGACATATAATACATTAACAATGATCTACAAACTTAAAAATAATATGCTCCCAAATTATCTGCAGAGTACTATTATGTTTCAATAAAATGTTCACAATTATCCTACGAGAAGACGCGGAGTCTTTAGGCTTCCCAAAACTAAACTTTCGTGCATACAAAATAGCGCGTTTTATAAAGGGCAAAAACTTTATAACAGTCTGCCAAATAACGCCGTAAAGGAAGCCTCAAGTCTCAGCACTCTTCGTAGGATATGTGCATGTAAAAAATATTTTTTGATTACTTACCAATATTATTCTTATATCTTATTATTATATAATGTATTTTAGTCTAGTTATCTTTTTTATTTAGTATTCTTTTTTTAAATGTATTTGTAAATGTTACTGTACTTCGTAAATTGTATTTTTTTTATATTTTCCTACTAGATGTATGAAAAAATTTACGTACATCTAAATAAAAATTTCAGAAACAAAAACCAATTCACAATCCGAAACGTCAAACACCAAACAATTACGTAAAAATATTTAATAATTTGGCAATGTCGAATTGAAATACTAACCTAAATATGCATTGGCAGTCCGCTTTTATTTTTTGGCATTAAACGGGGGTTAATTAGTTAAATTCTGTAGTCATATTTCAACCACTTTAGTTCGTCAAAAATCGAACGGAATAAATTGCGCCTTAGTTGAATTATGTATTTACTTTAGTCTATGGATCGCGTATACGACTTTTTTCAAAACAAAAAGCTTCGTTGGTTGAACTCAGTTGACTCAGTGCATTAAAATTCAGTATTTTTGCTAACGAACGAAATTATACAAATAAATGCGTGTATTGACAGCTAACCGAAACTTATCTGATACTATGGAAGCCGGGCTAAAAGTTATCAATCGTAACTCGGAATATTTCTAACTAATTGTAGACCATGTTCGCAGGTATTGATAACTGACCATAGACGATGGATTTGGTCAATATCGAATTGATATAGCGTTATATAGCATGCTAGGTACCCCGATATAAAATATAGCGCATGCTCAAAATAAAAATGTCTGAATGACCAACGGTTGCGAATAAGTGTAAAATACAAAATAGAGGTCATGTCAGGAAAGGAGGTGAAGTAATTGATTTAAGGATATGTTTGTTTTGAAGTATGAACAAATTGTTCAGTGAATTAAAAACCATTGGACAACCACCTTTTTATGTCTGTCTGTGTTTGTAGTTATACAGGTGCATGAGTACCAACAGTACGGAGCCATTGGATCTACATTATATCCAATTTGGGGGATGTTATGTGGCTGAAGGAAGTTTGGGGGATAAGTTGATGTGAAAAGAGGAATATTTGGAAGAATTTGACTAATCAGCAGGTGATCGCATAACAGGGACTGAAAGCATAAGCAAAAGGGACATTAAGTTAGATAAATCTAAGTATTTACTTATTAGGCACTATTCGTGGAACAAGAATAGCATTACAGGCTTTACAAGGAGAGCACACTAAAATAGATAGAGTCACCCACTGCAAACATATATTTTGAAAATATAATAAACGAAAACCATATGTTCAAAACACAGTTTTATAGTGCTTTCGACTGGCGATACGATTTTAGATACACTTTACGTTTACTTGTTACGAAAAAATCATAACTCCATCGGGCAGCAGAGGCTTCTGATTACCCTTTTTATGTGAATATCACACAAGAGTCCCAACAGCTCCCGTTTGGAGCCAGTGAAACTACGGCATCCCCAATTGAGTTTTTAGGCCGAAGATAAGTGGGGAGGGGAAGGAGATGGGGAAGAGGAAGGTAGTACCTGGCTATTCAGATCTAGTCACCAAACACGGCTAAAGCTATTTTAAGCAAAGTTTCAATTCTGAATGGTGTGGTGGTCTTACGGTTACAGGAGGGCGATATGGAGTGTTTGAGAATATGTTTCACTCAAATATATCTTACATTATTTTAAATGATTAATTTGTGAAAATACAAATCAATCGAGTAAAATTATCTGCGCACGCCGGGATTTGAACCTACGACCTCCGGATCGCTTGTCGAGAGCCTTGTCCCTCGACGACGGAGGCCTAAAATGTTATAATTAAAATAATTGTTTTTCTGTTATCACATACTTATAAGATGACTCCTCTTCGATAATATGGTTTTTATCACCCTACCTGAGTGTGCTGTTACCGTGGGACCAGGGTAATTCATTTTCGGCGCTGTAACGAATGCATTCTTTTGCAGAGATAAGAATAACTAACTATAAGACACTGTACACGTTTAGCCCCATAAGTAAGGAAGTAACTGTCTCAATCAGTCAGAAATGATAATTTGGGAGATTTAGATATAATATCTTTATTTAAAGAATAATTAAACTTGTATTATAAGCAATAATTATCAGCCTGAAATACTCATCTACATTGAAAAATCTTCAGAGAAAAGATACTTGCCGCCAACGGGACTTGCACCCGTGTCCTTCTGATTGCCGGTCAGCTGCTCTTGACCACTGAGCTATGGCGGCTTATCAATTACCCGCCAAATAATTCAATATATACTAGTGTTTCAGATCTGTCGAGTCGAACTTGGGTCAGTTCACCGATTTTGTTCTGAATACTATGGATAAAAAGAAAGAAGTTGACTCTATCTATACTGATTTTTCTAAAGCTTTCGACAAAGTGAATCATGATATACTCCTAAGCAAACTTGAAAAAATTGGTATAAGTGGAAATCTTCTCAGATGGTTCTCATCTTACATTAAAAATAGAAGTCAAGCTGTTGCCCTCAAAGGTTACATGTCACAGGAAATAACCGTCCCTTCGGGTGTACCTCAAGGTTCCCATTTAGGACCCCTGCTCTTTACTTTGTACATAAATGACATCAAACATGTCATCTGTAACTCTGATTTTATTCTTTACGCTGACGATATGAAAATATACAAATGTATAAGCTCAGAAGATGATTGCAATAAATTACAAGAAGATATTAATAAAATTAATGAATATTGCATAGAAAATCAACTATTTCTCAATGTAAAGAAATGTAATGCGATAACGTTTTCACGTAAAAATCACCCAATCGTCCATATTTACCATCTGAACAACGTTCCGCTTGAAAGAGTGGATAAAATTAGAGATCTTGGAGTATTACTTGACTCCAAATTACTATTCAAAGATCACATTGAATACATCTTAGAAAAAGCCTACAAACAAATGGGTTTTATCCTACGCATCACAAAACCGTTCAACAAACCTTTTACACTTGAACTACTATATATGGCGTATGTAAGATCTCATCCACAATACCAAACTTTCATTAAGCGTATTGAAAATATTCAAACAAAATTTTTGAAACACCTTTCGTATCGTTTCGAAAATCACCAGTGTAAACCTATTGCTCTTTACAAACGGAGAAACATTTCTGACGTACTGTTTCTATACAAGATTGTGAACTGCCTTATTGACTCACCAGATCTATTAGAAAGGATTGCATTTCGTTGCCCTGAACGCAATACCAGGTCGAATACCCTATTTTTTATACAGCATTTCAAATCGAAATATGCACAAAATTCTTTGCTCGGGCGTATCTGCAAATCTTACAACGCCCTAAGAGATATCGATATTTTCCACTGCTCTCTTAAAACGTTTAAAACTAAATTAACCTTACAATGTACTTAAACCAAAACGATTATTTCTTTGTTATTTCTTCATTGTTTATTTTTTCTTTTGACTCACTTTTTACTAATACTATATTATAATATTATTACTATCTACTTGCTTCCTAATCAGTAACCATTTCCTTTCTTTTTTTTTTTAATCATAAATGGAACTTCACTGGTTTATACTATATTCAATATAAAATGTAAAATGAATGTATTTACAACTGTATGTTTCCTAAATAAACTTAAATAAATAAAATAAATAAATTTAACAATTACTGCTTATTATATTTTTTCCACCTGAAAACAACCAACTTTATTTTTGCGAGAGAGACACTGTTAGTGTTAAATCCCCCACTAGTAATAAACATAATAAACGTTATCGTCAACTCACTTCTTGTGTTATTTCATGTAAAAATAATTTAACAAATTCCCAAGGAAACTTCGAATTCAGGAAAGATGTACATTTTAATTATTTTGCGGTAAACTTTTAGATTTGAATATAAAGCGTGGCGTTTTATCTTTCTAACACCGGTCAGATGACATTTCTAACCATGATAGAAAGGGAGACACAACGATTTCTATGAAACCTATATGAGTTGTTCCTAAAACCGATCAAATTAGCCTAAGGGGTTAAATAAATTTGCGTAAGTAACTATTTTAACACAATAAAATTTTTAATGTACACATATAATTTACAATGATGTGGCCCTACTCTGTGATGCAGTTTCATAATATGAAGCAATACAATGGAAAAACTGAGTACTGTAACGAAATATAATATAACGTTTTTATAAACAAGTCAAAATTTATTACACGGTTATGATTTTAGGCAGAAGGAAAAATAAAATAAAATTAGCCCACACATTGAAAAAGTTTTTGAAGTGAAAACTTCTTTAGCACCATTGGTATTTAAAACTCGATGAAACGAAAAAGCTACACTAAAAAGAGACAATCACCTACATCTATATCTACAGGATTTAGCCTGCGAGAGAATGAGATATACTAATCGGTCTCCTCTTTGTGCGGTGCTTCGCAGTTTATCGGTCTCCTCTTTGTGTGGTGCTTCGTAGCCTCCACGCTCTTGTCTACTTTAGTTTTTTGAAGGTTTCACTTCTACCGCGTGTGAATTTGTCATTTCGTCAAAAAATAATCAATTAAAAATTCATTCCCAAAGTCTCATAATTTTTTTTCAAATTGCGATCGGAAACTTTTTCATAAAGGTTTAAATTATTTTGTGGTTAACTTTTAGATTTGAATATAAAGCATGGTGTTTTCTCTTTCTAACACCGTTTAGGACATATTTCTAACCACGATAGGAAGGGAGACACAATGATTTCTATGAGACCTTTCTTTATAGTAATACCTCACAAGAGTCTCAGCCTCAGCTGATCCCGCCTGGAGCCATTGAGTCTATGGCATCCCCAATTGGGGTATGTTGTGAGGCTGAAGGTAGTGGGGAGGGGAAGGAGATGGGGAAGAGAAAAGTGGGGAAGTACCTGGCTATTCAGATCTGGTCACCAAACACGGCTAACGCCATTTCAAGCAACGTTTCAATTCTGAATGGTGGTCTTACACCAGAGCGATACTAAGGGTATCTTCCACTCTGGAACGTGCCGCAAATATACTTACATTATTTTAAATGAATGAATTGTGAAATAACACAAATTATTCAAATAAAAATTATTTGCCCACGCCGGGATTCGATCCCGCGACCTTCGGTTTGCTAGTCAAGAGCCTTACCGCTGGATTACGCCGGCCGTTAAACTATTGAATGCATTTTTCTACCAATAATCCCCTGGTATACCTTCTTGCCCTGTCCCGTTTTCTGTGCTCACATACATATTTTCTTTCGACGAGAATTTCTAAGTTCTACCGTTAAAACTCCTTTAAAAATACGGTTTGATTTATTTTATTTTATTTATTTATTTAACGCCCAAAGGGCTTTTACATTTTGGTAATACAAACAATTCATGACAGAATATTTTTAAACATATACAGAAATAATAAAAATAAAATTTGATAAAAAAGCACACAAGTCATAAAAATACAAAAATACAGCGATTTCATAGGTTTTCAGAAAAACAGATATGTTTAGGAATAGTTTTGGAATAAGTTTTTTACAAAATCAACAAAATTCGCCAAGTTTATGTTAAATATATCAATATCACCTAAGTACTGATTTCCCATAGTGTGAAATCGTTGTATCGGAGAGTGGGCCATGTGGTTCCGCTTATGAATGCTACAGTAGAATAGTGTATACTTTTGTCGTGTAGTTACTGTCGGTATTCGTAAGTTTATGAGTTGCAATAGTTCGCAACAGTCAAATTTAGAGTGAAGCATTTTGAATAAAAATGTTAAGTCGTTTATTTTACGTCTGTCTTCTAGTGTGTGTAATTTTAGAATATTTAATAATAAATTGTATTTCAAGTCTTCTAGTGGGATATTTAATTTAAAACTTATAAAATGCAGAAATTTTTTCTGTATTCGCTCAATGTTATTAATGTGAATTTTGTAAGATGGAGACCAAATTACCGAGTTATACTCCATTAGGCTTATTATATTACCATTGTTACTTGCTACTGGTGTGCATTTTGTATATCTCTACAACTCTACATACTCGTATATATGTTTTGTCTGCAAGTGGCACTTAGCGGTAGACAGCGCATCAGTGTTCTTCCCTTAATGACATACCGTAGATAGCTCCATTGTAATGTCTCTCTCTTTCTCGTAATCGACACACGTGTCAGAAAGAGAGGTTATAACAGTGCTACCAGCGGCAGGACCATAGATACCACGACACAAATAATGTTTACACTTCATTGAGTAAATACCCACATAATCTACTGTATTGAATGATTTATGACAAACCCGGAATGTCGAGGGGACGTGCTTGGCATGGAAGGAGTCTCATCGGTTAATTGATGATAAATGAATCGTTGCTGATTCATGGACCTTCGATGTGCGAGACGAGACAAGACTGACGTCTTGAAGATACCAATGTTCCAGGAGGGATATAACACTAGACTCAGCAGGTTATTCCAGAAAGCCCGACATGGCTTATAACTCACGTACATATAAGATGGTCTTGAAGAGGCCTATGTTTTAGGATGTCAATGTCCCTTTTCTTCAGGGATACGCATCCGATGCTCGACAATTTAAGAATCACGGCGACTACCGCCATTTATATGCATGGGGGTTCGTACAGAGCCACAGGTTGCCGATGAGTTTACACAAATAATTTACGCCGACATTTTGTAAAATAACCAGCCGGGCGAAGTTGTTCCCACTCACGAAGTCGAGGCTTTAAGGCCCAGTATACCCCCCCCCCCAAAAATGGGATGTTAGAGGGAGCGCGCTAATATTAAAACAATCATAATATTGAAGCGAAAATAGTGAAAATGTTTAATAAAACACGACTTGTATAAAATAGAGCAGATATCTCGTAAGGAATATCTAAAATAGCATTAAAAGAAGCACTACGAATTTGTTCATACGTAGGTATAACTTGTAAAGTAACTGAAAAAAACGTTTGTTCATATGAAGCGGATACTTTGTGATGTGACATTATTAATTTAAAATAAAACAATAACTTTGTAAACACCACTTTTATTTTTATACTTTATGCCGACCGGGTTTCGCTACAACCCTAGCTTCATCAGGGCAGTATAATACTCGACTAACATTAGGTTACATGTTTTTTTTTTATATTGGTAAAACAGCGCGCAACATAAACACCCGTGTCAAAGAACATCTTAGATGTTTACACAGCTCTGGATTTTCAGAATTTGCAAACCACTTGATCGAAAAAGACCATAAATTTGACAAAAACGCCGGGGCCAAACTTATTCATAAAAACAATATCGGTATACGATTGGATTTTTAGAGACACCATGAGAAAGCCATAAACACTAATAGTAAGGTAGTTAATAATCAACAAAATTTAAATAAAAGTAAGATTGTTCCCATACTAAGATTGTTCCCTATTGATAAAGAACACGTCCGTTCCCTTCCCAATTCTCCATCTATGCCTCCTTCCTCCTCCTCCAATTGACGAGTCCAGCCCATTGTTGGTAAATTATATATTATAACACACATGTAACCTAATGTTAGTAGAGTATTATACTGCCCTGATGAACCTACGGTTGTAGCGAAACCCGGTCGGCATAAAGCATAAAAATAAAAGTGGTGTTTACAAAGTTATTGTTTTATTTTAAATGAAAAAAACGTGTTTATAAAAATTTTCGGAGCATACTTTGCGACTTTTTTCTATCGAGGGAATATCATATAATTACCGTTTCGGCTCTACAAATGTACAGATGTTATCTTAAAAAATAACACTAATATTTTTTAGGAACTTAAAAACTGTGTTTAAGAGAAATATGTTATAAATCGGAAGAAATATCGAATGCGGGGACTTAGCGCGGCTTCACGCATATAGATCTAGCGATTTATTACAATACTTATGTTTTAAAGTTCTTAAAAAATAAATTGACAAAACGGCAATTATGTGAAATTCCATCGACAGAAAAAATCACAAAGTATGCTCCGAAAATTGTTATATACACGTTTTATTCAGTTATTTTACAAGCTATATCGATGAAAAAAAATCGCAGTGTTTCCTTAATTAGACTTTCCCCGCGAGATTTCTGATCTATTTCAAAACTCTTCTTTTTGAACGCTTACTACCGGGCCTTAATCAATGATTTATTGACCGCCTCCATGGTCGAGGGGTAAGTCTCTCGACTACGAATCCGGAGGTCGCGGCTTCAAATCCCTTCAAAATTAATTAAATTTTATCTAATTAATTTATGCTGTTTTATATTTAATTAATTTAAATATGGCGTGTCTTGTGTCACAAACTTTGTAACAATGCGTGTGCTTTAGATCGGTGGTGTCTAATAATTCCAATGATTAAGATGACTTGAAATGCGTCGGAAAATTTCCAAATAAGATCGAGGTTCGTTAAGATAACAAGTTATTTTATTTGGTTTATCGTAATGTTTACAATGAATATTCAACTGGACCTGCCGTCCTCAGCGCCGGATCTGCCATACGTTAAAAAACGTGCAAAAAACCTGGCGCCAACTCCGAAGGGGCGCCGTGAGAAAATAAATATTGTATTAAAATTTAGTTATAATATTCCCTGAATCGTTTAAAAATTACCCATAATACGAAATAATTATTACACTCTAGCAACACTTTCCAAAGAAACAGAATGCGCACGCATTAGGTTGGTATCAACGGCTTACGAATTTACAGTCAGTTACAGAATTTTTTTACAAATTCCATATATTTAGTTTAAACGTAAGATCTATTTTTCCATATATCTTTTACCGTCTTTTACGACGAATGGGTGCGATCCAAATTCAATAGCTAATCACAGCGCGGTATTTTTGTTCTAGAGAATCAAACAAACCAACTTGCGCCTTTCAAAATGCTGACAATTTTAGTTAGTGTGTCATCCGTACGCTCGCTATTGTTTTATTTTGTACGATTTAAGTCTCTGGGACAGGGATGGTCAACCGGTCGATCGCGATCCGGGTCCGGCCAAGGACTCGAACTCAATAGAACCCGCACCCACACAAGAACTCGGACCCGTAGCCGGACAACAACCCGCACAAGAGCTGCGCATAACATCTTGTGTGATTTTAAAAAGCCGATCCATCATGTTATTGGACGAATGATAAAATTTTCTAGAAGAGGGGTGATGATTATTAGCAACTGTGTGATTTAGACTGGCAATGTGATTTAGCATATTTAGCAGATTTTACCGAAAACCGAGCACGTTAAACCTGGAATTACAAGGCAAGAATAAATCATCAACAGAAAATATGAAAAGAAAAAAAAATCAACGATTTGTAAAAAAATATAACTGACAAGTAATATTTTTTCCATATTTGAAGTAGAAATTAAGGCCGTGGTATCAGACTTTGAAAATCGCTTTAGTGATTTCGAGAAAATTGGGAAGTTGGTGAAATTCATCAGTAATCCGCTTAATAATTCCATTGATCATAGTGATATTTATGAAATGGCTAAAAAAATTGCAGATACTTTTTAAATGGACCACATGATATTCAGTGGCGTAGCGTTGGTGTCAGCTGCCCGGGGCAGAGGAAAATTTCACCGCCCCCCCTATTTAGGTTCTTCAACAACAAATTTTCAAGCGCTGGGGGTGGGGGGAGGAGTGAAGTAAAAATCCCTTTTTTATTACGATTTCATTTTATGCCCATTTTTATATCACACGTGACGATTATTCTTCGAATAAAATTCATGTTATAAATTCTACTACTAATTTATAACTGCTCACGAAAATCGAGAATGGGAAACATGTAATAGAATTTCGCATCTAGAATTTTTGCACTGTGTTAAGAACACAAGGAAGGTTTTAACTTTACATTAATTTTGCGTAAGAGTCACAAAATAATTATTACACACGGAACAGTCAATTTCTCAGAATTTTGCTGCATTTAGCATGTACCTCAAATGTAAAGCTTCACTCGGTACATGTTAAATCAGCAACTTGTTATTTAATTTATTGTTAGTAACACAAAACTGGTTTAAATTAAATCTGTATGTGGCGAATTAAAAGTACACTTAGAACATGAAAATGGTTTTTCTTTGATTCTTTCGGCACATACATACAGTCTGCAACTGGAATTTTATAACTGCACTTCAAATAAGAGAATGTTTTCCTATGAAATGTCAGCAGATGAATCCACAATTGGAATTTTACATCCTGAACACACAACTGTTTTTTTTTATTGAGCGTGAATCTGCTAGCGAGTCCCCAGCTTTACTTAGTATTACTCCCATAATATGCTTATGTTTTTTATACGAATTACAAATTTTAAAGAATGGTTTGAAGAAAAAAATATAAAGATATATAAAGATAGCAGCCAATAATATGTGCGTTAAGTAAATGAAGATAATGTTGGTAGTTATTAGTCGAAGTACTATACAGTTAAAAGTGACCGAATTAATATGGGTTCCGTAGCTCAATCGGTAAAGCTGTTGTCATGTAAGCAAAGGGTCCTGGGTTCGAGTCCCAGCGGAGCCAATATCTTTTCTGATTTTTTTGTCTCCAGATTTCGATTGAGTTTCGCTAATATTGTCTTCATTTAATTAAATATTATAATTTGAGATTTTACTCATAAAGTTTAAAAAATTAATAAAAAAAAAAAAAAATTAACTCCACTCGAAATATTAGAACAATTTCCTTCGAAATGCGTCAGTAGATTAATCCGCTACTGAAATTTTGACATCTCATTCGAAACATCAAACTGGTTTTAACCTAATAGTTAATCAGCACGCGAGTCCTGAGCTTTAATTGATACACGAACACGAAAATGGTTTTCACCCTATTTTTCTAATTTGAATACATGGATGGTTTTATGATCCATCGAAACACATCTATCGATTAAATAAAATGGATACATTTTTCACAAAATATTTTTATTATTTAAATTTTGGGAGGCGGGTATGTGTACCTCCGCCCCGGGAACCAATTTTTGGATTACAAACACCTCTGTCATGAGTCACCTCAAGTCGCTACGTTTGGTGACGAAGCAGGGATGCCCGGGTTCATGGGATGAGGTGAGGTATATGCGTCTGCCCACCAACTACGTGGCAGGCTGGATCGGGAGAGACTGATTGAGGAAGACCTGTAGACCTCTCCAGCAGGACTCTCGGAACATCGCCTTATGCAAAGCTGGGGACTCGCATATAACGATAAATTAAAATTACAACTTGCAGATTTATCGGGTACCGAGTGAAGCTTTACATTTGAGTTGCACACCAAATGCTGCCAAATTCTGAGAAGTTGATGTTCCATGTGTAACTATTATTTGTGGGACGCATAATTAATCTTAAGCTAAAACCTGCCTTGTGTTCTCAACTCAGTGTAAAAATTAGAGATGGGAAATCCTATTACATGGATAACATCCTCGATTTCCGAGAGCAGTTATAAATTTGTACCTCCCTTCTACAATATGGGTCTCTTCAAGACCCCTGTTCACTCCTTCCTCTCCTCAAAACGACCCACCACCCAGCATCTTCAAATATGGCATAGGTCCTGAGGGATTTTTTTTCCTCAGGGCCTCCTTTGTGGAGTTAATGTAAAAAAAATAAACATTTTTTATTGGAAGAGTACTTATCACATATGATTGTAAAAACCGGCATTAAATGAGGTGGTAATAATAATAAAAATAAATCATGTACCCCCACCCCACCCCCCCAAAAGTACCCAAAAAAGGGGGCGGCGAAATTTCCCTCAGCCCCGGGTGGATGAAATCCACGCTACGCCATTGGGTAGATCGCACAGGGTTTCGTCAGTGAACGGTAGATCTTGGGTCTAATCAAGTTGGCCACCCCTGCTCTAGGAGAAGGTAGTTAAAGACCATTGTCTTATGAAATCTTCAGTAAATTCCATCGCAAAGCATCGCACGGTTTGCAGGATTTGCAGGTTGCAACGTGTTGACAGTTTCATCATTGATTTGACATATTATTTGAGGTTCGTTTAATGTATAATTAATATCTATTAGATTTGTTGGATTTGTTATTTTACGGTGTCAGTGTAAGCGTCTTTCGTAAGCCGTTGATACCATACGTCAGTGTTTAGTGTTTGTTCGCTCAATTTGGTGTTTGTTCGCTCAACACAGGGGAAATGTAATGTACAAATTTGAGGTAGTATTCTTATTAGATTTTTAAATTTATAACTAAATTTCTATTGGTTGTTAGAGGTTATAAAAGTACTGTGGATTACAATGCATAGAATAATAATTTAAAAAAAAAACCTCTTCTAATGGACCTAGTTCAGCGAAACCACCCGCATTGTCTCGTAACCTATATTTTAAATTATGGTACGGGCACAAACAAACAATTCGTTGTATTATTTTAAAACATAACTTGCAAAAAGAGTTTTTCCTAAAATAATTAAAATAGCACCATAATTTTATGTTTACCCGATAGATTCAGAGAGTATAGGACTCCTGGCGATTCTCTCTTTAAAAAAAACGAGTGTGAGAGCTACCGCCAGGTCACTTGGAAAAGTTACACCCTTTGTATGTATTGATTTTATTTGATAAATTAGTGTAAAAAAATAAATAAAAAAAAAATAAATATTAGAAAAAAAAAAAATAACATAAAATAAATAAAAAATTGGAGTGAACGAATTTTTAATCAAAATAAAAATGTAGGGGGAGAGGGGGGGGGGCGCGATCGGTACCTACTGATGGCGCCTGCCCGTTTACCATAAGCCTTCGGCTATTATCGCAACACGAACGACGGTAGATGATACTCTTCTAAAATAATACTTAACTGACATCTGTTGAGATACCACAAGACTACGTATAACTAACTATACCAACGACATAGAAGGATGATGAAATGAATAACCCAATGCTAGGAACAAAACAACCACGACAGGATATAAAAAGGACAACTACGACAACTGTTTGATTGTAAGTAAGGTTATAAAAGAGAAGTTTAGTAATAAAAAGAAATAAAAAAATCCGGTTAAGGCAAATATTCTAAGACGTTCTGTTTTTTTTTTTTTTAATCGTATTTTTGAAACACTGGCGATTTTTTGAAAATTTCAATCCGAAAAATCAGACTATTTTTTATAAACCGGAAAAACGAGACATAATTTTATGGGTGCGAAAAAACGATAATTACATAGCCGAAAATCATTTAATAAAAATAACGTTTTCCACAAGAAAGGGCACAGGAGAATAACGAGGCATACCAAAAATATTACATCTGATAAATTTTTTTTTCGTAAATCCATTTTATTGATCACAAATCATTATAATGTTCAACGTCTATATTACTAAATCCAATGTAATATACTTGTACTTGTAAATAATAATAATAATAAGAATATTATAAAATTTTATTTTGTTAAAATCAGCACCACTACCATTATACCTCTAAAATACGTGCAAATAGCGTTAAATGTACGGGGTTCTCTTCATAACATCTGTCAAAAAGTCAAGCCAAATGATAAGTTCGCAGAGAACAAACAATAAATCTAGTGAACGTTAAATGTCAAATTCAAAAATTCGCCTGAAATCAAAGTGTTGCCATACAAAAAAAAATAAATCAGTGTGGAATTTTACAAAATGAATAGGAACATTTTCGGAGACGGGACATTTTCATGTAGTGACGTCACGGGCCCAAATAATGGATTAATTTATTTAAAAATAAAAAAAACTGTACATTTCTAAAATTTTTTACTAACATTTTCGAAATCTTAGTAAAAAAAATCTATCCACACGATTTTTTCCAAGTCGTTATTAAATCCATGCAAGTGGCCTATTGGTGACAATAAGCGATGTGAGTACACAACATGAGTATCGGATACTTGCGTAATTGCGTATCCCTGTGGAAGAGGGGGTCTACAACTAGGTTGGTAATGGTTCATCTAGGTATGTTGGTCGGGTTCTATAACAACATGTTTTCATGATCCATGATGGGTGTTGACAATCGTCTGACTCTTGACTGTGCTACGCACATTGCACAAGTGCATTGGAGAGTGCATTGTGGCAGAGCTCGAAGGGTCAGACAATAATTTAAAGACACAAAAAACAGAATAGGCAAATACCCAACTTCTTCATTCTCTTCTGTAGCGTCCACACATTAATTTAAGGTGCCGTAACCGCGCTCAAAAAGAAGAAGATGGAGCGATATGTAATTACGAATGTTAGAGGAGCGCGCTAATATTTAAAACGATAAAATTAATGCAAAAATGGTGAAAATCTTTAATAAAACACGACTCGTTTAAAATAGGGAAAAAATCTCTTGGGGGCTGTTGAAAAAAGCATGTAAAGAAACACTGTGAATTTTTATATACATATAACTTGTAAAAAAACTGAAACAGACTAGAAAATAATAATTTTCGGAGTATACTTTGCGATTTTTTTTCTATCAAGGGAATTTCATGTAATTTGCGTTTCGGCGTGGGGAATGTATAGATATTATCTTAAAAAATAACACATGTATTTTTTTAAGAGCTTAAAAACTTCTATATGTAAGAAATCGGTGGAAATTCGGGAAGCGGCGGCTTAATCATCATTTCATATCAGAATTCTATTACACCTGCATTATTAACTATTATTACAACGGTTTTCTTATCCCATTACAAAAAGTAAGACGGAGTAAGTACAATACGTATTTACATAACTGATCACGTACGTTTCACCAAATATTTACCTGAGCAAAGTCAACACCATTGTGCACAGGAAGTAAGTATGACTATCCGCTTTTAGTGCGCACCAAACGATATATTATTATAAGCTTATAGGTAGCGTAAGCTTCTAGATACTCTCAGTATCGCCCTGGTAAAAGACTACTATTCAGAATCGAAACTTTGCTTGAAATGGCTTTAGCCGTGTTAAGTGACAAGATATGATTAGCCAGTCTACATTGAAAATTAACAGTCCTCTATCGGCCGGCCGCAAATATTCACGTTTACACTTGAGTTTACTCGAAATTAAAAACATTTTGTCTTCAGCACACTCGAATTAATATGATACATTTCGACCCTTTGGAACACCAAGGTTCGAAGTCCAACAAAAAGAAAAAAAATACTTTTTGATAGAGATCAATTCTTTTTCCTCCATTCTTTAAAGCACACTTGTCACAAGTCCGTCTAAGTACATAAATTTATGTATCCGGGACAACTTACATACTCTCAATTTGGGAGGTGGGTATGGGTACCGCCACCCGGGGAACCATTTGTTGGATGACCAACACCTCTGCTATAGGTCACCCGAAGTGGTTCGCTACGTTTGGTGACTTAGCAGGGGTGCCCAGGTTCATGGGGTGAGGTTTACCCGGGTCTTGGCGGTGGATGCGTCTGCCTACTAGCTGCATGGCAAGCGGGATCGGGAGAATCTGGTTGAGGAAGACTTTTTGACCTCTCCAACAGGACTTTCTCAGAACATCGCCTTGCACCGCAGTTGCAGGGATAGATTCATATATCCGTCACTTCTGGATACACTGACCCCCAGATTCCTACCCACTTTCCTAAAAGACCCTCTACCCAGCATCCCCAAAGATGACACAAGCCCTGATGTGAATTATTTTCCTCAGGGTCTCCTGTACGGAGCTAATCTAAAAAAAAACATGAACGAGAAAATGCTAGGGAATAAAGATGCTAGGGAATCCGGAGCATACCAAAAAGACCCAAGAAGGGGCAAGAAGGTGTAAGAAGAGCCAAGACGAGTCAAAAGAATCAAGAAGAATGAAGAAGAACCACAAATAACCAAGAAATATCACGAAGAACCAAGAAGAGCAAAGAAAAATAAGAAACGACAAAAAGGAGCAGCAAGATCGAGAAGAGCAAAAAGATGCAAGAACAGCCATGAAGGGAACAGCAAAGATGCAAGAAGAATCGAGGCGAGTCATGACGATCTAAAAAAGGTCAAAAAGAGCCAATAAGAGACAAGAAGAACCTAGAAGAGACGAGGACCATCCCGATCATGTCAGCTTTCAAACAAAAAAACCGCATCATAATTGGTCCATTCGTTTAGAAGCTACGATGCCACAGACAGACACACAGACACGTCAAACTTATAACACACAACTTATTTTTTTAACACCTCTCCTTGCGTCGGGGGTTAAAAAAATAATACTATTTTGTATAATAATTATTATCATAACTGAATGCAGTTGGCGCTAATAAAAAACTGTCAAAAGAAGTGAAGCTAGCAGTCCACAATGGACTCCAGGTACCTACCCTGATATATGACAGTGAGGCATGGAACTGGCAGAGGAAGGATGAAATTAAACTGAATGCTGTTGAAATGAGATCCCTGAGGCGCATGGGTGTTTTTTAAAATATTTTTTTATCATCACTCTTAATGACCTTTTTGAGGTGCTTCTGAGTTGGTTTCATTCTGAGTTGTCTGGTCACCGTATGAGACGACGAATATATGTGAGTGTGTGCCAAGATCGAGTTGTTTGGCGGTCCGTCCTCTCTGCCTACCCCTGCGGGGAACGGCGTGATGGTTAGTGAGTTAGTTATTGATCCAAGTTCACAAGGTCTTTTATCATTACCTATACATAGATAGCTATCACTATAATCATTAATCTTGAATAATTAAATCATGTTCAATTTACGATAATTAAATTATCCGTCGGTTGATGCATGATTCGAAGATAACAACTTCAGGTACAAATAAATGTGACAGGTAAAGTAATAGCCTTACATGTCTCAGTGTACGTGTACTAATAATTTCAGGAAATTTATTTTTCGGTGTACACCAGAAAAAAACGTGTACCCTAAATAACGGACAACATACATGGATTTTTAATTACGTGTGAAATAACTATTAATTAACTTTTTTTTACATTAACTCCACACAGGAGGCCCTGAGGAAAATAATTTCTCTCATGGCATGTCATCTTTGAAGATGCTGTGTGGAGGGTCTTTTTGAGGAAAGGAAGGAGTTAACATGGGTCTTGAAGAGACCCATGTCGTAGGAGGGAAGAAACACAGAGGCCGGCAAATCGTTCCACAGCCCAGCCGTTGAACTCAAGAGTCAACCGTGTACAAATGTTGGGCGCATGTTTGGCGTGTTTCCCGACTAAGCACCGGTGCCGAGGGGATCAATGACGCTAGTTCCTCGGAGCATCTTCCATTGTAATACCGGTAGAACAAGGACAGCATTCCCACCTGATGCCTATCCTCCAAAAATTGCAATCCATCTGTTAAGATTGGAGAATCTATCAAACGAACCACCCGTTTTTGCACAGAGTCAAGGTTTTTTTTTAGGTATTTTGGAGCTCCAGACCAGAGGTGGCTGCCAAATTCAACCATGGGGCGCACTTGCGATTTGTACAGGGTTAGCAGTTGTGTACTATTAAAGTATCTGCGGGCCCTGTACAGTACGCCCAGTTTCTGAGAGACTAACTTAACTCTGGTTTCGATGGAGCCCCCGTACATGAGCTGGTCACTTAGAGTTACACCAAGCATATCGATGGAGGTCCTGTTCGGAAGATTGTTTTCGTTGAAGGAGACTAGATTACTATTATTATCACACATTTTTTAAGGTTTCATGACGTAAAATGAAATAACTATTACTATTTTACGTCAAGAAACATTAAAAAATGTGTGGTTAGGTGAATTACGTCTAAATTTTGTAGTTTTTCAGGTAAAGAGGATTGTCTGCTACACAACTTTGGCATGGCTTGGTGCACGCTCCTAGCTAATTATTATTCTAATTATTATTCTTGACCATGGAACTATGATTGAACTGATCTATATTCTGTCAATATCGGATCGATAACTTGAGATAATTTTATATCGATGTCCCGAGCATGGTTTCATCGTTGATAGCCGAACCGATATTGACAGGGAATAAATAAGAAATCGACCTGTTAATGGATTCGCATCCCGAAACCTCAAACGCATAAACAATAACGTAGAAATATTAAAAAATTGGCAATGTTGAATTGAAATACTAACCTAAATAGGCATTGGCAGTCCGCATTTACTTTTTGATACTAAACGGGAGTTAATTAATTAATGGGATCTTTATTCATATTTCAACCATTTTCTTTTCTCAAAGATTGCGTCAAAATTTATTGCGTCTTAGATGCATTATTTAAGTCTATGGATCGCGTATTTCATTTCTAAGAGCTTCGTTAGTTCAATCCTTCAATAAATAAGCATGTTATTTTGCATTCAAATTATCGTGGGACGAGGTCTATCTACGAGGAAGATCTTTTGACCTCTCCTACCGGACTCTCTCGACACATCGCCTTGCACCGCAGTGGGAGGGATGGATACTTACGCCCGTCACTCCTTAACACATTGAATCCCAGATTCCTACCCACCCTTCAAAACTATTTCCTTTCCAGAACTTCCTCTAGATATTTTCCGCAAAAAGACCCTCATACAGCATCTCCAAAGATGACATAGGTCCTGAGGGAAATTATTTTCCTCTGGGCTTTCTGTGTGGAGCGAATGTAAAAAAAAAATTGTTAAAGAGATACAATATATGTATATGTGCTCATAAAAACATTGCCTGGAGGATTTATAATATATTTTTAGTTTATATCTTTCGGACGGTAGGTTTAGGAGATGCAATATTTGAACCCAAAAATATGACTAAATTCAGTACATTTACTGATTTTCGGCCAAAATTGGATATACCTTCAATATCTTATATCTAAGCCACCGATTTATAGTTTTTCAACACATACGCCTTAACGATCTCATTTCTACAGCATTCAGTCTAATTTCATCTTTTCTCTGCTAGATCTATTAGTTAAAAAATATTATTAAAAAGTTTCATAAAACATCAAGCCCCGCATAAATAATTCCCGAACAATTAAAAAAACACTCTGTAAGTGGCTCATTGTTCCATTTTAATTAAAATTAAATTGTTTTATGTGTATTATTTAACGGGGAGATCGCTATCACACGAATAGCATGTTTTTTTAATCGAATGAGTTAACAATACTAATTCTAATTACTCATCCAATTAATGTACACGAACAAGTAAGACAGGGCTGCACGTAATCTAAATAAGGGGTACACTTTGTCTTGATTGTAGTAGGTAGGTGCACAGTTATAAACAAGGATATTACAGGCATTTTACATGGGAAATTGGGTACATTTCGCTAGTCTGCATTCTCGACACATCAGTTCCAATTTTGAAAATGACACAAATTCAAAACATATCCGAGTTCATTGAACCAGAGTTACAGTCATACCCACAGCCAAAATCAGTATTTTTGTAATAATAAGTAGCAAGTACCCGGCGTGCGTTGCAATGCCAATTTGCAACGCATGCCGGGCACTCGCAAAGGCACTAGCACGGGCAAAGGGGCAGAGAATTGCAAAACCTTTGCAATCACTCCCTCTGCGCCTCCTTTATCCCCCACCCTTCCATCTCCCCTTCCCTTTGCGTTATTTCGCATGCTTTCCCTTTCCCACACCCGTTTCCCTATCGCGTTCCCTTCCCCTCCCGCTTTCTCCTTTCTCTCCCCCACCTCCCGCGAACCTCCCTCCCTCATTTGATCCCTTTCCGGATTCTCTTCCTCCTCTCTAGTTCCCTCCCTGTCACAAAATTATATGAAATACGTACATTTTTCAAACAACTCGCGCCTATTGCATTTTTTATGCAAATATCATAATGCCAGAGCTCATAACCAAACTTTCGCGGGCGTGCGCACAAGAACTCACAAAAATTTCATCGCATTCGGATGAATTGTATAGGGAATCATAAGGAACAAACAAAGAAACATTAAATTATCGTACAAAGCAAACACTTTGTGTGACTTGACATTATACAGGATGTTAAGGGACGTACTTGACTTACTGTAACCAGTGATTCCTGACATTATTTGGAGTAAAAAATGTAAATGAAATTTTGGTCTCCGGTGACTTTTTTTGACGACATTTTTTTTTTTTTTCAAAAATTTTTTCTTCAAAATCAAACAAAAAAAAATTTCTTCCGCATGTCGCCACTGGTTACTCAGCCGGGTGTCCGACGAACCCCTTACCCCGCCTCCAACTGTTCAACAACTACCATTTTTTTTATGTTTTTGTAGAAAAAAAAAATATATATATATCAAAAATGTCACCGGAGACCAAAATTTCATTTACATTTTTTACTCCAAATAATGTCAGGAATCACTGGTTAAAGTAAGTCAAGTACGTCCCTTAACACCCGTATAGAATGAAACAAGTACTTTGTTTAAAAACCACTTTATTTTATTTATATTTGTCGACTGGTTTCGGTTGACCTCAACCTTCTTCAGTACAATAAATATATTAAAAAGTTTATATGTTTATTGTCCTGAAGAAGGTTGAGGTCAACCGAAACCGGTCGACAAATATAAATAAAAAGAAACATTAATTTTTACATATTTCGAACCAATTTATCAAACCACCAGGAAAGTAGAAAATAAGGAAGGAATGTAATAAAGTGTACCTATAGTGTGTGTATAGTGTACATTGTGAAGAACAAATGAGAACATGGCGTGTGTGGATCTAGGCATCGTAGATATGAACGAGGAATACAACAACAGCTAATGCCCTGTAATGGTTTTTTAATTGCTTGCATTTCAGAGTGAATATTGGGTAGTAAATAGTAAATAATATAAATAGTTGGTAAATTCCTCGGCGAGGCAATTTGCTTGGACCTGTAAGTTTAGTGTTGATGGTTATAAACACACTCACTTAGGACTTATCTGAACTCGGAATCTTGGACTAAACCCAATAAAAATAACACAAACGCTTCTACTATTTTATGATTCAGAGCAAATATTTAATTGTGAGTAAGTTCTTGTAATAGATAAATACGTTATACGTGTCCAAGAGAAAGCTATCATGCTTATTTAAAATAAAACGTACCTCAAAGGCTTTGTTTTGTGGAAAATAAACTTTCAATGTTTTTGTTAGCCTATGAATGATTTTTGTTTTTTTGTAAAATTGTTCAGGAGTTGATAAAAACCATTTATATTATAAGTAAATATTTATACATAAGTACAAAATAAGTAGTTACCTACATACTGTTTCATTCGTTGGAAAACGGTGCTTAGCAGTGAACTTTGTATTTGTATGGTGAAACTTATGTATTGTTTTTAAGACTCACGAATTCCATCAAATATTAAGTCTAGAAGAAGACAGATGGGTTCAACTCAACATTCGTAAAAGATGCGTTTAACAAAGTTAGCTCATACGGGCCTTTTAGAAAAAAAACTTGTCGGGCCGCTTTAAAAATTTCAAACGCGTGACGTAGCTTGAAGTAAAACACTGCCACTTGTATTGCAGTTAATTCAAATCTCCCAGTGGAACATGGACTTCAAGCTACGTCACAAATTTTTAGCCAGTCGCCGCTCTATCCCTTCGATGAGATAACCTTGTTAAACGCATTTTCTACGATCCGTGGGTTCAACTCCTGTAGGTAGGTAGATACTTTAGATAAATTGTTATGAAGCGGTGTTAAGTCCTATTTAAAAGTTATTATTTTTTAAACACCTCTTCAGAACAAGTACCATTGTTTGTATTAATTTTCTTAAAGTTATTAAGAGCACGGGCGGGCAACACATAGACCGCGGGGAATCTATGGTTTCCGGCTCCGTTACTCGTTACTCTGGAATCGTTTGATCGGCGAGGGCTGGAGGGCAGCCATGAAACTTTAGCACAGTCAATTATTATTTTTTCGTTGATTCCCTGACGGGTGAACGTGTTCAAATGTTATAATAGTATTTCCTCGATGACGGGGGATTTTAACCAAATTTATAAAAAGTCTAGTCGAGTGTGGTGCCTGTTTAAAATGACCGCATAAGGTCCGCGCGTGTTATGAATGATGTTAAATGATTTACTACTGGGAATCGACGCGATCACGCGATTGTTGTAAATCCGCGCATTCTGCCAAGGAAGTGTAATCCTCCAGGGGCGCTGTACAGTTATACAGGCCTTATTTGCCTTACGGTATCCGTATAATCGAACCACGCGCTCTGGACTGCACCAGCCTAAGCCATCTGCCCGTAGAGCTCCTACATTGTCATCGATGAGTTTGCTCAATGAACTGAGATCAGCCACCCTGTGTTGGAGACGCTGGACCCGTCTCCAGGACACTCTTTCCGGACCGAGATCCTGATGGTACCAGCTGGGTCTGACAGGATCAGATCACCACCGGCTTGATAGAAGCTCTCCGCTCACACACGGTTATTCCGATTATAGTCAGATTAGATAGATTTAAAACCATTTACCGATCCCTGGGGATAAGTCCAATTCACCATACATGTATTTTTGTAATAATGATTAATATAACCTATTTTTTTACTTTTCCAAACATCATCTTTCATTTAACCAAAAACAATATAACATGCAATCCATTGTGCCCATGCTCTGGAGATAGTGTCATGCTCTTCCCCATCAAGAACATTACTCGAGAGACCGAGTATTGGCGCGCAGGAATCTGCAAATTCTGGATGGTAATGTTTATTTAAAAACCCACGCATACTGTGTTTCTACTTGGTAAATAGCACCTCATTAAAATATACCTAGCAAATGCCCCCCAACGTAGTAAATTACCTAGCAAAATTCTAGCAATAGACAAAGTTTTTGGACCTTTTTTTTAAAGGTCGATCCTCGTAATATGCACACCTACCGAGTAGTCGTCCTAACATGTTTCAAAACAACTATTTTCAAAAGTAATTTACTTCTCAATGTGTTTCATCGAATTAAAGATTTGACATGTACAAGCTAAATTGAATGTGATACAGCGACGTTCTTTGTATTATCAAATTGTGATCAATTAGGAGTAAGCCGCTAGATACACGGACATTCAATTAAAACGTCTGTCGAATGCCGAGTATGTCGGAGAGGAGATAAACGCCGACCATGTTGACGTGTGTGTGTTGGATGTTGGGAGATATTATTGACTGGCTGGGGATCTAACCAGTGTTGCCATGTGCATGGTTTTTACCATGTTGTCATGGTTTTTTGGGTCATTTCTACCTCCATGTTTTTTTTCGAAAAACCATGTTTATCAAGACATGCTTTTTACCGACCACCATATGGTGGTCGGTAACCATCGGTCGACCATCGTGCATGGTTTTTACCATGTTTTCATGGTTTTTGGGTCATTTCTACCTCCATGGTTTTTTCGAAAAACCATGTTGATTAAGACATGGTTTTTACCGACCATCAAAAGTTGAGTGGGATACGTTTTTTATAATGGGTCGCATGAGAAAATCCTGAAATCAGAAATTCTTGCACTTAATTAGGCACGAGTTCACAATGTTTCTTTATCTATTTCAACTTGTCAATTGAAGGAGAGTTTTTCCCCCTCATCTCATCGACCTGATATAAAAAAAGTTATTTACATTCTAATAAGTAGAGTACTATAAAGTAAACTTGAAAAGGGTTAAAAAAAACCTTTTTTAAAGTAAAAAAATCTTTAAAAATATATATTATTTTTACGTTGTTTTTTCTTTCAAAAACATTATTTTTTTCCTTTTAATCAAAGGAAAATTGTAAAATTATTGTTTTTAAAAAAGCAATATCGATTATTTACTCAAGTACCGTTATTTTCTTATTTATATTCTTAATAAAAAGCTTACGTTTTTTTTAAAGAATATAAATAAAAATATAAATATACCTTCAAAACACGGTAAAGCATGGTTTTTTCATTCCTAAAACGTGGTTTTTCATTTTTGGCACATTGCAACACTGCCTCTAGTAATGCCTACGGAGTACTATGGAGCTATGAATAATGTATGGAAACTGTTGTCGGTAATATAAGTGGGACGCTGTCCCATTATTTATTTACCTTGGGACCAGCGGCCTTCCTGCCAGGGCGGACTGTTGTAGTATGTATCTACCGCTCTCAGACTGTTCACGAATTATTGGTACGACACTATTTATATATGTGGCAAAGCAGTCAATTCCTAGCTAACCATTGCGTAAATATATTAGTATAATTGATGTATGGTTTATGTGGCTGTGTATATCGAAGGACCTCGTAAGTGTTTTGACCACTGCACTTGTTGAAAGAATGCACATAAGGAAAGGAAAAAAAGGACTTACTGCGGAACCTTGTGGCACTCTCTGCTATCTTGGCTGGGTTTATTCATGCACTGTAAGACTTTATTAGTCGCGATTACTTGCAGTACGCAGGATTAAGTTTGCGGATGCAAAAAACGGTAAGAGGTATGCGGAATAGTAGATGTTTATGCGGTGAAGGTCGATTAATGACTGACTGTGGTAAAGTTAAATGACAGGTATATAGGGGTGGGTAGGAAAGGAACACGTGACAATACAAGCACGGCGGCGTAGTCCAGCGGTAAGGCTTTTGACCCGCACATCGAAGGTCGCGGGATCGAATCCCAGCGGCGGGGCGAATAAATTTTATCTGATTAATTTGTGTTATTTCACAATTTATTCATTTAAAATAATATATAGTATATTTGCGACACGTTCCAGAGTGGAAGATACTCTCAGTATCGCCCTGGTGTAAGACCACCATTCAGAATTGAAACGTTGCTTGAAATGGCATTAGCCGTGTTTGGTGACCACATCTGTTAAGCCAGGTTCTTCCCCACCCTCCTCTTCCCTATCTCCTTCCCCTCCCCATTACCTTCAGCCTCACAACATACCCCAATTGGGGATGCCATAATCTCACTGGCTTCAGATGGGAGCAGTTGGGACTCTTGTGCGGTATTCATATACAAAAATAAATAATTAAAAAAACAGGGTCTATGATGTAAGGTAAGTGTAGCTATGTAGGTATTGTGTAAATGCTCAACCAGTATTTTTTTAAATGATGTTAATACCTAATAGGCCCTCCACATGACACTGCTTGTAGAGAGCGTGGGTTTGAGCGAACTAGCGCTGTCTCGTTTGTTAAAGGACCACTAGAACGAGACGCATGCAGGGACTCTCTGCGGCAGAAGTCCCTGCAGGCCAGCATGCAGTGTCGTGTGTAGAGCCCTTCACACGAGTCCTAACTGCTCCCGTCTGGAGCCATTGAGACTATGGCAGAGGAAGGTGAGGAAGTACCTGGCTATTCTGATCTAGTCGCCAAACACGACGATTTCAAGTAATGTTGACCCTCCACATAGCATCTTCAAAGATAACATAGGCTCTGAGGGAAATTATTTTCTGTGTGGAGTTATGGGCTCTCCACACGACACTGCATGTAGTGACTGCGGCAGTCAGCGCAGACAGCGCTAGTTCGCTCAACTCCACCCTCTTTGCAGTCACTGCCGCAGTCACTACATGCAGTGTCGTGTGTAGGCCGCTTTAATGTAAAAAAAAACGGACCACCCCTTGGTTAGGTTGTGGGATATTCTTTAAATATTTTTTTCATAACTTTAAATGACTTTTTAAAGGGGTGTTGTAGTGCCACTTTATTGAGTTGTCGTGGAACAAACATACAAACATATACAATTAAGCCATTTAAATACAGTGTGTAACAGGACGTACCCGAGGGATTTTAACCAGCGATTCTTGAGCACATTTGGAGTACAAAATGTACATGTCATTTTGCTATCCGATGACATTTTTTTTCTATTAAAAACAAAACAAAAGTTTCAATCACATGCCGCTACTGTTCCCATTGCTATGGGATCGTCCCTATCGTCCCGTCCCGATGGATGTGAGCGATACGCGCTCTGTTTCGAGTGTTAACATTGTGTTAGAATGAGATGCAACGCTTATCAATTGACCGTTAGGCTAAAAACGCGCCACTTTCCTAAGTATACAGTGGCGACGTGTGATGGAAAAATATTTTAATGTTTTTAATAGAATTTTTTTTTTCATGTTCGAACCAAATAAATAAATTTTATTTGATTAATTTGTGTTATTTCACAATTAATTCATTTAAAATAATATATAGTATATTTGCGGCATGTTCCAGAGTGGAAGATGCCGCAAATATACTATATAGAATTGAAACGTTGCTTGAAAATGGCTTTAGCCGTGTTTGGTGACCAGATCTGAATAGCCAGGTACTTCCCAACCTTCCTCTTCCCCACCTCCTTCCCCTCCCCACTACCTTCAGCCTCACAACATACCCCAATTGGGGATGCCATAGTCTCACTGGCTCCAGACGGGAGCAGTTGAAATTCTTGTGCGGCATTCACTGTAAAAAAAGGCTAGCCGCCAATGTTGCAAAGTTGGAAGAATAATGTGACTCGTGAATTAAACGATTATTTATCGTAGGTACTCGCTACAGCAGATTCGTATTATATTACGAGGAGATCAGGAGATTGAAGCCAATTCGATTTACATACGACAGATAAATGGACCAATAAAGGAAACGTTTGCAGCTTATTGAGCTTGTATATTTGTATT
Source organism: Limnephilus rhombicus (assembly GCA_929108145.2). NCBI lineage: Eukaryota > Metazoa > Arthropoda > Insecta > Trichoptera > Limnephilidae > Limnephilus > Limnephilus rhombicus. The sequence continues at coordinate 2,360,617 of OV815282.1, forward strand.
GGACATGCACTCAGTTATTCTAGTGGATTCATTAAATTCAATGCACACATGTTTACGGCGATGCCGTTTTAGATTTGCAGATTACTGGAGAACTCGCAGAAGTGCATAAGTGGCGGTGGGAAGCCTACACTGCATACGTAGACAGATTTGTGCAATACACGAATAATGGGGAACGTAAGAACGTTTTTTCTGCGACGTTTTTTTTAATAGCCGTCAATAAGCATATTAATATGTTGGCCTATTAATAAGTCGGGGACGCCCCAGGAAGAGATGGCACGTTCAAGTGAACCTTATGCTTGAGTCGGGTCATGTCAAGAGTCAGAATAATATAAGAGTATGAATGAGACGATGTATGAATGTGAATGAGGCAAGGAGTGTACGCCAAGACTGAGTTGTTTGTGGTCCGTGATTTCTGCCTTCACAGGGGGCAAAATTAAGTGTGTTTGATGCTAAATGTCACAAAATATCTACAAAATGATGGGGAATATACAAAAGGAAATTTGATTTATATATGTTTACTTAGCACAAATATTTATCAAACGTTTATTTATCCTTTTTAAATATTATGCATCGTTCACATTCTTGTTTATTCAAAAAATGAGTTGGTGTGTACCTATTGCCGAGAATTTTTGATAGCGTATTTTCTGTGCAAAGGACAAGGTGGTTCAAAAGTTGTCACCCGATGTTCTTGGGTGTAATTTTTTTTATGAATGAAGTATTTTGATTCTGGTTTTGGATTTGGGGTCTTATTTTTTTTCCATTAAGTCGAGAAAATGATATCGACCAAGTGGCCGCCGCCAGAATCGATGACCACGGGCCCGATTTATAGTATTTTCCATCACTCTTTCCAGAACTTCCGGTGATAGGTTCTCGCATTCTTGAAGGATATTATTCTTTGAGGGCTTCAAGAGTCTGAAGCTTTTTGATAGTCTCGTAACTTCAAAAAACCCCACAAAAAGAAGTCTGGATCGGTTAAAACGGGCGATCTTGCCGGCCAGTGCAAATCACCAAAACGAGAGATTAGGCTACCCGGATTTTTTTAACATTAGTTTCACACAGGAGGCCCTGAGGAAAATAATTTCCCTCTTATATGTCATCTTAGGGGATGCTGTGTGAAGGGTTTTTTTAAGGAAGGAAAGGATAGGAAGTTGTGGGAACGAAAAAGGTAGGAGGGGTGGGTAGGAATTTGGGGGTCAGTGTGTCCAGGAGTGAAGGACGTATGAATCCATCCCTTTAATTGCGGTGCAAGGCGGTGGGTCGAAAGATTCTGGCTGGAGAGGTAAAAGACCTCCCTCAATCAGTCTCTTTCGATCCTGCCCAAAACGCAGCAGGTGGGCACACGCATCGGCCGCCAAGATCTGGACAAACCTCACCCCATGAACCCGGGCACCCCTGCTAAGTCACCAAAGCGAACCACTCGGGGTGACCTATGGCAGAGGTATTGGTTATCCAATGTAATGGTTATTCACCATTACACATACTCAGCCATAAAATGCTTTAACGAACTCCCTAAAGATATTCAATCCGAAAAAAATTATAAAATTTTTAAGAAAAAAATTAAAATACATTTCAGCACTAAGTAATTTCATGTTTGTGTTATATTACGCCCACTTATATTTTCAATGTGTACACAGGTTTTATATTTTATAATTTAAAAAAAAAAAACTTTCTTCCTAAAATAGTGCACAGGTATATAATTTTACATACATGTTGTTTTTATTTTATTTTTTCATAAATACGCTCATGGTAGCATCAATTAAACATATATCAAAATATCAATTGTGTTAGTACTCCCTCCCTAAACACGAGAAATTCTCAATTAGAGAGGTATTATTACCACCATTAAAAAATATTTGCATTACATGTACATAATTAAAAAAATAATTGTACTTATACCTAACTTTGTAAAATTGTAAAAATGGAATAAATAAATAAATAAAAAAAAAAAAAAAAAAAAAAAAAAATGGTTCCCGGGGCGGCGCGGTACCCGCCTCGCAAATTGTATTGAATTGGAAATGAATTTGTGTCAAAATTTTTCCAAAAATTTCATGAGGAATACAGCGATTCATGTCTTGTTGAGGTGTATTTTGTATCTGTTTACTTCACAAATTTCAAAGCAAAACTGACATGTGCCGCCATTTGCAAAAAATATGGCATCTTCCAGTAGGCTGATGGCTTTTGCGACACCTTGTAGAACTGTAGAATTAAACGTCATTGCAGAAAATGAAGTATTTAAGTCACTGCCATACTACACAACTTAATAAAGGAACAGGACAAGCCTACTTTGAGAATACGTGAGATATAATCAGAATCCGCGTAGATCAGATAACAGACAGTTTATTAGTTCAACTTAAAATGCTACGAGAGACTGGAGACTGAAAGACCACCTAGGAGATACTGAAACTGAGATGGAGGGAACAGTGGCGCAAACATAGTAAACAAAATAATTTATAAGTAAAAAAAATATTTTAGATTTTTCGAGATTGGAGAATTCGGGAAGCGAAAGAAAAAGTATATACCAGAGTAGATATCTTTCACCTGTAACATGAATGTGACATAAAACTTAAAGGACCTATGGCTGTTTTCTGTGAAAATTTTCTAACGAACGCAACAAAGGTTAGAATCTGCAATCTGACTTTAAAATAGTGGCATTTGCACCTGCATTCAAAGAATAACATTCAGCAAAAACAAGAGTGAATTTAATCGCCAGCTTTTTGTGCGACAGGCAAAATTAACAAAATGATTTTTTATCTGAAATATATTAGGTTTCCACGTAGCATAAATAATTACCCCGTTACTAATAAATATGTTACCCTCGGAGATGGTAACCCAAATGAGTATCCAAAACCATTTGAAATGCAAAATGGAAATGGGACAAAATTTTTCCATTTGAAAATGCAAAATGTGAAATAAAACCGCCAAAATTATCATTAAAATGTATATTGCCAGCTGAGCAAAATAAAAAAAAAATACTATCGAAAATTGAATATTAGTGCGTCTAAGGCCCCGATATCAGTATTTTTTTTTTGTAATGGTATCACTTATTTTGTCAGGGCTCCTACCATGTAGCAACTTGACAGAGGTAGATATCTTTCATAGCGGGGATAAGTACCGATAGATATATATTGAGAAAAGCATTTAAAATGTAAATGGAAATGTGTATAAAACCCATTTAAAATGGATTTATTTGAAATAAAGCACATCTATGGTTCCTTACATAATGATTATTTATCATAAGTTGAATAAAATTAAGAACAAGCTTCTTTTTAAGGCCCTATTATTAAACAGTATTTCAGACAAACCTAATAACTACTATGGATGTGTTTTTTTTCAAATTGAGCAGCATTGAACAAAGACGTAATTTGATATATTATATACTTAACAGACTAATTTGTATCAGTACAAAATATTACGTAAATATAAAATGATTGCGTTTGAGTTCTTCATATAATATGTTATTTGTTTTTGTAAGTTTAAAATTTATTACATGAAAAGCAAGTCTCTTCGCTGACTGGCAATGAGCGTCATAGCTTTGGTAAACTAAACCATCGCTTGTTGCCACATGAAATCCGATACTTTTAACCCAATTGCCTTAAAATGCCAGCATTACATAAAATAGTGAATGTCATTGATCGATTCGTTACACCCGCCATATTATGAGACATGAATATAAATTATTATTTATGGACGTCCATAATAATTTATGAAAAGTAAATTTTAACTATGAACGCCGACACTCGTGTCGTTTCAAGTGAACTTGCCTGAACCATGAAGGTCAGGATATTCATGTTAATAACTACGTGCATATTATTATCTGCATAATTCAGGTGTCGGGTGTTGCTATGCAACAAAACGTTAAAGTAAAATAAAGTATAAATGGTTGATTGACTTGGGTAGAGGAGAGTCTGAAAAACTGATAATGTCAATTAAAAGTTAGTTACGGCCGTTGTTCCCAATCTTACCGTTGAGCCGAAATTTTGGTTTAACACTCCTAAAACGCAAAAATACGTTCTTCACAACACAACTTTCATACCAACGTTTTAAACAAATCACTTAATTGATCGGAGGCTCAGATTGATCGTTCGAAAAGTTTGGAACAACAGCCGTTAGTTACCTACAAATACCTAATAACTACACACTTAGTAAAAACCTAATGGATATTTTTAATGTTTCAAAGATAACTTTGAAGGTAACAACAAACTCGATTCAAATTTACTCTATTTAGTGTCTATAAATATTGTTGTCAACTTTTCTGACAAGTCCCATTTGTTTACAATTTTTTTTAGTCTAAATAATCCTATTTAAATAATAATTTCTCTGTTATTATAACATTGGTATTATTTTAGAAGTAAAGGAACAGTTGTTTAGTAAGCTCTTTACGCACGCTTGACTTGGGGAGTAAGCTGGCGAATGCATGACGAAAGCGTTACGAAAAGCGAGGCGAACGCATCGTATTTACTGTAGGGACAAGAGAGGGAGGTGCGAGCACATATTTTCTTTCTCTCTTTCTCTCATAGCCAGTTACGTTACACACTGTAGGAGCAAGAGAGAGCAGTGCGCGTGCACAATTTCTTTCTCTCTTCCTATCATATAGATGGAGCAGAAGTTTTACTTCAGTTGTGTGGTCTAAGGCACACTCGTTTTTTTTAGTAAAGTAACAGTAGTTTAGTAACACATAATAGTATACCTAAATACTTGCTTTTATCACACATACTTTGTTAAACGTACATTCTCATTTTATTATTATTGTAATACTGATACTCTCCTGTGTACCACTGTGTACTTATAATATCATCTACTTATCACTTGAATGCAAAAGCCACTGGTTACGGCCATACATAAACCTACACATACACATACCTACATAGCACGCATACATACTATCACTGCTTGGGATTGGTATTAATTATTGTTGCAAGTTCCTTTTCCTACCTATCCCTATTTGCCTACCCGCCAATCTTACTCAGTCTGTAATAAACTCCCGCCGCAACATAGCCATTGCGCTCCGCTCTCGGTTAATCGCCATTAAAAATAACTGCGCCGTGTACTATAAAATAAACCAACTCACGCCTATTGCTGTTTGTGCCTGTTGGATGGGAGAGAAAGCAGAGAAGTGCATTTGCCAGCATGCAAGTTCTTTGTCCTTTCGGTGAGTCTTTTCCTTTCTATGCCACATGTATTTTTATCATTTCAAGCGGTGATAGTAACACAAAATCAAGGTCCTTCGCAAGTCTTCTTTACACAAACATATAAATCCACTCTACACAATCATAATATCATTCATCTTGATCCTAGCGAGCCGTATATTTTTGAACCATAATATTAATAAAATTTAGCAGAGTGTGATTATGTTTTATAATATCGCATATAAATAATTACCCGCATTCAACGGTTTGATATACCTACATGAGTAATTTTGTTTCCTATACCTATTTTGTTATGGTTGGAAATAAAGTATTTACCCGCTGTTAGAATAAATAAATACAAGGCATTCCTTTAATATTTGTTTCTGATAATTCATGTAGTTGTATCTTGCTGATAAAATCGCATCTACCTACCTTAGAAATAGTACGATTATTTCTTAAAAGATGTATTATTTGTATTATTGAACAATTACAATTACAAAATACAATAATACGATCGCAATATTTATGGTTTGTTAATGATAATAAACGCATTAAATAATTTTGTTTACCCGCACAGTGCACGTCGTATTCCGTTAACCTTTACACCGCGCATCAGTCAATTTAACCCCGTGAGCAGATCACAGTGAATTAATTGAATAAATTAAATATTAATTAATTAATTCCGCATAAATAATACAGACACATTATTTTAACCGCATTTTTAGTTGTTTTACGTTTCATATTTTGTAAAATATAACCGGAATAAAGAAAATGGATACGAGCGCGTCATCCGGGTCGTCTCGGGACGAAAGACGTCTCAAACGTTTAAATGCTAAACTATCAGCTAGCTTTGCGAGCTTTCGGTATATGACAAGATAAGAAAAGCTTCGGAAAGCATTAACGATCGCCAATCTTTTTTATCAGGCGCAACTACTATTGAAAAAAATCGTTCTGAATTTATAACAATTTTAGATGAAAAGGTGGATTGCGAACTGGAATTGAATCCGGAAGCAATCGCTGAATACACTCAATTAAATGCATTTGAAGAACTCTTCGGTGTTATTAAATTTACCGAAGCAAATATGCTGTCAAATGCGGTTGCGAAACCTCGCCGTCAAATTAAGCTACCCGCATTGGAAATAGCCTGCTTTGACGGGAATTTAGATAGTTGAAATATGATAGATGAAACATATAATTCGGTTATACATTTGAATGATTCTCTGGATGATACAGAAAAAATGCAATATCTGATGTCTAAATTAACCGGAAAAGCATTAAGTATTAAGCCTACAGGTACAAATTATCATAAAATGAAACAATGCAACTTTGTATAAACCACTTATAAAATGTGCAAATCCGACCGGTTTCGGAACAAACGTTCCTTCGTCAGGGAATGCTTATACTAATTTGACAGTTTAGAACAATGTTTTATTAGGGTAGGGGTGGAGCCGTTGTTATTTAATAATGTAGATTGGGTGGGTAGGTATTAGTGTAGAGTGGGTGGGTAGGGGAACAAATCCATGATTGGGCTATATGACAATATTTTTTGTTTGTTGATAATAGATTCATTATTTTTAAGGGATTTTTTAATTTCCAAAGCTTCTAAGTTATCTAAACGTTTTCCTTTATGATTAATATGAAGAATATTTATCCCTGTGTTTTTTTCAAAACTATGGTTATTTTCAATGATATGGTTAGCGAACTCAGAAAAATTATTATTATTAAGACACCTTAAATGTTCTTTGATTCTGATTTCAAAATTACGAGTTGTTTTTCCAATATAAAATGAGGGACAATCATTGCATTTGAGTTTATATATTCCGGAATTAGTCAATTTATGGTCTTTATCTTTAGTATTTCTCAAAAAATTACCGATATTATTTCTTGTATAAAACGCTGGTTTAATATTAGAAGTGTCTTAATAATAATAATTTTTCTGAGTTCGCTAACCATATCATTGAAAATAACCATAGTTTTGAAAAAAACACAGGGATAAATATTCTTCATATTAATCATAAAGGAAAACGTTTAGATAACTTAGAAGCTTTGGAAATTAAAAAATCCCTTAAAAATAATGAATCTATTATCAACAAACAAAAAATATTGTCATATAGCCCAATCATGGATTTGTTCCCCTACCCACCCACTCTACACTAATACCTACCCACCCAATCTACATTATTAAATAACAACGGCTCCACCCCTACCCTAATAAAACATTGTTCTAAACTGTCAAATTAGTATAAGCATTCCCTGACGAAGGAACGTTTGTTCCGAAACCGGTCGGATTTGCACATTTTATAAGTGGTTTATACAAAGTTGCATTGTTTCATTTTATTATAATGGATAACCACAAAGTAATAGCTACATTCAAAAATACAAATTATCAAGTTATATGGGACGCATTGTGTACTAACGCGTTCTTGCTGAGTTATACTTTGACCGATTGCTGAAATTACCTCTAGATAATGTATGATATATCGTCTTTTACCTCCAGATAATGTATGATATAATTTAAATTAGGTATAGCTAATTTGTACCTAGGTGCCTACCAATCTCTTCGTTCATTTCTACTGTATTTCAGCTCGTAATATATGCTTTGTACTGTGTGGTTTATTATTGGATAATATTTTGTAAAGAAATGTAAAAAAAATAAAAAAATCAGAGTGTGCAATTCACACGCGCTAGAAGTGAAGCCTTACGTTAAAAAATTTGATAACTAGCTGGTCCCGGCATGCGTTACTATGCCATTTAATTAATAAATTGTTTCTCTCTGAGTGTCCTTTCCCATTCGTCCCGTTCCCCTTCCACCTCTCCCTCTTCTCCTGCGTCCTCTTCCCCTCTCGCGTTCCCACTCCGTTACCTCCACCTTCCCTCTCCCACTCCACTCCCCCCCCCCCTTCCCCCGCCCCGCGAATCCCCCTCCCGAGTTTCCCTCCCCCCTCACACGTCCTCTTCCCCTCCCGCGTTCCCCGTCCACCTTCCCCGCCTTCCCTCTTCCCTTTCCCGCTCCCTCGTCCCGCCAACCCTCCTCCCGCGTTCCATATATTCAATCCCAGTACATTCAGTTTTTAAACAGCCCGCGTGCCACCTTTTACAATTTTTATTCAAATTTCCATTGTTCATGTATATTAAATTTGGTACCTACCATAGGTACCTATTTAAAATATCTAAAATTCTTGATTCGATTCAAGCTATTAGGGGGGTACCTACTTTAAATAAATTTATCAACTTAAAGATTTTCAAAAATAGAATTGTTTTCCAAAATGTCATTCTCAAACACGCGAACTGTCAAACGTGCGATAGTCGTTAGGTTTTCTGAAATTATCCAATTTTCTGCGCAATTTTCTTAATTTATTTATTGATATATCATACATCATCTGCAGCAAACAAGTGAGGTTTCAATAGCCATTTGCAAGGGTCGTATGTAGGTACCCTAATGCGAGTGGGCTCAACTTCACTCCACTGATTTCAGCATATTCTCGCAATTTATTTGGCAAATTGCATAAAAATCATGGAGCGACTTTAACAAAAGGCTGCACCGTCCCTCACGCCCACCCTCCGAGACCAGGGGATGGTTGAGTGTCCACCCTATTGTTCCCCAGGGAGGACTTAAGGGTCCTTCCACCTGACGAGGGTAGCAGAGTGCTAGAAGGGAACTTTACCTGCCAGAGTAGATTAATGGCGATGGAATATATATATATATATATATATATATATACAAGATTGGTATTTGTTGTGTAGTTGATGGACTGCGAGGTTTCCAGGGGAGTTGTGGAGGTAGAATCTCACAGGATTTGAGAAAATGCTTTATTTTCATTTAAAATTATGTTTACTTCTTTTTAAATCTCTGTGGTCAAAGGGTAAGGTTCAATTTTACCACATAGGAGGCCCGAGGAAAACATTCTCTCAAGGCCTATTACATCTTTGGGGATACTGTGTGGCAGGTCTTTTTAGTGAAAGGAAAGAGAGGGAAAATGTGAAAGAAAAAGGTATGAGAGGTGGGTAGGAAACTGGGGGTCAATGTGTTCATGAGTGACGAACGTATGAATTCACCCCTCCCGTGCGTGCAAGGCAATGGGTCGAGAGAGTTACGACTGGAGAGATCAAAAGATTTACCTCAACCTCTCTTCACATCCGGCACTTCACAACAGTCTCTTCCGATCCGGCGCGCCACGCAAAAGGCGGGCAAAAGCACTGCCGCCGCCAAGACCTAGACAAACCTTATCCCATGAACCCGGGCACCAAATGTAGCGAACCACTTGTTATTTGTCTTTGGATCCGGCAGATCCGGTAGACGTGTGCATCAACACATCTACCGGATCTGCCGGATCTGCCGAATCTGCCCTGACGATGGACACTGCAAAGCTGTCCGAAACGTTGGCTAAAGAAGGAGGTAGCGCAATACGGCATAAAACCCCAAAAACAAATAACGAAAATACGTTTGGCCGTGAAAATTTAAAAACCTATGGCAGGAGTGTTGGTTTTCCAAAAATTGGATCTCCGTGCGGTGGTACCGTACCCTCCTCCCGGCGTGTGCAAGAAAATTTAATTTAATTAGTATTAAATAACGTATGTACATATATATGTGGTAGACACTTTCAGTATTGCCCTGGTGAAAGACCACCATTCAAAATTGAAACGTTGCTTGAAACGGCTTTAGCCATGTTTGGTTACCAGATCTGATTACCCAGAAACTTCCCCACCTTCCTCTTCCCCATCTCTCCACCCACAACCATCCCACTACCTTTAGCCTGACAACATATCCCAATTGGGGATACCGTAATCTCACTGGCTCCAGACGGTTGGGAGCAATTGGATCTTTTGTACGTTATTCACATTTAAAAAAAGGATGAATTTCTAGAGTAAACATTCCCCATAAAGGAAGTATTCCCCATCTGAACGAATGGTAAAATTGATATCCTATTAGCAATGTTAAAGCTTTTAAGGGTGAGTTCAGTTGATAATACATTTACTTACTTGTAATAGTATAGGTTTTGTAGGGGGACCGATTGAACGCTTAAGGGCCCGCAACCCGAATTTGTACCGATTTATTACATATTTACCTTTTAAACACGGTAAGTTTTAAAGCTCTTAAAAAAATATATGTTATTCTTGAAGGTAATATCTAGACTTTGCCCGCGCTGAAACGCAAATTATATAAAATTCTCTCGATAGAAAAAAATCGCAGAGTATACTCCAAAAATTATTATTAACACGTTTTTTTCAGTTATTTTACAAGTTATATGTATGAAAAAATTCACATTGTTTCTTTAAATGGTGTTTAAGATAATGCCCGCAGATTTTTCCTCTATTTTAAACGAGTCGTGTTTTATTAAACATTTTCGCAATTTTCGCATCGATTTTGTCCATGTAAATGTTAGCGCTCTCCTCTAACATTCGTAATTTCGTATCCCTCCATCTTCTTCTTTTCGGGCCCGGTTGCAGAGCCTTAAGGCCCAGTAATACCCGCCCAAAAAGAAGAAGGAGAGGTATATAAATTCGAAGGTTAGAGATAAGCACGCTATTATTAAAAACGATAATATTTAAGCGAAAATTCTGAAAATCTTGAATAAAACATGACTCGTTTAAAATAAAGCAAAAATCTCGTGGAGTAAAATCTCGTAAAATAACTGAAAAAAACGTGTTTATAATAATTTCACAGCATAACTTGCGATTTTTTTTCTAGCGAGAGAATTTCATATAATTGCTGTTTCGGCGTGGGGAATGTATAGATATTTTCTTCTAGTTCTAGACTAGAGTAACATAAATTTTTTTAAGAGCTTTGAAAATTAAAAGTGTAGAAATGCGGGAAGCCAAGGTGATATTAAAAAAAAATCTTAATCTTCATAGATGGTTTGAGTTTAATTATTTTACGGAAAACTTTTTTTACAAGTTATGCTTTAAAATATTAAGATGAATAAATTGTTTGCCCCGTACACAGGCAATACGCAGACATGTTGGCATAATGCGAAAAAGCGTTTTTCCCTAAAATAATTAAACTCGCGCCATCTTTGAAAGAGTAGATTATGAATTGTTTGAATATCACTTTTAATAATAATTGTTGACCGATCTCCCAATTAATCCCAATTAATCGTTTGGTGATTTAGCAGGGGTGCCCTGGTTCATGGGGTGAGGTTTGTCTAGGTCTTGGAGGCGGATGACCAGGACACACTGAACCCCAGATTCCTACCCACCCCTTAAACCATTTTCCTTCCCAGAACTCTCCTCTCCTTCCTTTCCTTAAAAAAACCCTCCACACAGCATCCCTAAAGATGACATCCTGTGTGGAGCTCATGTAAAAAAAAAACCAATGTTGAAAAGAAAATTAATAAGGTTAAATCCAGTGTTTACCAAAAATCTATTGCCTAATAGTAGCCTAAAACTAAGAAAAATATCTAAAATAATATATACCATTAATTTCTGTAGAAAAAACAATACAAAAAATCTAAGCTCAATCAACGTATTTTGCTTTTCGAAATGTATCTTTGGATCTGGTTTTTTGTCTTTTTTTCTTTTTGTCTTTCTCTTTTATTTTAATATCACTAAACAAATAAATACAAAAATATCACCAAGCAAATCAAATTATTTAATTAAATGAAGACAATATAAGCAAAACTCAATCGAAAATCTGGAAACAGAAAAATCAGAAAAAGATATTGACACCTCTGGGACTTGAACCCAGGACCTCTTGCTTTCCGGGCAAACGCGCTAACCACTGCCCGGAAAGCAAGAGGTCCTGGGTTCAAGTCCCAGAGGTGTCAATATCTTTTTCTGATTTTTCTGTTTCCAGATTTTCGATTGAGTTTCGCTTATATTGTCTTCATTTAATTAAATGTTACAATTTGAGGTTTTACTCATAACGTTAAAATAAAAATAAAAATAAAATTATGTTGAATAGTGTGTTATACAGGATTACTATTTGGCCCCGACATGCGTAGCAATGCCATTAAAAGAAATAAAATGATCTCCCTGCATGTCCTTTCCCGGGATTCCCCGTTCACCGTTTGTCCCATTTACGACTGTTGTCATATACTCGTAGTGTGTAAGAAAGAACAGCATAATATATTTAAGAACAAAAGCAAAACAATCAGTGCATTGACATTTAACGTTTTTGAATTTTTGTAATTCACGCACTATTCAATATTATACTTATCACAATATTCCTGCAGCTCTTTCAAAAGATGAGAATTCGTTCCATACAAAATGTATGAGAAGAATCTTCATAATTATTTTTTTCGTGAATTTTTCCGATGTTTTAATAGCTATTCTGCTATTTGGGGCAGAGCCAAATCCAACAAATCAAAGATCACAAAAATCGATCCAGCCGTTCTCGAGTTAAAAATGGTGTAACTAACCCGACTTTGTTTTATATATTAAGATGTATGTAGTTTCAGTATCCTTTAACTCACAGGTGTTGTTAATATAGTTAGTTATATGTATTTTTGAGGTGCATCAACAGATGTTAGTTAAGTAGTACCTTAATAGTGGCACCTGTCATGCACAAACGGTTACGGAAAAAGCCGATGATATACGATCGACAGTTAGACACCTTCAGTGTTCGAGTTCACTGGCTTCAGAATTACTCAGAGCATCCAATTGATCGTACGTTTGGTCCAGTTATACATATCACATATCAGGGATCCCAATAACTGGGTTTGGAGATTATTACAATTACCGAATGTAATATTTCAAAGAACAGCTTGATTCATTGATGCATAATTAGAGTATATGGCTACTAGCTTCCAGAATTCAAAATTTATTTATTCATTTAAATAGAAACAAACAGTATATTGGCTACAGTGATGAGACAATTTACAGATATTAAGTAACATTTCATGGTGGGTACCTATGATATGTTTCTTTATAGTGTCTTATTTGTGATATGTATATTTAGTAATTACCGAGTAATGTACGTAGTGTGTAGGTATGTGTCAATGTCTATGTATGTTGGTATGTGTGAGAAGTGGTGATGTGTGAAGGGATATTTATGCGTATTGAACAGTTTATATTATTGACATGATGCTCTTTTTAAGTTTAGGCAATGAATCGGAGAAAATGTCGAAGTTAGACTTTAGGCAAATTGTTTTAAGAGTAGGTATGATAATGTACGGAAAAAATTCTTTCGTGTGTTTATAATGGCAATTATTATATATTTAAAAGGAATTACTCTCAGGGATGCGTACTTGGATGTATTCTCCGCAATTTGTAGGATTACTAGGAGTTTCTGACTTCCACTGACTACCTCTTTGATTCAAGTTAAAAAAATGAACCCATTTTTTGTCTCTGGTCACAATTTTTTACAGAAACTAAGAGCTGCAAGTGTTGCGGCCATAGTTTTTCTTGGTTCTTTATTCTGGCCGGTTAAGTTTCTTGGTACCCACCTTGCAAAACTTTTGTTGAAAAATCAGTTGTCGAATAATCGTCATTACACTGCCTTTAATGTGACATATGTAGTTATCTGGGGTCACCACGAATGAGTGCAGTCACTGCAATCAACGGCTTGCGCCGCGCCGCCCCGCTTTTCCTAGCCAGCCGAGTTTGTCCTTCAGCTTCGTTACAGTAGCGAAATCATCTTCTAGCAGTGCTGACGTCCACTGTTATATCATGGTACGCATTTTTCAGTCTTTTATGAATGTGAATTTTTGCGTTTCACCTTCTACAGTTGAGAATCAATCACAGAATGCTATCTGTTACGAACATCGATGTCAGCCATTTGCAACCGACTGCAGTGCTGCCACCTGTTGACGCAAAAATGTACTATTGCAGCAGATTGTAGAAGATTTGAGGAATGGCACCAAATTCAAAATTTTCACTTAACTAACTTTATTTAAGTAGAAAAAAATAGGAGGCATAACTTATTGACTGACCCTCGTAATTCCTCTCAGCGTTCTTTACCATGGGCTGTGTTATTTTCACTTGGTATTAAACTCGCTTCAATATGAACTTTGCGTATTAGGTTTATTATGCGATGGTTGCTGTCCACACTTCGAATGCAGTTGTGAATAAAATAAACACAAACAATCCGCTGAACGCAGCCAATTATGCTTGACGCTAACACAAATATTATTGAACGTATGAAGAGCACGTTTAATTTATGAAAAACATCTTCAGTTTCGTGTCGATGGACTCCTCCAGCTCACAGCAATGTAGATGTCATAATGATTACCCGCTTCCATGTTGTTATTATTGGTCAACATCAGTCCATTACACTTTGAACGCATACTTGCGAACAGTTACAAATATTAAACTACGACTAAAATCTATAATACTCTGAGTACTGACATAAAGTCAAGTAATTCTAATGTGAAAACATTACTAATTAAAAAATTGTTCATGAAAAAAATGCACTTGGTTTACTTACACGGCCTGAGAGGGTAGTTTATCTCTGTTTTAGTAATGATGTCTGAACGAAATTTGGAATTTTTACAAAGTATTTTGAATGTTCTATTTTTCTTATTTTTGAAGGTATCGTAAAAACAAATACCATCTATGAAAACTAGATAAAATTACCTTTTAGATTTGTGTAATTGAAATACACTTTAGTTTTTAAAAACTGCCATATATTAAGATTCAAACGCGAAAAAAAAAAAAATTTTTTTTTACCAAAACATATTTGTTGAGAGTGTACAGAAATTAATAATATTTTTTTTTTTTTTTTTTTAAATACAGACCTTTTATATAATGAATTTGGAACGAAACTGTCACCTCACTTTTTCCTCGTGCATACAATAAAAAAATAATAAAAAAATCAAAGTTTTTTTATTGCCAAAAAACTAACTTAAAAAAATAATACCGACTTTTATAAGAGATTTCTTGCAACTCTTAAGACGTTAATTTCATTGATACGTTTAGGAACACATATATTAGATATTCATATTTTAAAAAACACCACTTTAATGAAATTATCATAAAATAAAATCCTTTAAATGTAAATTTGAATTTTCATGTTTTACATAAAATACTTATTAACATTTCAATTTTCAAAGTATGATTATTGATATTATAACTTGACTAAAACTTATAAGAATATATCAATTATGCGAATGTAATAGTGAATTAGTCATATTAATAGATATTACGATCACATTTGTGTAATATTACACACACCCGCGGAGTGAGTTTTTTTTGGCGGTTTCCACGCGAATGACGAATGCGCAGGCGGCGCCACCTAGCGGTTCTGTAGGAAAACAAACAATTAAATTATGTACACTATGAAAAATTACATTGTTGCCAGATTTAAAATACATTTTAAGAACAAATCTTATTAGTAATGTTATCGTGTTTTAGTGAATTTTTGTTTTATTCGTGTTACTGCAGCAACACAGGTTATCGGACGTGCTGTGGTTTTTTTTTAGTAAGGCTGTTAATCTTTATTATTATTATATGTATATCAAAATTTGAATTTTCATTTTTATTTCTACTTTCTTTAAAATATGTTTTTTTTTCTTCATTTTTCATTTACTTTTAAGTATTTCTTAATTTTTATTTAGTATATTTAATCATCTGTTTTAATAAAATAGTATTTATTAAATCGTATTTAAAATATTAAATGTACGATTACCACAATACGGGCACTAGCGTGGTAGCCAAAAAAACAAATACCTATCTGTAACTAATAAAAATTTTATGAAAAAAAAATAATAAAAAATATAATAACGTTATAAAATGTTGCCTCTCGCAGGCTAAATCCTAACGGAGTATGTGTTTGTCTCTTTTTAGTGTCGCTTTTTTGTTTCAACGAATTTCAAATCACAACGATGATAACGAAGTTTTCACTTCAAAAACCGTTAAACAGTTCACCCGGTCAAGGTTTGCCAAAATTTTAATGTGTATGAAACGGAAAAATGTGAAGTACAATCCATATATAAGAATTTTTAGTATTTAGTTTGGTAAAAAGTGATTAATACAAATTTAAAAAACTGCTAAGCCATTTAAAAACTTTGGCTATGTTTGTATTCAAAGTTTTAAAAAATTTAATTGAATATGTCCGCTTGTAAAATCAAAATATCTTTTAAAATCAGTATTGCGTTTTGGGATACGTTCTAAAACAGCGAATATATTTGAAATTGAATGTAAAGAGGAAATATTTGATGACATGATATTATTTTGTCCAAGTCCGAGGGGTTTAAAAAAAAAATGCGTTTTATTTTTAACTAGCTGGTTCCCGGCATGCGTTGCAATGCCATATTCAAAGAAATAAATTGTTTCTCCCTGCATGTCCTTTCACGTGCGTACCCGTTCCACTCCCGCGTTCCTTTTCCACCTACCCCGTCTACCCTCTCCCCTCTCCCGCTCCCCCGTCCCGCAAATCCCACTCCCGCGTTCCATATATTCAGGCCCAGTACATTCAGTTTTCAAACAGTTTGCGTGCCACCTATTACAATTTTTTCATTTAAATTTTCATTTTTCATATATTACAAATATTCATTTTCGTATATTATATATAAATCTATGTACATATTTAAAATATCTATAATTTGAAAATTCAAAGACAATTCATTTTTACAACAAAAAAACAGCTGCCTGCTAAATTCACATTCATCAAACGCGCGAACTGTCAAACGTTCAAAGATAAAATAGTCGTTATTTTTTATGAAATTATCCAATTTCTGCGCAATTTTCTTAATGTTTCTTTCCGTAAGAACCTTCTACAAAGTATTAGAAAACTTAAAAAGATGAATGAAATAGGTAAAATCGTTCTCAAGTTATGGCGTGACCAAGAGAAGCAGGGATTCATTTTTATATGTATAGATATGAAGTTATATTACGTCTTTAGTCCATCATTGTACTTAAGTGAGGTAGTTTCGAAAACCCTGGGGAACGCTTTACAACTTGGTTGTGGGTATTGGGTGTATCTAATATACCCTGTCTCCATATTGATTAGTTGCCGCGCCCCGTAGTGTCTGGGAGTTGGGAGGAAGTTGAAGGAGGGTGGGTGGAAAGCACTTTCCCTCGACTTCCGCTCTTTCCCCCTCTGCCTGAGGCGGCCACGTGGGGACACGTGTACCAATAGAAGGGAGCTTTGAAATACGACTCTGTACCTGTAACGATTTTATTGGGTCAGGACAATGATAGGCAGGTAAGTGTTTCTACCGATGTTATTAGCGTTAATACGTAGATACTTTTTGCTAGCGTATTATTACGTTTTACAAAGAGAATTTCTTATTTTTGACACGGAGAAGGTCGGCTTAGTTTACATAAATTACTACACATTCTGATTGTGCGGTCTCCTATTAATTTTATATTCCTTTGATAGTGGCTCAGCCTTTAATTAAGTTCACCAGGGTTCTTTTTAAGTGTTAGGCTATTTCTCTTTGAACCACAACACGGTACTCAGTACCTGAACGTTCTTCACATCAAGGCTGGACATTGGTAATAAATAATAAGATATCCGTTTTATTTTAAACTTTTTAACGTTCTCGACAGGTATTGATGCTTTCTTCTTCCAACAGTCTCTGGAATATTTGTCTCTTGTGTTGGCTGTATTGCCACTATTGGAAGTGTCCGGTTAACAGTCATAGTAGCTATCTCAAAGTATTTCTATATATGTTGAATTGTTGCATAGCTTGTTTGGGATTCGCATAGTCTTTATTAGTGGCGGCTCGTGACTTTTGGGTGTGCTAGAGTGCTGATATTAAAAAAAATGGCTTTATTGACGTTGTTGTAGCCGAAAAAGATTTTTTTTTTTTTTTTGAAAATCAGATTTTTGTATGAAAAATTTCAGAAAGTTTCAGTTTGGCGGTGTGCCGCACCGATTTCCTGAAAAATCTTCATACAAAACACCGATTTTTGAAAAAAAAAATATTTTTCGCATTCGACAACATCCATGATGCCATTTTTTTAATATTGGCACCCAAGCATACCCAACAGTCACGAGCCGCCATTATTTATAACGTAATAATTAAAAACGTAATATTCCTATTTAAATATAAACTATAACTGCCTAATGAAAAACCTAAAATTAATGTCTGACAGAAGATTCATTTTGTTTTTAAAATCATTAATTCCTTTATTGGTGAGCCCTTAAAGCCCTTCATTTTGGCAATTGATTTCATTTCATGTTCCTCATAGAGTCGCACGAACTAAAATTATCTTTCTTTTTTTTATATATGAATACCGCACAAGAGTCCCAACTGCTCCCGTCTGAAGCCAGTGAGACTATGGCATACCCAATTGGGGTATGTTGTGAGGCTGAAGGTAGTGGGGAGGGGAAGGAGATAGGGAAGAGAAAGGTGGGGAAGTACCTGGCTGTTCAGATCTGGTCACCAAACACGGCTAATGCCATTTCAAGCAACGTTTCAATTCTGAATGGTGGTCTTACTTGAACTTAATGAGTAAAATGTAAAATTGTACTAATATTTAATTAACGAAGACAATATTAGCGATTCTCAATCTCAAAAATTGGTAAGTTTATCCAAGACACTATCTAGAATGATAGTATTTAGTTCGAAATGAATGTTGCAATCATACATGAAGGCCAATAATAATAAGCGTTAAGAAAATCTCATTCAAATTTAGGCATAATTTGTCAAAGAATTTATATATAAAAATGCAAAAATCAGTCATTTTAAATACACGTAGGATTAGGTACAAAAGATTTTGTAAATATTTAAATTGAGGGATCAGTAGGATTTATAGGTCCAATTAGGAGTTCTACCGAGCCGTTCTGATATGAAAATATCTGGAGTCGGTGAATTATTTTCATATTTGGTCTCTGGTGGGTTGACATGTTGTTCTTGTATTGTTTTGTATTTATTATACTTATGTGGTGCAATCGCACAGCGTGAATTGACTAGATGATCATTTGTGGAAAAGTGTGTGAAAGGGTTTAGTTTTTCCTGTGGGGAAGATTTAACCCGGACATAAAATCTGAAGGTTAAGTAGTTCTTAGTCGAAGATAAAAAAAATGATACTGTTAAATATGACCAAAGGGGTTAGCGAAGGCTAAGGTTCTGGGTTCGATTCCAAGATACGACTGTATTTTTTTCTGACTTTCCGTTTCAAATTTTCGATTGAGAGTCACTAATATTGTCTCCATTAATTAAAAATTACAATTAAAGGTTTTACTCATTATATTATAAAAATTGTATTGTTCCACGTAACCTATTTCATTTCGTTGTCAATATGGTTTTTATTCTATCATACTACTTTCAGTATACTTTGATCACATAATTAATTACAATTTTATTGAGTTAAAACAAAAATTTTCTACAATATTTTAAGTAAATTGTAAACCGCATGTATATTTCATTTTCCCTTTCCCGCTTAAACTAAGTTTTCCCGCCATCAAGCCATTAGACATAATCATTTTTGTTAAGAGTACTTTAAAAAGGAACGGGTCATGAAAAATCTTACGGAAAGTACATTGCAAAAGATAGTAGGTACATGTACCTACCTAAACAAATGTGTGTTCTTCCAACGACTCGAACTAATGAACGCCTTGTTTGAATGTCGTACCAAATGAGGAAATCCAATTAATTAATTAAACTGCACCATTATTAGAATGGTTGAAATTAATTTGGTTACAGATTAAAGGGGGAATCAAATGGCATGTTCGACATTACTAATTGCTACAATATAATCAGGGTGACTGGTAGGTACATGATATGACAAATTGAAATAAGTACAAATAAGCACTAGCAAAAAGCTTATTCATGGTCGTTTCCGAGATGTACCGAAGGTAGATGTGTAGTCATTATAATTCCAGAGTTTCACACCCGCAGATAAAACCTAGCTTTCAGTCAGAAAGGACGTCAGTCCTACGAATTATTATTATAAATTACGGTACGTCAATAAATAGTCAATGTGATTCAAAGAATCTAAGTCTTTGAATAAGTCTTCCTGTATAACTGGAAAATTCTGGACACAGTACTACAAATAACGAATATCTCTGGAGAGATCATTTGTAGATACAGTGATAATCTGGCCCCTGTCTAATCCGCCACCCTATAATCCGACATGTTTGTAACAGTATGTACATACAAAGCATATTTATTACGGCAAATCTTCATCAATGCATGCTTAAACGTGTTGTGACTTGTTCGCGCCACCGTTTTGTTCGACACGTATTGTCACAGTTTATGAATGGACTTCCATGGGAAGTGACTTGAAGACTTCCAATGGACCCATGACAGAGACATCTATATTCAGTTTCCGAAATTCTTCCAATCACAATCCTTCCTAAACACGAAATCACTAGCACCATCCTACAAATTACTCAACAATCAACTCACCCAACATCAAGCCACTTTACAATCGAGACATCCACACTCGTAATACACGAAATATTAATAAAATCCGCGTTCCTCAAACACACACTACAAAATATGGAATAAAATCTCTGAACTATATTGCTTACACACTATATAATTCACTTCCAGGTATATACAAAAGAATCCAGCAAAATGAAAAAAATATCAGAGTAATGCTTTAAAAGAATATTGTTTTTAAAAGTTTAAAGATGAAACTATGTAACTTTATTTGTCATGTTCTCTTCTATCTTGTTTCTTTTTCTCTCCTTTTCTTTTCCATTTATTTTTAATCATCTATATTTGCATAACCATGTTCTTTTTCTTTATTTGTTTCTATTCTTGTTTGTTTTACTTAACCTATCTTTTATTTTTCGTCTAAACCGTAGGTGAAACTTAGGTATATTTTTAATATTAAAATACCTATGCAAAATTATAACTACTTCCCCCCACTTATGAATTAAGTTCCCCCCGTTCTAAAATGAGTTCTGTAACTATACGGGATTGCAAGAAATGAAAATAATACAAACAAAAACGTAATCACGGGCTTTCATAGATTGCTGTCGTACACAATGCAGACGATCAGGGCTTTTTGGCGTGTAACACCAAACAAAACTTTTGCAGTGCTCTGTGCAGTCCCACAATTTCGACCATCGGACACCGCCTTGCAAAACGTTTGTCGGATTACCGTGGGTCAACTTTATTGCAATTATTAGTTAGTAGTGATTATGAGAACGACAAACTCATGTTTCAAAACCAAATACGAATTCACGTTAATGCGTTTGATGCGTTTATTCTGCTTTCTTGATGACCCTGTAATGCGGCACATCTCTTGATATGGCTTACTTCATCATTATTTGTATTGAGTCTGAAGTCTGGAAG
Organism: Limnephilus rhombicus; assembly: GCA_929108145.2. Lineage (NCBI taxonomy): Eukaryota > Metazoa > Arthropoda > Insecta > Trichoptera > Limnephilidae > Limnephilus > Limnephilus rhombicus. Next base: position 2,381,876 of record OV815282.1, read on the forward strand.
ATGGTGCGAGGCTACGAGTATAAACATATAAATACCACGTTTATTTATAGAGCAGATTGAGAAATATTTAGATAAGATCTTTGATTTACTTTGAGCTGATGAAGTTATGATCGTGATTCTGTTTTCACAATACGGACTTGTATATTAGGCGTCACACTCTCCTTTCCTCAGATTCCAGATATTAAAAATGACATAATAATAATATTGTGTTGCCAATTGCGTCAAAGAAAAAAATCAACGCAAATATTCGTAATATTTCTGATTTATGCTCTTTTTACGCTAGAATTTGGCTAATTCCGACCAAACGCTCTGGCCAATGAGCGCTTTTGACGGCAAAAAAGGCAATAAACATAAGTTCCTACATGCTTCAGCGCTGCAGCTCTCTTTTACACATTAAATAATGGTGAGACAAAATATGAGACATGCAAAGTACATGTGACTGTTTCCTCCAAAGTACTAATTTTTGCAACGGGAATTGCGTTTCATATTTTTTATACAAACGGGAGATGTATGAAAATGATTGTATGTTTCATTTGGGGGGGTGCAGACATTCGTTCATCGTTGGTCTCATTTTCCAATGTCGTTATTTAGCGTGTAAGAAAGAGCTGCAGCTTAATATGTTTAAGCGTAAAAGCAAAACCATCAGCCCATTGACATTAATTTGGCGATTTTGAATTTTTGGAATTCAATCACACTTCAATGTTTGTTTTCTTTCTTAAAAAAAATACAGTTTGTAACAGCACGCACTCGAAGGATTTTAAACAGCGATCCCTGAGCATATTTGGAGTAAAAAACATAGATATCGTTTTGCTGTCCGATGATATTTTTTTCTAAAAAATTTTTTTTCAATCATACGTCGCTACTGATCCCATCCCTATGCACGCCTCGGGTTTAAGCGATACGCGCGCTCTTACGTGTGTTTCCGCACTGCTAAAACGAGATGCAACGCTTATCAGGTGACAGCTAGGCTATAAACGCGCTACTCTCATAACTATTCAGTTGCGCCGTGTGATGGGAAAATATTTTTTATGTTTTTCATTGAAAAAAAAATATCATCCGACAGCAAAATGACATCAATTTTACTCCAAATTTGCTCGGGAATCGCTGTTTAAAATCCCTCGGATACGTGCTGTTACACCGTGTATAAATAATAAAAAAAAATATATATATATAATTTTCTTTTTCTGTGTAGGTTAATATTAGACCAATACGTGTCTAACATTTAAAAAATGAAATTGGCGAATGTTTGAAGAAAATTAATCAAATTATAAAAAGAATCTTTCGGAGAAGTTACACATGCTGCAATCCATTGTTTCATTAAAATATTATGGAATTTGGGAGGTGGGTATGGGTACCGCCGCCCCGGGAACCATTTATTGAATAATCAACCCTTCTGCCATAGGTCACCCCAAGTGGTTCGCTACGCTTGGTGACTTAGCAAGGGTGCCCGGATTCATGGAGTGAGGTTTGCAGCGGATGGTCAGCCCACCAGCTGCATGGCAGGCAGGAACGAGAGAGAATGGTTGAGGAAGTCCTTTTGACTTCTCCAGCCGTACACACTGACCCACACCGCATACCATTTTCTTTCCCAGAATATCCTAATCCTATCCTAACTTTCCTTGAAAGACCCTCCACACAGCATCCCCAAAGATGATGTAGGCCCCGAGGGGATTTATTTTCCACAGGGCCTCTTGTGTGGAGCTAATGTAAAAAAATAAAAACTATTTCTCATCCTCGAACGGTAGAAAACCTTGAAGAACAAATGCTATAAAATAAAGCAAAGAAGTAAGGAGTAGGTATGTAGAAATATATTTAATTATTAGAAATATATTAATTGTTATAAAAGTTTTTCGGAAAAGTCTAGAGAACCGCCAATACTTTTAGTTAACGCTATTTGAATACCAATTCATAAATACGATCTCAAAATGTTACAACGAAATATTAGTCCGTTCGCTGTGGCATTATTAATTCCTTAATATAAACACAAAAAGGGGTTCAATAACGTAGACTTGTGTTCAAGGTCTACCAGGAACAGAGGGCCGGGAGGGGGAATCCAGCGGGTGAGGGGAGAGTGGGAGAGGGGAGGGGGAGGCCGCTCATTCATAAACAGTCCCCACTTTAGTCCCCCCTCCCCAACTCTCTCGCGGTCACATCATCTCCGCACTCCACACCTGTTTTGTAAACAGGCGTTCGTAATCAGTGTTGCGAGAGCTTTGTGTATTTTTATACGGATCCTGAAAGGTAAAAAAAATATTAAAAGCTCAAAGGCCCGGTAGTAAGCGCTCAAAAAGGAGAAAGGGAGATATGGAAATACGAATGTTAAAGGGAGCGCGCTGATTGTATTAAAAACGATAATATTTAAGTGAAAATTGTGAAATTGTTTAATAAAACACGAAAAATACCTAGAGCAAAAATCTTGTGGAAATGTCTTAAATAGCATTTAAAATTGCTCAAGGTCCCATGGACCGACATGATCACCAACACAGAAATTCTTAGGCGGGCTAGAGCAGATAGAGAACGGCTTACATTAATAAAAGCGCACTTGAAGTGAAACATCACAAAACTGCGCTATATAAATACTACGTTATTATTATTAAAAATCAGGAAAATTTCATATCTGGGTCATATACTTCGAGGGGAGAAGTATCACTTGCTCCATTTAATATTGAAAGGCAAGATAGAGGGTCGCCGAGGGCCTGGTAGGAGACAAATGTCTTGGCTGCGAAATATAAGAGAGTTGACCGGCATTAGAAGTGTGGAGGAGCTATTCCGGGCAGCGCAAGACAGAGAGACAGTTTCAAGAGTGATCGCTAACGTCGGAGGACCTGATACGGCACACAAAGAAAATGAAGAAGCATTTAAAAGAAACACTGTTAATTTTTTCATATACACATATTTTTCGTATAACTTCTGATATGATATGGTAATGCACGTTTTCATCCTGCTACAAAATATCCTACGGACAAAACATCCCCCAACAACATATCTACTGAAATCTAACCTAACCTAACCTAACAATAATTTATTGTCTTTAAAGGATGTCTGAATTATTTTGGAACAATAATTTATTGTCTTTATCGGATATCTATATTATTTTTGTCCCATTATACTACTTTTGAACAGTAATTTATTGTCTTCATGGGATGTCTATATTATTTTTGTCCCATTATACTACTTTTGAACAATAATTTATTGTCTTCAAGGGATGTATATATTATTTTTGTCCCGTTTTACTATTTTTGAACAATAATTTATTGTCTTTATGAGATGTCTATAATATTGTTGTCACATTTTTTTAGGTTAGGTTAGTTTGGGTTTTAGTAGATATTTTGTCGGGAATATTTTGTCGCGGGATGAAAACGCGCGGAACCAATATTATCTTAAAAAAGAACACATATTTTTTTGAAACTTAACCACTCGGACCAATAAGCTTATTTTCACGATAATATAACATTACCAGACATATGCATGACGTATTAGGCGTACCTGACTTATTAAAGTGTTCAAGAGAAATATTTATAAACGATAGAAATACAGAAAGCCGCGGCTTAATAATGTATGCTCAATGCCACCCCGGTGTTTACCACCCCGACGCTGGTAAAGTGTACCGGGTAGGAGGCACATCGTCCCGCAGGCGAAGGGTGTTAGGGCACAAAGCAAGTGTGCCCCGGAATCCGGAATGTGCGCCGCACGCGACTATCGACCCTACACCCTACCGCGGGGCTGGGGGCCGGCGTGGCGCCCCGCGATGCCCCATCCCCGCGCCGCTACCCGACAACGACTCAATGCTATATTTACATTATTATCCCGCTGTGGTTTGTTTGTATACACGGGCGTAGCTCCCGTTTTACTATTGTGTTTCTACTATTTTTTAATACTTTACTTTAAGTTTGAGTTGAGAAACTTGATTATAATGAAATTCACGGTAGATTCGGTTCGGCAATATTAAAATTAAAACACTTCAGGAGCACGGTGAAAGCGACAAATTTACAATATCGGATCGATAGACATAACTTCTGACGATATTTCAATTTCACGAACACGGATTCACCGTTGACAGCCGAACCGAGAATGAAATGTAGAAATCCCCGAAGAATTTAAGGTAGAATGTAAGCATAATGAGATTACGAAAATGAAGCTTAGATGGTTTGGAAGTGTAGAGCGAATTAACGAATCAACGAAGAAAAGAGTGTAAGGAGAATACTTGACGCAAATGTGAATGGTAGAAGAAGTCGGGGACGCCCGAGGAAGATATCGCACTACCAAGTGAATCACATACTTGAGTCGGGCCATGTCAAGAGTAAGAATAATAGAAGAGCATGTATGAGACGATGTATGAATGTGATCGAGGCAAGGAGTGTATGCACCAAGACCGAGTTGTTTGGTGGTCCATCCTCTCTGCATACCCCTGCGGTGATACGGCGTCATGGTTAGTTTGTTAGTTAGTTAGATATTCGCTGACAACACTGAAGGTATTTTCCAAGAATTGACACTACGAAAAAAATGTTAAACGCCAGACAACGTAAAAATATTATCAAATTGGCAATCTTGAGTTGAAATACTGAACCTAAATATACATTGGCAGTCCGCATTTACTTGTTGATTCTAAACGGGAGTGTATGGAACGTGTCGTAGGAATCCGTGTGCATCTAACGAGTGCGCGAAAGCTTTTGACAACCATGGAAATTCAAGAATGGAATTTACGCTCCCACAGAGTACCATGCCGCCAGCACGACAATCTGAGAGCTGCTATTGGCTAGCGGAATTATGTGCATGTGGTGCCCCTTCAAAATGACTTGTCTACAACGCTATTATGTCCTTTAACTAACTAATCAATTGAAAACATAAATGAAATTGATAATGAATACATGCAGCAGCCTCATTGGACTGGAAAACACATCTGAATAACCACCTAATGCTTCCACAAGGGACTCCAGACAGCAATGATCAACGCCAAGGAAATGGCTGACTATTTACGTCACCCCCACCATGCGACCAGCCGAGCCACTATTGGTCAATTCTGAACAAAGGAAAAATCTGAATCGTAAATATTTACGACAGCGAATTCATCTTCCGAAAAATTTGGAGCTCAATTTCGAGAAATTGGGAATAATTTGGATCAAGAAATAAACATCATCACCTAAAAATGAGTATGTACTACAAAAACAACCCAAAAAATGACGTCTATCAGTGATTGTTGCACTTTAAGAAAAATATTTACTGTTTAAAATTGTACCTTATATCACATATGTATACTTGTACCTTTTCTTGTAAACACAATAAAAATGATGTGAAGCTTTGGGATCCTGAGTTGGTAAAATCTTGGCAAAAACTATCACACATAATTTTAACACAGCTGACTTCCAATCGTAGCGACCAGGGAAATTACCTAAAACAAGTACCTTAGAAAAATTAAGGAGGTTCTGTCCCCCAAAAGTCCGACCTGAGTTTGTCCTATAAAAATAGAAGTCAAACCGGTAGGAAGTCAGTTCAAAACTATCAGCCAAGAAGAAACAATACCTACTCAAGATACCAACAGTCTCCAAGTTCAAACCTCTTTTCAAGTGTTTTAATCAGTCTTAGATTCAGTTTACCTCTCCCAGTATCCCAGTAACCTAAAATCCTAAAAACCCCAGTCTCCCACAGTCTCCAAAGTGAAAAATATTTATTTTAATCCAGTACTCAAATCAGTTTTGCCATTATACCTAGAAGCATTTTTTGTCAAAGTAGTAAATTCATTTAAAAGACCAGTGGCATTCCAAAATCCACTGGCGTACCAAACTCCATTGGCGTGTCATTGTGGCCAGCTCCCTATTATATTTAGTTTATGTACAAACGTCTAGTACATTTGGTCCTTCGAGCCGGATCCACACATAACACGCCTTCAGTCTTACCCAGTGGAAATGCCGTCTCTTCGCAGTGGCCGTAAGACCCCGACATCTTCCGAAACATCGCTGTCTAAACCTAACGCCCCGGGAACAAGCCGAAACATGCCAGTGGCACCCCGTCGGACCCCGGGCCCACGCACCGTAGACATCGATGAGACGCCATCCAGCGGAACCCGCCACGATCTATCTGGTGCGAACCCTGCCAGGAACCCTGACCTCATCACTCTTGACCAACCTGCTCCAGAATGTGTCGCCAAGAGCCTCCACGGATCCAACAGTAAAAGCAGCGAAACAACTTCTGAATCAACTGAAGACTCCCTGCGATTGCTGCGCCGAGAGATGCGCATCCGGGACAGACGTCACGCCAAGCAGACAACCAATCTGCTCGCAGCCCTGAACGCCGCAACACGCCAAGCAGTCAGCCAACCTACCCAGGAGCCCGCACCAACCAGCCCGACCCTGCGAGCCAACCTCGGTCAGGCAGTAATTCAAACCCAGGCACCAACCGGCCCGTCTACGAACGAGTTCGCAACGAGATATGCCACTCGAGTACACACGTCAGACGGCCCGTCTACCGGAGAGTTTGCAACGAGATATGCAACAACTCAAGTGCACGCACCAACCGGCTCTTCTACTAATGAGTTCGCAACGAGATATGCCACTCAAGTACACAAGCCAGCCGAAGAGTTTGCAACGAGATATGCAACTACTCAAGTGCATGCACCAACCGGCCCTTCTACTAATGAGTTTGCAACGAGATATGCCACTCAAGTTCACAAGCCGGCCGAAGAGTTTGCAACGAGATATGCAACTACTCAAATGGACACACCAGCCGGTCAGCCTACCAATGAATTTGCTGTAACCGATCCAACCGGATACGCCGCCGCCGCCACCCAAGAGTACACACTACTGACGGGCCCTGCGAAGAACATCCCTACGGCCGAATACAGCCATATCGGACCCGAGCGCCCACTTTACAACACAGCAGGGTACCAGCATCAGCCAGCCTCCTCCGGCCAGGATTCCCCATTATTTACACCACCGCACACAGCCAATCAGACAGCACGGCACACCCGAGAATGGTTGCAGCATGGCAACGACCCACTGGCCCAGATCGCCTCTGTGATGGCAGAGGCCCTTCGCTCTTCCAGAACGCAAGATAGCCCCCGCACATTAGAAGATGATTCAAGAATGGCTGCCCTCATTGCCAGGCAATCCACAGCAAAAGATTTGCCTACCTTCTCCGGAGACCCCCTGGAGTGGCCCACCTGGAAGGCGCAGTACGCTCAATCCACCGCCACCTGCCAAATGACTCCAAGCGAAAATCTCATTCGGCTGCAGCGCGCCCTCAAAGGCAAGGCACGAGATACCGTGGGTCCCCTACTAATGGATCCTGCGCAAGTCCCAGAGATCATCAGCGTCCTCGAGCAGCGATACGGCAGCGCTAACTCCATAGCAAAATTTATGCTAGACAAGGTTAAAAAACTACCTTACCTCACGACCGAGGTATCACTCGAGGACCTGGCAGATTTCTCCGGAACGGTACAAAACCTGGTGGCATCTCTCCGGATCCTGAAAACCGAAGGTTATCTCACCAATCCTGCATTAATGAATGACGTCACTGACAAAATGCCAAGTTCCCTGCGTCTGGCATGGCTAATCGAGATCCGCAAACAACACGCTCCGGCCACCATAACCCAGCTCGCTGCCTTTCTGAAAGAGGTGTCAAACGCAATTCCAAACAGTGGGATGGTGGACCACATACGATCTCGACCACGCCGTGAACAAATACATGCCGGGTACCAGGAGGAAGAAGAGAGTGATCGCATGCGACTTCTACCGAGCCATGAGCAAATACATGCCGGACATCAAGAAGAAATCAGGGATGGCCCAAAAGAAAAGATTGCCCCCATAAAACGCAAAGTAAACGAGGAACATACTTACCCTGGACCAAGCCGAAAAAGAAAAACTGCTGATGAAAGCTGCGCCCAATGTGGCGGCGATCATAAAACCCGCGAATGCAAAGAATTCGCAGCCAAAGATGTTGAACTCCGATGGGAAACTGTACGCACGGGAAGATTATGCCGCAAGTGCTTAGAAAAACACCACTCACGAAGCTGCAAAATAAACCAATGGTGCAAAGTAGGAGATTGCAGATCCCCACACCACCCCCTGCTACATAATCCCGAGTTCGTACGAAAAAGCGCCGTGGAAAATGTCAATTTGTGACGCCAGGACTCCGGACAGAGAGTACTATTAAAAATTGCGCCAGTCATATTAAGCGCTCCAAACAAAGAAGAAGTGTCAGTGTTCGCTCTCCTGGATGAAGGATCCACAGTAACACTTGTCGACGCTGACACCGCAATACAAGTCGGAGCAAACGGCCCAGTTCACGGACTGCGAATCCACGGCGCGAAAGGAATGTGCACCTCCGACAATCTCTCCCAACGAGTGAGACTAAGAATACGAGGTGCAGGCAACAGTAATACATTCCACATATCTGCCAGCACAATAAGCAACCTCAACCTGCCGGAGCAACAGACCCAAGGAAGGTCGGTCGTCCCGAAGCTGCTAATAGGCCAAGATAACGCTCACCTGATCGTGTCAAGGGAAGTTCGTGAATGCAATGATACTACGCGAATAGCATCACGCACCGCACTAGGATGGATCGCTCATGGGGGAGTCAACCCCAGAGATAATAACACGACCACCACTTTGGCACTACAACCAGAAACGGCCGCAGACATACAGTTGAGGGAGCTAGTAAAAACCAACTTCGCCATCGACTCCCTCGGAGTAACATCAGCCACCAGAGTCAATGCAAGCGAACAACAGGCAATTGCACTTATGAATGCAACTACCCGTCCTCTTCCTGTAGGAAGGTGGGAAACCGGTCTACTATGGCGCAAACCAGAAGCCACGTTACCTGACAATCGGCAGTGTGCGCTGAAACGACTTCTGTCACTGGAGAAAAAGCTAGAAAAAGACAAAAATCTAGCAGTGGCCTACAACGACAAAATAAATCAACTTATCAACAAAGGCTATGCCAAGAAGTTATCAAGCCATGAAGCTTCCACCACCACACCTCGCAAATGGTACCTGCCCCACTTTGCAGTAATCAACCCAAATAAGCCAGGAAAAATCAGAGTGGTGTTCGATGCCGCAAGCCGATGCCGAGGAACCTCCCTCAACGACCAGCTGCTTACTGGTCCTGACCTGCTGTCCTCCCTCCTGGGGAATATAATACGCTTCCGGGAAGGAAACATCGCTATTGCTGCAGACATCAAAGAAATGTTCCTGCAAATAAAAATAAGGCGAGAAGATCAGTCGTCCCAGCTATTCCTGTGGAGGACATCACCCCATCACGAACCAGACACCTATCAAATGTCATCGATGATGTTCGGAGCCACCTGTTCCCCAAGCAGTGCCCAATTCGTCCGAAATAAAGTGGCTGAAACATACGAGCACGAGTACCCGGCCGCCGCAAAAGCCGTACGCACCAAGTTCTACATGGACGATTACCTAGATGCAGCAGACACACCCAATGAAGCTGCTGCACTCGCCCAAAGTGTAAGTGCCCTGCTCGCGAAAGGAAGGTTCCACTTGACAAATTGGGCGTCCAACAGCCCGGCGGCCCTAGCTAGCGTACCTATAGAAGACCGTGCCAGCTCCACGATACAAATCAGCAGCGGAGGTCCGGAAACAGAGCGAGTGCTTGGTTTAATCTGGGACCCCACCACAGACCGCTTCCTGTACTCATTTCGTGAGGCAATCTCCCACGACACGGCCACACAACCTACCAAGCGGCAACTATTATCTATAGTAATGAAGATCTTCGACCCAGTCGGCTTCGTTGCCTGCCTTACCATCAGATCTAAGATGCTACTGCAAGCAGTGTGGCGCTCAAGCGTCGGCTGGGATGAACCCATTGCCCCTGAACACGCCCAGAGATGGACAGACTGGCTAAATCTGTTGCACACGAACAGCATCTCAATCCCGAGACGTTGCCTCTACAACAAGCTAAACAACGTAACACTACACCTTTTCTGCGATGCATCCGAGCAAGCTTGCTGTGCCGTGGCCTACTTCACCGAAAAAATAGATGGATCCTTACGAGTAACATTCCTTGCAAGTAAATGCAAGGTAGCGCCACTGAAGCCTCTCTCCATTCCACGCCTCGAGCTTCAAGCCGCCCTCATAGCAGCGAGACTAGCCCAGACGATCCAAAAAGAAAGCAAAGCCCTGATATCCCGCACCTGCTTCTGGACAGACTCCACAACTGTACTATGCTGGTTACGCACCGACCCACGCGCCTACTCAACCTTTGTGGCAAACCGATTGGGGGAAATAGACGAACTAACCAACATACCCGACTGGAAATGGGTACCCACAAAACTCAATCCCGCTGACATAGGAACACGAGACTTAGAGGTACCAGACTTAACACCAGAAGGAAGATGGTTTACTGGCCCAGCCTTTCTCACTTCCCCGGAGGGTGCGTGGCCAAAAGAACGGGCACCCGCCCACAGGCCTGACGACCTGACACTAGAAGTCAAACCTCACTACGTTGGCCTTGTGTCCACCAGGGGCGAAGCACTCCCATCAGTAGAGCGGTTCTCCTCATGGCACCGGCTGATTCGCTCCACAGCTTGGATCCTCCGATTTATCAGACGATGCAAGATGGGGCCCAATAAACCAGTAGAAGGCCCACTACTAGCCGATGAGATAAAAGCAGCAGAACACAGATGGATCAAAAGGTCCCAGGAAGACGCTTTCACAACTGATCTACACATCATCCGACAAGGTCAAAAACTGCCTGCTGGCAGCCGCCTCAACTCCCTGAACCCATTCTTTGGACCAGATGACCTACTACGAATGGGGACCCGACTACAAGCCTTGGAAAGAACAAAGAGTGTGGCCCGAACTCCCATAATACTGGACGGCGACGAACCCTACACTCGACTTCTTATCAGTCACTACCACAAAAAGGCGGATCATCCTAGTACTGAGAAAACAGTAGCAGAAATACGCAATCATTTCTTCATAATACGACTACGCACAACAAGCAGGAAGATAACGCACGCCTGCCCCACTTGCTTCATACGACGCAGCAAACCGACTCCACCTCTGATGGGCGCATTACCACCACCCCGCCTGATGCATCACGTCCGCCCATTCACACACTGTGGGCTTGACTATTTCGGCCCTATGGCTATCACGGTCGGTAGGCATCGAGAAAAACGATATGGAGCCATCTTCACCTGCCTCTCGACACGCGCCATTCACCTAGAACTAGCCGCTTCACTGACTGCTGACTCGGCCATCATGGCCCTACAAAGAATGACCGCCCGCAGAGGACAACCAGCAGCCATGTACTCGGACAACGGGACAAACTTTCACGGAGCTGACACCGAGATGAGGGACGCCCTGCTGTCAATAAGTCAAGACGCCAGAATGATTGACGCAATAGCTACCCAGGGCATCGAGTGGCACTTCATACCACCACTAAGTCCGCACATGGGGGGAGCTTGGGAAAGATTAGTACGATCAGTAAAGAAAGCCCTAAACGCTACACTAAAGGAAAGAGCACCAAAAGAAGAAACGCTACGCACCGCACTTGCAGAAGCTGAGTTTGTGGTAAATAATCGTCCACTCACCCACATTTCAGTTGACCCACGTGATGAAGAACCTCTAACACCCAACCACTTTTTGCTAGGGTCAGCCGGGAAGCGCCCTCAATTATCCTTCTACGACAAAAAAGAAGAGGAAACATGCCTACGCCGCCAGTGGCGCATCGGACAACAACTTGCAGACACCTTCTGGAGGCGATGGCTGCGGGAATACCTACCTACCATGGCTGTCCGGCAAAAATGGCACCATCCAACTACACCAATTAAGAAGGATGACCTAGTGATCATCATGGACCCAGCACTGCCTCGAAACAGTTGGCCACGTGGCCGTATCATCGAAGCAATACCTGCAGCTGATGGACAAGTCAGAACTGCCCGGATCCAAACCAGCACTGGGATATACGTAAGGCCGGCAGTCAAAATCGCCGTCATTCTGCCTGCCACGCCAGCAACTGATGAAACTGTACACTCTGCGAAGACACCCGACTCAAAACTCAGACATCGGAAAAGGACACGCCCGACGAAGTAGCTGAGCACAGTCGAGACTGCACTGAGGGGAGTGTATGGAACGTGTCGTAGGAATCCGTGTGCATCTAACGAGTGCGCGAAAGCTTTTGACAACCATGGAAATTCAAGAATGGAATTTACGCTCCCACAGAGTACCATGCCGCCAGCACGACAATCTGAGAGCTGCTATTGGCTAGCGGAATTATGTGCATGTGGTGCCCCTTCAAAATGACTTGTCTACAACGCTATTATGTCCTTTAACTAACTAATCAATTGAAAACATAAATGAAATTGATAATGAATACATGCAGCAGCCTCATTGGACTGGAAAACACATCTGAATAACCACCTAATGCTTCCACAAGGGACTCCAGACAGCAATGATCAACGCCAAGGAAATGGCTGACTATTTACGTCACCCCCACCATGCGACCAGCCGAGCCACTATTGGTCAATTCTGAACAAAGGAAAAATCTGAATCGTAAATATTTACGACAGCGAATTCATCTTCCGAAAAATTTGGAGCTCAATTTCGAGAAATTGGGAATAATTTGGATCAAGAAATAAACATCATCACCTAAAAATGAGTATGTACTACAAAAACAACCCAAAAACTGACGTCTATCAGTGATTGTTGCACTTTAAGAAAAATATTTACTGTTTAAAATTGTACCTTATATCACATATGTATACTTGTACCTTTTCTTGTAAACACAATAAAAATGATGTGAAGCTTTGGGATCCTGAGTTGGTAAAATCTTGGCAAAAACTATCACACATAATTTTAACACAGCTGACTTCCAATCGTAGCGACCAGGGAAATTACCTAAAACAAGTACCTTAGAAAAATTAAGGAGGTTCTGTCCCCCAAAAGTCCGACCTGAGTTTGTCCTATAAAAATAGAAGTCAAACCGGTAGGAAGTCAGTTCAAAACTATCAGCCAAGAAGAAACAATACCCACTCAAGATACCAACAGTCTCCAAGTTCAAACCTCTTTTCAAGTGTTTTAATCAGTCTTAGATTCAGTTACCTCTCCCAGTATCCCAGTAACCTAAAATCCTAAAAACCCCAGTCTCCCACAGTCTCCAAAGTGAAAAATATTTATTTTAATCCAGTACTCAAATCAGTTTTGCCATTATACCTAGAAGCATTTTTTGTCAAAGTAGTAAATTCATTTAAAAGACCAGTGGCATTCCAAAATCCACTGGCGTACCAAACTCCATTGGCGTGTCATTGTGGCCAGCTCCCTATTATATTTAGTTTATGTACAAACGTCTAGTACAGGGAGTTCATTAGTTAATCAGGTCTTTAGTCATATTTCAACGACTTTACTTTAATATGCGTATATTGACAGTTAACCGATACTACTGAGCCTGGGCTAAAATTTACCAAGTCGGTGGGAATATCTTTTACCAATAAATTGTTGACCGTGATCGCAAATATTGATAATTGACCATAGCCGACGGATTTTTATCGATCGACCACGCTAGACCTCCAGTTATGATTAAATTCTCTTGGTTGATCGACTTTGAGGTATGCCGCATTCTCTTCTTGAGTAAATGTTTTGGACAATTTTACAGCGTCAATTGTTCATTATCAGGACAGGTATTTATGCAGAAATGGCGTTTTTAAAAGCATACGAACGAAGAAAAGAACGATGACAAAATCCAAGTACACAGCTTTAAAAATAACCCAAAACGCTATCGGTATTTATAACTTTTTAATATGTTTAAGCCTTTTCAGATTGCATTTATATTTAGAAAAAGTTGACTAAACAAGTGAAGTGTTCGCATTTGGAACAAGATATTCCAAATCTCTCCTTTATCGGTCCGTTTGTTGTGACGGGTGGAACTTAAAAATCAGTTTCTGGCGAGGGGAGCAGGCCGAGCGTGTCGCCTCTAATTGGCCTCCCCAAGGATGAAATACTCTGAGGGGGACTTCTCAAGGGGACCTGAGTGACTACTGGAGGGGAGGGAATGGTGAAACCCCTGCTTGCAAGACTTGCATACCGCCTAATAACCGATTGCCGAATGACCGACAAAACTCCGACTGACTCTGTACAATGTATGTTATTCGTTGGCAGTTTGTTTTAAGCACCAAAATTACATTTATTTTTGAACTCGCAAGAATTACAGGAATCACTGAAGAAAAAGTACGTCCCTTGACACCCTGTATTTATAATTAATAAAACTTTCAATAATATTAGCGGAAAAAATTGTTAACTCTCAGGCCTCGGGCCTATTTTGTTGGAAAGTAAAAATATTTCTGCTTAGCAGTAAAATCCAAATAAATGTAATATTTCTGAACGCCTTCGAAAACTAAAAATTGTTTTTGAAAGGTGGTGAAATATGCTTTAAAATTATATAATTAAAAATAAATATATATTTTTTTAACATACAAATTTTGAATGCAAACATAAAAAAGTTTTAATAATAGCTCATCTCACGTTTTTTACGACGTTTTTTAGGCAAAATGTATTATAAACATTATCGTCGAATCACTTTTTTGTCGTTTAATGTAAAAGTAAGTTATAAAAAAATTCCCAAGTTTCATAATTTCTTTAAAATTGCGATCGAAAACTTTGCTTTCATAAAGGTGTATATTTGAATTATTTTGTAGTTAACTTTTAGATTTGAATATTAGTGGTGTTTCCTCTTTCTCACACCGTTTAGATCATGTTTCTAACCATGATAGTGAGCAGAGGCGTGCACTCCATATAGGCACATAAGCACTGCCTACCCTACCGTATTTGTAAAACACAAGCACGTAAATAGAATATTAAATTATTGCTAAAAATAAATACACACTTTAAAAAATAAACGCGAAAAAGCTGAGCAACCGAAACTACGCAAGCGCCTCATCAACCGGCATACTACAAACGTGGCGTAAACTGTAACTAGAAACTACACGCGCGCCCTCCGACTGCCTCACTAAAATGCGGTCTAAGCAAGAATTATTTCTGCTTGGAGCTAACTTCATACAAGATAATATCTTGTATGATATTATAATATCAATGTTTACGAAATGCACATAGCATAGAGTAGAACTGTCATTTTGAATTTGTTTCTATGAGGTTTTTTGTTAGTATTAGGCAGTGCTTTCTGGAACAAAATTAGCAAATGGCAGTGATGACAGTGACATCTGTTGTTATCTATCTCTATCAACTAGTTGTCTTACCAGCAGCAAGCACACTTAGCGAAAATTGTACGGAGGGAGTTTGTAGTACGCTATTTTAGATTTATGTGAATCAATTCGGCGTTTTTCCTACTGCCTACCCTGATCAAAAACTCTGTGCACGCCACTGAGAGTGAGGGAGATACAACGATTCCTATGAGGCCTATACGAGTTGTTCCGAAAAGCGAAAAAAATAGTCTAAGGGATTAATGTACTTTCTAAGTACTTAAGTTTTTGATTCAATAGCAAATTTTTACAACTATTACCTGCAAGTTGGTAGTGCATGAATGGTGAAAAGGATATAATGAAACCGTAGTGTTAATCACTAAATTTTGACCCAATATTAGAAACTGTCAAAAAACAAACTGTGAAAAGCAGTTTGACAAAACTGTAAAAAACTGTAAAACTGTGAAAAACTGTTCAAAGAAGCGAAGCTGGCAGTCCACAGTGGAGTGCTGGTACCTACCCTGATGTATGGCAGCGAGGCACAGAAAGGATGAAAGTAGACTGAAAAAAATTGCTGTTGAAATGAGATCCTTGAGGCGTATGTGTGGAAAAAAGAATATATGATCATCTGAGAAACGTGGATATCCGTAAAGTATGCAAGGCTTATGTAAGTGTAATGAGTAAGATTAAGAAAGAGACCCTCAGATGGTTTGGGGTAGAGCGAATGAACGAAGAAAGTGGTATAAGAAGAATATACGACGCAAATGTGAATGGTAGAAGTAGTCGGGGACGCCTGACGAAGACAAGGCACGATCAAGTGAATCAGATACTTGGGTCGGACCATGTCAAGAGTCAGAATAATGGAAGAGTGTGTCTGAATCGATGTATGAATATGATGTTGGTCTTCTCTGCCTACCCCTGCGGATTGTTAGTTAGTTATGTTAGAAAAACACACCAGAAAAGGGGGTTTGTTACACATTAACCTTTTTACTTTCGTGTTTTTCCATTGCTTATGATTTATAATGATTTTATGAAGGTAAATATTATTTCAATACATTGCAAACCTAACTAAAAATAATCTAATTGGATCAGTTTGCGTAATGGATTTTTTTATCTCTAGAAAGCATCGCTGTGTATCAGATTTGCGTCGTGTTTTTTAGTCCGATTCATAAACAGCATAATAAAGGCGAGCGAGTTCGTTGATCTCGTGTTGATCCAAGCTGATAAATATTTTTGTATACGTAACGCAATGTTTACGTCAACCACGTGGCTGCTATTACACCTGCGTTATGGAGGTGTGTTGAACAGGTTGATTGTTTTTTTTTATTGAAAAGTTTGTCTAAGATCGGTTATATTTCTAAATGGTGCAATTTTATTTAGAATATTATCTTGAAAATTTGTAATGTTGAATGTTACAAGAATAATTCAATAAATGCATCTTGTTATCTGACTAACTATTTAATACTATATTATCGGATGGATTATTATCCAAGTTTTTTTTAGCAATTCCGAGTATTTGTTTATTATAATAGCTGCTTTTTACTATAATTTCCACGGCAACGGTACGGCGACTGGAACGGCTCGCGGCATCTCATTTCTTTATTTTAATTTTATTTATTAACCTATTATTTTTATTTTAGTAATTTGTATATTAAAGTTTAAAAAATGCCAATTAATTACAACATTACAAATTGCAAACTAAGTATATTTTTGCCAGTTTGAAGTAGCTTCTACAATACATCTTGAACCTTCCAATTGGAGCGGACTTTAAAGTTTCTGGTAGCGTGTTATAAAACTTCATTCCTTTGTACAGTAAACTATTCTGCGTATTCACTTTGTCTTTTTTTCCCAGTATCCTGATTTCCTTGCACGTCCTTGTGTTATGTCTATGAATGTCCTTGTTGTGTACAATTTTATTTGAAAAGTATTTTGGTAACAGGTTTTTAACTATTTTATGGGTAAATATCATCGTGTCCAGGGTCAGCATCTGTTTCACGACTAGCCAATTTAGTTCCTTTAACATTTTATTTAATCTTTAATGCGAGTGAGGGAAAACGTACGTTTATTGCTTTTTTGTGCCGTAAGTGCTGGTATCTACCCTGATGTATGGCAGTGAGGCAAAGAATTGGCAAAGGTGGGATAAAAGTGGACTAAATGCTATCGAAATGAGATCCCTGAGGTGTATGGGTGAAAAAACATGTATTATCGTATGAGAAATGTTTAGATCCGCAAAGAATGCAAGGCTGATCTAAGCGTATTGAGTAAGATTAAGAAAGGGACACTCAGATGGTTTGAGCATGTAGAGCGAATGAACGAAGAGAGGGGTGTAAAGAGAATATATAGACGCAAATGTGAATAGCAAAAAAAGTCGGGGACGCCCGAAGAAGACTTGAAACAATCAAGTGAATGAGACACTTGAGTCGGGTCATGTCAAGAGTCAGAATAATAAAAGAGTAGGTATGTATGAGACGATGTATGAATGTGAATGAGGAGGAGTTGTTTGGCGGTCCGTCCTCTCTGCCTACCTCTGCGGGAAAACGGCGTGATAGTTAGTCAGATAGTTACACTTGAAATCAAGAAAACGCTAAAAATTTCAAAGCACAAACTTCCCGAGGTGTTAAAAATAAATCGATTTTCTGTATTTTTTCCCCACATCTGCGGAAATTTTCCCAGAATCCGCTCCACGCGGTGTGGTCTCGGTCTCTAGCTCCCGCGATGTCTGGCCTAGCGTCTGGTGTGTGGTCACGGACATTTGGGTGTCTATGGGTGTGGTGCCAACGACCTCCGAGGCCACCGCCGACCCCAGACACCACGTAACAAACACTTGAGGGAGATTCTTCCGCGTTTACTATTCCACACCACTTCTCTACTCGTGTGTAGTGTGTACGTCATTATTGTGTTAGAGACCACCGACTATTTTCTAAGTAGATAGATGATCCACGTAAGAAAAATAATTAAATGAATGAATCAATATTAGGTGAGTACTTTGTGTAGGTACATATTTTTTTTCAATATGCCCATCTAAATACGAAACAATCATGTTCTAAAAAAATATTCTAAACATAATATCTATACATTTGTAGAGCCGAAACAATAGTTATATGAAATTCCCTCGATAGAAAAAAAACTAATATTAATGTATTAATCGTATGCTCCGAAAACCATTAAAAACACATTTCATTTTGTAATTTAACATGTTAAAGGTTTGAAAAAATCACTTTAAGTACAACTTAGGCATTTGTCGAGAGATTTTCGCTCTATTTTAAACGATTCGTGCTTTAAAATATAGGTGGTACCCGGCATGCGTTGCTACGCCATTTAATAAAGAAATTGTTTCTCCCTGCGTGTCCTTTCCCATTCATCCCGTTCCCCTCCCGCTTCCCCTTCCCCTCTCGCGAACCCACTCCGCCTCCTCTACCTTCCCTCTCCCTATTCCACTCCCCCTTGACCCCGTTACGCGAACCCCCCTCCCGAGTTCCCCTCCCCCCTCCCATATTCCTCTCCCCCTCGCGGGTTCCCCTCCCGCATTCCATTCCGCTACATTCATTCCCGGTACATTTTCAAACAGCTTGCGTGCCACCTATTGCAATTTTTTTATACAAATTTAATAATGTCAGAGCTCACCAGTACTTTTATACAAACCTTGTCCTGACAACAACGAACACAAAACAATATATCCAATTTGGTGCAGTCATTCGGAAGTTATGCGCGTACATTCATTTAGGTGATTCATTTTTATTTGTATAGATTTTCACAATTTTCGCTTAATTATTAGATATCTTTTTTTAATTATTAGCGCGCTCCTCTAACATCAGTATTTACATATCTCCCTTTCAAACCACCTTCTTCTTATTTTTTAACACTTACTACGGAGATTTTGTCATAGAGGCACCATTGCACGAAAATCGACTTGAACTGCTTATCGTGCTGCCTCTGGTGTTAAAAATAGAAAAAAAAATACCACATTTCCAGTTGGAATTGGGTTGAGGAACTTTAAAAACGTCAGGAGGAAAGAATGCTTCCATTACGAGTACTTAACCACCTACTTAAAATAAACTGCCACAATTTTCTCACGCAATTGTAGAGTAGTTTGTTGGAGACGAGCTATTATTGGAGCGTGTTATTATAATGATTATTTCATAGCGTGCTTGATGTGCATGCTTGAATGATTTCATGCGTACTTCATACATACTTCATGCATACTCCATAACGAGTCATACACTCACATACAATACGCTAATGTTCATGTAGCCAATGTAGCACACATTGTCGGACCATAAAACGAGCGAACGCATACCTACACTTGTACGAACATTGTAGATTAATGTATGCAGGACCGGATTTAGTGATATACTGAAGAAGCTGTGGTTTAGTGTCATTCATTCTAAAGGTCTGAAATTTGGGGAGGCGGGTATAGATACATTTGGTGATTTAGCGGGGCCCGGGTTCATGGGGTGAAGTTTATCTGGGTCTTGGTGGTTTATGCGTTTGCACACATACTGCGTGGCGGGCCGGATCGGGAGTGTCTGGTTGAGGGAGTCCTAAGACTATATCTAGACATCGTCTTGCACCGCAGTGGGTGGGATGGATTGATAGGTCCGTCACTCCTGGACACATCGACCCCCAGATTCCTACTGACCCCTCATATATTTTTCCTCCCCTGAACTTCTTCTCCTTCCTTTCCCTAAAAACGCCCTTCACACAGCATCCCCAATGATGACATAAAGTTTTTCGTACTAATCGAACAAAAAATAGACCTCCTTATCATAAAGGATAGCCACTCAAATAATATGTGTGTGCGAATGAAATAGCTGTATGTACGGCCCGTTAAAGTATGTTCACTGGATTTATTTCAGTGAAACCACAGGCTTTGTCCCAGGAACCTATCTTCACTCGACTAATTCATCTAAGCATATGTGCAAATCTAAACAAAAGAAATACACATTTCTCAAAAACTGTGTGTGTACGCATTACCAAGCAATACAATTTTACATCACGCACCCTTGAACTTGTTGTTAATTTTGTTCTCTTGGCATTGCTTTGTATATACTGCATATTCTTTGTTTCACATAATTTAATCAATTTTTGTAAGGACTCGTACGTAACACTATAGGATTAGTTTATTATAATTCAGCGCATTTGAAGTGAAATAACACAAAACTGCGCTGTATGAATACTACGTTATTATATTATTATTATTATGCTATTGACCTGACAAAGCATTTAAGGCTCTGCAACCGGGTTCGAAAAGAAGACGGAGAGATACGAAATTACGAATGTTACGAGAGCGCTAACATTTACAGCGACAAAATCGATGCGAAAATTGCGAAAATGTTTAATAAAACACGACTTGTTTAAAATAGAGCAAAAATCTCGCGGGCATTATCTAAATCAGCATTTAAAGAAACACTGTTAATAGCACTGTTGAAGAAAATTACACTAATAATCGCAAAGACAATTTGGAAGAGAACAGGTATGATAGACATTTGTCCATAAACAGGCGTAGACAAGAGGTTCTGGATTCGTGTCCCAGTTGCGAGTTGCGACCGTTATCTATTTGTCCATAAACAGGCTTAGACAAGAGGTTCTGGATTCGTGTCCCAGTTGCGAGTTGCGACCGTTATCTATTTGTCCATAAACAGGCGTAGACAAGAGGTTCTGGATTCGTGTCCCAGTTGCGAGTTGCGACCGTTATCTATTTGTCCATAAACAGGCGTAGACAAGAGGTTCTGGATTCGTGCCCCAGTTGCGAGTTGCGACCGTTATCTATTTATCCATAAACAGGCGTAGACAAGAGGTTCTGGATTCGTGTCCCAGTTGCGAGTTGCGACCGTTATCTATTTGTCCATAAACAGGCGTAGACGAGAGGTTCTGGATTCGTGTCCCAGTTGCGAGTTGCGACCGTTATCTATTTATTTTTCTGTGTTTTGTTCTCTTTCCGTTCGTTATTAGTATTATCTTATTACTCAATTAGGTATATATTACATTGATTGGAATGATCTTCAAAAGTTTTAAAAAGAGATTGTTCTAATAAAAATTGTTTTTTTTTTTATATATAACTTGTAAAATAACTGAAACAAACGTGTTTATAATAATTTTTGTGCATACTTTGCTATTTTTTTCTATCGAGGGAATTTTATATAATTTGCGTTTCGGCGCGAGCAAAGTTTAGATATTATCTTCAAGAATAACATATATTTTTTTAAGAGCTTTAAAACTTACCGTGTTTAAGGGAAATATGTGATAAATCGGTAGAAATTTGGGTTGCGGGCCCTTAAAGTATGTAAACTATATCAACTATATAACTTTGTGTCAGAATATAACTTTTTTTTACACTTTCTCCACACAGGAGCCCCGAGGCAAATAATTTCTCTTAGTCATCTTTGGGGATGTGTGGAGGGTCTCTTTAGGAAAGGAGGGGGAGGAAGTTCTGGGAAGGAAAGAGGTATGTGGGGTGGGTAGGAATCTCGCGGTCAGTGTGTCCAGGAGTGACGGACGTATAAATCTATCCCTCCCACTGCGATGAAGACGATGTTCAGAGATAGTACGGCTGGAGAAGTCAAAGGGATTCTCTCCACTATTCTCTCCCTATCCGGCCTGCCACGCAGCTGGTAGATAGACACATCCGCCTCCAAGACCCGGACAAATCTCACCCATGAAGCCCGGCACCCCTGCTAAGTCACCAAACTTGGCAAACTGACAGAGGTGTTGGATATCAAATAAATGGTTCCCAGGGGGCGTATTTCCAAAACCTATAACGGTTCAGTCGTGGTCGCGACAATTAACTATATTGGTTATTTTTATCACTTTGGAAAACAAAAATTGTGCATATTAGAAATTAATAATTTTATTTCCAAATATTTAAATTTTGATACATTATTCGACTGAACCGGTATAGGTTTTGGAAATACGCTTCCGTGGCGGCGGTAGGTACCCATATCCACCTCTCAAATTGCATAACAGTTTAATACATATATTGGAAGATTTTGTTGGATCTCTCGATCTCGTTCTCGAGGAGGATAAAATCTAAATATTTTCTGAGGATAGCATAATACTAGGCATTTGTTAAGTCTTACTACCAAGAAAAAAACGCATAGAATTTGTTTTCTCTCTCTCACTACCATATAGAAAAAAAAGACTTTATATATTGTGGCTTAAGAGTAATCCAGCACTGCATACAGGTAAGTACTTAGATTAGGTACTATGGTATGATTCAGCCAGTTTTAATTCGCCTATCAAGATGAAGAATATATTTTTAGTCAAGCATCTTGGAAATAGGCTCATTGTATGTATAAATACATTTCGCATTTTTATTCATGATGTCTAGAATGGACGATCGATAAAACTGTACATCAATACGATACTGACTAAATCCGTCATCTATGGTCAATTATCAATATTTACGATCACGGTCAACAATTGGTAAGAGATATTCCGCATTTATTACGCATTTATTTGGAGAATATCGTTCGTTATGCAAAATTACTGGCTTATTATATTATTAAACTTTGGAGTTTGCAGTTCAACTAACGAAGCTCTTAGAATTGAAAGAAGTCGCAAACAATTAACCCAAGACGCGACCAATACTGTATCTCTGAATTTAAAAAAACCTCTTTTCTCCAGTTATTTACACCCACAATATTTTAACGAGTTGCCCGGGTTCATGGGTGAGGTTTATCCGGGTCTTGGTGGCGGATGCGTCTGTCCACCTGTTGCGTGGCGGGCCGGATCGAAAGAGACTAGTTGAGGGAGATCATTTGGCTTTTCCAGCAGGACTCTCTTAACCCATCGCCTTGCCCTGCAGTGGGAGGGATGGATTTATACTATAGAGACTCTTAGACCCACTGACCCACAGATTCCTAACCATTCCTCATACCCTTTTCCTTAACATAAATTCCTCTTCATCCTTTCCTTTAAAATACCCTCCACACAGCATCCTCAAAGATGACATTGGCCCCGAGAGAAATTATTTTACTCAGAGCTTCCTGTGTGGAATTAATGTAAAAAAAAGGTGAAACTCTTGTGCGGTACTCACTTTAAACAAAAAAAAAGAGAGTGTAATTCACAAGCGGTAGAAGTGAAACCTAAAGTAGACAAGATTGGGGAGGCTACGAAGCACCACACAAAGAGGAGACCGATTAGTCTATCTCATTCTTTCGCAGGCTAATTCCTATTGATGTGTTAGTTAGTTAGTGTCGCTATTTTTCGTTCCATCGAGTTTCACATCACAACGGTGCTAAAGAAATTTTTACTTCAAAAATGTGTTTCCTATATATACCTAATAATTCTCCACCAGAATCTAAACTGAAGCAAATTATCCAATCAACACTAGAGACACAAATAGAAGACCGATTATTCTCTCGCTCACTTCCGTTTCACCGAGTTTCATATCACAACGGTGCTAAAGAAGTTTTCACTCCAAAAGAAAAATTCGGTGGATTTGTAACCTTCAGAAAACTAAAATAAACAAGAGTGGGGAGGCTACGAAGCACCGCACTAAGAGTAGACCAATGGGGTATTTCCACAAACGAGGGATTCTGTTGAAAATGTACGGAATATTTAAAGATCATTTTTCTGATTTTAATCATCCTACTAAAAATGTTTGTTTTATATGTTTTCATTCAATATTATTAATTTAAAAAACGGTCTAAAACTGACAAAATCAAAACGGCCCATGGTTTGAAAATCGGAATGTGACGTCACAAGCGTCGCTCAGCTGGGCCAGCATAAATTAACACTGTCAGTGTGCGTCCACGCTCATGACGTCAATCGATGCCCCCGCCCCAAAACATCGTTTTAGCGGCAATTCAAAAATGGGAAATTTTTACTTGCTGTAGAGAATTTATTCGTCGATATAAAAATAAAATGAAAATGTTGTAATCATCGTAATTTTTTGCTTAATTTTTTTAAGCAATAAAAAAGTGAAAATACCCCATTATTGTATCTCATTCTCTCGCAGGATAAATCCTATAGATTTATACATTTGTCTCTTTTTAGTGTCGTTCGCTTCCGTTTCATCGAGTTTCAAAACACAACGGAGTTAAAGAAGTTTTCACTTCAAAAAAATAAATAAAATTTGCTTCTACGGTGCGCACGGGAGTTACGCAGACCGTCTCAGTATCAATTCTGGTAGTCATCAATAAAATTAGTAGAGAAGACCTCTGCTGCTGCAGATGCTGGGAATTTTAATCTTCTGTTTGACCTCTGACTGATCCTATTAACCAACAAGGATAATTAATAAAACAGGCTCCCTCCGCTTCATTTTAACAGACCACGTTTCACAGAGGAACGCATATTTTCATCTGGATATTACATTACGCAAGACTAAAGACTTATACTGTTGGAATTAGTTAGAAGGGAAAGATCTATTTCCATAACGCCAGAAACAGTGTTTTTGTTTCAGAGCATTGATTATTTCTTCAAATACAACAAAATTTATTTTGGGCACCATTTTATTTCAAAATTTAAAGATTTCTTAATTTTAACCACTTTCAATGGACTCCAGATACTAATATCTACAGCCTGTATGTCGGACGAATATCTACAGCTCATATGTTGAACTAATATCTACGAACTTCAGAGTGTTGACTAATATCTACAGAGCTAAGTTCGGACGAGTATCTATGACGGTCCCAGTGTTGACTAATATCTACAGAGCGTAGGTTGGACTAATCAGCTAAATGTGTCCAATAGTCCGATATTAGGGATTTTTACATATGTACATACTTACATAAATTAAGTTTTTTAAACTGTTGTACGTTATTCCAATATGCTGTTGTGTACGTTATTCCAATATGCTATACATAATTGCAAATCCAACCTCTGCCAGTGCTGTACATATTCGTCAACACTTTGGTTCTCATAGATATTAGTTCGATTTTTTCAGTTTTTGGAATTCCTGTAGACGCCTCCCTTTTAATGTCTATAAAACCGACATGTTTCGAGAAAGATGATACCTTCCTCAGGGTATACATAAAACTAATTGTATTTGTGTATCTGGGTAGTATGTTTACGAGGGATGGGAAGGCTGATAGAGATATTGAAAGAAGGATAAATGCAGGTAACTCCGTTATTGGAGGACTGAATGCCGTTGGCGCTAATAAAAAACTGTCAAAAGAAGCGAAGCTAGCAGTCCACAATGGAGTCCTGGTACCTAACCTGATGTATGGCATTGAGGCATGGAACTGGCAGAGGAAGGATGAAAGTAAACTGAATGCTGTTGAAATGAGATCTCTGAAGCGTATGTGTGGTAAAACCATGTATGATCGTGTGAGAAATGTGGATATCCGTAAAGAATGTAGGGCTGATGAAAGCATAATGAGTAAGATCAAGAAAGATGGGTTGGGCATGTAGAGCGAATGAAAGAAGAAAATAGTGTGAGAAGAATATATGACGCAAACGTGAATGGAGGAAGAAGTCGGGGGCGCCCGAGGAAGACATGGCACGATCAAGTGAATCAGATACTTGAGTCGGGCATGTCAAAAGTCAGAATAATAGAAGAGGATGTGTAAGATGATGAATGAATGTGAGTGGGGCAAAGAGTGTGTGCCAAGACCGAGTTGTTTGGCGGTCCATGTTCTCCGCCTACCCCTGCGGGGAAACGACGTGATGGTTAGTTAATAAGTTAGGTTCTTCTTGGAGGTATAAAATAATAAAAAATTACAAGTGTACAGTTCACACGCGTTGAAGTGAAACCTTTTGAAAACTAAAATAGACAAGAATGGGAAGGCTACGAAGCCCCGCATAAAGAGGAAACCGATCATTCTACCCCATTCTCTTTGTGGTTTGTCTCTTTTTAGTGTCGCCTTTTCATTTCACCGAGTTTCAAATCACAACGGTGCTAAGAAGATTTCTTTTATAATAATGTTGGATTATTTCAGCTGAACAGAACGGTGAGTGCAATACTTCTTCTGCCATACAAAAGCATACATCTAAATAAATTACATGATATGAAATTTAATATAAAATGAATAAAATAAAACATATATTTAGCACTTGTACACTCCTCATTGGGCGAATGAGAGTGTTTTCCGATCGTCGATAGTGCTGACTCATCGCGGCTACTCCGTGGCTCATCAAAACACCGAACCCATGCACCCTTTCCTCTGCCTACATCTGCGAGGCGCTGCATCGCCAACGGAGGCCGAACAATAATAATAATAGTAATAATAATAATGAATTGTCTTCATTTCTTAATAACAAATAGAGATAATGATATCCTCACTGGGATCTCACGTGCTGAGGTTTCATTTACATTTTATAATTTAATTATAAGAATAATATGAATTCGACATAACATATGTCATGTAGTATTTTTTTTTAATAATTATAAAGTAAATAAGATAGTGTTTTTTTATAATTCAGTTCATTAGATTCGGTTTTAGTCTGCATTTGATTTCAGTATATTTTCTATTTCTGATCTCCCTATATTTAATATCCAGCTTTTTATTTGAAATTTAAATGTTATAATGTTGAGGTTTTTGAGTGAAAGTGGTATATAACCACGCATACAACGCCCTGTATGCGTGGTTATACTATATAAAATGTAAAAAGAAGAATCCAAAGCAATACATTGCTTCCAAATTGATCGCAATTGCTTCGTTCACAGCGGGGTTTTTTTATTGCCATACAATTACTATCGCTATCATGATTTTTGTAGTATGAAATCTGTCAGGAGCGTTCGCAAGAAAATTATAGTCTTGCGATATACGTATATTAAATTTGTTTCTCTCAATGGTTTAAAAAATAATCGGCGAGCTTTTTCATTCTTAATATGAACAAAACAACAATGGCATCAAGGTCTTCGTATAAATGGCACAGAGAGGATGGAGTAAAAAGGATTTATTTTTTAAATTTTGTTTCAGCTCCCAAAATGAGTAAGAAAAACTGACAGATAACTAGGTAATAAATCATGTATAATAAAAAAGTTCGGCATAATCTGGCCCGACACAGGTGGCGTGTCGCACGCCGGGCACGTGCCACGCTCCCCACAATATCATCTGGTCCCCAGTCGGTCCCTAGGGGAGCCTGCTCGATCCATACACTATGCAGGGTACTCTGTACACCTCACCTTATACTATATATAGCCCATCATGGCTACCTATTTCAGGCCACAGGCTGCGATTTGGGCACGCGATGAACAAGAACTTAAACGCATATTCATGGTGGGGTTGGGAAGGGTATCAAATATCTGCTATGAAGTGTTGATTGGATATTTTGCTTCAGCTTTGATTCTGGTGGAGTATAATAGAATTGTTGGGTATAAAGGAAACACATTTTTCGGTTTTTGTCTTTCATGATTGATGCTTAATCTTTAATCTGGGCTACAAGTATTTTAATCAAAATTCGCGTTAAATTATCCATGATTTTAACTTCATTTACTGTTACAGAAAATATTTCAAAATGGATACCTATAGGAATGGCTGTCTTTTACCAATGATGCTCTACTTTGGTTTCATCACCTATGATAAATTATCCCGACGAAGTACAATTTTGACTTTTGTTTTTCTACATGCACCACTTCGGCTTAGCCTGTTTATGGACCTATTTTTAACCCATAAGTTTTTTTTCTTTTATCAAAACAATGCAATATTGGAATGGATACCTATAGGAATGGCTGGCTTTTGTCTTTTATCAATAATGCTCTACTTTGGCTACATCACTGGTGATAAATTATACTGACGAAGTAATATTTGGATTTTCATCGTTCTATGTGCTCTACTTCGGCTCACCCTGGTTATGAACCTATTTTAAACCTATATGGTAACAGTTTTTCTATCAAAACAATTCAATGGTGGTAAATAATGGTGTGGAGAATGTTTTTTTAGGAAAGATATATAAATTTTTGAACCTATTTCATTATATGCTTATATTTTACTTTAGCTTTCTATCATGGTGGAATACACAATAATAAATTGAAAAGACGATTTGGATTCCATAAATATGATTAATGATGTTTGGCGAGAGCTTCATAACATACA